>OW569407.1:20215984-21475984 GCA_937654795.1 Cistogaster globosa
AGCTATGTTAACATAACATCACTTAACATAACTCATGTCAATACAAAAAAAAATCTTATATAAGAGTTTCCCGATGATATTTCAGTTAAATTAAATTAAAGGGGAAAAAATTCTTGGAGAACATTTCTAGTAGTGGCTTTATTAAACTCTAATAGTCAAATATATTAACATCATATTTTTTAAGAAGTTGTAGAGGTCTTTTCAAAAACACCACTTTTGAAATTTGAAAAAGGACAAGGAAAAGGAAATTTAAAAAGACACTACTAGAAGTGTTCTCTAATAATTTATTATCCTATTCACTTCAATTTTATTTAAAGATCATTCGGAAACTCTTATACATATTAGATTTTTTTTGTATTAACATTGGTTAATATAATGGTTAATTAATGATTAACATAGCTCTGTTATCGCAACAGAATGTGGCTAGGGTTATAAATTTTAACATTTTTCACACACATTCAATCTGTTGTGTGTTAAATTTGATTTTATTTAACTAAAGATCTATTGAACCTCGTGCAACTCAGAGGCTCGCAGACTGCTTTAATGGTTTCCACACTTCTTTTAGACGTTTGGGCTGAAAGATTGTTAAAGGAAGCAATCGCATTGAATTTTCTTATCAAACGTAAAAAAGTATGTTGGGAAGTTTGGTCAAGTAAATTTTCCATAATCCAAGTAAAGTTGCCACGCAAGTTTTATAAATTCTAACGCGCTACTAAACAAAAAGGAGAGCTAAAAGAATTCTTTTTCTTTTTTGCATCAACCGGTTTAATTTTATTCAAATTTAATAAAAAATCGAATATAATTGGCCTTTTAAAATTTAAGCTCTGAGAAATTAAACTGCATCTTATTTGTTGTGCCCTCTTAACGAAAAAAGTAATCATAACTTGGCTGTCGAAACATATTTCAATCTTCTTACATTGCGAACTATGTCTTGGAATATCTGCCACCCTAACTTTAGAACTAATTTTTCTTTTCTTTTGAAACGACAAATATTTTGGCACAGTCTCAAGTTCAAATTTCAATAAAAAATATAACAAACTCCATTTTTTCTAAATGAGTACTCTGAAAAGAGCATGCAGTGCAACACATTCGTGCAACTCAGTGTGTAAAAGTTTTACGAGGCTTTTCTGTACTGAAGCATATTAACATCTGCAACTCTCGTTTAAAACTGTTAGATTTCGCCCACCCTCCTCATTACTGAGCTTGTCACAATCGACTATAGTAATTTCTGACGAAAAAATTGATGTTAGTTCTCGACTTCTTTCTTATTACTAGTCCGGTTGTCACTAGCTTTAAGCCTAAACACCCTACGAAATTCAAACTCAATATTGGTCCGCCTAAACTACTTCACCGAATGACAGACCCAGAAAGGAAACAGTGCAAAACACTCGCACATTAAGTTGCCTTCGCCTCAACATCCCATTGGCACAGCGTAGTGATGGAGCTGATAATTCTTCGACTTTATTTACACTTACCCTGCAGGGTTATAGAGTACAGCCATTCCGAGGCCTTCTTTACTACCATGTCAGATCAAATATGTGCTATTGCTCGCTTAAGGACTCAGATCATTTACTGTTTACTGTTTTAGTTGTTATTTCCTTTTTGTTAGAAGAAGTGGTTAAAATTTTCAAAATTTTTATATTTATTGTTTCTCTAATATTTCCACTTCCAAAATTTTCTGCTTGTTCGTCTTACATAAGTCGATAAAATTATTTAATTTTTTTTATATATATTCTTTTTTTTTTTTGGATTCATCTACAATTCCACTGGAATCATCTCGGAGATTAAAGCTTTCGGTTCTTGCTAGTCTTCATTGTCTAGCTGGATCAGTTTTCTAGTAAAAAGTAGAGAAGAATGTGCATTTGCCGACTGGTATTTAGAGAACGCATAGTCTGCAACACTTATTTAGACATCACACATACTAACAGCCGGTTTTCAGGCATCAGGAAAAAAATGTAAAAGTCACAATTTTACCATTGTTCACAACTATCATTTAGCTTCACTCTCTACTATGTCAAAAGAAGATTCGCTCCGTAATATATTCTTAAACATATAAACGTCTTCAATAAAGAAAAATTCATACAAAGGAAAGGGGCCGCCCTAATTATGTACAGAGGTAGTTTTACTAAACCAAGTAGAAAATTATCTTAATATTCCACAAACATCGTCAACTTAATCGTCATCATCTTAGTCCATTTGATGCTTTACTATACGACTCTTACTCTCAAATTATTACAATTTATTCATTTCTAAGTGTTTTTGTATTAAAAACCTTTTATTATTAATGCGAGTACGAGTATTTGTGAATAAAAAGATGTTTGAATAAATAAGAGATTCAGCTTACACCCAATAAGAGAAATTAAAAAATGTACAAGTAACTTCTGCTTTAAAGAGTTGCAATTTGGTCACTTCTCTTAAAGGATTTTTCTTTATATTTACTAAAAAGTATAACAATTTCTGTCATTAATTAAACGTACAGGAAGTCATTTTAAAAAAGAAAAAACATGAAAAGAAATTTAATGCAAAATTGAAACTTTAAAAAAAGTCGCGGTGTCTTTTTTTTTGGAAAATTACGGAAATTAAAGAAAAATCATATTTTTTTGGAAACTGTTCGCTTTAGAGCAGAAACCTACATTCACGAATATACAGTTTTGTGTGAATTGCGTTCATACAGTGTATTTTAAAGTGTTAAAGAGAAAGTAAGAAAAATAAATTCATGGGTTCTTTGTGGCTGTTCTTGCTTAGACTTTATTAAACTCTCATTGAGTTTGAAGAAACTGTAAAAATGTTATGCTTTAGCCTTTCTTGAATTTCGGGTAAGAGTTTTCTAGCAGAACCAATTTGAAAAAATGCAACAAAAGTTACATGCAACTGCTATTGTTAAAAGTTGATAGCGCTTGTTGTGTTCTATCGCTTGTCAGATCAAAATACTACACTGTTTTTTTTTTTACATTTTACGTTCTTCATCTTCTTAATCTAACTTTAAGTATTTTATAATGAAAGTTTTAAATAATTCTCATTCCGTCCTTGAAGTTTCTCTACTGAATAAAAAACATATTTGGATTTTCCTAAAATTTGGTTAAATAGTTTTTTGATTCTTGTTTAATTAGTAATACCCGATTGCCACCTAGCAAATGAGTTGCATCTTAATGTTGTGGGTTATTAGAATTATATTTTAAAATATGTAATTCATGCTTCACCATTCTCAAAATTTCTTCTACAAAAATATTCAGATATTATTTGGCAAAGTAAAAACTTTAGCAAAAATTGCTATTTATCGATTATCAACAGAGTAAAATGTCCTATTAAATTTTTATGTGTGTGAAGTTAAATTTTAAAATTTAAACCTCTAGCCACATTCTGTTACGATAACATAGCACTGTTAATCACTAAGCAAAACAAATGTTAATATTAAAAATTTATTATAAGAGATTCCGGACGCTATTTAAACATAATTTAAAGTGGATAGAAAAAAAACTATTGTAGAACACTTCTAGTAGTGTCTTTATTTAACTCCAATAGTCAAATGTATTAACATTTTATTTTTTAAGAAATTATAGAGATTTCTCCAAAAACACCTCTTTAAAGTCTAAATAAGATTGAAGGAATTCAAAAAACTTCCAATTGTTCATTTGTTTTTGTTTTTACAATCAAAATTTAGGAACAAACCAATTTGAAAAGATTCAAAATTTTACAACAAATTTGAAAGCTGCTTAAAAATTATTAGGATTAAAAATAAATGTTATAAAATCCGTGCGAAAATTTAGTTGTTTAAAAAAATAAATAAATAACACAAAAAATTCTACATAAATTCGACATACAATAATAGATATGTTATCAGCACAAAATTGTGATTTCATCAAAAATCAAAATTTACCAAAAAAATTTTATTTTACTAAAAACTGCAAATTCCTCCAAAAAATCTTAAATCAATTAAAAAATTAAAATAAGACGAAAACTCATTATTTCACAAAAATACAAATTTAATATTGAGATTTTACCCAAAAGAAGCATTTCGAACTATCAAACAAAAAAAAAAAAAAAACAAAAAATTGAGATTCCACCAAGAATTATAAGATTTTTCTTAAAAAATCAAAAATGAAAAATGTTTGCGTTTTAAAAAACATTCTTGAAATTAGTACGTATTAAAGGTTTTGTAAACTTTCACTAAATGTTTGTTGTAAACAATTTAAAAGTTTTAAAAATTTTTAAAAATTTTTTTATTTGGAATGAATTTTTGAGCCTGACTCCTAATGCCTCCCCATCCATCATTAATCCGTTAATTTTTAAACGCATATTTAGTCCAAGTATTTCTTAATAATGTCATATGTTTAATTTAACTTTTACAAGTGACAAATATTTGTTTATAAAACGAAATTTGGGAAAAATGATTTGGTTTCGTTTCATGATCAAAATATCATGTAACGTAATTACGCTGCTTTTTATTTATTTATTTTTTTTTCGCGTAATCAATTTTTTTTTTGTCACGTATATAATTTTGTGTAACCGTTTTCTGTTTTTATTTTATTACATATTTCTTTGAAAATTACTATTCGGTTTTAAACGTGATTAAGTCGCATTTTTAATGATATTTTAGAAAAAAATTTTCACGAAAATATATTTTTATCGCGCACATTTTATTTTAACTGATAACATATTACCTAAAATATTTAAATATTTTTTAGAGATTAACTCGATATTAAAGGTATTTGGCGTCGTGTTGCAGAGGCGCTCTAGGAATGCAGTGTGTCCGAAAAAAAAACACTAAAAAATGTTTATTTTATTTAAATATTTTTTAAAATAAAATTTTTCAAATAACCTCAAACTTTGCCACTTGTCCTTTATCTGCCACTATAAAATGCCGGCAATAAGTAGCCTGGCAGAAAACCGGTTAAAAAAAAGCTTTGAAAGCCGGCTCAAGCATACATATTTACGAGCATACATATGTAAATATACACACATGCGAAAAAAACTTAATTAAAAAATCTATACACGAGTAGTAGTATCGAAGTCGTAGTACTATTGAAAAATATTTATATATGCGTATCGACGTCGTACAATCGTCGTAAGCTCTACCCCAACAAATAATTCAAACTCTCTTAACACTTAACACTCTCTTTTAAAGTAAAGAAATACTTCCTGGTTGTCCTTAAGGATTATTCATGAAACACAAGAATACAAAAGAACTGTAAATTCTTGGTAATTTGGTTGGGGGGTATTTCTTTTGATAAACACAAAACTCTCTTAACATAAATATGTTTAAGCTCTTAATTTTAGTACCCACCTATCTATTTGTTGTATGTTGTTTTTGTTGTATTGTTGTTTAGTGAGTTTGTCATTTGAAATGTAAAACTCTTTGCATAAATTTCCTGTTGGCGTTGTGAGCAAAGTTGCCAGATAAAACTTATTTTAAATTCTCACATCTTAATGTAATTAAACGTTTAAACCTGCATTTGTAAATTAAAATAATTTTTAATGTATTTTTGTATTATTTTTTTTTCACGTTAACCCATCTTATATTGAGATTTTACTGAAGGTTTTTAAGAACTAAACTAGAATCACGAGAGTGCACATAAAAGTATTGATGAAGTCACAAGACGTATGCATAAATATTTTTGAATGAATTATTATTTTATTTAAACTCAAGTTCGTGGTTAATTGTATTTAATTTTTTTTTTTTAATTAGGACCAGCACTCAGGGGACGACCCCTACTTATGCAATGCATTGTGCCAGAACTAGGAAATTAGGTTGTGGGAAGGGGGATAGAGGGAGTAGTGCTTGTGGACATTAGATTTGAATCTTTGCACATTGAAAGTGGCAGGAAATACCTCTGCAGGAACTGTTCGGCTAAAAAATGATGCAGAGCGCGTTGCGCGTATGAAACTATGGTTTTCAGAAACGAGTTCCCTGATTTTATAGGAGCACATTCCGTTGTAGTAACGATAAAGCAGTGAAACATACCCCACATTGCGTCGGTGCTCCAGTGAGTCAATAGAACTGGATACCCTACTGTCACCGATGAGCTTCTTCGCTTTCTCCTGTACGCGGTCGAGTAACTTCAAAATAGACTTTAAAGGACCGGCCTATACATGCGAGTTGTATTCCATTTTCGGTCTGATAAAGGTGACATAGATAGTAAGCAGATCAAATAAAGTGAAGTATTTCTTACACCGTTTCAGAAAACCTAGGCACTTGAATGCTTCTTTTGCAACATGAAAAATATGCTTGTTCCAACTAACATCGCATTGAATTTTTTTACCAAGAACATTGAGAGCTGCTGATTCCTTAATATATATATCATACAAAATTACAGATGAGGTAGCATGCTCAGCAGTACGCCTGTGCGAAAGCACACAGCACTGGGTTTTATGAGCGTTAAACTGAACCCTGTTCGCAAGGCCCCATTCGGAAATTACCAAAAGGTCGCAATTAAGGGTATCGTCTATGTGCTTTCTCATAGCCTCAATTTCCCAAAGGCTTGGTCCACTGCGAAACGATAATGAATGGCATATGCTACTGTCATCTGCAAGAGACTAGATAGGGTTGGAAGTCTGACGTAGAAGGTCATTAAGAAAAATAAAAAATAGGGTAGGGGAAAGAACGGAACCTTGCGGTACCCCTGAATTTACCTTGAACTCGCTTGATGAGATCCCATCTATAACAACTCGTATGGTGCGATCCCTGAGAAAGCTCGATATAAGTCGAGTGAAGCTATTACCGACACCAAAGCAAAAAGTTTTGATATGAATGCACCATGCCACACTCTATCAGACGCCTTGGAATGAAATACACTTTCTAAATTTGAATCTTTTCAATAATTAACGAACTTAGGCTTAACGAAAAAACAATACATTTACAAATAAAATATAATCTAAGAATCAGATATTATCTTAGGAAATAACTGGGCAATGATGATCCATTTTTAAAGAAGTGTATTCCAGTAATGCCTCAACACAAACCCCGATAAAAAGTGTTACTTTTTGGATGCATTTGAACAATTAAAGCTTCTTTGAGTTTAAAATGTCTGCATTTATGATAATATATATAATATATATAATGTGAAAAAAAATAATATTTCCTTGTTAATGCTTGTTGGTTTATTAAATAAGCTTTCTTATCTGCAAAAAGTTTTTAAGTTTTGCAATTCCTGTTTACTCTATAAAGTATCATTTTTCGCATTGATGGTCGGTTTGATCAGCGTCCTCTTGAACATTACATTGATATTCAGCCCATATATTGCATAAAATTTGTGATCTGCAGCATTCATTAGTTTTGAAGTGCTGTTTTAATGCCAAATGTTTTTTTTTTTTTTGCGAATAAAGATAAATTTAAAATTTTTATATCAAAAAGTACTCTAGTTTTAGAGTATTATAGATGACTTTCTTACTTGTTACTATTTGCCAAATATGTATGCCTATGATACTGATTCACTGGAAACAGGAAAAATTTATTCTTATAAAAAATTCTTTAATCCAAAAATATAAATTTATATGGCGTTTATTTTAATTAGAAATATTTAAGGCCAAAATAAAATTAACACTTATAAATGAAGCGTTACAATTATAAGGGCAAAGTTCACAGATTTTTTATCTAAATATAATAATGTTTAATTTCCTTTTTTTGTGAAAGTTTAAATAAAATATTTATTTTGTTTAATTAGCAAATTATTTTCCTTGTTTTAATTAAATATATAGTTGAATCAATTATTTATTTTAAAAAACCTTTTAGTTTTTACTAAAATGTTCAGACAATTTTAAAGTGCACGCTTTAGACATCATCTATTTAACCAACCTCTGTCTCAACAAATTAATAATCAATGATTTTAAATATTCCTCGCATTCAAATTTATCAATTTAATTTAAAGTAAATGGATGTGAAAATGGATTTGGCGATCCATTAAATTATCCTAGCATCGAATTTTTCTATATTTTTAAATTAATTTTCATATAAAAAAAAATATATTTTTTTAATTTTTTATAAAAAATCGTTAATAGACAATTTTCTCTTAAAATCGTCTAATTAACATTTAAACAAGGAATCTGGCAATCTCGGTTGAGAGTTACTGTTTTAAAGAGTAAGTGAGTAATGACTGTGTACAAGTGTGTTTGTATGTGTGTATTTTTCATGTGGAGTTTGTGCGGCACTGGATTCAATTCACAAGTTTGTGAACTTTTTGGTTGGCAAAAACAGTCAACATAAAAAACGTTTTTTCAATAATCGTAGCTCCTTTGTCGTCAGTCAACGGGTGTCGGTTGTCAGTCGGGAGTTATTATTATACATAAAACATATTTTATATATATTTTAAAATAAATTTAAGATTTTTTTTTCTGTACTAGTGAATAAGTAGTTATTGTCGTTGGTTGTTGGCTCCAGTTAATGTTTGAGCTTGTGTGTTAAAAACGCTCGTACAAGTTTTTCCTTTTAATTTTTCATTTAAAAATTCTATACAGTTCGTGCAAGTGTTTGTATGAGAGTGTATGTGTTAACAAGAAAAATATATAATTTTAATTCATTTTAAGAAGTAAAGCTGTGGCATAAAATTAAAATAAATAATTGTTATAAATGGCATAAAATTTAAATAATAATTGAAAAGAAAAATAAAAAAAGAAAAAAAAAATATGAGGCAAAAATAAAAGAATAAATTTTTTAACAGATTCTTAAATTAAAGTATTTTTAAATTTGTAAAAATTTATAATAAAAGTAAAAAAATCTTAAAGCAAGTGCCGTGAAACTTGAACTCTTTTCCACAATATTTAATTTTTATTTAACGTTAATTCTCTATGAAGTGTGTATACGAAAAAATGGTAATTTTTTCCGATAACTGTTTTATTTTTAACACAAAAAACAACTTATCGCTTTGAACAGTTGTTTTTAATTTTATAAAATTTTTATAGTTAATTTTTTTAAATTTAAAATATTTTTAAAAAACTATTTATATTTGTATAGAAATTTTTAAAATCTCTAAAAAAAATTCTGAAAAAATTTTAAATTGAAGGATGTATAGCGATTTCTTTTATATGTATTTTTATTCTTCTTCTACTTTATTAGTTTTTTAGTTTGATTCCTTAAGAGAGCGAGGGGCACATAGGAGGTGCAGAGTGTATATAGTAGTAATATTTTTTTTTAACAGGAATTATAACTCTGTGCGTGTTACTGTGTGTGTGTGTGTGTAAAGAGAATTAGGTTTTGTAGTAGGGTGGTGAATTGTTTTGCGGTAAATTGGTTATTTTTTGTTGTTGCTTATTTTTTATTGAGTTGGGTTATTAGCCCTCATGCTTTTTATGTTTTGGCAGTATCCTTTTTTGCGTTATGTTAGGCCACTTAAATTACAATTTTATTTTGAACTATTTTTATGCTTTTAAAATAGTATTCCTAGAGCAAGCTTTTTATTATATTTTTTAATTATTATGTTAGTTTTAAGAGCACAAGGTGGGGCTAAAGTAATCTGGAAATATAAATTATCTACAATTTCGTTAAAAATGTAAAATTGTTTGGGGTTTCCAGTGAAAAGATTATTTAATGAGTTAAAAAGTGATGTTGTGAGGTGACCATCTGTTAAAGGTTTATTTACACGGTATGTTTTTGTCACATGACTTGTTTTATTATATATCATTTCATGTATATGACAGAATTTTGTACAAGATTTATGATATTAAACGTACAATACCACAATATTTTATCGGACATCTATACTTTTGTCACGCCAAAATAGATAGCGCTGTAATTGAAAAAAATCACATTTAATGTTCGTTCACATGGACAACACACATATTGTGTTTTGAAAAAGTTCACACGACGGTATAGGTTTTACATATGATAATGTGACAAATCATATGACAAAACATATTGTATTTGTTTAGAAGTGTCTTATTTCTTTTCAGATTAAAACTTAATTAAATTTTTAACTGTCTCAATTATATATTTATTTGAAAAATATATAAAAAAAATTTTTTTATTAAACAATTAACTAAATCAATTATATATTTAATTAAAGTGCAATAATATTACAAATAAAACTTTAAATGGGCGTAAAAACTTTTTTCTGTAGACACTTAGATTCCAAGCCGACGAGATTTATATATTTTGCTCTAAAAGATAGATTCACATGATCCCTTTCGCCTACATATTTTTTAGAACATGTGAATCTTACTTAACATATTGCAATCGCCTTCAAGAAATGTCTCACGTAATAATTATTAATCGTGTTTTACGAACACAGAAAAAATTGTTTGAGCCTATTAAACTTTTTATTTGGATACATATTAAAATTTAATTAATTTTTTAATTAATTCAGTTATATATTTAATTAATTCAACGAAATATTAAAACGAAAACTAGATAGACTATTTTATAATTAAGTAACTGAATGAATCGACTATGTATTTGATTAAAAAATAGAAAGAAAAATCTAATTAAATAAATTATCAAATCCATTAAAAAATTAATTAAACTTTAAACTGACGCCAATTAAAACATTTTTTAGACGCAAACAATTTTTTCTAAGAAACAAAAGCTCTGTTATACAAAGTGAGAGTAATTTTAAATCGGGAACTAAAAATGTTTAACTAAAATGTAATGTTTTCTTTTTTTTTTGGTCAGGGATCTTTGATTTCCAGAATTATAATACTTATGCCAAATTTATGTTAAGATATGGCAGATATAAGAAATGTGAAAAAATAAATTATGTTCAAAAATTATTTTTCTTTGTTGCCAGATTTTTTGAAATGTAAAAAAAAATTCCACAATTTGTAGAAGCGTTCGGCTCAATCAATTATTATAAATTAAATTTTTTAGGCTTTCTAAGCACTACCTTTCACTGCTGTATTATTACCCCGAGTAAAGAAACAGAAAAAAGTCGTTATTGCCAAATAGTAATTTGAGGGATGTGGTCTCTTATTTATTATAAGAAATTAAACTTTTTTGAAATTGTTTGAAGCCTAAAAAGTCTATATTAGTCCGCCCTCATCCACGCATGTAATGAAGAAGGAACATTGAAATTTACAAATCTTTCTTCTGTTGTTAACTGACCATTTGCCTTTAACAAAGATGAAAGCTGAACTTGATCTTCAACTGAGAAAGAAAATTAATGTTGTGGTTAACAAATTATCACTTTTCTTTTAGTCAATTTGTTTGAAAAAAAGTAATTTGATTTGGTTCATGGTTTTAGTGCATTAAAAACCGATATAAGGGCGATGCTAACACGTTCCATTGGCAACAAAACACAAAAGACAATCTAACCCATCAGTGTCATCATTAAAGTCAGTGTCACAATTAAGTTTGTTGTTACGTTTCAATTTTTCTTTTCATCTTTTCATCTTTTTTTCTTGTTTTTTATTTTTTTTTTTTTTTTGCAAAAAAGAAATTTCCCAATAAACTTAAGTTCAATGTAACTGTAAAACACTGAGAAAATCTATACACCAGTGCGGGTGAGTGCAATGATCTTCAAAAATATAACAATGTGTATGTGTGACATACTTGCAGTACGAATACAATTGTGTCTTTTGTTTTACAATTGTTGTTTTGCCATAAAGGAACTAATGCAACAATGTTAACAGATGCCATTTATTGCATGTTTTTAAAATTCTTTGCCTGTTTGATTGCAGTATTACTACATCTGGAATTGGTAATATGTCTTTAATTTATTTTGTTTTTTTTTTTGTGTTATCGGGATTTTCTACTATTTCTATTTGAAACCCATGTTTGCTTATTTAACAATTAGAAAAGACTGGGTCCACATTTCCAAAAACCCATATATGGTTCTTTTGAAACTATCCAACACGAATAAAGCACGTATGTATGTATGAATGCATGCATTCATTATGTGAATGTTAATGTATGGGAGTTGAAAATGTTTGATGAGTATTATTTTCCTTTCATGGAGATTTAATTTCATGACATCTTTTAAAGTTTGGTTTAGCTGGTTGGTTGGTTGCTTGTTTGATTTTATGTTTATACTCCTACGGCCATTTTTGGATATAACCAACTGTCTACAGCTTTTCCCCGTGACAGGCATATATACTTATATGTATGTTTGTATGTAGTCACACACACAAACATACAATATTAAACAGTCAGTCTGTTTTAGTTATGCAGAGGCACAGCAAATATAACAGTGTCTCAAAGGCAACAAAGCTTTTTTTATTGTTGTTACTGTTGTTGTTGTTGTTATTGTTGTTGTCATTGTTTTTTTAAACCTTTCTGAACTACCTATGTTGCTTTTGTTAAAATACAGGGTGCCTTAATTTCTTTAAAATTTTACTTCACATTTAAACGAACTCACTTTTTTTAAATAAATCTCCTTGTAGATCTCATCTTCATTTGGCAGATGGTTTTGGTAATAATGTTCTACAATAGCGTAACGTTAATTTTACAGACAGCTCAGAAGGATTCGTATTATTGGCCAAAGAGAAGAGTGAGACAGGGCACAGAAATTTGAGAACAAAGTGATAGAAAGAAAGGAAGTATGGATAGAAAGCAGGGGTATGAAGGGGGTTATGCAGCTCGCCAGGATTGTCACAATACGTAGTCTCCTTATATTCCTGATTACAACTAATTACAATATACTGGAGGTGCAAAATCTTGCATAGATTTGCAAACGAAAAAAGATAAAAAATCACTGACACATGCAGTAGTCGTTTGCTAGAAGTTTGACTTTAGTACTAACTTGCAGTTTCAGGAATAAATATTGTTCTACAATTGCTGTCCAAGGTATCCCAAAAGACCCCTAATGAAAACTTAGTTACGGTCAGATTAATCAAATATATTACCAAAAAAGCGTAACCACTATTTTTATGAAGTTTTTTTTTCAATCTGTTCCATCTGTAATAAGTATTTGAGAAGGAAAAAAAATTTTTTTCAATTATATATAGTGGTAACCTCTCGTTGGTCAAATATTTAAATAATCTCACAATACGCCTGTGTTTAAGCAGCTAAGCCAGATGATATTAACCGGCATTCTAAAGAGAAATGGAACTTTTTTTTAACTTTTATACTGTCAGGATAAAAATCCCTACACAGGAAAGAAAAGAAGGGTGAAAAAGCAAGAAGGTTAGGTAAATCAACATAAGTCTAAGTAATCATTAATAATATAATCGCGAGAGATTTTCTCACACAACATCTTTGTCCAGATTTTTTATTATAACTGCAAGGCGCAAAAGTTTTCTACCCGTTATTCTTTTTACTTTAATTTCGTTTGAAACAACTATTTCGATTTCTTAAAAAGTTAAACGATCCATTTTATATCGACGTTATTCGAAAACTCGCACCAATGGCCAAAATCCTTAAGCTGAGGCTGGAAGTAAAGTAGATAAAAAATCGTTTTCTTAACTTTTTTCCCATCCGCTTTTTTGTGCGGTTAATATTATTCGTAGGTGATATGTATCGTGATTCTTAATTCAAATCGTAGGTTATATAATCTTAGTTCGCCAACAGAAATAAAGTTAGCCAATGAAATCCGACCATCGGCTTTACGCTGTGAAACACATTTGATTTCAACAGAGCATTGTGACGTGACAAAACAACTTACGACTTTTGAAGAAACTCCAGAACATATTCTGAAAGACTGTGACGCTCTTGGTCACAGTGGATACAAGCAAGTAGACAAGAACTACCAGAACTAAAAGCAATGATGAGATTCCTTAGGTTGGCTAAATAATCAATTATCCATTCATTTATTTTTTCACTCTGTGATGGTCTGTGATACGCATCAATATCGTGCGACTTGTTCCAACTCCTTTTGATTTTTCTTGCAAAGATTGGGTACCTTCAAAATTGACGTTAGTCAATCACACAGTGGGGTGATATAGAAAAAAAAAATGGAAAAACAGTGTTGTAGTTTCTAAGCGTCTAGTCTGATATTATTTAAACTTTACACGGCCATAGTATAGATGTAGACAAATTGTATTTTTAAATTGGCATCGTACACGGTTTTAGAGCCGGCGCTACGATGCTTTTAAGTAGCACACTTCGGGTGTGTGAAAAATTAAAACTGTTCTCTTATTCTTCATTTACTACCGATTTTGGAAGTTTTTTATTCTGGATGATATATTCAGCTCTAAAAATTAGATATTTCTCTTTTTGTCTAAATTTTTGCTTCTAGCGGATACAAAACCCTTCGATTTTTCTCAGACTTTTTTTGGATTGACAAAAAGTTTTTCGGTACTCGGAAAAATTGTTTAAAAAAACTATTCTAGATTTAAAGTTGCAGTTAAAAATTAAAAACGTCGACCACTTGCTATTTTTTTGCGAATCGACTGTTACTTGGTTCCTCCTCCTGATGTGCATAATTCTTGATTCGTCACATAATCAACGCTTAAAAGAGTCTTAATTTCCAGGTATTTTAAATAGATATTTAACATTTTCTTTTGGCTTTTTCTCAGCTTCATTACATTCTGGCGCAGCATCTAGTCTCTTAAAAAAATGTCATTGATAAAAGAGCGAAGGTGATTTAAGAAATGAATTAGAATTGGACTTTATCACCAGTTTTTAGTAGGAACATTTTTTCAACCCCTTTCCTGTAGCCTCTTTCAATACAATTGACATAGGAAATTTTCGTAGCCTTTTTTTTGTCTAATAAGAGCAGATTAATATAGTCGTTAGATATTCGCTATGGGGTGGAAAACAAAAGCAATCGACTACTATTTTGGGTCAATTACTATCTCCTTCGTTCCTCAGGTAATGGGTTAGGAGGCTTAAGGGATAATTACATTTTAAGATTTAGTGGTTTCTGCATGTGGAGTAATTTTTTACAATAAAATAATAGCCTTTAGGTAAAAGTCTAAGAAAAGGAGTACGAGGATGAAAGGGGCTTCGGTTATCTTCAACCAACTTGGGAATTATTCAGATTTGTTGGTTGGACTAGCTCAGAATATCAGTGATAACAGTCATTAATTGCCTTTCCGATATCCTAATTTCAAGGATTGTGTTTTCTAAAATTGTTGTAGTGGAGTAACCTCAGAGATACAAATCACTCAATTCATTTGGAAAAAAAATTCCACCCGTCCAATATTTTTCACCATAAGTAGAGATTGAATGATACTAAATGTCTGTATACTAGCGACCGAGCTACACTTGGCCATGAATTCTTTAGCATCTGCTATTTTACTGTGGATAGGAGTAAATCTTCCATTGGTTTACTTTTTTCCTTCGTTATTATTTGGTTTTTACCTCTTCCTTAGAGCCTGCTGTTCAGAAGGTCCATGGTAAAACTGACTTCGTCATTACAATATAACGGTACCAGCTCATTAAGCATATTATGCTAGTCTAAAGAATAAATTAGAATGCAGGATCCCTGTAGCATATGAACAACTGCTCCAGTAAAGGTCTACAAAAAAAGATTGTTTCTTTCAGAATAATTCACGAAATGATGGCGTAAAAAAATCAAACCCGGGCAACTACAATTCTTTAGAAGAGCCATTTGATAGGATAAAGAAAGATGAAACGTAAGGCAACACACAGATGTTTTACAATTTACGGCGGGAATAGGAAACCTGTTGTGAATAAACTGGCCTGAATGACGAATTGTATTTGATTTCTCTGTAACATTAAGAATTAATAAACAAAATGAGAATTAATTAAAGCTAATATAAATATTAACTGTAACCTAATTACTCACCCTGTAAATTACTCATTATTTTTTATCTCGGTGTTACTTTGCCGTTCAGCCATTTCAGCCTACCTAAACTGCACGTCTGTCTAACTACTTACTTGGCTGATATTGTTGTAGTTGTTATTGTCATTCCTTAAGTATTCTTGTGTTACCATAAAATGAGACAATGCCTAATATTCCAAGCTGCGTTTTTTTTTTGTTATTTGTTTGTTTTTGTTTTGTATTTCAAAGTTGGTATTAAGGAAAAGAATCTGATTCTGTTACTGTTCGAAACCATTTCTTTTAATTTTTCCCAACAAAGATGAAGCTGAAAAAACTCACACTAATTTACACACTTTCATACACAACCACACACACACACACGCGCACGCACACATACATTCTTGAAACAAGTTTTGCATCTTTTACTCTTCAGTAGCTTTTTTTGCATTAAGCTTTCTTAACATGTCGTTTTTGTTGTATTATAAATATTTGTTGTTATTATAAATATTACTGTTGCCAGTAAAAATGGCTTTATTGTTGTTTAAGGAAAAATAAATGCAAAAGAAAAGAATTACAGTATATCTGCATAGTTTTCGTACTTTAAATAAACTTAGAAGGAAATGTTATTTTAGGATTTTTTTTAAGGTCTAAAAATGCGTAAGTTAGAAGGGATAGCCAATGTCATCCATATTTTCAAACAAAAAATTATTCATCATGGTGCCGTAACGATCTTTACTGACCGTAACGTGAGATCCGGCCTTATTTTCAAAGAAATAAGGTCTGATGATGCCACCAGCGTGTAAACAACACCAAACGGTGCATTTTTCTGCATGCAATGGAGTCTGTTGGGTATGTTGTGGATTGGTCTCACTCCATATGCGGCAATTTTGCTTATTAACTATCCCGTTAATCCCGGGGCTTTAATTTCTGCACTAGCTGGATCTTATACGGGTGTATGCCGAGATCTTTGCGCCACCGGTGACTGGCGAAGAATCGCTAAACTTGGTTCTCCATCCACACTTTCGATTACAGCAGCGATTTTCTCTTCAGTACGCACATTCCTTCGACGTGTTGTTGTTATTGCATCTTCTAGAGAGTATGTGGTACGAAATCTATCCACAGTTCGACGAATAGCTTGCTTAAACGGACGATTATGTGCACCATAAAAATCACAAAGTCGTCTATAAGTTGCTCGAAGTTTTTCAAAGCAAGCTTGGATGATTTCATAGCGTTGTCAAGCGTGAGTCTATTCATAATGATTTGCCAGAGTTTACTAAAAATAATAAGAAGAAAATTTCATCAGAATTTAATTTTTAGTATTCTTTTTATAACTTAAAGTTCTATCGGGCTTAAAAAAACACCCATATTATAGTCTTTAGAAAATAATTTATTAGGAGCAATAAAAATTTGAATTTTTATGAAAATCTATTCGAAAGGCAAAACACCTAAATAAATCAATAAGAAATGGAACAAGGTTGTTTCAATAATTTTTCAGCATTTAAGGCTTTCTGCAATTGAAAAAAAATCTTAAATAAGTTACACATACTCAAGTGATTGATCTCATTCAGTACCTTCAGAAAAGACATTAACTTTGAAAACTCTCGAATAAATCCTCTGTATAGTGCTGAGTGTCCGTCCGGCGAATGAATTTGTGCTTTTAAAATTCAAGCAATATCATTTTGCTTACTTCTCTTGCTTTACCAACAAACAAAAATTTCGTGCTAGTTTCAGAAAGGTTTCATTGAGGCTGCTGTCGTCAAAGTGGTAAACACGTTGACTACAATCCTGGTTGGTCAGGGTTCAACCCCTGCCGCAATTAAAAAATAAAAATGTTTTCTTCTGTATAATGGTATAAATACATATTCAGAATTAACATTAAAACGTGCAGCCTCCTTCGTCGGTACTTCTTCAGAGCATATTCACCGGCAAAGTAAAATAACTAACTGTCTATCTTTCTTCTTTCACCACGTTTCTTATTTCCCATCAATCTCTTTCTTAAAGAATGTAGCACGGTCACGAAAATAACTAAATAGGTAATAATGCCTGGAGTGCTACTTCTCTTTTTAACCAAAAAAAAAAAAAAAATATTGCATAGTGTAAATGCCGTATTACTGAAACCTTAAAATCTTTTAGTTAACCAAAATTCTTTAAATATAAAATTTTTATTTCTATAAATTTTTATAATTAAACCTGGTAACCCTGCAGTTCTTAAGAATATTCCAAATGAAAATGCATTGAAATCTGCTCACGGTCCCACTTTTCTTAAGTAGGCCGTAGTCGTTTTATACTTGCCTTGTAAGCTTCCATTTAAGAATAAAGATTCACAAAATGGCGCTCCTATGACCAGATGTTATTGATTGATATTGTGTTAGGGAATCCGTTTTTTATTTTATTTATAATAACTTATGGGAGATGCTGTATATTTTTTTTCCACAAAAAAAAGCAAGAAAAATATTTCATTTAATGCTTGCGTTTTCTTTTTTTTTACAAAACACATCAAGCAACCCAACTATCTTCATCTTTATTATTATGTTATTGTCATATATTTGCTATTGTATTTATATCAATTACACTGTAAGATTTTTTTACGTCTGCAGGATTTAAGTAAAAGTTTTGACACGTTTTTTACGTTAATACATTTCATTTAGATTTAGATTTATTTTGAGAGTTTTAACTTTATTTACCTTTTTTATCTCTATCTCAGTAACAAATTGTTATGAGGGTACAGATGACAGCAAGAATTGCGTCAATCAATAACTTGAACAGAATTTTATCGAAGTATTTAAAAAAATTAAGTTTTAAGCTCACATTTTTTTTTTGTGCAAAGTTATTTACCCGATGTTAAAAGACAGAATTTTTGAGCTTAAGAAAACAAAAAGTTTTACATTAATAATAATTTTTCTTAACCTTAAAATTTTTTTTAGTGTATTTAGGTTTTTTTTTATTTTTGCTGTTGTTGTTTTATTTTAACATTTTCCTTGCTGCTATAATTTTTATGTTGTATGTTTTTGTTAAAAGTGATTATTATGCCTATTTTTGTTCTTCCGTTAATATATTCATGTGTTTATGATACTGATGCGCGTCGTCATCATCTTTTGCTGATGATGTTGAACGTTTAAATACACTAGATATGTTGGCTGCTACATTGTTCCATTTAAGATTGTGGCAAGGCGTGGTTTTTTATGTTGTTTGCAATTTAAAATTACTAAAATATAAAATTTTATGTTTTTCAAGTTAAAAGCTTAAAAGAATTAACTCTTTTACGAGGAAATGAATACTCTTTGCCTGTTGTTGTGATTCCTGAAACTTTACAAAACAATGTTAGCAACGTGTCGCATATTTTTCTTAAACAGTCCATTTTTAAGCTCCGGTTGCATTATCATGCAGAATGTTCCTGTTTGGTCCTTTATTTCGCCCTCAGGATTTTTGAGATACCGTTCCAGAAAATATTTAGTTCCTCTTAACAGACAGCTACGGCTGCAAGATCACAAAAAGTCTTTAATTAAGAGAACGCAGATGAAAAATTTAATATAAGAACCACTTGGCTCTCAGGTAATATAATGCTGTCGGCTAAGCGACCGCAACAATGGAGGCCTGGTTTATAGTATATTCCTTCGCTTTTGACGGATATTCTTTTTGGACACATCAACAGTCTGAGGTTTTACTCATGACTACCAAAACCCCACAAAAAGCAGTCGAATTTAGCCACCAGAGCAAAAAGCAAATACAGCCTTCAAAATTTCGATTGTGGCTCGTGCACTATGTGCCGTGTTTGAACAACGTGTTCCCTAATCGCAACTCATAAAATGAAAGAACCTGAAGTCATTTAATCCATACTCCAACGTTTTTTGAGACATTTTCAGCTACAGCCGAAATATTCAGGTCAAAAAGGCAACAACGGGTAAGGGAAGACCTGACAGCACCTCGTAATATCTCACTCTTAATGATTAACGGGTAATTGCCGGAAAGTTATGACTTGGGCGACCAGAAATATATCGAGGAAATTCATGCTGCACTGAATAAAAAAATAATTGGAGCATGAAAGCAGAAGGAAGTACAAACAAAATTAAATGTGATGCGATTAAGAACTGTCAAAGAACGATCAAGAAATTTGGACTAAATGATCGAGAGTATTAAATATGTTTTGGCCTTTGTTTGTGGGATTCTGCAACTCTCTAATAAGACATCATGTGACTAAATTAAAAGAAAATTGTCAAAGAACTCTTATTTAAAGTCAGAAATCCTATAATCCTTGAATTTCAATCAAAGGTCCGATTTGGTGTAACCTTTTCGTGGGTTTATATGTTTAGAGTATAAAACCAGCCACGTTAGTGTAGTGTCAACGAACATGACAAAAGAAAATTTTTACTACAAATTAATGCCGGATTAGGCCATTAATTAATGCAGTGCTTTTCGCATTTACCCGGTAATCCATTTATTTGGATTTTTTTAAGTTAAATTAAAATTAAATCAAATAAATAAATTAAAATTTTACTTTTTTTCGGATTAGTCTCATTTTTAAATTTAATTTCTAAAAATGTTTAAAATAGATGATGTTTACAATGTACACAACTTAAGGTAGATAGATGCGAAGAATGCTGAAGAAGGATGTAGCGATCCAGAAAATGCGGCATTTTATTCTCTAATTTTTCTTGTTTTCTTTGGAAAATGACCGCATACATTTGTAAATAATTTTTCTTTCTAAAAATTTTTAGAAAATAAATTAAAAAATGAACCTAAGCCGAAAAAAGTAAAGTTTTAATTCATTTATAAATCCACGGCTCAAATTTTGAATGGGAAAAAATTTAAAACTTAATTAAAACAAATATTTTTTACTCTGTCCTAAAGTATTATTAAGTTTTTAAAATATTTTTATTGCTTTTTCAATTTAACTCCTTCTTGATTTTGAAAATGGCTCCAGTGACTTGTTATTCTTAGGCAGTTTAGTTGTTTTTTCAACATCTGTCTAGAGCTTTGAACACTATGTGGGCATTATGGAATTTCTTTAATTTGCTGCCAGAAAATAAAAATTTTTTTTTTGGCCTAAAGCCCCAACCAACAATTTTTAGCACAAATACAAGGTGTTTCACTTTTTTTTTTTGTTCACATTGCAAATTAGACCAGTTTGGCTGTAGTTGTTTGTTAGGAGCGTTTTTAGCTGTATCAGTTTGCTTCCATGAGAACCACAATTAGCAGGCTTTATTTATGGCACCAGTGAGCTGTTATATTCGCTGGTACATGCACAAGTTTACAGATTTTGAAATGATTGATTTTAACATTAAAGATTTAAATATTGGCAGATTTAATTTTAACCATTTGCAGTTAAAAGCCAAACGTATATGGTAATTTGTTTAATGGCTTGCATGAGAAAATTTTTATTTATTTTTATGTAAAGAAAAAGTGAAAAGAAATATTGGTTTTAAGTTGAAAAGTTTTTGTTTTTATAAAAACAATCAAAAAATATTAAGAAAATTCATAAATTCAAATACTTTCACAATCAATGCAAGTCACTTTTGAATGTTGTTGTTGCTGTTATGCGAGTGATCGATTGTAATTCAAAATAATTATTTTTATTAAGAAATTTCAAAGTCTTTCAATTATGAAAATAATGCATTTGACTTAGATAACGAAAGTAACTACAATAAAAATAAACTGAGAGATTAAGAGATTATAAATGTATAGGAATTCATTTAAGTCATTATTCAAGCTTTGGAACACCGTAAACAGAAATCCTTCATATCACTTAAAGGATACTCAAAGTTGTCTCGATCAGTTATATCCTCAGCATTTGCATAAATGCAGTGAAAATATTGTTGCCGGATTAAGAGACTTATCTTCAAACTGAGAATGATTGTAATGTAATGCGTACAAGAAATTTAGTTTGGAGAAATTTTAAATGCTTTAGGAATTTGTATTTTTAGATTTTTTTCATTATTTTTAACAATATTTTAAGCTTAAAAATGCTGTTGCTAAAAATGTTAAAACAATTCCTATCAGTTTTTGTTTTTTGTAATATAAAAAAATTTGCTCTAAATAAATGGTTTGATCGAAAGTATCGAGCTAATTTTTTAACAATATTTTGCAAGAAACGTTACAGTTTACTAGGGATTTTTGGGGATCAAATTTTATTATAAGGGGCTTCGCCTTGAAAAATATCTGGTAACCACGATTGAAACTTGTAATGATAAGATGAAAAAATTCTTGTGGGAGAAGGCGTTAAGGAATTGTTCTAGAGATTGTTAAGGTCTCCCCAGACAAACAAAGCTGGGTTAAATACCCTGCCTAAAGGCCTCTTAAAGATAATTTTTACAAGAGGAACATAACGAGTCTTATGTTACT
Organism: Cistogaster globosa; assembly: GCA_937654795.1. Lineage (NCBI taxonomy): Eukaryota > Metazoa > Arthropoda > Insecta > Diptera > Tachinidae > Cistogaster > Cistogaster globosa. The sequence continues at coordinate 20,237,914 of OW569407.1, forward strand.
TTTATAGGATTATAGTGTATTACTATTTTAAGTCCTTACTTGGATTTAGGCCCTTTGAACACCACGGCCGATAATCTGCTTCTTCCCCTCTATGCGTCAGGCAATACTCTTTCTTGGAGTTTGAGTGTTTTGGTGTTTTTAAAGTAAAAAGCATTAAACCTCTTTTAGAAATATCTTATTTGCGGTGTCGTACCCGCTGACACTAATGTTTATTGTCGTTTTCTTTGTAGGAACTAACGTTTTCGCATTGTAGTGTGCATTTTCTTACTTGCACCTCTCTTCTGCCCGGGAGTTTTCTAACGGTTTAAACTTTTACTTCTTGCAAAGTTTCGATTCCAACAGCTTACATTAGAGGAATGAGTTCGCCTACAAATTTTCGAGTTCCTAACTCAAGCTACTCGCTTGGCATACATTCTTTAGCGTATGCTGTTTCACTATGGATTCAGTTAGAGTTTATATTTCCCCTTTGCACGAGTAGATATTTTGTACTGTTGCTTAAATTTATTTGGTTTTGGTTTTAAATAATTCGTGTTGACAACGGCGTCTTAATGAAATTGCAACACATTGCTCTCTAGTTTTACAATCCAAAATTTTCAAAAACCATCTGCTAAAGCCAATACTGATCCAATGTTTTTCTTGCGGTTCGTTAATCTGCATAAAGCGTACTACCAAATAAAAATTGTAAAAAAAAAACTTACAATTTTACAAATTAAAATTTCACAAAAAAACGAGTTAAAAAAAAAGCACATAACAGGTCGAAATGAAAGAGAAATTGAATAGAACAATAAAATATTGCCAATACATTGAAATGCAAACAACAAAAAATGTTTAACAAAAAACAAACATGTCAACGAAATATTTAAATTTCAATTAAAAACGAAATTCTTTTAAGCAAGATTTGATTCATACAAAAATGTGCAAAACATTGAGATTTAAAAATAACTCAACTCTTTAGCGAAATAGATCGATGTTTAGTCAAAGTCAATATTTGACTTATTTCTCGATGCTCTCAGTATCGCCTCTTACTATTCTAAAAGCAGCTAAAGTTTCATTTGTAGAAATTGATTAAATTGAAATCAATTTTTTCGCTACAGTTTATTCGAAAAGTTTGTTTTCTTTCTGTAGTTTGACTAGATTGGAGTTTTTAGCGTTGGCGCTATTTCACTTATTCCTTGATGAACTTACTATCAGCCCATTTATTACTTATTCGGCGCTTTAAAAGTTATCCTTTGAAGGAATTAATGTCTCTCACTTTTGAATAGTGTTATCTCAAATATGGACGGTTGGATTACTCGCACGTAAAAAATACCTCTTTTAACAACTTAAAAAAAAATAAAATTTACGTCTCCATTTCTACACCTCAATTAATTCATTAAAACAAATCATTAACTTTGCTTAAATGATTTACAATAATTCTTTAGTATTATTTTAAATTCGTTATTTCAAAAAAAAAAAAACTCCAAACCCTTAAATTTTTGCTTTTTAACCACAAGAACCATGCCTTCATTTAACTATGCATTCTTAATTAATTTGAGCCCGATATTAACAAATGGCCGTCTTGCTTGAACTACATACACAATTTGGCGAATCAATATACAAAATCCTACATCCTTTAAGATTGATGATTCTATTTAAACGTTTGTGAAATATTAAGTTTGCATTTCTCTTTCTAGTTTTTCATCCATTAAACTGCCTAATTTATTGCTTTTATCCTATAAATAGTTTATTTCCTCTTTAAAACGACTTTTCATAAACGTTTTATAGTCATTGACTTTGTAGCCGACATCAGATTGAGTGAAGGACAAGAACAACAGAAAAAATAGTAGACCAGAAAACGATTAATGCTATGGCAAATTAATTTTTATCAATTTTAGGTGCAGGGATGAAACAAGCATGCAAGTAGACAGAAATAATTGAAAAATAGAAAAACTAAAATTTTTTATATATATTTTTTTTCGTATGCATGCAGAGACTTAACTGTATTGCTGGTACATTAAGCAATTAAAAAAACTGCTATAAAAATTTATTTTACATCCCTAGCTCAGCATGAAAGTACTTATGTACATAAAAACTATTCGTATGTGGAAGTGTAATACTAATCTGGTGTAAATGAGTGACAAGACAGATATTTTAAAACCACCACTCTCTCACACTCAGCAGTGCCACCATCCCCACCCCATTACCACAGTTTATACAGATGATAATTATTTTTAGATGTTTATGGTTAAATCCCCACCTACAACAACTTGTTATGACCCTTACCACAGTCCTAAAATGAGTCTTTTTTAAGACAATATTCCGTTGCAAGTCTACAAGAAGTCTTCTTGAAAATAACGAAAGAAAGCAAACACCCACACCACTTTCAGACACTCTTAATGCAGCGTTGCCAAAATGATGATTTTATGCTATTTTTGTTGATTTCCCCCTAATAATGATGTGATGGCTTTATTTAAGTTATTTTTATTATTAAAATGCTTAAAAATTTATTTTATTAAATAATATTTCTTTTTATATACGTTTTACAAAAAAATAATTAAAAATTTACTTTATAGCATCTTAATATAATTGACCTTTACAACTTGAATGAATGAAATTTCTATTATAATTTTATGTTTAAGGAAAGTTTGATTTATCATCAGGCAATAATGCCTACTAACGAAAAATGTTACCTTCTTGCAAAAGGATTAGAGCTGCCGTAGTTATTTAATTTATTTCTTGCTTCGCTAATCAGCAAAAGCTGTAGAATAATGCCGGCGAAAGCTTGAAAATACTGAACTCATATCTAAATTTTTCAACGACTGGGATATGAACGCAGGCTATTAAATAATCATGAGCTTAACGTGCTAATCATCTAAGATACAGACCGCTCATAAATTTAAAATTTTTTAATTAATTTAAATTTTTTAAAGTTAAATTTTGAACATGACTTGCAAATTCGTGTATTTCTTATAAAAAGAATTACCAAACTCTAGTTAATCATTATCTTGTTGTCCAACTAATTTCCGTACAGTAGTAAGAGAACAGGTAGCGAAAGTATAAAGGTTCTTTAAAACGTTAGGAAAATTTTGCTTTCTTTATACTTACAATATTCTAAAAAAATTGTTTTTAAAAGGATTTTGGAAAATAGAGACTATTTTCGGAGATTTATTTTCTGATAAAGTGCTAAGTGCTTAGATTGCCTCCAAAATTTTCTAAAGCGAAATAAAAAAGGTAAACTGTTGAAATAGCGTGTTGAAGCATTCCGTTCAGTATGTACGGAGCAAGTATTTAGTTAGAAAAAGGTCGAAGAAACATTGTTGCTTTAACGATTACCTTGAGCCTATTCTAAATGATATCAATAACAAAAATTTATAAAGTATTCGATGTAACATGTGCTGGTTACTTTCAGTTTGTTTGATATATTTCATAATTAATAATTTGACTGTACGTGTCTTTTTCCACCACATGTTTGTTATTTTAAAATTCTCTTATAAAAAATATTTTTGAAAGTATTATAAAAGCTCTAGGCTATATATAAGTGTCGGAAGTATGCACTTCCGATCCAGCCAGTTTTTTGCTTAACTACACACATTGCTATCGAGTCATTTCACTGCTCTAGGTTTTATAACTAACGATAATAACTTTGTGTGGGAAGTAGCACGCCCATCTAACTAGTTAGTTGCCAACTTATGCGAATTGATAAAGGAGTGACTTGTGTGCAGGTTCAAGACTCTTAACACAATGCACGATATAAAATATGAACTTTGTATGGGAAGTACCATGCCCACTTGAAACATCTAACTATGGGTTTGACCCAACAGATCGCTAGCAGCCAACTGCGAAAATGTCAGCAAAATTGGCCTACTAGTGTAGGCAGGTAAAGCCTTTACTTTATATATAGACTAGCACTGTCCACGACTTCGCATGCGTGTAAATATTTATTTTCCTTAAAAAATCTAATTTAGGAAAATGTGCTTTTAAATATTTATTGTGAAGTTCTGTAAACAGTGTTAAAAATTTTCAAACTACAAAAGTAAAATGTTTTTAAAACTGTCTTGGTGCTATTATGCCGATAAAATATGCGCTTTCACATTCTCTAGTTTTTTTACGAAATGATATATTTTTGTGAAAAAAAAAGTATCCTTAATTTAAACCAAGGTTCTAAGGGACATCCTCACAAAATTTTATTCAAACCCAACCGGCAGTTTTTACGTGATGCGAACACATACAGACAGACAAAAATTCCAAAAAAGGTGTTTTGAATTCCATTTTGATTACCATCTGCACCAACATCAAAATTTTCAAAAAAATTTTTCATGTACAGAAATGACCCCGTTACTGTTTTATTATAGGTATAGATAAAATATAGAAAATTGTTTTTTTACATATTTATTTTAGAGTTCTTTAAACAGTGTTAAAAATTTTCAACCTATAAAAGTAAAAAGTGCTTACAGCTGTTTTAGTGCCATTACATCAATAAAAAGATGGTTTTCCATTTGTACTTCATGTACACAAATGATCCTGTTACAGTTTTCTTATATGCATAGATATCTCTGTTTTCTTTATAATTTCAGTAATTCCTATCTGTTAAAAAACATTCTTACGAAAAAATAAAATTCTTCGTTAATAAAGCTACGATAATTTTGTTGAACGTATCTGGCAACGCTATTGGAATGAGTAAGAGTCCAACCAAGTCTGTTAATAAAATTCAAAGAAGAAACTTCAATTTACTTTGATTTTTTGTTTGTCAATGTTATTGTTGTTGTTGTTTCACGTTCCAGTCGTGGTTATTTTAATTTTAAACGGTACTTTTTGTTTATGTGCTTAAAAGGCGGCAAACAATAAATCTTTCTGAATTTACTAAATTCAACATAACACACACATTTGCCTTCATTTTGTTTGATTTGGTTTGTGCTTATTTTCCACCAATATTTTTATAGTTGTGTCGTCGTCGTCATCATCATCATCAAATGGGCCTTTTGTGTACCCACACTCTCTTTTTTCTTAGTGTATTTTTTATTGTACTCTTGTATTGTTGTTGTTGTTTATGCATTTTTTTCTTATTTATTCACTTATTCAGTCACTAACTTCAGAGTTCTTCATTTAACACGTACCCTACTTGAATCTAATGCATTCTATAGTAGATGTTAACAGTTATTGTGTTCGTGTATATCAAAATGCAGTGTGGCCAACTAAACAAATACATATGTACATGCATACATAAAAAATCTGAAGAATGATAAAAATGGCGTCAGTATTAGATAAAAACATAAGCTTACTTAAACAAACCATTAGTTAATTGTAAAGAAAAATTTTATTTGGAATTTTAAAGTTTTAGTCTTTTTTATCATCCTGATTTTAAATGTTTGTTTTATACCTATTAAACCACTTTTCGATGGAAAACTAATGCATTCCAAAAAAATTAAATTTGTTCATAATAATGTAACAAAGGGTATCTCAAAGTTAAGGCAAGATTTTTAATTAATAAAAAAGATTGGTTTGTGTTATAAGATTATGCATTTATATTTATTGAATCGTTAAGTACGCTGTAAGGGGTTGTGTATGGAATAGCACACTGGCCCAATAGCCTTTACGGACTTACTGGTGTGTGCATATAAATGTATGTGTATACGACTTCTTTGGTTGATATTTTTATAACTTTCACCATAAAAAGTGGAAAAATGGTATCTCTAAGCTTGTCATTCCGTTTACAATAGTTAAATCGATTGCCAGGGCACTAGATGAGCTAGAGAAAATTAAAATACGCCAATCGATCAGACATAGTGTCGAAATAGGTGCTATTTAAAATCAGCAAGATCGGTTCATGTCCCTCGAGGTAGTGGGCTTAACACCACTTCTGTTTCTAATTTTTCCATATCACCAGGAACAATAAAAAAACTCCCATCAAATAAACAAAAAATATGGAGCGTTAGAGAATTACAGTAGTTTTCGCTTATAGTCCACAACAACAGTTGCACAATTTTTGTGGACTATAAGCGAATTAGGACTATAACCGAATTTCTTTATAAGCCACTTTATAGACTATAACTGAATCCAGATGTAATAAACATTTTGGATAATATACAAAGTATGCGATTTCTTCAATAAAACCACTTTATTTAACAAAATAAAAGTTTATATAAAATATAAGTAAATATTGATTTAAATAAAATTAATAGTTTAAACAAAAACCTTTACATATTTTTATTTTGTGTAATACGGCTTTTACACTATGCAATTTTTCATGAAACTAGCATCAAATTTTTGTTTGTTTGTAAGGCAAGACGGGTAAGCAATATGGTATTGCATGTATTTTGAGAGGACGTTACTGTTTCATATTTTTATTTTTAAATAAAGCATATCGCTACAACTTAAATAGAGAATTGAAAAAAAAACGCCTCTAAAAATTGCATAGTGTAAATCTGGACTAATTCAAATGCTTTAAAAGCTTATTGTAATAAAAAGTTTAAGTTAAAAAGGTATTAAAAAAACAGGGTGGACTATATGAAAGTTTTTTTATATACAAATTTAGCTATGCATGCAAAGAAAAGTTGTCCTTTAAACGAAAATGGACTATAGGCGAAGTGGACTTAAGAACAAATAGTTTGTATAAAATTCGAAAAAACCTGCAAGTGAATAGGACTGTTTTAGCTTACATCCGTTTTTGGCCTTTAAGCGGAATGGACTATAAACGAAAAGTACTGTAAAAATAAGAAAAAAACATCCTGTCAAAAAATTGGCGCTTGCCCTTATAAAAGTTCGATTGTCAATATGGTCAATATGGGTATCATTTAAAAGCTTTTAAAGAGATCTTTCAGGAAATACTAAACCTTTTATATGCTTAACCCATTAAGAGCCGATTATGTTTTTTTTTTTTTTATAGGAGCTACTCTCGGCATAGCCTCTTGTTTAAAACCAGTTTCTAAAAATCTTTATCTTATAAAAAAAAAACCCATAAAAAATTAAACGGAGCTATATTGACTCGAGAAAGAGAGAAAAGTCTTACAGAAAGCTCATTATTTCAAACTGTTGGTTGTTACCAGTTTGAAATAATGAGCTTTCTAACTAAATAAAAGGCGGAATATTGAACACCAAAAAGATACATTATTACTTGCCAACAACCCAAGAAGCTTTTGTTCAACAAATCGCGGAAGTACAGAGTCGCATAATTGAGCACCAGTCACCGCTTGATCAGCTACATTTTCATAGAAGTACAGTCTGATTTTGACTACAGCTTAATATCTACATCAAACACTGGTTTGTTTTCTAAACTGGAAATACCTTAATTTGACAATCAGCAGGTCCGTGAAGCTGAAATTGTGCTTCATCATAGTTTTTCGCCTTTACTTGCTTATATTAAATTATACCGAATATTTTTTAACGCTAAAATTCTAGATATTTTACCCTTCGTTTTATTCATCTTATATGCGACCATGACGTCCATTTAATCTGTGTGTGGTGAATAACATAGAGTTTTGAAGATTTTCTTTATTTGTAGAAACATTAAAAAATATATTATAAAGCAACATGTATATCTGAATTTTTTTTCTTTAGCAATTTTTGAAAATTGATTATCAGCTTCATACTTTAAACAGCCTTTTGCCGATTATTTTTTAAATTATAACTTTAAGTTCATTTTTTGGAGGCTTATTCTTTCAAGTGATTACTTATTCATCCAATTTTTAAACAGGAATTGAATGTTTAATTCAACCACGCGAATACAAATTTCTCGTACTCTATACAAAAGTGTACTTTTATTATTATTAGCGGTAACAAAATTAAGTAGCAGAGCTTTTTAATCGATGTTTATTCAGTCATGGTACTGTAACCGCTAAATTTCCTAAAATTCATCTGTCGTTTTATCTTCTTAACAGACAAAAATTTACCAAAAAGTTTGTTTGCTTGTTTTTGCTGGATCTGGCAACTTTCTAACTCTTAAATAATTGCCACCTTGAAATTTTAAACAGTTTTATCCACCATTTTGAAAGTTATTTAAATATAATCCGCTTATATTTAAAATACCTAAATACTTAAAAACAAAGTGAGAAATAAATACATACATATGTTAATTAGATTCAAGAAGAAGTTTTGCATAATTTAATAAAACAAACCTACTGCTAAATAAATTTCAAAGGAAAAAATTTCTTTGAAACATTTTACTTTCTTGACATTTCTCTTCAAGTAAAACGAATTAACAGAACGAAAGTTCCACAGTTTATGCGTCAAATTGAGTACTTTTGAAACTGCTATCGTTTTACTGGTTGTTTTTCTAAAGACCTGATTGCTATTGACACCTTGATAAAGTTTTAGCTTTGAAAATAAAAATAAAAATATATTTTTAATTTTTAATTTTTCATTTTTAATTGTTTTGTAAACAAAAGTTAAATTGATTAAATATGAAATGCGGCATATCTAAGACTTCGAAAAAAAGTTTTTCAGATTGTCATCGTCTTTTGTTTCTTTAGTTCATGTTGTTTTTGTAGTTAGTTGTGGGTACAAGTAGTTGTTCTCGTTTTACCATCCTAACTTTATTTATTAATTTATTTTTATTTTTTATTTTCCATTCTTTATCTTTACTCCACTTTAGATTAACCCATGCTGACATCAGCAATAATGTGCAATATAAATGTATAAACAACAATAACATAAAATATGAATGTAGTTAAATACGAGGGTAAATCAATATGTCTTTACGAAAACTTGCAGCAAAAATGTAAAACGTAGTGGTTTTTTTAAACATGTCAAATTTATCGATCGTGATTGATAAATGAGCTTTTGTTATATCAATTCGGCAGCGGTTGAGCTCACTTAACAGATTTTAACATCAGAATAATCCAACAGCCGTACTTTAAGCACCGTAACCAGTTGCAACCAAAGACCTTCAGTACCAATTCGCCAAAGGCTTAATGGTGGAAAATAAATTCTTTAGAGGCTCGCCTTTATTGATTGTTGTCTTTTATATCAGATTCCTTAATGTAATCTAGACAGATCGATTGTGATCCGCGTTCTTCAAAGGAGGGCTAGTTTATTCTGCCCTAATTACAAGTAGGATTCTTTCCCATTTGTGTTAAGCAAATGGAAAAATAACAATTTTGTGAAGCCTACTGAACAGAAATGATAATAAAAGGAATGAAATGACGTTCATGGATCATCACAGGCAGGGCTATTACCATTCACAAAAGGATAAATTTATATAAAATATTTTATTTAGGTTAATCAATTTAGAAGGGTACTTTAAAAGCCATCAATTAAATTAACGATGTAGTTTTGAATAACCAATAGTGCAAGGTATCGTGCGTACTTCGTGGTTAAGTGATTTCTTTGCTGTCAACAAGATGTTTGCCGCAATACCCCACAATCGAGAAAAAACTTAATCGTGTGACTGGTTGCCTGAGGATTAGGAGCTTTTCCTCAGCATTCCATTGGCTTTCTGTGCAGATACAATACTTACTCATTGAACATGGACTCGCCTCTAAAGACCAGAAATGAAACAAAAGCAAATGCCGTAGATTTTATTGTAGAAATCAGCGAAGAAATTAAAGGCAGAGAATTCGTCCGACAAAGTTATGACCAGGTTATTTTTTGTAATATAAATAGATCTATTTTAATTGATCCATTTGGAAAAAAGGGAAAACAATAAATGAAGAACATAATTTACTTGTAAGAAATTATGTTAATAAATAGAAATTCGTTAAATTGAAGTGTTTTACGTTTTTATAAAAGCACTTTGGCTTACCCTCGTAAATTCATAACCTTTTATGTGGTTGGCCGTGTATTAATGTGTGTTTAAAATTGTAGAATAAATAAACCCTAAAATTTTTTTTTTATAATTTTTTTGTTAATTAATTTTGTTTTATTTTTTTTATTTTGGGTCTTACTAAAGCCGACACCGGTTCAACAACACTGCTGCACTATTAATCTCCTTTATTTATGTATGAGTACGTAGGAATATTCATTGTTTTATTTTATCTATTCTTTCTTTGTTTTTGTTTTTATATATGAATGCTTTACTTTTTAAATTCTCTTGTTAAATTTGCTTAAACTCTTTTTGTCTCTCTTTTGATATTCGTGTTGTTTTGTTGTTTTGGTTATTTGTCTCAGTGTATTATTGGGTAAAATACAATAGTATTTAAAATAGAAATTGATTATTGTTCGTTTACAAATGAAATGAACTGAGTTGAACTGAACTGAATTGAGACAGCCACCCACAAATTTTATATTTTATTATTTTGAATTTAAGCCACTTTTTATTGCATCCTACATCAGACACACTTGCTTTTATATTTGTTGCGACGCTCAGCGTTTTAATTTTTTAGATTTCTGGTCGTAATTTTACTTCTATTTAGTTTTATTTTTCCTTATTATGTGTTTCAAGAGAAAAAACAAAGATAAAGTGTGACATAATTAATTACAACATATTGAAGGCTTTAAGCCGGTATCATTATGATTAGATTTTCTATTTTTATTTTATTGAGGGGCTTATGATAATTTTTTTAATGAAACAGGATTTTTAGTTTTTGCTTGTTAGTCATTGGTTTATGGAAGGCAGCCTGTGCGTTAACTAATAATCACAGTTTTTTTTGCTTACATATTATTGTAAATTTAGATTAATTAGGGTATTATGGTACTTATAAGAAAATTTTTATATTTCAAACAAAAATATAGTTCTTTTAATTATAATATTTAAAGCATATTTATAATAATAAACACACGAGAAAATATTTCATGCAATTTTTAAATTGTAATTAAAATCATTGAAAAAAAATATCTAAATATAAATCAAGTTTAGTGAAGAGAATTAAAATATATCTTGCTGATTTTCGATAGCAAAATTTTTAAAAATGTTCTGATCGATTGGCGTTTTTAGATTCCCTCTAGCTCATCTAGCGCCTTGGCAAAGTTGATTTCAACGATGAGCGATATCCGTCTGTCCGTCGGTGTTAGTGTCGAAATCAACTTTGCAAAAGTACTAGATGAGCTAAAGAAAAAATTAAATACGCCAATCGATCAGACACAATTTTGGTATTGAAAATCAGCAAGATCGGTCCATCATTTGGAACAAATCTAGTTTAGAGAATTAAAAAATTAGAAAAAACATCAAGTGAAAAAATTGGCAGCTGCCCATATTTTTCGAGTTATGGGTCCTACATTTTTTTATAGAAAATTAAGATTGTTCATCATATTCTTTAAGAAATCAATATGGGTATCATTAAAAAACTTTTGAAGACGTCATTCAGAAAATCCTAAAATTTTTTAAAAATGCTTAACCCGTTAAGAGCTGGTGAAATTTTTATGTAAAATTTTATATAGTACTTAATTTTTTAATAAACTGTGTTTACAGTTTAATAGCTCTGTATGTGCCCTTGATTTTCCAATTGGTTTGATTTTCCGCGATCGAAGGGTTTGGTTACAGTAACAAAATCTTTCTCAGAACTCATCGTAAATAAGCAAATTTTTTCAAGCCAATTTTCCGCGTCTAATTAAAATTTCTCAATTTCAATTTAAATAAACTGTTTTCACAGTTTAAAAGCTTTGTATGTGCCCTTGATTTTCCAAAGGTTTCATTCTTCGAGATCTCAGGGTTTTGTCGCTGTAATCGTATTTGATAAAAAAAACAGTTTGTACTGTATGTATGGGGGGAAATTAGATCGCATGCGATATCTTAAGAAAAAGTTTAAAAACGTAATGGTTAGAGGCGGGAAATACGTTAAATGACATTTTGATTACTTAATTTGAAATACATAATAAATTCTTCTACTTATGAGATATTTGGGATAAAAAACGATTTGTAAAAGTTTTCTTAAAACTTTTTGATAATGGGTTCTTAATAAATATTGACTTAATTTAAAATATGATATCCTCAATAAAATTTATGAAAAATTTGTTTTAACACTTAAAACTTGGAAAGCATTTTACCTAGAATATTTTATAACTAAAATATAATTTTCATAGCCGTACCTCTTTTTTAACTTTTTGTGTGTGCGTTATTTAACCTTTAAAATAAAAAACTACCGTAAACGAAGCTTTTTGCCATTAAACACCCACCTACTATTTATTTTAGCACATTTAGGATTCCTCGACCTTTAACCTTTTCAAAGAAATTTTATGTTTCGCCTACTATTAATGTGCTATAACTTCTGGCAAAATTTTACAACAACAAAAAAAAAACAATGTTTTATTGTGTATAATACTGCAATTTTATTAACATTTCAACTTTTGCATTTTTACCCGTACTCCAATTTAATCTGTTGTGCTGTATACGATTAAACTCTTGTTCTCTTAAAACATTTCGTATGTACACTATTTCTACTCTCGCTCTGTTACGAAAAAGACCACAAAAAAAGATACTAAAAACTATAATTTTATTTTGTGTTACAAAAAAAATAAACCTACATTTTTAGTTTAGTACGATTTTAGTACGAGTCCTTTTTAGTTGCAATATTTTCACTACGTATTTTGCTGCTTGCAATATTCTATGAATATTCAACATTTACGTTTTATGTATGAGACTGTGTGCCTGTCACTGTGTATATGCAATTGCAGCCTCTTTTCAATACAGAAAATAGCGCTACCAGATTATGTTGGAAAAATTGGCGTTTTGTTGATTTTGAAAGATAAGCATTTTAAATTATTTAGAGGAGATTTTTTAAGTTCGCTTCACCACAGTTCACAAGGGTAAACTGAGATGTTATAGGGCCTTAATTCTTCTTTGCCATGTCCAAGGGCTATGGTAAGGGAAAAAACTGGATCTTTTGCCTAAGCGAAATTCGCTAGATAATTCATCATCCATGTGAAGTTTTTCTTTTTCTTTAAGTAACGGGGTTAAATAAAGAGATTATGTGTGCAACAACAGCAGAGAACTTTGATCTTTTAAAAATCACTGTTTAAATTTTTTTTAAGCCGTAAGAAAGTTTTGTATGATTTTGGGAAGATATAGATTTTCCCCTAAACATTTTAAAAATAACTGCTTCGTTATTTTCACAAGAATTTGAGTCTTATCATGCATTTGCACTAAACTAATTTTTAGATGTTATTCACACTCACACACACACACACATACACACTTTATTAGCTCTTCCATTTTAGTATTATTATTTACTGTGTGCAGCGTCCACAGTATGTCAATCTGGCAGCTTTATGTTTGTTAATACAACCGACCTACACACTTTTTCTCTAAGTTTCTTTTTTAACTTTTTACTCTTTCTCCAGCTGAAGTATAATTTATTTAAAATAATGGAAACCTACAAAATTTATTGACGTTTCTATCGCCTTTATTTTTTCAATGAAATCGTTATATGACCTTTTGCGTGAGCCTTGTTTTGTGTGGAGGTTTTTTTCACATTTAAATGTGAAATGAAATAAGGTTGAGGCAATTAAGCCCACTATACAGACATGATTGTAATTAAGTAAAACATTGAAAAAAAACTCGCCTGTGTATGATAGAAGAAGATTTGTGATGAATTAAATGGGTTTGGTCACGTTTTCACGTTTATTTCCTCTAAACTTCTAAAAGCGGATAGGAGCCTCTACGAATAATCTGTTGATTTTGATGCAGTTTTTGTTGCTGTGAAAGCTTTTATTTTCAAATATATTCGTCAAACTTTCTGTTGATGCCAAGAGATACCCTATTTGCCAGCAGACCATGGATTGATAGTGCATTGCATGATTTGACTCAAATTAGATGGTTTTATAAAAAAATGCGTGACTGTGCGGATAGTCTGGCTTTAAATAGTTTATGACAAAACAGCAGAGTTACTGCCTAGGCAATGCCTTTGTAACTAAGTGGTTACAATCACTGGGCGCTGATTATTTTGAACTAATGCTGAGGCAATGAATATTTGCTACAATGTTTTCTGGGGTTGCTATCACGACAAGAAGAAAGAAACTATTTGGCATCTCCTTTGTACTAAAAAGCGCTTCCTTTACCTTTATTTTCTGGGATTCACATGCTTCAGCGTAACTCAAGAATATTTCTGGAGAGGGCTATAGTCCTTAAACGAAGAAGAAAATAGTGTCATGTTTTATATATTCCTCGAGATGGAAAAAATTCTTGCGAAAGCGTTAAATTATTCTAGTGATGGCTTTGCCCTCCTCAGCCAGACCTATCTACGCCAATGAATTATATATAAGCTTAGGCGGCATTGATTTTTATTAGAAACAGTTGTTGGTTCCTCGACTAAATCTCTTGCACACTGCATTATAAAGATTTTTTTTAAATTCGATCGACACACTAATCCACCTTTTACCATGATCATTAAAACTAAACAAAATTATTGAAAGTCCTGCAGGTTTATCTGGATTTGGCACGTGTATTGCATAAAAGTTTGTTTCTTACAGTAAAAGCTTATAATAAAGTTGTTCACATGGGTCCTGCAGATTTCTCCTCTAAAACCTAAACTTGCAGAGAATTACGAGGAATCCTACACATTCACTTGTCGATTTAGTGCTTAACCGTCTTGAAATTCTTTGAACATCACAGTGTGATAAGACTGCAGCATAGGATTACCAATAAAACCGCTATTTCCACAGAGGAAGCCGGTCAATAGCAATTTGGAAGTTATTCATTTTCCTCTTCCTATTCATACTGACGTCTTTTGCAGAAATTATTGTGTTTTAAAGCCATAAGCGTTAGGGCCTTTGTCACTTTAATATCCCCGTGTGGTCCTCGTTGAGTTATTGATATCTCTCCTGAGCGAGTTCTAATAATTTTTTTTTTTGCCAAAAACAGGCATGAATCCCTTTAGAGTTTTGGGACTCACCATCACGTCTTAATGGTTAATATAATTTTCGGATATATTCTGTTCCAATTTCCTAAAAAATATTGTTCATTCTAAATCAAATGATATATTTTTCATAAATTTGTTTTATATAAAATTGCCATCAATCATTAATCAAAATTAATTTTCTCTTTATTTTCAGGATCATATACAAGATAAGAAATTTTCTTCTACGCTATTAAATACAACACAATTTTGTGATTGTTTTTGCGATCATGCATCGTTCGCTGAAACCACACGCACAAGCTAAAAAGATAACAAAAGTCGCACCACCAGCATTGCCCGGTGATCCAATACCACAACAACAATCAACACAGTCAGCATATCAACAGCAGATACCATTGTATCGTTTGGGTGGTAGTATATCAAGTGCAGCTGGTAAAGTACAGCTGGAGGATGGGATTATAATGAGTAGTATGGTATCGTCACCATCACTCGAAGAGGGCGGCTTTAACTTGCCACGTGAACCTACAGTAGCATTAAGAATTAAAGGTGAATTTTTTATTAATAACAAGATATTTTGCATTACGGAAGATAGACAGAAGTATTCCAATCGCTCAAAGTCTCTTAAAGTTGATTAAGCTATTTACAGTTTTTTTTTTCAATAAGCGACAAAGACTTTTTCAATAAAGGATATACAAATTTATTTGATTAGGCATGAATTAAATCCATTTCGAATTTGAGGCCTTTATATCAAATGACATGGTTCAATTTTCTTATCTGACTTTACGCTAATCTGAGGCATCCAGTTTCAAATGATTCTAACGCAAAATTTGAAAAACGGCTTAAGTTATGTTGAGCTCGATGGCAGCTTTTAATCTTAGATTTTCGACTTCAAGGGAACTGTTAGATTAGCAAGCAGCCAGGAAAAGAAAAAAAGTTGTCGGGTAATGTAGGATTCAGGTTCGGTTCTCTGTCCTTAGAGCTGAAAATATTAAATAGAGATATTATTAGAGATAAATAGAACAACAGCAGATAGACAAAAGTTGGAACGAAGAATATGACTAGATGTGCGGCTATGCGCATTCTCTACATACCTAGAACCATCTAATAAGTAAATGTAGACTGACCAACACCGCTGTAGATAATTCAGGTTGTCTATTCGGAACACATGAGAGATCGTTTGCTCCTCCTCCTCAATTGTCGTAAATTTGCAATAATCATTTGCCGGTATACCCATCCCCTTGGCGTGATCGGTAAACCTTGAATGACTGATAGCCACAATATCTTTGAAATATTAATTTTGGAATCTCAACAGGTTTTTAGTTCTCATTTAGATCTGTATTATGATTCCGCAGGAAGATCCACTTAGCCTTCTGGTCTGAACCAAATCGTATGGGGCAGCTTTAATGTGATGCTGGCAGAACGTAAGTAGAAAGCCACAGATTTCTACAATAGAAAACCCACAACAAGTTAAGAAGCGGGCTTAAATCGCACGATCTAAGTTGCCAATTAAGGAAATCCACGAATGCAAAATGGCTGCTTGGTAAATTGATATTCTTAGATACTTTCAAAATGCCATCATATTCCAGTTACCTACAGTCCAATCGGAAATTCTGTGCGAAAGTCAGGTGCCAAACTCCCTAATGCCGATTGTTCCTCCAAAATAATCGTACTTAAGCTGTCTTACGATTATTTTTACATTGAGTAAAAACTGTTTGATACCTTAAACATGCTTTGACCAAAACCGACTTCTATTTCCACCTGGGACAGTTTTTCTGAGCGTTAAAGGGTTTTAATTCTCAATTCTTCATTTTAATAAATTTAAATAAATCCTTTTCTATTTCAATCTCATTGAAGTAATTTAAGGAGCATTGCGATATCTTGTAGTACAAAATATATTCAGCCCAAATATAAACAGAAATTCCGTGCGAGTTTTTTCACTTTTCCCTTTTCTCCAATTATAAATTTGTTTCCCCTTTTTATTGCCTGCGGAAAGTGAAAGAAATTCGGGGAAAAAAGCAGGTATTATGAATAATGAAAGAGAAATTATATGTAAAAAAGCAAAATAGCTTCCTTTAAATTACGGTGATGCCACTTTTTAATTCTTTTGTTTCCATGGAATTCAAAATTGGAGGAATCTTTTTTCGCGAAAAATGTTTTCCGTGAGAAAGAAATTAGAAAAGTTTGAATATATTTCTAACATGCACAGTATGTCGAGTGGATCGAATCCTAAACTTATAACCTAATTGGTCACTAAAATAAAATAATACCGATGGTTCTCTTTTTGAAATATTAACCTTTTCATGTCACTCTCTTCAAGTTATTTTCTCCTGTTGGTTTAATTTCGGTCAGACCTAAAAATAAGTATTTGAAAAAAATAAAATATATGATTTTCTTAAGTATTAATAGTCACTGCTTGCGTTATGACGTAATGGGTGTACGTACCTATCTTTCACATACTAAATGAGAGTTATTTATTTCGAGATATTTTATTTTCTTCCCTGTTCTTTGAAAAATGCAACCTCTTACATTTACATTAGTTTCATGGATATTTCAATCATTATTATTATTATAACTTGCAGATGAAATAAATGAATATTCATCAGCCATGTCAACCTCAGGCTCATCACAAACCTCGGCCACGGCTACGGCAGTCTCCAAAAACGCACAATCATCAGCAGCGCCAGCAGCTGGTAATCCTTTGTTGGGCTCGTGTCCACCTACTTTAGTGCCATGTCCCCCGCCTATATTTTGTGCCACCTTACGCGAACCTCTCACCCATAAAGCCGCCGTCTATTACCATCAGCAGCTGGCTCTGCAAGAGGATCAAGGCATAGATTTAACACAATCACCGGGCCGAGACTCACCCGGTTCCTCTTCTGGTTCAGCTGGTTCTGGATCACGTCATTCAACCGCTAGCTTAGATTCAGGTCGTGCTTCATCATATCTAACCGGTGTCTCTGGTGCCGGTTCAATACGCAGTAGTGGTGGCGGTGGTGCTCTATCATCGCCACGTTGCAGTTCCCTCAGTTCGTGTTCGATTGGTTCGATGGATCGTCAGCGCAATGAGGAATTAATTATTGATTGGCTTATGGAAATGAAATATGAAGAATATGCCCAATTGTTTATAACAGCCGGTTATGATTTACCCACAATTGCCCGCATGACACCAGAAGATTTAACAGCGATTGGTATTAAGAATCCCCATCATAGAGAACGTATTAAACAACGTATTGATAAATTACAAGTATTGGACAATCTGCCTCATTTTGTGCCGGTAAGTAGAGACGTTTGATTTTATTTTTATTGTCTTAAATGGAAAATGAAAAATATAAAATATTAGCTGTACAAAAAAGTACACTCTGGCTCAAAAATAAAACATTGGTCCTCAATAATGATGAAGAGTAAAATTTTACAGTCAACTATAAACTTTGCTTGACATAAATCTTGCCAAAGCCACTAGCTACACGGCACACATTCACCGGTATATTGCAGAAATACAGACGCAATTGCACTAAAAAGTCTCTGAAAAGAAGACATCCATATTGCGTCATTTTTGGACCAGCCGTTCTTTATTTCGTTTTTATTTAAAATTTCCAACCATCCAAAAGAAACACCCTCTCTCTCTCTCTGTCTCTCTCTCTCTCTCTCTCTTAAATTAAGTTAAAAACTAAATGTGCATTACATACAGATTTTCAAAGAACATCGCTTTATGTTGTTTACCTAGAATTGAATTTAACATTTTTTAATTTTTATTTTCTGTTGAAAATATTGTTGAACGTCTTGCAATGTAGCTTTTTTTGTTTATAACACAAATTATAAAAAGTATTCAAATAATTAAATTGACATTTAATTAACTTGAAATAATTAAATGCAAACGACCAAGTGTATATTTAAGCTTATTAAAAAGAAAATATATATAATATTGCATAACAATTATTTATTGCCAGTAGCATCACAATAAATATTAAAAGTTGTTATTAAACAACAAACAGTATTTCAGAAACTATAAACATAAAATAAAAATTTTATCACGTTCTTTGGAAAAACGTATAATATTTGTGAAAACAAATGTTTTATTAACAACAATAAATTTTTAGAGGACGACAAAAAAACACAATCAATCAGCTACAAAATAAGTAAAGTATTGGTAAACAAAACGATACATGATACGAAGGTAAACCTACTAAAATGCTAAGAATTAAAAATGTTCCTCTAAGAAATGTGGAATATATTGTACATCTGCAACAGAATTAAAGATTTTTTTTAATGCTAATTAATTTAAAATTTTAATGAGTCCTTTATCAACCACCTTTCGTTTCTCAGTAATAAACACGATGACAACTTTCTTGTCATCAATAAGTTCCGCTTCATAGTGAAAAGATTTAAATTTCCCTTTTCATGACAGAGTCTTGTATAATTACTAGCTTTAGACTAAGATCGCTCATGACATCCACATCTAAAACCGACTTTTCTTTCCACCTGGGATTCCAGGATTTCTGAGCGTTCAAAGGTTTTGAATCTCACTTCTTCATTTCAAGCTCTTTAAATAAACACTTTTCTATTCACATCTCATTAAAGTATTTCAAGAAGCATTGCATTGCGATCACTTTGCGTGATCATCAATCTAATTTTTTCCATTGATGGACATTAACACACGTTGTGCATTATCTCTAGATTATAGCAAAAATTTCCATTTTCAGTTATCCTGCTCCAAGCAATTCGATTGTATTCAAATGGCGTTTTGGACTTTTTGACTTCTTGAGCAACATTTAAGCCTTCCTACATTTACTTGTCTCTTGCCATCTTTCCAAAATTGTAAAATCCAAAAGCAATTCCGAGGAAATTATGGGGTCTGGTGCTGATCTTCGTTTTGCAATATCATCTGCTGCATTGTTTCCTGTTTACCGTTCTATCCTTTCACACACTACAGTGTTTTTATGTTTATTAAAATAAACCTGTTCAACTTCTTGGACATAGCGTTTCCTTCAACCAAAAAGTACAGATATTTCCGTATCTTAATGCACACTAATACTTAAGGGAAACAATACTATGATACTTGTCTCGGCAAATTTACCGAGGTTGGATAACACACCGCTGGCACCTTTACCTGAATGCGATTCACTACTCTTTTTTAACGACCACCGCTTGGTTAACTTAACAACAAAATTGTCGATTTTGCTATTCAGTAAGAGTTTTAACGATGCTTGTTGTTGCTTTAAATCAGCTGATATAGTTAGCAAGCTACTTATCGTTAAGAAAGCGACTATAATTTTTGATTTGTTAAATTTGTCCACAAAATAAACGATGTACAACATGTGTTTATGTACATTCATACATACATATAAGCATAAACACAGAAAATGTATAATCGAACATAAATAAAATAAATAAATACAATAAATACAGTCTATTTTCAATTTAATTAAATAGAACAAAACTTAATTAACTTACATAACTAAGCACATTTAAAAATTGTTTTAAAAATAAAATTTCTAAATTTAACTGTTTTTAAAAAAGATGACCGAAACTCCTAAACCAAGGCAACTATTTTACATGTCCTATGCTTGAAGTTCGTGTCCACACTTTGCAAGTTTTGTTGCGCAACTCTTGAGGTATTTGCAATTCTTTTTTGCTGTCTCATTTGTCTAAGCAATCAATCCTAAAATTGCAGAAACATAATTTGAATGTGTAGACACAAATGCAATTTTATAAGAGAGTTTAAAAAAAAAATTGCTTGTCTAGACGGGGGCTAAAAAAATACGTATCCATGTGCGTAAATTGACATCGAAAAAATAAACACATGTATGTGCCTCGCTTAAATTCACATGTTTTTATCCTTCGCTTTCGTGCTTTCCTTATATTTGCTGACAAAGATGCCAGTTAAATTCAATTTGTGTTATAAGAAAATTAAAGATGTCTATTATCGTTAAGCTGAAGTTACTGCAAACAGAAAATGTTTAGTGATACAAAGATTGTCGTATTGTTTGAAAGGTCTTAATTAAATGTGGCCTTTCCCTTTGCACGCATGTCTGTTTTCAAGACTCTGCTTTCTTGAAAATGTTGTTTCTTGGGTCGCCTGGGCTTTAAGTGACCTAATACTGGAGTAGCTCTTCAGTAAGCAGTAGAAGTTGTTGTTCAGGTTTCGTTATGCGCCTCGAGAAACAAAATAGGTAAGGGACACCATGGCTAGTTGCTAACACAAAGCTTTGTGACAATCCCCACAGCCTATGCGGCAAGAGCTAAAAACGGCAATTTTTAGTATTTGACGGTATATACGACTAAAGGTACGGCCAGATTAGTCAAATATTTAACCAAAAAGAAGTAACCACTAAATTATAGAAAAAATTTTCTCATTTTTAAATGCTTAATAAGAAATATAAGATCACACTCAATATAAACGTTCAGATACCACATCTCATATATTTAACATCAACATTCTTAATGATACGTCTTGGGAAAGTTTGAATAAACATTTGTAAAAATAGTGGTTACGCTTTTTTGGTCAAATATTTTACTAATCTGACCGTACCTTAAGAACTCTTATTGTAAAGTGGTATTTTTTAAATATTGACGTTTTCATTTTAACTAGGGTTTGGGATTTCGCAAAATTTTTTATTTCCCGGAACACGGGAAAAATTTTTCTCATTCCAGGAATTTATAAAACTTAAAAATAATTCAGGTGACAAGATTTGCAAACGTACATTTTAACTTTTTAACGAGAGATAACAAGGATAAAAATACTAAAAAAATATTTTATTGATTATTTTTTGAAATACAAAATTTTAGAACTGCATTTAACAATTCACTAGATATACTGTTGCTTGTTTTCGTTGAAAAATTTCCAGCAATAAAAAAAAACCTTTTACTTTCTACTGAGTTAAGTTTTTTTGTCAACAATTCGTTACAAAGATTATCCATGTTCGTGTTTTAAATGTTAATGGCTTCGAACAACTCAAATTCATTTTTAAACAAATTAGTAACATTTTGTTCTGTTTTACATCTTTTTAGCATTGCCCACAACTTCGTCTGCGTATCATTAAAATTAAAATTTAGAAGAATGTGTTTCTTAACACTTGTAAAGTTTTGTAAACAGTGTTAAAAATGTTCCATCTAAAAAATTAAATGTACTGATAGTTGTTCTCGTACTATTATACCGACAAAATTGGGTGCTTTCACAATTGTGTCACTAGTTTCTTCACGAAATGACATATTTTTATGAAATAAAAAGTATTCTATATTTGAACAAAGTTCAAATCCAGACAGACGCAGACACGATATTTTTTTATTTTTCTTTAGAGTTTTTTTAATAAAATATCCAATTTCCAACTCTTTTTATTGCATGACAACTATGAGAAAAAACATATTAGCAGAACATAAAATTCAAATGAGTTCTGTCGCATCAGAGAGACTATTTTCCACTGCAGGTCTGCTGCAGACGGATTTAAGAAATCGTCTATCTCTGCAAAATTTGAGAACACTTTATTTTTTAAACAAAAATCTTATTAATATCAATTTTAAATATTAATCCTTTGCAATGTTGTTTTATAATTTTAATTTAATTTTAACATGATCTCAAATTCAGTTTGGTATTTTTAAAATCCTATTTATATCAATTTTAAATATTGAGCCAATCTAAACTGAAAAAAAATCATAAATATTGCAGACGCTTTGCAGTTTGAAAATTTGAATTTTAGAAACTGAAATGTATTGAAAATATTGATGACTTGAATGGTCATCAACAAACACTGTTATTTTGTATGGTAGAAGAATTTTTCTACTTGAGTTTTATTAATTTTTGCTTCAGTTCAATTTCAATATGCGTATCGAAATCGGTATTTATTTTTGAGTATCGGCATCCGATCGGCGAAATGACGTATCGTTACATCCCTAGTACAGATATATAGATGTAGTATAATTCACATGAGCGAGATATTTGAAAATTTTTAAATGTCACAAACAAAATATTAAAAAAACAATCAGTGATTTCTTTAAAGTGCTAATGATTTAAAATTTCCCGTTTTTGGGAATTTAGTCAAAATTTTCCCTGGACATTATAGATAGCTTTTCGCGGGTAATTCCCGTTTCCCAAATACTAATTTTGATGCATTGGCAAAATCAAATTTTTTTATATATAAAATTGAATGAATGGTTTAAAAATTTCTGTATTTTTGGATGCGATATAAAAAAATAATCCATCCTTTTTGTCATTAATAGAACGAAAATCATGTTAAACCTATTGTTATCTAAAAGACATCTTCAAAAGCTTTTAATTATTTATTATATATTATTTTTTATTGGTCATTTTGACAATCAAAATTTTTTATGAAAATTTCAGAGGCCTATATCTCGGTAAATATAGGCAAACGAAAATTTTTTCAAGTGAAGTTTTTTTTTATCCTCTGTCGCTTCATATATTTGTTTTTTTAAGCTATTTAAATAAACTAGATTTGTTCCAAATGATATGAAAAAATTAGAGGCAGACGTGGTTTTTTGCCCGCTGCCTCGAAGACATGAACTGATCTTACTGACTTTCAGTAGCAAAATTTTCGTAACTATGTCTGATCGATCGGCATATTTGAAATTCTCAAGGTCATCTAGTGCCTTGGCAAAGTTGATTTCAACCTCAACATGAACGGACAGATGGACATCGCTCAATCGACTTCTCTTTACTTAAGAACTCAGAATATTTATACTTTATTGGGTCGGAAATGGATATTGTAAAAATTGCAAACGGAATGACAAACTTAGATACCCCCTTTTTCCAACTCTGGTGAAGGGTCCAAAAAACTTGTTTTTCAATCTAAGGCCAGATAATACATCAACACACACACAATTAAATACTTTAAAAATATATGTATTGTATGTATGTGTTTGAAAATATTTTAACGTGTAAATTAAAACTAACGCATAGTTAATGACTGACTTCACCTTTGTTTTAGATTATTATCGCTAAGTTGAGAAAAAAAATCTGCTTTGTTTAAATTTACAATTATTAACGTTGCTGCTTTAAAACGAAAATTTATGCGAAGTTTTAAAAAAAAAACTACAAATATCTGAATACCTTATTGACCGTCGTTCTGTTGTTTTACTGACATCTTTTTAAATATCTTTATAATTTATCTTTATTCGTAATTTCCTTTCTGCTTACTTTTTTTAAGCTGTTTATGGCTTTTTTTTCTTAGTAAACAAAGACCGACTGGCAGGTATTAAGACCTACAGCGGTCCCAACTTATCTTGAAGAGATCACAAACTTTCACTACTTATACGTTTTGTTAAATGCTTCATTTCACATCTTATTTACTTAAAGTCATCGATGTAGCAATAAATCATTTTGATATTTTATATTTAAAACATTTGGAAATATTTAAAAAACAAAATGTGTAGAATAAATTAAAATTTAAAGAAATATTAAAAGAAGATGATTTATTTTACAGCAGGGACGCGCTGAAATATCTATTAAAGATAATATTCCTGGATTATTGATCTACGAGTTCAAAAATACGTACAAGAAAAATTTTCAATTTATTGGACTACTTTTAATTTTGTTGTACATAATTTTTACAGAAAGTGACAAAAGTTTTGTCTCTTCCTTGGACGAATTTTTCTAATAAATAATGTTTACGGTTCTTACTTTTTGAACTAAGAGGTTTGTTATGGTTGTAACTAAAAGCACTTTTTTTAATCTGAACCTACGATATTTCTAAGAAACAAACAGATAACAGCTTTGACTAGAACACAATTTAATATTTTGAACGGACAACAAAAACAACATCAGCTTTAAGGTTTGTTGTTATAGACAAGTAAGGTTTTCATTTCTAATAAAAGCAACAAACTCCCAGATCTTTCAGTACTAGCAATATCTAGACGTCTTAACTCGCCAATTAGAAGAAATCGCAGTTACGAACAGTATTAAGCAAAAAGTCTAACAAAGAGTTTGTGAATGCAACTGAAGTAAGTTGTGTGCTGAGAAAATAAATTGATAACAAATGTAATGATTGTTGGTAAATTTTTGCAGTTAAAAGAACTTTACTAATTAAAAAAAACATAATAATAATTATTTCAAAATTCCAGAAAGAAAAAAGGAATTCCCAAAAAGATTTCTAAATTTCAAAAAGTATAATCTTTCAATTTATGCACCGATGCCGATCTTGAATGTTTTCATTTCTGTACGATTTTCAAATTTCAGGTTTTAAACTTTCAGATAAATCACATTTTATTTGGGAATTTGGGAAATCCTCGGGATAGCCTATCAAAAACTTTTTTTGAAATTTATTTATAAAACAAGTAAGAGTGCTACATATATGACGAAATTTTTTTTTAGTGATGTTTTTTTTCAGACAGAAATAAAAAACAAGAAAAAAAATTTTTACATAAATTTTTTTGTGTTTCAAGAAAGATCTCTTTAAAAACTTTTAAATGATACCCATATTGATATCTTAAAAAATACGGTGTACATTCGTTCTTTTTTATGAAAAGCTTAGAGCCCCATAATTTGTAAAATAATGGGCGAGCGCCAATTTTTTTACTTAATGTCTTTTTAGTTCCCTATCGGCTTACAAATTTGTTTTTTTTTCGATTTGTTCCAAATGATGTGGAAAAATTAGAGGCAGGCATGGTTTTTTGCACGCTGCCTGGAAGGACATGGGCCGTTCTTGCTGATTTTCCATAGAAAATTTTTTAAACTTTGTCTGATTGAACGGCGTATTTAAATTTTCTCTAGCACATCTAGTGCCTTGGCAAAGTTGATTTTAACCCGAACACGGACGGACGGACGGTCATCGCTTAATCGA
This sequence comes from Cistogaster globosa, assembly GCA_937654795.1. Taxonomy (NCBI): domain Eukaryota; kingdom Metazoa; phylum Arthropoda; class Insecta; order Diptera; family Tachinidae; genus Cistogaster; species Cistogaster globosa. Next base: position 20,263,406 of record OW569407.1, read on the forward strand.
CTTCGCTATGCATAAGAAGTCAGAATATATATACTTTATGGATGAAAATGGATACTGTAGAAATTACAAACGTAAAAACAAACTTAGATACAAAGTTTTTTCACCTGCGGTGAAATGTATAAAATAGGTAAAAATTACGATTTTGATATAAAATTGGTTGGTCAAATACAGGAATACACTGTTAATAAAGTGAACATAGTATACGGATTGCTTTTTATAATCAAAATTACAAGTTTTTTATGGCATAATATACGCCCCGTGGCTTCAACCAATTTTTTTAGTTTAACATCTTGCTTACTGAAACCTGCCTCTACGCTTAAACGTGGTTCATCATTTGTGGGTTTACGGGTGGGCACCTAATCTTTTAACTAAATAATTTATACTCTTTCAAATCTGCGAGAATGCTTCTGAAAAGTTTTAGCTTCCCTTAGGTGCTTGGTCTTTTTGATGACAAGTTTTAATGATGATGAGTTTTTGTTTTAAATTTAAAAAATAAATATCAAAAGAAGTCTCAACAAGTCGTAAGTTTTCAAAAACTAAATAATGGATTTAACTTAACTTTCTATTTTAACACGTTCAGCAGTTGTTAAACAATCCATTACGAAAGTAGTTATTTGTATCGACACTTGTAATATTTTAAAATTTAAAAACAAAGAAATATTTACATTTTTTTGTTTTAATCAAAAAATTAGAAAAAGTATTTTTGTAATTCGTCGAATTTATTAGTGGTTTAAAATAAACTAAAGTCACAATCGATTAATATATTATTTAACTACTACACAAATTATGTCATCGTTAGAATAACCATAAATTAAATTTACCGTTTTATATCCATAAGAATTTACCTTTTTAAGCCTTTTACACCAAAACATTGAACATAAATTATATAAAAATTCTTTCATTTCTTGTAATTTGTCTTGTTTTTATCTAAAATGACAACATAATGTAGAATGGGGAAATAAAGCCATAAAACAATAAAATATTGTGAACATTAACTTTTAAAGTCAGTCAGTCATTTATTCAGTCGGCCAGACAGATAGTGAGCATTTTTTTTTTTATTTCTTTTCAATATGAGTTGTCGAATGAAATAAAGAATGACTAAAAGAATACAACGAAATATATAATATAAAATATAAAATTACGATATAAAGTGTAAACATGGCATAATTTTTGCAAAACACGTTCATTAAAAGACATCTATCTTTAACAAAAAAAAATAAATAAATAAATAATAAAATAAAATAAAAAGAAGTTGTATAAAAAAGCTGAATAATCTACATATATGCGGCAAGTTATTATTCATCTTGCTTTATTTTCCCCCTGTCTGTTTCTTTTTAATATTATAGTTTTTATTTACTTGTTTTATTTCGTATTAACGTGTTAAAAAGAATATTTGCAGTGTTAAATAGCCAGACGTACCACAATTGACATATGGGGCATTTCATATAAAGTGAACATTAAAAAAAAATTTATTTTTGTAATACTAGTTTGACTTACTGCTTTTAATTAGAATTGTGTATTTCGTAAACGAACTAGTACATGTAAACGAACCCATCGATTGAACTAAGTGAACTAGTTCAAACCTAGTTCACTTTTGAACTACCAAACACGATGAACTAGTACAATCCATGTCTATGTTTCCTTGTAAACTATTTCAGACATAAAATTAGTACCACGCTTTTTATTAAACATTCGTTTTGTCAATGCTACGGTGTTGTCGCCATCATATTTTGAAAAGAACATTTGAACTAAAAGAGCGTTTGAACTCTAAAAGTTGAAAAGTAAGAATAATTCATCAACAGAACATTTTAAGTAAAAAAGATTTTTAAATATAGAGAGCTTTTGAACTAGTTCATTTTCAACTTTGAACTAAAACGAGCAATCACTTAATTGAACTATATGGCACAAGTCTACTTTTAATAGGTATAAAAGAGAAAAAGGTTTGTACAATGCTGAACTTTTTTTTAAATTCTAGAGTGAAAACCAAAATTTCTGATACGTTAAAATGTTTGCATAAAAGTTCTAAAATCCGGTACGCATTGGTTTCAAACTTATAAAAATTAATGCACATGCATACATAATCAGAGGTTAAATCCTTACATCTGGGATCATACTCATATCGACAATAGTAACAAAAAAATTACGTGATACGTTAATCGTATGCACTAAATGGCATCATGTCATACGATTGCAAACGGATTGTAGACTTTTTTGGTTCACAACAGTTATCTAGTAAAAAAAATCGGTTAAAACCGATTTATTGCCTGTAACGAATGATCCAACGACGGCTGCTTTATTCAATAGTTCTTCGCTCAAAGATTAAAGAGATTTTTTATAAAACACAACATTTTTTTTAATTGAATATAGTTCTTGACCTTTAGGCTTTACCTTTAGAGCTACTAGACGTAAAAAATAAACAACTTTCGCACCTAAATAATATCATGAAAGGCAAATCTGCTACTATTATCCAACAAAGTATATCAACAGCGGAACAGATAATTTTCGGATAGACTGTCTGAAATCATTTTCTTACCCTTCACCAAAAAATATCAATTTTTTTTTTATTTTTTTTTATTTCAAGTAAAAAAAATCTTAAGCCATTTAAGGCCAATCGACTTAGATATATTTTTAGACAGCTTATAACTAATCTAATTAACCTAATTTTAAAATAATACACATTTATTTACACCCACCTACCTCACGAATATGCCTGAAATATTTTGGAAAAGTGCCAAAAAAAAGTGGCAACCAAAATTGTTATTTAGCAATAAATCAAGATCTAAACAAGATTAAGAGCATTTTCTGAAACTGAGTTATTGAATATGAGAAATTTCTTTTTTCATATGGCAAAATTGAGTTCCACAATCTAGTTAAGCGTACGACAAATGATCTTTGCATAAACAATGTTTGAAATATTGGACATAAGAGGCAATGAGTCCTATTTGACTGCGCGAATAGAAATCTTGGTAAAAGATACTGTGGTGATGAAGTTTTATATACTTTATAAAATAAGAGTAATAGCTTAGTATTTACGACCCCATAAAGTATTTATATTCTGATTTCTTATGCATAGATGAAATCTACTTTGCCAAGGCACTAGATTAGCTAGAGACATAGTTTTAAAAATTTTGCTATTGAAAATCAGCAAGATTGGTCCATGCCCTTCGAAGCAGCGGGCAAAACACCACGTCTGCTTCTAATTTGTCCATATCATTTGGAACAATAAAACAACTCCAATAAAAAAAAAATAAAAAAGAAAACTCAAGTGAAAAGATTTGCGCTCATACATATTTTCCGAGTTATAGGCCTCTGAACTTTTCATAGAAAATTACGATTAAACACCATATTTTTTAAGATATTAACATGGTTATCATTTATCATTATCAAACGCTGTTGAAGAAATGTTTCAGAAAATACAAAATTTGAAAATATGCTTAACCCATTAAGAGACGTTGATATTTTTATGTTTGTTTTTTAATTTTTTAATTCTCTGCCACCTCAACATTTACTTTTTTGGTTGGAGTTACTTTACTAACTAGATTTACATACATGGTGAAAGGTATATAAGATTTGGCATAGCCGGATATAGCACTTCTACTTGTCTTTATTTGAGGTATCAAACAACATAAATTGTATTTTTACTTGCAAAAATTGACTAACAGAATTACAAAGTTTTTTCTTAATAAAACCCAACAAAAAGCGTGGTATTTCCATTAAAGAGGGATGTCTGCTCAAATTATATAAAGTGGCCAAATGCATATAAAACCGTTTCTTTGTAGCCAACTTGTAATATACGCTTAAGTAAAGAAGGCACTTTTATACAATTAAACTTTTTCAAAAAAAATTATTATTATTAAATTGTTATTATTAAAATTGTTGATCGGTTCATATGAAATGCCCCTCACAATTTTTAGCTTGTAAACAAAAAATCTGAATCAGTTTTATTTTTTTAAACATATATTTGTTTTGTTTATACAGGAAATAACTTGGGTAGATTCACTTGTTTTTTGTAAAAAAAAAAACAAAAATAACTTAAATCAAAGTGATAAGTGCTTTGAAAAAGCAATAAAGTAATAGAAATTTAACCTTACAAATGAAATCATTAAAATGTTTGACTTTTTCACATTTCTCACCTAAGAAAATCCCAATTTTAATTTTATTTTTTTAATGTTTAGTCTGCTTTCTCGGAAATGAAAATTTATTTAATTTCACATATTTTTTTGCAAATAAAATTTATATTTTAATGAAACTTTAAACAAGACAATAATAGTTTTATTTTAATAATATTTTAATTACACTCTTTCTAAAAAAAAAGGAAAAAAATATTCAATACATGCATCTGGCAACTTCAGAAGTCGTACATGTTTTAACGAAATGTAAACAAGTGTTCACACCTGATACTTTTATTATTCCAGATAAATGATAAAATCCATATAAAAAAGATTATTTTTAACTGTTTTTTATTTATATGGTTTTCAACTTTTATTATCGTACGAAAATGCAAAATGATCAGGTGTAACAAAAAACTAGATAAAATAACGCTCCATCTCCATGTAACAAATTTTATGTTAGCAATTTGCAAGACTCCATTTTAAAAACACTTTCTTCCCCCTTCTTTACTATTTTTTACTGCCTTTTTATAGTTTTTTTTTTCAAGTTTTATACAATTCTATCATAAAAATTTGCTACATTTTAACGAGTAATAAAGTTTGATAACAGTGCTGCCATATATTCTTTTTTTAATTTGCAAACTTTTTAAATGATGCGAGTCAATATTATTTTAATTTTCGGACGCATTGTATTACCTCTAAGCTTTTTTGAAACATTTCTAAATAAAGTTTTTTTTAATTAGTATTTCTTGTCTTGTTGTTCATTTTTGTTTAAAAAACATTTACAAATTGCTTATGTGTAGGAACACAACACACGACGGTAACGATATTTTCATACAAATTTGACATAAGTTATCGTTCAACGACAATGCCGCTGAGATAAAATTTATTTTATTTTCTTGTTGGTTTTCATTGTTCTCTCACATTTAGTCTCTCACTCTCCTAACAATATTGCCAGAAATATAAGTATTTTATAAGCATTTGAATTCACAATAATAGCAAAGGCACATTATTTATATAAAAATAGAACAAAATTTCAGGAATAAAAATATTTAAAAAAAACTGATACATGTATGTACGTAAATGAAAAACATAATTGAAAAGATTAAAAATATGAAACTAAAATTGATTGAAAAAATAATTGAAAAGGTAAAAAATATGAGCCCATGTCTCATCTTAAGTCAGTCATCATTTATTCTTCGTCCCGCTCTTCAATTTGTGTGAAGGTTTTGAAAAGACCTATTGAATCTCTTACAAGGTTAACCAGTCCAATAGACTCTAATGCCATGGATATGTTAAATGTACTTAATATTCTTTACGTTTCATCGAGTTTTTAATAGAATTTATCTAATTCATTTAAATGTAATAAAATATTTTAACACAATATTTTTGAAAACAAACACAAAGCTAAAATGAAAATAAATATTATGAATGCCGTCAGAGAATCGTCGTTATTTTGTTTACTTACTCTCAGCAACGATAAATCGTTCCGTTACCGTCGTCTGTTTTGTTTCTACACTATCACTATTTATAATTTTCTTTTCTGCTTTGCTATGAGAACGTAAAATTCATTAGAAATAGAAATATAAAATTTCACCAAAAAATCTTTACTAGTTAAGTTTGAAAACAGTGCTTAATAATTAATAAAAATGCTATTTTATTTCAAATGTTAAACTTTATGTCTGCTAGGCTTAAGGTCGTAATAATAACCTGGTTGTAAATAAAAAATATCAATTTGATTCCACTAAGAATTTTTAAGTTTATAGTTCGAATTTTTTTGAATTAAAATATTTTTTATTTCTTTTTTATGTGTATAAACATTTAACTGAATATATCTTTAACTTAAACGGATACGAAGTTCCCTAATAGCCTTTTTAAAAGCTTTATTTTGTATCACATTGCGTGAAATTTTTACTTTTTTATCACAAGCTACTCCAAGACATTTTTAATGCCAAGATTTCTTAAATATATGGCAAATTCAATAGATTTACATTTTGATTTTTACAGCTCTGGCTGCATTAATTTTACCATTATTCTATTAATAAGTTTATGATTATGGTATAAAAAATTTTTGTTTCAATCTTCCAACTTTTTATATTAAATGTTTGTGTTGTTCTTATTGATTCACCGATTTAAAAGGTAAGCACAAATAGATTAATTAACGTCACCTTTAGGGGCACCCCTTATTTTTTAGATTTATTTTCACATTACTTTTTTAATAGTGATACGCAGTTTTGTAGCGATCCCTTTACGACCCGTAATAATACACGTGAAAAACATGTATGTTACACGGCGACACCCTTTAATTTTTAAAAATATGAACTGTTTTTAAAACATGACCAATTTATAAGCATAACCTTTCAAATAAAAAAAATTCAAAATCGGTAAAAAATGACGGGCACAAAAGCAACATTCAGACGAATTGATAACCTCCATCTTTAAGTCGCCTAAAAATAAAATAAGTGTAGGATAATAATTAAAAAAAGAGATATTAAGTTCCACTTTAAATAAAACATTAATAATAAAACCATTCTAGTGGTGAATTAAGATTTTATAACAATAATTAAGTAATCTTTGACAACAAGGAGTTTTTGGAGTTACTCGAACGCGTACAGGAGAGAGCGAAGAAACTCATCGGTGACAGTAGGGTATCCAGCTCTATTGACTCACTGGAGCATCGACGAAATGTGGGGTGTGTTTCACTGTTTGGTCGTTATTACAACGGAATGTGCTCTTATAAAATCAAGGAACTTGTTCCTGAAAACCGTAATTTCATACGCACAATGCGATCTGCATCAAGAGCGCAAAATAAAATAATTTGCGACAAATTTATTTAAAACTAGTCACGTCATTTGGCGAGAAATCGCCATATCTAACATTCCTACCTATAAGTCGATATGGCAGTATATAGGCATCACTTTCTTTTACTTCTGTGTCTCCTTCTCAAATATATTTTATTTTTCTTTATGTCATGAAAGTAAAAGTTGAAGCCATCTGGACCAACAAAACCAATTTTTTTTTTTCATCAAAGAAAAGTTTTTTAAAGCACGTGCCTGAACCTGCCCTATTGCAGCTTGTTTTTTTCTTATTTTAGAGGAGTTTTTTTAAGGTGTGCGTAAAAAGAGAAACGGTAAAAGGGCTTTAAATTTTGGCAAACGCGTAACTGCTTTAGGTTATTTTTTTACAATTTCTTGAAGCTGACAGTAGAATTTAAAGTTTTACCTTCTTTTAAAAGCCATTTTCATATTTATGTAAATAGTTGTTAATTACCGTAACAACTATTTTCTTCTGAAGCATTAAGTATGTAATAACCCAGCAAAAAATTAAACATTCACTTGAAAAGTACTTGCTATATAATGACTTACTTTTGTGATTCCCAAATTTTATTACTCTTTTACAAAATACATTACACTTGTTTGCAAATAAAGGAATTAGTAATTGAACTATTTCTTTAAGTTAAGAGAGAATACCTTGAAATACGTACAAATTATTGTTATTATTTCCGGCAATAGTCAATGTAATCAATTCTCAGTAATTGATTATAAAAGTCTCATGGCTTGTTAAAATCATTAGAAAAGTCCTTCCACCAAAAAATGCTTTTTTTTAATTTTTCGCTGGGTATTTAAATATGATGACGAAGATGTTATTAGCGCTTAATTTTACAATTCAATCTTTAACTTTAACGTGATGTTTATAAAATATTTACAATTGTTGGTTTATTGTTTATTTATCTTTTAAGTTTGCTGTTTTCTTAACACTTTTTGTCTCTTATTTATTTTATTTTTTATTTCCCTACACCTCTTGGGAAAAGAAAGCGCTTACGTTTGCAGTTTCAGAAAACTCTGTGTAGTGAACTTTAAGACAAAATTACTTAAAATTCCTAAGGCATTAACAACGATTTTTTATCAATATATTTAAAATTTTTTCTTTTTGTGCTTCTGCTTTGCTTGTTTTTTTTTTTTTTTTTGTTAAGAGAGAAATTTTATTTTTCTTGGTTTGCATTTTTTGTTCGAAAAGTAAATTTCACTTCATATTGATGCTTCTATAGATAATGGATTACGTTTTGATTTTTATAACTTGTTAAGCTTAAATTAATTTCTTTATAAATTATTGTATTTTAAAATTATTTTAATTTTCATTAAGTAAATAATTGTATTAATGTTTAAATGATGTTGCCAGATTAATTTTAGAAATATTAGTTTTGGTTGGATAGTATGAAAGCATTTTTTTTTTTTCGATTTATTGTTAATGGGGAATACTTAATTAGACCAGCTACCTTTTTCTTCCTTAACCCTATTTCGTTCCACTGTGTTGAGCAAAAGGTTTTTTAAGAATAATATCACCTTATCCAGCGTTGCCCAATAGGCATTTACTTTACATTTACTTCTCTTTATATTACTTCCCTTTATGACATTTACGGTAGACGGAGATAGCTCTTGGCATCCATATATCATTTTATTTCTGGAGATTTATTCTTGGACATTCACACACGATGTGACCAATCGCTTATATATCTTGTATAAGCCTATAGTTTCTTCCGCCATCTTTTCAGTTATAAAAAACGATTCTCTTTCTTCCACAAATTCCGCTTTGCTTTGGTTGTCTTCCGCTGTAGAGTGTCCAGTATTTACTGTTGTTTTTCGTTCGACTTTATGTTCTGGGTACCTTATTGTGCAGTATTAATGTTAAGTGGATTGAATTTAAATTCCCAAAAGGAAGTTCGCCGGTTAACTTTCTTCTACGAAGGAGAGTGTCAGCGACCCCCTTACGATTTTCATATATATTTTGGGTTTCTGCCAGACTGCATTTCAGTTATGCCACTTAATTTTTCTTTCCCTAGTTGGACCCCCTTCCGCTTAATAATCTATAGAGTCAATTCGACACTTTCTAGCCTTAATTGCGTTTTTTCGTTGCAGCTGGATTTTGTGTCCTGTCGCTGTTAATTGTTGAAGTTTCCCCACTTGCAGATCTGCCTAATTGAAGTTATAAAAGTCTATAACTTCAATTAGGCAGGTCTGTGCCTATTCGGCATTCATCTTTATCGACCTCGACGGTCTCGAAAATCGACCTCTCGTTGCCGGTTTCCTTTTATCATGTTACTAGTTTCCTGACAGGTCATTGCAAGATGAGGAAGCACCTAAAAGGGTTTGGAATTATGGGCAACAGTCGGTAAAAATTATGTGATTATGAGGAGAAAACTCCAGAGTACTTTTCTTCCCGTCTGAAATATTTAACCAACAACCCTTTCAAAGACCTAAGCAAAGAGGATTCTTTTCCGAACGTCAGCATGAGGATATAAATCAATCTGATAACAAATGCCAACTTTTTTTTTAAGAATACTGTAGTTTAAAAGCACTTATGTTTAAATTCGGCCGCACTCTTCTCTGAATTAAAATCATTCTCTATTTTATGTGATTTACCACACCTGATGTCTAATAAACAATTTTAGGTAAACTTCAAAAAAAAAGAAAAATCGTCTAAAATCACTAGCCACAAAATTTGTTTCGGAAATGGTAGAAAAACCAATAAAATGAGTTTAAATGTCAATAAATTCTTCCCAGTGTATTTATATGCAATAAAAAATTGCAACGCAAAGTTTATTGATATTTTTTTTTGTTTTTATTTTTCATTCACTGCAATTTATCTTAAAAAATTTATTAATAAAAATATATTTTTGCCTAATTTTACATTTACAACTCGAAATTTGATTTTTTGTGAAAGTTAAAACAAATAAAATAACTACAAATTTTAGGGTCATTTTGCAAATTGCTGAAGTCGGCTTAAAAGGAAACCTTCACCCAAATTTATGGCGAGCTATAAGTTTTTATATAAAATAATTAAATCAAACACAAATAATTATAGCTTAGAAAGAAAAAGCAAAAATGAAATGTGATTTTATTTTGTCTACTTTATTTTCTGCACTTGTCAGCTTTTTCTAACTCTGAATGTAGTTGTAAGATTTAATAAAACAAAAACGACAAAAATGGCATACTAAAGTTTAAGCAAAATATTCCAAGACATATGTTAGTTATCTACATTTTTTAAATTAAATAATTAAAGTGCTACATTTGACTATGCCGAATCTTAAATACCCTTCACAATGTAAATGTAGTTTAGTGAAGTAACTCCAATCAAAAAAATAAAAAAAATATTGGGCGTGACAGGGTATTAAAAAAAGGAAATTATACATAAAAATGTTATTGGCCTTTTTAAAAAATTTAATTATTTCCTGAAAGATCTCATCAAAAGCTCTTGATATCGATATCTTAAAAATATGGTGCACAATCTTACTCTCAAAGGACATAGAGCGATCTCACTGACTTTCAATACCAAAAATTTTAAAACTTCGAATTGCGTATTTAAAATTTCTCTACCTCCTCATCTTGAGCTTTGGCGGAGTTATTTTCAACCCGAACACGGACAGATAGGCAGACAGGCTTAATCGACTTCTCTATGCATGAAAACTCAGAATAGAAAAAGATTTTTGAAAAATGTTCAATTTGTTACAAACCTAAACTGAAAATTAATATTTAGCTTAAAAGCCGGTATTTATTATAATCGATTTTATGTGGATTGCATAGAATTTTCCGTTCCTATAAATTTTTTAGAACATGAGAATATGACTGCCAATCTAAAACGCAAATGCACATTATTGTTACTAAGAAAGTATAAAAACTAGCTTTGATGTCATTTACACAAATTCTTTGTTTGACGTATAGCGTTATACTGACATACTGCTCGAAACTTCGATTTTTACTTGTAGGCGGGTTAAATAGTCTAAATTTTTTATATATAAAAAAATCTGTCAGCTTGTTTTAATTGTTTCTTTAATAATTATATTAGTGTATAACAGAAACTTTGGTTGCCTTTTTGTTTGAGTTGTAAAACAGTTTTAATCTTCTTTCCCAACATTATGATCTTGTTAATATGCTTAAGGCTTTGACACTTTTTTTCACTTTTTGTTTCGTTATCTTTGCTATTCAATCTTTATTCTTAGTCTATGACAGAAGAACAGTTAAAAACTTGTTCATTAAAAAAATCACTTAAACAAACATATCAGGAAATCAGAAGAACAAAGTACTCAAGATGTTTTTCAAGTTTCTTGAAATCGCCATCGGAAATCTACGGCCCGGAGTAATTAAATACGGTTAGTACGAATGTAAGATGTATCCTTGAATTCCTTTACTCGGCAAATTATCGAAGTCAAGACTTATTTGTGAATTGCTGTAATGGCCTATATTATCCCAGGTTGCTAGGAATGTAAGAAGTCTTCCAAAGTTCTTACAATTTGCTATGGTTCAAATACAGTTAATAACATTTGGCGACGGTTAAATAAGAAAATTATTCCATTCGACTACACTTCTAAACCAAATGAGAATTATAAATACTTGATTTAAAAGAAAAAACAAAATAAGTGTACGTTAGTATATCGTAAATGTGTATTTTTTTAACACTTGAGTAGAGTCCTAACGAATGCGTTATGCTCATCTTCTACGACTATTTTTTTATTTTGTTCCACTTTTTGTTGGCACTGCCTCAATGTCTAGTTGTCGATACTATGTATGGCTTGGGTGACATCTCCTGCGATTAAGGTTTCTCTTAGTGCACTTTCGATCCTTTGCTATTTTCATTTCTTGATTTCATACGGGTGTCTATCCAGCTACTGTCCGCAGTCGTTCATTGGAGATGGTGTTTAGTTTATTAATACCTGTGATGCGTTCAGCTTACAACCGTAGAGTGAGACGAACAGCACACTGTTGTTGGCCATTGGATTGTTTGGTTTTATTTCTGCAATTTGCGGCGTCCTCTTTGAAACCCCTACAGTTATTTGACATTTTCTATATCTACCTGTTGCAGTGTGAAGTATAGCGTTTATGTTGGATAGATGCTCAGTACCTTGGTTTTAAACATTTTTATTTTATAACCACAAAATGCTTCTCGGACTTTGATGCCCCTTAATTTTTTTAATTGTATGCAATTCAAAGTTAAGAGAAAGAGAGAGAAGGACAGGGACAACTCTACGCATCAATACGGCATTTGTCATGATGTTCTCGAGCAGATTATAGAATAAGAAGGTAGAAAGTAGAGCACCCTGTATTACATCTACAACTATTTAATACGTGTCATTTTAATTTTTCGAACTTTACAACAGAGCTAAAAGCTAAAGAAGATAAAAGAATATCGAATCAATCATAGGGCGCTTCCAATAAGTTGTCCAGCTTTGCTTAACTGTACGAAGTAAGAAATAAAAATAATGACAAGAATATTGCATATCAACAAGAGCGCTGAGTAAGTAAGTGGTGATAAGAATGGAATGCAAGTGCTTTAAACAAAAACAAAACAATAGTTTATGATTAAGCGCTAAGCTGTTTTATAAAAAGATCTTAAATCTGGGAAAATTCAATTCAATGTTTATTAACACTTCTTAAGGTCTTAACAGAAACTATTGCAAGAGAGTGGATCAGTCATACGCTGAAATTTAAGAAATTAAATAAAAACGGTTTTTTATAAAAATTTTCTGTTGCATTCATCGCAATAAATAAAATTATTTTTCTCAAATATCTTTATTGTTGACAGCATAAATTTGTTATTTATTTTATTTTTATCGTTTGCTTTGTGTTTTAATTAGATAGCAAAAATAATCTGTTTAATGTGTGTGTGTGTCTGTGTTTGTTTTTTTTTTAACTTCTTAAAACCAACTGTCTTTTTAGTTTGAATTACAAATTTTATTTTGTTTATTTTGCACTCAGGTAGCATATGGCATGATATTTATTTTATCATACATTCAAGCCACAATAATTATACACAATATTTCAACAACAACAGCAACACAAAAAAGATTGAAAAAAGCTGGCGTTTGGAAGAAAAAATATGCTGTTTACCTACACACAACCCCTCACAAGAGTTATGACATAAATTCATCCAATGTACCTTCAAATTTAAACCGGTTTTTTCTAAACTATGGCAGGTTAGAAAAATCCCAATAATGTATTTTGTCAAGGTCGTTACTTTTGGAGTTATTTGCTCTGCAAGAAATAGAAAAAAACAACCAAAGATTATTATTTTGAACAAAATAATAATTAAAGATTTTTTCGTAGATTTTTTTTATCTTTAAGAAATTCAAAATTAATTTACACAACTGTAGGAGTTTAAAGGGTTTTTCAAAATATAAGCAAGATTTTGGATTAGGTAGACTGTATTTTTTGTTGTTGTTTTTTATATAACTTTATGGAATAAAATATTTAATATGGCATTAGACTTCTACATTTGGTTAAATTACTTATTAGATTTTTCCTTTCAAAGTTCATGAAACAAATTTTTTTTCATAAAATTTAAAGTTTTCGGATGATGTAGAATTTATTTTACTTCTCCAAAGTAAAGATCGGTATAAAAGAAATCGGATAAATATTCACATGATCTCTTGGCCATTTCCTATCACGTCATAAAGAGAGCACATATTTTTTTAATGTTTTAATATTTAAAGCGCATATCAAATCGTATTGCGGAAACCACATTAATTTCATCCAAATTAGAGAAACGGAACTTTTCTATAAAATAACAATATCGGGTGAGTTATTGTCACTACTTGACCAGACCCGAGTCTAAGAAGTGTATTTAAGTAATTTTTCCTGCCCAACAACCCTGTATGAGCAAAATTGTAGCGGCACCCAGATCCCAAATGTAGTTTTCAAGATCAATGGGGATTTTTAGGTAGAAATTTCTTTGCTCGGATGTGTCATCATTAAATGGCTGCTATTTAAAAACGCAGATCTTAAGAAAAATGCTTCCTAAATTTGATGGCCCCAATACAGTATTGATTTTTCTAGACTTTAAGCAACATTTTCGCACAGATTTTTGATGTTATTGCATAAAATGCTTGTAATTTAATAAATATCTGAAATCTCTTCAGTTCTCACGAAGTTCTCAATATTTTTCTTTACTGTAAGTGAAAACTACAATTTATGTATATTTCGAACATATTTCATACGAAATTTGCAACAAAGCTGCAAGTCATGCATAACTTTCTAATTATAATTCAATTCTCAGCTGTCGAAATTTTTTCTTATATATATATATATATATATATATATACATATATTTTTTTTAACAATTCAATTATTGCATTAATTTTAAGATCCCCTTTTTAATTTGATATGCTCAAATTTCACAATGCCAAAAAATATTTTTTATAATGAATGGTTGCTTGATTGCTAATTTATTTTATTGACGCCAAGTTGAAGTATTTAACTATTAAAAAAATACGACAGACATTCATTCCATAATTATACCGGCAATAGTTAATTCTAGCTTAAGAATCTTTTAATTCATTCATTTATAAATTTAATTTCAACATGATTTTTTTTTTTTTTTAACTTGATTAATAATTATCTTTTTCATTTAACAGCAATTATCATTTCTGTGTGAATTACACATTTTGCTAATAATAATTGCGATACTGACAATCAACTACAGTCAGTCACACTTAAAGTTGAAAAATCCTTATAAATTTGTTACTTAAACCACAAAAATGATAAATGAAGATTTTTTATCATTATCAAATAAAATACGATATAAAATTTTGTATAAAAATGTCATCGGCTCTTAATAGGTTAAGCATTTAAAACTTTTAGTATTTCCTGAAAGATCTTTTCAAAAGCTTTTAAATGATGCCCATATTGACAATCGAACTTTTAAATGAAAATTTCAAAGGCCCAAACTTGAAAAATATGGGCGAGCGCTAATTTTTTCACTTGATGTTTTTTCTTATTTTTTAATTCTCTATCTCTTCATATGTTTTTTTTAGCAACCTGAGCTAATTCAAATAGTGTTCAAGTGGGTTTTAAGCAGCAAAATGAAAAGTGCGTTTTACTTAACCCTCTAGTACCCGAATTTTTTTCTGGATAAAAAATTAATTTTGTGATCTGAATGTTTTCTTAAAGTAAAAAATATTAAAAAAAATATTAAATGAAAAGCAATTTTTGGACTTCCCCGAATTAGAGAAAATGCAAAAAAAGAAAAACGTGGCGTGGAAAGAAAATAAGTGAGTAATGAAAACCTCAAAATACAGGTGGGTGAAATAAATATTAAAGAAGATAATGTTAGGTTTAGGCTGGTCGTAAAAGTGGAACCGGTAATAAGTGGATTTTTTGCGCTAACAGGCATTAAAAACAAGGCTATCGAATTTAAGGACTCTGGTGATATAAAAGATCGTACGTATATAGTCGTAGAAGATCGATCGTGTGTATGCCCAGAGAGTAGAAGAAAGAAGACAGTCTAATGCAGCGTAAAGAAAGATCTTTTTTTTCCGCAAATTTTTGTTTGAAATTATAGTTTTCAAATTGATTAATATATGTCATATGAGATTATTTTGAAAAGCTCAAAAGTTATTGATTTATCGATGCCGACAACAATTGTATTGAAGATGAATATTCCTATCAACAGAAAGATTGTTCTCTGGTTGCTCAACCGTAATCTTCAGATGTAGTAACTTTAGAAAACCGATTGAGAATTATATCGAAAGACTACAGAGGCGAAAAATTGAAAAGCTATAAATATTTTATAGGTATTAAAACTTTCAAAGAAAGTTTTACATTTATTTAATTTCTTGCTTAACGAATTTACGAGAATTTTCGTTCTATTTTAAATTAAAAAAAAAAAACAAAAGTCTGAAGAATCACCATGCGCACTTAGATGCAACATTTATATTATTGCTCTAAATACTAAATAAATTTTGATTGAGTTTGTCCTCGAATTAGTTCAATTTATAACCCAAGAAATAAAAGAATTAAACGATAAATTAAAAATAAATATTTTAGCAAAAAGTATTTAAATTCTTTGAATGACACTGTTGTTCTATCGCAACCAACCCCAATAATGAAACCAAAACTAAACCAAATCTAACTTATCAAACTAATGGAAAATAACAAACTAACTACTTGGGTATAAGCGTTTGAAAAACACACATACGCATACTAATACAATCTGTTGTTCTCTTAAGCAATTATTGAAAAAATGTGATTACAGTAAAACTTGCTGATAACGAATATTTAGTTATAACGAATTACATATATGCAAAAACAGATTTTTTTATTCTTGGTTTCGAAGACTTTTTCTTTACGTACAGAAGTCAACACTAATTTTACACATGCAAAATAAGTAAGCGCTTATCAACATCATTGGCGAAATAATATTTCAAGTCTAAGTCTACAATGGCATAGACATCCACAGTTTAATACTTTGTTACTTTGCAAGACTCAAACTTCTCGATGTCTTGATTAGCAAACATGAGTCTTAGTCCGCCTTAGCAGCTGTATGGCTTCATAAAACTCTGTAACTCCGGCTAAACTCGAACTAACAATTTCCTGTTTTGCTAAGTAGTCTCCTTTTTTTATTCAACTCTCATGGCTGACACACCCTGTTATTTTATGTTGCTACTTTCGCTCCAGTTAGAGCTGCTCCCTGTTTTATTTTACAGCCTCTTTGGCCATTTATTTTTCTGTTCTAATATACCGGCGGCTTTACCAATTTATCTCTCTACCATAGCTATGCAATATTTTTTTGTTTTTCTTCTTCGATTTCCTTGTTTTAACGATGCCGCCCGCATAGGCGGCCTTACCAACTCATCACTATTGTGGCTATGCAATATTTGTTTACTTTTTATAATCGTGACTCCGGGAAGTTTAAACTGCTGTTAATCATTTATTCGGCTTTTAAACAAACTTATCCATTGCGGCTACTTAAAAATAATGATTTCTCTCTATACTTATGGCGCCGATTGGAGAAAAAGAATTTTTGATTGGAGTTACTTCATTGTTCCAAGTTATATAGAAAACTGGAGGCAGGTGATGTGTTTTTTCCATTGCATCATAGGACATGGACCGATCTTGCTGATTTTCAATATCAAAATTTTTGATATTGTAGAAATTACAAACTTCGATTTACTCTTTTGCCACCTGTAGTGAAGGGTATACAAATATGCTTCATAAGAGGTCTATTATTGAGCTTATAATTAGTTCAATTAAAAAGGACACCTGTTGCTGTTCCAAAAAAATCAAAATAGTTCTAAATTTTTAAACATTAAAAAATATTGTTAAATTTGGTTTCGTTTTAACTGAATTTTACTGTGTATATTTTATACAAAACCAAATTACTTACAAAAATAATTTGTAATGCTATAATTTGTAAAATGTGTTTATCTTATCATAATAATGTGAGATAAAATGTCAAAAATAATTTTATTCAATAATTTAGTTTTGTGAACTGTTAAAATAGAGTAATAAATAACGTCTGTTACAGGCCGCAGACAGTTGCTGACACCATTTTAATTAAGTATTATGCTGTAAATCAAATTAATGTACTTATTTTCTTTTCTTTTTTTTATTAAACTTTTATTTGTATAATGGATTTTTTGTACGTTATCATATTGAATAACAGCAAATGTTTAATTTAAACAAATATTATTAGTCAACTCCGTTACAATATCGGTGTTGCCAGATGAGTTGAGAATTGTAATATTTGTTTATATAAAATAAAATTAAAACTTAAAGGGTGTCCCCACAAAGAATCTGCTCTTGCTTATATTGTCTTATATCTGCAGTCCTAAAAGTCAGGCACTTATAATTTTTAAGAACAAGTTATTGAAACACAAATCTTAGGGTGGTTCACTTATAGTACGGAACCCTATGTGCTTGAGTCGCAATTTGCTGGTTTACTTATATTTTAAACACTTCTGCGGCCAACTAAAGGAATTTATTTTATAATAAATGTTACACTAGATATTTCACTTTTATTAGCAACTCAAGGTTTTATAGATTTTATGCTTTCGAAAAAAAAAAAACTTGCAACTCATGCTTCAGCTTATGAACGTTCACGAAAGTGGAAGAATTGTATTCTGCTGCACTTAAACTTATGTATTATTTTTGTGTACTACTTGGTAAAAACTATTAATTGGAAGACTGTTGCAAATTTCTAGCTTTTCATGTAACAATTTATTACACTTAGAATGCAATTGTTTTTTTTTTTTTTTAATTGAAAAAAGTTTTAACAATTTTATTAGTGGCTAAAACTTGACTACCAAACATGTGATTGCCTTAATGGCGTGAGTTCGAATCTCAGCTGCTGCCAATTAATAAAATCAATGTTATGAAAATTTTTAGTTAATTTTGTATCAGTGTATATCAGAGCGCCCATTTTCGCCCGTTTTAAATTTTTCACAAAGTAAAATAAAAAATAATCAGGACTGAAGGATGTGGTAAACTTCTCCATTAATCTTTTTTACTACGCTTCAGCTTTCTCATTCCCTTTGCAAATAAAGTAGCTTAATTTTAGACATTTATTGCAGGGAGGGTAGCCAGCATTTCTTTTACTAACTTTTTATCAATGTTTGATCTTTATAATGGTAAAAGAGAAATTTTACCAGTTTTTCTTCTTAAATAAAATTTGAAACTATATTTTCTGCACTAACAATATGAATAGGGCTGCCATAAAAAAATCGATAATCTTAACCTAAAAAATCTAATGAAATATCACGATTTTTACCTAATGACTACTGTTTTTAGTTTTTCATTAAACTTAGAATTTATCTCTACTTTATTTTGTAAATACTAAACTAAGAAACATCCTTTTCTTCCACTGCTCTCAGAAGAGGATAACTGCTCTTTGAAGTTCTTTACACATTTTTCGAGAAAAGCCTTAGGTATTTTTATTTAAATTTTAAATTACAATTACAATCGGGAGACTCACCAGATATAATGTGGGTTGATTCAGGAATAACATCTGGTTTTAGGTAAAATCCTGGTATTGAAGGAGGTTTCGTTATATGAAGAACTACTACAGTGTGAGTCTCAAAATTTGCTGTAGGTTATTCTGAAGAATAAACTGCGTTTTCACGAAAGTTTTTGGGGATATGGGAGTAGACAGACTGAGAGACTAATTATTCTGTGTCTTTGTGCCTTCTATATTTGTGAGCGTTACTTTGAATATACAGTGCGTAGACGAACAGAAACCTGATGCAGTAGGCGCGGAGAGATCGGTACCTCTTAACATATAGAAGTAAGCAAATTTAGTGTAGGTTACTTTAAAAACATTTAATATGTCGAAAAAAGCTGGTAGAATCAGAGCTTGGGTAGCAGAAAAATCTCGAAATAAAATTCTTGATCATACATAGACGCACTATATGATGAGCCTGCAGTTTGTGCCGTTCCTTGCTTAATTAGTTTTCTAAAAGAGAGATCAAATTTACCCAAATTTAAGAACACTTAAAAGCTGGTCGGAATGATCCATAATTATGCCCTTCACCACAGATGGAAAAGAATATATCTAAGTTTGTCATTCTATTTGAAGTTTCTACAATTTCCATTTACGGTCCACCCCATAAAGTATAAATATTTGATTTCCGTCTGTCTGTCTGTCTATCCGTATTCGGATTGAACACGCCAATCAATCAGACATAATTTCGAAAATTTTGCTATTGAAAATCAGCAAGATCGGTTCATATTCTTCGAGGCAGCAGGCAAAACATCACGCCTGTCTCTAATTTTTTCATATCATTTTTTTAACTTTTGTTTGTATTCCTGCAGCTGGTTGTGTTTTATGATAAAAAAGATCACGAAAATTGTTAGCTTTTACCTGATACAGCAACCCTTTCATTTACTATGCTGGGACAACAACCGAAAGTAAAACTTACAATTTTGAAAAAAAAAAAAACGTTTTATAAACAGAAAAAGATTCGGACTTGCCTTACTTATCGCAGTGTTGTCAATTATAGCGATTTCTCGCCAAACTTGGCAATAAAAACTTTATAATGGCGAGAGGTAAGATACTTGGCGATATTTAAAATGTTTGACGATATTTGTTTATGATTTTCTTTAACACTTAAAATAAAAGTATATCGGCGAATTAAGCAAGTTTACTTTGACCTCTACATTTTTAATCTGGCTTGGATATACATAAATACTATTTTTATAACTGAATGTCAAGTGATGATGACGCTGAAGAAAAAACTCAGTAAAAGTACCATTTTTCTTTGATATCAACGGTTCAAAACGACAATGAATTTTGTGATGAAAAATATAGATTGAATTGTTAGCTTATCGTTTTTTTTTTACTAATGGACTACTCTCTTATTCAAAGCTGATTGATTTTAATATTATTATTGTTGATTATTCAAAGTTCTTAAAAAAAAATAACTTTATCTCAATTCCATTATTACATTGTTTTCAAATTTCAGGGTTCCATTGAAGAGTGGCTGCAACTACTGCGTCTGGAAGAGTATATTCAACCGCTATTGGATCAAAATTATAAAACAGTACGCGATGTCACCCAAGTAACATGGGAAGATCTCGAAGATATTGGTATTGTTAAGTTGGGACATCAAAAGAAAATTCTACTGGCCATAAAACGTGTCAAAGATATTATTAGCGGAAAATGGAATCCTGGTGGTGGTTCAAATCCCTACAATCAACAGGTAAAAATAAAAACCTTCAACAATAATATTTTTTCTAAACACAAATTCAAAATTTCAATTTCTGTTGAAATTATTTTATTTATTTTTAATTTATCAAAATATTAGTTTATTAATTTATCAAGTTTTGGATAATATTTCAAACAATATTTCATTATTATTTTCAGAATTTCTGAATCATGATTCAAAAACATGAAGGTTAAACCACATTATTTTGTGCTTTTTAAAACAAACAGAAATTAATACTCAGTTGAAAAAATTTAAATTTCATTTTTCAGAGGAAATCAGTGAGGTCTTTTAATTTCTCAAAAGATATGTTCAAAATAGTAAAATATGAAAGTTATTAAAAATTATGCTTGAGTGTCCAGAAATTTTCTTTTTCAAAAGTGCTGCTTCATTAACAGCGTTGCCTCATATTCTTTGATTTCTGCTTTAGCAGTTTTACGTTTAGATTTTTGTGATTTTTCCACGCTGGCGAACACTGTATTTTATACATAGAGTTTATTTGGCTGCCTTTAAACTTATTTAAAGCCTGAGATAAAGGGAAAAAACTTATTTTAAAATTACGATTTAATGCTGCTCCAACATAACAATATCAGAAGGAGCAAGTCATAAGTGTAGAAAAAAATTAAGATGCCGAAATGAATGAGTTTCTCACAGTGCGGGAAAGTGTCGGCCTGACAAACGTAGGCATCTGAAACACTTGTTTCTCAGATAACGTTGTTTTCTCCGTCTTTCCGAGTGGTGTTATGTGCCAAATTCATTCGCATGAGTGCCATAACTGCATTTCATGGAGATTGTAGCCACTAAATCAATAAATCATATTCAAAGCAAATCTAGTAATTGAGCGTCCTTTCACGGTCCAGCCATCGACAGATCATCTACCCAATTAAGCATGTTGGATTATCTGAGGATATCGTTAAAGGCATCTTCAATTCACCGACCAATGATATAATTCCTTTGGTACTCTACCACAGGAGAGAGCATTTTAATATCAGACCTTTTGGATTCCAAATATAATTTAACTATTAATTTGTTTGTTGTGTATGGAATATAAAACAAATACCAAGCTATTGGATCGAAGGCCTCGCAATAGGTTAAACACCATACCAAAGTCATTGCAACAATTATAATGCTCATGGTGTTACCACTTCGCGATACGTTAAGACAAGAACAACCGCTTGTCAACATTGCGAACTATATTTGATCAAACAAATGACCACAACTCGCCAACTTATATCCTCCTCCTGGATTTTGAGAGGGCCTTCGACACAAGCGTGAAGACGAGCATTTAGAGAGCAATAAATCACGAAACTATACCGGAAACAATTATTGTCGTTATAAAACTTATTTACTCCAACTGCCAAAATTAGATGATATACAAGGGTCAAACGTCTAAAGTATTTACTATTGACACTGGAGTACGCCAGGATTGTGTTCTCTCGCCACTTCTTTTTTTCTGTTTCTCCTAAATGTCAAAGAAACGCAACTCTGCGAGAATCAGCAAGGCTCGCTATGCCATGCATTATTTTAAAAAAAAAGTATAGCCATCATCCTAGATTTGAACACTGAAGACGAAAGTATTTAACACGTGTATACTCCTATATGGATGTGACGTTCAACGACTGCAAGTTTAAACTAACCTCAGCACAAGGTCGTCCCATATACGTTCTAGTTTTCTGACAACTGTTTCTAAGTGAATTTGCAATGCTTCTTATTTGAGAACCAGGTTTTGACTTCAAATAATTTCTAAATTGCGGCGTTAGACATGCGTGTTTTTTGAAAGAATGCTACTTTCGCACAATCGTTAGCATTTGTATTCAGATTTAGAGATTTTTTGATGTTATCAAAGTACAATTCTTAATCTAAGGCCAGCTAGTTTAATTTATTCACAATTAGGGTGCATTGTCTTTTCTTCTAGGCAAATGCCAAAAGACACAACTTTATCGGTTTTAAACTCGGTCAAATGATACATAAAGTGTCAAAGTATATTTAAAGTTGCCAGACTTTTATATTAAAGATTTATCCTTTTTTTAACTAGCACAAACGCGCAGAAACAGCTGAAGATCATATACTGATTTGACTTTTTTTCATTCGCTGTTAACCTTGGGAATTCTTTTCTCGTTGTTAATTTTAGTGTAAATTGTTGGAATTTTATTTTTGCAATTGCCATTCCTGCATCTTCTAAGGCAGATTGCCATATTTTGTCATTTATCCTCTTTTTCAGGGAAGTTAAATCAGAGGTCAGCATCGCCTCCTTAACTCATAGAAAAGAATGAAGTCTGCCAGCGCAAAACAAGCCAAAACGCAGGATAATCTGTATTTAATCTCTTGGTGGACCATAGTACTAGCGCCTGTATGGTTTAGCACTGTTCCGTTAAGAATTTGATTTGGGCGTTTTTATTCAGTTAGAGAGCTGATGTTAGTCATTAATAAAAATGTCCACTTCATACAATTATCAACTTCTTTATTTTTTTAATAAACATCTTTTTAAAGTGACATATCGTTACCTTAATATAGAAAGGCCCTAGCTCGTTTTTTTTTTTAAATTCACATTTTATACATATTTCGATAAATGATTCTCTAATGCATCACTGAAAGATTAAAAAAGTTGTAATTGTATTAAATTGCTTAGAGATTTTAATAACACAATGCGTTAATTAAAAATTTCAACTACAAATCTGTACTTTTTATCAAGTTTTTCCCTTTCCTGTAAAGAAGAGCAAACGTTAGTCAGGTCCTTTCTATATTAAGGTAACGATATGTATGTCGTTTGAAAATTATCCAAAACTTTGATTTTTTTTTTTTTTCGATTTATTTCGTTTTTAATTTTGTTTTCTTATTTTTTTTTTTTCTTATTATTTCTTAATTTTTTTTTATTTACTTTTAATTTAGATTTATACTAAACCCTGGCAACAATTGCCTCCCACCCCTACCTATTTACCCACCACACGCGTGTCATGGGATGATTCGAAAATTTACGCCAATACATCGCCGACTACCGATGCTTATTACTGCACTGGTAGTAATCATGAATGTTGTAACGGCAATGATGTTGTTTTAATTAAGGTAATAAATAATTATGTATTTTAAAATCAAGTGAGTAGTTTGTCGTATAGAAAACATTTTAAAATTCATAAAATTTAAAAATTAATTTAATACGAGGGTTCATCATGGTGTCTTAACAAACACATAAAAAAAACATTTTTTCAGTTGATAATTTTTTTTATAGTCTGCTTTTTCACGATACGCAACATATTTGTATGCCTCTTTACAGAGCTAGATTTTGAAAGGTCCTTCAAATTTGCTTATTTTTGTAGAAATGACCTTGACTTCTAAATCGAATCTTATATCTGTTGTAGCAAAAATAAAAAAAAAACCCTAGAAGCCAAATCAAAAGAAATAGGTTTATGCGGCCATCATTCGAACTCACGTCGCGTGCGTGTTTCATTGAAATTGCACAATTGTGGACTCCAAACTTAACCTTCACGGAAGATCACTTTTTTTGGATAAATAAAGATAATTTTTCTTATTTTCATTCGAAGTTGTCAGAATTATGATGAATTTAATATTTATTGTTTCCCCTTTTTCGAAGAATACATTTTATGTATCAGTGATAAAATTCACGAAGATGGTAACGCATTAAACTTAAAACACTTACTTGAGTGGATATATTCTCGACTATTAGCTAATGGGGTAAATCTTAAGATCTGTGAACCGAATGTTATGCCTCTGAGGTAAAGGAGTTGTCCCACTCCTCATATTTGTATACATGTTTTCAGACCAACGCAAGTTACTGTAGAAAGAGCGCTTTCCGTCCTAAAACTAGAGTCTGTACATAGACTCTATTTTGTTAAATTAAAAATATTTTTATTAATTTCCAGGTAAAAAATAAAACTCGAAAAGAACTGTTTTTTTTTAAACAAAAAAAAAACAATTTAAATATTTCTTGCAAAAAAACCGACTTCAAAACAAATTTTAGCTGTCTATAAATGCATTAACTATTGGGACACCCTTTTATTTCGAAATCCAAATTTTAACTTGTTATATCGGACTTAGTAATACAGATTGTTATTAAATAACATCCGTCTGTCTAATTTACAAGTGCTTGTATACAACGGTTCAATTATGGAAACACCCTTTAATTTCTAAATTCAAATTGTTGTTATATCCGCTATATATCATAACAGGGTCCTTGTTAATTTTAACTGTCTGTCTGTAACGGTTCAAAAGTTGGGTTACATTCATCAAATTATATCAAATCAATCAAATTATATCTGTTTACCACTGTTTAAAAGTATGGCTATGTGCATCAAATTAAGTGAACTTTTGGGGCACCCTTTAATAAAGGGTCCGCCATCTAACGTTTTTTTTTTTTCAACTAGCGCTTATTTCGTGAATGGCAATACTTAGCTCATATCTGATTTGACAGGTAATTGGTTTTATCCTTTCGCTGAACGAGTATGATTGTGTTTATGCTTGAACAACGCTGGGAAATATTGCGAAATTACTTCGAAAATCATGTTACAGAATGTGTGCGAAAATTGCGTACGGATTTTGAAAGAAGAGAAGCACCATCAGCTCCTTATGTTCGTTATCTTGTGAAAAAGTGAAAGAAACTGGCACCCTCATTGATAAACCAAATCGTGAAAAGCCAAAAAACAGTGCGTACACCCGAGAATATTGCTGCTGTGGCAGAAAGTGTGCTTGAAGCGCCATCAACATCAATTCACCGTCGTTCTCAAAAAATGAACATTACTGAGACGAATTTTTCATAAAGGCCTTGGTATGACGCCATACAACAAAGTCCAATTAGTTCAGGAGTTGAAGCCAACTGAACATCCAGTAGTTTTTCTTTTATAGCATTAAAAAAAAATTATTTGGCGGACCCTTTACATAACGATCATAGTAATCGGCATTTTGTTTAATTTTTAAGCGTTTTTCTATAACGGTTCAAAAGATAGGACCATATACGTTAAGTAACGTTACCTATGGGGACACCCTTTAATTTTTAGATTTATTTTCTTTTTATTATTCGCTATTGGAAGCTATTTTGAAACCCATTTTTTTATTATAGAGTGGTGCCCTTTACGATTCATAATATACATGTTGTATGGGGACACCCTTTAATTTTTAAAATTATAAACTTTCTTTTAAAACGGGACCTATCTGTAAACGTAACCTTTCAAATAAAAAAATATACATTTTCAAAATCGGTTCAAAAATCGCTAAGTTAAGACTTGAATACCTTCTCCTTTTTCTGAGGTCAGTTAAAAACAGCAATTGTTTTTTAAACAGAAAATAAATACATTCAAATAATCATTAAAAACGAATTTTTTTTAAATAAAACTTATAGCCGTTGCGATCCCTGATTTGTTTATCAGATTTTTTGATAAGATAAAAACAGGAGGATGCTCAGTAGAGAAAGTTACACCGATAAAATCCACGTCACAGTTTTGAGTGATCGATGATTTTTAACAAATATTTTAAATTAGAAGTAAAACAGTTGTGCTTCTAATCGTTTCTTCTATTAAAAAAATAACACTAACACTAAATAAAACTAATTGAAAAAATATGGAAAGAAAATGTCTCCATACATTTGCCAGTTGTTTTCTTAAACTTGAGATTTTTTATAATTCCCTTTGGCTTTTAAATGACGGTGCTCTTTCTATGACTTTGTAAAGACATACATATGGACAAAACCTCGTAACCAAAAATAAAACCGAAAATAACTTTTTACTATTAACATTAAATTTGCAATTTCCAATAATATTGTCGTCAAAACCTATTTGAATTTGATACAAATTAAATTTTTATTTCTAAATCTTTAAAAACTTTTGCTTTTTCATAGCATTCACTAATAGCTGTCACGCTAAAAGCCTTAGACTAGACGAACCTTAGTACAGTCAGTCGTAGCAAGTTGTATCACATGCGTTAAACAAAATGGTTTTTTTTTTATTAATCTGTGTCTGAATCCAAATAACTTTAAATTTAGAAACTACAATTCTTAAAATTTCTCCCATACCCTCATATACATAAATACTTACTATATTTGTAGATATTAAAATGCTTGTTCTCCCTTTTCGCTCGCTTAGGTACGTCAACCACGTGGCAAAAGTTTGGAATCACTGGAGGATATACACGACAACAGCACACGCAGCCATTTGACATTTAGTCATTATACCACAACTGATTATGGTCATTTTGCACATCCCGCACAACTGCAACAGCATAAACAGGCCCTGCAGCAACAACAACATTTACAACAGGCTGCATTAATGGCAGGCGGTGGTGGCAATATGTCTGCAGGATCGGGACAACGTATGTTAAGCAATCCAGCCACAATGGTAAGTTGATATTTTAAATATTCTGCACTGAAAATACTAAATAATTGTATTCTCTTAAGAATTGGCGCCGTTCTTATGATGATGGTGACATAACACCCACCAATGATGCTGCCGTACGAGAACTTATGTATGAGGAGGGAGGTGGCACTTTACCACGTCAACAACGTGGCATCTTGCAAAGAGCAGTTTTGAATACTATGCCGCCTTTGGAACATCATCATTATATGAATGCAGCCGCGGCCGCAGAATATGTTTGTCATGCCGGAGGCTTAGGTCCTCCTACAGCCAATGTACCAGCTGGCAGTGCTGGTGTTGTCTCAAATGTAGGTCCGGGCAATGTTTTGGATAGTTCCAACTTAACTAATGTAAGTTTTTAATATATTTCCCTTTAAATTTAAATTCTCTTCTTTAATACCAATCACTCGTGCATTGTTGGTTTTTTTAGCCCTATTTAACTGGAAGTCCCATTACGACAAAAAAAATTGCTCCTGAACCGCCACGTCGCCATTGTAGTATACGCAATTCGCGTACTATAAATCAAGATGGTTCTCAAGTTAACCCTTCTAATGTCGCTGGTCATGGCATGGCCCCCAATATGTATTATGGTGCAAGTGGCGTGGGTCCAGGTGGCACTTCATTACATCCACATGCTGCCTATTTGCAACAACAGGCTTCCCAACCCATATATGCCAACTATGCCACAATTCAACAAACCACAGCGGAAATCCATTGCGAGAAATTTCATGACAATAAAGTAAGGAAAAAGTGTAGAAAGAAATAAATAATTTTTAGTTTTTCCCCCATCAGGATTTGAACCGTCAACATTATAAATGAACTAAAATTTACTTTTTCGGCTAAGGTTCATTTTTTAATTTAATTTCAAAATTTTGTTTTAGAAATAACAATTATTTACAAATGTATGCAGACGTTCTCCAAAGAAAACAAGAGATATTAGACACTAACAGAATGAAATACAGTATTTTCTAGACCGCTACATCCTTCATCAACATTCTCTGCATCTATCTACCTTAAGTTGTTAACCAACTAATTAATATTAAAAAACGTCTGCATACATTTGTAAATAATTTTTCTTTCTAAAAATAGTAAATTTTAATTCATTCAGAAATAAATGATTACGAGGGCTGCTATATATATTTCTGGCCTGGCGACACTGAGTGCTGCCAAGTGCAATCTGACATTTTCATTGGAAAGTTTGTCATTTTTAAGCATAATCGTACTCAAAACGTTTTGACGTACGACCATTATTTGTGTTGTTTACAGTGACTTGGAAAAATTAATATAGAAAACAATGGAATTAACTCGTGAACATTTTCGTGCCAACATTTTTCACAACTTTCGACGTGGATTATTACGACAAGAGTGCATTGATGAACTTAAATCTTTGTATGGCGATGAAGCACCATCCTATAGCACTGTGAAAAATTGGTATAATGAATTTATTCGTAGCCGAAGCTAGCTCAAAGACGAATTGCGTGAAGGTCGTCCAAAAACGGCTGTTGTGCCAGAGAACATTGATGCCGTATGTGAACTCATAATGCAAGATCGACATGCGACATACC
This sequence comes from Cistogaster globosa, assembly GCA_937654795.1. Lineage (NCBI taxonomy): Eukaryota > Metazoa > Arthropoda > Insecta > Diptera > Tachinidae > Cistogaster > Cistogaster globosa. Next base: position 20,291,904 of record OW569407.1, read on the forward strand.
GACAGATAAGAACATCCTTGGACATTTCTTCTACCAGCATACATTCGATACTGCATGAACACCTGGCCGTAAAAAAGGTTTGTTCTCGTTGGATCCCGCACAATTTGAAAGTCGCTCAAAAAAAACTCGTGTCGATTGGTGCAAAGAAATGTTGCAAAAATACGATTGCGGTGCTTCAAAAGACGTTTATAAGATCGTCACAGGTGACGAATCATGGATCTATGCGTATGAGCCCGAAACGAAACAACAATCGACCGTGTGGGTCTTCAAAGACGAGCAAAATCCAACGAAAGTTGTTCGTGGAAGAAGCACTTCGAAGCAAATGGTTGCCTGTTTCTTCGGCAAAACTGGTCATGTGGCGACTGTTCCGCTTGAGCAACGTAGGACGGTCACTTCTGAGTGGTACACTACAATTTGTTTGCTGAAGTCATCGGAGAAATTCGAAAAACCAACAAGAGAAGACGAATCATTGTTCACCATGACAATGCGAGCTCTCACACATCGGCTCAAACCAGAGCGTTTTTGACCTAATGACTTCTTCTTGTTTCTGCACATCAAGAAAAAAATGCGTGGTCAACGATTTTCGTCGTCAGAAGAAGCTGTTGAAGTGTTCAAAAACCATGTTTTAGAGGTGTCTCAATCGGAGTGGAAAAAGTGCTTCGACAACTGGTTTGAGCGCATGCAAAAGTGTATAAATCATGCTGGAGAATACTTTAAAAAACAATAAAACCATTTTTGATTATAAATATTCGCATTTTCACTATTAGGCCAGAAATATATAGAGCAGTCCTCGTAAGGAGAAAATTTAGGGATTAATTACTTAATTATCGATAAATATTTATTTTAGTATCTTATAAATATTCTATAGAAAGTTCATGCGATCGATAAATGTTTCAAAGAAAATTCATCCTCTCGATATTATTTTTTATAGAAAACGTATGCTATGATTAAATATTCTACAGAAACTTCATACATCGATAAGTTTTTTACAGAAATCTCATGTTTTTGATGCATCTTCTCTAGGAAATATTGCGTAATGTTCTGTAAAAAATTCATGATATTGTTAAATGCTCGTCAGAAAATTCCTGCTATCGAAACATGTATTAAAAAAAATTCATGATATCGGCAAATACTCGGTAGAGAATTCCTGCTATCGATTATTGAATTAAAGAAAACTCATGCTATTGATGAATTATTTGCGGAAATAATCATACTAGATATAGATTTACTAAAAAAAATTTATGCTTTCAATAGCTTTCTTTAAAATGTGTTAAATGTTCTATGGAAAATACATTTGACGATAAATAGGAAATAGGTTATAGGAAATTCATGATATCGATAACACTTCGTTAGTAAGTACATTATATTGATAAACGTTTTATAAAGAGTCATTATATCGATAAATCTCAGTAGAAAATTCTTGACATGGATAAATGATCTAAAAAAAACAAGCTTTTGGTTTATTTTCTATAAAAAAATTATTTTACCAATAATTTTTTATATATGAATTATTTCTTTCGAAAAATTTTCTAAAGAAAAATTCATACTCTTAACTAATTATCTGCAACAAAATTCATGCTTTTAACAAATTTTCTAAACACGATTTAATGCTCCCGATAAATTCTCCAAGAAAAAATCATACTGAAAATTAATTTTCTATTGAAAATTTCTTGCACTCAAATAACTTTCTATGGAAAATTTCAGGCGATTGACAATTTTATTAAAGAAAAATGCAACCTATTAATAGATTTTCTATAAAAAATTATATCAGTAGGTTTCTCATAGAAAAATGCATACATCGGTAGGCTTATTTTAAAACAATTCATGCTATCGATAGGTTTTTTTCTCTATAATCGATTAATATTTTTTAATAGAAACATATTGGTTCGTTTAAACTAAAACATTACAAGAATTTAAAACAATTGATATACACAGTTTCATTTGTTAATTATATTTATTTATTTTTACAGTCCAATTCCAGCATTGATTCTATTGACACAATTCCATTTGCCAATGAAAATACTGGTACTATCAAGCAACGTTTACTTAATCGCCAGGAACATACCGGTGCTACTGGATCTCAAGGTACTCCTGGCAGCCATTTACATTCCTCATCTTCCTCATCGTCCTCATCATCAACAAACACTATAGCCAATATTGCCCATTCATTCCATTCCCTTAAGTCATCCACCTCACTACATGATGCCTCCCTAATACGTAGTGAAAGTATTGGTTCAACCGCTAGTGGTGGTAGTGCTGGTTTATCATTATTAAGATCACCTACTTTACAATATCCTCCCGTTAATGCCGACAGTGCACCATCATTGGCTGGTCTAGGTGCAGATGATAATGCTGCTGCTGCTGTTGCTGTTACCACCCATGATAATCCTAATGATACAAGTGCCATAACGTCTTCTACAACGGGTGTAGCTGGTGTTAGTGTTGGTAAAGTCGGTGGACAAAAGGTTTCGGTTAATGTTCTCAACGACATTGGTAATATGTTGGCAAATCTCACCGATGAACTAGATGCCATGTTAGAGGAAGAGAAACGTGTAGGTTTAAATATTGACAGTGAATAAACAGCCGAGCAGTAAATCAATTTAAATAAAGCAAAAAGAAAACAAGTGAGAATCAAAATGAATATTTCATTGTAACAAAACAGGTGCTACACTATATAAATCCCACTCTCTATTAAATCCTTTTCTCTAGATAAAAATCTTTCTATATGCAACATGTTTAACAAAATAAAACCGAACCGAAATTTATATACATATTAAACAAAACAAAAAAAAAACAATGAGGAATAGTTATAACTTCTTAAACACTATCATTACATCCATATGTATATGTATTATGTATGTATGTATGTATGTTTTACATACATCAAGTAAATAGTTTAGTTATTTTATATATAAGTGTGGGTAGCCCTTTAAGCAAATAATATCAATTTTTTATTTTTTTATTTTTTTCTATTAATTCCATTTTTAATACTTGTTAAAATATTTTATGAATTTTTATCATTTTCTTTTTTTTTCGTTGTATGATGTCAAGATGATTTGTAACTAAATGTTATTTTACTTAACGATATAATAAGTATAGATTTTTTATATAACTGCAATTTACATAAAATCTAATTTTTAAGAGTTTAAAACGTTAAAAGGCAAAATAAACAAGAGTGCTCGCTTTTAAGTGCAAAATTTCTAAAACATTTCACAAATTAATCAAAATCACCAAGATAAACGCTATTGAAAGAGGGCACAACCTCAATTATATTTTTTAAAAGGCAGTTTGACACAGTTACTAAATTGTGATGCCTTACGCTAAACTTCGTATTCAAATATTAAAAACATAATTTTCTCCAGATACTACTTCTTTAATTAACACGCCTTAATTTCACGACCCATTTAAATATGAGAACTATCCAAACTTTCATTGTGTTTTGTATAAAGTTATCTTAAGAATATTTATGTTTCAGCAATAAATTTTCTATGAAAAATTATTAACACTTAGTTTATCATAAGACTAAGTGTTAACATATAATCTAGGAACTATATCTTATAGATTATTATATTATTCTTCCAACTCCCACTTGAGCATAGGGCGCCAAAATATCTTATACATAAACTTTTTTAAAAAACAGTTTTATGGTAAATTGTGTTATTAAAGATTGTTCGACTTGAAATTGTAGAACAATAATCTCTCTCTAAAGATGCGGTCAGATTAGTCAAATATTTGACCAAAAAGATTTGACCACTGAATTAGTGGAAATTTTTTTTTAGGAAATATAAGATGCTACTCAGTATAAAAAATTTAGATATCACATTTATTTTATTTTAAATCGTCATTCGTAATGATACGTTTCAGCAAAGATTAAAAAAATAATTGTAAAAATAGTGGCTATTTTCGACAAACATTCGACAAATCTGGCCGCACCTTAACAAATTTTATACAGAAATTAAGAAATTTCTGTCATCGCATTAATTTCTAATGAAATTTTAAATTTTCTATAGGTAAAGTTCTGTTATTGATAATTTTTTTACAGAAAAATTCTGCAATCCACAAATATTTTATAGAAGAATTTTGTAATGAAGAATTTTCTTTGATAAAATCATGTAATCGATAAATTTTCTATAGAAAATACTCTAATCGATTAATAATAATAATAAATTTTCTATAGAAAAATTCTGTAGTTGATAAATAAATTTTCTATAGAAAAATTCTTTAATCGATAAATTTTCTAGATAATTATTTTGTAATCGATAATAGTTAGATAAATTCTGTAATCAATAAATTTTTTTGTAGAAAAATTCTGTAATCGTAATAAATTACCTATAAAAAATTCTATAATCAATAAATACATTTTTTATAGAAAATTTCTGTTATCGATAAATAAATTTTCTGTAGAAAAAATATGTAATCGATAAATATTGTATTACAGAATAATCAATAAATAAATTTTCTATAAAATAATTTTGTAATCCATAAACAATTTTCTATAAAAAATATGTTATCGATAAATATTCACCCCTATTACGAATGTCAACATCGACATAAGTGATGTCGACGGTACTGTATTGGCATTATCATTGATGATATTGAATACTTTCGATAACAACCGATAATATTTTGGCATTATCAAAGGCAGCAAAACGGCAACATTGCTTAAAATGACTCTATTTTTGTCGACAAACTTTTTAGCAACGACAAATTAAATTCTGTAACAGAAAAAGAAAAAATGGAGAAAAAAATCAAAATAACAACAACGAAACAGTTTAAGGAACTTATTATACAACTGGAAAACAAACCAAGCATAGCAAAAGGATTCCACAGAGGGACAACTCCAAATAATTTTAAGCAAGAATAGGAGAAAATAGCTGTTAAGCTAAATTCTATTAGTCCGCCTATTCGAGATAGCGATGGATGGCAGAAGGTTTGGAGAGACCTCAAATGCAAGGTGAAAAGAAAATTAATGCACAATAAAGCAGAAGCTAATGCAATAGAAGGAGGCGTAAATAAGTTTTCAATCTTTTTGTCTGAAAGGAGCTGCCGCTAATTTGGTACAATTTCAATTCAAGGAATTGACACACCTTCTGAAGAAACAGTAATGCAAAACCTTGAAGATTTAGTCTTCAATAGAAGAAGTCGGTTCCAAGAAAAATGAAAAAGAGCGGTAATCAACGAAACGAGTTATTTGAGGACCATAATGCTATGCGAAAGGAAGTTTTTCTTTTCCAAAACAAACTTAAATGCCGTTTTGCTTAGTCGAAAATTGTCTACAAATCTGTAATTAACCACATATGTATGAATATACAATATTCTCGTTTTGCACTTGTCGCAAGTTAAAAACGATTTATTTTAAATCACTTACTTGGCATCTGGTAAATCATTAATGTCCGCTCTTTGTCTCATAACTTTCCTCTTACGTTTAAGATTTTCTTTCTTTTCTTCATTACTAGAATTGTCATTTGATTCTAACATGAAATACATTTTTCCAGAAATTTTCAATCAAAAAAATTAAACAACAAAGTAAACAAACACCTCTATATTATCGATTATAACACAACGTCACCGCAATACTTTTAATTAATACCGATTTAGCACTGGCGTGAGGATGAAGGCGTGTTAATGTGACGTCGACTCTTGTATTGGTTTGACGTCGCCGTTGACTTTCGTAATAGGGGTGATTGCATAAAAACATTCTGTAATCGATTAATTTTCTATATAAAAATTTTGTAGTTGTAAAATAATTATTAAATAGATAAATTTTGTAATCAATAAATAAATTTTCTGTAGTGAAAATATGTAATCGATAAATAAATTATCCATAGCAAAATTCTGTAATCGATAAATTTTCTATAGAAATATTCTGCAATCGATAAATTTTCTATAGAAATCTTCTGTAATCGATAATATTTTCTATAGAAAAATTCTGTAATCGATAAATTTTCTATAGAAAAATTCTGTAATCGATAAATTTTCTATAGAAAAATTCTGTAATCGATAAATTTTCTATACAAAAATTCCGTAATCGATAAATTTTCTATAGAAAAATTCTGTAATCGATAAATTTTCTATAGAAAAATTCTGTAATCGATAAATTTTCTATAGAAAAATTCTGTAATCGACAAATTTTCTATAGAAAAACTCTGTAATCGATAAATTTTCTATAGAAAAATTCTGTAATCGATAAATTTTCTGTAGAAAAATTTTGTAATCGATAAATTTTCTGTAGAAAAATTTTGTAATCGATAAATTTTCTGTAGAAAAATTTTGTAATCGATAAATTTTCTGTAGAAAAGTTTTGTAATCGATAAATTTTCTGTAGAAAAGTTTTGTAATCGATAAATTTTCTGTAGAAAAGTTTTGTAATCGATAATTTTTCTGTAGAAAAATACTGTAACCGATAAATAAACTTTCTATTGAAAAATTTTGTAATAAATAAATTTTTATTTATTTATTATTCCTTACGCTTTTCTTTTTCGCAGCAGTCTTTATTTATAACATTTTATGACTCATCCAACTTTTCATAAAATTGAATACAAAGCATTTACGAAACCATACGAAGAGTTTCGACGTCACAAAATTAAAACTGGATAAGAAGAAATTAATATGTTTTTCATACCTTTTATTTATTTTTTTAATCATTTTGTTTAGAACTATGTTAACACCCATTTTAAATATTAATATAATTGTTACTAAATTTATTTAATTAACAATTTAAATATTATTCTCTTAAATTATGCTTTAAATAAAAATGTGACGAATTTTATTGTATTTGATTTATTAACAAAAGTTTTAAAAAACTTCATTGAGCTCTTGTTTATTGAACCCGGAAAAAAAAGAAAACAAACAAAAAATTTAGTTACATAAATTATAAACTAAAGGAATGAATGGCCTTTTTTTCCAATTTGATCTTCTTAACAAATAAAATAAAAACTTATTCTAAATATAAGAGAAATTAAAAAATTAAGGGAAAATTTAAAAAAAAAATCTTAATATTTATAAAAAGCAAAAAGTAAGAAAAATTTACAATGTAATAAAAAGGAAAGCTTTTTAAAAGTATACTTTTTGTACGTTTCCAAATAAAACAACAACATGTTAACATAGCAAAAAAGAAACTGCTAAAATAAAATATTTAACAAAGAAATACTATAATAGAAAAACTTTTGAGGGATTTAAGAAATTAAAACAAATAATAATAAAAAAGAAAAATTTAACATAAAATGTGTTAAGTAAAAATTTAAAATTGTAGACTTTCTAGCACATTTATACTTACGATTCATAAAAAAAATAAACAAGTATTTATTAATTAATAAAGATTAATAATTAGCATAAATAATATAAAATAATTGCAAATTATTTCTATATTATACACTTAAAAAAACAACAACAAAATATATAAAACCCGAAAACAAAACTGAATTTGAAACTAGAATTTGAAAACACTAATTCAAAAATTTAATCATGTTATGAATATTGTAATATTTTGTTTAAAATAAAACTTTATTAAAAGAAATGATTATCAAACCCTGCCACAAAATTTCATTTTTATCAAAAAAAAACTAAATTTTTACTGTTTTTTTCTATAGCAATAAAAATATAAACTTTAAACAATTAAAATTAGGAATGGTATTCTTTGTGCGTGGCAGGTCTGTTTAATTCCGTTAGAATTTTGAATTTTGTGGTTTGTTATAAACAAGCATATTTTATATAAAATTTCATTTTTTTTTAATATTAATTTTAAAATTGGTTTTATGTAATTATGTATTTTATTTTGTGTTCTTTCTTTTAAATTCTGTTTTACTTAAAGTATATTCAAATATATATCTCCTTTTTTCTAATATTTTATCATTGTATTTTTTATTATTTTATTTATATTAAGAATTTTATGATTTTAAGTTATTGTAAACTCTTTCATATATAAATCAAAAACAGCTCTTAAAATAAAAAAAAAATAACTTCAAAAAATGATTATGTAAGTGTTATTCCATTTAATTAAAATTTATATACAAAAATAAATATAATTGATAATAAATTTATTCCGTTTTATTTACACCTTTTGACAAGTTTTGTAAAAATTTACCAAACTGTACTTTTAAGGCCGGGGCACATAGAATCCGTCATACGTTGAACTTTAACGTATTCAACTGAAGTCAACGTAACGACAGATAAGGTTGGCACAATGAATGCTTTGCTGACGGATGTTTAATCAAAAAAAATGCAAAGAATACGTAGAAGCAATTGACTGACAAATTTAAATTAGCGCGTAACACGCAATCTATCTGTCAGTAATTCTCATGTCATACAAAATGTAAGAAGCAAAGTTGCTCGGCGTCAACGCTGAGCAATTGGAAAATTCAATTTTCACAGCGCACATATTACATATTTTTTCTTATTTGTTTACTTCAGAATTGCAATCGGCATTGTAAAACTGTAATGACATTAAGATTTTTTCGGCTTTATTTAGCATTTTTATCACTGTGTTTCATTTAATATCATAGGGTTTTATTAAACATCATAACAGAACGTTGCGCTTTTATTTAGGTATGTCATTTCTTCGTAAAACCCATGCGTAAGTTGCGTCGCGTCTTACGCGCTTAAGCATTTATAATAAATAGATTACACTGGCCAAAATATTAGGCACAAAATTTTGACTGGGGAAATGAAGCATGTTTTTTAGCTAATCTGGGTGCGCTAAATTCGAATCTGGCAACAAAGTTGGGCTATCACGTCGAGTTCGTTTTTTATCGCATGCTGGAAATACTGTTAAATAGTTAATACTGACGCTACAATTTCACAGTTATTAATTTGACAAAAGTCTACATTCGTTATAAATTTGTATAAAGATAGAATTCAAGCATGTCAATGAGATCGTGTGTTACTAATCCGAGCTATTTTTGCTTTGTGTGGTGAATATTTGATTGGAAAAAAGGATATGCAATATCAGTATCACTAAAATATGTATATCTACATTATTTTGGTTTTACTTGGACAAACCCTGGACACCGAAAATGTTTTGCAATTGTTGCAGAACTATTTTATACAAGTGGTCAAATGGCGAGAAAATCTATTTAGATTTTTCAAATCCAGTTCTTTGGATAGAGTCAAGTAACCACCAAACTGATTGTTATTTCTGTTTAACAAAAGTTACTAGATGCAATATGAAAAATCGAAAGAGTATTACCTACCCTAATGTCCTATCAATTTCTAAACCAATTCTGTCAACTGATCCACTAGCAGTCGTTCCCAGCGCTACGAGCAGTGAGGCCGAAATATCTTTCACCAGCACTTGTAGTTTGTATGAGGCTGAAATACTAGCTTTACGCATGCAGCAGTGGAAATATCTTGCAACTGGGACGAAAGTAACAATCTATAGAAAAAGAGGTTTAGAATTGGCTGCATATTTTGAAAAGAAAGGCTCTATTCTGTACTGCACTGATGTTAATGGTTTATTTAGAAAAATGAACCAGCCATATGACAAAACTGAAAGGAGATTATTTATTGATGGTTCTAAATACAGTTTAAAGGCACTTCTTTTACATAGTGGCAATGAAAGACCATCCAAACCAATTGCTCATGCCATTAGTACGAAGGAAAATTATGAGTCAATGACTGAATTTTTTACATTACTTAAATGCAATGATAATAAATGGAAGATCTGTGATGATTTTTAAGTATGTGATTTAAATTTCTTTGCATATGTAATTTACATAGATGATCGTAAATAACCGTTTTTAATTTTAAATCTGTTTCAGGTCACTGGCTTGTTGACTGGTATGCAAAGAGGTTTCACAAAATATTGTTGTTTCCTATGTCTATGGGATAGTCGCGCTACGTTTCATCATTACGTCAGAACAGAGTGGCCAAAAAAGACTGAATATTCACCAGAAAAACAAAACATTTCTAAATGACGGTCTTCTTCCACCGCTGCACATAAAATTTTGCCTTTTTACGAACTTTGTCAAGGCTGTGGGTGCAGCATTTAAATATTTGTTAAAGGTTTTGGGATATTTGATGGCCCTGAGATCAGCAAGCTTTTGAATGATCATAATTTTTCGCAATGTTTGTCGGAGAAAGAATATGCTGCCTGGGAATCTTTCAAGTGCATCGTAAAAAGTCTTCTTGGAAACAATAAGAGTGAAAACCACAGACAAATTGTTGATGAATTATTGAAAAATTATCATGAACTGGGTGCACGGATGTTACTGAAAATAATGTGCGAAAAAAACTAAAAAACGCTTTTTTATATCTCGAAAACCTGACGTGAAAAAAAGAAAAGAAAATCCATTTACAGATTTGAATTCAGCGCACCAAATTACACTAGGAACAGTTTTTGGTTGCTCCAGTCAAAAACCTTGTTGGCTTACTCACTTATTTACTCACTAATAGCCTCTTTTTAAAAGCTTCGAAAATTTTAAGTTTTATTTATTTCTAGAAATGCAAAAGCATATTTAATTTAATGAAATTAGTAAATATCCAAAAATATACTTAATCATCTATCGCATCAGCCTTTTTTTTATGGGTGTTTGGAATTTTTTTTGCGCATCATAAGTATCTGTGAAGCATTTTCGAACACACGACATTTGCAGTGATGCTATCTGATGCATTTTTGAACGTACTGCGCATCACATGCAGCGCAGTGATGTATTTCCGAACTTACCCATTGCTTTCTAAAAATTATTTTAAATTCTAAAGAAAAGCATTAAAAAAAAACATTGGGAATTCCCCATTTTTTTTAACTTTTTAACGCTCATCCCACCAAGAAATGAGTGAGGGAAACTTATACATACACAATTGTCTACTAAAACGTTTGCAATAATTTAATACTGAAAGTATTAAGTTTAAATGAATTCTTTTTTAATTAAATCTAAGTTTTTACTTGTTTTTATTCAAACTGGATTAGCAAAGTTCGAAATATAGCTTAAAAAAGGTTTGTAATTTAATCTGTTTTAAAAATCAGGCAAAACGTTCATTAACGCTGTTTGCTGCAGATATCACACGTATACAAATGTTTACATCAAGTTTTTCGTTTTTCCTTTAAAAATGTGATAGATGGATATTTCCATCATCAGTGCTTGTCATTTGAGTTGTAAAAATTCTATGACAGAAAAATGCCAAATCAGGCGCTACAAATGAGAGAAATGGTAATCCACATGCTGCAATAAAAAATTTAACCGTGTTTGGTGACGGATATCGAAATCAAAACAACGCAAATCGGAAACAAAAGGACGCAAATCGACATCAAAAGGATGAAAATATCGACAATGGTAACTCGAAATTACTTTCGGTAAACAGTAACCACTTTATATGTTAAATTCCCAAATGTAACAAAGCTTAACATTTATTAAACTCTGTTCTTAAAATGTTAACAACAGTCTGTAAACATTTGTAGATGAACATAGCTTTTTGAAAAAGTGTTGTTAAAGTAGCAATTTAAAAAGTACATCAAAACAAAGCGGATGCATATTATTCGTTTATTTTGAATTTATTCATTATATATATTATATATAAGCAAACATGTTGTTGGCAATAGTTATATTTCTTTTTTATCTGACGTACTTCGTATTCTTCGTCGTTTTTATTGAAAATTCCAATTTTCTCTGATTCTTTGCAACAAAAATGCTCTGTTTCCTACCGTAACACAACACGTCAAAATTACAACTACATATTAACATTACAGGGAGTCCACACTTGATGAATTTTAATCCTGATGATAGTCAAATTTATATCATGATGAAAATTCATCCTGTGTAGACTTCATTTATTAGTATTATATCATCGTTATGATATAATCATCAGAGCCCATAGACTAATAAATTCATCATGATATAAAAAAAAAAGTCATTTTATATGTAATTTTATTTTATTTTTATATAATTTTTTTAATAAAATTTTAAATTATTACAGCTTAGGCATTTTTTTTATTATAAAAACCAACCGAAAATTCAAAAAATAACATTTAGACAGAATTATTTAGACATATTGCCTTTACAACGACCAATAAAGAATTATTCATCACAATCAACGTCCACCCCTTTGAGCAGATATTAATATAAATTTGACAATTATTCTGCCGGCGTTTTATTAGGCATTATGATGAAAATTCGTCTCGTGTGGACAAAGTGTTATACAAACTTCGGAAGTGCATCTTAACGTTTTATATTGAATTTATTTCAAAAAATTATAATAAACGTAGCAATTTTTCTGGAGAGGATTGTAACCCTTAAACGAATAGCAGAATTATGTTAGAGGAAGAATAAATTTTGACGGGATTTACTTTCTGGAGATGGCTAGCCCCCGTATATAGGCCTATCTACGCCAATGAAGTTAATTTAAGGACACGACTGACCATGCTACACAACCAACGTGCGATTCATTTACAAGAAAATTTGATGGAATTCTATCTGTGTGTTTTGTATTACACAAGCAATATGCAACTCTTATCGTATAGAAACTATAATTTTATAAATTTTATTTTAAAAGATTAGCAAATCGGACAGACTTTTCAAAAAATCTGTCACATATTTTATTGTACTACACACTATTTTGATTTTTGGTCACGCATTGCGATATTCATAAGAAAAGATTTTAGTTTAAAATGTGTTTTATGACAAAATTTCCATAAAAATGTGTCCTAAAATACATTTTTAATCGTAATGGCAAGTGTAGTTCTACAGCTTATTATTTTTGTAAATTTAGTTTAGTAAAGTAACTCCAAACAAAAAATATTAGGATAACAGAGAATTAAAAATTAAGAAAAAATTAAGTACTATATAAAACTTCACACAAAAATCTCACCGGCTCTTAATGGGTTAAGCACCTTAAAAGCTTTTAAATGATATCCATATTGACAATCAAACTTTTTAATGAAAATTTCAGAGGCCTGAAAATATGGGCGAGCTCCAATTTTTTACTTGATGTTTTTTTCTTATTTTTTAATTCTCTATCTATCCATATAATTGTTATATATATATATATATATATATATATATATATATATATATATATTTTTTTTTTTTTTTGATTGGAGTTATTTCATTGTTTCAAATGATATGGAAAAATTAGAGACGGGCTTGGTGTTTAGCTCACTACCTAAAGGGACATGGACCGATCTCGCTGATTTTCAATAGCACCTCTTTCGCCGCTATGTTTGATCGATTGGCATATTTAAATTTTCTCTAGCTCATCAGTACCTTAGCAAAGTTCACTTCAACACTAACAAACTTAGATATCGTCATATTAAATGCAAACTGACGTAACTACACAAAATTTCGAAACTTAGTTTTTTTTATCGATTATGGTTCGTTTTATCAAAGTACATGTTCGTGCAAAATTTTAGATTCCTACGATCAAAAATGGTGATTTTATTAACGAAATTCAAACGGACGTAACAACAAGTGCGTGTATTTCTAAATGCATGAAGACGTAACTACACATTTATATGAAAACCTTACATACAAACCAAACATATAAACAAAACATGCATTTAAAACATTAAAAAAGTGGGATTAGTAAATCTTCTGGACTAACCATATTATTATCTATTCTGATGGGTGCTTTTACCAAAAATCGGAACGTTATTCTACATAATGCTTTGTTGACTTTGTGCGTGGAAAGAAATATTACAATTGAACGGAAATATTTAATAGTTGGTCACACTTAAATAGAGTATGACTCAACCCACTCTTGAATTCAAAGAAAAGTTAACAATAAGCAAATAAATCTGCCATCGCAACTTGTGGACTTAATAAAAGACGCCCGAAAAAATCCTTTTTCACTACAAGTGCATTATTTATGCCATGAGTATTTTCTTGATTGAGTCCGTTCCGCACATTTTATTTAAACATTCAAATAGTATTTACATATTTATTAATTTTAAACTATATATGTATTTTGAACAGGCACAAAATCTGGTGATTCCATAGTAAACATGATTCGTGCTTTGAGATACGACGGCAGTCTGGTGTTATTTATTTTAAAACAAATCTCAACGATGACTATGAACTATTTCCACAAAGAGATATAAAGAATTTTTTAGATCGTGAACCAAAGAAAAAGTTGCAAAATCTCCAAGACTTAAAACCGTTAATATCAGCAGATTGCCATATTTTTTATTAGAATATTCCCTTCGAAAATTAACTATTTGTTTTCGACTTGTTTTAAATGATTTTTTTTTTATAAAATGTACTAAATTTATTTTATTTTAAAATAAAATATGTAAAAAAATTTAATAAAAAAATTTAAAAAGGAAACATATTTTTATTCAAAAGTGTAAACAATTAAAAAAAAATAAAATTCAAAACAATAAGTAAGGTTTTTGGCGGATTTCTGGTAAACTATAAAAGATAAGAAAAATAATCAAGTCAAATATCTCATAAACTGTAAAAGACTAGAATACTAGTACATAGTCAGCATGTTTTTTCTTAACTTTTTCAAGTAGTTTTCGAAAATCCAAGGTTATTTTTAATCGGAAAGTCATACGGACCAATAGATTTTACATACGCAATTGTAAACTTTGTTTCACTGTAAAATCCACTGTGCTAGAAATACACAAGTACCAAAACATCGCTTTGAAAGTCTGAAGGTACCCATACACTTGCAATATAATTGTGCAATAATTGATATTGTACAGTAATATTGCCAATGTGTATATTATGTTAGCAATTTGCACAAAATATTGAACAAAATCAAAAGTCTTTTGATTCGAATTTGCTCAAAAATTATTATTTTTTAATGTGTTGACAATACTGAACAATGATAACAAGCCTCTTCTTCACTAATGTCACTTAACATTATTTAAATTATTTAATGCCAAAAGAACTTAATACCTATTTTTTATTTAAAATAGTTTTGTTATATGAAAAAATATAGCTTTGTGTAAAAAGTTTTGTTTACTTTTCATGTGTATGAAAATTAAAAAAAAAATTGCGCCATTTTTGCTTTAAAATATTGATAAACTTATTGAATGGTGTGGACCATAACGACAATAATTAAATCAATAATGTACTCAATAACATTGTGTAGTGTATGCCTACCTTTACATCTCTTCTGCTATGTCTCTAAATTTCATTTAAATCTGTCCAGTAGAAATTAATTAAAGTAGAAATTAATGAATCCATAAAAAAAAACCTTTCACCCACTACTGTGATTTTTTGTAGTTACGTCTTTTTGTTTAAAAACAGTGGAAAGTCAAAAGAACTTAACTAACATTAAAACTTAAACGTTCGAAAAAAAAATAAAAATATCTTCACAAATAAATAAATCCTTTCAATTTACAAAAACTGCAAAGAAACAATAATACTTGTTGATTTTAGAAGGTTTTTTGCTTCTCCTGTAAAGAAATAAAAAGTGTAGTTACGTCCGTTTGCATTTAATATGACGATATACCTTTTTTCTACTTTTTGTGGTGAAGAGTATAAAAGCAGTTCCTACATATTGAGTTATGACGTTGTGTTCTGTTGCGCGTGGCTTACTGCCATCCCTAAATTACGACGTAAAGCGCAAGATATCTGTCAAAATTTCTCATGTACATACAAAATGTATGAAGCATCCCTAAATAGCACGGCGTCAACGCTTAGCAATTGGAAAATCCAATTTTGACAGCGCGTAAGATAATGCAGTTGCCTGCAAGCTACTGTTGTTTACATATTTTGTTGTAGTATTTAGAAAACGTTACAAAACAGTAATGACATTTTTGCTTTTTTCGGGCTTATATAGCGTTTTTATCACTATTTTGCATTTCATTTTATAGGGTTTTATTAAAAGTGATAGGTTAACATTACTGTTCACAACAAAACGTTGCGCTTTTATTTAGGTATGCACCTTCAGCGTAAAAGCCATGCGTTATTTTGCGTCGCGTCTTACGCGCTAATTTAGGGATGGCAGTTACTCATTGTTTTTCTCTTGGTGTAAAATAACTAAACCATGTAACAATAATTTAAGGAAGTGGCAACCATTGAGTAGTCGTAACGATAATCTATACACTGATTACTGGCTATTTTAGGATCCCATAAAATTGAAACACCAACTACTAAATAAAACCGACTACGCATTTGACATTAGTTGTTGTTCGTGATTCGAGCAGCGCTGTTGCGTTTCTTTTCTTTGTAGTTCGTTGTTTTTTATTTGGGAAGAAAATTGGTATAATAAAAAAATAAATAATATTAACATTGCAAAAATTAGTTGTGCAAACTTCCATCGAAAGAAAATAATAAAAATCGTGAATATTTATTTTAAAAGAAAATGCAAAAATTATATAAGTTATGAATAAATGTCAGTGTTTATTAATATAATAAAGGAAAAACTGAAAACCCAACAAAAAACCATCTTTCTACTTGGGAGGCAAATAAATGTTATAAAGTAAAATCAAAAAGTATCTTTTAGAAAACACAATTATTAAAAACACACATCATTTAAAATTTGTTTAAATTTTATGTAGTGCAAAAAAATGTTGATAAAACCAATTTGTTATAAATTGGAATAGCTTGCCTGTGCCTCTGCGAATTGTTGCTGTGTTTTTATTTTTGATGTGACAATGAATGAGCTGTAGTGTTGGTAAAAAAAAACAAAACAAAATACATATAACAGTAAACTAAAATGCGATTGGGGTTTAGCTTTTTCAACTGGAAATAAATAGTACCAAGCTCCGACATCACCATTATTTATTTTTTAAAGGAGAAAAGGAAAATAGTTTATTTTTTAAAGTTTAGCTTCTTTTTCATTTGGAAAGCCTTTAATTATAATTGATTAGCATTATGTCGGCGGAAGATAGCGAGCTGGACCCGCGTATAAAAGTAAGTAGTTCATTTTAAATTTGATTGTTATTGATCCTAAATTAACTGATTTAAATTTTTATTTTATATTATTATTTATTCTTTTACAATTCTTTGCTTATGTTAAATTAAAAATGAAAACATGGTTATGAAAAATTTACAACTCACCTCTTTGTTTCCGCGATTGTTGCTGATGTAAAGCTTTGCTGATGTCGTAGTTGTTTTCTGAGGGAAAAAATTTAGTTACTGCAGCTTCATGTGTCTTGTTGTTATTGCTGAACTGACATTGCTAGGTTTTTGTTCCTTGCATTTCGGAGTTGCCTTTAGTATGTAAAACCGATTGTACAGCTCATGGATCTGGTTAGTTTTTGTTGATCATCTTTGGGCGAGTGTGGTTCGTTGGCTTCTGAAACGAAGAACAATCTTTCGTATGAACGGTTTATAACGCTTTCGTTTGAACGGTTCAAATCGAGTGTGATGTTATATTTTTTTTAATTTAACTTTAAGTTAAAATTTTTAAGTTGTAGTTAAATACTATTAACGCTAAATTTCGGAAGCAGATAGATAAATAAAAAATTATATAAATTAAACTGAACTTTCAACGGATTATAACGCAATGCGTTACGTCTTCATCGTACGTAATCTATCACGTCAATCTCTGCAAAGTTTTACCTATATCATAAAATTGAAAAAGGAAATAGAAAGAATTAACTGCCAGGCCCACGATGTCGCAATCGTTCGTTCGCACAAATACATTCAAAACAAAAACAAATTCTAAAAAAATGTTTTCGTTTAAAATGTAATTATGCGAACGAACGAACGGTTGCGACATCGTGGGCCTAACAGTAAGTTTGTTAATAAATAAACGTAATTCCACATTGAATTATCAGTTCTAAATTAAATGCTGTTTTTTTTTAATCGTCAATTTATTTATGTTCCTGTATGTTATTTCTTTGATTAAAATTAATCTTCCAGAAAATTAAAATTTTTTTATTAAAATTAGTAACAAATATTTGAACATTAGGATCGTTAGTAAAAAAATATTTGAAAGTTATGGACTGAATTGTCTTATTTTAACAAATTTTCCATACTGAAATGTTTTTTTCACTTGTCAAAATCTTTAAAAATACCTTGCGAAAAATTGATAGTCCAAAGGCAAAAATAAAAACTTGCTACAGAGTCAGTTTATCAATTAAAAAAAAATTCACCTTTTTAAATTTAAAAACTTTGCCAACTCAAAACAAAAATGTTAACTACTTTTTTTCCCCAATAACTTCTAAGAAAACCTTATTTTGTATTTGGTATGACGTAATGTCTTACGTAAAATCCTATATGTAAAATCCTATATGTAGCACTAAACTTTTAGCGCTAATATATATATATGTACATACAAGTGACCAAAATTTAATGTCGTGTTGATTATATTATATATTATCAAAAAAATAAATAAATAACGGTGAAAACATTCTTTACTAATTTAACTCTAGGAACGAACGTAGAACGTCATGTATTTAAGCTGAATTGACTTTATATTTTTCATAGTTTAACAACTAAAAAATCATCATTGACTATTAATTGCAACTTTTTTAAATGCAGTTCACACAAAAATTTGCATTTTGAAAAAATAATTTTTCCCCTTGTATTGTTTTTAAAAGTAAACACAAATTAACCATGAAAATTTATGCTACACAATGCGAATACTATAAATGATTTTAATTAATATCTAGCGGAAAAAATTAACATTTTTCATATTATCTGGCAAAGCACAATGTAATTTATTTTAGAGATTTATCAATTTTTTTCACACGCAATATCCCATGAAAACTTTTGGTATTTCCTGTCAAATTAAAACCAACACCAAAAATGTATTTTGAAAAAAAACTTATATAATAAAATTTAAAAAATTTTATATATGTGTATATGCATATATTATGTATGTACATATGTATGTATTTACATGTGTATAAATGTATGTATGTAGTGAAAACATTTTTTTTCTACTCGTGATTGTTAGCTTAATTTAAAAAATGATTTGTTTAATTTTTGCTTTTTGCCTTAAAAGTTGTAATAGAGATTTTTAATTTTATAATCATGACAAAGAAATTCATACAGGTATATTCACAAATTCTGGAAAAGATTTTTTGTACATAATATTGTGATTGATCCATTGCAATCCTATTTTCTTGCTTGTTGGATAGATGTTTGGAGCTCAATCAAACCGATGCTGGTGAAATTTGTATATAAACTAACTTTCAGGCCTTAAAAACAATATTAGTTAGAGGTTAAAATTAAGGCAATGATATAATATTTTTTTTTTAATTTCAATATATAAAGGATAGACTTTTAAACTTTCAAAAAATAATAAACAACGCGGACAAATTTTCGTTCAAAAAGTATTTTTTTATAATATGCAATTTATAAGTTGTTTGTAAAAAACTTTCATTTTTGTTTATTTGACACAATTTTAATTTTTAATACCAGCTAATTTGTGGCAATAGAGAAATTTTTTCTTCACAATTAACGTAAATGAAGTGAAATTTTTTTCTTTTACGTTCCTTACTGCAATACTCTCTTTTACTGTTTGCAAGAGTTCTGAAACGCTTTTAATAAAAGTATTTAAATGTGCTATAAAACTGTTAACATATATAAAGAGTACTGTGAGGGATTTTGTTACTGGGCTTTCGATTTCGTTAAATCAAACGGATTCAGTGAAAAACTCGGCTGATTTTTATTTTTCTTGATTTCTATATTTTTTGAGGTAAAAGCAATACAAATTTGTAAAGCTTGAATCTCCACAAAAAATCTGTTTTTTATATTCCTTCTTGACCCAAGAGGTCAAAAGAACCAGAAGACTTTTTTTTTAATAATAATTCTTGCAAAAAAGAACTGACTTCAAAACAAATTTTAGCTGTCTGTCAATAACGGTTAAAAAGTGTGGGACACCCTTTATTCCATCTGAAAACTTTATACTTTTTATAGCGGACTTAACACTAAAGCTCCTTGTAAATTTCAACCGTCTGTCTACTGCTCAACATTTTGTTAATATACATCAAATTACATTAACTATAGAGGCACCCTTTAGTTTCCAAATTCAAATTATATGCTTGCTGTTGTCTATACGTTCCAGCAGTTTGGCCATAGACATCAAATTACAACAATTATTGTAGCACCCTTTAATTTATAATATTAAATATTTATACTTTTTCTTTTACAAAACAAATGTAGTGGATAATCTGTTTGATTTTGTATATAACAGTTGAAAAGATACAGCCATATAGGTCAAATTACAATAATTTTGGGAACACCCTTTAATTACTAAACTCAAACTGTATACTTGCTATAGCGGGCTTAGCAATACAGGTCCCTTGTAAGTTTCAGCTGTCATACATCAAATAATATCAACTATTGAAACACCCTTTAATTTCCAAATCTTAATTTTATACCTGTTGTTATAGCGGAAATGGCAATATAGTTCTATCTACAACTGTTCAAAAGTGTGGCCATATACATCAAATTAAATTATATATTGGGGCACCCTTTAAATATTAAAACTTGTTAATATAACGGTCATAGTAGTCGACATTCTGTCGCAATTTTTAAGCGTTTGTCTATGACGGTTCAAAAGATATGTCTATATAGGTGAATTTACGTTACGTATGAGGACACCCTTTAATTTTTATATTTATATTTGTGTTACTTTGTCACCATTGTGAGATATAATGATACGCAGTTTTTTAGTTTTAAAGTGGAGCTTTTACGGTTCATAAACACATAAAAAAATGTGTGTGTGAGTTCTGCGGGCTCAAACATTAAAAAAGCAACATTCAGACGAATTGATAACCAGCTTCTTTTTTGAAGTCGGTTAATTATATTATTTGATGTTGGAAGTGTAAAAAAAAATTAAAAAAAAATTAGTTTCTATTTATCGTCACTAAACAACATGTCATATTAGCTTTCTTTGTTCAATGCAAATAGCAAATAAAAAAAACGACATATGTATGTGTATAAAAATTAACACTCAAACTTTTCATTCGGACTAACAACTTGGACTAAAATTATTTGTTACGTTACTTAACACTCAAATCACATTGAGAAATACTACTACGTCAGCAGAATGCACAAAGTTATTTATGTGGCATCATAAACTCATACATTCGAGGTATCGTTAGCTGTATCTGTATTTGGATACTAAACAAAACAAAGCTAGTTGTAGCTTTATTAAATTTCCAATTATTTTGGAGAGCACTTGTACTTTTTTAATGTTGTCTTAGCAACGAAAAAGTTAACCCTGGCTTGAACTTTTGACAATAAAATGTACTGGTTTTTATTGTTGTTATTAAAACAAAAATGTGCGTTGTTTAAGGTTACACGAGTACATTGTATTTCCTGCTTAATATTTATAAAAGCAGGTCAATAATTTTTCGTTGGCGGTGATTATTAAGAGATTAATTTAAAAAATAATCACATTTTTTATTGAAGGCGTATTTCAATTCCTAAACAGAACTCAGTTCTGATCGAAAGTGGTTCTTCCGAAAACGGAAAATTTCTAAGTGTTAAACGGTAGCTTCATCATTTCGAATTTTTTTTTAGATTTTTTGAAAAAAATATTGTGATAAAAAAAGTTTCAAAGTTGCAATCAAACATTCGTTCATTATTTTAAAAAAAATTAATTGTCAAATAAATGTTTATTTTATAAAACCCTCAACGTTTTTTAACTTATGTGTTTTATATTCATTTTGTTATCCAACCGATTTGAGAGCTGATAGTCTACTAGTTATATTTTATGATTAGACTAACACTACAGTAAAATTTGAAATTTGTTTTAAAGATTGATGTGGATTTTCTAGGATTGAACTTTTGCACCTGAAGTAAAAATAACACAACGTATTCCAAAATCATTGCATCCAGAGAATTTTTTTGATTGGTATGATTTATGGGCCGGCACAATTATTAGTCTATATGTCTTGAAGAAAGATAATGGACAAACTGTTGCAGTCAATAGTAAACGGTAAGAAGCTTAATGACATTTTCGTACCTCAGTTAGCTGCCATTATTAACTCGCTGACATGTGGTTCCAACACAACCGAACCACATGCTACACGGTGAGCGATTTATTGGCCACCACTATCGTAATAAATAACCCCATAGTTTAATTCCTTTTAGGATATTTCAAAACAATTGTTTACACTGTGAAACCCGAGTTGTTGAACTTGGAACACAACGTTCGTCGTGCTATTGGCAAAAAAAAGTTTCAAAAAGTGTAGGTAAATAGGATACACAAGTTGCGTTATCTTTTTTTTTTTTTTTTTTTTTTTTGTTTTATTTAAATGTAAAGTTATGAAACTTCAAGAAAGCACCTCTTAGAATAAATATCACCTTACATTTACTTATAAATATGGAATGTCGTGGTGCATAAAGCTAATTCATGTTTAAGTTATCGAATAAATCTTTACTCTTTTAATTTAAAAAAGAAAACTTTAACGACAAATTGTTTTAAGCCAATACAACACGCTGACATAAAAGAAGGTGGTAAAACAAACAAAAAAAAAAAAAAAACAGTTGCGACCAGCTTTCGATTTCTACCTGACGTCAAGTCTTAATGATTATTGTTATTCAATTTAAATGAAACAATTTAAAAAACCATTTTAAATTTGATTCTTTTATTGCAAAATTTATATGCATTTTCTTCATGTAGCAATTTCTTTGGCATTTCAGCAAACACTTGTTTCAACTATGGAAATATACAGTAGCGGACTAATAAATAGGGTTTCTAATAATGCAAACACATTTTTTTTTTATTTTTTACAAAACTATAAAAGAATTTACAAAATTTATTATAAAAAATTTCTGTTTACTTTTAAATTGGCAACGTTGCATTGAGAAACGAATATCGTCCAAATAAAAACTTACATTTTTAAGAAGATTAAGATTAACAGTGAATTACAATAATAACATCTTGTTATTTAGTAGAATAAAAATAATTAGTCTCCTGACTTTAATAAAAATTTTTATTTATCAAATATTTAATACTAACAAGCGCTATGCCGAATCTGATATACCCTTCACCATGTACGTGAATCTAGTTTAGTGAAGTAACTCCAATAAAAAAACAAATATTGCGGTGACAGAAAATTAAAAATAAGATAAAACAAATTAACTACGATAAATAATTTTACATAAAAACTTAATCGGGTCTTAATGGGTTAAGCATTTTTTTTTAAATTTTAGTATTTTCTGAAAGATCTCGTTAAAAGCTTTTAAATGAGACCCCTATTGAGCACAATTCACAATCGAACTTATTTTGAAAATTTCAGAGGCCCATAACTCGGAAAATATGGGCGTGCGCCAATTTTTTCACTTCATGTTCTTCTATTATTTTTTAATTCTCCATCGCTCTATATATTTGTTTTTTTGATAAAAGCTCTATATCAGAGGCAGGCGTGATGTTTAGCCCAATGCCTCGAGGGGCATAGACCGATCTTGCTAATTTTCAATAGCAACTCTTTTGAAACTATGTCTGATCGATTGGCGTACTAAAATTTTCTCTAGCTCATTTAGTGCCTTAGCAAAGCTGATTTCAATATTAACACGGACGGACAGACGGACATCGCCCAATCAACTTCGCTATTCACAAAAGCTCAGAGTCTATATACTTTTTGGGGTCGGAAATTGATGTTGTGTTGAAGGGTTAATATAGTTCAAAGCGAAGGTCAAATCACCAGACCATTTGAAGCTCTCAAGTTCTTTAATTGCAATTGCTGCAGCGCTTTAAACTAAGCTAGGCCTCAAAATTTCCACTAGGACTTTAAAACGATGATTAGTTGAAAAAAAAAAAAACGTTCACGATATCTTGTAAAAACAACCCAGAAGTAATAAAACTATTTCGAGATAGTTTTTAGAAGAACGAACGTATATTGGAAAGGTCCTAAGCTCTTTCAAAAATGGCGAAAGGTGTTGAAGTCAGACGAATCAAAAATTGTTTTAATCAAGCTTTTTACATATTCCGATTGAAATGGTTTTTATTCCGTAATCAGATAGATTTTGTTCTACCTTCTGCTAATTCTTCACTCTTTATTTTAAACAACAATAAGGAGGCTAATCTAGATAAGGAGCAAATAACAAAAGAAAATAAGCTGAACTTTATTTAAAAATTCAGAAATGGTTTTACATCTCATTTCCTGTAGAACCAATTTGCTAATTTAAAACCACTTTCGATCGAAATTGTGTTCTGTGACATGACTGTATATTTCATTAAAAGTATTTTAATTGACACTATTTTTTGGCCGTAACTGTTTGTATATTTTTTAATAATTTTGTTTTCTTAACTTATATGCAATTTATACTACACGATTATTAGTATTTTTATTTTTGTTGTTGGTATGCTTAGCACGACTTTTTAGAATTTTTCCTTTATTAAAATATAAAAAAAAAACAATCAAAATAAAACTCTGAAATTACTTTTATCAAACACCTTGTTTTGCTGGCAAAATCTAAATTAATTTAATTTGCACGAACTGTTATGTGTTGGCTTAAAGGTATTATTTTCAGTTTAAAAATTCCTTCACGTACTTAAAAATTAATATGAAATCATTAATTAGATTTTTAAATATTCTTATTAATCCAAAATAAACACACAAAATTTGATTAAGAAACAGCTTTTCAAATATAAATTAAATTTGTTTTTCAAATAGTTTTTAATTTTCAACCATAAATTTCTTTTTGGTATTTTCTTGGGATTTTTCTAGAAGGGGCAAGATAATTAAACTTTAATTTATAAATTATCTGTTTAAACGATCATAAAAATAATCTAGACCTCATACATAAAATTGTTAGTTAGACTCAGTAGCCGATGGAATTGATGATGGCCATATACATGACGACATTAGTATTTCTACTGCTGGATCGCTTATAGGCGAGAGAGTATGCAGGCACTTGTTCGTCAGAAATAAGCCTTTCTTGTTCTTTATGTTTTGGGAAGACGTTTTTTTTTGGGGAAAATGTTTATCACGCGCAGAGTCTTTAAAAAAAAAAAAAATTAAACGCAGAAAAAATTATTCTATTGTGTTACAACATCAAATAATCACTGTTTAATAAGCCCCAGTTGCAAAAGTCTGCTATAAACAGTAAATTCTGTAAAAGTATTTGTTCTTCAGCAGCCAAATGGGTCTCTATTAAACCCCGGTACGCCATCCTGCTGCAGCCACATGTGCTAAAACATTAACAAAAGTGGAATATTAGCGCTGATATGTTACACATTTGAAAGCAATTACCAACAAAAAAACATGCTTTTTTCAAAACAAATTATATATATAATGGGAACACCCTTTAATTTCCAAATCCAACTTGCATACTTGTTGTCATAACGGACTTAGCAATACAGGTTCCTTGTAAATTTTAGCCTTCTGTCTATAACGGTTCAAAAGTTACCCCACGTATATAAAATTACATTAACTATTGGGATAGCCTTTACTCTTCAAATCTAAATTTTATGCTTATTGTTATAGCAGACTTAGCAATATAAGTTCTTTGAAAATTTTAACCGTTCGTCTACAACTACAAAATTTTCCCATTTACATCAAATTAAATAAACTCTTGGGGCAGCCTTTAATTTATAGCTTTAAAATTTATACTTGTTATAATGGTCATAGTAATCGATATTCTGTCTAATTTTAAGGCATTTGTCTTTAACAATTCAAAGGTCAATTTACGTCATCTATTGGGACACCCTTTAACTTTAAGATTAATTTTTGAATTACTTTTTGCTATTGGGAGCGATAGTTATGTGCATGGGGACATTCTTTAATTCTTAAAATTATAAATGTTTTTAAAACACCACCTAATCTTTTAGCACAACCTTACAAATAAAAGAAATTGTTCGAAAGCGGTTCAGAAAGGTCTGACTTCTGCGAACAAAAACATCAAGAAAGTCGGTTAAAAAGAGCCCATTTCGCTCAACTTTGCACTTTACAAATGAATACGACCATGCAAGGCATATCATATTTAAATTCGCCTTGACGACCATGCAAAGCCTTTCGAATAGAAATTAGTGCTAGAGGAAAAATGGTGTGCATAAGTTTAAGGGGAAGCATAAAGAAACATTCTTGAATATGCATTACAAAGTAAGAAATTTTGTTATGCAGGCATGGTCTGAATTCCACACGAAATTTTCACTTTATATTTTCCAAAGCATTGTTGCTATAAAATTATTTTTTAACAAAACAATGCCTTGATAAATACAAAGTGACAATTTTGTGTGGAATTTAGAACATTACATTACACGACATATTATTTAATTAGATTACAAACCAAAAATTATCAAAAGCATAATTTAATAGGATATAAAACGAAAATACCTATTGATTAAGATGCTCCATAAGTCGAATGCACATTGTACCTAATACTGGTTTTACTGTTTACAAATAAATTAATAAATAGCCTTTTGGAAAAAGAAGGTTAGTTGTATGATATCGAACATAATGGAAGATAAACTTAGTCATTGAATCACGTTTCTTTTTTTTTGTTGTGTTTTAATGTAATGTAAATGAAACATGCTAACATATGTTTAGAAAGCCACCACTACATGTCTGAAAACGTGCCCTTATTAACTAAAACTAAACTACAAAAACATACTTTGCTTTAGCGTATGAAGAATTTTATTTTCGAAATGCAGGTCAAAGTTGTGTTTTTATTCTTGAAAAGAACTAAAAAAAATTCATGGAGTATAATATACATTTTGCAATTACTAAAGACTATATACATATGTATATACGTATAAATGTATGTACATACAGTTAAGGAAAAAACTCTACATACACCCTATTATTTTGAACTTCTAGAGAACTAGTGATAATATTAAAAATGTTGAAAGAAAAAAAGTTTGAATATATTGATAATTTAAAAACTATTGGCGATAAACATAAAAATCCGTGGGAAAAAAAGTCTACATACAGTATTGGCAACTCTTAAAATGAAGAAGATAAAGGGAAAAAAACCGTTAGTTTTTTTTGACTTGCTTTATTTTTCAAACATTACAATCAATTAAATTGTGAAAGCGATTTGTAAAACAAGTGTTTACTTTAAAAATGGTTAATAGAAGAGAAATACAACAATCAGTTCGAAATTTGGTGGTTAACCTTCGAAAAGAAAAGAAATCTTACGGAGAAATTGCTAACATAGTAAAATTAAGTCGCTCTACAGTGCAAACTATTGTAAAAAATTATCAAAACACCAACAGTACTGAAAACAAGCCACGTTCTGGAAGACCGAAGAAGCTTTCAAGACGCGATGTTAGTAGTGTCCTTAAAGAAGTATAAAAAGACCCAAAAATAAGTGCCCCAAAATTAGCCGAACACCTTGCAAGATGTTCGAATATTACTGTTTCATCAAGAACAGTAATAAACGTTTTGCATGATAGCGGCTTTAAAAGTAGAACAGCACGCAAAAAGCCATTTATTTCAGCCAAGAATCGTCAACTTCGTTTGGACTTTGCTAAGGCACATTTACAGAAAGGATTGGATTTTTGGAAAAAAATTATATTTACCGATGAAAGTAAGTATAATATTTTCGGGAATGACGGTCGAAACAAGGTTTGGCGAAAACCGAACACTGCACTTGATCCCAAAAATATTATACCTACTGTGAAACATGGTGGAGGCAGTGTTATGGTGTGGGGAGCTATGGCGGCATCTGGAGTTGGTCGATTGGTCTTTATTGAAGGCGTTATGGACAGATATAAGTATAAGACAATATTAGAACAAAATCTGATACCATTTGTGGAAAGCTTGGGCCTGGGAAACCAATGGATTTTCCAACAAGACAATGATCCCAAGCATACTGCGCATATTGTTCGAGACTGGCTCCTTTATCATGCACCAAGGCAGCTCAATACACCTCCCCAGTCACCAGACCTCAATCCAATTGAGCATATTTGGGACGTTTTGAAAAAATCTGTGCGCAAACGTGATATCAGAAATCGTGAAACCCTGAAAACTGCCCTAACTCGCGCAGGGTCGGAAATTGCGCCCAGTATTACAGAGAATTTGGTGATGTCTATGCCACGTCGTCTTCTGGCGGTTATTGAAGCCCAAGGTGGTCCTACAAAATATTTAAAATATATTGTTTTCTTTTATTTATTTAAAAGAAATTAAAAATTGTATTCGATTTTTATTAAGACTGTATGTAGAGTTTTTTCTCATGAATTTTTATTGTTTTTGTTATTTCTGTTATTGTTATGCGTTTGAGTTAGCTTTTTGTTTTGTAAATAAACTTTGTTTTTGGTACTTTAAATATTAATGCAAACGCTTTATTAATTTGCCTTACGAATATCTTAAAAACACAAAATAGGAGGGTGTATGTAGAGTTTTTTCCTTAACTGTATACTACAAGTGACGTCAATTAAGCACGTTTATTTTTAAGTCTTTGCATTCATTTATTTGTGCTACAAGTTTAAAAATAACAATAGTTTTCTCTTTAATTAAATGATATTACTATTCCATAGTATAATATGTATGTACTACTATTCTAAGAAAAACCAACAAACATATCATAAAACAATACGTACATAAAACATATCCATTTTAATAAATCAAATATTTTTTAAGAATCTTTAATACTTTAAATACCAAGCAAGATAAAATAACTTAAAAAAAATTTCTTATTTAAAAAAAAATAAAAAAAAAACAGTTGGCAGCGGTGGGATTCGAACCCACGCCTCCGAAGAGACTGGTGCCTTAAACCAGCGCCTTAGACCGCTCGGCCACGCTACCTCTACAACCTTAATGTGCAATGTGATTTTTGAAGTGCTTTTAAATAACAGAGTTATTTTTAGAAAATACAATAACAGTATTTTGTCTTGCAGACGAATAAGAAATATTAAAAAAAAAAAAAAACTAAATTCTGTTAACATAATGTTAAAGTGCCATGTGTTTCTTGGGCTGCTATTAATACGAATGTTAATACAATATTGAAATAACAGAATCAATCTTAGAAAACACAATAACAGTGTTTTGTTTCGCAGACGATTACCAAAGAAATAATTTCACTACCATTTATTAGTTACTGAAAAGAAAAATTTTTAAAATTGAAAAAAGTTTATAATTAATTAACTATTTAAAACAATTGTTTTCAAATTTGTTAAAAACAAAATAAATTTAAGAATTTAATTTTTAAATTGGCAATTTCTATATTCTTTTTCTTAATGCCTCCAAGGCAAATAATTTTTTTTTTTTTTTTGGAAATAAATGAGCTCCACTTTTACGTAGAGTGTATTTAAAAATATATCAGTTCCATGATCTGTGGTTTGTTTCAAAACGTTCCAGAGGAAGAAGCCTGACGCTATTAATACTCTAGTAATGATAAAAAGCATTACCATTCGTCGAGGAGGTCTGTGACTATTTTAAACTCCCGCTTTCCTTGTGAGTTTTACTACAAAAACAAAATTTGTTACCGTCGAGTGAACAAACATCGATCTATGCTGTCATCATTACGATAATATAAAAAAATCAGATTTTTACATCAACTGGCGACTTCTTTATACTTTTTTTTCATCATTGACATAAAAAAGTTATATCCTTTACGGCTCTTATTAATTTATCTTTAAAAATTGTCTTTCGCAATAAGCGATTTGAAAGTGTATAAATTTAAGCAATTAAACTTTAAATTTGGTTGTGTTTATTAATCATTCATCAACGAAATAAAAATAGAAAACAAAACAAATTAATAATATGTGTTCATAGTCAGAAAAAAAACACTGACTCCGAGAACGCTACATGTTCTTACAAGAAACGTAATATTTCGCTGTATTTCACTAAATAACGGGAGCTCATATTTAAATAACTTAAGCAAGACGAAAAGAAAAAACAATTTTTTCTGCGACTTAATTTTTATGAATTTACCTTTTGTGCCATTTTTAAAAAGCTTCCAAACGGGAGAACAAAATCTACATCCCGGGCTATGTGAGTGGCTGCTCTTTGGTGCTGAAGTTAATTATGTTATTCTCTAGACTTAAAATAGCAACTAGCGAAAAAAACTGTGGGCGTTAATGTAGGCGTGGTATAAAAATATCCTATTAATCATACCAGAGTCCTAGTTACATTATGTGAAAATTTCAAGAAGATCGGTGCAGCAGTCTGATCTACCTGGAGGGCGTGAAAAAAGACGTTTCGTTGAGGGGTATGTCGAGCCAATTGGAAGAAGTTCAATCACAAACACCGCGACACGAGAATTTTATATGTTAAATTTTGTTTCCCAAAATAACTGAACGTTTCCAATTTAAGAAAATTAATTGATTTTAAATTTTGCCTCTTTCAAAATGTATAAATTTTTTGTCATTGTGAAGGATAATAAAAATAAAAAAAAAAATATTTTAACACAGCATCGTGTCCTCAATACATAAGAACATAACCATCTTCACATACATAAATACATACATATGTACATACGTATTTGTAGATCTGTTATACATTCACATACACTCAAATCATAAAAACAAACAGCATTAACCTAGATTTTTCTGTCCTACTGTACTTTATAAAAGTAATTTTTTAATAGAAATTTTAGCAAAAAGTGCTTTCATAATTTAAAGCCATGTTTTGAAATATGATTTGCATCTTTGACATTCTCCCTTAAGGATAGTTATGTAATTGCTTGCCTGAATTTCAGCATGACATAAAAAAGTGTACATAAAAAAAATAACCTAAAATTTAGGTTTAAAAAATATTAGACAACTTTTTGTTTGGTAGTTCACATTTAGCTGAAAAGAAAAGTTCACAAAGTTTTAACATTATTTTTCTATTACGAGATTTTTTATATCAATAAGTGGGAACTTTTTGCCGTCTACTGAAACGAAAATACACTATTTTCGCACAAACCGTTGTCTGAACCACGAAATTTTTGACATTTCATCTTTTTCATTGAATTAATTTAAAATTTTTTTCTAAACAAATATTTTTTCGCGAATTAAATGAAAATGTCAAACTTGAAAAGGTTTATATTTAAGGCCATCACCATCAGTGAGGAACACAAAAAATGAATGATAAACCCGTTTCTTTAACATTAAGAGAGCACTATGGACATTCTGCAGTCAAATCTTGAGCGTATGAAAATGATTGTTCGATTTGAATCACATATTTTCATCTAGGGCCTTCTAAAGTACATGTCTTCGCCAATTAGGAGCAAATAACTAAAGCAGAAAAAGTTAGTAAAAATTTTATGCAAACTTAAGCAGAGACCAGTCAAAACAATTGACTTTTCGCTTATTTTATAATCGTGCAATTGCGTTGTACATTTCACCAGCAAATAAGTATTTCTGTTAAAGCGCTAATGAATGAATGATGATGAATTCTTTTCTATGTCCCCGTAAAGGACATGTAATTTTGGTTTCTGCAATTTTCTTAAATTTTCTTTTGAGATTTCATTTATATCTACACATTGAAACCTAGTTTCTGCAATTTCTGACTTAATTCTTTAGATTCTGCTTTTGACAAAACGGAGAGAACTGTAAGTACATGAAACAATGTACTCTGTACTCTGCTTGTCTTTATCGTCTCTCATCTACAAAGTCAAGAGTTTGGCAAAAAAATTTATAGTGTAAACGAGCAAATCCATCAGCAAAAGTTTTTTTTTTACAAACTTTTTATTTAAGTTTTTATTGTTTTTTCTTCTGGCGGAGTACATTTTGTGCTCACGAACAAAAACAAAAAACTAAATTGCACACTCCTCTCATTGTTACCATTTTTTTTTGTAGTAAGAAAACACGCGTTTCGTTTTGTTTGCTTTCGTACCCTGGTTTAAAGCGCGCTCATGACTGGTTACGTGCACGATTTTAATAAAAATTAACATCCTGAATAATATATGCAGCACAACAAAAAAAAATTTACAAAAAGCAAATGATGTAATCCTTTTGTTTTCTTTCGTGTCCTTTTATGAAAAACTTACAATAAAACATTTTTTACGCAATATAAAATTTCAAATGAACAAAGGAATTTTTTGCATTTACAATAAAAATCAATACTTTTTAAGTGTAAGTTTACTAAACAATAAAATAAAAAACAAGAAAAATGACCGAGAAAAAGTGGATTAAAAAAAATTAGATCATTGAGCAATTAGGTTTAATTGCAATTTCCGTTTTACGCAAAATATATGGACATAAATAAACAACATAAATTATATAAATTTCATTTCAATTATACAAATTAAACGCCACACCAAAATAAAAAAGTAGAGATAGACAGACAGGCTGTAATAACAAGATAAATACTTCTATTAGACCAGCTCACCTTTTATTGCAAACAGTGTTGCCAAGACAAAAAAATATTTACAACTATAAAATTAAAAAAAGAAACCAAGTAAAAAAATATGTTTGGAGATTTGTTTGTTGGATAGAGAAATCGAATCAACGATAGCCAAGGACTTCAAATTCTCTAAAGGGTTCTTTAGGTCAAGGTGGTAAAATGTGTGAAGATAAAATTGTCGAGTTAAATACGTTTTAAAAAAATATATCATGCGATACATTTTTTCTGAGTTGTATAGAAAATCTAGTCTTTCTTAAAAACTGCGATTACCATAAAAACACTTTTTGACCTCGGCGAATGAAACCTATTGAAAAACGAAGGCAACCTATAGTGCTATTAAACTGCGAAACAAGTTTATTCAAATTAAATTGAGGAAAATATTTATCGCATGCTATATTTTTTAACGTATTAAACTGAATTATTTATCCTAACACACATAGTGGTTCAAAGGAAAAATTAATTTGAGTATATCTCAAAAACATTTTTATATTGGACCCGACATTTGGTGATGTTTCAACGTCCTATTTATTTATTTTCCGAAATTAATCTGTCGATTTCCAAATTATTTCGGATTTGTATGGATTGGAGCCATGGGGTTAGCTAAGGCCACTAGCACTGAAATCATAAAGCCGCCTAACACTGATTGATTATTTTATAGTTAATAAAAAAGGCTATTTTTGAAGAAGGCATGAATTCCTTCTGCGAACAGTTACAGAATTGTCTAAATGACGTTATAAAAACGCGGTTATTGTTTATCAATTACAAATTAACAGGATTTGTAAAATTAGTATACATAACAGTAAAAATATAAAATTTTGGTTGAGAAGTAACTAAAACAATATAAAAATAAAAATCTACCAATTTTCTTTAAAAGTAACCAAAACGGCAACACTATTTACAAATATCAATCAATTAAATTAACTGAATTATTAATTTTAATAAAAATTTAATAATTATTAGTTGGTTGAAAAATGTTTAAAAATCTTGATTACAATTAAAAAATAATTAAAACTAATTTTAATCCTTTATGGCCATCACACGTTGTTGGTCATTACAATTTTACAATTTGCCCAACTGCATCAGTAAGTTGGTTGGTCAAGTTCAGAGACCTGTGGCGAGGCGCCCGACAACCACAGACAGACAGTCAGGCTGCAATAACAAGATGAATACTTTTATAAGACAGATTCACTTTTTATTACAAATATCAGTTTTAATTTAATTCTAATTGTACAACTTTCTCAAATTTTTAAGTTAAGTTTTTATGTTCGAATAATAAACGGCTGTTCAAGGGCTGATAGTTTCAGACTGATTAAAAAACGTTGATTGTATTATTTTATTTAAAAATAACACTGAAGTATTTTTTGATATATGAAACAAACAACACTTTGTTTTACGTACATTTCGTCGTGTATATTGTTAAGGTTTTTGTTTATAACTGTTTTCGTACATTTGTTACTATGGATCAAGTGTCACATTTACTTCTGTGTCGAAAAAAAAAACAACATCCACCCATTTCCATTTTTTAAAAAAGTCATCAGTGCACGACCAACATTATCATTAATTTATATATTAAGGTGGACATGCACACATTTCAATACCATTATTACATCAAGTAGATAAGTTACACAGACGTGTGGCTATACTCGGCTATCCCAAATTTTTTATGCACTTAATCTTAGTATTTTTTTCTACTAGATTTGCAAACAAAGCTTTTTTTGGACTTAATTTAAAATCCGTAAAGAAATTATTATTGAAATTATTTTCACCGTTTCTTATATGTTCATTATTGCAACAATCCGTCTGTCCGTCTGTCACAGCCCCTATCTCTGAATCGCAATTGCTATACACTTGAAATTTTCAATAAAGTCGTATTGTTATTGACGCTACAACGACAAACGATAACAAAACGAAATTAAAAATTAACGAAGTGTTCCCTTCAACACGTGATTTTCACAAAAATAACCTTTTTTGTTAAATTATTAAATGTAGACACTTGGCACTTTACACAAAGTACACATCGCATTTATCTTTTAAACAGTTTCAGGCGGATCATATAATTTTGTATCCGCTATAACAACAAATATAAGAAATTAAAAAAATTTTTGCTAAAGAAACGTGTTTTTCACGTAAGTGGTCTTATCTTATCGTTAAGGACAGACACTGAAAATATCAAAGAGTGTATACTGCTTTGTCCGTCCGCTACAATAATAGTTTAAAAATTATATCGTCCTATCTTTTGAACCGCAATAGGCAGATACTTGAAATTGCACTAAATGTGTACCGGCTATAAAACGGAGGCCCTTCATTGTTAGTCCGATTTAAAATGTTACTTTCAAACTATTTATTTTTTTAGAAATTTTCGTTTATTTTATTTATTTTTTCTTGTTTCGTGAAATTTTCATTTATATATTTTTTAACTTTTTCCAAATTAAGATTTTAAGCGTGGATGTTATAAATAAAATAAACTTTACTAAATTTTATTTAATTTTTTTAATTTTGATATTTGTAGATTCTCTTAAGTTTTTAAAATAAGTTTTTAAATATTTGTTTTAACAAAATTTTTATTTTCATATATTGATTTAATATTCTGTAAAAATAATTGAATTACTTTACACTTGTTGGTGGGATTAAAGTGATTTCCTTACTTGGCTGAAATTTTAAATTTTTTCAATTTTGAATATTTGATTATATATATATATATATATATATAATATATATATATATATATATATATAATATATATATATATATATATATATATATATATATATATATATATATATATATATATATATATATATATATATATATAATTTTTTTTGCAAGCTAATTCAACACAATATTCATTCACTTATAAATATAGTTCTCGGAATTTGATTGAATTTGAAATTGTTTTATGTGTATATTTAATTTTTATGCAAGGGAATATAAACCCAATGTTCATTTTGTCAATAACTCATTTAATTATCCAGTTTCTAAATTATAAAGATCCGCTAAGTGAACTGACTAATCGCCTAAGCATAACAAAGATCCTCTGTAAGTTATCTAAGATCAAATTATTTTCTATTTTATTAAGCTTTGGGTCTTTATATGTTTTATTAATATTATATTTCGATATTTCGGTACTTTTTGCGTACCTTCTTCAGGAAACAAAATTAAAATATAATATTAATGAAAAATATAAGGACCCAAAGCTTAATAAAATAGAAAATAATTTAATAAAAAAAAGGGTCAAATAATCATTATTAAACTAGTTATCTAAGATCCTTAGAAAAAAATTTTTTTTTTTTCAATTAACACAAATGAGATTGACAATGTGCAAATATATTTGATTTAAAAATATTCTAAAAGTGACAAACAAAAGGGTAAAAATAAGTCGTAGAATAAGTTTAATTCTTTAATATCACTACCAATTATAATTTATAATATCTGAAATACTATTGATGACGGTAGCGGTTCTTGCAAGAAGAAACTCTAAACCATTTGTTGAACTTGTTTGCAGTTTGTAGATAATGTTGATCTTCCTTAGCTTTTATGCTATTAATTAAAAAAATACTTTATCGTATTGCATCTAGATTGCTATAAAGTACGTCATTACTTCTATTATAAAAATAATTTTTTATTTTGTAGCCGAAACGAAAATATGTGCTTAAAGATTGTAATTTTATAAAACTAAATTTAAATAAAAAATAATAAAATAATTTATACCCTTCACCACACTTGAAAGATGTATAAATAAAAAATTTTCTTATTTAATTTGTACAATAGATTTTAAATATGTCAATTAAGTTTTGATATTTTTACAAGCCAAAATTACAAAATCCTTTACAAAATAGACGGAAAACACGACTATATGCTAAAGAAGAATATCTTATATTTTTTCGATGTTTAAATTCACAATGTATATATTCTTTTAAGATTAGCATTTTAACAACAATTTTTTCAATAATCGATTTTTGCCAAAATATCGATATTTTACTAGCAAATGAAATCTGTGCCACGTTTTACAAAAAAAAAAGAAAAAAAAAGAACTAAGTATAAGTTATTTTACCTAAACCACAAAATTTTTATTAAAGAAAGTAAAGTCGCCAAAACATTAAACTTCCACAGAAAAACCAAAATAAAAACAAGTAAGAGTGCTATATTCAGCTATGCCAATTCTTATATACCCTTTACCATTTATCCAAGTCTAGTTTTATGAAGTAACTCCAATTAAAACATAAAGGTGACAGAGAATTAAAAATTAAAAAAAAAATTATATAAAGTGCCATTGGCTCTTAATGGGTTAAGAATTTTTTTTATATTTTAGTATTTCCTTTTTAAAAGCTTTAAAGTGATACTGATATTGATATTTGAAAAATTTTGAACATTTCAGAGACCCTTAACTCGGAAAATATGGGCGAGCGCAAATTTTTACACTGGATGGTTTTTTCTTGCTTCTTTAACTTCATTGTTCTACATGATAAGAAAAAATTAGAGGCAGCCTGATTTGCTTGCTGATTTTCAATAACAACTATTTCGAAACTATGTCTGACCGATTGGCGTATTTAAATTTTTTCTAGCTGATCTAGTGCCTCGGCAAACTTGACTTCAGCACTTACACGGACGCACAGACGGACTGCGCTCAATCGACTTTGCTATGCATAAGATTTCAAAATATATGTACACATTATGGGGTCGGAAATGGATATTGTGGA
Organism: Cistogaster globosa; assembly: GCA_937654795.1. Taxonomy (NCBI): domain Eukaryota; kingdom Metazoa; phylum Arthropoda; class Insecta; order Diptera; family Tachinidae; genus Cistogaster; species Cistogaster globosa. The sequence goes on from OW569407.1 coordinate 20,328,663, forward strand.
AATTAAAAACGGAATGAAAAACTTAGTTTTCATTTTTTGTGATGAAGGGTATAAAAAGAAAATCAAATTTTTAACAATAAATCGAAATAGCAGCAAAAAGACTTAAATTACTAAATAAAAATTTGTCTAAAATTTTCACAGAAAATGTAAATTCTTAAAAATTTTCGTAAAATATCAAAAAATCTCAATAACAAAATAATACCGAAAATATAAAAATCAATAAAAATAAAATCATACATGGAAGTAAATATTTACATAGACTACTTAATTGTCATTTTCTTTATCATTGAATGATAAATAATGCTAAATAATTTTTTTTAATTGAAAATTATAGTTTCATTAATTATTAGTTGAAAAACAAAGTCATTATCATTGACTAATGATTAAATGTTTTCAAAGCATTGCCATCAATAAATTACAATCCTTGTCGCAGTTCTTTAAATAAACACCTTATTTAAATGATATTTTTTCACAAAAATTTAACGAAATGTATTTTTAAAACAAAGAAAACAAAAAATCAGAAACTATATGAACATATTTTAGTTTTAGTGTAATTAATAAGACCTGCTAGCTAAGTGGAGTGTCAGGTGACTTTAGATCTTAGACATCAAGTTTTCCACATCTTGCTTACTTAAATTATATAAATTACTAAAATTTTCTAATATAGGAAAAAACAATATGATTTATTTATTTCCTTTATAGTTCATCAATTTATTTTCCATAAAAACAATTGTTGTTTTTATTTTAATTGACAATTGAAACAATTATAATTAAAATAAAGTCATTAGCATTAAACTAAAAGGTATTTAAATTTGTTGTCATTGTTCCAAATAAAATTTTAATTTTAATGAAAAAATTGCAGATATAAATAATATTTAAAAATTTTACAAAAAGTAATCGCACTATCACAACACAATATTAATTTTTTTAATATTTACTTTGGGTTTCTTTCATACAGACAGCCTAATTCGTCTGCTTTACACCAAAGTCGCTGCAGCACTCTTTAAAAAAAAAAAAAAAAAAAAAAAACGCAGGTCTTGGTCCCACTGTATTTGAATTACAGAAATTTTGCTAACGCATCATTAAATTTCAAAGACAAACCGGTTTCTTTACAAACTTGTTTTATTTTCGTTGTTGCTGCTTTTGATGAAATTTTATTTATGCCGGTCAGACATTTAATTAACATGATGGCGTGAACAATTTTTAACTAAATTATTCTTTTTATATTTGTTTTTGTTATTGTTGTTATTTGTCCGCAAAATTATGCTGAAGTATGTGAAAAATATTTATATTTAAGTCATTAGCTGTTTTTGCTTTTGTGCATATTTTATTTCAATGACCACGTATTGTTATTTATTATTAAATATGAAATTTGTTCCCGTGACCGTGTATTTTCTGGCAAGATATTGTGACACGTTTATGGATGTAAATTTTTGTATTAAAACTGCAACTTAAAATTTTGTTTTGTTTATTTGATTTTAATTAAAAAGACAATAAAAGAATTAATTGACCTTTAAAGCGGTTTAATTTTTTTATCGGCTGAGTACTATAAAATTGCTTTTTTTTAAGTGGAAGTAATAGACTTGGAACATAAAAAAAGGAACCACTTGGGTGAGACAACAACAGACAACAGACATTTTTCCGTAGTCTTTTAACATTTCAAACGAATTTTAAGCTTAAAAGGCATTTAAGTTGCGACACTTTTGCAACAAAGTCTCAAGGCACAACATCCTTCTTTTGGTGATTTTCGTCTAACACCACGCGAATAACGCCAGCTTCATGCAGCAGTGTGCGAACTATTTTAAACTTCATATTATTATACCCTTTATCACAAAAAGTTTAAAAAGGGTACATCTAAGTTTATCATTCCGTTTCTACATTATCCATTTCCGACTTCCTAAAGTATATATATTCCGAGTCCTTATGCGTAGCGAAGTGGATTGAGCGATGTCCATCTGTCCATCTGTGGTAGTGTTGAAATCTACTTGCCAAGGTTCTAGACGAGCTAGAGAAAATTTAAATACGCTAATAAATCAGACGTTGTATCGAAAGAGGTGCTGTTGAAAATCAGCAAGATCGGTCCATGCCCCTCGAGGCGGTGGGCTTAACACCACGTCTTCCTTTAATTTTTCCGTATCATTTGGAACAATAAAGTAACTCCAATCAAAGTAAGAAATATATGGAGGCGATAGAAAATTAAAAAATAAGAAAAAAAAAAACATCATTCATAGAAAAGATAACTTCATTAAACTAGACTTTCATACTTGATGAAGGGAACACTTGTTTTAGATTAAAATTTAATTATAAATATTATATATTTAGTTGAAAATTAAATAAACATATTTCTAATTAAATAATTAATTGTATTAAATACTTATTCCATTTTTTAATTAATAAATGATTGAGTCAATTAAAAATTTAATTAAATTTCTGTCTGACAACAATAAAAATTTTAATAGGATAAAAAACTTATTACTGAGTAGTGTTTAATATTTCCTGTTTTAGAAATTCGAAAATATTTCAAATAAATTTAGAAATTAAAATGAACTTAAGCCGAATTAAAATTATTCATTAGGCTATAATAAAAAAATACTTCGACTAATAATTTCAAAAATTAAAAATATTCAAATTATCTTTATTTTTAACTGATTAGTGGCTCTTTTTACGGCTGTCGTTCGGGACTTTGGTGTCAACATGCTAATATAGTCACAAAACTGGTTAAAAATCTCTTGGCATTTTTAACCTGTTTGACAATGTCCTTTAAATGTTTAGTTCAAAGAAATTTTTGTTTATTTTATACCATTGACAAACACCTTATATTATTTCAGATGCAAGAACTTCGCCTTCTCTAAATATCAACAGAAAATGATTTCAAAAGTTATATAAATAAATAGTTTTGCTGAAACAACTCCATAGACAGTTGTAAAAAATATTTGAAATAAAAACGTATTATAGAGTTTTTCCTATAAATATTGACAAAAATGTCCAAGGCTTTTAATTTAATTTCAGCATTATAAAACTCTTACATTGTACTTTTACATAAAACTCTCTTACATTACAGTGTAAAAACACTCCTAATTTAAAGTCGTTTCAATTTAAACAAAAACAAAAAACAATAAAAGAAAGACAACATTTGAATAGCAAAACAAAAAATAATAAAAAAAAACACTAAACATCCTAAAATACCTGAACTTTTAAATTATACTTTTGTGTAATGAATGTGGTAAAAAAAAACTTTACGCTTGAGGTAACAAATTTTATTAAAGCGAAAAACAACATGATTTGGCAGGGGGAAAAGGTACTGGAGCAGGGAAATAAACAGGTTCATGTGTGATTTTTTGCTTTTTTGTTTCAACTAGAAACAAGTTTTGGTCAGAGTAAACTGTAAAAATTTAAACATAAAAGGTGCGCCATACACAGAGATAGACGTACATTTTTTTTAGGACAGCGAAAGAAATTTTCATCATCGTCGCATGTTTACACACAAAACTTGAAATTTCTTTGAAAACTATGACCAACTCGTTTTTCTTTATCGATTTAATAAACATTTTGGCTGTTCTTTTTTATTCGTTGTAAATAACGATCGCTTTTGTGTTGTACGACATGTATGGAGAATCGGCAAAGAAAGTCTTTTTTTGTAGTTTTGGAGTCTTTAGTTTAAATTGCATGTTTAAGATTTAATTGACCAAACATGGCCAGCCATGTGACCAAATAAGACTTTAAGTAAATTTTTTTCTTTTATTTGACAGAGACAGAGTTTTCCAATAGGGATAACAAAATACAATACGTGTAAAATATCTTTCAAATTGTTGTTTTATTCTTAATCTTTTTTCAAAGACACAGTGGGAGATAAGAATAAAAATGGATATAAAACTGCAGTTGCCGAAATAGTGAACCAATAATTAAATTTTACATTATTACAGACCAGGTGTAGTGGGGTTTGAGTTTCGAATTTGAACACTTTATCGTTATATAAAAAATAAAATTTACACTGTCTTACAACCTTAAAATATGATTATATAAATCATTTACTTAAAATTTTTGGAATATTTAAAAAAGTTTTAAGAAAAAATTTAAAGAATACATTCATAAAGCTCTGTACAAACGGTTGTCAGAAAAATGTACAGAAAATGCCTAACAATCGTGTGAACTTACAATTGTTGTCTGACAATATTGTCAGAAAAACCATTGTCACATCTGACAATAATATTGCCAGATACCTTACAATTGTGTGAACACTTTTATTTACATTGTCAGTTCAAAATATATTTATTGTATTGTTGGAAGTTTCAAACGTCTGACAACGAAAATTTAAGTTTAAAAAAAAAATGGACAGCGACGGTATATCACGAGTCGGTTTTGATTGTCAAAAAGAATTCGGCTGTTTACAACCACTTTGTAAATGGCATATAGTGGTTCAGGAGCAAAGCGCGAATAGTTGAAATTTTTCATGTAAATTGACCTATATGGTCTTATCTTTTGAACCGTTATTAACAAACGTTTGAAATTGCACAGAATGTCGATAACTATGACCATTATAATAACAATTATAAATATTTCGTGACTATACCGACGGTGTAGTACAAAATTGCAACAAATGTACAAGACGTGTTGTAGAGAAGACAACAAGAGAAAATGCTTTGAGTTGTGTGTGAATTTCGTCCAACCAAATTAATATTGATTAGTTGGTTAAATGGATGATATTTACAGTATACGCAAATCAAGGTGTTGGATGCAAAGAATGCTGAAGATGGATTTGGCGGTCCTGAAAATGCAGCATTACATTCTGCCAGCGTCTAATTTTTCTTGTTTTCTTTGGAAAACGTCCGCGTACATTTGAAAAATAATTTTTCTTAATAAAAGTTAAATTAAAAATGAACCAAAGCCGAAAAAGTAAAATTTTAATTGATTTATGATAATCACCGGTTCAACCCCTGGCTGGGACTAAAATTAAAAATAATTTAAAAAAAAAAAATTAAAATTATAAATTAAAGGGTGACCCAAAAGATAATGTATATGATGGTTGTAAAGAGACGGTCTGTCTATGTCCACTATAAGAGCAAGTATACAAATTGAATTTTAAAATTAAAAGGTGTGCTCATGACTAATGTAGTTAGACATATCTATAAAATGTCCACATTTTTGAATGGTATATTAAGAAATATAAATAGTTAAAGCTAAAAAAATAAAGGGTGCCCCAATAGTTGATGTATGTGGTTTTTTGCATTCTTCTTGATCCTGGCTAAAGACGGTGGCTATTAGAATCGTTACAATTTTCACATTTTGATTATTTTCCATTTGTTTTGACAAAGATTAATTGTATAAATTTGTAACTTTTATAATTATTAACATTAAAAAAAATTTTAAAAAATGTCTCTTGGATTGTTTTAATTCTGACAATAGAGCTGTAAATTTCTGCCACTTGGCAAATCTTACTGCCGTGTAAACTAACAATTTTTTGTCTGACAATGTTGTCAGATAAAGTTATTGTCAGACAATTGTCTTACACTGTAATTGCCAGTTTTCTGACAAATGCCTTGCAATCGTGTAAACTGACAATCTTAATTGTGGTGACAATTTTTGTTTGCCTTTTCATTGTCAGCACATTTTTAGGTCTGACAATATTGTAAGATGTGACAACCGTGTGTACAGAGCTTAAGTTTTTTTATGCCAACAAAAATTTTGTTGTCTTCAAAATTTTTATCATTATTTTAAAATTTAATTATTTCATTATAATAATTTTTAATTTAATTAAATACAATTCGTAGACAAAAATAAAATTTTCTATAGCTGATCAATTTTAATCAAATGTCAAAAATGCTGCAACATTAACTTAAATGATATTCCACAATTTCCTAAAATAAAGATCGAAAATACCAAAATTCGAGTTTTTACTCTTTTGCTTATAAAGTCCACAGAGCTTATGAAATAATTTAAGCAACAATTCGGAGAATGTATAGCTTTCTTATATAATTTTATTTCTTCAATCCTAGCTTTATGTGTAAAATAGGTCAAACTGAAGTACCTCCGTCTTACAACAATGATTAATTTTATATAAAATTTGGTTAAATTAAAAATAAAATAATTTTATTTATATTCCTTAAGAAAATTTTTTTAATATAAAGAAAGATGATGATGGGCCTTTTTAGACTTAAACACACAAAAATCCAATAATTTTGGTTTTTTTGAATTGAAAATCGTAAAATTTTTAAATCAGAAAATATATAATCTTTAATTTTTTTTTTCAAAATATTTTAAATTTAGCGAGCTAAAAAAAAAACTATGGTAAAAAATAAAAAAAAAATTGGATGAAAATTGTGTCCTTTATTTTGCTTTAAACTCGATCATTTACAAGCATAAACATGTGTAGATTAAAGCACAGTTTTGTAGGTATTGACTAGGCATTTAAGACCATGTATGACTTTTAAGAATCAGACAAAAATTAAAGAAATGCCAAAGAATACAAACATTTTAAGGTGCGAGATAGCCAACTTTAGACCACATAGCGCCATCCCTGGTAAGTGGATAGATATTCCTCTACTATGTTCATATAAAATCTTGGATCAATCGACTTAGCCCTTTACAAATGAGTGAGCTATTTCCAAAATATTCTGATTCTGCCCCACTGTGCGTTGTTCAACATTATGTATGGAAAGTGATATTATTTACATAGCTATTACAGCTTCTTAGGAAATGTTACTTATTTAAATTAAATGGTAGCTCGGGCAACGTTGCCGTATGGCTCCACAGCTTTTACCTGTGACTCTCCAAGGAAATATTGTAACAGTATTAAATTTGATTGTAAAGCATCTGTTCGATTATGGTAAGGAAAATGCCACCACCAATTAATGGTTTTATGAGCATAGCGACACACAAGACTCGGAAGTACCGGTTCCAGCGTATTCTATTAGTTTTTGGACCCTGAATTTCTTTATCTTTTAGTTTCGGCAGTAGGGACTGGCCTTCTTTATTTACCCCAAATAGAGTCCAAGGTTTTCAAGCCACATATCGCAAAAAGTACAAGAAATTGTACTCATCTGTATCGTTTATCTGCTTGGCGAAGTAATCTTTAATACACTATCGTAATAATCGGCCATGATTTTCACAATTTTTTAGTTTCGATGATTTTGGTGAAAAATTGTTTTAACCTTTAAACGACGCGTATCTTGTCAAGGTTATTTATCTTCATTACCTAAAATATCAAATCATCTTGCCCTATAGGAAAAACCTTTATTTTTCAGTTTTATGTTATGGCATTAATGATGCCGTCGACGTACAAAAAAACAAAACACATATACACACACACATCCAAAAAAAACATAGTTAAACAAACCTTTTCTTCACCGTATTTGTTTATTAAACTTGACTTTTTTCAAGTTATTTCGTATAAAAATAAAAAAAATTTCCATACTTAAAAATAAACACAAAAAAAAAAAAAACAAGAAAAACCCAACTTTATTGCGTTGTGCAATTTTTGTTTTATTGTTATTAAAATTTCAAAACAAGTTTTTTTTGCGCCTTTATGTTGAAATCTATAGAATTTCAGAAGTGTGTTCTTCATTCACTTTGCAGGAAATTCTTTTATATACCTATTGTGTATGTGTAGAATATGTACCTTTATATATGTATTAAGAATTCTTTGGTAGTTTGTTATTATTTAAATTTTCTACTAATAAAAAAGTTTATCCGCAAGATACTATCTACTCTGGGATACAGATAAAATAATAAAAAAAATTTTGCCATGAGGCCGTATGGATTTATAAATTGAATAAAACCAGTTGCATTTGAGATATGAGCGCGTTTTTTTATATTTTTATTTGAAACACCTGTCAACGACATTAAATGGCATGATTCACAATCGTACATTATCGTGCGAAAAATTTTTAAATTATTTTCTGCCAATCAAAGAAATAAAATTTAAAAACAAAATAAAAAAATGTGAAAGATTGCTACACTATCACAGAAAAAGAAAACACATGTTTTTACTATTATTCTTAGAGCACCTGTCTAATAAAAACAAAAATCTAACAGAGTTTATCAGCCCCTTAATAAATCTAATTTTGAATATATTGGATTAAGTAAATTAAAAAAAAGTCGAAACGGCCCGCCAGAAAGTCTGTCCACATTCATAGATAGAACTAATGACATAATCTAAAAGTGAATCATGGTCGAAAAGCAAATGTTACAAATTTCCAGCGAATAAATAAAAATAGATTTACGCATGTACTCTTTATTTATTGACGACGAATTTCGGCTTAAAAAAGGTGACGTAAAATTAAAATAATCATATCAATCAATTATAGGAAGTTAATACTTAACCCACGTTGCAAGCAAAAAAAATTTGACAGTTGATGCAATAAATATGAAAAACAGTGTTACCTAGCACTGAATTCTTATAAAATTTACTAGTTTTTGCAGGAATAAAATATTAAACTAAGACAGATTTAATGTGTGAAAAGGCAGATTATAGAGAAACAATCAAAGATACTTTAATATAAATTAATTAAAATTTATTTTTTCGTCTTAGGTCCATTTTTAATTAAAGTTTTTCAAAGAAAACGTCCGCATTCATTTGTAAATAATTATTCTTTCTAAATTTTTTTAGAAAGTAATTAAATAAATCTAAGCCGAAAAAGTAATTTTTAATTCATTTATAATATCCACGGTTCAAATCCTGATTTGGGATTATTTTAAAAATTAAAAAAAAAATACGCAAGGTACGTGAACAGAAACAGGCGAAAAAGGATGCTTTGGAAAAACGTAAACATGAACATCAGCTAGAAATTTCTAAAACCAAAACTGAACAAGAACAATTGCTTAATAAACTAATGTCCTTGAAAGGCAAAATTCCGGTTGGAGGAAAAAAATCTCCAGGAGAAACTCTTGGAGCAGTCTTTGTGTGAGTTAGAAGAACGCGAAAAGGCTGAACAAACACTGCGAGAAACTTTTCAACAGAAGAAAACTGAACGTATTGATATAGAGGAGCGCTATTCCTTTTTGCAAGAAGCCAATACCGGAATAAAAAAGAAAATACATCGCGTTATGCAAATGTTAATGGGTGTCAAATCAGAACTGGCAGATCAACAACAAGAACACCAACGCCAAAAAGAGGCCATTTATGAAAACATACGTTCTTTATCGCGCGAACTGGCACTTTGCGAATTGGTTTTAAACTCTTACATACCAAAGAAATACCAGTCAATGATCAATCAATACACACACTGGAATGAAGATATTGGAGAATGGCAACTTAAGTGCGTAGCTTACACAGTCAACAACATGCGTAAACATATAACGGACACGAAGTCCTCTATTAAAGACTCCAATGATTTTATTGATCTTTCTCACGTTTATCTCAGCTACAACTCCGAATCTGTTACCCAACCTGTGCGAGCTAAATCATCTATTGCATCTGCTCGCCCTCGTACTTCAGGTGTTCCCCGGCCCACTACTGCTCGACGGTATTGAGCTGATATTTTGAAACCCTCTGAAGACAGAAAATGGTTAGACTCAAGCCAACAACTATCACCAGCATTCTTTGCATCTCTATTACGTACTCAATGTTGGTTTATTTTGGCACTGTTTTTTACTTATTACTGCTTGCATTTGCTTTTCTCAATATAAAATTCTTACTCAAACTTTTCCAAAAATGTCTGAATAGATTACATATCTGTGATTTATTAGCTTTAAAATGTGGTAGGTCCCATCCCGTAATCTATCTTAGTTTGTCCACAACTTCCAAAACCCCTCTTCATACTCTTTTATACGAATATTTAAAGTATTTAAATATGTCCCAAATACGAAAACATATTTACAAATTTGTCCTAAATACGAAAACATATTTGTAAATATGTCACAAATATTAAAAACATATTTGCAAATATGTTTTGACGTAAGTTGTTACATATTTAACTCGGCATATTTATCTTTACTCACTTATCCATCCCGCAGTTTTTACATGATGCGAACCCTTCACCACAGATAGAAAAAGGGTTTAAGTTTGTCATTCCGTTTATAATTTCTACAATATCCATTTACGAACCCACAAAGTATATATATATTCTGACTTGTTATGCATAGCAAAGTCGATTAGGCGATGTCCTTCTGTCCGTCCGTGGTAGTGTTGAAATCAAGTTTGCCGAGGCGCTAGATCAGCTAGAAAAAATTTAAATACACCAATCGATTAGACATAGTGTCGAAGGAGGTGCTATTGGAAATCAGCAAGATCGGTCCATGTTCTTCGAGGAAGTGGGCCAAACACCACGCCTGCCTCTAATTTTTCCATATCATTTTGAACAATAGAGTAATTCCAATCAAAATAATTACAAATTCACATGCTTTTTGCTTTCTGGATTGGAAAACTCGTATTTTTTTCAAATATATAATCGTTTAGGATTTTTAAAAAGAAACAGAAGATTTAAGTAATTTTTATTGTGTGGCTCTGTTCTGAAATATAGCACTTGGCTGCATCTGATGTGCTTTTGATGAGCAAACAATTAAAGTAAAAATCTAGACCACGCTTTTTTGCATCAGATCATTCTACGAATTCTACACTTTTTAATTGACGCCAAAAAATGAAGTTGTTATTTCTGAACTGATTTTGAAAATTTCTTCTTTATGAATTAAAATTTATTTATTTTGGCTTAAGTTCATTTTTTAATTTCTAAAAACCTTTTTTTAGAAAGAAAATTATTTTACAAATGTCCGCATACATTCGTTTTTTGAAAGAAAACAAGAAAAATTAGACACAAGCAGAATGTAATGCTGCATTTTCTTCCTCAGTATTCTTCGCATCTATCTACCTCAGATTGTGTACATAGTAAACATCATCTATTTAACCAACTAAATTTAGAAAACATTTAGAAATTGAATTTAAAAAAAACGAACCTAAGTCCATAAAAGTAAATTTTAATTAATTTATAATATTCACGGTTCAAATCCTGATTGGAAAAAAAAATATTTATTAATAATTTAATTTTAGCAAATAATCCAGAAAATTCATACATTTGTAAATAATTTCTCTTTCATAATAATTTTAGGAAATTTAATTTTTTTAATGAAAATTAGGAGTTGAACTGTTGATATAAATGAATTAAAATTTATTTTTGGCTTGAGTTCATTTTTTAATATCTAAAAACCTTTTTTTTAGAAAGAAAAATTAATTTAACAAATGTATGCGGTCTTTTCTAAAAAATGGTTTTCAGAAATTAAAAAATGAACTCAAGCCAAAAATAAGTTTTAATTCAATTTTAGGAAATTTAAATGGAAAAGAACAGGCCGAATTAATTTAACTCATTTGCTATAATAACAAACAGTTAAACTAATAATTTCATAAAAATTTAATTTAATTTTTTACATTTTCAAACTCTCTACATGACACCATTTATCAGTTAATACTTCAATGTTATGTAAATGTACCGAAACAAAAAATTAAACACTCCGTACGTAATATATGTATATGGAAATTTATATAACAATATACTTTCCATCTCTGTTCTCTACATAAAAGTAAATTTAACTTTTAACATTTTGGTTTTCATTTGCGCTGTTAGTTAACATAGCGTTCTGTTAAAAAAAATGGTTTGCTTTTAGTTAATGTTAACTAGATGTCGTTGTGGACAAATGTGCTAGAGGGATTGTTTTATTATTAATGGTTTTTGAGTTGGTTCGAGTTCAAATCGTATGGACATTTTATTTACTTTGGCTCTTGTGCCCCATTGGACATTATTGGGAATATGCTATTTAAAGGCGGTTTTCAATTTCAGTTTGGGGCTATAAGAAACTGCGTTTCTGTTACACTCCACGGGGTTAAGCGTTTAACTTACCAAGCTGTGACTCCACTCAATCCCAGAAATACATCTTTTTTTGTAAAATATAAAAATAAACCAATTTTTTTAGATTTCTTTCAACGAATTTATTGTAGCAGTGAAACGACGATAGCTTTAATGGTCAAAATTTTCAATATTAACACGAAGAAAATACAGGAAGATATATTTAACAAAATGATTAAATATCATATTTTTTGAAAAATGTTTAACTATTGATTATTTCAACAAATAAATTGTCTTAATTCGGCTTAAGTTAAAGTAAATTTTATACCTCTGTTACGGTTTACAACTCAACTCAGCTTGGTCATCTAAAAGACAACTCAACTTTTTTGGTTGTAATTGTTACAACTGCTACCGATGAGTTGTAATTTTTAATACTTTTGTCAACTGTATTAACACATAGTTTTAAACGGTAATGTCACAACAAAGTTGAAACACAATGTAATTTCAACTTAAATTTTTTTTTTTTTTTTTTTTTTGGAAGGTTGAGTTGTAATTAATAATACCAAATTTCAAAATTTCAACTAAGGTAAAGTTGAGTTGTAAACCGTAATAGGGGCATTAATTTCTAAATCTTTCTAAAAAAAGGAAAAATCTTTTAAAAACTTTTGTTTATTTTTTAAAGAAAAAATAAAAAGTAGACACTAGTAGAATTTAAGGCAGTATTTTCTGAAACGCTTCATCCACCATCACCTTAGGTTGTGTCCACTTTGAACATTATCTAGTTAGCCAAAAAAAAAAAAAATTGAAATACGCAAATCTATTTCAAAAAATTGTCTGTTGAAAATCAGCAAAATTGGTCTATGTAGGACAGCAGCACGTCTACTTTTAATTTTTCCACATCATTTAGAGCAATAAAGTAACTCTAATAAAAAAACAAATATATGGAGCGATAGAGAATTAAAGAATAAGAAAAAAAATTGCGATCGCCTATATTTTCAGAGTTATGGGCGGGCCTCTTAACTTTTTAAAGAAAAGTACGATTGTGCGTCATTTTTTTAAGATATTAATATGAGTATCCTTTAAAAGCTTTCGAAGAGATATTTTAGAAAATAATAAAGAAATTTTAAAATTCTTAACCCATTAGGTTAAGCAGGCAGCCGTGTTGCCACAACCCACTTGGATCCATAAATTGGTCCCTCTGTCACCTCAATATTTGTTTGATTGGAGTTACTTCACTAAACTAGATTTTATTTTGTTTTAAATATAACTATACGAACGAACGATTGCGACATCGTAAAACTGGCAGTTACACACATGGTGAAGGGATATAAGATTCTCTCTCTTTACTCCTATTTTCATCTGAAAACAGTTCAAATAAAAACACAATGTTTTTCTCTTTTTAAATTGTCTTTCTTTTATGTTTAATTTTGTGAATACTTTACACAACATTCATTGTAAAATTATATTTACAAGTGAAAGTATACTTTAGCCAAAAGCAAAGATATTAAACTTAAAAAAAGGTAAAAATAACTGAACTAATGTTCATTTTCCTTAAACAAAAAATGAAGATAAGTGTCGTACAATTACTAATTTCAAATCATAATTAAAATAATATTTTCAATAACAAAGCGAATCGTATGGAAGCAATAAAATAAAAAAGTACATATTTAAAATAAATTTATAAAGAAGTAAACTTAAAAGTAAGGTTTGTTATTATTTTATTTAAAAAAAAAAAACAGATTAAAAAAAAGAAACTTAATTTACCATTTGCTTTGTATATTTAACAACATGACAAACAAGGTGGCAGAGTTTCATTTTTTTTATAAAATAGGAATTGCAGCAGGTTGCAGCATAAAATTAGAAAGAGAATAAATTAACACAATAAGAGTTCTTAATTATATGTTTGCATGTTTGTATAGTAAAAGCTTAAAGAAAGCTACTTTTCTTAGTAATTAGGTGTTAAAAAGCAATTGTAAGTAATTAAACTAAACAAAGAAGTAAACAAATAACGTTTATAATACACGGATATAAATAATCAAAAGAAAATTTATAACAGCTATTGTTTTTTATATTTACATGAGTTTTTAATGTTTTCTATTTGTGTAAATGTAAATTTTATTTTAATATATGATTTTCTTTTTTGTTTTTTTCTATTCGTTTATTAAACCTTAAAATTAAAAGTAAAATTAGCCCATTTTTAAGTGTTTCGTTTGTTAAGCATGTGTTTAACAATCGTAATTAGACAAACTCGTAGCCAATACCGAATTGAAAACCATTTTCAATTTTATCTCCCGGATACTTGCGTATGGGTATACAATAATTTAATTCTATACGTGCACGTTCTGCTAACTTAAATGCCAAACCAATACCAGCCGCACTGCGCATATTTTCTAAAATGAATTTGAAGAAAAAAAAAAACATTTTAAAATGGAAAACCAATTACAAAAAAAAAACTCAATATTATTTACCAAGGGAGAATGTATTGAAATTTCCCACATTATAAAACAAATGTGTTCGAAAATTATCAGCTAAACCTTTAAAGACTTTATTGAATGGCAGGGGTGCCCATAAATGAAAACCGGTAGACCAATATGTCTGAAAAGAAATTAGATTAAAACAAATAATAATCAGAAAATAAAATTATTACTTGTGCTCCAATTGCGGTACCGTCAATAATCGGCCCCGCACCACCATATTTAAAGCCTCTGAGGGTTAAGGGACCTCCACAATAAAATAGATTGTATAGAGGTAGTGTTGTGGTGTTTTTCGTTTCCTTTATAATCCCCACCCTACCGCACACTTGTGCTACTAAACCACCAAATAGTGGTAAACTAGCCTCAGCATGTGTGTTATTACTCATGTACGCTACATTGCCACCTAGACCACAATATTCATTAATGGACTTAACCATTAGACCTTGTGTTGGAAATACTGGATTGTCGCGCTGATCAAAAATCAAAGAATAGCGCAGTAAGGAAGCCAGTTTGGGACCACAATGCTCCCTGATAGCCATCGGTGCACTTTTCATTAGCAATGTTACTTCTCGTATCGAAGCTTCATATTGTAGGGAGTGGGTTAACTGCAATTAAAATAAAAAAAAACAAAATATAAATTATGTTTGTCCTTTTAGAAATCGAAAAACTGTTAATGAATTACGGCTAACGGCTTAAATGTGTTGATCGCAAATTCTGCTAAACAGCCAAGACTGGTATTTTTAAAGTTACTGACATCCACACGGTCTGTACGGCGGAACAGGGAAAACGATACTCTAATGAAAAAAAAAAAACAAATAAAATAAATTTAAGTTAAAAATGAATTGTTTCAGTATTTGTTTATGAAATTTTTTATCAATTAAAGAAAGATCTAAAAAATTGCATTTTTATAATTTTACCGAAATTTATATATCTGCAATTGTTGTTTTAACTAATTTGAATTTCAAAACACGAAAAAGTTCTATTCAATTTGTTTTTTAAATATGTTCGAAATTTCGAAAATAAAATTTAATAAATTAAAAGTAAATGTAATAAATTTTGATCTTTAGTAATTTAACTTGTTAAATTTTGTATAGCGTAAAAAAGATATAAAACCTGGCAAATAATTCACTGCGGACAATTAATTGTTCAAAATTTTCAACTAATGAACAATTTTAAAATTATCGAAAAATTCTCACATAAGTGAAAAATGTCAAAATTCGTATTTATATTATATTTTTTTAAATAGAAAAGTAAATGTACTTTTAAGCTTCAATGTTATTTTAATTTAATAAGAAAGTGCAAAAATAAATAGTTCTAAGAGTATCTTTTAAATATAATTTTTTTAACATAATTTTCTTGAAACTTAACAATTCAATTTTACAAAGGTTGTGGTATCTTCGAATTTAATTTACAAATTTAAAAATAATTTGTTATTGCAAATTTTTTTTTTTAAATACGTTCGATTTTAATAAAATTGTGCAAATTAAAACTACATATTTTTTATGGGGTAATGCAAAGAAAGATCTGTTTATATTTTATATTCGAATTTATGATTTTTAGAACCATTCAGTTTAAATTTTGTTGCATCTCGAAAAGTTTAAACTCTTTTCGAAATATAAAAGAAAATTGATTAAGGCTTTTAATGTTCGAAATTTATAAAATAATTTCATATTTAAAAACAATCCTCGAAAGTTTATGAATTTCGAAAAATCTAATTTCGACGTTGCGTAAAGGATAAATACTTGGATACGACTTGCGCATTTTAAAATGTAAAGTTAACGTTTAAAAAAAGAGGCCTATTGAAGTGAATATAAAACGCGTAAAATTATTTATTGCGAAACTGGTTGAAAACGAAATGTATTAAAATTTAGTAATTGTGAGATGATTTTCTTTTCTTTTTAACGCACTTACTCTGGTCTGTTGTTCACAAAACGGGTGTGAAAATATGATTTCCAAAATTTCATTTGTATATCGTTTGCACGTTTAGAACTATAGGAACCTTGTAATGAAACACTTTCACCACGACCAAATAAATTGGGTATTGTCAATTCTGTGCGTAAAGAGCCCTCGTTTTGACCAACTTCTGTCCCAACAGAACCAACAATACGTGACAATTCTTTGCCTTTAAATGTCACCTCATAGCCATTTGGTGATGCATTTTCGCCTCGACTTATATCAATGTGTACGCTGACATCTTTAAATATGCCCAATTCTTGTAAATACGATTTAGCGCTGCCAATAATGAATAAAAGAAAAGAAAGAAATATATTTTTTAAATATATTAAAATCAAATAAATTTGAAACACCCACTTACTGCATGGCTTCAATCATAAGTTCTTGAAAATTTTGTGCTTTAAAAAGACTTTCAGCCGTCTTCATTACGTAATCGTTGTGGGTGCGTATTAATCCACTTACATTAACGCGATCAACACGCAGCTAAAAATAATTTATTTTAAATAATCTTATGAACACAATTGATTGCTTAAGAAATTATTAATTAAATACTCACTGATACTTTTGATAAATCGAATTTGGGCTCCCTGGGAGCTGCAGTCTTTTCAGCCACCATTTTGGTTGTGTTTTTCTTACTCCTATTTATACTCGCAGTATCAACATAAAAATTTAATTTAGTACTTTAAGTAAAAATGTTATTTTATTAAAAAAAAAATAAGTAAATTGTGTTTTAAATGATTTATTTATTACTTTAATAATTATTAATTATTTATTTTTTAGATTGAATTGGAAAACCTCAATACAGCCACAGATGAGATTAATAAACTCGAAATAGAATTAGAGGTAATTAAATTTTGAATTATCAAAAATTATATTTTTATTATCTACAAATATTGATTTTTGATTAATTATGATTACTTTTTTTAGGAAGCCAATTCTACTTTTCGAATATTAATGAATGAATCTACTAGACGCTTAAAATTATCATCCAAGAAACTAGGCAGTTGTATAGATAAGGCTAGACCCTATTATGAGGCTTTAGACAAAGCCAGAGAAGCACAAATTGAATGTCAAAAGGCAGCAGTTAAATTTCAAAGAGCTAATGGTGTGTTTAAAAAATAAATAATAAATAAAATAATAATAATAATACCGTAAAAATTTACTTTTTTTTATAGAAATACATGCAGCAGCCAAAGAAACTGTTGCTTTGGCCGAGCAACGTTTTATGTCGAATTCTCACGAATGGCAATTTGATAATGCCTGGCAGGAGATGCTTAATCATGCTACCCAAAAGGTAATGGATGCTGAAAAACAAAAGGCCGACTGTCATGCTGAGCATCAACGTCGCACACGTGTTTTCCATGCAGCCGAACAAAAGGTACAACAATTAGAAGAACGTTTTCGTCGCAGTATTACAAAATCCCGGCCGTATTTTGAAGAGAAACAAATATGTCAAGATCAATTACAAACCCAAAAGAATCGTATTGAAGAGCTACAGCAACAAGTACAAGCAGCAAAAAATACCTATGCCACAGCACTGCGTAATTTAGAACGTATCAGTGATGATATACATCGGCAGAGAGGGGATTATCCCCAGCTTTTAAATACTCCACCACCAGGTCCCCGAGAACCAGGTGTGGGTGCAGAGCTAAATTCTCCCACTAGCACAACAATGCCATCCTTGCCTGATTATCATATTGAATTGGATAAATGTGATTATCCTTCCATAGCCGGCAGTCAAATGTCTTTAAGTGGTCAATCGGAAAAATCGTCTGAAACAGCTTGTTCTAGCAAAAATCTAACACAAACTACCATAAACAACAACCTCAATAATAATGCTCCATTAGCTATTTTGGCAACAACGAAAAATGCTGAAATCGACGAAGAAGACGATGTTGTTATACAGCAACATTGCACTAAACACGATTTACAAGATGATGCCGATGAATTAGCCGATGACTACGGTGACAGTAATGAGTTAAACTCGGGTATTGTTGACGAAAAAGATTTAGAGGCATTAAGGCTACAAGTTAAATTTTTAGCCGTTAGACCCATTGAGGGTGGTGATGGCCAGCAGGAGCAAAATGATGTGTGGGAGCATGAGTTAAATGCCACTGTTAATAAGCTTGATCATTTAATGTTGCTTAAAGAGTGTGCTAAACGGCAGCAGCAGCAACAGACACAATTAAGGGCTACAAAAATAAAAAATAATTCAACTCGCCCCGATTCTTTGGGAGCAGAGTCTTGCCCTAAAAATCCTATTATTAAAGTTACACAAGATAATGAGATTGTCAACAGTCTGCCCAGCACGCCAGAGCATATTGTCAAGCCATTAAAAAAACTACAAAAGCTCGAACCCTTGCCATTGGTTAATGTTTCTATGAGGGAACTACCATTACTCGCACGGCTCTCAAATGAAATACTTAATACTAGTAGCGGTTACAATAAACAACGAAGACGTTCACTTGATTAAGTTTTAAATTGTAAATTCACAAAATAGTTAATAGTTCATACTTAATTATAACAAGGACTATTTTTTTTAGAGGTATGAATGAAACATTAGTCCTCATTATCAATTAAAAAAAGAAAATAAAATATATTTTAGAATTTTAATTAAAACAAGCAGCATTATAACGATCAATTAATTAAGCAAAATAACTCAAAATAAAAACATCTATAATTTCTCACTTGTAACAATTATATTTTTATGCAACACCCAGAAATTAGTTTTAATTAAAATAAATGTTAATGTGATAATTTATTTACAAAAATTTAAAAAGAAAGTAGTTTTAGAATTGAAAAGGTAACATAACACAATGAAGCCATTTCAATAGCAGCTTTTAAGTTAAAAATTAAAAAATTGTTTAATATAATTTAGATGAAAAAGGAAAACAATTTTTAGTAATTGATTGTGAAAATGAAAAGTATAAAAAATCAAAAGAATCATGTTATTCATACATATTTGATATTTTATCACAATTATATTGTTAAAAACAATTTAAAGGAGAAGGCACGTCTCACAAATTTCAAAACGAGTGCATTGCAAGCTGTATTAATTTAAACAGAAATTTATAAAAAATAAAAAAATAATCAATAATTAAGTTGCGTTTTTAAATCTTTGTCTGGTTGGAATTTTTGCTTGAATAAAAATGTAATAAATGTCAAGGGTCAAATATCAGGGAATTTTTCAACAAAAATCTAGTTTTTTAAAACAAAAAAAAGTGGATAAAGATGATTAAAATTCTTATTGTATTACGAAGAGAAAATTATGAATGAAAAAATATATCTGGCAAATGTCTACCACGACCACGCTGACACATGTCAATTCTTTTATCAAAGTTTTTAGACACTTTTCGGAGCGAGCGAGCGTATCTTATTTCGTTAATCACATCACGGACTTTGAGTTTTAAGGCTGCGATCAATTCGATTGATTCCGTAATGAGCCTGTCCTCTACATAGCCCCGCAGAAAATAGTCCAGTGGTGTTAACACGATCTGGCTGACTATTTAACAGCTGATTTTTGTGAAATTGTGCGCGATATGAAAATTTGGTTTGTATTAAATTTATTTCATAGGCTGTGTGACATGTGGCATTGTTCTGTTGAAAAACCACACGTCAGTGATATCCACGTCATCATTAATAGGACAAAATTGAGTTGTTCATATCTCGCGATAGCGTGTACCGTTACCGCATTTCCAGCCTAATCTTCGAAAAAATCCGTCTTAATCACGTCTCCAGTGACATGTTGAGCATACAACGGCTTGTCAATAATCGCTCAAGGATTTCCAGAAGCCCAAATGCGGCAATTTTGCTTGTTGACATACACCGACAAATGATAATGGGTTTTAAATGATTTAAAAAAAATCAGCAGGTTGTTTCTGAATGAATTTTCATAGTGGGTTTTAATTATTTAAATGCTGCTTTCGAACGAAATTGAATTAATTTACTGTAACAAGTGCCAATGCATCAACTATGAATACATAAATACATGTTGTTGTTGCCACAACTGATAAAAAGTTCTTGTTGAAAAACCCTTTACAAAAATTGATAAATTTCGTTCATATCAACTTTTAGCATTTTTAAGTTCTTGAAAGTCATTCAAATGACAGTAAATCCGCCCTAATTTATTTTTTACATGGCTTTTTTGTAAAAATAAGTTCAAATCAATGTCAAACAGATCTGTTCTGAAAATCACTTTTTGTCAAAGTGATTTCAAATCACGTAAAAGGTGTTCTGCCAACAAATTATACTGAAATTATGTGATTTAAAATTGGTTAATAAATGACTGCCGATTTTAAATCACTTGCTTATTTTTTCTAATTATTTCGCTTAGAATACAATAATATTGATTAATCATATGTCTTCTATTTATTATTGTAAAAAAGTTAGATTTTTTACACGAAAAACCGAAGTGATTTGTAAGTTTTTAAAGATACTGCTTGTTTTACAAAAAAAAATGTTTTGCTTATTCAACAACGCTCGTGATTATTTTCCTCTTCAGCCGCCAGTTTTTTTTTTTTTTTTTTTTTTTGCTGTTTTAAAACTGTGTCAGTCTTAAAACAGCAATAGTTGAGTTATTTTTTGAACAATTTCATCACTGAAAACAGTGGCAATTTCCTAAATTTTTTCCATAAATAAACTTTCTTATTTTACAAGTTTTTATTTGCCGCCAAATTTTTAGCGCTTTAACCAGCTCTTAAAAGTAAATTAAAGACATACATATCGTTACCTTAATACAAAAAGGCGTTTTTTTAGTTCAAGTTGTGACACTATTAAATTAATTAGAGAATATAATAAAACATTGCATTAAAAAAATGTCCAACTACAAAACAAAGCAAAGAATGGCAAACGTTGTTAAGGGCCTTTCTATATTAAGGAAACGATATGCATTATTATAAACAAAAATAAAATTTTCTAATTTATTTTAGCTTCAGGCATTTTTAATTTCTTGAATTTTCATTAATATTTTAATTACGAATTTAAAGAAGTAACAAATAATGCACAAACCTAAAAAATCAGTTGTTTTTGTGTTTTCGAACATTTGAAACCACGCCGAAAAATTGAAAATCGCGTGATTTTTAGAACATCACCAAATCGTTGGCGTGATTTTAAAACCGTCCGTGATTTAAAATCACGTGATTTTCAGAACAGACCTGAAAATATCCGTTTTGGAATTCTAACGAAGAGTGCTGCGTGATGTTCGTTTATCAATTATTTCCTGCTTGCGTAGGAGGAAGATTTATTCTAAGCGCAACTATTTTAAATTAGTACCTGCCAAATTTAATATTCACCTTAGAAAGTGAGCATAACATCTTAAAATCGGTACCAAAAACAAAAACTTGTAAAACAAGCTGTTATCCACAGTTTGTGGTAATATTTTGATGGATAGCTGCTGCAGGTCTAGCATTGTAATGATCCGCTAGCTAAACTCTTTGGTTTTGTGGTATGTTATCTGCCAACGACCGTGTAATTTCTTAAGATCTCTTCTTCCCCGATATAATCGGCATTTTTGCAATGTCAGACGAAAAGTAATTTTATTTTTAATTTTTAGGAAATAACGTGTTGTTGTTGTAACAGCTCTGCTGCTGGCGAGAGTTCTTTTCTGAGGAAATAACTTTCGATTTATACAGCTGTTGATGGGTTGACAATCTTTGGCCGAGAAAGACTGGGGTCGTATCGGAGAGAAGATACAATTCTCGTGGGAACGTTTTGTGGAACCGCTTGCAGAACTCTCTGGTTTTGATGGCACGCTATCGGCTAAGTAACCCTAACGATCGAGTATTTTCTTAAGATCTCCCCGAAACACAATTTTGCTTTTTGGAAAATAACGTACTGTGGAACAAAAAGGAAACCAGCATATTCAAAAAGGGCTGGACTTATTAAAACAAAATTCATGTGCTGGCAAGAGCTCCATCAAAAATTTATAGGGTTTCTGTGACCCCCGTTTTTTTGAAACATCATATTTTTATAAAACATCTAATCTTTTTTGAAGTTAGCTTCCCGACAAAATAAGAAATCTTTTAAAAATTACACCCCCAAGGCGGCCTATTTTAGGACTTTAAAGTCTGGAAATGACTGACTTTTCCCAAAATATCATGCTTCTGCCCAGTGTATTTCATCAATAATGACAGACGCTCAGCTCCTTTGTACAAAAGCTTGTTCATAAACACAATAAGCTTCTTGTTTACTTACAACCAAATCTTTTAAATTCTACCATCTCACTTATCCAACAAAATGCACTCGCAAACGACAGTTATCTGTTTAGAAAATTACTGCCTTCATTATACTGGCCCTCAGGCTGTATCAGTATATCATCTCGATTGCATTTTGTGTTTTCCTACAATATTTTAACGGATGCTTGAAAATATCACCACCAGATCATGTATCAATACAGAAAAATCTATCTATAATATCTGATGCTGTGAAAGTTGAAGTTTCCCTTACAACATTTGATAAGGCCAACTAAGAACACTTTACCGCATATCACAGCCTGAGTCACTGTTTAATTTGCCAACAAGAATAACTCTTCCACAGTAGAAATGATGCATTAGCAGCTTTTCAATGAAAAATTTATTAATTCCGCTAATTTTTTTTATAACGGGTAATCAATCTTATGTACAAAAATAATTAATAAACTATTGGTATTTTAAGCAAAAGGATATTTACCAATTTGTTTGAATATTATAAACCAAAGTTAAACAAATATGTAGTACATACGGCAACCTATGTGAAATAAACTACATATGTAATGACATCATTACTGAAAATGTGATAGGATTGATAGAAAAATGTGTTAAAAACTTTAAATGTACAGCAACCCATTGTTAACAATAATGATTTTCGCAAAGAACATCATTTGATAAATGTCTTGAATCTCCAAATGTTGTTTGTAAAACTTATTTTTCAAAATATATAACCAAGAACTTTTTTAGTTGTGAATGTCCTTTCTAATAAATGTCCATTATTTATTAATTTTAAAACAAATTTTCATAAATTATATAACTTTTAATATAAAAGTAAAAATATTTCCATTAAATATACCTTCAGCACGCACTAGTCTTAAAAAATCTTTGTTGTATATAAAAAAAAATTAACCACAGAAATTTTGTGTTGATTAAAATACACAATAAAACTTTTTATTAAATATTATAATATCTCTGAAAATATAAGAAAAACACAATCTATCTCTCTAAATTTTTTAGTTTACACACGCACAACACGAAAAAAATTATACCGTCAACTGTAAAGAAAATGTCAGCTGTAAAAAGAGCTGCCATTTCTATCGGTTTATTTAACCATCATCCCCAATTTACAAACTTGAATTAAATAAAAAATACCATATGAAAATTTTCTATATTTTTTAACTTATGATACTGAGTCTGGTTATGGTCTTAGGCTAGATTTCCATAATATAATTTTAGAGTCAATAGGTTACAAAGGATTAATAATGAACCCCTGCTCAGTGCACTAATGATGCCATTGAAGTCTAGTCACATGTATTTTCATTAAAATATAATAAAGCCCCAGGTTTAGATGGAATTAATGCCATTGTTCTTAAAATCATGCCTGATTTTTTAACACTATGTAATGTTTGCATAAGTATGGGCTGTTTTCTAAAGTTTTAAAAAGGCTAAAGTAATTCCACTACACAAATCTGGTAAAGATCCTTAAATGTCAACCAGTTATAGGACAATCAGCAAGCTAAGCCTATCGTACAACGTGTTTGAAAAAATCATTTACAAAAGATTAGTAGATTTTCCAAATGTAAACAGCATTATTATTGACCAACATTTTGGATTCCGTACTCAACCATTCATCAATTAAAAATGAAAATTAAACTTATTGAAAATAATAAAAGCGTAAAAGTGCTGTAGTTATCTTCCTTGATATTGAAAAGGCTTTGATTCTATCTGGCATGTTGGTTTGTTGTTCAAACTTAATAGTTTTCATTTTCTTACTTATTTACAAAAAATAATAAAAAACCTTTTTTAAATAATTAATTATTTGTCGTCTGCGTGGATATGAATTCTTAAAATAGTAAAAAGCTTTTTTAATAACCGATCATGTGTTGTCTGTGTCAGTAGGGATTACTCTCATGAAAGGCAAATACCAGCAAGTCTACCACAAGGGTATGTTTCTGGTCCCACACTGTATTCGTAATATACCTCGGATATAAATATTCGTAGAAATCAGAAAGCAGCTTTTTATGCTGACGACAGTGTTTTTATATGTTGCGGCAAGGTATCAAACGCCCGATCTTGACTTATGGTTACAAGTCTGGTATAACAAAGTTGCTAAAACTCGCACAAAGAAGCTTTAAATTATCCAGAATAAAAACTTAAAAATAATACACAACCTTCCCCACTGACTAACTACATTAAAATTTTGATCATAAAATGATAAATTCATTTGCAAAGGAGTTAATGCTGTAGTTTAGTGAAAAACGAAGATAGTCTAATTTTTAAACTATAAGAAATTTACTAATAACTAATCTTTTGGAAAGAAAGAATCTATGCTAGTGATTACTAGGGTGCCAAACGATCAAGTTTTCATTCAAGTTTCATTCAAGTTTTAGAATTTCTCTCATTTTTTAACCAATACACTCACACTTTAAGAACTTGCTGAGAACTTGCTTTCAAGTTTTCGTTCAAGTTGAGTGTTTCAATTTACGTTCAAGAAAACAGCTGATACAATTCTTTTGAAGTATTTTTTGTTGTTATTTCTACAAATATATATGACGATGCCATCTTGAAAATAATATTGATTTCAACTTGCTTTCAAGTTGCGTGCAGCCTACGTCACAGCTGTCAATTTTAATAAATTTTGACAAGCAGTATGTGTGAAAAACTTGAAAGGAAAACTTGATCGTCTGGCTTCAGGGTTAGTTAAATAAATTTTATTATAACGTTTAAGTTTGTATAAGAGTTTTTGAGATAAACTATGCTTTAACGCTGTCTTTTTGAAATTGTTGTTGTACTTTTAAGTTAATTCTAATATTATTGTACAACAGGATTTTTTAATGGCGGGAAATTAAAAAAGTGTCCTGTCAAAAAACGTAAGCAAAGTAAATATATACTAACATATTTTTAAAAGCAATTTTTAAATTTGCAATTACAAAAATCAACTTAATTATTATATTTTACTTTAGCTTAATACAAAATTGTTTAAATATTGTGGGCCTAATAATTTCCAAGCTACTTTGTCAAAATTATAACAATATGTGTGTATTCTGCGGGGAAGAATGCCAACTCTTTTCTCCAGTCATATTGCCCTCCGAAATTGAAAACAGTTTTTAATCCCTTCTTTACGTACCATTTGGCAAACGAATTCCCAAAATGAGTTTGTGCGGTTCTAAGAATAGTATAATAGTGCGTTTCCATTTACGTGATTTTGTCTAAAACACTTGATTTGCTCAAATCGAGCGTTTTACTACTTGATTTCCCATACATTTTTCATGCTACCAAAACCACTTAAATCACATGATTTCTTTCAAATTATGTCGAAAATGTATTTTTTCGACCTGATTGTGTCTTTGCAACACTGTGTTGTGTCTGGGATATTCAAGTTTAGCTCCGTGTTATCTATTCAGATTGGATGTTTTTATCGAAAAAGTAACATTTAATTTAAAGTTTTTTAAAAAAAAATATGCTTTTTGGTACAAAAATTGTGTTTAAATGAATATACAATTAAATATTTTTAAAAGCAAAAACAAACAAAAGCACGAACTCGATTTTTTACAAAAGTAAAATAGGGGATGTTTTTCAATAACGGAGAAAAGTGTCAGTGTTGCGTCACAAATTCGAATTTACAAAATAGTTTTGCTCAATGGAAACACTTCGAAGTGTTTTCCTCAAAACTAATCGATTTCAAGTCAATGGAAACATAGTATAAAATTAATATTTCCGATAATGGCAAGGCGAATTAATATTCATTATTATTATTATTATTATTATTATTATTATTATTATTATTATTAATTCGCCTTGTGATAATAGTAACTATCATAGATGTAACTAATTTCCACAACAGAAATGCTTTGTCAACATCAATAAAATTCGCTGTTGCTCTATTTAAAAATCCATTATATTTTTATTTAAGGCATGACGAAATCCTTTTTTCTTGCTTAAATAACTCTTCAATATTTACATTACAAATAAAACTTCGATTCAAAACAAATTAATTGTTTAAAGTTTATTTCAGTAAAAAATAGACTAGAATATTTTTTTTATAAAATTGAAGTTAGAAACGGTAATTATATTGAAAAAATTACATTAATGTTTACATAATTTGTAACTGATAATTGTTTTCAATACTCCTCCTCAAATTAGTAAACATTAAATTTTAGTCTGAATACTTCCAGTTTTGAAGTTGGCAAAGCCACAAGTAATTATCTTCTTGTGAACGTACTCTTTTACGAAATGATATTTTGTATCTATGTATATGCTTAGATAGATTGCTTAACTTCTCGTCTTTTATTAAATTTAAGCAGCTTCTATTGTCTTCGTACATTATCGTCAGACTCTTTTGCGGACATCCTAGATCAGACAAAACATTTCCAAATTTCTTTTTTTGCAGCTTCTGACAACTCAATCAATTTTGCTTCTGTTGACAACGAAACGCTAGTTTGTTTCTAACAAGCCCAGCTACATAACTACACTATCATTAAACATAAAAATGTTCCAGAGTTCGACTTCCTGTCGATTCTTGTTTAAAGTTTATTTCAGTAAAAAATAGAATAGAATATTTTTTTTTTTTTAATTGAAGTAAGAACAACACTTATAGTTCAACGGTAACTATATTGAAAAAATTATATTAATGTTTACATAATTTGTGACTGATAATTGTTTTCAACAATTTATTACTGCATTAATTATATAATCTCCAATTAACTTGCAATTAGAAAAAGGGATTTAATTTAGTTTTAATCGTATAGTGACGTAGTTAATTTTACAATATTAGTAACCTTGTTAACCTGTTTACCTTTTTTAAGCAACTCCACTATTTATCATTGCGTTGTTTATATGCTCTAAATATTATTCCATCAACTCCATTTTCAGACTTTTAATACATTTCTAAAATAAAGACGTCTTAAGTTAATATGTGCCATCTGCTTAAACAGCTGATCAAATGTCAAACAAAAACACTACAATTAAAGTGTAAATGCTTAAATTTACTTTGTTAAACATCTCGCTTAAATACGTTGCAATTAAAGTTAGAAAGACATAGAAATTTCATATCTTGCGATTAGATTCAAACTCAAATTTTCAAACAGCCATACCTAAATTAACGCGTAAGACGCAGTCTATCTATCAAAAATTCTCATGTACATACAAAATGTATAAAGCAAACCATAATTGCGCGCCGTCAACGCTGAGCAATTGGAAAATCCGATGTTGACAGCGCGTAAGGTAGTGAAGTTGGCTGCAAGCTGCTGTTGTTTACATATTTTTTTATTTGTTTACTTTAGAACTGCAATTGGCATTGTAAAACAGTAATGGCATTTTAGCTTTTTTCGGCTTTATCTTGCATTTTTATCACTGTTGTGCATTTCATTTTATAGGGTTTTATTAAACCTGATAAGTAAATATTACTATTCATAACAGAAGGTTGCGCTTTTATTTAGGTATGTCATTTCAGCGTTAACTCCATGCGTTAAATTGCGTCGCGTCTTACACGCTAATTTAGGTTTGTCAGAAAACAATGTGCCGCCCTCAATATTTTGCGAAGGATGCTGATCCACTCAAGACGTCTTAATAATAGGTGGCCTTAACAGCCCAGGTGACTTTGTTATTTTTACTTCTTTCAATCTCAAAAGTTATAATTTCCTATTGTACTTCTTTCTTTTTGACAGCCGAAGTCGATTTTTACAAAAACAAAATGTACATATTTCTTCCGCAGTGTTGTATTACCATTCGTCGTGAGTTTACCTATTATCAATTCACCTTTGATTCACTCATTAATCGCGTATAAAGGCAGAGTTAAGCCGGGGCACAGAAAATCCGTCATACGTTAAACTTTGACAAATTCAACTGACAAGTCAGTTAAAATATATGTTTTCTTATGAGCGTTGTCACAATCAATACGTGTTCGTCAACGCAAAGTACGAAAGTTGGTTAACTTTTGACGTATGTTGAATGCTTTGACAACTATCAACTACTTCTTCTTCTCTGTTTTCTTTTAACTCTTGCTGTGTTTCAATTGTGTTTTGTGATTTTAATAAAACTATTTTAATGGTAAAGAATAAAATACAAATTTAATTAAATTAATAAGTGAATAAAATAAAAATTAAATTCAAAAGTGAATAAAAATAGAGAGCAAACTTTGATTTAACATCCGTCAGCAAAGTAGTCATGGCCGGGGCACATAAAATCCGTCATACGTTGTACTTTGACAAATTCAACTAAAGTCAAAGTAACGACGGACGAGGTTGGCACAATGAATACTTTGCTAAAGAATGTATAATCAAAGTTTGCTATCTATTTTTATTCACCTTTAAATTTAATTTGTATTTTATTCACTTGTTAATTTAATTAAATTTGTATTTTATTGTTTGCCACCAAAATTGTTTTATTAAAATCACAAAACACAATTGAAACACAGCAAGTGTTAAAAGAAACAGAGAAGAAGAAGCAGTTAATAGTTGTCAAAGTATTCAACATATGTCAAAAGTTAAAAGTTGACCAACTTTCGTACTTTGCGTTGACGGACACGTATTAATTGTGACAACGCTCATAAGAAAACATGTATATTAACTGACTTGAAAGTTGAATTTGTCAAAGATTAACGTGTGACGGATTCTATGTGCCCCGGCCTTCATTGTGCCAATCTCATTCGTCGTTACTTTGACTTTAGTTGAATTTGTAAAAGTGCAACGTATGACGGATTCTATGTGCCCCGGCCTTTAAGGCAGAATTAGTCTTTACTTTCCGTTCCGTGACGAATCAGCTGATCAGTTTCTGTTAAATGGAAAATATGTATTTGTGGTTCGTTATTACTTTGACGTTCTGTTCTGTTCCGTTTGAATCAGTAGAAAATAGAATTCAACGTTAAGTTACTTGTAAGTTGTTTGGTCGTGTGAGTGAAAAAATGTAAGCAAACCATTTTTGTTATGGTAATTTTAGTTTATTTTTTGTTGTGTTGTGTATTGCGTTTCCCTTGTTTATTATAAACAGCTGATATGCTGTTACACAAAAACTAATTACAATAATTTAAAAACCAGAACGGCACGGAACAGAACAGCAACAGAGAGTAAAGACTAATCAGGCCTTAACTCTGCAGTCACACTGTCAAGTTTCTGTTCATTGCTCATTCAAGAAATTTTACACATACTGGTTGTCAAAATATATATAAAACTTGAAAGCTGTTTTTTAACTTCTTCCACCGACAATTTTGTTTCGGCGGCAATAGAGTTATAGGCCTTAACTTTTAAATCATTCTGTTTATATAAAGGATTATTTATATTCCACAGGATAAAAATGCAGATGGTCTTAATATCCCAGCTGATTTTTGCTTACGTTCGATGAAGTTATCAAAATAAAAAAATAATAATTAAAAATTAAAAAATTTTTAAACAATTTGAAAAAGTAAGAACATTTTAAATTTTATAAAACGAAATTTAAACCCAAAAAATGAAATATGGGGTATCACTGCATATGCAGGAGGAAGAAAGCATCTAGATAATAAAAGAATAAAATAAATTCGTCTGTTTTTGACATCAACGTTGTGCTATACAACGGCAAAAATTATTGAATTCGTTATTGCGACCATCTAGTAAAATTGATTGTGTAAATTTTTTTATCAAGGCATATTAATATACTTGGTAGTAGCAGTAGATCAGGTGACTTCTTTGTTTACGTTAATATGATTAATATGGTACTTGACGGTTAGGCTCAAGGCGAATTAATAACAGGTGGCCTTAACAGCCCAGGTGACTTTGTGATTTTTCCTTCTTTGAATTTCAAAAGTTATATTCTCCTATTCATGGCGAAATAATTTACCAGGTGGCAGCGTAGGCGAATTCAGTATTTTTTGCTGGTATACACGACTGTCAAACTCCATATATAAAAAATGTACACAAATTTTTTATATATGGAGTTTGACAGTGGTGTACGCCAGCAAAAAATACTGAATTCGCCTATGCTGCCACCTAGTAAATTATTTCGCCATGCTCCTATTGTACTTCTTTTTTTTTGACAGCCGAAGACGGTTTTTACAAAAACAAAATGTACATATTTCTCTCCCAGTGTTGTATTCATTTTCGCCGTGAGTATACCTGTTATTAATTCGCCTTGCGACCATCTAGTAAAATTGATTGTGTGAATTTTTTATCAAGGCATATTAATATACTTGGTAGTAGCAGTAGATCAGGTGACTTTTTTGTTTACGTTTTCAGATGTCTAAATTTGTTTACACTTATCAAGGCGCATCAAACAGGTGACTGCATCCGAACATGTGTTCATCATATGTTTTAGCTTTTGCGTGTATTTTGTTTTTGTAAAAACTAATTCGAGCTGTCAAAAACGTCTAGTAATGTGTGTATGTATTTGTGAAAAATAAGAAAGCCACTAAAAATATATTAGAATACATACACACATATTGCCAGACGTTTTTGACAGCTCGAATTAGTTTTAACAAAAACAAAATACACGTAAAAGGTATTGCATTCACCTGGTATTATTGCGCCATGACACTTATCTTTTCTAGATTTTTTTTTTGTAATATCCTGTATAGTGGAAATATATTTTAAACATCGATAGAACAAAAAAAGTGTGTAAAAATTTATTATGGAGCTGCATTTTTTGCCTTTACCGCACCTCATCCTCGTAAACATTTCATACGTATATTTCTTCATCGCATGTAAGTTCCGTAACCGAATAACGACGACAAAAATGGAATTTTTTTAAATGTAATTTTGTAATATCTTCTATATGCTAGTACGCAAGCAACCTATAAGCATTTATTTTTTTATTTTATCACATTAGTCTGTACGTGCGTGCAAAGTATTATTATCTGTTACGCGAGTTAGTTAAGTTATTTAGATCCATCATCATACATGGGATAAATATTACAATAAAAATATATATATTCTAACAGACTTCATCTAACCAAACAACAGTTAATATGATACTAGAACAGCATCTATAATGTTGTAAGAAAACAAATGTGAATGTTTTGACTTCTTCTAAATAAATTAATACAGATTAGTTGGTTAAATAGATGATATATACAATACACACAACCTAAGTAGATAGATGCGAAGAACGCTGATGATGGATGTAGCAATCCAGAAAAAGCTGCATTTCATTCTGCTAGTGTCTTACTTCTTGTTTTTTTTTTTTTTTTTTTTTGAAAACGTCCGCAATTTTTCTTTCTGAAAATTTTTAGAAATTAAATTAATAATTCATTTACGTAAACCGAAAAAAAGTAAAAAATAAAAATATATATTTACCAGAACAAAAGGTTATGACTAGTTTAAATCGCAGAAATTATTTTAGGGTAAGAAATATTTGTTTTGTCCTTATGATAAATATTTTGTAACCATATTTTAAGATACGAAATATAATGGTAATAACAAAATTCCAATTCTTACTAATAAACATAAAGTTTTAAAATAAAATTTTTGGAAGAAATAACATAAGAGGATATACCCTTTAAATAAAGACAGTCATTTAGAGCATAAATTAGATAAATTATGTCTGTGATTTAGAGGATCCCCATGTAAAACATACATGTATAATGTTAAGTGTACTAAAATATTAAAGTAATGCGTAAAGCATTATAATGACACATTGTTTTTTTATTACAAGCAACAAGTCATTTGATTCGCTTATATCTCAGCAGCATTATAACTTGCACATTCAGACTAATATAAGTTTACTGTGTACATATAACATATTAAGTACAACAGTGGTTACATTTAACAATATATAAAATTCCATTTTTTTCGTCATAACTCGGTAATTAGTCCCATGTGCAGCGTTAGTTGATTTTGACATCTGAAAACATATTTTATTATTATTGTTTTAGTTGTTTTAGAACTGCTATTACCTGTTAAATTAATATGCCTTGATTTTTTATACATGGAGTTTGACAGTAATGTATACCGGCAAAAATACTGAATTCGGGTACGCTGCCACCTGGTAATTGATTCGCCTTGAGCCTAACCGTCAAGTACCATATTAATAAAACGTATACCAAGGCAAATTGAATACTGGATAACCACATCAGAACAAAAACAAAAAACGCGCGTATTTTGCTTGTGTAAATTTACGTGTACGTGTCAGTAAACAGTGATGAATAATGTAAAAAAAAAAAAACAGAGAAGAAAATAAAATTTACTGAACAAATTCAATTTCATTTCATTTTTCCTTTGGTGTCTTTCGACATATTGAACAAAGTTCCTCTCCCGCAATTCTTATTTTACAAACCACTCAAATATTTCTTTTAAATGTACATATATACATACATATTTTGATAAAAAAAAAAGTAAAAAAATTTGTAAAATGTTCTCAAAGAAACGTCTTCTTTTTAATAAATGTTGTTTTTTGTTTGTTTAAATTTATATTTAAACTGCACTTGGGCACACACACTCCTGTTACTTATCACATAATGGTTTATTTGCACATTCATTATTTTTTTTAAATGAAGTGTTTTAAAATTTTTATTCGATTTTAAAATTGAACATTTCACGTGTTTTTAAATGGCGCATCAACAAAATGTTAACAATTTTTGACTTTGGTTAGGAAAAATTAGTAAAGCGAATTCGATCATGTAGGCTATCAATTTTATCTAGTGTTCAATTTGCCTTGATGTATACTATTTTTTTATATGTAGCAAGGTACATTTATTTTACTAGGTAGTGTCGTCCGCCCAGCTGGTTTGCAGTTGGACATGTCAACAGTTGTTTCTATATTTTACAACTTTTGTTTACGAATTTCGAAAAACACCAATGATAAGCATATGCAGAAAAAAGAGAGCGTTTGTGTTTAGGCAAATATATTTTATTTTCTCTTTCTATTTTTGACACTCCCACTCACAAAGCCACAATAAAATGCCATGCTGTTTTTACAAATGCTTTATTTGTTGTAGATCCGCTATAACCTAGTAAAATAAATGTACCTTGATATTCATTTTGACATTCGGACTAATGGTGAAAATAAAGAAGTCGCCATGGCAAAATAATTTACCAGGTGGCAGCGTAGGCGAATTCAGTATTTTTCGCTGGTATACACGACTGTCAAACTCCATATATAAAAAATATACACAAATTTTTTATATATGGAGTTTGTCAGTGGTGTACGTTGGGTGTACGCCAGCAAAAAATGCTGAATTCGCCTACGCTGCCACCTGGTAATCGATTCGCCTTGGAAGTCGCCAACGCTCCCACCGTATATTAATTCGCTATGCCTTGATAATTTCGATTTACCTAGTATTCAATTTGCCTTGTATGGAGTCCGAAAGTTAGACGTAAATCAATAAATTCGCAATCGCTATCACCTTATAATTGATTCGCCTTGCTTATAGCTATATTAAAAAATATGATTGATGAAAAAATTAAAGAGAATTAAATTTATAATAAAAAAATATATTTTCATTTCAGAAATAAAATTAAAAAGTAGAAAACTTCAGCGTTCTTAAATTTTCTCTTTGTTTATTTTTTCCAAAATTTTAATAAACATCAAATTTACATTCGCCAATTTAGCGTAAACAAAACGTTTTGGCAACACTTTTCACACCTAGCTTGACAACTAAATGTCATTAAGAACAAAACCTTAATGCTGCCATATTTGTTTAATGGAATTTCTTCACATACAGCATGATTAGTTGTTGTTTTGTTTTACATTTAGCGACTGATAATTTGTTTATTGCTTAAAAGTTAAGCTTTACAATTTTCCTGTTAGTTGGATAAATTTTAATTGCATTTTTTGTGACAAAAAATACATAGTAAATAGCAGAGCGGTAAGTACAAATAATTAGTTAACTTTTTTTATAATTAAATTCTTATTTAAATTTTGCTTAATGGTAATGTTCGCAGAAGGGTTACGTATGACACTTGAAGTTTTTTGCGCAGGATTAGGTACTAATCCCTGTGTTGGCTTGGCAATTGGGATGCTGACGTTTGTTTCAGTGGTCTGCTGCTTATTAAGGATTTTTACCTTCATTCCTTTTGACTGAAGCTTTTGTAGAATTTCTAATGTCTTAGTATCAGTTTTATTATTAGATACTGAAGGATTTGCCATTGCTGGCTGCGTACGTTTTACTTGTAAACCTAAATTCTGCAATTTATTTAATATTTGAGCTGTCTGCTTTTCCTTTGTCGGTTCTTGTTTAATACAGGTATTCGGTGTGGTTGTTGTTTTTTGGGCCACAGAAATTAGTACTTTATTAGGGGGTAAAAAAGTTGGCGGAAGCATATTAGTGTTCTTCTGTGTTGAATTTACAGTTGTGATAGCGTTAATTTCTCGTGTTTTGGCACAACCATTTGGTATTGCAGAGTCTGTTTTGCGTTTTTTACTAACATAAGTCTTGGACACTTTTGGAGCTGGTGATGTATTACTGGGAGCTATATTAATTTTTGCGGGAATTGCTTGTGTTGCAAAATGTATAGGTACCGATTTTGTCATGCATAATTTTCTTTTTGCCGTTGGCCGCGCTTTGTTCGCAGGTAATTCGAATTGAACATTTTTACAAATTTTATCCGTTTCCTTTGCATTGCCTTTTAATTCAGTGCTAGATTTGACTTGGTTTGATTTTCCACAAATGCTGCTTTTATTGTTACTCTTAAGATTTTCTTTAAATTGTACAAAAGGCGTAACTGCTTCTACTAGTTCATCATATTGCTTTGATGATTTTTGGGGTGGACTGTTGTTGACCGCAACATTTAAATCTGAATACCATTTTGGATCTAATAACTCTTCTTCAATATTGATTAAATCTATGAAACGTTCCTCTGCTTTGATGCAAGTTACCTCTACATCGCTGTAATCATAAATTATAAACTGAAAAATACAAAAAGAAGCACAGTATGGTAAAAATCGATTTTGTTTTTAAATTTTTAACATTGTTGTAAGTACTTCTTTAATTCCTTTAAGTGTTTTGCCAAACAGTTGGGTGCCTTTGTCGGTATTGTATTTAAATTGTTTGCGGCCTTGCTGAAACACTTTTTCCAAACCTTCACATTTTTCCAAATGTTGCCGAAAATCTTGTAAAGTTCGTAAGTCTGTGTGACAGTTGTTACATAGAATAAATAATTGTAGATTTTCATCAAAAAGCACTTCTCCCATGCGTATACAATTTAAAGTTTCTAACATTTTATGTTTATTTTTAATGCTCGTTAAATGCAACGTTTTTTATTGTTTGTGTATTTGTATTTATGTTGAACTCCAATAAAATGTTGATATAATTTTGTTTACAATAGTAATAGACGCTAAAACATTTTGACAGTCAGTGATGCCAGATGGACTTTTTTAAGAAGTGTAATATTTGCCGTAATTTTTTTGCCGGAGTAGGTTTGTGTCTAAGAAATAATATGTTAAAACCTATTCTTCTCTGTGTGTAAAATATACATCTTTACGAATTGAATATGTTTTACAAAAAAAAGTTACACTAAGTTCAGTTAATTAGAAAATTTTATTTAACTTTCTTATTAAAGTTCGCAATGTTAAAAGCTTAAAATCTAAAAATTAATTTACACTTTTGTATTTATTTCCTTTTGTTTTTATCCTTTTTTGCAAATCTAGGTCCGCCAAAACTTTTACCTTTATTAAATTTATTTTTACCCGCCTTGTTATTGAGTTTAACAGTGCTGGTTTTCTTTTTTGCTGCAATACTAGACATTTTCTTATGACGATTAGCTTCAGATCTCAAACGTAAAGCACCACTACGGCTGACATCAGTTAAATCATTTGTAAAGGCTGAATTACCGCCACGTTTGACCTTAGCAGATGAACCGCTCTTATTGTATAAAGAAACATCAGAAATTGCCGAAAGTTTACCAGGACGTTTTCGTAATTTTGATATCTTTGCTCTTACTAAGGACACTTTTTCAATTTCTTTCATAGCTCTCTCTTTAGCCAATTGTTCAGGAGTCTTAGGTTTTTTAGCTTCTTCTTTCTTTTTCTTTTTGGCATTCAGTTCCTTTACTGGAGGACCATCTTCGCCATCGCCACCGTACTCAGGTCGCTTGCGTTTCTTATTTTTATCGTTAGACTTTTTAGTTTTAGTTTCCTCAGGGTTCAGAGACAAACGTTGTTTTTCTTCTTCACGCTGCTTTTTGGTTTGGAACCAATCACGATGTTCATTATTTTTTCCAAGTAGTTTGCGTTCGGTTTTTGATAATTGCTGCTCCATTTTAGCTATCTGGCGTTCAGCTTGTTCCTCATCCAATATATTCTCTAAAAAAGAAAAATTTTAAGTTCTTTAATAGAAAGTTGCATTAGCTAGACTTACGTATTTCGGGTTCTAATGCGGTTAATTTTTTACGATATTTTTCTATAATCTCTGGTGGAATAATACGATTTTTCACTGAACCTTCGGCATTTTTTATAACATCTTTTACTATTTTTCTTTCTTTCTCGCCTGCCAATGATACCGAAATACCGGCCCGGCCAGCACGGGCAGTACGACCTACACGATGTATATAATGTTCTGTTGTTATAGGCATAACAAAATTGATGACGGTCTTTACACCCACAATATCTAAACCTCTAGCAGCTACATCTGTAGCTATAAGAACATCTATTTGTTCTTCCTTAAACTTTTTTAATGACTCCAAACGTTGTTGTTGTGTTAGATTGCCATGTAACTCGCCAGCTTTAATACCTAACAACCCTAAAAGTATGTGAAGTCGATGGGCTTGCTTTTTGGTTTGTACAAATATCATGCAATGATCATGGAAAGTACGACATATTAAACTAGCCAAAATTGGTTCACGATCCCCTTCTTTGTCTTCACGTATACGTATAAATTCTTGACGTAAATTAAAAGCCACTTGTTGATTGTTGTTAACAAAAACTTTCACTGGTTTGTTTAATGAAACAGCTGCCAAATCTTTAACTTCTTCACTCATAGTTGCAGAAAAAAGCATAGTTTGTCTAGTTTTGGCACACGAATTAATAATTTCTTTCATTTGTTCAGCAAAATATTCGTCCAACATACGATCAGCTTCATCAAGTATAAGAACCTAAGAAAGCAAAAACAAAAAAAAAAAAAACAGGTTAATTTTTAAACGAAATAATTCTTAAGTAGCAATACATTATTGCACATCAGGTTGTACAGCCAGGCTATACAACAGTTAAAAATTTCCTCTTTCATAATGAAAAAAAAAAAAACATATTCTTTTCAATATTTCGGAGCGCAAGGATTAGTCATCATAAACATCCAGAGTTTATCTGCTTGAATCTAAAACTAACCTCAATGGAGTCCAAGCTAAAACTTGGAGTATTCTTAATGTGATCTATCAAACGTCCAGGTGTTGCAATAACTATATCTGGATTTTGACGCAAAACCATTTCTTGAGCCTTAACATCTAAACCACCAATAGCGAGACCAACTTCGATAGTGGTAAACTGACATAATTGTTTGGTGACTTGATACACCTGGGCGCCCAATTCACGTGTAGGTACCAACACCAAAACTCTCGTTACTGTTTTATTATTCATAGGACGATACAGCAAACGTTCAACAGTAGGTAACATATAGGCAGCGGTTTTGCCAGTACCAGTAGCTGCACATCCACAAATGTCTCTTCCTAGCAATGCTACGGGTATAGTGGTAGCCTGAATCGGAGTGGGATAAATATATCCTAGAACACCAATTGCTCTCATTAAGGGCCTAGAAAGATTCATTTGATAAAAGGAAGTAATTGATTCATTTGATTCTATAGCTTCGTCGAACTGCATTTTTTCTCCTTCTTCTGACTCCTCATCACTTCCATCTTTAATTTTCTTTCTTTTTTTCGACAATTTCTTTTCCCTTAAGCGCAAATTATCGTGTTTAAGTTCATCTTCTGACAAGTCAATTATATCGCTATTCTCCTCCTCACATTTAGAATTGCTGACTTCTGCTTCACCTTTCTGCTTGAGCCGGGCGGCAATTTTATCGTCGGTCTTTGTTCGAGCCTTGCGCTTTACATACTTCATCAGATCGTCCCATGTGTCTTGATTGTATTCTTTAGCAGAAGAAACAAATTCAAAATTTTTCTCAAAGTCTGTGACTTTTTTATGCTTTAATTTTGAAGGTTGATACTAAAAAAGATACTTTTTATAAACTAAAACTTTTTTAAATTAAACTAGGGTTTCTTACTTCAATTTCTGCATCTGAATCTTCAGACAGGTTTTCCACTTCTGCATCCTCTTCTATGGTGGTAATTAAATCCATATATTAATATTTTCTTAAAGTTTGACGTAGAATAAAACACCGCAACACGTGAAATTAAAGAAGGAAAAAAATGTTTTTATTGTGCGAAGTGTAGCCACAGTTTCAAAATATTAACTGTGCAATATTGAAAAAATAATCTCAGTATTAATTATCGATAGCTATATTTTAATATATACAATAGTTAATTGTTGTGTAAACTTTGAAAAACTATACTTTTATATACAAACGTCAATTTTAGTATGCTTCGGCTAAAAAATTGCACATTAAAAGCGCGTTAGTTCATTAAATATTGTAAAGTTTGCTTTAAAAACTGTAAAAACATTAAAGGAAACTAGTTAATTATATAAAACAATCTTTAGGTGAAGTTTTGAGGGTGGTTTAGTACTGAAAAACATTTATATTACATGAATTGTATGTATAAATTTTTTTTGTGAAATTCCAAAATGATGTGTTTGATGTTGAAAATGAAATACGTAAAGAAATTAAAGAAAATGCGATAAGCTTTAACAAAAAAAAAAAAAACGATACCGATATATTAATCCTTAAATTTGTGGACGAAAAAACATGGAAGATATTGAATATCTGGAAGAGTACGAAGATTTAGTATTACCTGGTAATTTTTTTCTATTTTGTGCGTCCTGACAACATTCAGTACAGTTAGTAATTGTGTGACTCCTTTTTTGCATTTTAAGCCTTAAATTCAGCGGCTGCGGCAACAGCGACCTCTTCGGCCTTACAAAATCAAACAATTAACAACGAAGGTGATGATTCTTCATCATCTTTAGATCAGGATATTTTTAATTGCTTATTTGATGATAATTCTGATGATGAAGATTTTAATGAACAGCAAAAAGGTGGTAAGTAGCAGCTGTTTAAAGAAACGATCAAATTAGCTGTGTATTCATTAAATGGAAAGAGAAGTTGATTAAATTAATTTTTTACATGGGAAGTAAAGTTTTTGCTAAATTTTTTTCCCTAATTTTGCCAAAGTCTGTAAAGCCTCCTTTTTTGTGGGTGTGGCTTTTAAATTATTAATAATGTTAATGTATTAAATACTGCGTTCAACTAACGATTCTATTAATTTTATGGTTCCAAAGATTCTGTGATGGCGAAACTAAAATATTTTCCCCCAGTGGAACATTTTGGTAATTTTAGCATGATGCCTGGTTAAACCAAAATAGACACAAGTGGATAATTCTCTCGAGACACATTCTGATATGTCTGCTAATTCTTGCAGTAACGGATCTGACATTTCTAGAAGTAAATTGGCTTACATTTAGTTTACGGTCGCAGCTTAAAAATTAAAAAAAAGTTGTCTACATGGTATAAATTTTTTTTAAGCAAAAAATGGGAAATGGAAAATTTGGGGCTGACCCTTAGCTTAGTTTCGGAGTTACGGGCCTCCTAAATTTGTATGCACAGTATGGCATATATCGAGTATTTTGTGGTAGAGTGAGGCAATATGGGTATCATTGGAAAGTAATTTCAATATCTATTCAATTGAAAAGAAATATATTCAAAAAAAAAAAACACGTAACGACAAAAAAATCTGTTTTTAATATAAACATAATTCCTATATCAAATAAATTAAGTTTAGTGGCAATATTTACGAAAAAAGATTTAGCGAAGGCCGGCTAATCAGAAAATCTTTAGTAATCCAAGCCGATGTTGTCCATACCATAGAGGAAAAAATCCTTGCGCCCGGCCAAAGGCCGGCTATGCAGCAATTCTTTAGTAACCGAAGCCGGTGTTGGTCATACCATAGAGAAGAATACTCTTGCGCCAGCAATGCAGAAAATCTTTAGCTAGCGAAGCCGGTGTTGATCTTACCATAGGAGAGAATTCCTTGCGCCCGGCCGATCAAGTTATGTTTAGGTTTATGCAAAAAAAAGTTTTTTTTTACATGTTTTTTTTTTTACTATTTTAGTTTTTAATTGAATAGATATTGAATTTACCTTTGCAATGATACCCATATTGCCTCATTTCACCACAAAATACTTGATTTATGTATGCCATACTGTACATACAAACTTTGGAGGACCGTAACTCCGAAACTAAGGGTAAGCCCCAAATTTTCCACTTAACATTTTTTGCTTAAAATTAAATTTTACACACTATAAACTACTTTGTTTTAAATTTTAAGCTGCGTAAACTAGATTTTTTTCAGATAACTAAATCGCTTAGCGAGTTTTTATCCAGAAATTTTGTTAAAATAAAACCCTTATTGAATAACGTAAAAAAAATCTAGCTGTGCTCGAACTGTGGGCGTGATATTTCCCATAGAAAGTGAAAAATTATTATTGTGTAGAATTTAAATAGGTAGACTACTGGAATTTTGTACAAGTAACTCTGCGGAGGAAAAAATTTTCTGAATAGAAATAAAAGGCATGGTACCTACCATACAAAGTTAAAAATTGTCATCGTAAAACTTGATAATTTAATATATGCATAGCATAGGAGAATACTAGATGGTTTGGGACAGTGGTTGTTACAGTAAAAAAAAAAATAAGTTAAAGAAATAAAAAAAAAAAAAATAGTAATGATTACTTTGTCTTGAAAAAAGTATACCCCTAGTAATTCGCAAATAAAATCTACATTTGCTTAGAAAAGCAAAAGATTTCAATGAAAAAATGTGAAAAGCGGTCGGGAATCTGCCTGAGCATGTTAATTCATAAAATTATTTTTTTTTTATTTTTTGTAGAATTAAAAAAAAAAAAATAAAATTTTTTTTACGTTTTAAAATTATATATATTTATGTTTAATATTGAATATTTATTACAATAAAACCAAGCTTAAAATGCTTAACCATTAGTCTTTAACAAATAAACATTTAAATAGTAATATTTTATTTATTTTATTTATTTCCAATTTCCGTAATTTAAAAAAGCCTTTCTAGGCCAATAAAGTATATATTACAAAGCAAATTTTCAATTACATTACAAATGTAATAATAATACAAAAATATAAATATGACAAAATTTATGTCCTATTACGGTTTACAACTCAACTCTACCTTAGTTGAAATTTAAAAATTTGGTATTATCAATTACAACGCAACCTGCCAAAAATAATTTTAAGTTGAAATTACATTGCGTTTCAACTTTGTTGTGACATTACCGTTTAAAACTATGTGTTAATACAGTTGACAAAAGTATTAAAAATTACAACTCATCGGTAGCAGTTGTAACAATTACAACCACAAAAGTTGAGTTGTCTTTTAGATGACCAAACTGAGTTGAGTTGTAAACCGTAATAGGGATTTTAATTGACAATTCCTATGCTTATGGTCAATTTAAGAAAATAGCTCCACAGCCAGATAATTATACAAAATAAAAGCGTAAATTAAAATACGAACAAAGAAGTCCCAAAGTGAAGGTCCGCTGATTCATAAGAATATCAACCAATGTATAAAAGATTAGTTACGTTAACCCGAATTGAGAAAAATGCGCTAAAAGTTTTACACGAAAAGCATTATTTGACGGGGAAAACACACGTAAC
This sequence comes from Cistogaster globosa, assembly GCA_937654795.1. NCBI lineage: Eukaryota > Metazoa > Arthropoda > Insecta > Diptera > Tachinidae > Cistogaster > Cistogaster globosa. Next base: position 20,370,736 of record OW569407.1, read on the forward strand.
CCTAGATGCAACATGTTCCAATTACGCACTATTCTTACAATGAACGAATGTTCAAAGAAACTAGACCGAATGCTAGGGATAACAATCTGAGAATTCCTAGTAGACCGAGAAAGTATAAATCTAGAGCAGATTTTCAATGGCTCCCCAGTTTTTATTACTCTTTAAAACATTAAAAGGTTCCGGTAAGCAATGAAGTTGTTAAACGAACATATTTTAAATTTTGTAAAATATAATGTATAATTAGAGAAAATAAGAAAAATGGAATCACATAATGTGTAATATAAATGCTATGTAAAGTAGATATTATACTAATAAAAAAAAAATAATAATAAAAAAAAACCAAGAAAAGCATAAGTATAAATAGAAATATGCGTTCTCCGCCTAATATTATATACGTAACGTACAATAGTATTAACAATTCGTTTTAAATTCGCAATAATATAACCAAAGGTGCCCGATATAACCTCCAATGGACAAATGGTCTGCGGCATCAAAAGCGAATTAGCCACTCTATATTTTACAGAAAAAGCAAGGAAAATATTATTCACGTAAAGTTTACGAAGCATAGCAAACACCCTGGAAAATATTAGGTGTACAACACTTTTGTAAACAAACTTAATTCGCCTTTTATATACCTGATAAACTTTTTTCGCCGTGTTACCACCTTTTTATATTCGTCTTTGGAAGCAAAACATATTTGATAACAAATAAAATTTTTTTGTTTATTGATCTTTTATTATGTTTATACTTTTTTTTTCATTGATCAGATACGGAACCAGCTTTAAGGCAAAAAACTGGATTTCCTGAATCTTTTGATGCATTAGATGATAATATTGAGGAATTGGGTATGTAATCACATCGGAAAGCTATGCATACGAAAACTAAACTAAATATTTTTTGTATATTTTAGCTGAAAAAGTGATCGAAAAAGTGGAAATTTCACGACAAGATCAAACTACTAACTTTAGCAATACAGCTAAAACAGAAAGTAAAAGTAAGTTATAATTTTAATGTTAATAAAAATTGTTATGTATATTTTCCAAATTAAAAAGTATAACATGATTATGTGATCGGTTTGATTTCATTTAACAGTTACTTCATCAACACCAAAATATAAAACGTTTATGACAAAAACTAGTGGTACCACAATACCATTGAATACAATAAGACAAGAAACATCATTCACAAATAAAAACAAATCGATTGCAACTGTTAGACCAACAGTACAGAGTCGACAGCAACAACATTTAAACAAAAAATCAAATTTATTAACCAGACCAGTACCATCAACATCAGCATTTGTTCAACGACAAAATCCATCTACATCTTCGTCATCGTTTAGTAAAAACCCCGCACCATCGTCAACAATTCAAAAATCGACGACCAAAGCTCTTACTGGGGTTACTAAACGTCCTGCAACGATTGTAAGACCAGAAAAGATTATAACAAAAGATCCAGCCAATGATCCTTTAGGTTAGTTTTTCCCATGATCATATATGTATATCTATTTCTTAATCTTTCCATTATGGTAAACTTTAAATTAAAATTGTTATTCAAAATCGTACATACAAATATTTTTTTCTATAGATTTGGATGAATTTTCCGAAGCCGGACTTGATAACTCGTCATCTTCTGATATTTCTGGAGAAACATATAATTCTTTTAGTGATTTTGTAGACGACGATAGCAATGATGAGTTTTACTCCGGTGATGATGATTATTATGACGTCGGTGACGATGAAGAGGGTGTAAGCAGCAGTTCGCAAGTCATTGAAATATCTAATGATTCAAGTGGTGCTCCTTCAAATTTGGGTAAGTGTATGAAAAAAAAGCAAATACCGCTCATTTACTAGAAATTTTGTCGAATGAAATACGATAATTTGAGTTAATTATTAAAAATTAAATTAAAATTTTATTTTTAATTTCTTAAAAAACTAAATAATGTCTAACGACATCGAGTAATAGTTAATTTGTTTGGGTCGGATTAAAATTGACTGAAGGCCGGGGCACATAGAATCCGTCATACGTTAAACTTTGAAAAATTCAACTGACAAGTCAGTTAAAATACATGTTTTCTTATGAGCGTTGTCACAATCAATACATGTCCGTCAACACAAAGTACGAAAGTTGGTCATCTTTTAACTTTTGACGTATGTTGAATACTTTCTTCTCTGCTTTCTTTTAACTCTTGCTGTGTTTCAATTGTGTTTTATGATTTTAATAAAACAATTTTGGTGGCAAACAATAAAATACAAATTTAATTAATTAAACAAGCGAGTAAAATACAAAGTAAATTTAAAAGTTAAGAAAAATAGCGAGCAAACTTTGATTTAACATCCGTCAGCAAAGTAATCATTGTGCCAACCTCATCCGTTGTTACTTTGTTACTTTAGTTGAATTTGTCAAAGTACAACGTATGATGGATTCTATGTGCCCCGGCCTTGAGTTGTAGAGAATCAAAGTTTAATATTCATAAACATTCAAACATTTTGACCAAGTATTGTCAATCCACCATTTTTTTTTTTCGACAAATAACAATTTTTACAGTTTTATAACTTTTATAAATAGTCAATTGGGTTTAAAAAATTTAATGATATTTTGCAAAGATAAAACATAAAAAATGCTCTAAATGAAAAAAGAAATATTTTTTCGTGATTATCTCCCGCTAATTAATATAGAACAATTTTAAATACTTTGGATGTCAACTGTTATACCTTTTGGTGAAGACCGTCGTCACTGGCTGTTTATTTGGTACGTTTGGCAAGCGCTTTCGATGTGTGAACATCACTTTCAAGCCGCGTTTTTTTCAACCGGTGTTATTAAGTGATGCAATTGCCTAATTCACACAGCCTATTGTAAATTATAGTATATTGCATAAAATAAAATAGGCTAAATGAAAACATAATGTTGTAACTTACCAACTTCAATCCCCGTATCTAGTGTAGCGTTGTCAAGCATTTTAATTCGAAGCTAAAATTATATACTTATTCTTGTGTCATGAACAGTAATGTCAACTTATCTTATTTAGTAAAACCCACTAACTGGAAATTAAAAATAGAAATAATATCGTCAAATTGTAAATAATTATACTGTCAATATTTTTCACAATTTTACAATTTCTTTATTTTTTATTTCCAAATAAAAGTTTCTCTCTGAGAGGGAGAGAAGTTACATTGTCCGGACAGGGCTCTGTAATGCGATTTGAAAAGAATTTCGATGTGAAAGCTAAATGCAATAAGAGAGCAATTTGGTACTCTTTCTAGCTTTCGCATAACCTTTCGCTTTTTTTTTTTAATTGGTAACACTGTCATTAAAAATTATGTAAACAAGCATTTTAAAAAGGTATGTAAACAAACATTTTAAAAAGGATATTTAAGTTTGTGTGTGTTTTATACTATGTTTCCGTTGACTTGAAATCAATTAGTTTTGAGGAAAACACTTCGAAGTGTTTCCATTGAGCAAAACTATTTTGTAAATTCGAATTTGTGACGCAACACTGACACTTTTCTCCGTTATTGAAAAACATCCCCTATTTTATTTTTGTAAAAAATCGAGTTCGTGCTTTTGTTTGTTTTTGCTTTTAAAAATATTTAATTGTATATTCATTTAAATACAATTTTTGTACCAAAAAGCATATTTTTTTAAAAAACTTTAAATTAAATGTTACTTTTTCGATAAAAACATCCAATCTGAATAGATAACACGGAGCTAAACTTGAATATCCCAGACACAACACAGTGTTGCAAAGACAAAATCAGTTCGAAAAAATACATTTTCGACATAATTTGAAAGAAATCAAGTGATTTAAATGGTTTTGGTAGCATAAAAAATGTATGAGAAATCAAGTAGCAAAACGCTTGATTTGAGCAAATCAAGTGTTTTAGACAAAATCACGTAAATGAAAACGCACTATTAATCAACAACAAACAAAAGTGCTTTATTCGGTTAAGCTGAACCTTATATAACCTTCACCATGTAGTGAATCTAGTTGGGATGACAGAATTAAAGAATAAGAAAAAAAAAAAAAAATAAAATAAATACTACATATATATAATTTTACATAAAAATGCCACCGTCTCTTAATGGATTTAGCATTAAAAAAAGCATTTTCTCAAAATCTTTTAAATGATACCCATATTGATATCATAAAAATATGGTGCGAAATCGTATTCTTCTATGAAAAGTTCAGAGGCGCATTACTCGGAAAATATGGACGAGCGCCTATTTTTTCAATTGATGTTTTATTTTTATTTTTCAGTTCTCTTTCGCCTCATATATTTGTTTTTCTTTGATTCAAGTTACTTCACTAAACTAGATTTGTTCCAAATGATATGCTCACTGTCTCGCGAGATATGGACCGATTTTAAGCGTTAAGGAACGAAAAAGGGTCTCGTAAAAAATGAAATCGTGTTAATCTGGACTAAAACAGAGATTTTTTGACGCTTGTAGTAAATATATGAGAAAGCGATAAACAATATTGCCAGCAAAATTTTAATTAACACAGATTGGAGTAAAATTGTTATGGTTTTATTTTATTTTATGTACGTATATATATCAGGGACCAAAAATAACTGTTATTTTTGAATTTTTGATGAAAAAAAGCAACCTCAAGGAAATGTCGGAGAATGAAACCAAGTATGCCATTTTGAAAGTCTTGGACCAAATTGTCAGGAAATGCGATGCTTTTTAAAAATCTGATTTTTATTTTTTCAGGCAAAAATAACAGTAATTATTTGATTTTAATTTTTTTGAGCAAAAATAACAGTTATTTTTTAACTTTTATTTTTTTAGCAAAAATAAAAGTTATTTTTTAACTTTTATTTTTTCTAGCAAAAATAACAGTTATTTTTGACTTTTATTATTTCGAGCATGAATAGAAGTTATTTTTTAACTTTTATTTTTTTTTAGCAGAAATAAAAGTTATTTTTGTGTTTTCAACCCCTTTGGAATATTATGTAATATTCCAAATATTCTTTTCTAAATAATTAAATTTAACGATTCACTATTGCAAACGCGCCAAAATTGACGTCGAACAAAAATGACTTATAAATGAGGTCATAACGTATTTTAGAATTATAAAATATGAAAGAAAACATATGTATTTATTTTCACATCTCTAAAATTAAAATTAAATTTTATAAAAAATAAAAAAGGTTCATCTTACTTGAGTTTCGAACACGGGCCCATATCTTCAAGTTGAGTACAATCATATGTGTGTAATGTTTTTTCTAAAAATAGTCCCATAAATATTTGCGGAAACTTGTTTTAATTTTGCACTCGGTGCCAGCTACGCAAGTATGTGTAGAAATATCGTTTTCGGCATTAAAGCTGATTTTGGGAGACTTGAGATACAATTTATCGGAAGAAAATTTGGAGGCAGTTTGATTACAAAACTCAACTCCATTAATTTTTGAGCATATGCAAATTATTTTACCGAAAAATTATCTTTGTTGGAAAAAGTTTTTTAATACATATAATGAATTTATCACAAAATAACTTTTATTTCTGCTCAAAAAAATAAAAGTCAAAAAATAACTTTTATTTCTACTCGGAAAAATAAAAGTCAAAAATAACTTTTATTTCTGCTCGAAAAAATAAAAGTTAAAAAATAACTTTTATTCATGCTCGAAATAATAAAAGTCAAAAATAACTTTTATTTTTGCTCAAAAAAATAAAAATTAAAAAATAACTGTTATTTTTGCTCAAAAAAATTAAAATCAAAAACTAACTGTTATTTCTGCTCGAAAAAATAAAAGTCAAAAAATAACTTTTATTTTCTGACTTTTACGATAAAAGTTATAATACTTACGGTCCCTGATATACATAAATAAAATTACGTAATGATTTTACACATTTTTAAATAGTCGGCTCAAGGATTTAAAACTTAAAAAAAATTAGAAAACTGAAGAAAAAAAAACTTTCGTTGCATACCACCTACACCGAAGTGCTTATCATTTTTGCTTTTTCGCCATTTATCCTATGCAATTTTTCATGAAACTAGCATGAAATTTTTGTTTGCTGGTGAAGCAAAAGGGGAAGTAAGCAAGCAATATGGTGAGATGTTATTGTTGTTTATGTTTGCTTTAAATAACGCATATCGCTGCAACTGAAATAGAGAGTTGAAAAACAAATGCCTCTAAAAATTAATTGCATAGTGTAAATCTGGACTTTGTATTACTCTTTCTCTTATTTTTTTAAGTGTTTGCATATTCTTAAATAATACCTTTATTGAACTTGCATGTTTAATGACAGGATACAGATAAATAAAATTGATGACATGCTATTTGAGTTTGCTTCCTACGTAGATGAGAATAATTTTGTTTTGTTTAAATATCTTTCCTTGACATAAACATTGACGCGAATATTTACATAAATATTAAGGCATCCGTCGGTGTCCTTGCTCTATTTAAGCTGGCTTAAGTATGTAAGTGTGAAGCAAATATTCTTGGGTCTACTTGATTTAAAGTTTACATTATAATTCAACCTTTTTCGTTTAACCATTTTTAAAAATGTGTATAAAAACACACAATAACAGTTCAATATCTAATCTAAACTTACAGTTACAGCAAAGTATATGTAATTTAATAAATTACACGCCGTCTTGACGAGCTATTGATTTGTTCAACGATTAAACCATTTCACGTGCGCACATTAATATGGTTTGTGTAGAGTAACATTGCAAAGTCATGTTCTTGTTCAAACAGTGTTGTCAGAACATTTGTTCGTACAATGTGGTCTGCCATCAAACGCCACTTCTATTTTAAAAATTGTACAAAAAATTGAATTGAGGCAATATTATATTCACCATTTATATAAATCTGGTTTAGTGAACTAACTCCATTCATTGGCAATGGGGTGAGAGAGAATTAAAAAATAAGAAAACAATTTTTAAGTACTACATATACATAACTTTACATAAAAATGCCATCGGCTCTTAATGGGTTAAGCATTTTTAAAAAGTTTTAGTACTTTATAAAAGATTTCTTAAAAAGCTTAAGCATGATACTTATATTGATATTTTAAAAAGTTAAGAGGCCGGTAACTCGAAAAGTATAGGCGAGTGCCATTTTTTACACTTTTTTTCTTAATTTTTAATTCTCTGTCTCCCCATATAATTGTTTTTTTTTTTTGGTTGGAGTTACTTCAATATTCCAAATGGTATAGAAAATTAGAGGTAGGCGTGGTGTTATGCCCGCTGCGTCGAAGGACATGGTGCAATCGAAGAAGATTTGCATTAGCACCTCCTTCGACACTATGTCTGATCAATTAGCGTATTAAAATTTTTTCTTGCTGACCTAGTGCCTCGGCAAACTTGATTTCAACACTAGCACGAACGGACAGACAGACATCGCTCAATCGAGTTTGCTGTACATACGAAGTGAAAATATATGTATATACTTCATGTGGTCAGAAATAAAAATTGTAGAAATTACAAACGGAATGAAAAAATTAGGTATATTCTTTTTCCTTTTTTTATGGTGAAAGTATAACAAGAAACGAACATCGCTACGTTTTCTCCACAAAAAAAAAAAAACTAATGTTTGTTACACATTCAGACGACGTTTTGTTTATGAGTAAATAAATCAATTGCTCGTCAAGACGTAGTGTTATAAATAAATGTGTATGTTTTGTTTATTTTGGTCATAGATAAAATGAAATTTATTTGAATAACGTGTTCTATGACGATCTGTTCACGTTTTAAATACTTTACCGTTAAATAAAATTGTTTTATTTTTATTTGATGAATCAAATCTTATTAGCCTATTAGCTCCAAATGAAAAAAAAAAATTGTCCGAGGCTCAGAAAACGTATTTTTAAGGAGAAAATGTTATGTGATAAATCCTGCGCAATCTTATATTTTCAGAGTTACAGAGCCGGAATGAGCCAATATGATGGGTATCATTTTAAAACTTTTTAAATAAATTATCAGGATCCTTACAAAAAAAAAACTCCAATAAACAAAAAAAAAAAAAAAAAAAAAATAAATAAAAAATAAATATTGGGATGACAGAGAATTAGAAAAAAGAAAAAAAACGTGAGTACTATATAATATTTATTTACATAAAAATGACACCGGCTTTTAAAGGGTTTTAAAGATATTTTTAAAATTTTTTATCATTTCCTAAAAGATTTCTTCAAAAACTTTAAAATGTGCCCATATTGATTTCTCAAGACATATAGTACAAAATTGTTCTTTTCTATTAAAAGTTCGGAGGCCCCATAACTCGGAAAATATGGGCTATCGCCAAATTTTTTCATGATGTTTTTTTTTTTTTTTTTTTCTTATTTTTATATTCTCTATCGCCCCATAATTTGTTTTTTTTTTTTTTTTTTGATTGAAGATGCTTCATTCTTCCAAATGATATGATATGCTAGAGGCAGGCGTGGTGTTTTGTCCGCTGTATCAAAGGACATGGATCGATCCTGCTGATTTTTAAAAGCAAAATTTTCGAAACTTTGTCTGTACGATTGGCGTCTTTTTTATTTTTTTTTTTAAATTTTATTTATTTATTTGTTATTATTGCAATACATAGAAAGCCTCCAAGGCCAAAAATATATCATGTATTTATAGCGTAATTTATCAAGTTACAAAATATTTATTATTTATTATTGTTACCTAATATTAATTATCATTCATTATTAGAAAATAATATTAAACTATTGAAAAGTCTCCCCAGCCAAACAAATATTACAGTAAGGAAATCGAGAACATCCTTAGATGCCAGAGACATTATACGCGCGCAGAAAACCAATTTAAATACTGGAATAGAATACGAAAATAACCTAAGGGGGAGAGGGCAGAGTATTCCAAATACGCCTTACTCTAATTATAAATGAACGTTCAGAAATAGAGAGAAATATTAGAGGGATATAAATTTGTATATTGCGAGTAGAATTTAAAAACCGAAATAAATTTAGAAGAGGAATGGATTGCAGAAAAAACTTCTAATTAAAAGTTAATTTTAGACAAAAGTAAAGCATGGGACAACCACCGAATTCTTATATGCTTAGGCATGTAAGGCCCCAAGGCATACAATCTCCTTAGAGTGAACTTAATTTGACTAGATATAGCATTTATATGACTTTCAAAATGCTTTGGTGAGGTCCAGAGATGTTACAATGGAGTTTTGATGTTCATTTAGTTGCCGCCTTACTGAGTCAGTCAGTGAAATTAGTAAAGAAGTAGTATTATGATTACGACGATAAGCATGTTGATTAGGATGAAGAAGAGAAAAACGTTCACAATGTGGCAAAATTTGCAATTTCATAATATTCTTCACAATTTTAGACATGGCCGGTAAAATACTAATTGGTCTTATGGCACTATTCGTCCTAATTTTAATTTTCTCTAGCTCTAGGGCCTTGGCAAAGTCGACTTCAATACTAACACGGACGGACAGACGGACATCTCTCAATCTTTTTGGCTATGCATAAGGGCTTTGAATTTATATACTTTATAGGGTCGGAGATATATATTGTAGAAATTACAAACGGAATTGCAAACTTAGATATGCCCTTTTTTCACTTGTGGCAAAGGGTATAAAAACTGATATTTATTAAAGGTTTATAAAATGTTTAATAGGCTATTAAATATTTATGAAATACTCTTTGTTGACTTTTGCTTATTAAAGGCCTATAAACTCTTCATTTATGAATTAGACTGCTTAACTTTTATCTGACATAAAGATTACAATTCTGACTGCCCATATGACATGTAAAATTGGGAGTACAAATTTCAAATTTGATATCTGCAATATCTTTTTCCTTTTTATTTCGGCGTTATTCTGGTAGATGAACGGTTGTATAACTTATTATTTTATTTTATTTTTTATTGAAAAATCACATTTGTTAATGAGGTTTATGGTAATAAAATAAAAAAGTCGTTGTTGTAGAATATAACTCATTAACAATTGTATAGATGTAGTTAGTGATCGATATCAATTTCGATCGTTTAGTTTATATTTATTTATACACAAATATTAAATCGCTTGACTTGTAAACAAAAACATAAAATACACATATTTAGAAGATTTGCGCGCCTCAACACCATCTCCAGTCATATCAGACGATAGTGATACGCCTAGCAGTTCTTTTGGTTTTAAAACTAAAAAATCTAAATTCATCAAACCGTATTCGCATCCCGATATAATTGAAAGTGTTCTGAGAAAAGGCAAAAAACCTCTATTACTGGAATTATTGCATAAATACAACCTACTGGAAGATTCAGTGGAGGACAACGAGGGAGATAACATTGTTATAGACATTACAAAATCCAGTGAAAATTTGGTAGAAAATTTAGTAGACACGCAACAAGTTGCAACAAGTTTAAAAGATACTTTACCACTACCATCACCAACAGCAAAACAAGCAATTGATCCCGTTGATTTAAATCGAACGGAAAACGATACATCAATAACAGCTGATTTGATAAACAAAACTACCACAACGCACTCCAAAAAAACGAGTAAGTTGAAGTTTTTTTAATAACGGAGAATTGCATTAAAAATAATTTTCTATTTTGTCTTTATTAGATAAGAAAAAATCAAAAAAGAAAAGCATTACAAATATGGATTATAGAGATTTAAAATCTTCTGGTTCTCTATCAGCAGATTCAGATTTATCTGAGGTAGAAGAGCTGTTGGAAGAGTCATATGCTGAGGCAATGAAAAGAGTAAAAGATGCACACTTTCCAGGCCAAGAGCTGGGAGCTGAGATCGAAATTGTTGGCCAGGAAGACGTCACTGCAACTGAACAAAACAAACAAAAACTACCAAAAGCTGGTGTTGTAATAGACTATGATGACATACAAATAGAAGAGCCTGCCAAAGACAATAAAAACGAAAAAACGGTAACAGATAAAAAGGAACAAAGTGATTCATGTCAAATGGAAAGACCAACACAAGAATCTGATGAGAAAAATGCTAAAACATTGCTTGAAAATGTAGAAATTAAGGATAAGGAATTAAATATACAATCAGAGTCAAAGGAGTGTTTAAAACAAAAAGATATAGTGGAAGAAAATTTTGCTTGCAAAAATGAAAATATTACAGATAACGCCTCTCAAGAAAGCAATATTGTATGCCAGAAAGTTACAGAAACAACAAAACTATCCGATAATACTAAGTCATCTGACTCCTCGAGCAATCGTAAAAAGAAACGCTTTAGAAACTTAATAACACCAGAACCAAACGAAGGCTCTTCAGAAGCAGCAAAGAGTATTGATGATATAAAAGATTTTAAGGGCTTTGAGGAAAATCAAGCCGTTGACGCCAGAGAAAAAATTGAAACCAAGGAGGAGCATCCACATTGCGCTGAAGAAACATTAGAAAAAGTTCAGAAAATAGGATACACAGAAAAAAAAGATCGGCCGCCTGAATCATTTAAAAGTCCTTCGAGCACTCATCAACCCTTGAAAGATAAGGCAAAAGAATTTAAAGACAAAAACTCCAGAGATAATTCCAAAGAGACAAGAGATAAGGGCTTAAATCCATCAAAAAATAAGAGTTTTAGAGACGGTTCAAAAGACAGAAGTTCTGCAGAAAGCTCCAGAGACAATAGTTCTAGGGAGAGTTCCAAAGATCGTTCTCGGGAAAGCTCTAGAGATCGCTCAAAACACAGTTATGATAAAGACGCAACCACAAAACACCATCATAAAGATCATAGAAAATCATCTGATTCACAAGAATCGTCAAGATCGAGGGAATCAAGTAAATCGAGAGATTCAAAGGAAACAAAATATACAAAAACGGACTCAAAAGATTTAAACAAAAGCACAAGCGACAAAACCCAGAAGCTGCCAGAGAGCAGTAAGGAAAAATCCACTGAAAAGAAAGATGTCAAAACATCAAAAGGAAATGAAAAAGGCGATAAAGATATTTGTAAAACCAGTTTAGAAACAAAAACCAATAAAGAACGTGATAACAAAAAAGATTTAAAAGACCATAAAAGTTCTTTAGAGAAAAAAGATAAAAAACCTGCTGATACAAATAAGCCTAAGGAAAAAGATTCATGTAAACCCTTGCCTCCGACTTCTAAAGAACACAAACAAAAGGAACTCATAGATGCACGTAAATCATCCTCATTTTCGACAAAAAGCGAAGCAAATAATAGCTCACGTGATTCATCTAAAGAACGTAAAAATATAAACAAACCCGTCGACTCGCCAAAAAGTATCAGTGAAACTAAAAAGTCTGAATATCAAAAAAATACAAAAGTATCAACAGATACTGATAAATCAATAACAAATAAACCTTCTTCTTCTATTCCGGCCGAAAATGTTAAAAATTCCAACCCTAGTGACAAACCAAAAGAAATTTCAAAAAGCTCACAAGACAGTAAAAACGCGGATAAAGTTTTGAAAAAATCACCTGACACTACAGATGCAAATAAGTCTTTTAAACCAATTACAAAAAGTGCAACTGATTCTAAATTAATACTTAAAAATACCCCTGTAAAGAAGCCAATACAAAGTCCCGCTTCTTCAAAAAACATGTCGACCTCATCGACTGACTTAAATACCTCAAAGTCGTTTTCTAAAAGTAATGAAGCTGATAAAAAAGACCCACAAAAAATCGTTAAAGTGCCTAGCTCTGATTCAAAAAAACCATTCAAAACGGAAGACCAAAACAAAAAAAGTAATTCTGATATGAACAAGTCAGTCAATGAGAAAAGCCAATTAAATAAGTTGCCAGATCATTCCAATACAACTAAAACACAAACACCCATCAAAAACATGCCCAAGAAAACTATAAGCACTAGCTCTAGCACTAAACGCTCAGAAGGATCAAATACAAAGTCAGGCAATCTTGAAACTAAAGATACAAGTGCAGTAAAGTCGACATCTGATAATGTTAAAAAAATTAAAACAGTTCAGTCTGATGAAATGAAATTGAACGTAAAATCTTCTGATTCCAGGAAACCAGCAGAAACCTTAAAGAATACTGCAGGATCAGAACAATCAAAATCTGTAGAAAGCTTAAGTAGAGATACCAAAACGACTCCTAAAGAAGAAATAATTAAGAAAACTGCAGTTGCAAATATTAATGAATCAGTTAAAGCTAAAAATCAAGAAGAATTAAAGCCATTGGATAAAGAGACTCCTCAAAAGACTGAAAAAACAAAGCTAGTAGTGAATAAAATCGAAGACAAAGCTAATGAACTTGCGAAAGCTAAGTCCGATCCAAGCGATGGAAATGATTTAAAGCAAACTGTAGATTTAACAACTGAATCAGAGAAAACTCAAACTAATTCTGAGAAAAAGCAAGTTGTTAAGTCTAGGGTTGATAGTAAAGAAACCAAAACTGAAACAACACCTCAAACAAAAGAAAAACAATTGAATGAAAACCAAGATGGTGCTGACACCCAAAAAGCCAAAGCAACTAAAGTAAATAAAGACGAACTAAAAGAGAAGAATTCAAAGACTGAAAAAGAAAAGCCAAACGATAAGGAAATTAAGAAAAATGACGATGCCACTCTGCAGAAGAATTCAGAAAAACCTAAGCTTGTGCCAACTTCTGATATTGAGCATAAAGATAAAAAGCAAGAAGTTGGATCGAATACACCTGACAATTCTAATAACTCATCAAATGAAAAAACACAAACTACCACAAATAAGGAACAAAGCGAAAATAAGCAAGATAAAGCTGCCCCAAGAAAGAGTGAAAATCCAAAAGATCAATCAAGGACAACGGGAAAAACTCAAACAACTGCAAACAATGAACAAAAGGGGAAGAAACAAGAAAAAACTGAGCCTAGAACACCTGAACGTTCAAACGATTCAGTAATCGTAAAAGAAAAAACTCAAACCACTACAATTAAAAAACAACAAGAAAAACCGCAAGAAAAGGCTGAACCAAGAAAGAGCGAAAATCCAAATGATCCATCAACGACAAAGGAAAAAGCTCAAACAGCTATCAACAAGAAAGAAAATGAGAAAAATAAAGAGAAAATTGAGCCAAGAACACGTGAAAACTCTAACGATTCAGAAACGGTAAAAGGGGAAACTCAAACAATTTTAAATAACGAACAAGAAAAAAAGAATAAAAAAGCTGAACCAGCAAAGAGGGATAATACAAATGATTTATCAACGGCAAAAGGAAAATCTCCAACAACTACGAGTAGTGAGCAAATGGAAAAAAAGCAAGAAAAAGACGACTCAAAACAAAATGAAAACCCTCCAAATACGAAGGAAAAAACTCAATCAGCTATCAACAATGAACAAAAGCAGAAAATGTTAGAAAAAGCTACGCCAAGAACACGTGAAAATTCTAATGATTCATTAACAACAAAAGAAAAAACTCAACCAACTACCAATAAAGAACAAAATGAAAAAAATGAAAAAAAGCAAGAAAAAGCTACCACAGAAAAGAGTAAAAATCCTAGTGATCCACCACCCCTAAAGGGAAAAATTCAAACAGTTACAAATAATAAACAACAGGAGAAGAAGCAAGAAAAGGCTGAGCCAAGAAAAAGTGAAACTTCTAATGTTTTATCAACACCAAAAGAAAAAATTCAAACACCGAGGAAAAATGAACAAAAGGACAAAATTCAAGAAAAATCTGAACCAAGAAAGAGTGAAAATCCTAATGTTTTATCAACACCAAAGGGAAAAATCCAAACGACTACGAATACTGAACAAAAGGAGAAAAAGCAAGTTGAGCTAAAAAGAAGCGAAAATCCTGGAATTTCATCAACTGTTAAAGGCAAAACTCAAACATTCACGAAAAATGAACAAAAGGAAAAAACTCAAGAAATTGCCGCGTCAAGAAAAGTAGAAAATCCAAACGATTCTTTGAAGTCAAAAGAAAAAAATCAAACAACTGCAAAAAGTGAAGCAAATGATAAAAAGCAAGAAAGGGCTGAACCAAGAAAGAGTGAAAATAACACACCTGCGAAAAGTGAAGAAAGAAATAAAAAGCAAGCAGAAACTGGACCAACGAAAATTGAAATTCCTAGTGATCCAACAATGACAAAGGTAGAAACTGAAACATCTACTAAAAATGAACAAAAAGAGAAAATTCCAGAAAAAGCTGAGCCAAAAAAAATTGAAAGTCCTAACGATTCATTGGCGATAAAAGGCAAAACTCAAACAACTGCCAAAGTTGAAGAAAAGCAGAAAAATAGTGAAAATCCTAATGTTTTATCAACACCGATTGGTAAATCCCAAACGACTTCGAATAATGAACAAAAGGAGAAAAAACAAGAAAAGACTGATTCAAGAAAAATTAAAAATTCAAATGATTCATTGGTATCAAAAGGTAAAATTCAAACAACTTCGAAAAATGAAGAAGATAATAAGAAACAAGCAAAAGCTGAACCAAAGAAAATCGAAACTCCTAGTGATCCATCAATGTCAAAGACCAAAACTCAAACACTTACGACAAGTGAACAAAAAGAGAAAAATCAAGAAAAGGCTGAACCAACAAAAAGTGAAAATCCTAAAGGTTCATTAGCGGCAGAGGGAAAAATTCAAACAACTCTAAAAAGTGAACAAAAGGAAACAGTTCCAGAAAAAGCCCAGACAAGAAAGGAAGAGAATCCTAAGGACTTATCAACGTCAAAGGAAAAAACTGAAATGGTTGCAAATATAGATAAAGTTAAGGAGAGTTATAAGACTGAAAAGGCCTTAGTCTCAACAACTAAATCGGTTTCATCTCCTAAAACTTTTAAAAAGCCTCAAAAACAATCTGCAACAACTTCTGAGAATAAAACAAATCCAGCCAAATCCGTTACTACAATCAAGCACGCAAAATCTAAAGATGTTTCTGAAGAAACGAATAAAAAAGATATTTCTAGCATTCAAACAAGAGAAAACATAGATGTGAAAAAAGAAATGGAAACGCGTCTAAAATCAAAAATAGATCCACCATTAGAAACAGCACAATCTAAAAGCGATATTAAAGAGGAAAGTAATAAGACAAAACTCAACTCAAGTGAACAAATAAAAACTGAGAAACGTGGTCAGATAATTTCAAAAGAAGATAAGAAACCTGTTTCACAAGAAAAAGCTGGTACTGATGTTTCAACTGAAAGCAGAAAAACAAAAAATCTTATTGAAAATAAACTTCATAAATCGGCTGTGGTACTAATTGAACCTTTACCTATTGATAAAAATGTTAAAGCCGGAATCGCAATTAAATCCAGAATAACAAGAAGTCGCAACGATAATACAAAGTTAAATGATTCTATAACAAGTGAGAAGGAGTCTGCTAAGGAGAAATTGTCTCAAAATACAGACAATCTACCCGCTTCAGAAAGAAAAAATAAACCGAAAAGCGAGGAGCCAAATGCCGAAATAATTAAAACAAGAAAAAAATCTGATGTGAAAATAGAACCAGAGAAATTCGATAATAATAAAACTAAAGGTGATGATAAAGAAATTACCAGCATATGTCAAATTGCAGTAGCTGACAGTAGCAAGAGAGAAATCGGTGAGAAAGGTCTCGAAACAAAAATAGAAAAAGATAAAGGTAAACTGGATTCTGATGACATGTCGAAAGATGAAAGTTCAACTCATAAAGAAATTAAAGAACATTTTAAATCGGAAAGAGACAGTAAACGTACAGAACTAGAAGTAAAAACTAAAAAAGAAAAAAATGAAATAGCAAAGCTGGAATTATCGGAAGAAAAAGATTTCGATAAAAAAGAAGACAATTTAAAAATAGGCAAAACAAGTTCGCAACAAGAAATTGCTGAAATTCATCAAGAACACTCAGGCGGTGATATTAAAGGAGAAACTGATAAAGAAAAACTTGAAATTTCACATAGTGAAAGTTGTGACAAAAAAATTGTGCCTAAATTGGAACCAACAAAAACTAAAGAAAATAAAGAACATAATAAAGACGAAGAAAAAGTGAAAAAGGATACCACAATTGAAATAACTTCGACTTCGAGGGAAGCGGAACTTTGCAAATCAATTAAAACTAAAAGTAGTGATCTGAAAGAGGAAGTAGGAAAGGAAAAAACAGAAAACTTGCACATTGAACCATCTGAGCGAACATCAACTCAAAAAGAGGGAGCAGAATATAATCCATCGTTGAAAACTAAAGAAGGTCGTGATACTATTAAAGAAGAAGCAGGAAATGGAACAAAATTTAAATCGCAGATTCAAATACCTAATGTAGAAACCTCAGCTCTAAAAGAATCTGAAGTACATTTTGAACCAATAAAAACAAGGAAGCGCGGCGAAATTAAAGACGGAAAAGAAAAAACATATACTTCGGAAAATGAAAAATCTCTAACTCAAAAAGAACCAAAAGAAAATGTTAACTCAAATAAAACTAAAAATAGTCGTGGTAATATCGAAGAAGCGAAAAAACAACAAATAGAAACGTTAGAGGTTGAATCATCTAACAAAAAAACCATCGAACCAAAACAGACTAGAACTCGAAGTGATCTTAAAGAAATCGTGGAAAAAGTAAACTTAAAAATTCCTGATGTTGACTCATCTAATGAAAACTCATCAGCACGAAAAGAATCTAAAGAACATTTTGATCCAATAAAAACTAGAAGACGTGGTGAAGAAGAATCAGGAAATGAAAAAACGGATAAACTTCAAAAAGATTTGTTTGAAGAACACTACGAACCAAGAAAAACTAGGAGCCGTGGAGAACATAAAGAAGAATTAGAAAAAGAAAAAATGGGAAAACAGCAGATTGAATCATCTGATGAAAAGACGTCATCAGCAAAAGAATCTGAAGAACATTTTGAACAAAGAAAAACTAGGAGACGTGGTGAACTTAAAGAAGATGCTGGAAATGAAAAAACGCCCATAAAATCATCTGACCAAAAACAAACAACACAAAAAGAAGCAGAAGAAAAATCTGAATCCATAAAAACTGTAAGACGTAGTGACCTTAAAGTAGAGGTAGGAAAAAGAAAAAGGGATATATCTCAGACTGAACTATCTACAACTGAAAAAGATGCGGAAGAACATATTGAACCAATAAAAACTAGAAGACGTGTTGAAAATAAAGAAGATGCAGAGAAAGGGAAAAAAGATTCTTCAAAGATTGAATTATCCGAAGAAAAAACTTCAACTCAAAAAGAAGTGGAAACAAGTTTAAAATCAACTAAAACTAAAAGTAGTCGTGATCTGAACGAGGCAACAAAAATAGAAAAGTCAGAAACCTCTCAGGTTGAATTATCTGACAAAAAAATTACAACTCAAAAAGATGCGGAAACAATCAAAACTAGGAGTCGTGATAATCCGAAAGAAGAAGCTGGAAAAGAGAAAGCCAAAACTCTGCAAATTGAATCCGCTCAAAAAGATTGTGAAGAACATTTAGAACCAAGAAAAACTAGAAGCCGTACTGATCTTAAAATAGATGCAAGAAATGAAAAAATAGAAAAAGCGCAGATTGAATCATCTGTTGAAAAAACAACAAAAAAGGAAACGGAAGAACACCTTGAACCAATAAAAACTAGAAGACATTGTGACAGTAAAGTAGAAGCAGGAAAAGACAAAAAATCTCAGATTGGATCAACTGACGAAAAAAACACAACGCAAAAAAAATCGGAAGATATTTTAGAACCAATAAAAACTAGAAAACGGGGCGATCTTAAGGAAGAAGCAGAAAGAGAAAAAATTGAAATACTTCATGATAAATCATTCGAAGAAAAAAGAAGCGAAACAACAATAAAAACGAGGAGGGATAAAGAAGATCATAAAGATGAATGTGTTAAAGCAAGAAAGGAAACCTTACAGACTGAATCGGCGGTGGAAAAACTTGTTCAAAACAAAGTAGAAGAAATTAATATTGAATCTACAAAAATAAGGACGCGTGGAGCTATTAAAGGGGAAATTGACAAAGAAGAAAAAATTGGAACCTTGCAGATTGAATCGTTAGACGAAAAAAGCTCTAAAGAAAATGAAAAAAATATTGAACCCACTAAAAAAAGAAACGAAGATATTAAAGCTGGAGCTGAAAAAGATAATATTGAATTATCAACAGAAAATATCTCGGTTCAAGAGAAAACCGTTTCTACCAACGACGAAAAGCAACCAGATAAAATGACTGTTAAAGTAATCAGTGATGACGGCAACATAAAAGAGACGACTGAAGTTTTACCAAATTCAGAAAATGAAAAGAAATCCCAAGAGAGTATAAGTTCAGAAGCAGAAATGTCTGGCGGCGAATCTTCAATAATATCATCGAACTCTGACAACACATTACGACGGACTTTAAGAAAACGAGGAACGGAATCGCCATTCCCAGAAAATGGTGAAGATTTAAATATTTGTGCAATTTTATTGCTTAAAACTAAAACAATTTTTATTTAATACATTTACAGATAACATCAAGAAAACATTTAAAGGAACTCCCCTGAAGTCAGCTGCTATACAGCTCACACCTAAACAATCAAGACTTGAAAAGCCAGGCGCTAGCGTATTGAATGTTAGTTCAAAACGTCCTTTACGTTCCCCTGCTTTCGATACAGAAAGTCCAATTTCCACAAAAAGACCAAAACTAGAAACACCTAGAAAAACAACAAGTAATTTAATCTATTATTATTCTTTTCAAATGATTTTAAATAATTCATTTTCACTAACAATTGTTTACAGCACGTTTTCGTAATCTACATGAAGATTGTCTAGAAGAAAAAGAATTGCCAATAATAACATCGATATCCAGTCAAATTTCTAAGGAGCAGCGTAAATTGCAAGAAAAACAAGAAATAATAAGCGAGTCGCTTAAGCAAACAACGAATACTAAAGAAGTCAAAGATACTTCAAAAATCACAGCTGTTTCAGAGAGAAAGACAGAAGAGAAAACAACTGCCCCCAAAACGCTGCAAACTTCTACAAATGTACTTCAAAGGAAGGAAGTATTAGTTAAGGAAGTTACAAAACAACGCGGTTCTAAAGAAGATTTGAAAACTAGTTTGCGTTCAGAAGAAACAAAATCCAAACAAGGCAAAAGTGAACAATCAACCAAAATACCAGAAACGCCTAATCAATCTACAACTATAAAAACAAAAGACAATACTACTCTCAATAAATCAGCTGAATGCGCTGCTGTGATTTCATTTTCAGATTGGTTAAAAGCCAAAAACTCAAATACCACTACTGACATTAACGAAGAATGTATTTCTGCTGCTACAAAAGAAACTACTCCAAACATTTCAATTGATCAAAGCAAGATCAAATCAAAGATCGTTGAACCAAAACCGACAGAAAACAAAGACAAAACGGATGAAGTGGCTAAGGCGGCATCACACAACGAAGCAATCATGATATGCCAGAATAAAACGATTGAAACAGTTTTGGAAGGAAAACAAAGTTCCATAAAAAAGCAACAAACAACAGACACAAACGAAAGCATGGAAAATATGAATGTAACAGAAAAACTTGACAACAGTTTGTTGGAACCGTCGGAAAATCAGTCGCAAAATGCCTTAAAACAACAAAAAGGAACTACTAAAAATAAAAGGGGAAATGCAAAACAGCAGCGTATAACCACGAATAAAATTAGTAAGAAACCTACCAAAACACAAACTAGCCCCACAATTACTCCACCACGAATTAAAAAAACTGAAACTGATTTACTTATAGAAGCAATGTCAAAAGAAATGAAGGATGGTGGCATTACAGATCTCTTAAGAGCTGAAACACATGTTAAACGTCAGCGTCCATCCTTTAGGAGAAAAACCAATAGCGACAGTGCAGAACAATTGAAATCAAGTGCCTCAACGACATCAAGGGAAACAACATTAGCTGCAGCTGCTGTACAAATACCAAATGCATATACTCCTGGCTTGGCGTTGAACAAAGGAATGCCAAAAGTATTAGACTTTTCAGAAAACTTTGAACTTGTTACATCTAAGGAAATAATGAAATCACCAACTAGACGTAAGATTCCACAAACTATAGAAAAATCACAAAAATTCTCTGTTAAGCCAAATGATGAACCGAAAGTCTTTGCAACAAAATCACGAAAGTCGTATAACGTTAAGGAGTTGACATGGCAAGTCGAAAAGGACAATATGGATTATACAACGACTAGAAAATCTATGCCACTACTTCGTAGAGAATCGCCGATAAAAGAAACCAGTAGTTTATCATCTAGAAGAACGATGGGGTCTTCAACTTTACTGAATGTAATACCGAACGCTGAAAACATAAAAACATTATATGCAGAAGACAAGAAACGTTCTGATAGTCGCAACAAGGTAAGTGTAATAAAAGCTTAAGTTGAATGAATGAATCGTATAATAATGTTTTATTTCCATATACAACAATAACAACAACAGATTCATCAAACTGAAAATCTTTTGAAAAGATTTAAGTGCAGAAAGCTTAAAATTATTCTTGATCGATCAAGTGTGCAAAAATATTGGAAATCTATCAATGAACGAGAAAAACAAATAATGGCAACGTCGTCACACACAGTCTTGAAAAATGGTAAAGAATTAATAAAAGTTGTTAAGAATTAAGTTTGCCAATATTCTTCTTTTTTTCTCTCTCTAAAATAGTTTCTGCAAGCATGCCAGCAATTCCAGCCGCTGATGCTATACCGATTATACAAAATAATTCGGAAACGAGTTTACGTATAGAATCGGTAATAGATGCGTCAACAATACTCCATACAAAGTCGTCGGCAGCTGTTTTGACAAATACTCAAGGTAACTTTGATTTTTTATAATCTTTCTTTAACTCTTTTATAATTATATATATTTATTATATTTATTTATAATTCGCTTTTATCTCACTAAGAAAGTTATAGTAAAATTCTCAAATTTTAATTTTATTTTAATCGTAATTGTACAATACGAGGGCTGCTCTATATATTTCTGGCCTAATAGTGAAAATGCGAATATTTATAATCAAAAATGGTTTTATTGTTTTTCAAAGTATTCTCCAGCATGATTTATGCACTTTTGCATGCGCTCAAACCAGTTGTCAAAGTACTTTTTCCACTCCGATTGAGACACCTCTAAAACATGGTTTTAGAACACTTCAACAGCTTCTTTTGGCGACGAAATCGTTGACCACGCATTTTTTTCTTGATGTGCGGAAACAAGAAGAAGTCATTGGGTGCCAAGTCAGGGCTGTACGGCGGATGACCCATTAATTCGACGTTTTGGCCGGTCAAAAACGCTCTGGTTTGAGCCGAGGTGTGAGAGCTCGCTTTGTCATGGTGAACAATGATTCGTCTTCTCTTGTTGGTTTTTCGAATTTCTCCGATGACTTCAGACAAACAAATTGTAGTGTACCACTCAGAAGTGACCGTCCTACGTTGCTTAAGCGGAACAGTCGCACCTGACCAGTTTTTCCAAAGAAACAGGCGACCATTTGCTTCGAAGTGCTTCTTCCACGAACAATTTTCGTTGGATTTTGCTCGTCTTTGAAGACCGACACGGTCGATTGTTGTTTCGTTTCGGGCTCATACACATAGATCCATGATTCGTCGCCTGTGACGATCTTATAAACGTCTTTTGAAGCACCGCAATCGTATTTTTGCAACATTTCTTTGCACCAATCGACACGAGCCTTTTTTTGAGCGATTTTCAAATTGTGCGGGATCCAACGAGAACAAACCTTTTTTACGGCCAGGTGTTCATGCAGTATCGAATGTATGCTGGTGGAAGAATTATCCAAGGATGTCTCTATCTCTTGCTATGTCGCATGTCGATCTTGCATTATGAGTTCACGCACGGCATCAATGTTCTCTGGCACAACAACCGTTTTTGGACGACCTTCACGGAATTCGTCTTTAAGCGAGCTTCGGCCACGATTAAATTCATTATACCAATTTTTCAAAGTGCTATAGGATGGTGCTTTATCGCCATACAAAGATTTAAGTTCATCAATGCAATCTTGTCGTGATAATCCACGTCGAAAGTTGTGAAAAATGATGGCACGAAAATGTTCACGAGTTAATTCCATTTTTTTCTATATTAATTTTTTCAAGTCACTGTAAACAACACAAATAATGGTCGTACGTCAAAACGTTTTGAGTACGATTATGCTTTAAAATGACAAACTTTCCAATGGAAATATCAGATTGCACTTGGCAGCTCTCAGTGTTGCCAGGCCAGAAATATATATAGCAGCCCTCGTACAAAAAATTCTTTTGTCATCGTTGAATAGAAGGAGCAATAAAACTACTCTCTTTGTTTAAAGGCTTTAATTTAATTTAATTTATTGTGATTTTTTTTTTGCAAAATAATTGTTTAAATTTTTGATTTAAAAAAATTTTTATTCATTTTTTTTAGCTTTTCAATTATGCTCGTTAAAATAATTTTGAATAGTTTCTTTTTCCGATCAATTTTTAAATTTTCGGAAAGCAATTTGCAACTTTTGTATATTTAATTTCTTATCTTTGTTTTTTTATTTTTAATTAAAGACATTGGAGTTTCTTTTATTTCGTCTTTTTAAAATTTTGTTATTTTTAGAGATATTAACCATTTTAATCCACATTTTGTTTATCTTAACAAACAAAAAATAACAAAAAAATATAAAAAACAAAAACTTAGTTCCTATGTTTTTTAATTTCAGGCTCAATAGTTCTACCTGATGCAATCCCGAGTTCAGTCAGCTTACAAGATTCAGTAAATATGTCAACCATACAACAACAACAGCAGCAACAACAAGAACAACCTTTTATTTTGCCAAACATAGCAGACACGGGGATATCATTAAACACTGCTCTTGTAAATGTTTCAGATGCAAATGAAATTATTGAGCTGAAAAATGAATTTATGGATGAGAATCCTACCGGCGTAAACAATGATGCCATACCTCCCGATACATCAAATTTATTAGCCCGGGCTCAATCAATAACCGAAGCAGCTCAACACGCTTTATCGAACTCAGTAACGCCTACCGATATACGTCTTCTAACAGCCGACTCTTCTGAAAATAATTTTGTGCCCTCATTTGGGGTCGTGCCCACGGTATTGGATAATAAAGGCACTTGCATGTACACCTTCTTACATCCAGCCAAATACAATCGTAACCACAGCAATGTTCTGCTAGACTATTGTTGTCCAAATTTAAATGGCCCTATGCCCGCCATTGATCCCACACGTATACATGCTCAAGTACAAGTGCCCATTATAGAGTTGCCAGCTTCTATAGTTCTAACAACTAAAGTGGTGACAAAGGCTGATTTGGAAAGTGAAAATTCTCCCATACCATCGATCATACGAAAGAAGGCGGAAAAAATAAGAAAAAATATGGCAACCCATCACAAGCTGGCCACTATTACGACATCTGCAACAAACACACAACCAATACCAACACCAATAGTACCAGCAATGACACAACCCCTTTTAGCACCAACGCCCAGGCCGACTTTACCACCCACGATAAATGCTTTGACAAAACAATTACCAGCTACGACAACAATAACAGCCAAAATACGGCCCCCACTACCGCAAGAATCAACGAATCTGATAAACCAACCTACACCCAATTTAGTATCATCTGTGGCATCAACGTATCCCAAAAACGCCATAGTTTCTGTTATACCCAAAGGACATTATGCTCAACTCAGTAATGTACAACATTCGAGTTTGCGTTCAAATTTAAGGCGTTTTGATGTTTTGCTCAAGCAATTGGTTCATCCATATGAGACACTTAATTTTGTGGAACGTCATCGCATTATAGAAGCTGTAATAACTTCTGGAAAGCTGATGCCAAAAGATTTAGAACAAACACTTGTTTTAATGGAAGAATATCTTAAACACACATTGATAATAAAGAATGATTCGCTTAACCAGTCACTAGCCCCACCTACACCAGCCATTTTGAGTACAAATAATTATGCAACATCTCAAACACCTGCAGCAAGCACCTTTGTAACAGCCCAGATGCCACAACTGCAACCATCGCCTAAAATATTGGCATCGAGCGCAGCAACTACAACTGCAACAGCCAACTCTTATTCTAAACAGTTTGAACAAACAATCAACAAGTCAGTGAGGAAAGTACAACAATCTGGCAGTAAAAACACAAATTTTACTTCAAAAGCTGGAGGTGCCGCAACATCAACAGAAGCGCTAATGAAGCAACAACAGGTGCCTATATATGATACCGATCGTAATATTATTGGCTATCAAATGCGAATGATGACACCAATGTCTTCAATGCCGGCCTATACAAAGTCTACTATGTCCACTCCTACTGGTGCCATAATGTCAACATCTATGGACACTAGCAATAATAAAATTACGTCGTATAGGATAAACAAAAGGGCTGTAAAAAGATTAGCTCAAGATTCGCCACGTGTCTTTTATACTACACCACCTTTAAAAACTTCAACGCCAAAAGCTATTACAGATTCTCACATGCATCCAACACAACAGGCGAAAAATGCAAAACCAATAACACAAAAAACACAGGTAAGTGTTCGAAAAACAAAAACACAAAATTATAAATAACAAAAGTTAAAACAATATAATATTTTTGACATGAAACGACAGGGTTCCATTGGTTTATCTTCAACAGCCAGTTCAGAGACAATAACCACCACTACAACAGCCACTGTGAAACGTGTAACACGCAGCACTGCTACAGGTTCAAAAATAATAATAGTTTCCAAGTCCAATCAAACCAGTGAAGAGACTATATTGCCTGATGCCAACAGCAGCCAACAGCAAACAGAGCAGACCGAAATTAAAAATGAAAAGGATATCGAGGGTTTTCTGGCTTGAAATAAACATAAAAAATAAATACATATAAAACCATAAATAATAATTAATTGCAAAGGTATGATTAGCTATCGGTATAAAACCGAATCAAATCTATTGCAAAACTTATATTAATTTTAAACACACTTAGACCTTACTTAGTCTAAGAAGATAGATATATATCACTTCGGCAAAAAAAAAAAAAAAAAAAAAAAAATACATTCTTTTAATTATATATTTATATGTTCATAGAAACGTAATTTAGGCTATTTTATTATTTTCACTCACAAAATTTCAAAAGTAGTGTATATAAAATGCGTGTACTATAGAAATCCAATTTAAAATAACTTAAGAATTTAAGTATTTCGTTATTTTTGGTTATAATTGCTTATTTTAATATACTTACAATGATAAGTTTTCCTTTATTTTAACAAAATATCACTTCAAAATGAATTTGAAAACGATAATAAACACATTTTTTTTTTTAATATAAAAAACTAAATATTGGTTTGTTTGAAAATTAAGCAGCACGACGGATTGAAGATATTTTGAAAATTTTTTTTTTTTTTTTTTGAAATCTGAATTATTAAATGGCAAGGGTACAAAACCACAGCGCCAGGGTATCCCACAAGTTTTTAAATATTCGTAAAACTTCTCTAGGAACTGCACATCGACCTATATCTTTATATAGGAAGTGAGAAATCCTGAAAGTGGTATTGTAATGGGTTATCGAAGTACAGACAATTGTTCTAATCCAAAATTTGTTTAAACGGTGGGCATTGAAAAACGCCTACTTCCAGTGAAAGTCTTTAAAATTAATAAAACGTGGGTAAATGTTATAGCAAATCAGCCAATTTGGACTCATGAATAAAATTCGCGAGTTTAGCAAAAATATCAATGTTGTGTGTGTTAAGCAAGGAAAATAGGTCTGTAAATTCACCAATAACAGGATGTTTCTGTCGGACAGAAGTGTATTCCTGGCATTGAAAGATAACATATTCAGAATTAGCGACCGTATTACAAGAAGGACATAGATTGGAATCCGTCCTGCCAATCATATGTAAATAAACATGGTCATAAGCATGACCAGTAAGAAGACGATTGATTATCATAATACTGACCACATCTAAATTTGTATGCAAGAACCATGGTTGTATTGGTATGTCTGGAAATAGTGAAAAAAGAACGCACCTTTTGTGCGTGTCTGATCAGCAAACAGCTCTTTCCATTGAATTTTCAGTTTATTTTTAAATTCCTTTACCGCCTCAGTATGTTTCAGCAATGCCTCTTTAAAAATGCCTATATCAATAGCACGTTTGGCCATATAATCAACTTTCTCATTGAAAGTAACTCCTATATGCGCAGGTACCCAGACAATATGAACGTCCAGGATAAATGACGAATCAACTAAAGAATGAATTTCATGAACTAAATAATTGAGCGAATTCAGCTGATGAAGAACAAGACATGAATTATAATTGTCCGTATAAATGACCAACGGGCTATTACATCGGAATTTGTACACTTGGTTTTTAATTTGATATTCGTTATTGTAAATGTTTATGTTATTTCAAATAATACACAAACAGCAAAATACAACAAACATAACTTTGTGCTTTTGCCTCGTAAGACAGATCAATAACACGTGGTCTTGACAGCCCAGGTTACTATTTTTACGCTTGAGAATTTTTCTTCTTCGACTGTCTTCCACGGTCATTTAATCGAAACACCGGCCAGTGCAAACGACAGAGTTTCTGTCACATCATGTCGCATATGAATTCGACTAATGTAGACTCTCAATGTTCATGTTTCGTTTATGTGCAATGTTTGTCTGAGCAATGATGCTCGCCAGCAAATATGACTAGCGCCATCTATGGACCAGCAGTGCGCACACTCTTCAGTGTTAAAAACATTGAAAGCACAGATTGAAACCAAAGATAATGATTATGTCTGTGATTTAAGCAACCCTGGCGGCAAACAGGAAATTATGTTTAGGCAGAATATTAATATTAACACGTTTTCGTCACATACAAGAACATGGAAAAATTAAAACTCATGTTCTGCCGGCGTTATGTACACGTCTTTTTTAATTTGATGGCTACTCGAGACATAGGGTAAAGTCAAAGTGAATTAATGACCGAAACTTTTGTATACATATGAAGTCTGCTGTAAAAGTAGTGCCACTGACTTTATTTTCGGAAACTCAAAGCAGATCGTTGCTAAGCAAAAACAAAACAATTTAAAAAAAATCCCACCTAAACTCAAGCCATTTAATTTTCATGAAAGTGGTTTCATGAAAAATTTCGTGGAGTATGTTGGATCTAAGCTATGAAGGTGAGTCTATACTAACAGTATTATCGCTAGTGTTCGTTTTTAAAAGTGCAGTTTTCCGATGTTTATTTGTAGATGTAATTAAATGTGTTTTTCTAAAAGTCACGAATCGTGATTTACGATGATTTTTGTCAGGACACGTACCAGCACCACTACTTAATTGAACAAAGAGTGAGAAATGCTTGATTCACCTGCCAACATTGGGATATATAAAGAAGCTAAAAATTATTTTAACTTACTTATACAATTTATTATACGATCTGGCAACATTAATATCACGCCACCAGTAAATTTGACAATCCGCCTGTATAGAATGAAGTAAAAGAAACAAAAAAGTAAACTTCAATGAAAAAAAAAATTAGATATTCACGTGAGATTTTCATACAATTAGGAAAATTTTGTGAAGAGAAACCGGAGGATTTACTAAACAGAAAAACAAAATTGTGATGATTTGTATGCAAGTTAAACATCATTGCTAAGATAAAAATAAACATAAAGCATAAAGATATGATTTAAAAGTGACAATTATATATAAACTAAATAAACAAAAATTGTTTTTATTTGTAAACCATTGATATAAATACAATAAAACAAAAAAGCAATAAGAAAGACTGGTTGGAATAATTTTAGGAGAGCTAAAAACATTTTAAAGAGAAAAATGTATGTATTTGTTGTTAGTGTTGTAATTTTATTACAGAATGGCAATGCCATTTTATGATTAATTTTATACTGGTGGAAATATCTTTAAAGTTAAATGTGATTTGAGTGCGTTCGTGTTAACAAATCAATGCGGGCGCTTTGAAATAAAGAATTGGTACAATTAAAAAAATATATATATATAATAATATAATAAAAAATATTAATTCGTTTAAAGTTTTTAATAGAAAAGCATTGATACAAACTTAATTTATTTTAAATCAAAAAGAAAGTTGGAAGAAAAACAGGTAAATTGTTTTTGAAAAGTGCCATTAGATATGTGAAAGTTATTCGCTTTATTTTTGCAAAAAGTAGCAATAAAAAAATAAAATACTTGTTCGTGGCATTGCTTTATGTATGTATATTTAAAGTGTAAGAAAAGAAATTATCTAAAATAAAATTTTTGTGCAAAGTGTTTAATAAACTATTAATAATTTTAATACCTACAATCTCTCTTTTTTTTAAAGATAAACCGGGCGTGTGTTTTGTTTATAAACGTTATTTGGGTACATTTGCTAAAATAATTAATTAAGTTGTTACAATTCTAAACATACGTAAACTAATACAAAATTATTTTTTTTTCCTTTTTTCTTTAAATTTATATGGTCGCATGTAAAACTTAATAAATGATGTTAAAAAAAATTACTTGAATTAATTGAAACAGGTATGTTTACTTAAGTATATATTATTAATTATTTGTTTCTCTTTTTATTAAATTTCTTTAATTTGGCGAGCAGCCTGATTTTTGTCATACTTATTTGCCTACATTTAGTTCTTTTTATTTGTTTCGTCAATTTCATATAGTTATTTACTTTATTTTTTAACGAAATAAAAAAGTTTTAAATATATTCGGTTTTTTAGCCTTATCTTTTGCAAACTTAAATCTTGTTCCTCTTTGAGTTTGGTTTTCTTAATTTTACTTTTTAATTAAACTTCAACAATGTTGTTTTACACTTTTTTCCCATTCTAGGTACGCGCTCCTTTTTTGGTGTGTCTGCCAGTTTTCTTTAAAGTTTTTTATTTCTTGAAATTCTTTATCAAATGAAATGTAGCCACATGCCTGTCTGTTTTATACAAAAGCATTTTGTATTTTCTTTGTTTCTTAACCTGGCTTTTTCTTGACAATTGAACAATATCTCACAATCGGCAATGTGCCTACTTACATTTAGTACATATTTTCATTGCATTTTTTGCTCTATTGGTTTAATATTATTATTTGTTTTGTTATTTTATTTTTGTAAATGTAATTTTATGCATAATTGTTTATTTGCTTAAAATTAAATGTCTTTTTTTCACAAAATAATCGCTAAATTCATTTAGACTACAAAATCGCCAATATCAATAAAGTTGTGATAAGAATGTAAATAGAAAAATGTGTTTACATTGCAAAAAAAAAAAAAAGTTTGCGAAATTTTATTTATAGCAGGGGAAAAAAATAGATATAAAATTAAAACAAACAGCACCAAATCAGCTTGTAAACATATTACACTACAAAGTTGCATAATTTTTTTTAGTACGATAGGTAATTGATCTCCTTCTAAGAGTGATTCAAAAGCCAAAAACTTGTGTTTATGTTTTATTAAAAGGTCTGTTATCAGTTAAAATCAGAAAGGCATTTTCTTTAAAGTATTAAACCTGAAACAGGCCATCAAAAAATACAACTTTTCTGTAGTAAAACCCATTTTCATTTTAGCATTGAAATATATCTTTGTTTTTGTTATTTTATAATAAATTATAATGCATTATTATGTTTTGTTAACGCTTTAAAATCCTTATAAATAACGCTTTATTCAAATTTATTAAAAAATTTAAATTTGTTTATAATTAACAAAATATCGGTATTTGTGTAGAACTAATAACATTTTTAAAAGTAAAATGAAAAAAAAAATGACCGAAACTTTTCTATATAAGAGATGTCTGTAGTAAACAGCCTTGCAACTGACTTTTTTTTAACCGACTTCAAAAAAAAAAAAAAAAAAAAAAAAAAGAAGGAGGTTATAAATTCGACTGAATGTTGCTTTTTTATGTTTCTGCATGCAGAACTTAGTCATTTCTGAAGCGATTAAAATTTGTTCCAATTTGGTAGATTATGCTCCGAGATTTGTGTCGTTTTAATCATAATAATTAAAGGGTGTCCCCAAACAACAAACATGTTTTTTTAGTGTACTATAAACCGTAAAGCGAGTATTATTAAAATAAAAAAATGCGTATAACTATAGCTCCCAACAGCAAAATGTAATACAAAAATAAATTAAAAAATTAAAGGGTGACTTAAATTGACCTATCCTTTAAACCGTTATAGAAAAACGCTTGAAAATTGGACAGAATGTCGATTACTATGCCTGTTATATAACATGCTTAACTATCAAAATTATAAATTAAAGGGTGTCCCAATAGTACGTGTAATTTGATGTATGTGGCCAAGCTTTTGAGCTGTTATTGCCAAATAATTGCAAAAGAAGCTTTATTAGTAATTCCGCTATAACAACAAGTATAAAATTTAAATTTAGAAATTAAAGAGTGTTCCCACTCTTTGACCTCTATGGCCTTATCGCTGGAACCGTTTTAAACAAACACTTAAAAATTAAACAGAATGTCTACTACTTTGTTTGGTATATTAAGAAGAATAAATATTTATAATTATAAGTTATAGGGTATTACAATAATTGCTGTTATTTGATGTATATGACCAAACTGTTAAACAGTCGTACACACTTGATTGAAATTTGCACAGAACCTTAATTGCTAAATTTGCTATAAACAAGTAGCCAACTTAAAATTATAAATTAAAATTTGTCCCTATTACCGATGTAATTTGGCCTATATGGACCTACTTTTTCGCTTAAAACTCAGACAGAATGTCTGTTACTATATCAAGTATAATAACAACTTTTAATATTTAAAATAAAAAAATTAAAGGGTGCCCTAATGGTTGTGACTTGGTGTATATGGCGAATCTTTCGAACGATTATAGATTAACGCTTAGAATTTAAACAAATTTTTGTTTTACTGTGTCAGCAATTAAAAGTGTAAAAAATAAACGGTGCATTCATATTTTGTTCTACGACATGTAAAAAATCCTGACGCAAACTTTCTCGAATATAATATAATTAATGTCCAAAATATTACATTTGGTCTACTTAAATTTGTATTAAAAAAACTACAACGGCAAATCCGTTAAATATAGGCTGCTGTAGTCAAGTCGGTATACACGTTAACTACAAGCCTGGTTACCCAGTGTTCAACCCCTGCGTTATTCAAAAAATTAAAAAATATTTTTTTCTGTTTAATGGTATAAATGCATATTCAAAATAAACATTAAAACATGCAGCCTCCTTCTTCGGTACTGCTTCATAGCATATACGCCGGCGATGTAAAATAACTAATAAAATGGCTATATCTATCTTTCTTCTTTCACCCCCTGTCTTATCTTTCATCTATAATTTTCCTAAAGAATGTAGCACGGTTACGAAATAACCAAATTGGTATTAGTCCTTAAGTGCTACTTCACTTTTTAAATTTTAAGGCTTTAACAAAAAATGGAATATTAGCATCATATAAAAAATAATATAAAAATTTCCAAATAATTTTACAAATAAAAAATATGCAATTGCTAGTGCAAACAGTTGGCATCACTTTCATTTTTTTCTTTCTCTTGTTTTTTCTTTCTCTTGAGAAATTAAAAAAATAGCTGTGTTGTTTTTATTTTTAATACATCTTACGTCTGCATCAGTGTAGCCAGAAAAATTATGGCTCTTATCCTCAATTTGAAGAATGATGGCTCCAAAAATCTCCAAAAATCCCCAAAATAAAACACAAATACTCATCTTGAAAAAAAAAAGATTTTATTTCTAGATTGCAGAGAGATACAGTTTCATTTAAACACGAAAATCAATAGAAAAACAAATATGAAGTCTTTTATTATCATCTGACGATATATATATATATATATATATATATATATATATATATATATATATATATATATATATATATATATACATAATATATATATATATAATAAATCTGTCTGCTAAACGACTGAACCGATTTTAATAAAATTTGATTACACAGATATTTGTCCTCATGGTAAAATAGGGTTTTTATACTTTTAAATAGCTGGCCAGAAGTGGAAAAAGAGGGCTGAGGACATTTTCATAGAAAAACAAATATAAATCAATTTTATCCAAGTCTCGGTTAATCGATTTTAATGAAATGCAAAAAAGATAAGTCCTCATCTAAATCTGTTGTCAAAGCTAGGACCTAGATAAGAAAAAGGGGGAAAACGGGCATTAATGTCCGAGCCGATTACAACATATTTTTAAACATAGTTAAATAATTATGTAAAGAAATGAGTAAAGGGAGATCCGTAAAAAACATCACATTCTAAAATATTTGAAAAATAGATATCCCCTGATCTAGAAGATCCAAACTGATTTAATTGATTTGTCACGTGTTCGTAGTACAGTCTCATAGCAAACAAGGCTATATTATATTAGACCTAGGCAACCCCGGGTACAATAAGTTAGTGTATGTATAAAACAAGTCTATATACATAAGAACATACACATCTTTTCGTAAAATATACAAATATTTTTATAAATATTTAATTTCGTATCAAAGTAAAACTAAATACATAAACGGATAAATTCGTTACCGAGAAAAAGTTGCACTTTTAATTTAAAATATTATGGGATATTAACATAATATAATAAATAATTTTATGTTAAATTAATATATTTTTCATTCGTCCTAAAAACTGTGTTTACATCGTTTTTTTTTTTTCATTTTTTTCAGTGTAGAAAGCAAAGAAAATTTGAGGTGAGTTTATACTTATACAATGCAGTGTAAATGTAAATAACTCTGTGGCTTTTTGTGTCCTAAAACTGTATGGCTGTTATTGTACCGAGGCAAAACAACAAAAATGAGATGTTCTGTTTAAGTACATGTGTACTTAACGTCATTTGTTGACTACATTTTAGTGTAAAAGTCTGACTGTTTGAATATTCTCCTTTCAGACATTTGTTGCATTACGCAATATTGTCAACGTTAACCTAGCAGTGTCGTTTTTTTAAATTTATTTTCTTTTACAAACTTACATACCTGCAATCATACATATTGTAGCAGACCTCGTATGTTTTTCACTTCATTTTAAATAAAAAATTTATTGATTTATTTCGTATTAAAGTCATACGATTCAAAGGCACGCAAAAGTTCTTAAAAAATAAATATAAAAAATGTTGATATCAACATCAGACTGTATTTTTATGCACTTTAGATATTTTCTTTTATACTTAATTTCAAATAAATTTGTCAATGATACTGACCTTAAATTTTTTGTTTTTTAAATTAAATTCTCAAACATTTAATAAGTTTGAAAGAAATAGTTTTAAATCGTCAAACTTAATGGTTGTTGATTAATTTGAGTTTCTTAGAATTTCTCTTCTTTTTTCTCTTTTTTTTTTAAATTTGTTTAAAAGAGAGTTTTAAAGCGCACGTGCTAACACGTGTTTCCTTAAAACGCATATTTTTTAAAGTGCATTTGTCGGGATTGCCAGGCTTCTGGGATTTATAAATAAAAATGTGAAAAGTCGGCGGCATTAAGCTTTTGCTTAGACCTTTAATATTTTAGGGTAAGGAAAAATTATGTTAATTCTTTTTCGCACGATAATCTCTGCTTCGAAACGTCCTGAGTCCCACTCGGCAATAGATTGTCAATTAAGCGACAGCTGTATATAGTTTTTCTTTGGGGAAAAAATGTTAACAACAGCAGAGCTACTACAGCAACAACTAGAAATAATTATTTGTGTTAATATTCCTTTAAAATGGAACAGTAAAGAAGTGATAGTTGTTAAAGAACTATTTTTAGAACCACGATGCAGTGCAGGTACACTATTTTATTTTACTTCAACAACCCACAGATTGGTTGATCTTCCCGTTCTATTTAAATCTTTTAAATACTTTAAAATTTCTTAAACCTAAAGGCGGGAAAAATCCACTGAAAGCCAAATCCGAAGTATAAGATTGATGTCAAATTAAAACTTAAATGGCATGTGTTTGGCTAGGAAACTTCACAAATATTTATCAGAGTATTATCTTTTTAAATTATCCCTATCTGAATAAGAAGATTGTCTTTAGTTTTCTTCTCTTAATTGGTACTATGATGGTGAATAATATAATACATCATTAGTTTGTTTTTCCTTTTTTTCAGGTGTGTAACTGTTGTCTTATTTCTAAGGTATAAATTATAAACGGTTATGTAAAAAAAACAGATTCGTCACGCAAAGGCTCATCAAAAAATTCCTAAATTTTTCACACTTTTGTCTCGGCTGTAAGCTAATGCGGTCTTCATTTACACGATTTAAGCAAGAATGAAGAAATTAACTAACTGAAGTCTGTGAAATGCCCGCGTTATTAAAACTCTTGATCTCAATGCTGTAAAGCAGACTTTAACGAAGTTATGACACAACTAAATGCATGTGAGTACGGAGCTTATTTAAAGACGTGGGTGGGCAATGAACTTTGTCTAAATATTAACATCGTTAGAAGAAATTGTTATTTAAAAAAATATGCGAATACGGCTGCTTGCTGCCACATCCTTTATCCCCATGATTTTGTACCTGAACCTTATGTCCATGTTTATATTCATAAAGATTTCTTTGCGTCATGACTTATGATAATAAATCCACCAAGTGTAAGTTTGATTTACACACCAAGGTTTCTGTACAATTTATGGGTCACCCTTTACTTCTTTATTTTGTTAGATAGACATAGTAAAAATATTTTAGGTAATTTTAAAGTGAGATCCTCTAAAAATTATGTTACTACAGCTTTAATTTAAAATTTGTATACTTGTTTTTATAGAGACTTAGCAATACATACTCTGCGTAAATTTAGTCTTAGCCTATTAGGGTTGAAAAAATAAGGCAATTTTTCATATAGAAAAAATGTTACTATTGGGATTCTCTTTATTTCCTTTTATTTTTTGTACTTATTTTAATAGCAAATTTGGCAGTTCATCCTCTGTATAAATAACGGTTTAAAAGATAAGATCATATTCGTCAAATCTACGGCATCTTAGAAACATCCTTTAACTTTAAATTTATTTTTTATTTTTTAGCAGAAATATTCGTACATACGCTTGGTGGATTTTAATGTCTGCCTACTACGGTTCAAAAATTAAAGCCATGCGAAAATCAAGTAAATATTAATACCACCCTCTAATTTAAAGTTTTATTTTTTGCTACTTGTTGTTAGAGTAATATAATTTACTGACACTGTGCAAGTTCAAATAATAATTTTATGAATATTACGTTACATTCGTTATTATTAGTTGCTGTTATACATTCTTGATGAAAATTTTAAGAGAAAATAATAGAGGTACATTTTTACACTTTGCGTACGAAACCCTAAAACTGACTTGTAATTAAATGAAAGTCATTTTCTTTATTTAATTTTGTAACTTTATGTATTTTATTTATTTTTTATATTTATCTTGTTTGTACCAAGCGAACAAAAAATTAATAATACTATTATGAATAACATTTCCATTTGTGTAAAAACATTTACAATATTGGGCAACTCTGTTAAAAAAAAGCATGTAACACCTTGAAACAATTTATACCAACTAAAAATCAGGCGAGTAAATTTCTGCACTACAACAAAACAAAATACAAACAAGGGTGGTGGTTGACAGAAACAAAGTGTAACAAACAAAAGTAGCGACCAGACAACTGTTAGACAATTATTTTTAATTTGTTTAAGGTTTAATAGAGAAGCGTTATAATGAATTATACAATATCCAGTGCAATTTTTAATTTTTATTTATTTTGTTTTTCAAAGAAACAGCCCCTAATACGTTTAAAGTAACGGTAAAAAAAATTCCGTTACTTTTTTTCATTAACAGAGTGCGTTCATTTATGTAAACTAAAGAAGATTATTTTCATTCATAAAGTTCACTTGGTTCTATTTTATAATTTAAATTTAACCCCATTCTACGAAGTTGCTTATTGGACATGTGTATAAATAAGTTTGTCTGCACTCACAATATTTTCTCTTTGTTTTTGTTTTTATTTTTAACTTTTATTTTATATTCTTTCATTGCATTTTGTTTTTGGCTTATCGCATTTTCCCTTGATCTCATAAAATTATAGGCTTGTATATGCTTTTATAGAGGGCGTCAAGATACCATCGACGAACTGGGAAGTAAATTTTCCCCGAAATTGGATATTTTCATTAACAAAAACAAAATTGGCTTTCATATAGATAAAGGAAAGTTCATGTAAATTATTAATAAATAAACTAATTGTCTATTTAGAAAATAATTTATAAATACACAACGTACATATATTAAAAAAATATGTTTTTAATAATAATCGAATTTTATATACCCTTCACCATCTATGTAAATCTAGTTTAGTAAAGTAACTCCAATCAAAACAGCAAATATTAGGTTGACAGAGAATTAAGAAAAAAGTACTACATATATGCAATTTTACTTAAAAATGCCATCGGCTCTTATGGGTTAAGCATTTTTAAAAACTTTTAGTATTTCTTTAAAGATCTCTTCGAAAGGTTTAAAATGATATCCATATTGATATTTTAAAAATTTCAGAGGCCCGTAACTCCAAAAATAAAGGCGTGCGCCAATTTTATTTGCTGGATGTTTTTTTTTTCTTATTTTTTAATTCTTTATCGCTCCATATATTTGTTTTTTTTAACTTCATTGTTCTTCACATCCAAATGATGTGAAAAAATTAGAGGTTGGCGTGTTTTTTTGCTCGCTACCTCAAAGGACCGATCATCCTGTTTTTCAATAGCAAAATTTTCGAAACTGTGTCTAATCGATTGGCCCATTTAATGTTTCTTTATCCGATCTAGTGCCTCGGTAAACTTGATTTCAACACCAACACGGACGGACAGACGGATCGCTTATTCGACTTCGTTATGCATAAGAAGTCAGAATATACATATACTTTATAGGGTCGGAAATGTATATTGTAAAAATTACAAACATAATGATAAACCTTTTTTCCACTTTTTGGGTGAAGGGTATACAAAGGCGTTTACTCTTGCCCAAAATGACCACACATTAGCCGTTTTTAAGAGCCGTTAAGAAATGGGCTACGTCATGAGATGGGTACTTCGTACTATTCGAAACTTTTAACTTTTAATTTGCATACATTCGTAATTATTATTATTATTACAAAACTATTTCTTTAATTTTTTCTTGGATCTACTGAGAATTTTCATTTGAAATTGATTTAAAATGAAGTATTTTTCCTGAAATTTAACAAATGTGCTTATTATCAACCTGCTCTAAACCTTTTTTTTCGCATATTTTTTTCAATGCAACTTAAAATAAGAATAAGCGATAACTTCAAATTAATTTTAATGTCATTGTGAGCAAATACTAACGCTAAGTAAGATTTAATGATTTCACTTCATATTTCAAAAATTCACCTTTTTTTAAGCATTTGACGTAGGCTTGCCAGATCCAATTTGCCAAAAAGCTTGACATTGCCCAAAAAAAAACTTGATTTTGAAAAAAAAACTTGACAAATAATTTTTTTATTATTTTTTTTCATAAAAATTATTAGAATAAAAACAAAAATATCATAAAAAGTAAAAATAACAAAAACAATGTAAAAGATTAAATCATAGAGAAATTGTTCAAGAGAATCTATTTCGCTCACGAAATGCTTGAAAGGTACGAAAAGAACAAACCAAGGCGAATTCGTACAGGTGTAGGCAGTACGGCAACAACTTCAACAAAACAACTTTGACATTTCATTTGCAGATATAAAACAATGTATTTTTAACAATGCATTATCAAAAAAGGAGAGCAAAAAACAGTTAGCTGGGCTAACGACACCACCTGGTATGAATTCGCCCTGGAACAAACCATAGTAGGAGCGAAAACCATTTTTTGACATGCACACATATAAAATTTTGAATTCCAAACACTTTCCGGCACCCACAACTACTAGGGAAACCCCCTGTACTGCAATACTCAGCTGTTCAATGTTGTCAGTTTACCAGTGTTGAGTAATGGGGTAAATATCAGTGTTGGCACTTTTATTACAATTGTACATACCTAAAGAGAACTATATTTTTTTAAATATAATTGCACAGAAAAATATGTATCATAGTAGTCCTTAGTTGTATTGATAGTAAAAATATGCTCCTTTAATGTGTTTTTTAGAAATATAAACTTACTTATGTAGCTAGAAAAAATTTGAGAAAAAAAATTAACTTACAAAAAACATTGACAAATCACTTTTTCACTTGACACTTGTAAGCTTAAATTATTAAACACTTGTTATTTTCTTCACGGTCAATTTATTTATATCTGATTTCTTACATTTATAAACTTAGCAACTAGGACTTATAATACGCACTTAATATATACATGTATGTTAAATAAGGACAAATATATTTTCATAATACAATAAAATAGTTAACGGTTATTATTTACAAAAGCAAAGAGTCATACGTTAGTGTAATGAAGGAATAGAGAAAATACATAAAGGCAGAAACAGACGTAAACTACAAACAGAATAGAAACAAACTGCCTGGACAAAAACTACACTCACAAAAATAAACATATTAGAACAGACACCTAATTGACTAAACTATCTGCATGCGTACCCAAACATTCCTATAACTCGGCCATCCTGACCATGAGATCTCCCGATCTCATGTTGCTGTACGTCCCCCAAACCACGGGCGTATATTAGAAACGGCCCAAACACCTTTATAAGGTGTGCGTGACTGTTGGAATCCGTCTACGTCTTCGAGTAAGTAGCGATCATTTCTTAACACTTTTGATATTCTGTAAGGACCTTTGAATTTCGGAATTAATTTACGAGATACGCCGGCCGTTGAGTCGAAGTTTTTCACCATTACGTAATCCCCATCCTTATATGTTATCGGAGCCTTCCTCTGTCTATCAACATATTCTTCGTTATAGGTCTGTAACCTTTTTTGTCTGTCAGCTGCTCTTGACCTTACTAAATCTAAATTTTGTCGTTCCGTTTTATTCAAATCAACTAGAATCTCGCTTAATAAATCTGAGACCTTTCCACGTTGGCCTACACCAAACAACATTACACTAGGATGCTGTCCGACTGACTTGTGGACTGTATTGTTAAGTGTGTATTCCACTTGTTCGAGTACCTTATCCCAAAAAATACCATTTTCAGGGTTTACTAACTTGGCTAACATAGGTCCAATTGACCTGTTAACCCTTTCTACCTGACCATTCGCCTGGGGAGAACCGGTAGCTACTAAAATGTGTTTAATGTTATTCTGAACCAAAAAATTTGTGAAATCCTTAGAAGTGAAACATGTCCCTCGATCACTTATAATACATTTAGGTCGGCTGTAAGATCTAAAATAATCTCTTAGTGCTAAAATTGCCTCATC
Organism: Cistogaster globosa; assembly: GCA_937654795.1. Classification (NCBI taxonomy): domain Eukaryota; kingdom Metazoa; phylum Arthropoda; class Insecta; order Diptera; family Tachinidae; genus Cistogaster; species Cistogaster globosa. The sequence continues at coordinate 20,410,825 of OW569407.1, forward strand.
TGAGCTAGTCGTTTTTGCTGGGTAAAGTCTAACGTACTTAGTACATGCATCTATCACAACTAGTATGTGTTTTAATTTTCTACCATTATCTACTGGGCCAAAGTGATCGATATGAATTGTATCAAACGGAGTTTCCGGTTTCGGAATACTATGTAAAAATCCCTCTTCCTTACCACGCTTAGACGAATATGCAATACAGTTTACGCAGTTATTTATATGAGTAATAGCTTTCGCCCTAACCTTCGGAAACCAATAGCTCTTAAGAATGAGGTCTGTCATTTTATCTATTCCAACATGTCCCATTTCGTCGTGATATTTATACAAAATGTGTTCTTCCATTTCAGTTGGAACGTAAAATAATAAATTTCCTTCATTAGTTTTTCTGTATAACACCCCATTACGCATCTCAAAAAGACCATGTTCGGACTTCTGTAGTTTGTCTTTTAAATCTTTTAATTTTTGGTCTCGGTTCTGACATATAATCAAGTTTTCTTCAAGCGTATTTGACTCAACTACTAATATGTTAGTACACCTGCTAAGCGCGTCAACATGCTGCATTCTATTACCTGCCCTATGCTCTAGTTCATATTCAAAATTTTGCAGCTCTAAGGCCCACCTGGCGATCCTCGGATTGAGTTCCCTTTTATTTAGTGTCATGGTTAGAGAATTACAATCTGTGATAATTTTAAATTTCTTCCCCTGCAAGTATATTCTAAAGCGTTTTAGAGCATAAACTATGGCCAACGTTTCAAGCTCAAAGCTATGATACTTGGATTCTGTATCCGTAGTCCTTTTTGAAAAATAAAAAATTGGATGAAACTTGCCATCGCCTTTTTTCTGCAATAGAACAGCCCCAAAGCCGACTGAACTTGCATCGCAGTGGAGTTCTGTTTCATCTTTTGGATCATAAAGTGCAAGTACTGGAGCCTCCATAAGTTTTTTCTTGAGTAGTTCGAAAGATTTTAGCTCATCTTCTCCAAAAACAAATTTCTTATCCTTTTTTGTTAGGTCATACAAAGGTTTAGCTACTGTCGAAAAATCTTTAACGAATCTTCTAAAATAAGAGCATAGTCCCAAAAAACTTTGTAAAGAATGACATTTATTCGGCACCGGAAAATCTTTAATAGCTTTTAATCCTCTATCATCGGCCCTTATACCTTCCCCATCGATTGTATATCCCAAATATCTAACAGACGTTTGAAAAAATTCACATTTATCGTTTCTTAACTCTAAATTATTATCGACTAAGCGAGTTAAGACCTCCTTTAAAATTTCAAAATGTTCTTCAATGTCAACCGTCGCTATCATTATGTCGTCAAGGTATATTATAATTTTGTTGTCTTTAACCATATCTGAAAATATTTTGCTCACAAACCTTTGAAAAACTGATGGTGCATTCTTCAAACCAAACGGCATCCTCAAAAACTCGAATTGTCCAAGAGGTGTCACAAATGGTGTATATTTAACCGAATCTGGCTGAACAAATACGTGAAAAAACCCATTTTTTAAATCTAACTTTGTAAAATATTTTCGTCCCGAAAGTCTGTCCAACAAATCATCTATTAGAGGAATTGGATAGTTATCTTTTGCAGTAACCTTGTTTAAAGTTCTGTAGTCTACACATAATCTTAAATCTCCTGTCTTTTTTCTCACTAAAACAATAGGTGAAGCATACTCCGACTCACTCGGTCTTATGTACCCTTTCTCTAAATACTCATCCAAAAGTTTCTGTAATTCAATTCTTTCTGCATATGATAATCTTCTAGGTCCACAGTTAAAGGACTTATCATCATTCAACTTTAATGTTATTTCACTATACACCTTAGGTTTGGATGGACGTTCAGGTTGTACATAATAGTCATTATAAATGCACTTTAATTTATATAAATCATCATTAGAAATGCAACTACCAACAATAAGATCAAAATTGTTATTTTCCCCGAAATCTATAGACAGAATTGTTTTTTCAAAATCCTCATCATTATTTAGATGTTTACTCTCATTATGTGATACTAATTTAAAACCACCCTTTTTCAAAAAATCTCTTCCTAATACACATTCATTTGATGTAGTATCATCGGAGACGACAAACAATTCTAAATCAACTATTCTATTACCAACATTTACAAAACACTTTAATTTTCCATAAACGCTCAATTTAGATCCATTTATTCCAAAAAAAGTAGTGTTAGAAAATAAAAGATAATTCAAATTAATATATTTCAAAATATTGGATTTCTTCACGAAACTGATAACGCTACCCGAATCCACTAGGCATTCTAAAGGAAATGTATAATTAAAACTATTGTCTAAAGAAAATTTAAAATACCTTACATATTCATTATTTTCAACAACATGCACCGCTGGTTTTCTTTCGGGGCAATTAGCAACTCTGTGCTCCATACTGCCACACCCATAGCACGATCCCATCTGTCGCTTTGGCTTTTTGCAGTCTGCTGCGAAGTGGCCAATTGAATTGCAGTTGTAGCATCTAAACTTGAAAATTTTTTCTTCGACGGCCGGTTCACCACTATTTTGACGACGTTCGCTTTTCAACTCGATCTTGGATAATGCTTGAAGAAGTTGCTCCTTACTGCTGTAGCACTGAAGACTCGCTTGTACTCTCAGTTGGGTGTCAGGAATACCCTCAATAATATGCTCTATAAGCTCATCCTCATCAACTCCAAGTTTTCGTGACAAGATTATCTTTTCGTTGTAATATTCACTAAAAGTTTCACAGTATTTCCACTTGCGGCCTTCGAAGTTTCTACGCATTACAAGTTTATTTTCCTTTTTACAAAAAAAGTCTTCCATTTCATTCAAGATGTTTTTTGTGGTGATATCCATAAAATTTTGTTTGGAATGCAGCCACATTTGAGCTTTACCCTTAAGTTTGCACATTAGGAGTGTTTTCATTGTGCACTCATCAACATTATAAACACTGCTAACATTTTTGAATTGCGTTATCCAGACCTCAGGGAATTGTTCACCTTCGTACTCAGGTACCATATCTTTCAAAACATTAAATGGCACTTGAATTTTGTTTAAGTTTTGAGACTCGACATCTAAATTATTCTTATTAGAATTCGTTTTTTCACTAACTGTCTCCACCTCACGTCTCTTTTCTACGTCGGCCATCATTTTTAGCAATTCATTTTCTTTTTTTAGTAACTCCTTCTCTCTTTTTATTAAATCCAATTCTTTTTTCAAAACACTCGCAAAATCAAGTCCAATAATTTTTTCCGTTACTTTTCGTTTTGTTCCCGCAATTTCTATTTGCTGTACTTCACTATCATTTGCTTGACCACACTCATTATTATTTTCCAATACACACTCATTTTCTTGGTCACACTCATTATTTTCTTCATAACCTTCATTTTGGTTTTCTGCACGATCATTATTACCGCTTTCCTCTAAATTTTCCACAAGCGTTACATAGGACTGGTCATTTAATGCTGTAGGACATTCTCCTCGTTTATCTGCAGGTATTTCATTTAAGCGGACTAGTAATGCATTTTTTGTACCAGTCGATGACAGACCCAATTGTTGTAGCCAAAGACGTAATTGAACAATGGTATAGTCTGCTGCATTCACACTGTTTGCTTCCATTATAAAATTGTTGTTTTTAATTTTCACGGGATCACTATAATTTTAACTTTTTGTTTGTTTGTGTTCTTTTTATTATTCCTTAACAATTTTCACTTTTCAAAAGTATATTTTGTTAGAAGGAAAAAAAAATTTATTCTTATTTTTCACGATCCCACTTCTGATGTTGTAAGCTTAAATTATTAAACACTTGTTATTTTCTTCACGGTCAATTTATTTATATCTGATTTCTTACATTTATAAACTTAGCAACTAGGACTTATAATACGCACTTAATATATACATGCATGTTAAATAAGGACAAATATATTTTCATAATACAATAAAATAGTTAACGGTTATTATTTACAAAAGCAAAGAGTCATACGTTAGTGTAATGAAGGAATAGAGAAAATACATAAAGGCAGAAACAGACGTAAACTACAAACAGAATAGAAACAAACTGCCTGGACAAAAACTACACTCACAAAAATAAACATATTAGAACAGACACCTAATTGACTAAACTATCTGCATGCGTACCCAAACATTCCTATACACTTGACGCGCATTAAAAAACTTGACAATCAGGCCAAATCAGGCCCGTCTGGCAACCCTAATTTGACGCCATGTTTGTTGGGATAATTATGACTAGCGGCATAAGAAAACAAAGAAAAAATATTTAGCATTTCGATTCTAATCAAAACTTTGAGCTTTTCGTGTCGTAGCTATGGGTCTACTCTCATCATCCTTAATGATACTAATAAAAAATCCACTTTTTTAGCTCCAAACAATAGTTCTGATCATCGATGTCTTCGACCAGTTGTGACCATTTTTTAGCGCAGCACCTAATTCAAGTTAATAAACAAACTGACGTCTATATCTTCTTTATTATTTAATGATACCTCAGTATATAAGTGACCAAATTGTTCTGGGATATAGAAATGGTTTGCTTAAATATAGAAATAACAGGTGAAAATTATTATTATTCGTTTTTAAATGATGGGGTATGAACTTCTGACACCTTAATCGAACTTTTCTTTTATTCTTTTAGTAATCGAAAAAAAACAACTCATTATGCTTTGTTAACGGTTAAAGATATTAATTTCGTTAAAAAAATGTATTAATTTTTGTTGTAAATAAAAATTTAAAAATATTTAAAAATTAGTTTAAATATATTATTGCTCATTCATTAGTTAATTTCAACCAGAAAGTATTTATATACAAAAACAGAGTCTCGATATTGACACTGCGATGAGAAAACGGAAGCCAGCAATGTTCTAACAACTGACTCGGCAAAAGAAATATTTATGTAGAAAGAATTGGTACAAATTTTCTTGCATGATGCTAAACGTTGCTGTTGCTGTTAAACTTGGCAACACTTTAAAATAAATCAAGCAGAAAAAGTTGCATTAAATGATTATATAATTTATCTTCTTGTCTGTTGTACACGATGAATAAACATTGTTGTTATTTTTTTCTTGTTGCTAATTTGCTTTGTTTTGTGTCGAGTATAAAACATACGTACATGAGAACATTCAGTTAAAAAAAGCAATAAAAACTAAATCATCAAGAACAATTTTCTTTGTGTATTTTTAAAAAGTATTAAATGAATGTTTGAATGTTCGTTTTTGTGGCTGCTGTGTGAATATTTTGTTTTTCGTTTTTGGACTTTGATTGCAGTCATACGATGTTTATTTTTTAATATTATAACTTTTTCCTTTGTGTATTGCTTTGTTTCTCTTTTTCTTTCTCTCTCTATATTTATTTTTCTTAATCATCTTCAATGCCCCATATTCTCTTAAAAGCAACTGGCCAAAATACACTTCAGTATTTTTCAATGTTTAGAACTCAGTAGCAATTTTTAAAATTTTTATACCTTTCACCACAAAAGGTGAAAAAGGTAAATCTAAGTTTGGCATTCCGTTTGTAATTTCTAAAATATCCAGTTCCGACCCCATATTAATTCTGAGTTGAGAGCGATGTCTGTTTGCCCATCCGTGTTAGTATTGAAATTTAGTTTCCTTGAAATTTTGTAATTTCTGGTTCTTAAATTTACTTTTATGATGTGTCCTACTTAGATTAGCCTTATTGTTTACTTTGGTGTGCAAAATATTGCCACATTTAAATAAATAGTTGAGATTCAATATTTTTCAGAAATAAACAAAATCGATCGGAATCCAAAGAAGGTAAAACAAAATCGATCCGAATTGTTAATACGGAATTAAAACCATTCCGATCGAAATGTATGATATGCCTGATAGTTTCGAAAATTTTGCTATTAAGACAGTGGGCAAAAAACACGACTCTAATTTTTCTATATTATTTGAAACAATGAAGTACCTCCAATCGAAACAAGGAAGTGTGCTATATTCGACTGTGCCGAATCTTATATACCCTTGACCATGTATGTAAATCTAGTTTGATGAAGTAACTACAATTTGTATTTTTGGAAACCTTAGAGGCACAGTTGGACTTTCACTTCACATTGAATTCACTTTCATCAGAAGCTTTTTAAAACTGACGCAATAACGACATCGTTGTACTTCGGACCACCTCTTGAAAGCAGATACTTGGACTTGTGATAGTAATAATATGATATAGAAGTTTATTGTTTTGAAAGTAGGTAAAACATACATTATTATGTAGTGGTAGATTTTCCGAGTAGCCGATGCTGCGACAGTTTATATTTTCTTAATCTTTTATATTTCAAAATTAAAGTTAATCCAAAAAAAAACTGATTGATGTTAAAATAATATGTTCTAAAGGACAACTAGATTTATATAAAATCTGCCTGCATTATCGGGAGACAGACCAATCGGTTTAGCAAGGGAAACGCTATATTGATACATATTAATCTTTAGTAGAAATTGTTTCAATTGTTTTGTCATCAGTTTTACTACAAAAACATCTGCATCTTCTAAAGTGCTGCGGGATTAAATCAATAGAAATATGACTGTGCACTTCACCAAAAGCAAAGTAAAAGATTAGTTTTGGAAGAAAAGAATGAAGACCAGCTCTGCGGTCGTCCTGTTATCTCTTCAGGCAATAACGCCTATTTAGTTATTTTCGTAACCGTGCTACATTCTTTAGGAAAAGCATAGATGAGAAATAAGATAAGATAAGAAATAAGTTTTATTAGTTATTTTACTTCGCCGGCGAATATGCTATGAAGAAGCATTGACGAAGGAGGCTGCTTATTTAATGCTAATTTTGAATATGTATTAAACAGAAAAAACCTTTTTATTTTTGAATGCCGCAGGTGTTGAACCTTGGCCAACCAGGTTTCCAGTCAACGTGCTTACCACCTTGACTACTTGACTTGTAAGAGCGAATCTTCTTGTTAGTTTGAATCTGCAAGGCGTTGAAGGCTTTCGCATTAAGACAATAGAACGACTTTTTAATTTTAACGGGCTTCGGAAGAGTTTAATTCTAACCCAGCGCTAATTTGTAGAAATCTCCCTAAATTGGTAACCTGAGCTCTCTGGCCTAACATAATTTAGAAGAATTTTTGCTGGAAAGAAATATTTTTTTTTAATTTGGAGACAAAGTGTTTAGATACAATCTAAAAAATTAATCGAATTATCCTCAGAGAGAAACAGCCTATAATTATTAATTTTTCTATCACCTGTTTCCGGTCATCATATTTGTGAGCAATTTGTCATCGTGCTTTTTATGATGCTTTTCAGTTTTAGTTCAAATGAAAAGTCAAAGTATAACAATTCATAATGCCCTTTCTGTTGTAAAACATTTAAGTAATTTATTTTGTAGTGTAATCACTATTTAAATAAATATTTGAATATGCATTTTGTTGTGCTTTTTATATTTAATTTAAAAATAATTTGATTTCAGTACATAAATGAATGATTTTTTGTTATTCAGCAAGTACTTTGGGTTCTAATTTAATTTTGGTCGAAAAAATACAATAATGAAACTATGCCTACTTATTTGGGGTCACTTGTTAATGGATGTGTGAAATTTGATCTGTATTTCTTTAAAAACAATATAAGTTCATTACCGATAATGACGAAAAAGCTGTAGATAAATTTTTTTAGCCCAACATTTAAAGATATAGACATTGATTTTACTAGAACTATACGCATTCCTTTTGAACGATTTGAGACTATGGTAAACTCTTTCACATTTAACGTGATATTTTCTCAAGATTGTGCGGCTTAAATAAGCTTATTCTAGCTTTTTATGGGGGGTTTTTGAGGTTGTATCGTAATTTTCTAATATGTGCAGTCACGGTAACAAGGATTTTTAAAAATAATATACGTAACCACTGCGGGAAAACTATACTCTCGAACTTTTTGTGTAGAATGTTCCTTGTGACGTTAAATGTTTGGCACTTTATGTGTAGACCTTCTGGAACCACATGCTCGATTTTGTGCCAAAAGAGTTTCGTTGCAGGTTATGATCTTACCAACATCATTACAGCAAAACACAATGTAGATGCTTCTTATTACATTGTTACCTTTGTACTTTATTTTGAAACGATTTTTTACTTGATTACAATATTTAATTGTGTTGGTTCTTGTCAAATTTAAGTTTACATTTAGGTTGGCAACTTATCCATAGCTCTTGAAACAGAGAGCAATTGAGTAGAAATTTGATACCGCGGTTGTGGTTTCGTTATTAAGATAAGAAGCAAATTTCTAATCTCAAACATGTAACTAAAGTTTTCTTAATGTAAATTAAAAACAAAATATACTCGTATATAGTTCTTTAGAAATCTGGATTCATTCAGGTTTTTAAAACTTTTAGTTGAGAACAAAGAAATGAAAATAAGAGATTTTATTTTACAAAACATGCTCTGCATATTCTTCATATAAACGAATTAATGGGGAAATTTAAAGGCTCCCAACAGTTGTGCAAAATTTAGCAGAATGTTTAGTTAGCTTTTTTCTGTTTAAATTCTCTTTCACTCTTTTCCTTACTTTTTATTTGATGGCACTTTAAAAATAAGGTTCATTTGAAGCATAACGGCACTTAAAAACTCTTGGCCTCTTGGACTTTTTTCTTTGGATTTCATCGCAGTTAACTTCAGTTTAACGGATACATCTTCGTTATTTTATTTTGCCAATTTGTAAAACTAATTCAAAAATTTTAATTTCTCTTTATCAACATCAGTAAAGCCCGAATTATTTTTCATTGATCTTAACGCTTTTGCATTTAATTTTATTGAGATTGTTTCTGTGATTCTACTTTCTTTAGCCAAGTTTTTTTTTTTATCATATTTTTTTTAAGACGTCCGCCGAAACGTACTTTTTTTATTTTAAGTGATAATGCTGGCCTTGATCTACCATGACAGATTTTAATGTTTTTGAAAAGCCTATTTTTTATTGCGCAAATCTTCTTAAAATTTTGAACGATTAAGGTGAACTTAGCGTTTTATAACTGGCATTGACTGATTCTACTTTATGGTCTTAGACATTGTGAAATGCTCTATAACTCGTTATAGCTTTTGTAGCTTCACCCCAAGCTTAGAAGAATCAACCTTTAAAACTGAGAGGGTAATTTCGGGAATAGAACATTTGAGATTTTAAAAGCGCCACCTGTCGATTTAAATTTATCAAGTAAAGTGACCAAAGATTTTATACATAAGTTGTTCTCCCCCTTCTCAAACCTACGGTTGCAAGTTTATAATTTAGACATAGCAAAAAAAAAATTTCATTAAAATTGGTTAAGACCCTATAAAATTGAATGTTTGTCCTCTTATCTCTGCTCTGAAACCAAATTAAAACAAAAAGACGGATATAGCAAATTTTCTGATTTCATATAAATCTCTTAAGATGAGTTTAAATTTCCCTTTTTCTCCTATCTTCTCTCTAGGTTTTACACGTAATTGACGATAAATATTTTTTTCCTTTGTATATGAGGTACCACGCCCACTGTTTCAATGTATTAACTAAATGCCAGACGCCAGACTATAAAAACTCGTACTAGTAGAATTACTTGTGCAAAATTTCAAGACTATTACAGTTATTAAGTAATACGATGATAAATAATAACTTTGTGAAGTGCCACGCCCTCGTGATATATAAAAAAAAAATAAAAATAATAAATAAATTTTCTATTTTTACCAACTGCATATCTGATAAAAAGATGCGAAAATTGTAGGAGCATCGGTCCAGTGGTATGAGCAGCTGTACTTTCCGTCACAAAAAAAAAACAAGCAAACATACAAACACTTTTTTTCCTTTATATATAGACTACATATACCCGGTGCACTTTGCTACTCCAATATTATTAGTACTGTTTTTATAGGTACAAAATTCCAATGCAAAAGTTTCCTAGTTAGACAAAGAAAAATATCTACTTCGTATAAGAAATGTCATTCTAGTTAAAATATTAAAAAAATATTTTTCCCACCGGATGGCTAGTAACCAACTGCCAAAATTTTAGCAAGAAAAAAATTCTAACGAAAAAATAAGATTTTTCTAAAAATAAAATTACGACTTTTTTTAAAGTGTCTGGCAACGCTACTAAACAAATATATAACACAACATTTTCTGCTTTTTTTATATGAAAGATAGCAAACATTACCTCTGGATTTTAAAAGAACACATCTTTGATTTTTATTACGTGTAATTCTCTTACGATTCAGTGTATATTTTAGCAAATTACTTGCTCAATGTTTTACGCGTCTAATGAAATGTTGGTTGGGGTGGAAAGAGCAAGGGTGAGCTGTTTGTTTGTTTGCAAACTGGTTACTTACGTTTATATGTACGTACATCAATATATATATAAATTTGTAACGTTTTTTTTTTTGTGTATAAAAAATGATTGTTATTGTCGAAGAAAATACTTATAAATGACGTGTGTTTTTAATATTATTGGCAGTTTAATATTTCACCAGTTTGTTATATGTTCTTTTTTTTTGCATTATTTACAAATTGGTATGTTTTAAAACAAATTGCGTTCTATTTTTACTTGTTTGATATAGAAATATTTCTTTTTCAATTCAAGTTTTATAAATAAAAATATATAAATTTCATGTACTTTTGTTTAGTCAAATGTTTTAATGTAAACTTTGTTTTGGGTTTTAATTATCTTTAATTGTTTTTAACTCGATATGAAAAATGTCGTTAAAAAACGTAAGAACTTGTTTAATTCACTTACATTTTTATTTGTTTTGATATTTATTTCACTAATTGAAATAAGAAAGCCGTACACGTTGCTACGTGTTGTACAACTTGAGAGGGTTGTACAACAGATTGCAATGTTTGTGATGTAGTTGTATGAAGTTAGGTGTTGATTGTACGAAACATCAAAAAGTTTTGATTTTTTAGCAAGTTGTACAACTTGGTCGCAACGTTATTGAACGTGTCGCACAACATTATTATATTTTGATTTTCATTTTCGTTGTGGCAACATAGCAAAACACAGCGCAAAAGTATTCTACACATTTAAAGAAAATTAATATGAAATGCGTGCATTTATAGAATTTTACAAATGTATGCCTGAACTGTAGAACTGCAGAAGTGAATATTATAAAAATAAAAACATTCGCAATAAAAGTTAAAATAAATTAAATATGTCGTCTGTCATACGCATATAATTCTTGTAATCTCTTGGTTCACTTTTTTTATGGTTTTCAAAAGTTCGTTGTTAGAATATTTTTTCTTTTCTATTAACCACTGCTTTGACCACTTTCGCTTCTTTCTTAACTTTTGTTTGCTTTATTTTTCTTCTTGGTCAAACACTTCATAGATTACAACATACGCAACAATATCGGAAAACATCTTTACTTTAATCACTTCCATATAAAACGAAGTTGTGCTGTGCGATTGTATGCAAGTTGTATAATTTGTAGACGAAACACCCAACTTGATTTCTAGCAAGGTTGTACAACACGTCGCAACGTGTATGGCTTGCATTAAGGATTTGAGGGGTTGAAATCAAAAGGAGTAAAAATTGCATTAAAAAAGGAGCAATTATACTCCTTGTGCTTTAAGAACTCTTAGTACTCAATTTGAATTTGTTTCTTCCAAATTTCTTTGCCACTTGATATGTTAATTTTATTCATTGTTGTATTTATCTCCAATTAGTGGTCATTAATTTTAATATTATTAGAAACATTTACACAGGTTTAATTTAATTCTGTTAAAAGTCAGTTCTACGATTATTTAACATAATAATATTTTTAATAATACCGTTATTAACAATTTTAGTCTAAACGTGTTTAAACTTATTAAGTAATCGAATTAAATACCAGCAATTTGTATTTAAATCATTTTTGTTTGAAATTAACTTGCAAAAATGTGGAAAAAAAATAAAAGAAAATAAATAAAAATAGAGTTTAGAAAAAATATCTAGTTTATAAACAAAAAGTTTGATTGTAAAGAAATCATCAAATCAAATAAAACAATTAAAAAAAAATAAGGAGACAGTATTCGAATTTTATACACCTTCCACAATAGTGTTTTATGACATAAGTAATCTATAGATATAATAAAACAGTATCCGGTTCATTTCTTTACATGAAATATTTTTTGAAAATATGGAATTTTTGTCCGTCTGTCTGTATTCGTGTTTAAATAAAAATTTGTGAGGAACTCCCTTAAAACCTTGGTTCAAATATAGAATACTTTTCGTTTCCTAAAAATAAGTTATTTCGTAAAGAAATATTTTTTTTCAGGTGAGTACTTTTAGTTTTTACGAACTGAAATGACCGCCTTTGCCCCCTATGTGTGACGTGTGGACCTGTAAAGTTAACTTCCAATCGGGTGTTGGAACCTTAATACCATAATAATGAGAGTGTTAGAAAATAGTCTTTTAAAGCGGTCAAAATGCTGGCTGTCAAAGTCGTGTGCACGTGCTAGACGCTTTGATATACACATGCTTGATAACCAGTCAAGAATTCATTCTGTGATGTCAACGTTGCGCTTTCGGTATTGTGAAAATGGCAATAGCAAAAAACATTGTACGTACATACATACAAACAAACACAGCTATTATTTACGAAACTAAGAAAAAGGAAATAAAAAGTAATGGAAAAAAATTTATAAAGGAAAGAGTGGTAAAAAATTGTTTTTCCTTTTAAACTCTTTTTTAAAATTTGTGCGCAGCACATTTATTTATTTCTTTTATTAAATATTGAAGTTTCCCTCCGGAGTTTGTTTTTATTTGTAGCATTCTAAATAAATTGCTTATTGTTCTTATAAATTACAGTCGCTATACTCTACTCTGCTTTCGTACCAAATTGCAGTTACTGCAAAACTTCAATAAATTCTTCTTCAAAAAATTTTCTTCCGACATTTTAGACAACCGCACAACTTAAATGAAAAATTAGTACGTGCTTGAAAAACAAACACCATACACAGATCAAAGTGTGACATTCAGCATGCCAAAAATCTTAATCGTTTCGATTTTTCATCCATTATCGTCTGTGTAACATATACTAATACATTGTCACAAATACTACCATAATGCTGGACGAATATTTTGATCGTGGATAGACCGCTTTAGTAGTTTAACGTGCATTTAGAAATTATATCTTAAAGAAAAAGCTTTGTAATAAATTATGTTGATGACAAGAAATCAACTTAAAGCTCTCATTCAAATTTAATTACATTTCAGTTGATACCGCTGCTTTTCTTGCCTCCGTGATTCTATATTTATATCGTCTTTGACCTTTGTACTAAAAATATGCACATATGTACATACATACAATTATTCTTGTATACACCTACGCATATATAATGTTTTTATTTCTATTTATTTATTTATTTTTTGTGCCAAACAGTAACAGAAAAAATATGTTTTCCCATCTCAATTTATTTTTCTTTGTATGAATGTTTGTTTATAAATAAGAAGAAGAAATTTTATGTCTTTTCAAGTGTATAAATGTTTATATTAAGGCATAATCTTGCATAACATTTACGTATTAAACTTAATTTAAATTTATTCAAATGAAATGAATACCAATTTAATAATGTTTAAGAATGACAAAAACAAAAAAAAATAATTATAAGAAAATTGATTTTATTTTTGTGGGTATAGGTCGCGGTTGGACGTTATGTATCAATAGCAATTAAATAATAAAATAGAAAAGAAAATCACATTAGATCCATAAAATCCACAATAATTTAATTGTTGACTAGCAGTTGACGATCTTAAGCAGACATTTTTTTATTTAATTACGAGGGCAAGTCAATAGGTCTTTAAAAAAGCATTAAAAAATTTGCCTGCTTATGTTTTGACAAGCGGGCGTCTTTTAAATCGCAAAACGCTAAACTTGACCTTGTTAATATTTTAACATTAAAGCTTTGTTAAAATAAAATAAATTATTTCTCTTCAGAATACACTTTTAGCTTGCAGATGCTGGATTTCTTAGGGTAGCTACATATGTACAGAAAACAGATTTTTGCGACTTAAGATTGGTATCACAGGATTTACTTTTACAGTGGCGCAGAAAAGTCTAAATACCCCTTTACTTCTTTAAATAATGGAAAACTTTTAAAAGATTTATGTAAAAGAATTAGTGTAAAACGATAGAATTTAAAGAATAAAGGATAAAAATTTTGACTTTGTTGATAATCTGAATTTATTTGTTACACAAATACGAAAAATCCAATATAGGGACACAGAAAAGTCTACATACTACTAAATTAATATGCCAATATTTGCAACCAGGCATGATAAGCAGTGCTACCAACTACTTTCAACTCATAAAAATATACAGTTATTTCTATAATCTTGAATATTTGTTTAAAAAAGCTATTAGTTTTGCAAACATGAGTGAAAAGGGAAAGTAAACTTCTTTACAACTACGAATGGTTATTGCCAAATACCATAATGATGGAAAATCTCTACGGTAAATTGGTGAATTAGTTGGACGGTCGAAAGCAACTATACAAATAATAATAAGAAATTATAAAGCGACCAATTGCCTTGAAAGTAAGGCAAGGAGCGGCCGTCCAACTAAATTAACATCCCGTATAAAACGACAGATTCTTAGGAAATAAAAAAAAAAAATCCAAAAAACACAGCTGTAAAAATTGCAAAACACTAAGAAACAAATGATATTGTTAAAATTCACCCAGAAACAGTGAGAAGTGTACTAAGGAATTTCGGATTTCATAGTCGTGTGCCCAGGAAAAAGCTATACATCAGCGATATCAAGAAAACAAAACGAGTAGAATTTGCCAATGCTAACATTGAAAAGGAAAACTCTTTCTGGGCCAATACTTTTTTTTAGCGACGAAAGCAAGTTCAATCTATTCGACAGTGATGACAGACAGAAAGTTTGGCGTAAAAAAAATGACGAACTATCGCAAAAAAATTTACTACCAACTGCGAAACATGGTGGTGGTAATGTCATGGTCTGGGGTTGCATGTTAGTGGCGGGCGTGGGGAATTTAGTATTTATAGAAGCTACTATGGACCGATTTGTTTATTTAAATTTGAAGCAGTCTGCCGAAAAACTAGGGCTTAATACTGGCTGGTATTTCCAGAAGACAACGACCCCAAGCATACTGCTGGGGTTGTAAGACAGTGGCTGTTATATAATGTGCGCCACCAACTGCATTCTCCACCTCAATCGCCCGATTTAAATCCGATCGAGCATTTATGGGATGAATTAGGCCGCAGGATTCAAAAAAGAATTATAAAAAATAAACAGGATCTCAAGAATGCTCTAACTGAAGAATGGAATTCCGAGAGAAGTAACAGAAAATTTGGTCTTTTCTATGAAGAAAAGGATACAGGCAGTTTTAGCTCATAAAGGTGGACCCACCAAGTGTTAACTAAAGTTAAGGAATTAAAATTAAAATATGAAATACTGGTATTTTTTATATTGTATGTAGACTTTTCTGTGTGTTGATTTTAAACTTTTTTGATTTTTTTTTAATAAATAAATTGAATTCTAATTTTTTAATAATTATTACTAGCCGTGCATATTGTTAGTTTATTTAATATAAAACAAATTTCTGTTGGTTCCTCACATTACTCAAAATTGAAATAACTTAGGGGGTATTTAGACTTTTCTGCGTCACTGTAGTTCTAAATAATTGTCCTCCAAATGAAAACATATGTATTGAGGCAAATGAAAATGCACACAATCTTGACGCTGGTCGAAATTCGCCATACACAGCGAACTCTGCAATTAATTTATTTTTATTTCCTACACCCGCGAACGAGGAACAAATCGTTAACTATGCTTGGCTTAAGTTTCAAAGGATTTTATTAAATTAATTTTTCAAAGTATTTAAAATAAGTCTACAATTTTGTAGTAGTTAAATATAATTATTGTTTTCAAGTTGTATTTTTGTTAATGTTTAATTTTTTATCGGCTCACAAACAGTAAACAACTTGAAAAATGAAAGCATTTCGTTTTCCATTGTTTTTGTACGGAATTAGGCGAAAATCGTCATTCGTCCAAGTTGTATTCCTATTATTTATTCGTTTGTCAGAACATAGACAAAAGTAGTCAAAAATTACGCAATATAAGAATTAACAACAATTTATTAAGTGGAATAAAACAACAATTCTGCCAGTTAAGTTTGAGTAAAAGTAAAGCGTTCAACAACAAAATAATGCATTTTTATTGCTGAGTACTATTTTAAACATCTTTAAAAAATAGACAGATTTTAATTTCGACGGTTTTGTAAATTGCTAAATCGTCTCAGCGCTGGTTCATCAGAGAACCAACATGCGTTTGACGAATAAAAATACGTCCACAACATGTTGCAGCCTAAAGCGAATTAAGGGCTGGGCGACATTGAGCTATCATAATAGAGTTGTTTCTTTTCGCCGCGTGACGGTGTCTTAAAGCCTTACAGCTCGTGAAATAATTAAATTATAAATCAATTAAAATTTTACTTTTTCGGCTTTGGTTCATTTTTAATTTAACTTTTGTTAACAAAAATTATTTTTCAAATGTACGCGGACGTTTTTCCAAAGAAAACAAGAAAAATTAAAATTAAAAAAAATTAAAATTAAATTATTTCATTAGACAAAAGAATTTAAATACTTCAATCGATCAGGCATAATTTCGTAAATTTTACTATTGAAAATCAGCAAGATAGCTCCTTGTCCCTTGAGGCAGCGCGCAAAATATCATGCCAGCCTTAAATTTTTTTATATCATTCTAAACAATGAAGTAACTCTAATAAAAAAAAAAAGAAATATATAGGGCGATAAAGAATTAAAAAATCAAGTGAAAAAATTGGCGCTCGCCTATACTTCCTGAGATTCGGGCCCCTGAAATTTAAAAATTTTTAAAGATATCTTTTCAAAGTTTTTGAAGAGATGTTTTAGAAAATTCTAAATTAAAAAAAAATTGCTTAACCCATTAAGAGCCGATGGAATTTTTATGTAAAATTATAGTTATGCAGTACTTAAATTTTTTCCTTATATTTTAATTCTCGTGCCAGAAAGCGGAATTTCGTCGCTGCATCAACGAGAAAAAAATTGTTTTTTTCTAATAAATTCAAATCTTCGCTTATTATCGGTCAGCCTCTTTTTTATTTAAATAAAGTCCTTTCTTGCTTGTTACATGTAATCCCGATTGGCTTAAAATAAATGAATGGTGTTCTTTATTTAACTTTGTTTTCTCCAACTCAAATAAATCTCAAATAAAATTTTGAATAAATTTGAAAAAAAAATCGCTGCTCTTAAATTAAAAAATACATCGTATCAATAAACTATTTACATTTCTCTCGGTGTAAATATTTAAATAAATTTTCTATTTTTATGAAATAAAATTTAAACGAAAGAAATTTTTCAATAAAATTTTCACTTAGACTTAGACTTACCCTCGAATAAATTAAATGTATTCACTATTAGAACTGTGCATGTCTAATCAACTAAAATAGAAAAACACTTCATCTTTAAAAATTATATAAAACTTATTAACATTTTAGATACACAGGTATTAAACAAAAAGTATAAATTAAATTTAAATTAAATAGTTGGCATCACTTATTTTTAATTTACGAATAAAAATAACTGAGAATCAAAACTCAATCCTTTGCGTCGCTTTCAGATTTAATGACAAAAAAAAAAAACTTAAATTTAAATACTTTAATAAAACTGAAATATCGCTGTTAATTAAAAAAGTAAATGATATTCGCCTAATTTTTTCCGATAATACAAAAAAAAAGTACAACAGATAATTGTATAATAGCGCTATCTAAAATAGTTGTTGCTAAAATCTAGTTATTTCTTTTCTTTTTTTTTTCTTTTTTTGAACTCGTATAGTTTGAAGAATTCGAAGATGAAGAATTAGCACTTTTATTTATCAGATTCTTAGTCGTATATTCTCTCAGGGATTTAAAATTACTACTTTCAGTTCTTTTACCAAAATTAACTTGCAGATTTTAAATTAAAGTTACTACAAAGACAGTCGCCACATGTTCTCCATTATGCTTAAATCTGGTACGCGTACTGATTTTTACATGACAAACATTTCATGTTTTTTAACCAATGTCTTGTTTCTGTAACTTACGTTTGGTATTTTGCGCTAGAAAACTTGAACTTTTCCATTACTTTTTATTATAAACTTCATAAAAAGTCTTTTCATGCAAAAAAATTCATACTTTAGTTACAGAAATGAAACACAGTTCTTAGTTGATTCTTGTTCTTCAACACAAAATTTTACACGGTGTTCATGCAGGTATGGAAACAAAGTAAATGAGACTTTACGCTATAACTGCAGACCATTCATGCTTCGAAGGTTGATTAATAAGTCCGTGATCTTTTAAATTTCCCGTCATTTCACTCAAGCGGCAACACTGTACCTGTCAACAAGCATCTATCAGTTGACTTTTGTCAAAATTTAAATAAAAATAACATTTTATCAAAGTCTACAAACGCTTGTTTAAATTTAAAACACGCGTAAAGCTCGTGTTTTTAAAAAAATTGTTATCAAAATAAATAATTCAAGTCATTGAACTTTTTCTTCTTTTAAAGTGAGCTTTCTTTAGATTTAATATATTTTTTTGAACATTTATACTAAGAGCGTCTAAGGTCGTCAAACGAAAAATATTGATTCAAGGATATAAAACGTTTTAAAATGGAAAAATTTATATACAAGTTTTAAATTTTTGTAAAAACTTTGCTAAAACGTCGTTATTTGATCGACACTAGTTTCGAAATTGGATATTTATTCAATTAAAAAAATTGATTCATAAATCTTAAATCTTTTTAAACACAAATCATTTACTAGTCGTGCCCCTTTTAAAAACGTATTCTAAAACTGTTTTGTATTTGCTTATTAAATAATTATTTAATTTAACTATTATAATTAGACAGTATGTCGTAATAGTAATTTTATACATTACAGCAGTTAATTATAGTATTTGTAATAAAGTAGATTTAGTAATTGAAATTATTTGTTTATTTAAAAAGCAAATAAAAATTGCGTTTTTTATTCAGATAGTTTTTTCTTAAAAGACTTTAGCGAAAAATAAAAGTACTAAAACAATCGAATTAATGTCAAATAATATTTAAATTTTTTTACATTTCTAAAAATTAATCATGCGATATCAAAGTTCATTATACTGAATTATGAGATTGCTAACTTAAAAATCAATAACAAAGGCTTATTAATAATTAGTGAACTTATATAACGCTTGAGAAAACAAGATGTCATGTTACTAAAACAAAAGTGGTTTTTGTATTAACTTTTCAAAAACGTAATATTTCTTATCGAAATAATTGTTGTAAAGTTTTTGTTTTTAAATTAATTTGTTTGATATAAAAATCTTATGATCAACTTATTAAAAAAAATCGCTGGGATATTTTTGAATTTTAGAATCTGGCAGCTTCTCATGCATGTTCTGACACTGACACTCGCATGTTTTTAAAAAACGATAAATTTTGTTTGATATGTTGTGCGACTTACGTGTTTTGCTGTTTTTAAAATTTTTATATTTAAAAACACATGATTTTGCGGTGCAAAATATAAACAAAATAAACAAAATGTCAATATCTTAAAAAATGCAACTAAAAAAAGAACGCATTAAAAAACAAATACTTAGAAATTTTTCCAATTCATTTTAAAATAAATAAATTAAAACAAATAATTTATTAATTAAAAAAAAGTAACATAAAACGATAAATATTTTGACTGGCAAATGAATTTTCAATTACTGATATTGCATTTAGCATTTTTGAAATAAAATATTATTTACGTTCAACAGCACTAACATTTTCGAACATAAAATGAAACAGCTGTTTTCGTAAAATCGCCAGCACACAAGAAAACATAAAAAAATAATTGATAAAACGAAACACATTTTAAATTTGTTGTTTACGACCTTAATTGTGTTAATAATAAAAGTGAAATTAATTTAAATTTGTATTATTTTTCTTAAGTTCATTTCAAGTAAAATGCATCACTTAACTTCAATATGCGCTTCCGTTTTTAAGTCGCTAAAATTTCTTGCGACTGTGAACTGCAAAACATTCGAACTCTGCGATTTCAACTGGTAACACAAGTTTAAAACGATTTGCGACTGTTACAACAAGCCCGTATTTTTTATGAAGCTGTCAGCCACCAACAAATTTCTTTTTAAAAAGCTTCCGTTTAGAGTCAAACTTAACAGTAAAGCCAGATAAATTATCTAATTATAAGTTTTTGTCCGTCAACTGGTTAATTTCTTTCTTATCTATGATTCAGTATGTTATGACTAGAAAGAGCTAAATATTTACACAAAACGTGGCTACTCTATCTCTTAGTTGAGCTTAGCCACTAAAGTTATCCTAGAGATTGGCCTATTCAATAGTCTTTCTCAACAAAACTACTGCAATAGGCAAGTTCTAACATTTCACGACTTTTAGCCATGTATCCGTTGGCTTAGCTGTTTTACCGCTGTTAAAGGTGTTTTTTTACACCTTTAATAGCGTTTGCCGACGCTTCTACTAAATGCCATTTAACAATTCTACAAAATAAATTGCAAAATTTGCGATATTAAAAGTTATATTTTGGATAATCCATTGATTCGATATGTTTAACCCACATACAAAGTATCCACATTTTTATATTTAAATTCTTTATTATTACAATCACCTATTTTGCACTTTGAGCATTGTCATTTAATGTTTTTCTTTCCATTTATAAGAGAGATGAAAAAAATACATATAATGAATTGTAATAAATTGTAAATAATAAATAAAACTAAACAAAAAAGATATGAAATGACTATTTTCTACGCTAAAAATCTAAATTGATAAGACAAAACACAGCTGTAAAATAATCATACTTATTGTCACCATTAGTGAATCAAGTACCTCTATTAAATGCTATAAAAGTTTGTTTCGTTCTTTATTTGCTCATTTACACGGTCCATACACATGTCTACTTAAAACAATTGTCAATTGTTTTTATCCGGTAGATATGCAAAGAAACTCAACTGTGTTACACCCTCAAAAATTCGCCGTATTTTTTATTGTTATTTAACAAAACCTCAAATTGTTTTGTTCATTTTTTTTTTTGCATATATGAGGTCATTATCTGCAATAAAGTTGGCATCACCGTCAGAAATTAAGTTTGCTTAGTTTAGGAGTAATGATGCCAGATTTGACAATTAATAAACACAAAAATAGCTCTTTTAGTTTGACGATTTTTGCTCTAATTTGCACATTTATTAAGTTCTCTTTTTTTAATTTCCATTTGTATCGACACATTCTGCAAAAAACTTAGCTGTTTCAAAAAATGTTTTAGGCTTCAGAAGGCACTCATCCTCTTTAGCAAAATGTTGCAATATTTGCAAATTGCTATTAAATTGGCTTCCGCTTATGCATTTATAATTAAGCGTTTTCTTGTAAATTATTAAATGGCTAATTTTAATTATACTTGAGTTAGTTTTTTCTAACTGTTATTACTATTATCGCTTTTTTTAAATGATATCCTAATTTATTAATTCATTCTTTCTTAAAAATAATAACAATTATTATATTTTTAATTTTTTAAACGCTTAATACTTTTCGGTTTTCTAACACGAACAAGTCTTTGAGATTGATCCTGTCCCTGGTTTCTATAATTTAAGTGTCAAATTGCTTTAATGAATTTATTATAGTCATCTTGTTTTATACAGGGTAAACTAGAGTAAATAATGAATCTCTATTTTATAAAATATCTTTGTAAGTTTGTTTGTTTGTGCATTAATCACGGCTAAACGACTGAAACGATTTTAATAAAATTTGAAACACTGGTATATATTCGTTCCTATGGTATGAACCAATTTAAAAAACCAAATCGATTTTAATAAAAAAATGAAAAATAGTTAAGTCCTCAAGTATAAGGTCCAAAAAACTAAATCGGTTTAAAGCCGGGATGAAAGGAAAAAGAGGAAAACAAGTATTTACGGATGCACCGCTTTTAAAAAAATTTAAAACAGAGAAATTAAAAAGAGAGTGCTATATTCGGCTATTCCGAATCTTATATACCCTTAACCATCTATCTAAATCTAGTTTAGTGAAGTAACTCCAATCGAAAAAGCAAGTAAAAAAGAATTAAAAAATAAGAGGAGAGTTCGTTGCAATTTCCTTGGAAAAGTAATTGTGGTGCGATTTTTCTCATTAGGGGAGCCAAGCGCCTCGGAAATAGCTAGTTCTATAATATAAACTAGTGAACTAATTCATAGTTCACTCTAACCTACCCTATGCAATATTTTCATGTGAAAAATTTAGCACTTGAGCAACAGAAACGAGATACAAAAAAAAAAAAAAAAAAAAAAAACATTGTCAAAACGAAAATGAAATTTGGTTAGAGTTATTATGCTTTATAACTTTCAGGTTAATGTTATTTTAAACAAATACTTTATTTTATAAAGTAAACTGGACTTTGTTCTTTTTTATTTAAGGTGTATGCATACACGTACATACACACATACGAGTAAGTCTGCTGGTCGATCATTCTTTTTTGTTGGTTTGTTTGTTTACATATCTGTTTTGCCAGCAATTTGAGTCCTCCATATTATTTTTGTTGTTTGTTTGGTTTTTTTTTGCTTAAAATAAACTTAAATTTCCTTATAAAAAAGCCAATGTCATTGAGCGTTTTTTGTTTAAATTTTATCTTCAATACTGCAAGAGATCTTAATGACAAAGTCCAAAGTCAATTTGTAAATATAGTTCAGTGATATTCAAATGCTTTTTTTCTCTTAAATGAATTTACTTAAAATATCCCCGTTACAAAGTGCAAAATTAAAGCGCAAAAAAGGTTATGAAAAACGCCAAATTATTTTTTAGTTTGTATTATTTTATTACTTTGAATACAACAATTTAAAACGTGTGATAAAGGTATAAATTTCAGCAGTTGAACACAAAAATCATCTATTATTTTTTTATTATTATAAATAATTTTTATTTATTACTGTGCGGAAATATATCGTTTAAAAATCACGAAATTAAAAAAAAAATATGCCGGTTGATACGCTCTGTTGTAAAAGATTAATAATTTCTTTTGTAAATTTACTGCAATAAAAAACTGAATTTAATTAAGACCAACCGCTTAAGTCCTTAGTTTAAAGCAGTTTTTTTTTTTGAAAATATGATTTTATTTTTTTATTAAATAAATGTGACAAAAAGTCTCGTCATTTTGCTGATAGTGTGTGCTAAAAATTTTCAAATCGTGATAAGCTTTTCCAATAGAAATTAGTTATAGCAAAATTATTTAAAAAATACAATTTGGCTTATAAGCACGCTAAAAAATAAAGTTAAAAAATCTTTGCTCAGGGACGGGAAACTTAATAAAATTAGTTAAGTATGGTGGACCAAAACAGCGTCGGTCATATGATAATAATAAAGTTTTTATTACATTCAAATAGAAAAATCACCGAAAAATCTTGTGTGACGTCTGTAGCATTAATTAGCTAAAAAATTAAATATAAATTTAGCCTTATCCCGTAAACCAGGGGTTCTCATCAAATTCCTGCTCACGGACCCCTATTAAAATAATTTTTTTCGCGGACCGCTCTGAAGCCCAAATTCATAATAAGATTTTTGAAAACACTGTTTTTTTGGTTCTTCATGCGGACCCCTTAGATGGTTGCTACGGACCCCCAGGGGTCCTCGGACCCCCATTTGAGAGCCGTTGCCTTAAACCAACCGAAGAACCGAAAAAACAGTATTTTTCAAAAATAATAAAAGTTTTATTATAAATTTGGGCTTCAGAGGGGTCCGCGAAAAAAAATTAGTATACTAGGGGCCCGTGAGCAGGAATTTGATGAGAACCCCTGCCTTAAACAGATTTAATTGCAAAAAATATAAAAGCTGGGTTTTAAACTTTGCTAAACAAATTTCTAAAAATTTAGTCTGCTAAGAAAACTTAATTTCAGTTTAGAACCAAAAACGGTACAACGTGAATGTTGTTTAAATATTTTGCAAATGTCAAGGCGAATTAATATTACCAGGTGGCATCGTTGCGGCAGCTGAAAATTTTTTGCTTAATTTTGTAATGTGTATAATAGCTGTCAAAAGTGAATCATTTTACATTACAAAATTTATTTTTTTTATTATTCTTTAAAAAATATTGTAAGAAGAGTTTTAAATCAATTGAGAAAACGAGTCTTAGTAAAAACGTTATTAAAAAGAAAAGTAAGAAAAAAGTGTAGTAATTAATTGCGTTCTAAAGTTTACCATACACTCAAGTGCCTGTTTTTCTTTTTATTGTTGTATTATTGTAGCAACGCTGCTACCTTATATGAATTCGCCTTGGCAAACGTGTTTGTGCAAAACTGTGTACTAATTACTGCCATCCCTAAATTATCGCGTAAAGCGCAAGATATCTGTCAAAATTTCTCATTTATATACAAAATGTATGAAGCATCCCTAAATAGCACGGCTTCAATGCTTAGCAATTGGAAAATCCAATTTTGACAGCGCGTAGGTAATGCAGTTGCCTGCAAGCTTCTGTTGTTTACATTTTTTTTTTTGTAGTATTTAGAGAACGTTATAAAACAGTACTGAAATTTTAGCTTTTTTCGGGTTTATCTAGCGTTTTTATCACTGTTTTGCACTCCATTTTATAGGGTTTTATTAAAAATGATAAGTTAACATTACTGTTCACAACAAAACGTTGCGCTTTTATTTTGCGTCGCGTCTTACGCGCTAATTTAAGTATGGCTGTTAGTTTTGTTTTTTCATTTCTGGTTGGAATTAGGCACAAACTATAATTAATAGGAGGGGCAAAAGTTTTTAGAACGAAAGGCATGACGTAAAATTTTTCATTCTTTAGTAATATTCATTACTAAATACGTGCCGTTTCTGATTAGCTGTAAGCAGCTGTATATTTATTAACAATAAAAATTTGATTTGGATGTTCCGTTAGGATAAAATGTTTTGTACTATTGTATTTCTTTTTTCATTACTATTGAAATTTGACTGGCATTATTTGAAATAATGACAATGATCAAAAAATTAATTACCATTTAATGCTAATGATTTTATTTTCGTTGTAATAAGTAATTATATTTTAATGCAACTGTTTTACTTGAAAAACAATTGTTTTTATTTTAACTCAAAAATTATTATGCATAAAATAAATAAACCTTTATTCACCCTTTAGTAGATAAATTTATATTTGATAATTTTAATATATGTAAAAATTCTATGTCTTATTTTAAAGTCGCCGAACATCCTAGCTAGCAGTTTCTGAAAATCCTTAATGTATATTTCATCATTTTAAATAATGGAATGACTTTTTTTAATATCAATGTTTTGAAAACATTTAACCATTAGTTAATGATAATGACTTTGTTTTTTAATCAGACAACGAAGCCTTTTCACTAAAAAGCATTACCATTATTTTTAATGAAGAAATCATTATGATTATTTGCCATTCAATGCTAATGAAATTGACAGTTAACCCGTCCATTTGATTAATCACTTCCATGGTGAAGAATATCGTAATAGAATTTATTTGATATAATAAAAAGTTATTTTCATTGTGTTTCGCAATCTTCTTTAAGCTTCCTATAAACGTCGTGTTTATAGCATCTGACTTTTTAACTGTGTGAGTCATAAGTAATTCTGCATGTGTGTCAGAACTAGTATTTTACAGACTTTTAATATTTGGTCACAAATGTAAATGAACAATTACGTCTGACACAACTATAATTTGTTTACAATACCTGATCTGCTCGCAAATTTAAATAAATTGGTTTTTTGTTAAAAGTGATTATTTGTGTTATTTTGATTACTCAAAAAAAAAAAAAAAAAAATTTACCTTTTTTACTCTAAATATGAAGAAGATTAGAGGGCATTAAATAATGATACATAATTTGCATAATTGTTATCAAATAGTTAAAAGTAATTTCAGGTTATTGTCATATAAAGTATTACCCACAGCAGGCTAATGCTTCCGCCAATGGTCAACCGCCACATATTTTTTTCATACGTCATAGGTTTTTGGCGAATTAGAATTATAAAATAGCTAATGTAAGATGGTTTTTCAGATCAAAATAGAACACGTTATAAACGAAATTTTGTCAGATGACTTTTCACATGTATTTTGCAGAAGCAATATTTTATCAGCCCTACACGACATGTATGTCTTTTACAGTGGAAATTTTGATATGTTAAATGTAAAAAACATGTCGTGAATGGGTAGCTTTATGGTTCCTAATTTATGTTGATCATCTGGTTAAAACCACTATTGAAAAAGTGTCGGCTTTAATGCATTTTTTTTACAATTTTTATTTACCATTTAACCATTTGCTCATTTCATTTGCTTATTTTATGTATTGTAGTTCAATTAATCATCAATTCTTCATTTTTATAATTGTATGTGTTTTTGTTGTGTTTTTTGTACATTTTTAGATCATAAAAGAAGATTTTACTTCATCCCAAAGTAATAGATCTCTTCCAAATAAATAAACATCATTATTAAATTAAAACTTAACTTAGAAACTCATTTACCATTGTTGTTGGTTAAAAGGATCTCCGTAGTCATCATTCAAATTATCATTGAAAAAATTAAATCAATTAAACTCATCGCCCAAAACCCAGTGTGCTGCTTGATTAATAAAGGATTTCATCACTCACAGTCAATTTCAAACACATCAAATTCTTGTACGTTTAAAGAAGACCGCAACACAATAACAAAAAAAGGAGGAGACTGAGACTAAGAGAGAAAGAGAGAGAGATAAAGTGTGTGTTTGTGTTTGCCTTTGAGTAGTGTTTAATTTAGAGTTGCCATACTCTAAAATCCTTCAAAAATCAGTTAAATTAAATCCAGCTTTGCTACAGGTTTAGAAACAAACAAAATGTTTATCGAAGATGATGCACAGTAAGTACAATTGAAAAATAATTTCTGTAAAGTATTTTGCTTTTAATTTTTATTTATTTATGTTATTTTATTTGTTAAATATTCCCACGTTTCATGTTGTTTTAATTTTACCCATTTTTATACCACTTGTAATGTAATTAATGCTTAAACTGTTTCGTGCCATTTCTTTAAACTGACCATTTTAAGGAGTGACCCGAAATCTACACGAGATTTTTTATTTTAAAGACGGAACACTGTTTTTAACTCGAAAAAGTTTTGAAGGTCCTTGGGTTTTGGCTCGGTAAAAACTAAAGGTACAAGCAACTCTTCACGTCCTACGCGTTTGTCAAAAGCAAGCTACAAAGCTTAAAAGCGTTGGTTAACGCATAGAAAGCGAAAAATTGGTTTACATTTATATTTTTAAGCATCATTAACGGCAAGCAAGCAAATCAACTAAATTTGATTACTAAAATTGGCAATTAAATTTTGAATTTCTTCTAGAATATAAATTTTAATTTTCATTTTTGAGAAAATAGCTTTTATTTGATTCTTCATATTTGAAGGACAACTGATCACAAGAAAAAAAAATTATTGCGTAGAATGCTTTGCATGTAACTTGAAGTGCTAAAACGTAAAGGCCTAACACCGATCTCTTTGATATGTAAAATCATCTGCCACAATGGAGTATTAGATTTTTCTGGATTACTGTATCTATCACTGGCTTGGAGGTGTCGTGCTCTTTCTTCATAAAAGCTTTAGATTGACTATGGCAAAGTACATTCATGATAGTGTAAATCTTAAGAATTAAGAGGCTCACGGCCTCTTTCAATCAAGATAAACGAATAAAAGTTTTTTTCATGAAGATTTCCTCAATGTGGTCTCCTTATTATCGTCACGTAATGGAACAATACAGAAAACTTAGAAATTTTTAAACAAAACTACGTTACGTTTGTTGAATTTCACTTCTATCACAATCTTATATTTTTTTTGTTGAAATCAGCATTATATGTATCAAGGAAAATATTGTTTTTGAAAATGCTACTCTTTTAATATTTCACTTCCGGGCTTAAAAAAAAAAATTCGCACATTTTTAGTTAACAAACAACGAGCGAATTGTTTTTGCCCATTTCAATCTTATCTTAATATTAACAAGTAAGGGTGCTATATTCGGCTATGCCGAATTTTATATACCCTTCCTCATATCTGTAAATCTAGTTAAGTAACTCAAAAAATAATAAAATAACAAAAAAATTGGGTGACAGAGAATTAAAAAGTAAGAAATTAAAGAATTTTACATAAAAATGTCATCAGCTCTAAATGTGTTAAGCATTTTTAAAAAAATTTTAGTATTTCCTGAAAGATCTCTTCAAAAGCTTCCAATTGATATCCATATTGATATTTAAAAATTTTGGAAAATTTCAGAGGCCACTGTGCATAGGAAGTCAGAATATATATATACTTTATGAGGTCGGAAATGGATATTGTAGAGATTACAAACGGAATGACAAACTTATATATATAAAAACACAAAACCGGGATTTTCTAGTTTTAGAAAAGTTTTTAAAATTAATAACGCAATATTTTTAAATGCGCAAGTTAATAAGTCTAATATAGATGACACAATTTTACAATTTTAATAATTAAAATTTTTAAAATAATCTTTTTATTATTTGCATATGGTACCCTCAGTTATTGTTATTCCTGAATGTCAAGTTTAATTTAGTAATATTTTTAATACATATGGGCATTTCCATTGCATCGTACTTGACATTTGTACGCCTGTAGAGTGAAATAAATTTAGCAAATTCAGAAATACCCGATACATTGTTGTCAAATTTAAGATATTTCGTAAGTGATATAAAGCAAACGTGATTTTAAGATACAACTAAAAATATGCGAAATTCTGTGAATTTAGGAGGAAGGAGTAATTTGTTTTTATTTTTAGTTATTCTTGTGTGATGTTCGAGGGACAAATATTTTTTTTTAGGTCGCAAAAGAAGCAGGTTATAAGTTTTATTAAAAAAATTGCTTCTTAATGATTGGTTTACAATTTTTATTTTCGGTTTGGAAAATAAATTTTATTTTTAAAGTTTAATTTTTTTTAAATTTATTTTAACAAATAAGAGCTTATGGTACGACTCTAGAGATAATTTTGACAATGCTCTTTCTACAGTAACTTAAGTTGGAATTTTTCAAGCAAAAATAAAACTCGAAAAAGAATTATTACTTTTCAAGCAAAGCATAAATTTTGAAAAATAATTATTTTTTTAACAAAAAAAAAAAAAAAAAAAAAAAAAAAAATAGGACTTTTTAAGCAAAAAAAAAAAAAAAAATGAAAAATAACTTTAAAATTAATTTTTTTCTAAATAAATCTAAGTAAATAAAAATAAACACAGGGAAAGGTAGCTTAGGTAACAACGATTACGATTTATATTGTGGAACTCTCTTTTATTCTGATAATGTTTGTTAAATTTTGTGAAATAATCGTTATTTGTGATCCCTGAAAAGAAGCATTTAAGTGAATTGGTTTTGTGAAACGGTGCAAGAGATCCTTCACTCCATCTTATCTTCTTGCTATCTACTTCATCGTTTTCAAACTTAAATTGGAGTACCTCTCTTATTAATGGGCCCGTGCTTCAAAGACTATTTTAGAATTTGGGGTTGCTTGGGGTTATTTGATCAATGTTTTATAGTTACTACAACGTAATGTGCTCTAAAGAGTTTAGGGAAATTGTTACTGAAAACCCTAATGTCGTACACGCAACATGTTTTTCATTAAGAGCGCATGCTATTATGTTTGACTGGCCAGTTTATTGCAGTACGAATTGCTAGGAAAATTTGGTTCGTTTGTAAATAAACTACCTGCAGAGGTTTTTCCCGTCACTTTTAAGTGCAAATTTTCAAACTGCATGTCCTCAAGCATGAGTAAGGGGCCATCTATCATAATCAAATAAAAACGGTCTTGGTATGACTTTATTATAAATATTTTAAAATCGTTTGTGATATAATAACATGCGCTACCAATATTTCTCTTGTGGTATAAATTACTTTGCACTTTTAATTTGGCACACTTGCCACCGATCGAATGTAAATGGCATAGAGCAATCTTTTGTTTTCATAACGCGTATGACATTATAATAAAATATATCGCAAATTAAAATATATACACTCTCTTTCCCTATTCATGTACTTAGTTTTTTTTTTTTTTTGTTGTTACGTAGACTTGAAATATTAAGAATATCTGAATTTAGTCAATAGGTAATAAATTTAAACTGTTATTTTTGATCTTTTAATATTGTAAGAAGCCCGTTGTATGTTTTTCCTCTTCAACTCATTTTGTAAAAAGTTGCAAACATTTTTATTTTTCCAGGCGCGGTTGGCATATTAATGGTATTGCCCATATGTATTTGCGAATAGCTATCGTTTAAGTATTTTGCATTGTGTTTTTTAATGATTATTTATTTAATAAAAAATCATAATAACAATAATATTTTACTGATAAGAAAAACTGAGATTTAACAAGTATTTTGTAGAAAACTGTTTTTTCTACTCGTTATGTATAGTTTTGAAGGAAGATAGAAAGACAATCAGACAGAAGTATATTAAATTTCTTCAAAAAATCAAACATGAGCTTATTTTTCCATTCGAATTTAGCTTTAAAATTTAACGCTATGTCAATGGGGTTTTTTAGTGATTTTAAAAATAATAATTTTTAGAATTAAGGATTTAATACTATGTAGTATTTTATAAAACTAGCGCAAAATTTTTATTTGACGGTGAAGCAAGAGGGTAAGCAATATAGTACGTCTTTAGTTTCAAGGGGATGTTATTGATGGTCACGTTCTGATTAAAATAATGAATGTCGCTGCAACTTATAAAGAGAATTAAAAAATACATTAAAGAAATTGCATAGTAAGTTTTAAAAGTACTTATACTTTGACTTCAGAATATCATTTTATACACCTCTTAAAAATATCTTTAATATATCTTTACAAAATTTAATTTAAAATTATTTTATTAAGTTTGCGTGATGCGTACGCAGACAAACAAAAATTCTAAAAATTGCTCTTGTACGTTAAATTAATGACTTTCTGCTCACAAACAAAACTATTTGATGTAAAGACACATTCATGTAACATTTTAATTACAATTGTTCTGAACAATAAAAATTTTCATCAAAATCGGTTTAACCACTTGGGCATGATTGCGATAATAACATGAACGCATATGTTTACTCTTATATTTAAAGGGTGATCTTTATTTTACCCAAGATATGAATTTACTGTTCTTATTTTTTAGTTGGCAATCAGAAACAAACAATAGGTCTGTTTGTTAAATGCAACAGGAGATTCAATAACATAACTCAAACAGAAGAAAATATAAAATAGTTTATTTCATACATCCGAGTGATGTATATACCAGCCGAAGTTGATAGTTGACATAATGCGTTATTTATTTTGGTTTATTTTATTTTTTCGACTAAAATCGTGAAATATGAAAAACACATTTCCAACTTGATGGAGAGCCATTTCACAAGGTAGCATTTTTTCATGTCATTTTTTCAATTCTCTTTAAACATGTTTAAAAGCATCCGAAATTTTATATTTTGCTTTTTTGTCTTATTTCAAATAATACACAAATAACAAAACGTCTGCAGCGAATGTACCCAAAACAAGTGTATAAACATTCCCCCCAAAATTTAAGCTATGCTATTTTGTCTACCTGTAAAATGACTCTTAAGATGTCAAAATACGATTGCAGATTTTTAATACAGATTTTCATTGAACTGAAATATAAAAAACGTAAGACAAAACGATGTTCTACATTTTATTAAAATTCTAAATTTTATTAAAATCTTGTGTAAATTTTTGGACACCATTTATACTATGGGCAATATTATTGTTAGTTGATAGCTTGTCATGTAAATTTCCAAGCTATTAATTAATATTTTATAAATAATTGCCTGCTTGTTAATTTATTTCACATTTTATTATTTATTATACATTTGTTATTTTGCTATGTTTTTAATATTTTTTTTATATTTATTTCTTTTAAACGCGACCGCCAAGTAAATACTCTTTTGATCATATTTAAAATTACGTTTAATTTGATTTTTGAAATCTGTTTTTGATTATTATTAGTTTTATTCTCTTGAAAGTATTTTAGTTTGTTTTAAGATAAAAGAAACATTTTTGATTGAGTTAAATTCAATTTTCCTATAACGCTTTCTTACACGTTTTTACAATATGATATGGCAACGACAAACTTTTTTTAAATGGTAAAACCAAGGCGAATAAATTACACAATTTTTTTATATATGGAGTTTGACAGTGGTGTACGCCAGCAAAAAATACTGAATTCGCCTACGCTGCCACCTGATAATCGATTCGCCTTGGGTAAAACGTTTAAGCGAAATCTAATAACAAAACAATTATTTGGTAGTTGCAACTTTGAGCGCATATTCATATTTTTTTGTTGTTAAAGTCAAAACAAAACCTGATTTTCCATCTTCGTTAAGCAATTTTTCTGAAATTTTATTTGAAAAAATTTTAAGTTCTGACTTTTTATAATATAAAGGCAATAACAAGGATTTCGGTCAAGACTCAAGCGCAGTATCCTACAAAAAATTTTTACCTTTTGTCCGCTATAAAACAACGCTGCAAATGTATTTACAGTTGTCACATAAGCAAATCCCTTTGAAACACTTTAACCTGGATTGCATTCCGATGCTGGGTCGTGACTATTTATCCAGGAATGAATTAGAATTTGGTTTTATACAAAGGACATTAAAAAAGAACAGTAAAAAAAGACACTTATAAAATCAGCTACAAGAAGTTAACTAAGAGTGGGTGTGTAATAATTCCTCTGGAGTCCTAAAGAGAAACAATTGTAACAATAAATTCAGTTTCGCTCGAAAATTGGGGTTTTTTTAAATCATTTTTTCAGACGAAGCCTATTTTTACCTGTCAGGGTAAGTCAACAGCAAAATTGTCGTATTTGGGCTTAGATCGATTATTAAGCAGCATGTTCAACGTGTCACTGATGAGTGCGCTATGTTATCTGGAGGAGTGATTTGGACGTTTTTTCGAAATTGCCAAAAATTGATAAAAATACTTTGGTGAAAGAATCAACGCATGTCAGCGTGGTCAAGGTTAAAAATTTGCCAGATGTCATTTTTCATTCATAATTACCGAACTTTTCGTAGTACAGTAAAAATTTAAATCATCTTCATTTAAATTTTTTGCTTTATTTTAGAAAACAAAGCTCTTGTTGAAAAATTGAAACTTAAATAGCCAAATAATTTTTTTTTAATTATGATTGTGTGTGTTAATGTTTAACAAAAGATTTCACTTACAAAATATTTCCTATTCATAAATTAAGATTCCAAAATTAAAAAAAACGGTATAAAAAATTAGAAGTTCCTTTTTTTTCTATCTGTGGCAACTCTCCTACAGTCTTACTATGCAGTGGTTAATTTTTATTGCTTAAGTAAAATTAATACAAGCAACTGAAGAGAAAAATGATTTAAATCATTTTTAAATTTAAATGTTTTTTTTTACCTTTTTAATTAATTTTCTTTTCTAATTTATTAAGCATTAAATCAGGTTAAAAAAAAATTGTTTTTTATTTTTTTTTTACTGAAGATGCCACCCAACGGTGTGGCGAAATATTGAAAAAATAAAAAAAAAACAATATTTTTATTTTAAAACCTGACCTAGTGCTTAATAAATTAGAAAAAAAAAATTATACAATTTTTATTTATTTTGTCTAAATTTATAACTATAACAATAGTTTTAAGTGTTAAAACATAAATTAACAACTTAAATTATAAACGAAAAAAGTAGTAATTTTTTTATTTTCTAGGTGCATTGGTGCACTTTCTATACAAATGTCAAGTTTCCAGTTAATAAAACGTCTTTAAATTTAACGATTTATTATGTTTCATTTGAATTTTTCATTTACGACTGTAGCTTATACAAGCTCAGTGCACTTAGCCTCACTGAGCAATGATGTGAGATGCGGTTGTCAAGAAAAGATTGTTAATATTATTTTATAAAGGGTCATCCAAATGTGACGCCTAGATGTCAGCACTATATAATTTTTACGCGTGACATCTTTTCAAATGACATAAGCCATATTGTTTTAGTAGAAGGTAGTACAGTTTTAACCATGGACAGGTACACATTGCAACAACGCGTTTACATCATTTAAAGTTATTATGAAAATGGGCGTTCTTTGAAAAATACCCATCGCAAAATCCATCAGAATGGATGGATTCGTCAATAAGCAAAATTGTCGTAACTGGGGTGATGAAAATCCTCGTGTTATTCATGAAAAATCTCTACACCCACAAAAAGTTACTGTTTGGTGTGCAATTTGGGCAAATGGAATCATTGGGCCATTTTTCTTCGAAGATGATGCTGGAAATTCTGTTACTGTGAATGCTGAGCGATACCAATCAATGTTGAGAGACTTTTTATGGACACAGTTGAATCATATTGATGTGTCTGACGTCTGTTTCCAGCAAGACGGTGCTACATGTCACACAAATCGAGAAAACATTACGCTTTTGCGATCAAAATTTCCTCAACGTGTAATTTCACGAAATGCAGATTTCAATTGTCCTCCAAGGTCATGTGATCTAAGACCATTAAATTTTTTTTTGTGGGGTTTTTTGAAAAGTCGAGTGTATGCTAACAAGCCACAAACAATTAATGATCTAAAGAGCAACATTCAAGTTGCAATTCGTGAAATAACACCAGCAACATGTCGGAAAGTCATTGAAAATTTCGATATTCGGATTGATGTCTGCAGACGCAGTCATGGTGGATATTTAAATGATATTCTATTCCACTTATAATTGTAATGGATCATATTTTAATAAAAAAAAAAAAAAACAGCTTGAAAAAATTGCAAATAGTTTGTGTTTTATTTCAATAAAACATGTAGGCGCGTTTTTGGGATGACCCTTTACTTCTTTAAATTGTACCTTTGACGTGCATTATTACAAGTTACAGTTTGTGTTGCCACTTTTTTTTCAAGCTTTTTTGCCAAATTGCTAATCGAATATCTTATTCACTCTCTCTCTCTCTCTCTCTCTCTCTTTTATTCACTAGTGTATGTATTTAAGCTTCCACTTTTCCCGCGCCTAAACGTAAAAATGTTTCATGTTAAAAATGTCACAAAAATAAAATGTTAGGAAAAACCCGCCAAAACCATCTTAGCAAAAATTTGTAGAGAAGGTATTCAATGTGGAATTAATAATTTTTGGTGGAAGGACTTCCCAACTAGATTGCCAGCCAAACTAATGATTTTAACAAGGCATGCAACTTTTATAATCAATTGCTGAGAATTGATTATTGCAGGAACTAATAATGATCATTAGTACGTATTTTAAAGTATTTTTTTAAACTTAAATGACTAGTTGAATTACTATTTCCTTTATTTACGAACGAATGTAATGTGTTTTGTGAGTCACAATATATGGCTGGCAATCACAAAAGTATGTCTATATATGGCAAGTACTTTTTTAGGTAATGTCTAATGTTTTGCTGGGATGTCAAATGTATAAAGAAAAATAGCTCACTTTCCTGTAAAACTAAAACCTGACTGTTCAAGCGATTTCCTAAAGTCATAATCAACTTTCACTACTACTATCTACCACAAAACATCTGCAAATTTTTTTAACTGATTTTCTGTGCTCATTGAAGTATTAAGTTTATGGTTAACCAGTAATATTAGACAAAAATATATTAGATTGAAAAATGCTTAGTTTACAAATATTTTATAATTAAAGCCATAAAATGTTTTATTTCTAAATCTAATCGTACTTTGAACTATTTCTCTTTTTTGTATTTTTCTGATGTTTAAAGTTCAAACTATTAGCCCATTTCTGTATTACGTCTAAAGTTAAAAGGTAAGCTTTTTTCATAAATATACTTCTGAGGAAATAAGAGATCGGTTAACTGTTGCTAAATTCAAAATTTTGGTTTATTTAAAGTTGACGTTTTAGAGCTTTGTGGTTTGGTTGACATTTTAGAGTAGACAATGTAAAAAATTAAGGGTTGACGTTTTGGGATGTTGAGGTAAACTAGTGTTGACGTTTTCCCGAGTGCACTGTATGTATTTCCTTTTTTTCAATTCACAGTGGGTATTTTTTCTTGATTTGTGTTTTTTTTTTTTTTTTTGTAATTAAATTAACTATTTTCTACTTTTTATGGTTTTTGAATTGTTAACTAGTTGTTTGTTTTTTTTTTCAAGTATGCAGAAGTTGACTTAAGAAATGAATTTAAAAATACTGATATGATAAGAAATATCGATGTTTATTACAAACTTTTTCTTGATCAAAGGTCGTTGTTTACAGTCTTTAATAATTTAGTTATTTTAAATTGGGCCACATCAAATATAAAATAATAATTATTCTACTTTTTATTTTTTGTAAACTTAAAGAAAATCACTTAAAATATTTATCACAACCGGCTTACGAAGCTTTTTTGTTGTGTTTTGCGCTAGAGTTGCTGCAACATAAAGCGAAGCGGATTGTAAATCCTGCGGTGGACAAACAAATCATACTCGCCGGCGGCTAAAGCCAATATTTCCAGCGGCGACGAAATAAATACACGTGGCTAACTATCGGCTAAAGAAACTGGCAACAAATTTTGACATAGATTTTAGAACATGAAGATTAGTTAATAAAGTCGTCTGTAATTTTAAGCCGAAGCCACCCGGCAATTAGTCGACCGCCTTCGCTCTTTGCGAAGGTTCAAAGTACATTGTATTCGAAATTAAAAAAAGAATGCTTTTTGTACTGAATATTAATGTTAATTGAAAAATTCTACCAAATTGGTTTTTCTATTGTTTTCTTTGATTTTTGATAAGAAATTACTTCATTTTACTTTGAAGAATATAATACAACTATAAGTGTTTTTAAATCTTATCTTGCCCTGGGTGTTAAGTTTTTGTTTTTTTGTTTTATTTTTCAACTGTATCAGGTGTGGGAAAGACAGTGCTATTACTTCTTTTTTTTTAACATTTAACAGCATTCTTCGTTCCTGCCTTCTTATATACTAAAAACAAAGGTATTGTGTGCGTAAATGTATAAATTCAATAAATAAATCCATCAAGTGAAAGTTTCAGTCACACACGAAGGGTTTTTAAAAATTCTTTTAATTTATAAAAAAGTTCTTAAAGCGATGAAGATACTTTGGGTAAATTAAAAATAAGGTCCAACAAAACGGCGTTACTTTTAAAGCACCTTATTTTAGAACTGCGTAATTTTAAAGTCTCAGTCTGTTATGATATTTGTGAAATTCTCGTTCTTCTAAAAACACCCCTTTATTTCTAAATTTATTGCTAATAATTTGTTTTTCTAGCGAAAATATTTGTTCATACCATGTGTGATTTCAACTGTGAAAATCAGGTCAGAATTGGGGTGCCCTCTAATTTAAAGTTGCTTGATGCTATAGCGCACATAATTCTGCTGACACTGTGCACGTTTAACACAGTTTAAAAAGTCAGATTTTTATGAATATTACGTCTCTTTCGGAACACCTTTTAATTTTTAGTACGTCATTTTCTGTGAAAATTTCAATAGTTTACCTATTACGGTTCAAGAGATAGAGGAGCTGTGAAAGATTGTCTGTCCATCCATTGTGACGAAAAAAGTATATCCTTTTGTCCTACCCTACTTTTTAATAATTTCAGTTTTCCATGCCTGATCAGCATTATTTACTCTTTCTCTTTTCAACGCGAGTAGTTCAGATTTGTGATTATTTTTATAGTTTTTTTTTTTTTAATATTATTTTTTAGTATTATTTTGTTGACGGCTAAGGCAACAGGTGATTAGGGTTTTAATTTTAATTTGATATTTTAATTTTTTTCTAGTTATAATTTTCACTTACATGTGTACATGTGTATTTATAATTATCATTTTTACATCGGTTTTTAAATTTACTTAAAGTATTAAAATAATTTAAAAAATTTCTTTTTGTTAATAGAGACATTTTTTATTTCTTTTTAGAATGGAAAGTTTCTGGGTACAGAGTGCAATTGGGGCCATTAAGGCCATTGCATTCGTTTGTGATATAATCACTTTACCGGTATATTTGGTATTACAAAGACCCTGGAAACGAAGACAAGAAGCTAAACGTGTTAAGGTGAGTATTTCTTTTTATAACAACGAATCTTTTGAATACAATTACTTCCAATTATGTCAACTCCTTGATGCTTTATAAGATTTGTACATCGGCAGTATAAATTTTTCATTTAATTTTTTACACAGTTTAATTACACAAAAAAGACAAAAAGAGAAAAAAATTGAAAATTTTAAAACGCAGTAAAAAATTTTTTTACATGGTTGTAAAATCCATTACATGAAAGCAACGTCCAATAGCTGGATTTTATAGTTACATTTAATCATATTATAGTTGGAATATTTACCATTTCCGAATATTTAATCATTTTCATTTTTGGCTAAGTTCAGTTTTTTTCCAATGACCTTTAAAAAAAAAAAAAAAAAAAAACAATTATTTTACAAACGCATGCAGACGTTTTCAAGGAAAACAAGGAAAAATTAGATACCAGCAGAATATAATGCTGCAATTTCTGGACCGCTACATCCTTCTTCTGCATTCTTCGTGTCTATCTACCGAAGGTTGTGTACATTGTAAATTTCATCTGTTTAACCAACTAATTTTGTAAATAAGAATACGAGAAGTATTTATATCAATATTAATTTAATTAGACGAAGTCGATACACAAACCAAAGTATTTCTTCACTGTTCTCCTTGTAGCTTGTCTTCTACATTTGCTTTTGCTTTGTACCAACCATCGGTTGATTACTCACAACATTATAGATGCTGCTTCAGTATCGTATTGTTTTCAATTTCGTAAAAATTAGATCCTGAATAATTATATTGAGATATAAATAAATTTATATATGATTAGCACGAAATTCTCTCAAAGAAAGAATCTCTTATATACAAACAGGAGTTTAATCTTATTCAACAAAATTATGTTAAATGCTGGCTGGTGTTGCAATAAATGTTAATCATTTGAATTTTTTTTTTTCAATATAATCTTATCAAAATCGTATATAAAATTCTAGTCAATTTGTTAAACTGCGTCGAAAGTTTTTAATGACAAAAAATAAAACACATGACCGCCCCACAAAGACTTATAAGAACAAATTATAGATTAAAACTTATTTTTTTAACTCTCCATAATAAATTATAAATGGTTGAATTAATAAGGCTGATTCATGCCAGACTTAATTAGAAAATTATCCCATAAATATTTGTTAGATCACAACAACAGAGTCTGTGACTAAAGGTGCACAATGGGGGCCGTCTTATCCAAATTCGTTCTTAATATAAAAGCAACAATTTTTAAAATTAAATTATTAGATTTTCTCGGTTCTCGATAAAAGCAACACCTATTGGGTGTAATCGAAATAGAGACAATTTTTTGTTTAACAGGTTGGGCTGTTACTTAGATTAGCATGTGGTTTTCTATATAAATAGCTCGTTTCCTCCCCTTTTTTAATCGAATTCAAAAAAGAAGGAGGTTATCAATTCGACCGTATGATGGTGTTTTAAATTTGTGCCTCCATAACTACGTCATTTCCGGATCGACTTTGAAAGGTGATGCTTACAGATTGGTCCCGTTTTAAAAACAGTTTTTAAATTAAAAATTTAGGGGGGTCCTCGTAAAGAGGCACACCTTTAAAATTAAAAAAAAAAAAAAACTGCGTATCACTATAGCTGCCAATGGCTAAAAGTATTACAAAAATTAAACTTAAAATTAAAGGGTGTCCCTGTAGGTTACGTAAATTGACCTATATTGGCCTATCTTTTATACCGTTATAGACAAACCCTTGAAAATTAAAAAGGATGTCGATTACTATGACCGTTATAGTAATAAGTAATAATATTCAAAAATTATAAATTAAAGGGTGCCCCAATAGTTCATTTAATTCAATGTATATATACGACCATACTTTTGAACAGTTGTAGACAGACGCTTGAAATTTACAACGAACCTGTATTGCTAACTCCGCTTTAACAAGTATAAAATATGGATTTGGGAATTAAAGGGTGTTGCTAAAATTAATGTAATTTGATTTAATGGGCCGTATCTTTTGAAAGGTTCTAAAACAAGCATCTGAAAATTAGACAGAATGTCCACTCCTTTGTTTTATATAATTAGAAGCATAAATACCTCAGATTATAAATTAAAGGGTTTTTCAATAGTTGATGTAATTTGATGTTTATGACTAACCTTTTAGACAGACGGTTGCAATTAACAAAGAACGTGAGTCCTGAGACCGAACTCTACTATAACAGCAAATATAAAATTTTAATTTAGAAAATAAAGGGTGCCCTTAAAGTTGCTGCAGTTTGATGTATATTGCCAAACTGCTGAGCAGTTGTAGACGGACAGTTGAAATTAACAAGAAGCTGTGCTTAATCTGCAATAACAAGCATAAAGTTTGGAGACGGATTATAAAGATGTCCTAATAGTTGATGTAATATGATGTATGTGGCCATACTTTTGAACCGTTTTTAAGTCGTTATTTTTTGCAAGTATAATTTAGTATTGTTCACTCTGGAAATCAAATATACTGTCCGCGATTGAAGTACAAACTAAAAACAAACTTACAAAGAAATTCAGTATTTATATCACAATTAAACTTCAGGAAAAACGTTGAATTACAAGAAGTTTTTTTTTTTGCTCGTAAAAATTATTGGTAATGAAATTTGTTGCAACTTGGCCGTCTCTGGTTAATTTGGTGATGCCAAGGTATCGTTACGCTTTGTTGTATCGTTTGCGCTTTGTTGGATCGCTAGTAAAACAGTTAGCTTTGGTTAAAATTACATTGTTCGTGTAAAATCAATTGTTTAAGAATAGTTTTCGATTGAGGACTAACCAATAAAGACCAAATTAATGACAGCATTAAAAAGCCACTGCAAATATGGTTCTTCTGCGAAAAAAGCAACACCAATTGAAAAACTACAAAGACGACGCTGCATAACATCCATTGCAGGCTGTCTAGGAAACCAGATCACGGAAATCATAAGAATGGTTAGGCAGGGAATGAATGGTGCATTTAATTAACATAACTTCACTCTTCAATGTTTTGCTTAACACTACCTTACTGTTCGCAACTGCATGTTTTATTTTTAGGCGAGTTAAAACGTTTAGATTTTTATCATATGAGAACATCTTGCACTTTTTTATAGTTGTTTATTTTTTACTTGTAGCTTTGTACATGTATGGGTATAAGAAAACTGCTTAAAACAGAAATATCTATTTTATAGGTATTTATTTCTCAAAAGCCTAAGAATAATAAAAGTAAATTATCTGATTCAATAGCTTCTAATGGTTGGCACGCGCTTAATATTGCAATTTTAGGCAGAATAAAAAAATTAATCTTTTCAAAATCATTTGTTTGCTCCAAGTTAAGCCAGCTTTTTATTTAAAATATTCTATAAAGCTGACAAAATTTATGAAAGATTTAAAAATGCCGCCATTTGTATACTCAAGTGTTATTAAAATTAAAAATTCAATAAGTTAAAAATATGGACGCAATATTGTTTTAACTTCGGCCATTGTAGAGAGTGTAATTTATAAATTGATAAAGACTGGATCGCAATAACGCTAGATACACTGGTCGTCCGAAAGTAAACCGCTCAAGTGCTAATATTGAAGTTGTCTCTAACACTCTCATAGGTCTTTTTAAGGCTTAATACCTAGAGACTTAAAATGGCTGCTACAACAACAAATAATAATAAAATAAAGATATAAAATAAAGAATGTCTCCACCGAGACGAGACGTGCTTTTTATGTATACGGCCATACGTTTCGCAACTTAAAAGGCAGGGCTTTAAAAATTTACACGGTGTCAATTGAAGACAACTATTTTGACATAATTTTTTAAACTTGCATTTATACAGCCCAATTATTAACAAAAATTCCGTGTAAGTTTTTTTACTTTTATCTTTTCTCTCATTATAATTTTTTTTTCTCCTTTTTATTGAATGAGAAAAGTGAAAAAAAAACTCGGGGGAAAAAAGGAGGTGTGAATTATGAAAGTAAAATTAAATGTAAAAAAGCAAAATATCTCCCTTTGAATTACGGTGATGCCACTTTTGTATTGTTTTGCTCCCATGGAATTCAAAATTGAGGAATTCTTTCCTCGAGAAAAATTTTTTCCGTGAGAAAGAAATTCCGTATGAATATTCATGATTGAGCTAACAGACTTTGGATACTGAATACCGTTGTTATCAGAGCGACAAATTTAATTTTTATAATACCCAGAGAGGAGATAGCAGTGATTTTGTTTTTAAATAGAACTTCAGCATGTAAAAGCTATCAGTTGAACTTACGATTATACGTTGAGTCTGCTTTGAGGCGAGGCCTGGTCATAATAGAACGTCTGTAAATTAACAAGTGGTTGGTTTGTCAAACAATCATTATGTTGCAGAAATGCTGCATAACAAAAGATGCTATCAAGTTTCTAGTTTCATTTCAGTAAAATTGCATCCTTACACTTTTTTCACTATATTTTTTTTTGCAAATGAAATATATCCTTGGGTAAAAATTTGTTCAGAGCGTTGCTTAGCCTACGCCAATCGTTATACAAATAATCAACAAAATTAAACATTTTCTTAACAGATTTTTATCTTTTATCACAAAACAACACAGAAGTTTTCACACAAATTTCAAATAAAATCGACTTAATACTTAAAAAATTATTTTTAAAATCAATAATATTTTAAGTTTCTTTGTAAAAAAGAAGAAAAATATTTATTAAAAAAATGTATTTTTTTGTTTGTTTTCTTTCTATCTAAACCTGTTATATTTTTTAATATATTTGAAACAGGCTTTGCCAGTTAAGGTCACTAATGAGGAAAAGTCCAAATATACAACGGATGACATTGAGGTTTTGTTACAAAAAATATTTATTGTTGTAATTTATATATTTTCATACTCTTTAAGTTTTGCAACTTGTTTTTCCTTAAAAAGGCGAAAACTAACAAGGTGTTGGTAATTTTATATTTTTTTTGTTTGTTGTTTTATCAAAATAAGTAAACGCAAATAATATTCAAAATAGCACTGTAGGGGATTATGAAAACCAAGACAAAAGAAAAAAAAATTTCCTTAACGGTGAAAGTTTCCTTAAGACACCTTTAATAGTTTGCCCAATAAAGTAACACTTATACTTTTTATTAAAAAATAATTTCTTTTTTATAAATTTTTTTTTCTTCATTGAATTGGAAAAATATACCATTTCCTACTAAATAATAGATTTCATTTGTCATTTCCAGGCAAAAGTTGTTCACAGCGATGAAACATCGATAACTTATCGCACAACTGAACCGCCTAAAGAAGTACATATAAAAATGTTGCAGGACAATATAGATACTCTGGAAAAGGTTTTCAATTATGTTGCTAAAACTCACTCATCGAAACGTTGTCTGGGTACTCGTCAAATA
The DNA here is from genome assembly GCA_937654795.1 of Cistogaster globosa. NCBI lineage: Eukaryota > Metazoa > Arthropoda > Insecta > Diptera > Tachinidae > Cistogaster > Cistogaster globosa. Next base: position 20,454,124 of record OW569407.1, read on the forward strand.
CTCAGCGAAGAAGATGAGCTACAGCCCAATGGTCGTGTCTTTAAGAAATATAATATGGGCGAATATAAATGGAAAAACTATATAGAGGCTGAACGTATGGCAGCGGCATTTGGACGTGGTTTGCGTGAATGTGGCCAGCAGCCTCATAAAAATGTTGTGCTCTTTGCTGAGACGCGTGCTGAATGGATGATTGCCGCTCACGGTTGTTTCAAACAATCCATGTCCATTGTCACTGTCTATGCTACGTTGGGCGATGAGGGTGTGGCCCATTGTATAAGTGAGACAGAAGTTACTACTGTCATAACATCACATGATCTGTTGCCCAAGTTGAAAGTGTTATTGCCAAAATGTCCACTAGTTGATACGATTATTTTTATGGAAGATCAATTGCATAAAACTGATACCACTGGCTTCAAGGAGAACATTAAGATTTTTCCTTTTTCAGAGGTTGTACGCACCGGTGAAAGTAGTAAATTCGGTAAGTTTTGTTGTTTTCTCCCAATTTCAAGAAACCCTTTTCTTGTGAACACATTTTCATTATTTATTTATATTTTTTTCTTATAGAAAATATTCCTCCAAAGGGTGATGATATTGCCATTATTATGTATACTTCTGGTTCTACTGGTACCCCTAAAGGTGTGTGTTTGTCACATAAAAATTGTATTGCCACCATGAAGGGTTTTGTTGATTGTGTACCCATTTATCCAGATGATGTTTTAATAGGGTAAGTTCGCTAATTATGGATAAGGACTATACAATTTTTTTGTATTATTTTCAAAATGGCCCTCAATGGCCCTTTTTCCCTTACGACCTTAAGAATTAGTTTTGTGAGATAAATACAAAAAAAAAAAAAAAAAAAAAAAAAAAAAGAAATGTGATGAACTGTTATATGATCTAACTATGTTACGTTGTTCAGATTTAATCTCTGGCAGATGTTTTTAGCACTAATAGAGCCACGACTTTCGCTAATAACTTTAAATGTAACTCCATTTTTTTTCTCCTTCTTCTATCTATATTCAAAATCACTTACTTACTTTCCTACAAATTTCTAATATTAAAAAAAATGTTTGTTCTATTTCCTAATTGTAGCTTTCTTCCATTGGCACATGTTTTTGAATTGGTGGCTGAAAGTGTTTGTCTAATGACTGGTGTATCTATTGGTTATTCAACTCCTTTGACGTTAATCGATACAAGTAGCAAAATAATGAGAGGTTGCAAAGGTGATGCGACTGTATTAAAGCCCACTTGCATGACCACAGTGCCGGTAAATTAAAAAAAAAAACATTTTATTTTGTAGCGATTGGTAACGTTTTTGTTTTTGCTTATTGCAGCTTATCTTGGATCGCATTTCTAAAGGCATTAATGATAAAGTTAACTCCGGTTCGGCCCTTAAAAAGGCATTATTCAAATTTTGTTATCAATACAAAATAAAATGGTTCCAAAGAGGTTATGAAACTCCCTTAATTGACAAGTAAGTAAATAAAACTTGCCGCTAATGGTAGTTAATTTTTTATTAAAAAGCAACAACAAAAATCAAATAATTTAATTTATAAAATGCTTAACGATGTTATTTTTTGGATATTTGTATAATTTTTTTTATTGTGATGTTTTTAATTGACGACTCTTTACGACAGATATTCAAATTATATGGCATTATATTTAATTGAATTGTGAAATTTTATTATTCGAATGATTTTAATCGAATAATTTTAATCGACTAATTTTAATCGAATAATTTTAATCGAATAAATAAAAAAATATATATTCTTTAAAGAAAAAACTTCCTATATCGTGTAATGGCTCATTAAATCCCATGAGAAATTATAAAAATTATCGAAGTCTCTGGGAAAAATAAAAAATTTCAAATAAATGTTTAAACACTCAATCAAGTTTTTGAAACAAAATTAAAAAAATATTTTTTTTAAATAAACTTTTAACTATTTTGTTTTTAATATTTAACTACAAGTTAATTTGTTTTAATATTTCTTTTTTTATTAATCAAATTTTCTCCCTCCAGAATGGTATTCAAAAAGGTTGCCAAACTCATGGGCAGTCGTGTACGCATGATGCTGTGTGGCGGTGCACCTTTATCGCCTGATACCCATGAACAAATTAAAACTTGTTTATGTGTAGATTTAATACAAGGTTATGGACTGACTGAAACGAGTTCAGGTGCAACTTGTATGGATTGTAAGTTCTATTTAATCAGTTGTTTAAAGTAAAAAATTAAAAACTATTTTAATGTTGATTTTGTAGATCGTGATACACAGTATGGCCGTGTAGGCGCTCCTTTAACTGTCTCTGAAATTCGATTGGTCAATTGGGAAGAAGGTGGCTATAGAGTTACCAATAAACCTTATCCACAAGTAAGTTTGATTTTTAGACTCTAGAAACAATAATCCTTGACAAGACGAGTTTAGTGTCTGTTTAATTTAAAAAATCATTTAAAAATCTGAAAAAAATTAATTTCGAAACACAAATAAATAAAATAATTAAATTGATTAAAAAAAAGCTCATACTTTTTAGTCAGAATCGAATTTAAATGTGTTAGACAGTAAATGAAACAATTTTTTAGAAAAAATTTTGCTAGAACTAGAATTTTGAAAAACTTTATGTAGATGCAAGTATAGCGCTCTCCTTAAACTGTTCCCTATTTTTGCTTGCGCCAGTTCATAAATTGATCGCTACATCTGAAGTTGAATGAACTAAACGAATTTAATCGAATAATTTTATTCGATTAATTTTATTCGAATAATTTTATTCGTATAATTTTATTCGAATTTTTTTTTTATTTTATTTCATTAACTTTATTCGATTAATTGTATTCGAATAATTTTATTCGAATAATTTTATTAAATAAATCTTTAAACTATATACATCTCAAAAATAAGAACAAATCAAATAAAAATTAAGTTTAACATGTTTCAGTTTATTCGACAATTTTATTTTATTTTACTAAATAATTGTTTTCAAAAATTCGCAAATAAACGAAATTTTCAATTAAAAGATTCTAAAGTTGATTTAAATTATTTAAGAAAAACTATTCGTTGAATTTATTTGAATTTTCTTGAAGCTAATAAATGATTTTTCTTAAATTACCATCAAAAATAGAACAAACATAATCCCAAGTTAAAATGAATAACTATTTCAGAATTATACGATTTAGCCGAATATTTTTGCCATTAAATTTCGAATTGGATTAATTTTATACTGCTACATTTAATTTTATTCGAATGTAGATATTTAATATAATAGTTTTTAAAACACTAATTCCTTCAACATAACAAAATTATTTAAATATTTTTTGTATATTTTTGTCTATGCATTTTTGCAACATTTTTATTAAAATACAAATACGAGCAAAAGAATGTGAGGCTTAAATTTTATTAATTTGATCAAATTATTCGATTATCGTTTTTCGACAGTAATAATTTAATACATTTTATTAATTTATTATGAGTGATGCAAAAGGTTTTAAATTTAAAACAAATTTAAAAAATATTTACATATAATTTTATTAATTAATTTAACTATTCGTTCGAATAAATTAGTTCCAGTTAATTAAAACTTACATTTTTATTTTTTTTTATTTTTGGCCGATGCAAATAGTTTAGGATTTGTATTTACTAATGTACAATTATATTATTCGAATAATTTTAATCGATTAATTAACCGAATAACTTTTTCAACTTTATCTTATTCTTCCATTTTTTAAATATGAATTTTTGTTTACAGGGCGAAGTAGTTGTTGGAGGCGAATGTGTGTCTTTGGGTTATTATAAATTACCCTCAAAAACTGCAGAAGAATTCTTTGAAGAGGATGGCAAACGTTGGTTTAAAACCGGAGATATTGGTGAAATGCATCCAGATGGCGTACTTAAAATTATTGGTAAAAATTCCTTTTAAAAATAAAGATTATTTTTTTTAATTTTAATTATTTTTCCTCCAAAGACCGTAAAAAGGATTTGGTTAAGTTACAAGCTGGCGAGTATGTTTCTTTGGGAAAAGTTGAATCTGAATTAAAGACCTGCACCTTGATTGAAAATATTTGTGTGTACGGAGATCCTACAAAACAATACACGGTTGCTTTGGTCGTGCCCAATCAAAAGCATTTGGAGGAATTAGCACAACGTCATGGCATGAAGGGGAAAACATTTGAGGAATTATGTTCTAATCCGGAGGTGGAAAAGGCTGTGGTTAAAGAAATGGCCGAACATGCTAGAAAATGTTGGTTAAACAAATGTTTTTATTTATTTTTTTTAATTATTTTATTTTTTTAAGGTAAATTACAAAAATACGAAGTACCCGCCGCCATTACCTTGTGCAAGGAAGTTTGGTCACCTGACATGGGTTTGGTAACAGCTGCCTTCAAACTGAAACGCAAAGATATTCAAGATAAATACCAGCACGAAATTAATCGCATGTATGCCTCATGAAAGTGACTAAATAATAAATTGTAGTTTAATGAAACAACAAACAATAACCAGACAGCAAAAATCGTAATGAAAGTAAAAAATACATATTTATTTCAAATAACTACAAGAATATCCTTTCTCAATTTCTCTCTCTCTCTCTCTCTCTCTCTTCGACTTCACTTCCATCGCCTGTCTGTCTACGTTCTTAAGCTTTTCCTGTAAACACTTCCTAAATACTGTCAACTAAATAAACACAGCAATATTTTTTTAACTTAAATCGATTTATTGCATTAAATTAAAATAAAAAGAAGCAAAGAAATTATCTAAAAAAATTGTGTACGTTTAAATTAAAAAAACATCAATTTAAAGTACAGCAAAACACAACTTTAAATAAAAAACGGAAGTTAATTTATCTTATTAATTTATTAAGAAAATATAAAATAATTGAATTATCAATTATGCTTGATTTGGAAAAAACTCAATTAAAAACAAGAAAAACAAAAGAAAAGAAACACACAATATAAACTTTGTAAAATAATGATCTTTAGAAATTTAAAATTAAAACGAAGGGGCGTCTCAAAGTGATGAGTTCAAATACTTTTTATTCTGAACAAAAAAAAAAAAAAAAAAAAAAAAAAAAAAAAAAAAAAAATGGCATTATTTGGTGTCTGGTATACTTTATCAGTTCTGCGGTTGCCTCCCCCTGCAAATCAAACAGTTAAATGCTGTCGTTCAATCCAATTAGGAGCGTTTTTTAAAAAAAGTTTAAAATTTTAAGGTTTATAACCATCAATCATGATTGTACTTTTTTTTATGTGTAAAAATACTGTTTATGCAATATTCGCTCTGAGACAAAATGTGAGTCTGATGGACACTACTTCAATTTTAAGTGAATTAAATTTTTGTTTAAATAAAAAGAAAGTAACTGACCTTATCATTTTGGCGCGCACCTTTACACACATATAAAAAAAAAATTTTCTGTGTTTTTTTATATAAAATGTTAACTAAATTAATTTAAAAAAAAAAATAAATTGAAATTAATATTTTTTTGCGTTAAATGAATTTTTAAATTATTTTTGTTTCTAATGCTTAAAGTAAATTTATTAAATTATGTTAGAAAATTATTGAAATATTTTTTATTATTATTATTAATTTTTTAATATTGAAAAAAAAGTACAAAGTACTTTGGTTTTGTACATGAATTAAAATAATAACAACAACAAATAAAGAATGATTTATAAAATTTTATAATGGCATTTTGTTTTTAAGATGATTGTAAATTTTGTTTATTTTATGCAAGAATTATAACTATTTTTTTTTTAATTTTATTTTCAATTAGCCTTTAATTCTAATTGCAAATTGTTATACATTTAAGTGTATTAAGTACTTTTTATTTAATAGTAAAGCTAAATTTAAGGTTTAGTACTAAACATAAGAAATGTTTGAAAACATTTTATTGTTTATTATTTTCTTATTAGCGAAGACTTAAGAAATGAGCCAGTAATTTTTAATAAAAACAAATATTAAATTTATGAATAAATTATATATAAAAAACACAAAAAAATAACTACTTTTATTAATTTTTTATTTGAAGTTAATTCATTTTAAAAGAATTTATTTATACTTTAAGAAATAAATCCTTTTGAAAAATATACGTTAGCATTCAATTTATTATTTCTTTTAGATTAGAACTTCAAAGTGTTAAAATGTAACAAGCAGCTGCAGAATAGTCCTATTTATTTCTATCGCCATGAAAGGTATATATTTTTAAATGCTACAATACCAAGAGCCCATTTAGATTTGGAGGGTTACTCTGTATTTCGATTCGAAAGAAAACATTTTTTTCGAATGATTTTATTTTCGAATCGATAGTTAAAATTGCATCAATTTGAAATGTTAACGGTGTGATTTCTAAACCAAGTTTATAACACTAAAATTGTTTTAGTATTACTAATGGGCTTTAAACAAGGAAAACTGCGATTAAAAAATCTGTGTTCGCTAAAGTCCATTTAAGTGCAATTAATAATCACCTCAATCTTGAATATCTTTTTTCTGGAAATGTTGTCCCTTTTTTCCAAATTGCAATCGTGAATAATTCAATTAAACAATTTCTCTTGTAAACATAAATTTCCTTTATCCTGTATGACTTTTTTATACCTTTCATCACAGGAATATTTATGTTTGTCACTCTGTTTGTGACTTTTACAATATCCATTTCCGACCCCTTAATCTATATATATTCTGATTCTTTATGCATAGAGAAGCCGTTTGAGCGATGTCCATCCGTATTAGTTTTTAAAACAAGTTTGCCGAGGCATTGGATCAGTTAGCAAGAATTTAAATACTTCAATCGATCAGGCATAATTTCGAAAATTTTGCTATTGAAAATCGAGGCAGCGGACAAAACATAATGCCAGCCTTTAATTTTTCTATATCATTTGGAAAAATTGAGTAACTCCAACAAAAAAAAAAAAAAAAACAAATATATGGGCGATAGAGAATTAAGAAAAAAGAAAAAAAAAATATAAAAAAAATTGGCGCTCGCCCATATTTTTCGAGTTACGGGACTCTGAATTTTCCAAAATTTTTTTAAATTTCAACATGGGTATCGTTTAAAAGCTTTTGAAGAGATTTTAAAGAAAATACTAATTTTTGCTTAACCCATTAAGAGCCGATGACATTTTTTTGTAAAGAATTTTTTTTTTGATTTTTATAAATCAATTAAATTTTAATTTTTTGCATTTAGTTCATTTTTTAATTTAACTTTTATAAAGAAAAAATATTTTTCAAATGTATGCGGACGTTTTCCAAGGAAATCAAGAAAAATTAGACGCTGGCAGAATTTAATGCAGCATTTTCAGGAGCGCCGAGTCCATCATCAGCATTCTTTGCATCCATCTACTTTAAGTTGTGTATGTTGTAAATATCATCCATTTATCCAACTAATCAATATTAATTTGGTGTAGTACAAAACTGCAACAAATGTACAAGACGTGTTTTGGAGAAAACAACAAAGAAATGCTTTAAGTTGTGTGTGAATGTCGTCAAACCAAATTAATATTGATTAGTTGGTTCAGTGGATGATATTTACAATTTGCCATTACGTTGTAATGGTCCATGTCTCTAAGTTAATAATTGCAAAGCTTTACAACCAGTCGTTTTTAGTTGTGGCATTCATGTGTTCAAAAGTTAGATATTAGAAAACTCAATGTTCAGCATCAAGAGAATGAAAAATCGTTGTGCGAAATTTCTGAAATTGTTGGGCACTTAAAGTCTAGTGTACAAACATTTTTAAGGAATTGTAAAATGAACAGCAGTATTAATTGTAGACTAAGAAGTGGCCGTCTGCAAAAAATTACTCAATGTATAAAACGACACATTGAAAGAAATAGACAAAAACCCAAGGATAACGGCTGTTGATATAGCAAAAGACATGGAAACAATGTCGATTGCCACTCTTCATCTAGAAACAGTACCCAGTGTATTGAGAAGTAGAGGTTTTCATAACCGAGTGCCTCGGAAAAAACCAATCACAAGTGATAATAATAACACCAATCGAATGGAGTTTGCTAAAAACCTTAAAAATGACGATGAAAACTTTCGGAAAAAATGTCGTCTTTAGTGAGGAAAGTAAATTAAACATATTCCAATTTGATGGAAAACAAATAGTTTGGCGCAAAATGATTAAAGAGCTGGAACATAAAAACTTGATGCCTACAGTAAAACGGAGGCGGTTTCATTACTCGTATGATTTGGGGATGTACATATGTTGGCGGCTGCGGTTGGAAATTTAGTTTTTATTAAGACAGCAATAGATCGGCTTATGTATTTGAACATTTTAAAAGATAATTTGAAGAAGTCAGCATCCAAAATGGGTCTGCCTGGAAATTGGTACTTTTAACACTGCGCCCATTAGAAGGGCCTGACCTTAACCGCACTGCAAATTTATGGGATGAATTAGATCGCAGGATAAGAAAAACTGCGTTGAGGAACAACCAGGACCTAAAAAATGCTCTTATCAAAGAATGGTTCAAAGTTTCTTCGAAAACTACCGGTCAACTGGTATATTATATGAAGAAACGCGTAAATGGCCTGTTAGAAAGTAAAGGAGGTGCAACAAAATATTAAAACATCAATATTTTTTATAAAATCAAACGGTAAACTACGGAGTATGTACATATTTCTGTGTATTAAAAACTGAATTTTTAAATTTTTTTAGTAAATATTTCTATTTTTCAAAAATCATTTGGTTTAAAAAAGTTTTATTTTTTATAACGAAATATAGGGTATAAATATTGCTGATATAAATTTGTAAATTTTACATAAAATGTAGTTTTTTGGTGGGTATGTAGAGTTTTTTGTGCCACTGTATTTTTTTTTTTGTTTTTTTTTTTTGATTGGAGTTTTGATATGGAGTTATAAACACAATCAAAGGCTACCGACCATCGACTTCAAAAGTATCTGACTACAAAAATAGCCAAGTCGCCAGCTACTTAATTCTTTTAACGACTACCGACCACTAACTACAAAAAATAAACATCTGTTTTGACATACAGTGATGGTGCAAAATGAAGCAAACAGTAATTTTTTTGATATTGATTATCATCAAATGTTTATTTTTAGAACGTAAAATGGTTCTTACAAAGCTTCATATAAGAAGTAATCAAAAAATTTGAACAGATTTCATTCGCCGATAGAATAATAACAAAAAAAATTTTAAAATATCGATTTTTTATGGGACAAAAGTATAGGCACATTCATTGTTAACGGAAATAAAAGACGTTTATAAATTCGCCAATCTGGCAATACTGTATTTTTTGACAGAATGGAATGTTCCGTTATTATTTTCAATTTCTTTCAGTTGGTGAAAAGTAAGAAAAATTTGTTAAAAATAATAATTTCTTTGTCGTTTTCTAAAAAATGTGTCCTAAATTAAGTGAAACTACAGAATCACAGCGAAAAATAATTCTCCATCTGCATAACCAAGGCAAATCTTTTGCTGAGATTGGCGAATTAATGGATCGAAGCCGTTTTACTATTCGGACAATAATTAATCGTTTTAAAGGTAAAACTAATTTTGAAAGTGCTAAACGCTGTGGTCGTCCCAGAAAATTAACTGAGAGAGAACGTGCCCAAATAATACGGAAAGTTAAAATTGATCCGAAAACAACATCTACACAGCTGGCAGCGGACGTCAAGGAAAATTTCGGTAAGGACGTGCACTCTAAAACTGTTCAGAGATTACTACATGAAGCCGGTTATAAATCACGTGTTGCTAGACGAAAACCATTAATATCTGCAGTTAATAAAAAAAGACGTATGGATTATGCAAAACAATTTGAAAAACAGCCATGCAGTTTCTGGGAACAGGTTCTCTTCTCAGACGAAAGCAAATTTAATATTTTTAAGCCTGATGGACATTCACGAGTATGGCGAAAACGTAATACTGCATATGACGAAAAAAATCTTACACCAACAGTAAAATATGGTGGCGGAGGAGTTATGGTCTGGGGCTGTATGTCTGCAGCGGGTGTCGGAGAACTAGTCTTCATTGATGAAATAATGAAGAAGACTGTTTACTTAAATATTTTAAAGGAAAATGTTAAGAAAAGCGCCATTAAATTGGGTTTGTCAGAGTCATTTACATTCCAGCATGACAATGACCCCAAACATTCTGCTCACGACGTCAAGATGTGGCTTGCATATAACACCGCACATGTATTGCCACATCCTCCGCAGTCCCCAGACCTAAATCCCATTGAGCATTTGTGGGAGGAGCTAGACCGAAGAATTCGGAAACGCAATTATTCAAACAAATGTGAGCTTAAAACAGCGTTAACCGAAGAATGGCTTAAAATTGATAAAAATTTTACAAAAAAATTAGTACACTCCATGCCTAATAGACTTAAAGCCGTTATTAAGCAGAATGGACTGCCAACAAAATACTAATTTGAGTTTCTGACTAGTTTTGATTCCGTTAACAAAGAATGTGCCTATACTTTTGTCCCACAGAAAATCAAGTTTTTTAAACCTTTTCGTTATTTTTCTACCACCGAATAAAATCTGTTCGACTTTTTTGGTTATTTTTAATATGAATTACTGTTATAATTATTATATGTTCTTTAAATAAATATTTGATACTTACAAATGTGAAAAAAACATATTTTGTTTCATTTTGCAGCTTGTGCCTATACTTAAGTCCTTCACTGTATGTATTAAAGTTAAGCAAAACAACCAAAAAAATGCGCCAAATAAAAAGTAAATGAAAAATGTAAACAAATGAACAGATGATTATTATTTTTCAATGGTGCCACTATAATAGTTTTTCGCGTTTTTAATAGCGATATTTAATGTATTGCGTTTTTAAAACCACCATTTCATGCATTTATTGTATTGGCAGCACTAATCTGTTTTTTTGTAGTCAAGAAAAATAGAAATTAGCCGAAGTTGGCTACAGGCTACAAAAGAAGCCGTGTAGTCGGTAGTCGTGTAGCGGCTAAAAGAATTATTCTCATAAGCAAGCATGTATTCTATTTTTGACATCTTGTAGTCGATAGTCGGTGGACTTAATTGTGTTTATAGCATTACCTTACTAAAGTTGTACAGAAAACAATGCATAACTTATTAAATGTATGTAAATAAAATAATTTAAATAATTTTTAAAATCTTGCGTCTTTATTTGTAACATTTACTTCATCTAAAGTTTGTTTATTTTTGTTGTTCTTCTTCTTTCTAACACAATACACAAGAACTTCTTGATAGTCGGCTTTAGCCGACTTACAGCCGCCGCCGACAATTTTTTGCTTAGCCGCCGCCGCCGAGTTTTTATCACGACTTGTTTCTCTGCATATGAGATACTACATGTACGTTTGTGACCAAAAATTATAAACCTTATGTAAATTAACCAATATTGACAGACATAAGGAAAAATATACGAATCGAAAGCTTAAAAAACACATGTAAAAAACATGCCGTCTGTTGGTACCTTTACTTGTTTGTACTAAGTTGGGACAACAACCCTAAGCAAAACTTACAAAAAGTTTTTTTTTTTTATAACAGAAACACTTTATTTTAGAAAAGAATTTTATTTAAAATATTCAGTGAGAAATCTGCAGTATGGTACATGTGGTTATACATTCGAATGTAGCACTCTTACAGCATTGTTATTTCGGTACGCTACATACAAAAAGTGATTTCTGTAAAATTTCATTGAGATATCTCTATAGATGTCTGTCCACGAGATACCAAATTTTGTTCAAAATAAATCGTTTTCAAACCACTGTGGGCTTTGAGAACTATTGACAGCAAAAAAACGCTATTGTTTAGGTATGGCTGTTACTTGCTAATTTTTACAGATATTGTTGTTCTTACTTACATTCAATGTGTACTGATAGCATGTTTACTCTGAACAGGAACTAAATATTTGACGGAAAATTCATAATAAAATTTTTATTTCGAGGGGACTGGAAACTTCATGGAGTCTTTTACTTACAGAGTTTGAAATTCCATTGTAGAATCGAGCATAATTTTTGCTTTTATAATGTTTTTTTTAGGAATTTGAAGTTGCATTTTACAACTGGGAGTAATTAATTAAATTGACTAATTTATTGGCATTCAACGATTAATAAAGAAAATTATGTTTAAGTATTACTATTATTTTCATTAAAGCTAATTCTTTCTAATGAAAAGCTGTCATTGATAATAAGTTAAAAAATAAAATAATTATCGTTGACTATTTATTGAATGGTTTCAAAACGTTACCAACAATAAACGTCACTCCCTGTCTTTATACACTAATGAATTCGGCATTAAAAATTAAATTTTATAAGAGATTTGAAATGTATTTTAGGACAAAACACATAAAACACATTTTAATTTTTATGAATACAGTAGTAAAATATATTTATTAACCGACTTCAAGCAAAAAAAAAAAAAAAGGAGGTTATCAATTCGTGTGAATGTTACTTATTTTTAATTTTTGTGCTTGCAGAACTTTTTTCGCAATTTGACAGATTGTGCTTACAGATTGATCCCGTTTGAAAAACAGTTCATAATCCTAAAAACTAAAAGGTATCCCCATACAACATACATGTTTTTTTTATGAACCTTAAAGGGCACCATTTCAATATAAAAAAATTGCGTATCACTATAGCTTACAATAGCAAGAAGTAATACAAAATTAAATCTTTAAATTATAGGTCAATTCATTTGACCTATAGGGGCCTATCTTTTGAACCGTTTTAGACAAACGTTTGGAAATTGAACAGAATCTCAAAATCTATTATCGTTATAATAACAAGTTTACATAATTAAAATTATAAATTAAAGGGTGTTCTAATAGTGTATTAAATTTGATGTATATGACCGTACTTTTGAAATTTACAAAGACCCCGTATTGCCTTGTCCTTTGTAACAACAAATATAAAATATCGATTTGGAAATTAAAGGATGTCCCAATAGTTAGTGTAATTAAATGGATGTAGCCCAACACTTGAACCGATATAGACAGACAGACCGCTAAAACAAGTATAATATTTAAGTTTTGAACTTAAAGGGTGTTCCCATAATTGATGTAATTTCACCTATATGGCCTTATCGTTTGAACCGTTGTATACAAACACTATGAGAATTAAACAGAATGTCCACTACTTTGTCTGATATATAAGAGAGTACAAACATTAAAATTATAAATTAAAGGGTGTTACAATAAGTTATGTAATTTGATTTATACACACAAACAGTTGACCCTCTAAAGAAAAACGGTTGAAGTTTCCAAAAAACCTGTATTGCAGGTATAAGATTTAAATTTAGAATTTAAAGAGTGCTCCTCTAGTTGGTGTAACTTGATGTATGTAACAAAACTCTTGAACCGTTATAGATAGACAGCTAAACTTTACAAGGTACCTGAATTGCTAAGTTCACTTTAACAAGAAGTATAAGTTTTGAATTGGGAAACTAAAGGGTGTCCCAATAGACTATGTTATTTGTTGTATGTGTTTAAACTTTTGAACCGTTATGGACAGACAGCTAAAATCTGTTTTAAAGTTGTTTTTTTTTTTACCAAAAACTATTAGTTTTACGCAAAATTCTTTTTGAAGGTTCTGTTATTAAAAATTAAAAATTATTTTCTTTGCAATTGTAATAAGCAATTGAACAGTTTTATTATAATTTTTAATTTATGATTGTTAAAAAGACTTTTCTTCTTTTGTATCTATTTGCCAATAAATATTCAAAATTACACATAAAAATAGCATACTTTAAGGATGTGTTCAATTATATTTTATAATGCATTTTCTATTAAACATTTAAGCTTTTCGTGAACATAAAAAACCCATAAATATTTGTTATTTCATACAATTCTTTATTTAAAAATTTATTTTCGTTTTTAATGCAGCTAATAAATTTTCCAAAACAAAATTTTAAGTTTTATTACTTTCATGTTTTCCCATCACTGTTTCTGCAAGTCGTAAAGCAATAATTTGTTGTTTAAGTCGATACATGTATAAAAGAGCATAAAGAATAAAGTAACACTTTTTACCCAAAAAAATGTTGTGTTCAGTAACGTTAACTTATGCCAAGGAAAAAATATATACGAAAAAATAAATACTGAGCACTTAAGGGGTAAAAGAAATAAAGTTCATGCGAATATTATTTTATGAGTTATACCTTTTTAGCAGAATTTATATTTTACGTCGTTTATTTCGTTTTTTTTATGGCCATAAAGACATAAAAAAAGTTGTGCCCAAAAATTGGTTCATTTTTCGTTTACCTCTTGAATTGTTGAAGCTGTCCAATGCAGTGTGTAGAAACACTAAGAGAAATTTAGTGCTAAAATCTCTCATAAACCGTTGTCTAGTGGAAGAATGCTTTAAATTTAATTTTTAGTTTGACTAAATATTTTAATAAGAATAACAAGTAAGCGTGCTATATTTGGCTTTGCCAAATCTTATTTACCCTTCACCATTTATCTATATTTAGTTTAGTGAAGTAACTCCAATCAAAAAGTAAGTACAGGGGTCACAGAGAATTAAAAAAAAATTTTAAAAAATTACACAAAAATGTCATCTGCTCTTAATGGGTTAAGGATTTTTGTATTTCCCTAAAGATCTCTTCAAAAGCTTTAAAATAATACCCATATTGATAATTAAAAATTTTTGAAAATTTTAGAGGCCCGTAACTCGAAAAGTATGCGCAAGCACCAATTTATTCCATGGATGTTTTTTTCTTATTTTTTAATTCCCTAACGCCCCATATATTGGTTTTTTTGATAAGAGTTACTTCATTGATTTAAATGATGTGAAAAAATAGGGGTAGGCATAGTGTTTTGCTCGCTGCCTCAAAGGACGCGGACCTATCATGCTGATTTCCAATACCACTTTTTTCGGCAGTATGTTTGATCGATTGGCGTATGCAAATTTTCTCTAACCTCTCTAGTGCCTTGGTAAAGCTGAGTTCAACACTAACACGGAAGGACAGATGAACATTGCTCAATCGAATGCGCTATGCATAAGGACTCAGAATATAAAGAAATAAAACACAAACTATTTGCAATTTTCTCAAGCTGTTTTTTTTTATTAAAAGTATGATCCATTACAATTATAAGTGGAATAGAATATCATTCAAATGTCCACCATGACTGCGTCTGCAGACATCAATCCGAATATCGAAATTTTCAATGACTTTCCGACATGTTGCTGGTGTTATTTCACGAATTGCAACTTGAATGTTGTTCTTTAGATCATTAATTGTTTGTGGCTTGTTAGCATACACTCGACTTTTCAAAAAACCCCACAAAAAAAATCTAATGGTTAGATCACATGACCTTGGAGGCCAATTGAAATCTGCATTTCGTGAAATTACACGTTGAGGAAATTTTGATGGCAAAAGCGTAATGTTGTCTCGAGTTGTGTGACATGTAGCATCGTCTTGCTGGAAATAGACGTCAGACACATCAATATGATTCAACTGTGTCCATACAAAGTCTCTCAACATTGATGGGTATCTCTCAGCATTCACAGTAACAGCATTTCTAGCATCATCTTCGAAGAAAAATGGCCCAATGATTCCATTTGCCCAAAATGCACACCAAACAGTAACTTTTTGAATAACACGAGGATTTTCATCACCTCAGATACGACAATTTTGCTTATTGACGAATCCATCCATTCTGAAATGAGCTTTGTCACTAAACAAAATTTTGCTTAAAAACAATGGATCTGTTGTTCGTTGTTCAATAATCCAACTAGCGAAATTACGACGTTGTAAATGGTCTCTTTCTTTCAATTCCTGGGTTAATTGAATTTTATAAGCATGTAAATGCAAATCTTTCTACAAAATCTTCCATAAGGAGCCATAAGATATGCACAATTCTTGCAAACGACGCGAAATTGATGTTGTCGGTTCATTTTCAACACTTTTACCAACAGCAGCAATATTTTCATTTGTGTGTACAGTTTTTGGTCTTCCACTTTTTGGTTTATCAGTAACACAACCAGTTTCTTCGAATTTTTTCACTAATCTTTGAATTGAAGATTGATTTGGCCGATTATTTACACCAAAAAAATCACGAATTTTGCGATGGGTATTTTTCAAAGAACGCCCATTTCCATAATAACTTTGAATGATGTAAACGCGTTGTTGCAATGTGTACCTGTCCATGGTTAAAACTGTACTACCTTCTAATAAAACAAAATGGCTTATGTCATTTGAAAAGATGTCACGTGTAAAAATTATATAGTGCTGACATCTAGGCGTCACATTTGGATGACCCTTTTTATACTGTATGGGGTCGGAAATGCATATTGAAGAAATTGCAAACGGAATGGCAAAATTCGTTATACCCTTTTTCCAGTTTTTCCAGACATTTAAGCAATATTGGTTTAAGCGAGGTGGTTAAGGTCGCGCTTCTGGTGAATATTAGCTGAAATGTGAAAGTGTTAATTAAGACAACGCACACTGTTGGAATATGAACGGGTTAAAGGAATAATGCCCTGCGCTACATGTACACAAAAAGTTTTTTAACATATCATCTGTGATAAAACCAAATATAAAATTCTAAAATTAATTTTATAAGACTAAAAAAATAAAAGAAAATAGAATAAAAATTACTAAAAAAATTTAATTAAAAATTTTTTTCTTTCAGTGTTATTCATACTTAAATCTTTCTCACTTAAATATGATGGCAACAAAGACATATTTTTGTGAAGTATATTATTTATGTCTTGTGATCTTTTTTGTTTAACAAATATAATTTATGTGTTTATTTTATTTACAAGTTATTTTAAATGGCATAATTCTCCTTTTATTTCTTTTGTTTGTACATCATCATATAACTACATGTGATATTTTCAAAAGATTTATTAAATTAATATGGATACTTTGTTTTTATTAAAAAACATACACCCTAAAATATGCTTTAAATTGAATTTGTTTTTATGTATAGAAAAGGATAAAATACAAAAATGATTTAATTTACATAAAAATAAATCAAAGCTTCACATGTTTATTACAATTGTATAAAACAGGATTTCATTATTTCTAATAGAAAAGTAATAGCATACTTTTAGGGATGTATTTAAGCTTGTAATAATAAATTTTGTAAAAAAGCAGGTTTGGATTAGGTTCGATTCTTAGCTGCTGATAACCGACAAAACTGATTTTTATACTTTTTTGTCATTAATATTTTCTTTTTTTCTTCTGCGTTGGTATAATAACTTCAAATGATTATTAGAGCTTAAAATGAAAATACGCATAGAAACTCCAGTGAACTTTGGTTATTTCCAATTTTTTGTAGACTTTTTTTGTATCAGGGACGAAAAGTCGCTTTTGGGAAGAGCACATTCTGTGGAGTTAAGAAGTATTTGATACTCTGTAAAAGGTAAGAATATGGAGAGGAAGTCAGTTTCAAGCCGAGGCATATTATTTTGTGGTACACCTCTTACTTTTATGTGTTTACCTTATTTTTTTATTTTTTTTTTTACTTTAACAAGTAAGAGTGCTATGCCAAATCTTATATACCCTTCACCATACATGTAAATCGGTTTTATTAAAGTAACTCTAATCAAAAAAGAATTATTGCGGTTGCAGAGAATTAAAAAATAAGACAAAAGTTAATGGCTCTTTATGGGTTAGGCATTTTTAAATAATTTTAATATTTCCTTAAATATCTCTTCAAAGCTTTAAAATGATACCCATATTGATATTTAAAGATTTTTAAAAATTTCGGAAGCCCATAACTCGGAAAAAATGGGCGAAAGCTAATTTTTTCACTTGAAATTTTTTTCTTCTTCTTTAATTCTCTATCGCTCCATGTATTTGCTTTTTGATTGAAGTTACTTAATTGTTTCAAATGGTATAGAAAAACTAGAGACGGGCGTGGTCTTTTACCCACTTAAATCGCTCAATCGCCTTTGTAATGCATAAGGACTCAGAACATATACTTTATGAGGGTGGAAATATAATAAGCCGAAATTCATGACAAGAAAAAATAATTAAAAACTATCAACTATTCCGAATTCCACTGAAAATTATATTTTTACCCAAATAATATAAAAGAATTAAATTACAAACAAAACAAACCAATCAAACAAAGATTTGTGTTGGTCCGAGTCTGATTTCTGACTTCTCCTTTTTAAATTAAAAAATTAAATATATTTGTTTAAGCAAGAAATCCTCTCTTCTCTAATGACTAGCGACAGTAAACTTAGCCTGATAGTATCTTAAGCCTTGATGATGCGGTGTGGTAACGTCAAATATCATCACTCTAAGATGGATGTTAAGAAAAGATAAGCTTTTTTATGTTGTTCACAGGAAGTGTCATGTTGGATGTGGATCTCATGACAGTATAAAAAAATATATTGAAATGATGTGAGACTCTGTAATAAAAGTGTAAATCAGATTTAACAGCCGATAGCTAAAAAGCACTTATTTGAAGTAAATGAGTGCTGAGTGGTGGAAAATTTGTTCATGGGAAGAAAATTGAATTTTTTCGAACGATCATTTTTGTTTTAAAGCGTGCTTTTTTGAGCTCGATGGAACTTTAAATTGTAAAATAATCAGAAAAAATTAAATATTTAAGAATGATTTCACATTTTTGACATCTAATTTTATACAACTGTTTTGAGCTTGGCTGGTTTGTCATTATAAACTAGTGACTTTCATTGGCCCTACAGGAAATAATCGAGAGGTGTAAATTCGCATGACCTTGGAGGAAAATTGACGATTCCATTTTTCAACAACAACTAGTTGCCGAAATTTTAATAATTGCGGCGCTACGAGCCATTCTATTACAACCAAAGTTCACTCGGCTCAATGCTATCCACATTTTGAAACAAATAATCGGAATAATTTTTAAACAAATAAGATTCAATGACACCACCAACATGTTAAGCACAAAAACGATGCATTTTTTGTATGTAATAGAGTCTGTTGGAATTTGCGGCAATTTTGATCCTCTGCACTGAACACAGATTTTTAAACCGTCGTTCAAGCGTCAAAAGTATACTGCATTTGACAGTTAATCCGTTCGTAATTTCTCTTGCACCTAAATAAACACGCGATTTTTTGCAAGTTTTTGCTTAAAAAAGCTTAGGTTTATGAACTCTAAACGAGTGTTCATTTATACCTAAGCTGACTTAAGTCTTTCCGTCCGTATAAGTGTTGAAATCAACTTTGCCAAGACTCTAGAAGAGCTAGAAAAAATTAAAATGCGCCAATTGATCGAACATAGCTTCAAAAATTTTGTTGTTGAAAATCAGCAAGATCGGTCCATGTCGTTCGAGGCAGTTTGCTTAACATCAAGCCAGCCTCTAATTTTTCCATGTTATTTGAACAATGAACTTCAATAAAAAAAAGTAGAAAAAAACAAGTATATGGATCGATATAAAATTAAAAAAACATCAATTGAAAAAATTGGCGCTCGCCCATATTTTTCGAGTTATGGGCCTCTGAAATTTTCATAAAAAAGTTCGGTTGTCAATATGGTCAATATGGATATCAATCAAAAGCTTTTGAAGAAATCTTTTAGGAAATACTAACATTTTTTAAAAATGCTTCAACCATTAATAGCCGATGACATTTTTATGTAAAATTATATATCGTACTTGAGTTTTTTTAATATTTTTTTATTCTCTATCACCTGAATATTTTTTTTTTTAGAGGAGCTACTCACTAAACTAGATTTTCATACATGGTGAAGGGTAGATTAGATTTTGCATACTCTAACTTGTTTGAAATAAATATTAATTTTATATATTTTATGAGTATAATATTTTTTATAACTTTACTATCGCACTTTATTTGCCAATAAAAATCTATTCATAAGCCATTGACTAAGAGGATTAAATATAAATTATACTAAAGTATATTTGTTAAAGTTATAAGTCATAAAACTGGTTATGATGGCTTCATCATAACGTTAACAGGAAGGTCGATAGGAAAAGAAAATGTTAAAATAAAATAATTATAAATTTGTGTAAATTTGAAAATTCTAATCCAAGTTTCATCACATTTAGAGATTTTTGAGAATTTTTAGCTTCTTGTAATTTAATTTCAAGAGTTGTTGTTCTTTGTTTTTACTTTAACCTTTCTTTCCTTCTCGCGAAATGTTGCTAATAGCAAAAAAAAGTCTAGAAAAAAAGTAGCTTTTAGTTCTTATTTTCTCATGGGTCAGTCTGTCTTAAATGATATTTCGTTTTCTCATATTGTCTTGGTATGTGACTTTATTGCTACTTTAGAGATTTATATTTTATTTTATACGTATTATCGCTATGTATCAGTCTGTCACAGTCTATTAGTTTTATTTTACTACAAAACAAAAAATTATTCAGTAGAAAAAATGTTTTAGTTTTTGTTGTAAAAAAAAAAAAACAAAGAAGATATATTTTACACTTTTCTGACATCAATACGAGAGAACTTAAATTGATAAGAGTATAAATATTTAATAGAAATAACAAAAATATTATAAATGGTGGAAATTACTTAAACATTTTTATACACTTCACCACAAAAAG
This sequence comes from Cistogaster globosa, assembly GCA_937654795.1. Lineage (NCBI taxonomy): Eukaryota > Metazoa > Arthropoda > Insecta > Diptera > Tachinidae > Cistogaster > Cistogaster globosa. The sequence continues at coordinate 20,474,549 of OW569407.1, forward strand.
TTTGTCATTCCGTTTGTAATTTCTACAATATGCATTTCCGATCCCATAAAGTAGATCTTTTCTGACTTCTTATGCACAGCGAAGTGGATTGAGCGATGTCCGTCTGTTCGTCCGTGTTAGTTTGCCGAGGTATTAGATTAGCTAGAGAAAATTTAAATACCCCAATCGATCAGACATAATGTCGGAAGAGGTGCTATTAGGAATCAGCAAGACCGGTCCATGCCTTTCGACGCAGCGGTCAAAACACCACGCCTACCTCTCATTTTTCTACAAATATATGGGGCGATAGAGAATAAAAAAAAATAAAAAAAACACCCACTGAAAAATTGTCACTCGCCCATATTTTCCGAGTTACTGACCTCTGAAATTTTCAAATTTTATAAAATATTAATATGGGTGTCATTTTAAAGCATTTGAAGAGATCTTTAATGAAATATTAAAATTTTTTTTAATGCTTAACCCATTTAGAGCTGGTGACATTTTTATGTATAATTATTTTTCAAACTTAATTTTTTAATTCTTTAACACCGCAATATTTTTTATTTTTGATATGAGCTACTTCATTAAATTAGGTTTACATACGTGGTGAAGGGTATATGAGATTCGTCATAGCCGAATATAGCACTCTTACTTGTTTACATTCGTTTTTATCGCGACTCAGCAACACAAAACCTGCGCAAATTAATAGTTTCAGCCTATTGAGGCCGTATAAATTCATTTCATTTAAAGTTTTATACTTATTTTTATAGCAGACAAGATAGTGCATGGTCTGTACAAATTTTAAGCCTTTGCCTATATAGAGGCTAAAGAGATACGGCCATATTCGTCAAATTTACGAACTTTTGGAACCGCCCCTATTAATTTCTAAATTTATTGCTTACAATTTATTCTAAATGTCTTTCTAGTATGATTGATTATCTCAAGCCATTTAGCAAAATTTTTTTGTCAATATTGGAACACCGTTTAATTTAAAAATTTAATATTTCTATTTGTTGCTGTAGCGCAAATAATTTTACTGACACTGTGCAACTTTAACGTGTCTGCCTATTACAGTTAAAAAATAACAATATTTTTATATATATCAGGTCACTTTTGGGTCACCCTTTTCTAAGTAGTAATTGTTGTTATGGCGGCTATAATAATACACCTTCTGTGCAAGTTTTAAGAGTCTACTTATTACGATTTTAGAAATAGAGGAGTGTGACAGATGGACGGACAGTCCACCAAACATTGTGAAGAAAACAATAGTGTTATGCTAACACTTGGTATACGGAACCCTAACAACACCCATAACAGGTTCTTCATTCTATGACAAAAAAATTTAAAGGGTTTTTTTGATAACTTTTATAAGATAAAAAATATTTCCGATTAAGTTTTCTTCCTTTTCCTTATGCCTTAACAATTTGATACATAAATTTTCTTTAAAAAAAAATACTATTTCTTTTCACAGAAATATTTTAAATTGCTTAGTTATAGTTGCTATTTTACATAAATTAAATTCTACATGCTCACAACAAATTTATTTTTAAACTCCATTCGATTTATTTTAAATATGTGTTGAAAATTCTAATGTACGAAAATAAACCATTTACCAAAGGAAATTGAGTGCAAGGACATATAAATATTTAAAATTTATTTCTTTTGCTGATGATACTTTTGCTTATTTTTCCTTCGAACATAATCAATGGTCTGTAAAAGGAAAAAAAGGCATTAGAAAAGTATCTACTTCTTACAGGCAAACAGATATTAAAAGTACATGAAATAGAATTACGAGGGAGGTTTCAAAATAATTCACCTTTCAACATTCATTAAGCTGAGCAACACATCACTTCACGACTTCTGGAAACGTGGCTACAATATATTTACGTTTGAAGTAGGAGGTTGCCATATTTCTTAAAATTTACTTGGAAATTGCAGCTTGGAAACACAACGAAATTAGTGGCGATAAGAATCGCTCTTCTCAGATAATATTTAAATACTTGATAGCGGAATTAAAACCAAATAGTTGAATGAATAATTTGTCAATAGCCGCATTTTAATAGAATACAAGATTTGTTAACAATATCTTTTCGGAGAACTTTTAGGAGAGCTAAAATTAATTAAATGGCCAAATTGTTGTGTTAAAAAATTACTCGTTTAATCAGGCAGAAGCTGCTATCATGAAGTATTCCAGAAGGTTATTAAGTTCGAGCTCAAACATGTCACAAAAGTGAGATATTATGTAATCGTCAAGAAATCTGTGCATCATAAGAGTTGATGTGATGAGGTGTAAAGAAGGTGGAGGAGTGTCTATAACTAACATGAAAAAATTTCTCGCTTGAAAATATTATAGTCATTCTGTTTACAAAGCTTGGACTAGGGTTACATATAATTTTTTTTACTAAATATTGCAAAGTTCATGATTAATTCTAGTCCACTCTGTGTAAAATAGGAACACTATAAAAATATTATGTGAGAAATTTATTACTTTAGTAACAGAACAGAGACACTGCCCTTTAGCTGCTGCAATGAAGCAAGAAAAGAAAAAAAGAATTTGTCGCACATGATTTCTGACCATCTAGCAATTCGCCAGTATCTTGCGATTAGGGAGGATAAGTTGGATAAAATATTTTCCATTAAACAAGATTCCATTAACAATATTCAATCTGGCAACCCATTTCTAAAGACACTACTTTTAATAGTTCCTGTAGAAATTGCCAATAAAACCGCTTAAAAGATATGTAAAGCAAATATCATTCTGGCTAAGTTGTCTACCTGGGATTCAAACAAAAGTTATGAAAGAAAATTTGCTGACAGAGGATCGCAGAAGTCTACTAATACTGATTGAAAAAAGAAAGACATGAACTTTAAAAAGGAAGGCTCGAAACAGCACAAACTTTAATTGTTATTTTAAATAATTCTTTGATCCTTTTAAATACTAAATTATTGTATACTGAACGAACAAAACGAATCAAACCAACTGCAAACAAAAGTATTACTTTGGTGGAGCCTTATAAATGTATTAATTGCCTTTCAAAGCGTAGCGCTCGTGATAGTAAACGTTCTCTTCTAAGTTTCGTATTAACAGCGCTCAAGGTTGGTCCCACAGTTACTTACATAGAAATCGCTCAAAAAATACTATAATATGGATTTAACATAGTTCCATAGCTGAAACCCTCCAAACCTATGACGGAGAAAAAAAGACAAAAGAGCAATTGTCATGATCAAAAATACGTGTTCAAATTAAAAGACTACATCATACCCCCTACATTTCGGAATAAGTTTTACTGAATAAAGTGTAGGGGAGATTGTATATAGAAGCAGATCGCCAATTTTTAGATTCTATTCGGTTAAACTTTTTTTATCAGCAGGTTTTGATAAAAATCAGAAACCTCAAAGCACATTAATAATAATTCTTGCAAAAAAAAGGCGACTTCAAGACAGACAAACTTAAATTCATATTTCTTTAGGACGGTAATTGTACATTAATTATATTATATTCGAGAAAGATTGCGTCAGATGTCGTAGAATAAAATATAAAAGCAGAATAAACAAAAAAATTCAGCGGTTATGTTGTCACCTTTTATTACTTACACTTTTTTATTGCTGACACAGTAAAACAAAAATGGCCATATACATCAAATTACAAGAATCGGGGCACCCTTTAATTTTTAATTTTAAATATTTATAGTTGTTATTATACTTGATACAATAATTGACATTTGGTCTAATTTTCAAGAGTTTTTCTGTAGCGGTTGCAAAGATAGGGCCATATAGGTCAAATAACATCAGTTATGGGGACAACCTTTAATTTCTTTAGCAAACTTAAAATCACTTGTTGTAGCGGACTAAGCAATAAAGGTTCTGTGCAAATTTAATCAACTGTCTACAACTGTTCAACAGTTTGGTTATATACATCAAATAACAGCAACTTTTGTAACACCCTATAATATATAATTTTAAATATTTATGCTTCTTAATATACCAGACAAAGAAGTGGACTTTCTGTTTAATTTTCAAGTGTTTGCATATCACATTTCAAACGACAGAGCCATATAGCTCAATTTACTTCAAATATGGGGACACCGTTTAATTTCTAAATTCAAATTTTATACTTATTATTAAAGCGGACTTGTAAATTCCAACTATCTGTCTATAACAGTTTAAAAGTTTAGCCACATACATCAAATTTCATTAACTATTGGGACACCCTTTAGTTTTTAATTTTGTATGTTTATACTTGTTAATCTTTTTTTTTAAAGAAGTAGCACTTCAGGCAATAATGCCTTTTAAATTAGTATGTAACCGTGTTACATTCTTTAGGAAAGGGATAGAGGAGAGAAAAGAACGGGTGGTAAAAGTAGAGCCATTTTATTAATTATTTTACTTCGCCGGCGAATATTCTATAAAGAATATGTATTTATACCATTAAACAGAAAAAACATTTTTAGTTATTGGTTGTAGCAGGAGATGAACCGTGGCCAACCAGGTTTTTAGTCAACGTGCTTACCGCCTTGACTATCGCCTCCTATCCAATTTTGAAGCGTTTGTCTACAACCCTTTAATTTTTAGATTTGTTTTTGTATTAGTTTTTGCTATTGGGAGCTATAGTAATACGCATTTAGTTTTAATTTTAAAAAAGTGCGCTTCACGATTCATAGTACACCCTCTAGTTTTTAAGATTGTAAACTGTTTTTTAAACGGGACCAATCTGTATGCATAATCTATCAAATTTCAAAATTATGTCAAATCGGTTCAGAAATGACTGAGTTCTGCAGGCATAAACAAAGAAACAACATTAAATGAATTGATAACCTCCCTTTTTTGAAGTCGGTTTAAAAGAGGTAGCACATGAATAAAAACTTAATTGTTATTGTTAAATAATTTTTAAAACTAAACACTTCTTACTATAAAGAAGTTATTAAGAAAGTATATTAAGCAAGTTCTTTCTCATTTTTTTACCTTTCCTGTTTTTTTTGTTGAGAAATTCTAGTACTACCCACGTATTTTGATAAATATTAGTTTAAAATCAATGAATAAACAACATTTCCAGTATCAAATTTCAATATTCAATATCTCATTATCTAAACAATTTTAAATTGTTGATACTTAAGGGATGGATGCTTTTTTTAACAAAATAAATCAACATTACAAAGTCAATAAACATGGTTGGATACACATAAAGAAATTTTGTTTATAATATTTTATGCGCAACGATACATACACAAACATACATATTTGTGTCGGTTGTTTAAAGTTTGTTTATTTTTAGTTTATTTTAGTCAAAACATGCAAATATTATTCATTTTCAATATGTAAATTTTTATATATTGGGGGGATATATTTGCTTCTGTCTTAATGGAGATAATATTCCATATTGGTAGTCGCCAATATTTATAGATCTTGATATCATAAAATATATATCTTTATACTGACTGATGTCTGTTGCATTATGAAAAATAAATTTGAGCTAACAAGTTTTTATTATCGTCTTCAATTTTAATGCGTTTTTTTTTTTGTTACTGCATTAGACAGGATCTCTGGTAACAATAGAATTAATTAGAAAAAAAATTAGGTTGAGTTTTAATGTTTAATGAGACATTAAGGGTGAACTAACTCGGGACAGTATTAGAAATAGAATCAAAAGCAGGAGAAAAATATATTGCAATAATGGAAAAGAGTGTGAACCTACAATGAGAGCTTCACATATCTAGTGTAGATGTTTTGTCAAAAAAAAGTCTGAAAAAATCCTCGCTTTCATTCAGAGTTTGAGAGGAAACTCATTGCAGATGAAAATGAGCTTATAAAAAGTGGGTTCAGTATTTTTACCAACGGATCATTTGAAAAAAGTCAAGTTTATTTGAATTTTTAATTGAATTACACTTGTTTCTGTTATTAATATTATAAAGAAATAGTTGTTTTTGTAATGATTATAGATGAGTTCTCCCGGATAAAAATTTTAATTTTATTTGTTAAACTGTTAAAAAGGTTTCTAAAAAGCATGCCCCAGTAAAATAGTACTGTTGTGTATAAATCTTGATTGACGCAACAATTTATTTTCCCATACGACAATCGAGAAAAAAATTGTGCTGATTTGCCGTAATCAAATGAAACGTTGGTGTGGCAATCGTTTGAACAGTTTACAGGTAACGTCAATTAAAATGTCAAAAATTCACTAATATTTATTGTGTTATCGTGCGTCAATTACAAAAGATAATTCGCGCCAATAGTAAGTTTTTTTTAGTGTGATTCTACAGTGAATATTTTTTCGTTAGTAAAATTAATTTTAGTTGTTAAACGTGCTATAATTGCGGATGTTTTAATTGCTGTTTTAATATGGAATTCTATTACTGCATTGGTACACATGATTCTACTGAATATGTGTATTTTCCCCTCGAACAGCGACCATAAACAATTTTGTTAACACTGTTTTTAATGGAACCATTTATTTATTGTAAAAAAATCAGCAAAAAAAAAAAAAATGTGTAAAATTAGTGCTTTACGGCATTTGTGTGATCCTACATTAAGAAAAAGTGAAGAAATAGGTGGTCTTACGAACAGGGGTTGTACGAACCTGAATTCAGTTACTTATTACAAAATGGTTTTGCGGTAGCTGTGGGTTGGAATTAAAACAGATGACAAAAAGCATTATCGAAAAATGCTAGTTAGCATTTTAGTGGTAAATAATTGCAATGATTTTTAAGGACGTTTGAAGCTTAAGAGAGAGAAAGGGAGAGAGAGAGAGAGAGTAATTATCATCAAAGTACTAGTGGATTGGTTCGTCAAACAAGTTCGGGGGCTATAATCTTATATAAAAATGTTTAAGTTTTCAATAATAAATATTTCACTAGAATATCATGGAATTTTCATATTTAAATAAATCAAGCCCAATCAACGTAGATTAACAAAAACAAAAATCTTCAAAGAAAAAAAAAAAAAACAAAGATCCACTTCAAACAGCAAATTGAAAATCAATTATGGAAACACCAATATTTTTTGAATCCAAATTATGTAATTGTTTCTATAGCGGACTTAGATGTACAGGTTCCTTGTAAATTTCAGCTGTCTGTCCTTTATGGTTGAAAGTTTGGCTACATACTCGTACATTAAGTAACATCAACTATTGGGACAGCCTTTAATTTTAAAATGCTTATTTTATGCTTTTTGTTATAGCGGACTTAGCAATACGGGTTCTTTTTAAATGTTCACAAGTATGGCCATAGACATCAAATTACATTAACTATTGGGACACCCTTTAATTTAAAATTTTGAAGGTTCAAACTTGTTAAAACATTTTTATCTACATTTTGTGCAATTTTTCAGCGTTTGTCTATAACGGTTAAAAAGATAGGCCCATACAGTTAAATTTACGTCACATATGGGGACACTCTTTAATTTTTAGAATAATTTTTGCTGTTTTTTTTGATTTTAAAGTGATGCTCTTTACGTTTCTTAATATGCGTAAAAAACACGTATGTTGTACGAAGACGCCCTTTAATTATTAGAATTATGAACTGTTTTTCAAAACAGGACCAGTCCGTAAGTACCACCTTTCATATAAAATCGGTTTAGAAATGAATAAGTTTTGCGGGCACATACATACAGAAAACATTCAGACGAATTGCTAACCTTCTTCTTTTTTTTAAAGTCAGTTAAAAATGGCTGAATACACCTAATATAAAACCAAACATAATTTGTTTTCGCATTTCAATTGTAAATTGTTTGCTTTTCTTTTTTCAACATAAAAGGACATTTCAACATTGCGCTAGTAAATATAACATAAATATGTTTTCTTTAAAAAAAACAAGCTGAAAGCAGTTGTTGGTGGTTTTACAAATAGAGAACAAAAAAGCAAAAAAAAAAAAAACAGAAATTCAAATATTTTCTTAACTTAAAAGCATTAAACAACTGCATGTGTACGTATCTTACAAATTGCTCAATAATAACAAATTTTTATATTTAATGACTTTAAACGAAATAGAATTATTTTTGTTTGTGAAACTGCTTTTTGTCTATTACATAAATATATTTATTTATTTTATTCAAAAAGAATTTTTTATTCGAACTTAATTTTGAATTTGCGAATATTTAAAAAGTCTTAGAGCCTGGAAATTTTAAGCGTAAAATATTGATTTTATTATTATTAATTTGTTTTTTCATGTTCGAAAATTCGAACTTAATTTCGAATTTGCAAAAATGCTACAATATGTGTTGGATTTTGATACTTTACGTAAAAGTTTAATTTTCCTTTGTTACATGTTTGAAACATTAAATCGAATTCCAAATAAAAGGCACTTATACACTTCAGTTTAATTTTAATTCCTTAAACAAACTTTTTTTTATTGTTTCTTTTCGCATAAAATTGTTTAAGCTTATTCCAAAATATTGCGAAAGCTTGTGAAATTATGCTCTTATTATTTAAAAAAATTAATTTTCAACCATAATTTGATCTCATATCAACTTACTTCTGTTCTTTCAGAATCAGAAATCCTTGTTCTTTATTTTTTGTGTTACAAAGAAATTTCATGTTTTGGTCCTTTTCCAGTTATGCTATAAAGAAATATATAAACAGTTTTGTTCATACAAATACTTTGCTACAGTGTAAGAAAGTTTATTTTCAACATATTTTTCATTTATGGTTTTATCTTTGGGCAGCTTTGGATTTTAGACTGCAAGGTTTAAGCTTTGTGGGTCTTGGGGATGCCTTATAAAACTCAACACAAGCAAGCATTATTATTAATTATTTTATTTCCCGGATATGTTGAAGTGGAAGGAAGCAAAAAGGTAAATAGACTAGTAATGAAAGGAGAAGGTACTCCCATGGTCTGGCCCGAACTTTTTTGTGAAGTGGCAGTAAGTCTAGACGAAAAAAAACGCTACAGCAAACTCACAAGACTGCATAAATCAGCTTAAAATTTGTCGTCATGTAGTGCTCTGCAGGCTGCAAGTATGAAGATATGTATACAAGTGGTTGGAGTCTCCTACAATTTCCCTAGAAATGAAAAAAATGGTAAAAAATCATTTTTAAATCTCACGTTTATCTTGCAAAAATTAAATTATGCATTAACCGGGGGCGGTGATAATTTAACCACTAACCAACTTCAAGTAAACTAAAGTAGAGCTCATATTTTTTTTCATTCTAACAAAATGACAGCATTTTTAGATTATGGTATAAGTTTACTTTTATGCAGTGTTGCCAGATAAGGGGATTTTTCTCAAATTTAGGATTTCAACACAAGTTTGGGGATAGAAATTTGCTTTTTTTGCATTATTAAAACTTGTTTTAGTTTTAGGCATTAAATTTTATATTTCGAATATTTTTCTACTTGTACTACTGTCTAGTCGAGTTAACATTGTAAAAGCATCATGATACATTAGAATGTTCTAAAGAATTGCAATTGTTACCAAATTCATTTTAACGTAAATTGTTAAGAACTTTTAATTGTACTAGCAAAAGCAAAGCTTAAAAGATTCCCGGAACTACTACGAACTCTTCAAAAATTGAAAATTTAAGAATATTTAAACCATTAATAAAATAAATTTCATCTCGTATATAGAATTTGAAAAATATCCATAGACTCAAAAGTTTACTACATACGAAAGCGAGTGAAATAAAATTGCACATGTTTATTGGCAGAAGCACACAAAAAATTCCATTGCAAAAGATATTTTTGGCTCTTGGGCAATAGTTCACGTATACGAAGAAAATGCTGGAAATTATTTTTTTTCTTGAAATCGGTGCCTCTGTGTTCCATATGTTAATTTTGCCAAATTACTGATGGAAACAAAATTTGCTATTATAAGTTTAAAGTTCCTAAAGCAATAAAACAAATTTTAAATATAAAAATATGTAAAAAAATAAACAAAAGGTACAAATTCGTTCATATATATTTTTTTTAAATATATATTTTGTTGGCCTTAAATTCTAACTCTGAAAAATTGTCATGAACAGCGAATGGAAAAAAAAATATTTCTTAAAGAATTAAATTCTGCTGAACGAATTTGTCCGTTTATGTATTTAATTTCACTTTGTTACTAAAATTAATGTTTATAAACAAATTATTTGTATGCTAACCGACTTGGCTTGTATTATAGGCACATGTGGTCAGCTTAAATGAAAAATCATGTAACTAGCAAAACACTCCAAAATTTATTTTCTATTGACGAATTAAAACAAATTTAATATTTGTTAGTTACATGTTTTTTATTTTAGTTTACTATATATTCTTGAGTTTTGGATGTACAATTTTTATTTTGTTGGAAATTGAAAAATATATAATTTTTTTGTATAATGTACAGACATGTCACAAAACTCAATTCCGATCGAAAGTGATTTCAATTCCGTAAATTGCTTCTTCAGAAAACTAAAAACGAAAAATTTCTTCGGAATGAAACCACTTTCAAATTTCAAAGTGGAATTTAGTTTCTCTGAAATTTTGTTATTTGCATTTCTTAAATTTACTATTATGATGTGTCTTACTTAGATTAGCCTTGTTGTTTACTTTGGTGTGCAAAATATTGCCACATTTAAATAAAATAGTGGAGATTCAATACTTTTCAGGAATAAACAAAATCGATCGGAATCTGAAGAAAGTAAAACAAAATCGATCGGAGTTATTAATACGGAATTAAAACCATTCTGATTGGAATGTGTGACATGCCTGATAGACTCTTTTATCATACAATTCTAAATATTAAAAATAATGACAAAGTATATGTTTGTACACGAAAACAATAAATAAATTAAAGTTTTTTTTTTAATTAAGATGCGTATTTTAAATTGTGTCTTTTTGCTGATAAAATTGGGGATTTTCGTTTAGAAATTGGGGATTTTTTAGGACATCATGACTCAAATTGGGGATAGGAGCCAGAATTATTCTAGCAACACTATTTTTGCGACATCTTTCGTTAAGTTTGAACAAAAAAGAAATCATTTCTTTCAAGGCGAATTAATTTTACCAGGTGGCATCGTTGCGGCAGATGACAATTTTTTGTTTAATTTTGTAATGTGTAAAATAGCTGTAAAAAGTGAATCATTTTATATCACAAAATTTCTGTTTTTTATTATTGTTTAAAAAAGAATTGTAAGAATAGTTTTAAATCAACTTAAAAAACAAATCTTAGTAAAAACGTTATTGAGAAAGGAAGGAAAAAAGTGTAGTAGTTATTTGTGTTCTAAAGTTTATCATACACTTAAGTGCCTGTTTTTCTTTTTATTGTTGTATTGTTGTATTGTTGTAGCCGCGCTGCCACCTTATTTGAATTCGCCTTGATTTCTTTTATATATTTTGTGCATAATTTGTTGTTTTAAAAATGCTGCTAAAAAATCTATAGTTTAAATTTTATCTTCATTTTGCGTTTTAATTTAACAAAAACGCTTGTATAAATTTAATTCCATTTTATCTTTTCTTTGCTTTCTATGCCCTTCACCACAGGTGAAAAAAGTTTGTCATTTTGTTTGTAATTTCTATTTTGTGACGAGGGGTATCTGTGTGAAATATATTGGAATTACGAAAAACTCAATTTCGTCAAAACTCGAGTAAGGGCCTTCTACATGAGGTCTTATGCATAGCGAAGTCGTTTGAGCGACGTCCGTCTGTTCGTCCGTGTTCGGGTTGAAATCAACTTTGCCAAGGCAAAGATGAGTTTGAAAAAATTTTAATACGCCAATCGATCAGACGTTGTTTCGTAAATTTAGCTATTGAAAATCAGTAAGATCGGCTCATGTCCTTAAAAGCAGCGGGCGAAACACCACTCCTGCCTGTTATTTTTCGGTATCATTTGGCACAAATATAGTTTAGTGAAGTAAGCCCAAAAAACAAATTTAAACAGTTGTGTGGGGTAATAGAGAATTAAAAAATAAAAAACATAAAGCGAAGAAATTGGCGCTTGCCCATATTTTCCGAGTTGGGGGCCTCTGAAATTTTCAAATATTTTCAAATATCAAAATGGGTATCATTTTAAAGCTTTTGAAGAGATCTTTAAGGAAATACTTGATTTTGTTAAAAGTTCTTAACCTATTAAAAGTCAATGGCATTTTTATGTAAAATCACATGTATTCGTACTTAATCTCTTTTCTTATTTTTTAATTCTCTGTCACCTCAATATTAGCATTTTTGATTGGATTTACTTCACTAAACTAGATTCACAAATACATATGTTTAAGGGTATATATAATTCGTCATTGCCAAATCTAACATACTTGTTTTCATTATTAATAAATTTTGTAAATAAAACATGATTTCTTTAAACTTTGTAGGATTCCTTCATACACATGAACAAAACTGGCAAAACTAAATGTATGAACATTTAAAAGGTTTAAACAAGCTTAAACATGTCTTATCTGCTGTCTGTATGTATTTGTTAGAACGTGTGCTGTTATATTTGGCTGTTGCACCATTCTACACAGAAATGATGTTGCAACATTTATGTTGTTTCCTTGGCTTAAAAAAAAGAAGAAAACGTTAAACAAAATTTTCCTGCTACAAATACTAACAGTGATGTGAGGATTTGCTTAAAGCAAATAAATCTTTGAGGGGTGAAGGAGAGAGACGAACAAAAAAACTTTAACTGACAGAGTAAAGAACTTTTGTATGGCGTGTGAAAACGCTCGTTACTAACACTAAAATTGCTAAAGTAGTTTTAAAATATTTACTCTTTTTGTTGTCTGCACAACTATTTGATAGAATATAACATGTTTTAAGTATTTTAAGCTTAAACATGCGAACACTTTTTTATTTTTATTTTTTTTATTTATTTTTACTTTAACTTGTTAAAGACAGAATAAGAAAGAAATAATAATAGTCATGTTGTAAATAATAAATGAGTGAGTTTAAGTAATACAAGCGTCTAATAGAGCATGAAGGTAGAGGTGTGAGTATTTAGAAGCTAAACTTATGGAATATTGCATACTTCGAGGCGTAAAGAATAAAAAAGTAAAATAAATTTTTCTTCATTTAACTAATAGAATGGTTAGATTAACAATTAAATATTAGGAAAAAAAGAAATAAAATCAGGTTTTCTAAGGGTATTCTAATAAGAGCTGGTTGATTTGTTAAAATAAGTTTTGCTACCAAAAATTATGCAATATTGCATACTTTGAGGCATACAGAATACAAAGATTTTGATAACAGTTTGATTTCATTAATCTGATAAACGGAAGAAAGGCATGCAAGGTTAAATTGAACTTGAGATAACCTTTGAGCAGGAAAGCAAAAATGTTTCTTAAATAGTAAAAAAGCCCCTAAGCTGTATAAGTGCTTTCGTTTCATTAGATTGGAAGTCAAACGTGGCTTTGCCTAGAAGAAGCTGATGTGGCATTGCTTATCCTATGCAAGTGATAACAATCGACTATGCCGAATTCCCCATCTTTGTAAATCTACTTTAGTGAAGTAACTTCAATCAAAAAAGCAAATAATGGGGAGACAGGAAATTAAGAAAAAGGAAAAATAAAACTTAAGTTTTTCATAAAAATGCCACCGGCTTTTAGTGGGTTAAGCATTTTTTAAAAAATTTAGCATCTCTTCAAAAGCTCTTAAATTATACCCACATTAATTTAAAAAAAAAATTACAAATTGTTGAGGCCTGTTACTCGTAAAATATGGGCGAGCGCCAATTTTTTCACTTAATATCTTTTTTTCTTAATTTTTAATTTTTTTACGCTCCACATATTTGTTCTTTTGATTGGAGTTACTTTATTGTTCCAAATGTTATGGAAAAATTAGAAGCTTTCCGTCAAACGACATGGACCGATCACGATGATTTCCAATAGCACCTCTTTCGACTCGTTGTCTGATCGATTGGGGTATTTAAATATTCTTAAGCTGATCTATTGCCTCGCAAACTTAATTTCAACACTAACACGGAAAGACAGACGGACATCGCTCAATCGACTTTGCCATGCATAAGAATTTAGAATTCGTAGAAATTAAAAACGCAATGGCAAACTTAGTTATGCCCTATTTAAAATATTTGTGGTGAAGGGTATAAAAAGGGAGTTTACGGTGACTGGCATTTACCAGTCAAAAGTCACGTGCCTGTTTGATGATACCTGCTTATATGAAGAAAATTCGATACTCTTGGCCGAACGTGACTTTATGCTAACCATGTTGGTTGTTCACTAAACTGACTGGCCTTAACTTCCCGCAGCTGGCTCCACCAATCTGAATTCTATTATTTTTCTAAGTTTTACTTAAAGTAATTCATATTTATCGCCAGTTCTATATGACCTGCCTACATAATTGTAGTGAATTATTTTTTATAACTTTTATTTCTTTTTTCTTACTTGCTATCAACTTTCGTGGAAAATTATTAAATGCTGCATACTTTTCGTCTAAGTAAATATCTTTTGGAAAAGTTTCTGTGTTTACCTTCTTCTTAACTTTTTCCGCTACAGCAATAATCTCAAGTCTTGTATTAAGAATTATTGTTATCAGTTTTTTCTCATTTTTTTTAATTGTATATCATACAAAAACTTAATAACTTTTTGTTTTTAAGCAGGTGGGCTGCATAATTTTAAGATACTGTTTTTTTTAACTTTTATTTAATAACAAGTAAGAATTGAATCTTTATTTTATTTTATTTTATTTTTATTTATTTATTTATTTTTTAAGTATCTTCTGTTTTTTTGGGTTGAACTTGATTGAGTTAATTGTCCACTTGGGGTCTGCTATGCACTCTCTTTCATTAAAGAATCTATTGAAATTTAAGCGTGAAAAGCAAGGCCATAAGTAAGCCAAGCTTTTGCTTAAATAAATATTCTGAAGATATTTGGTTTTCGGCTTAAAGGCCGGGGCACATAGAATCCGTCATACGTTTTACTTTGACAAATTCAACTAAAGTTAAAGTAACGACGGATAAGGTTGCCACAATGAATACTTTGCTGACGGATGTTAAATCAAAGTTTGCTCTCTATTTTTATTCACTTTTGAATTTAATTTGTATTTTATTCACCTGTTAATTTAATTAAATTTGTATTTTATTGTTTGCCACCAAAATTGTTTTATTAAAATCATAAAACACAATTGAAACACAGCAAGAGTTAAAAGAAAACAGAGAAGAAGAAGCAGTTGATAGTTGTCAAAGTATTTAACATACGTCAAAAGTTGACCAACTTTTATTGATAAAAATTTAGATGGCTTAGTGTCATTTTAATTACCCGGGAATTTATAGTATTTTCTTCTTCAAAGAAACATAGTAGAAAACAACAACAACAACAAAAAAACAACTAAGAGTGCTATATTCGGCTATAACCTTTACTGTACCATACAGTAGATTTCCTTAACTTTTAATTGCATTAGCTTTTCAATGCGCCTTGATACATACGGTACAATATTAGTAAATGACAAAGTTGTTGTATGAGGTGAAAGCTCACCAATTTTTTTTCCATCACAAACAACCAACTGCACGAATGTAAATTAGCAGCTTAAAAAGAGATATGGTATATTTAGAGGCAGATGTGATGCCTCGATGGAAGTGAACCGATAATTTCTGATTTTCAATAGCAAAACTTTTAAAACTATGTACGATCGATTGGCGTATTTAAATTTTCTCTAGCTCATATGCCTTGGCAACGTTGATTTCAACCCGAACTCGGACGGGCAGACTGACATCGCACAATCGACTTCGCTCTGTATAAGAACTCAGAAAATAAATGTTTTGAAAGATATATTTTTTATCTGCTAGTATAAATGTATTACATAATTATTTTTTATTATCTATTCTCTAATATAAAGATTATGGTGTACAATTGATTCAAAGTTTCAAATAAAAGAAATAATTGCTGCAACTGTTCAACCCTCTTGTGAAGACGGTTGCTAATGGATGCTTGTAGGGTATAGTTGGTCAATCTTAATATAGATTTTTTTTAGCAAAACTAATTTTTGGTTTTTGAGTTATTTTCGTATTTAAATGAAAAAAAAAATTGATATCTGTCTATTTTATTGCAAAAATTTTTGAACTGTCTATTTTGCAATATTTTGATGAAACTTAACATTTTCAACACAGCTTTTATTTTTGGCGTATTTTTGATTTTTTATTTTCGAGTAATTTAATTTTTTTTTTATTAATTTCGTTAATTTTGCATACTATAATTAAGATTCCATTCTGCCGTTACAAGCTCTGGTTGCCCGATTTTTAATTAAAATTGAAAACTATACTTTACACTGACTACCAAAAGGTGGACAGGAGTTTGTAATTTTACTCATGACACCGCCAATAAGTTTTGAATAAAGACAAACGAAATGATGATCTTAATATAAAAGTTGTTTGATTAAGAAATTAATTTGCAGAAACTTTAGTCAGACTGAAAGCTAAAAATGTTTAAACTCACAACGGTTGATGACTAATGTTTTCAATTTATGTGCCGATGCTGTCTTAACCATGTGTTATGGTAATGATTAAGGAAAGTGTTCTAAAACTAAAAGCAAATCATCCCTTAAGGGGCAATTGTTTACATTTTGATTTTACCGTTAGTAAAGGGGTAGTTGTAAAGGAAACGGTAATTTTGGGACACTTAAATTATCTGAGTAAGACGTTTTAATGCTCTCATTCATTTTCTCAATAAAAGTTATTTTTTAAAAGCTTTTATTTAAAAGCTGTTCTCAAAGTTTAAAAGAGCGAAACGGTTAGCAAAAAGCTAAAAAGGTTACGAATCCAAAAAAAAATGGCAAAAACAAATATAAAAACAATTGCCGCACAATAACAATTTTAAGTTAAATGTGTCAGAAATTAATTTGGCTACACGTGTATTTATTTGCTTCACAGAAGGAAAAAAATCACTTTTTTTTTTGCCAAAATCACCTGGTATGAAACAAAAATAGAATATATTGAAGTTCATTTGTTGTTGTTAATTTATTTGAAGCTGTTTTTTAAATTGCTTTCTTATTTGTTAGTAAGTAAAAAGGGAACTAAAATATTTTTAAGAAGAAAAATTCCTGGCATACTTTAAGGCTGTAAAAAATTAATCTTTAAAGCGAGCTTTTAGTGTTACGTTTTTTATTAAAAGTTATTTTGTTTTTTTTTTAATACTTTTTTCATTGCCATAAGAAAAATTCTTTCAATTATATCCCTTTTATTTATTTCTTAAATATATCCGATATAGTTTTTGTTTTCTGTATTCGAAAATTTATTTCAATTATGCATAAAATTTGCATTTATTAAATATTATTTTTATATAAGATATTTTTATTTGCATGTCTATTTATTTGGTTGTATCTTTTTCGTTTTCTACCATATATTTTGACCATGACCTAAAATCATATTTTGCATTGTACTCGTCGTTGTAGTTGTAGTTTGTGTATACACATATACACACATTTTTTTTTGTCTATATTAAATATTTTGTAGAATTTTTTACTTGTCATTTAATTCATTAAAGCAAATTTTTTGGTTTAGAATAAAAATAAAAAGTAAAACATTATTTTTTAATTGGTTGCAGTGAGGATGCTGCAGTAGTCACCTCAACGAAGTTTATTAATTTTCAAAAAAAAAAGTACTACATTTAAGAGCTCATCATCAAGCATTTGATATTTATGTTGAAAAATAATAATAATAATAATGTAAAAAATCAAAAATGAATTCTGAAATTTATGAAAATTAATATTGTTGTAAATAGTCCACATATGACTATTTAAGCCATGAAAATTTATCAGCAACAAAACACCAGTTAGCATACATTATTATTGTCACGAGTTTTAGCCCGACCGCATGAAAGCTATATTATAATTACACATCAACCAGCAAATAGTAATAAGTAGTGTCAGCTTAGGTAATCATTTCTGTATCAAATGACAATCAAATTGACATATTTGTGATGGCGTAAAAGCACCAACTTGATGTTACAGCTTATTTTTTTTTACTAATTTTCTTTGTAAATTATATTTTTTTTGTAAATTGTAATTTTTTGTAATTTATAATTAAAAAAATAAATGTCTTTTAATTAGCGATTTTTTATTGAATAAGATTTTGAGTAATGGGCGTTTTTTTATACATTAAAAAAATTTTATTTTCTTGTAATTTCAAAAAAAAAAGATTAGTTTTTAGTTAAAAGACGTCCTAAATTTTACAGAATACTATTGCCATTTGCATAGTAAAATGCTGGCAAACCTTTAAAAAATAATTAAGAAATTAAAAACTATATGAGGAACATGAGGAAAAATTGCATTGGACTATTGAAACCTATTTTTTCTTAACAAAATCATCTCATCCAATTTCCGCTCACGGACCCCTAGTAAATTAATTTTTTTTCGCCACGGGCCCCCATTTGAGAACCGTTGATCTAAAGCGATGAAGCACGTTTGTATCTTAATGACAATTTATTGAGTCTTGGCT
This sequence comes from Cistogaster globosa, assembly GCA_937654795.1. NCBI lineage: Eukaryota > Metazoa > Arthropoda > Insecta > Diptera > Tachinidae > Cistogaster > Cistogaster globosa. Next base: position 20,492,858 of record OW569407.1, read on the forward strand.
ATTGAACACAAGAGTATTGCTTGCCGTTAATTAGCGTACTGTAAGAAGTTCTACTTAATAACCATGCGGTGGCGTCTGATAACAGGCTCCTAGTTAGCTCTTTTATCGGCTAGGAGATTGGGTGAATTAAATCGTACAAATTCTGATACCTGTCGCCCTTCAGTATTAATAAAGAAATTTCAGCGTACTGAAAGCTCGAAGTGGTTGGATAACTTTTTACAATAACTGGAAATCCTATAAGCGATGGAGAAACTTTGGTTCGTATTGGCCAATGGCAAAAAGTCAAAGTGACTAACAGGTGTAACTATTAGCCGAGTACTTTAGTCTATTTGTGGCCAGAAAATGTGAACGTTATTAATTTTTATAATAATTTTCAGTGTTTAAAAAAGTTAACTTGCTAAAAGTATTAAAATTCATTTATAAATTTATTTAATAAATTTGATTACAAACGTGCTGCTTTCACCTTTCATACACCTTGTTAAATATATCTTTATGCCTTTTGTTTGCGACATTGACATGAAAAAATATTTACAACACAGTTCTTAAAAAGTTATCTTCAAAAATAAAATCTTTAGTAGTTAATATTTTAATTTGGCAAAGCTTTATAATTTATAAAAAATTGAAAACAAAATAAAACATACCGATATGTGATCAAAGTAAGAAAAATCCACTGAGTCTGAGTCGGAAAATTTCACCAGCTCTGAAATACTTAACATATCTAGGGAACAGGAACTCAAGTATAAACGGCTTAAGCAAGACAAGGAGACAAAGCGGCATTTTCTTCTAGCTACTTATGTTTGTTTGTCATTCCGCTTGTAATTTCTACAATATCCATTTCCTACCCCATAAAATATATACATTCTGAGTCCTAATGCAGAGCGAAGTCGATTGAGCGATGTCCGTCTGTCCGTCCGTGTTAAAATCAGCTTTGCCAATGCACTAGATGATTAAAAAAATCTTAATACCTCAATCAATCAGATATAGTTTCAAAAATTTTGCTATATAAAATCAGCAAGATCGGTTTATATCCTTCTAGGCAGCAGGCAAAACACCAAGCCTGCTTTTTATTTTTCCACTTCGTTTGAAACAATTAAGTAACTCTTAACAAATATATGCGGCGATAGAGAATTAAATAATAAGAAAATAACATCGAGTGAAAAAATTGGCGCTCGCCCAAATATTCCGAGTTATAGGCCTCTGAACTTTTTATTGAAAATTAAAAAAATCAATATGGGTATCATTTCACAGCTTTTGAAGGGATCTTTCGAAAAATACTAAAATATCTAAAAAACGCTTAACCCATTAAGGGCCAGCAACATTTTTATATAAAATTATTTATAAAACTTAATATTTTTTTTTGTTCTCTGCTTTTTTTTAATGGAGTTTCTTTACTAAACTATATTTACATTGATGGTGAAGGGTATATAAGATTCGGCATTGCTGAATAAAGCTCCATTACTTGTTTTTATTGTTAAATGATCTTTTGTGTCACTTAGTGAAAATTTCTAGCGGCAACTCTGCTAGTGACATTTACTGGTCATGTCTTCTAGCTCTCTAGATTGTGTTATTTACACTTAAGCCATTCTTTTGTGAATTCAATAAAAAAAAGTCAAGGATAGAAAATTGACGCATATACTAGAGAATGTGTTCGAAAAAGTGCGTATGACCCTTCAGTATAAGTTTTCTTATACACTATTCTAGTCATAATTCAATTCCGAGTGTTTGAAATAAAATGTAGTTTTGACTTAATTTTGTAGAAAATCATTTTATAAGTCGAATGTTAATAGTTGTTTCTTTGAAATCTGAATGTATTTTTAATAAATTCAAAGGTTCATATCAAGTTGGTCACATTATTGAGGAAATTATTAAAACATGTTTGCGGTTTCTGTCTGTATCGAAGTACTTTTCAATATAATCTGAAATATAAAAAAAGCCAAATGTGTGCAGATGTGATAATGTTGTGGTTGTAAAAGTTATTAGTGATCATAACCGTTTAGTTACGAATAGTACATCTACGCTGTATGTAGTTGTTGTTGCTGTAATAACGGTAAATCCAATAATAAACACACACAATTAAAGGTAGAAAGAAATCCCTGTGTTCGAGTAGTTATGAGTTTATTTTTGTTGGTTATTAAAGCCCTAAATCTGATTTCATGAAAATTATTATGAAACCAACATTTTAATGTCACATTATTAAGTACAAATACACGTAAGCGTACTTTTCTGCTGGTCATCTGTTGACTATCGGTGAGTATGAGAATGTATTTTTTATGTTTTGTGGAAATGTTAACGATTTGTAGACTGTTAAAATTATTGTTAAATGCGAGACAATATATTTTTACAATAAGAAAGAAATAAAAAACTGAAAACAAGTGGTAGGAAACGGTCACATAATTATTTCCACAATAAGTTGGTTGGTTTGAGTTTGGCCTTTTGTCAAATTTAGTTATTAAAAATTAGTTATTGAGTAAACAAAATGTAGGAAAAAAAATTATGACAATAAAATGTCACGAAAGGCCTGTTTAAGCTTCTCAAGCGTTAGCAGGACAGCATACACCATTGGGGAATTGTTAGACAGAGTCTTCAATGTTTAAAGTTTATATATCACTCCAACTTCATTGAGCTGTGTAAGGAGCTTATGAAAGGTGGAGTGGTTACTCTTCGAGGTCCAATCGGCATAAGAAGATACTGAAGAAATGAGTTTAAAAATTAAGAAAAATGCAATTGAAACACATGGCATGAACCCCATTACAAAGCAGAGTGTAACCAAGTGTGAAGAAAGGGAAAACGGTATTAGGATCAGTTAAAAAATGGACTATAAAGCTGTTATAGAAGATGGTCGGCGAAATTTAGTTACAAATTTGATATAAAAATGAGGAACAAAAGGAATTAAAAGGAGTCTTCCTAATTTTAGTGGTCAGCTTCCTCTGCGCAAATATAAAAATATTTTTAATGAAAAAACTTAGCTTTAATTATTTAGAAGATTTAGATATGATTGTCAATAACCAAGTGAACCCACAACGGATCACTTTTTGTGCTGCTCTTGGACTAGGGGTATCACTAAATCACACTTTTGCGAAAACGGCGATTATGACAGTTATGGTAACGATGTCTGCTTTTTAAAACTTGGGAAGTAAGTCAGTCGGCGAAAAAGTTAAAGGTAGTAGGAATGTTGTCGTTTAACTGCAGTGCAATCTGGCCAATAGCAAGAAAACAATATCGTCATTCCACTGCGGAGGTCCGCCAATGTGTTGAAGGGAATAGTGGCTGAGATGTCTAGCCTGATGCATGTACTGGGACACCTGCTCAAGAGACAGGTTCAACTGTTAAATATTCTTATTCAACTGAAGCTCAACATGTATGCGCCGCTATTCGCCGCTACTTTATAAGCTTTTATAAGTTTAAGACATAAAAAAATGGAACATTACTATTTTTCCTTGACGAACAATATTTGAAAATTTAAGAAAGGAGTTTCAATTACAGCGTACTAACAAAGTTCAATTAACACATGTTAATTCATGACCACTCAATGGGGTCGTGGTTCATCCTCACCGCGTTACTCCACCTAAAACTAGAGGAAAGAGGTAAATACTAACAGAATACGTCCAAAGACATTCAGCGTCCGCTTATCACCAACTTTTCTTGTTGTCTTTGCTGTTAGTGTTTTGATATCTGATGATCCCCTATTGATAGAAGTAAGTTTGTAAAAGTTAACTTTTTACTGACTTAATTATTGTAAACTCGCATTACTGTCACCGTCTTAAGAACTACTAAATATTATTTTGAAATTTTTGCTTTGCTACAATGAATTTTATCTGTTTCCTAATGAACATTAATTTTTTCTAAAGCCATTTTGAATAACAATTTAAATTTTGTTTATGCTTAAAGTTAAATATTAAAAGATTTTTTTTACACAAACAAAAAAAAAAAGGATATCAAACAAAAAGATCTCGCTCAACAACAACTGCAACAACAGAAAATGTCAAGAAATATGTGAAATTAAATTTAACCATCATCTGTCAACTACATTTGTTTACTTCAAAAATTCTTATACTTCTTAAAACACACACACACATACACATCATAAAGTTTGAACTTTATGTAACGCCCTCCTTTTGCTCCAACACATTTTCTTGAAAATTTTGCATACTTATACCGTTAGGCAAAAGCAACAGAAAAATACTTGTGTTTGATTCAGTAGCGAATGGCAATAAATGACGACGACAACATACATCAAGATTTACTTGCAGAGAAAATAGAAAAATAGAAACTTTTTTATTTATCCAAAATGACGACAAAGTTGTGGTTGTTGCTGTTGTTGTAGTTTATGGTTCCCCGGCGATTACATTTAAACTACTATGCGTCGAGACTTTTGCCAGCCTGGAGTCGTAGTTTTAGTTAACTAAGAGAAATTTATATATAAAATAAAAAAAGAATAAAAGTAGCACCAGAAGATAAAGCTTTAATATATAAATTCAACTGTAAGTAAAAACTAAAGCATACTTCCAGGCTGCTGTAGAAAAATAAAAAAAATGGCATAACGAGTAGGAGTAAGTTATAATTTTTGTTTATTGCTTTTGCTGTTAATGTTGTTGTTTGTATATTTTGTAACAAATGAAGTAGTTTTAACTGAACAACGGAAAGTAGAAAAAGTAAAGTTTTAAGGTTCTTTTGTTTTAGTTTTTTTTCTCTAAAAGTATCAGGGGCTAAATAATTAAGAAAAGGATAAGATTTATTTTTTTAGCGAACTTAAAGTTGTGACATATTAAAAGGACAAGAAGAAATGAATAATAGGAACTTTTTTAAAGGAAAAAAAATATTAATAAATTTTGTTTCAAAGGTGTTAAAGCTTCTGCTTCTTCTATTCCACAATTTAATGTTCTTAATTTTTAACCTTTTCAGGCTACCAAACATAACTTAATTTAGTGGTTTATTTAGACCGATTTAAGGAGGTTTTCTTTTACAACGTCAACAAAATAAACACTTATTTTAAATAGATATTCCTTTTTTTTTATAGGAATCCTCCCTTGAGTAATAGTGCAATGAAAAAAAAAAAACTAGAAATTTCCGAAAATTGTACTTTAAGTTGGAGTTAATTATTTATTTTAAGCTACTGTTTTTTAAAACTCCTATTTAAAGTTAATACGAGCCGTAACCAAAAAAAAGAAGTCAACTTTGAAAAAAATTTCTTTATTTAAAAATGTTTGTTGAAATATTTCCACGAAAGACACGGAGATAAAATTCTACAAGGAAAATCTTATCTAGAATCAGATAAATGGGGAATGACTACGAAAGTTGGGTAATTGCCAATAAATTAAAAAGAAGAAAAACTTAAAACTAGTCTTGTCACGAAAGAAAAAATTTCTCGCTGGTTATTTGCTAAGATGTTCTGCTGATCTTCATAAGTCAATGAACGGAAAAATTCTTGGCATCCAAGAAGGCTGCTCATCAATCTCTACTATGCCACTTCTTTCATTCTTTTAAAGCTTCGACGAATTTCATCACATCGCTTTTAATTTGATGTTCGTTATTGTAGTTATTAACCGACTTCAAAAGAGATTGAGGTTATCAATTCGACTGAATGTTGCTTTTTTATGTCTATGTCATTTCTGAACGATCTTGAGTTTTTTTTTGTAATTTGATAGATTATGCTTAAAAATCGGACCCGTTTTAATAACAGTTCATAATCTTAAAAATTAAAGGGTGTCCCCATACAACACACATGTTTTTTTTAGTGTATTATAAACCGTAGAGCGAACTTCTTTAAAAATTGACAAAAATGCATATTACTATAGCTCCTAATAGCAAAAAGTAATACAATAGACAATGTAAAATTAAAGGGTGACTCCACAGGTGACGTAAATTGACTCATTAGCTCTAATCTTTTGAATCGTTATAGAAATGCTTGAAAATTAGACAGGATTTCGATTACTATAATCGTTTTAATAACAAGTATAATCATTCAGAATTATAATTTAAAGGGTGTCCCAATAGTCAATGAAATTTGACGTATTTGGCCAAACCTCTGAGGCGTTATAGCCAGATAGTTAAAAAAGAAATTTCATTGTTAAGTCCGCTATGACAACAAGTATAAAATTTTAATTAAAAAATTAAAGGGTGTTCCCATAGTTAAAATAAATTGACCTATATGGCCCAATCGCTTAAACCGTTATATACAAACATTTGAAAATTAAATAGAATATCCACTTCTTTGTCTGGTATATTAAGAAGTAAAAATACATAAAATTTTAAATTATAGGGTGTTACAACAGTTGCTGTTATTCGATGTATATGACCAAACTGTTGAACAGTTGTACACAGTTGATTGAAATTTGCACAGAATTTTTATTGCAAAGTCCATTATAACAAGTAGCAAACTTGAAATTAGAAATTAAAGGGTGTTCCTATAACTGATATTTTGACCTATATGACCCTATCTTTCAAACCGTTATAGCAAACTCTTGAAAATTAGACAGAATGTCTATTCTATATCAAGTATAATAACAAGTATAAACATTTAAAATTAGAAATTAAAGGGTGTCTTAATGGCTGTGATTTGGTGTATATGGCCAATATTTTGAGCAGTTATAGACCAACGCTTAGAATTTAAACAAATTTTGTTTTACTTTGTCAGCAATAAAAAGCGTAAAAAATAAACGGTAACCACATTACTGTTCAATTTTTTTTTTAAATATGCATTCATGTTTGTTTGTCCAAAAACTTTTTAGTCGATTGTAAGTGATTGCGGGGAATTCCGTAATAAATCCGAAGAAAGAGACACAGGGAGAAAAAGGCACTCAAAGCAATATTTTCATTTCAATCGAGGCTTTTTAAACTTCAAGGCAAATAGTTTCATGACAACCCTCGTATATATATATATTGTCTGATTAATGTTAAGCACCGTTACCAAACAAGTTAAACAATCTAGACTTTTGTTCTTTAATTATGTCTTCGTTCTTTATTTTACAAGAAATAAGAAAATATTTTTTATCTTCCCATCAAAAGATAAAATTAACGTTTTCAATGTTTGTTGTTTTCTTTGTTAATGTTACCAAATGTAAAAATGCAAAAAAGGAGGATGAGAAGGAGGAGGCGTATGAGATCATGTAAGAGAATATGCTTGAATTTGTGTACCAAAACGTTAAGTTTTGGTGGGTACTTTGAGTGTGTGCATGCTGGTTTACCACATCCGCCACAACAGAGTATGTGTAACGGAAGTGCAGTTCCCATATATAATTTCTACTAATTTGCATATAGATTAAGTGAACCTAAAGCCCCATTGAGGTTGTTTGGTTTTAGAAGTTTCAATACGTAAAAAATAAACACAAAACTCAATTCAGAATATTTTTTTTGTTTACATTTCACTGTTTATATTATAATTATTACTGCTACTTGTGCTCATTTCTCTTAAAGCAAGTTTATGTTAGTGCAGGAAGTTAAAAGAAAAAAAAAAAAACACAAGTAGATTAAAAAAATATGAATCCTTAGCTTTGCAAAAAATAACGTCATATTTGTTGAGCATATGAGGTTAAAAATACAACACAAGGACTTTTATGCTTTCCACAGGATGATGTTTTTGTTTGTTTCTATTTTTGTCTCTGAACATCCGCTTTGTAAGTGAATCAAAATAAGAGTTAAGAGCAGGAGATATGGAAATATAAAATAATATTATTAAAATAAACAAAAGTGTAGTTTTTCATTAAAAATTGTAAAAACTTGAAATCCTTTTCGCAAAAAAAGAAACAGTATGTTATAAAATTACAAAATTTTAGAAAGCAAATTTGAAAAATTTTAGAAGAGATTACTTTTTTGTTCTTCTGTAAAAACGGCCCAAGTGGAGTGAGATCTGCAGATCATTGACAAATCATTTGTTTTGGTACAGACTCTCAATTAAAGCTACGAACTTTTCATTTATAAAAAAATATTAACAATAAAATTTCAACTAAACGAAACGTTTAAGCCACCAAACCCCTGGACGAGAGGTTCATGTGCATACAGCTTTCCTTTGTACTTCAACATTAAAAAGTTTTTGGACGTATTAAACATTTTATTTGGTTTCAGGTTAATGTTTAATTAATTTTTTAATTGATTTGTTTATATACTTTATTATTATTTATTAGAAATAGAAATGCAATTTTTTAATATATAAATAACTGAACAATTATTTCATTAAACATTCTTCCAATGGAATAAATAATCAAATCAAATAAACATTTAATTAAATGGCAATTTCAGATCAAACAAAATTTGTATAAGATGAAACAAGTTTTTATCAAATTTTGCGTACAGTTTAGGACTCCCTTATATATAGGGCCATTAATGTATGTAACTCTAGAAATAAACTTGCAATCGAGGTTCATTTAGCATGTTTGAAATTTCATTTAATCTACAGTGGACTTCATATAGTTCGAAATTTTACCAATATTGTACGTAGAGTCCGTTAGCTCAACTAGAATCTGGGAATGACGATTATTATTTTCAAATTAATGTAACATTTAACATTTTTAAAATTATGGTTTTTAGATACAAAAAAGCTGATGTCAGATTTTTTAATTTTAATTAAAAAAATTAACAAACAAATTTATACATAATTTTTATTTTTTAATAAATTCAGAATTAAAAATAAACATAAACTTAAGATGGATTAAATATTTTAATCTAAATCACTTTTATAATATGTTTTATTAAAATTACCGAAGTTGATTTTTTACTAAAAATTTTAACGCAAATTACAAGTGAAACTAAAAATATTGAACTTGGAATTTTTTTTTTTTTTTAATTCAGTAAGAGTAAAAAATAGAAGCTGAGTTAAAAAATGTCATCAAAAATCGTTTAAGAATATTTAAGACAACAGATTAGACAATTTCATCAGCCAAAATTCGCTGTGCAAATTCGTCATTTAAAGCCAAAAAGTAAGAAAATACACAACTGTTTTATTTTTCATGTTTTTTTTACTATTTTTGATCTGAAAAAAAAAACAATATAATACAATATTTTTATTTAACTACTTATTTGTGCTACAAAACAAAAATAAATAAATTATTAAATTATTTTCTATTTTATTAAGCTTTGGGTCCTTATATTTTTTTATTAATATTATATTTCAATATTTCGGTACTTTTTGCGTACCTTCTTCAGGAAATAAAATTAATATTGAAAGCCAAAATAACAAAATTAATTAACAATTGAAAAAAATTTTTTGTCATAATGAAATTAAAAAACAATGTTTCAAAAAATTTTCAAAAACAAAAATATAAAAAAGTGTTTTCTGTTACATACATATATTAAGAACAAAACATTTATGTTATTTTGTGAATTAAGTGTCTGTATATATGAGCGACATTATCTGTATCTGCTTTAAAATTAATTCTTTTAGTCAATGGAGTATTTACAATGTGTAACATTTCCAAAATATACCGTCTCTTATAATTTTTTTCAATACTAAGAACTGAAGCATTTTCAAAGTTAGGATAGTGACCTAAGTCAAAACAATGAGTGGATAATGCTGTTTTTTGTGAATTAACATATCTTAAGTCCGACTTATGTCCAGCAATTCTAGTCTTAAGTTTATTTTTTGTTGTACCAATATATACCTTATTGCAAATCTCCTGATCACTACCTTTACAAGGTATTTCATAGACTACATTAGAAAAGTCAAATTTATTAATTCTATCTTTAGTCTTACTAAATAATCTATTCAGTGTATTATTTGTTTTATAAGCCATGTTATATTTTTCCTTATTGAAGATTTTTGAATTCTTTAAACGTTCTGAAAAACCTTGTACATAAGTTAAAGACTTATAAATCTTAGGTTCCAATGTGCTTATCTTATTTGTATTTCTTTTATGTCCGTATTGTCTAATAAGTTTATAAATAAGTCTTTTTGGAAAGCTATTATCCGCTAGTATATTTTTAATCTTTTCTTTATTCTTTTTACGAAATTCTTCATCACTTATAGTTAAAACTCTTTCAATTAAATTTTTAGCTGTATTAATTATTATACCTTTGTTGTGCTTTGAAAAATAGTTAATAATTCTTCCTGATGCTGTCGGTTTTTGATACCAATCCATTAATATATTATTACCTCGTCGAATCAATAAAGTATCTAAGTAAGGAAGTTTGGAATCGCATTCCTTCTCTATTGTAAACTTAATATTAACATCAAAAGAATTGAAAATCTTTAACATATCATCAATTGCACTATCAGAAATAATGCAAAATAAATCATCAACATACTTAGTAATAATTTTTGGTTTTATAATTAGTTTCTCTAAGCAAAAGTCCAATAATTTCTCGATAACAATGTCTGCAACAATTGGAGATGCCGGAGATCCCATCGGAAGACCCTGTTTCTGAACATATATTCTCATACTGAAAATATCTATTATCCTCTATGCAAAATTGAAGAATACGTACAAATAAATCCTTATCAATTTTAGTGTGTGGTCTAATTATATCCCACTTTTCTTTTATTGTATCAATAGCTAAATCTACTGGTATACTAGGAAATAGAGATATCACATCTAAAGAAACTAATTTTTCATTATTTTCTACTTTAAGTTTTTTTATCTTATTCTTAAAATCTAAAGAATTCTTTACGTTATATTTTGAAAACTCAGTGATTTTCTTCAAAATATCTGTCACATATTTACATAGTTCATAAGAAGGCGAATTTACAAAAGAACAAATAGGTCTTAAAGGATATTCTGGTTTATGAATTTTTGGAAGTCCATATAACCTAGGAGCAGTAGCAATGTTGGTCTTTAGTTTCTTCTTGTCAAAAATAGTTATAATTTTTCGTTTAAAAAGTTCATCTACCAAATCATTGTTAATCTTCTGCAATTTGCTAGTCGGATCTTTATTTACTAATTGATATTTAGAAATATCTTCTAAAATATTATTAATTCGAATGTTATATTCATGTTTCATCAAAACTACTGTTGTATTACCCTTGTCCGCTTTTACAATAAGCAAATTTCTATTCTTTTTTAAAAAACTCTCTGTTTTTCTTACTTTATCTAAAATAAACCTATCTCTATTGGTCAATTTCATTTTATTATAATGATTGTCAATAATTAGTGACAACCTAGTTCTTGCTATTTCCTGTTCCTCTTTACTTTCTAAAGTTTGTATAAAATCTTCTCCTTCAGTTATCATATTCACAATAGGTAACTCATTTTTTGCAGTGGGAAGTGCATGCTTATTACCTAACGCTAGAACAGATTGTACTTCTAATGGAATATCTAAATTAGTTTTATTAACAAACCAGTTTTTATTAAATTTAATACCTAACTTCTTTTCTTGCAAATCACGGAGACAATCAAATTTTCTAATATGTATGTTTTTAACTTTCTTTTCAAAGGAAACTGCTTTAATATCTTCAAAATTAAGAAAAGATATCATATCCCTTTCTGTAAAATATCTATTTAAATTTCTTTTTATAAATGCTAACTCACTTTGAAAATGCTCCAATAACTTATGGTTATTCTTGATTGATAGCTTTAAAATTTTGTAATGTAGATCACTCATATAGTTATTAAGTGTATGTTGTATATCTGCCAAACATCATTATAATAAAATGAAATTGACCAATAGAGATAGGTTTATTTTAGATAAAGTAAGAAAAACAGAGAGATTTTTAAAAAAGAATAGAAATTTGCTTATTGTAAAAGCGGACAAGGGTAATACAACAGTAGTTTTAATGAAACATGAATATAACATTCGAATTAATAATATTTTAGAAGATATATCTAAATATCAATTAGTAAATAAAGATCCGACTAGCAAATTGCAGAAGATTAACAATGATTTGGTAGATGAACTTTTTAAACGAAAAATTATAACTATTTTTGACAAGAAGAAACTAAAGACCAACATTGCTACTGCTCCTAGGTTATATGGACTTCCAAAAATTCATAAACCTGAATATCCTTTAAGACCTATTTGTTCTTTTGTAAATTCGCCTTCTTATGAACTATGTAAATATGTGACAGATATTTTGAAGAAAATCACTGAGTTTTCAAAATATAACGTAAAGAATTCTTTAGATTTTAAGAATAAGATCAAAAAACTTAAAGTAGAAAATAATGAAAAATTAGTTTCTTTAGATGTGATATCTCTATTTCCTAGTATACCAGTAGATTTAGCTATTGATACAATAAAAGAAAAGTGGGATATAATTAGACCACACACTAAAATTGATAAGGATTTATTTGTACGTATTCTTCAATTTTGCATTGAGGATAATAGATATTTTCAGTATGATAAAAAAATATATGTTCAGAAACAGGGTCTTCCGATGGGATCTCCGGCATCTCCAATTGTTGCAGACATTGTTATGGAGAAATTATTGGACTCTTGCTTAGAAAAACTAATTATAAAACCAAAAATTATTACAAAGTATGTTGATGATTTGTTTTGCATTATTTCTGATAGTGCAATTGATGATATGTTAAAGATTTTCAATTCTTTTGATGTTAATATTAAGTTTACAATAGAGAAGGAATGCGATTCCAAACTTCCTTACTTAGATACTTTATTGATTCGACGAGGTAATAATATATTAATGGATTGGTATCAAAAACCAACAGCATCAGGAAGAATTATTAACTATTTTTCAAAGCACAACAAAGGTATAATAATTAATACAGCTAAAAATTTAATTGAAAGAGTTTTAACTATAAGTGATGAAGAATTTCGTAAAAAGAATAAAGAAAAGATTAAAAATATACTAGCGGATAATAGCTTTCCAAAAAGACTTATTTATAAACTTATTAGACAATACGGACATAAAAGAAATACAAATAAGATAAGCACATTGGAACCTAAGATTTATAAGTCTTTAACTTATGTACAAGGTTTTTCAGAACGTTTAAAGAATTCAAAAATCTTCAATAAGGAAAAATATAACATGGCTTATAAAACAAATAATACACTGAATAGATTATTTAGTAAGACTAAAGATAGAATTAATAAATTTGACTTTTCTAATGTAGTCTATGAAATACCTTGTAAAGGTAGTGATCAGGAGATTTGCAATAAGGTATATATTGGTACAACAAAAAATAAACTTAAGACTAGAATTGCTGGACATAAGTCGGACTTAAGATATGTTAATTCACAAAAAACAGCATTATCCACTCATTGTTTTGACTTAGGTCACTATCCTAACTTTGAAAATGCTTCAGTTCTTAGTATTGAAAAAAATTATAAGAGACGGTATATTTTGGAAATGTTACACATTGTAAATACTCCATTGACTAAAAGAATTAATTTTAAAGCAGATACAGATAATGTCGCTCATATATACAGACACTTAATTCACAAAATAACATAAATGTTTTGTTCTTAATATATGTATGTAACAGAAAACACTTTTTTATATTTTTGTTTTTGAAAATTTTTTGAAACATTGTTTTTTAATTTCATTATGACAAAAAATTTTTTTCAATTGTTAATTAATTTTGTTATTTTGGCTTTCAATATTAATTTTATTTCCTGAAGAAGGTACGCAAAAAGTACCGAAATATTGAAATATAATATTAATAAAAAAATATAAGGACCCAAAGCTTAATAAAATAGAAAATAATTTAATAAAAAAAAGGGTCAAATAATCATTACTAAACTAATAAATAAATTATTCAAAAAAATTTAACTATACTTATTAAAATACTTCGAAACTAAAGTCAAGCATGGTCATATTGTAAAGATTTTTGCGTCATTCGTCGGCGTAAAAAAAAGAAATAAACCTATTTTAGTATTCGGCGCGTATAGCGAATTTCGGCCGGCGTTATGATCGTACTGATTTTAATATACTGTTACGAACTAAGATCTGGCAACCCTTATTGTTGTTGTCGGTATTTGCGTGGTAAAAACAGCGGTGAATAAGTTACTTCCACCACAATTGGCTGTGTGTATAGGATAATACGACAATTATCTAAAAAAAAGTTGAGCAACCTAAATGAGGTGCGTACTGCAAAACAGAAGGTCATGAGTTCAAGCCCACCTTCGTGCATGCGTACAAAGAAATAATAATAATTGTAAAAAGCAACTAAAATCAAGAAACAGCAGTACAAAGCTCCCAGAAAAAGGAAGACAAATATTGTGTGAAGCCATGGCCTGAAAAGAAAAGTAAGACGTCTGTTTAATATGAAAATAACAGACGCCCTTTTTTTAAACTGAAAAGAGCTCCTAGCTGTTAGCAGAAGAAAGTAACAACATAATTACAGTATACGGCAGATGTAAATTGTATGGCTATTGGATTTAAAGGGGACAACTGGCTTGGATGTTAGCGACATAGAAAATTCTGTGAATGGCTTATGTTACTAAGGAAGGCATCGAGTAGTTCATGTCTCGCGGGAGTATCATAGTAGTGTAGCGTTAATGGCTGCGTTTTTAATAACGCATGTTTAGTTAATACGAGAACATAGAATCCTAAAGACTGGAAGGATCAAGTCTATAGCCAGACAGAGTCATAAGAGCCATAAGGAGTTAAGAAAATAGTGAATTTTTTTCTAAAAAGGGAAAATCGTAACAATACAAAAAAATGTTTTTTTGGTGACAAATATTCGAGATTAAAAATTTGTCGTTCGCCCAGCGAAAATATTATAATTAAAGAAATCGAATACAGAAATGCCTCGCAAAGTACGATTTATAGGTTTTACTATTATGCGTACTATCGACGAGTTTGGGCCCTTTGCTCTTATTTACAGACCTTTTACTGTTGTTTTATATGTTATTTATCTTGAATTAATTGCATAAACTATTACAAAGCGAGCGCTTGCCGTATATATTCAAGTTAACATTTTCATTATAAAGTAAAAAATTTATAAATTTTATTAAAATATTTTTATTTTCAAAATTTTATTTTATTATTTTTTAGAACAGCTTTTTCCAACAATTTTTATTTGGAAATTTCAAAAACCGTACCATAGAAAAACTGTGCTGATCAAAGTAGTGCTATAAGAGGTACTCCTGTAGAGTTCAAACATTTTTTTATTTAAAAAAAATTTATTTTTTTTTTTTTTCACTGTGCCTTGTGCTTGTGGCTCTTAACCAGCCTAATGTATTTGTAGGTGTGTGTTTGTGTTTAGAATGCCATTCTAGCACAGATAAGTACTCTTTTAGACATAATTTAATATTATAATGCATACTTTAAGGTGTTAGCTTTTTATCATACCGTTATTATGTGCACTGCAAACATTTTACGCTTTGGGATTTTGTAAAATTAAATGACAAAACAAAATGTAACAAAAGTTTTAATGTTTGTAATTCTATTATCACAGGAGGTAGTTTTATTTTTGTATTGTTAACATAAAGGTAAGGAAAACTATTTTTTTTTACTATTAACAATAATTTATGTGAAATTCTAATTTTGAAATTTTTTAAAGAATTTTTTTTTATAAAAATGTCTTTAATCTGGTTAAAAATTTTACAAGGACGATTAAAGAACAAGCGCGATTGGCAAAAATCTTTTAGCATCTCAAATTTACCAAACTGGAGCGAGGACTAAAAACGGCTATAAGAATCTCTTTCTTAGCTCAGCAGCTTACCTCAATGTCATTTGTTACCATGGATACCAAGGTCTGCTTATACAACAGCTGGTGTTATTCTCTTTTGATTCAAACAAGTTCGTACTTATCTTGAACAAATTCACCAAACGATTTGAAACTTTAACGGTATAACTTAAGGACAGTCATCGATATTCGGTGTATTACAAGACAGAAATTCAACAAAGGTTTCGAACTCATTGAAAATTTTGGAAACATAAAAACAGAGTCTTATTGGCTCGCAATGTTGCAGGTAGCGAATTATAAGAAGTCTTCTATTAAGTGTTTGCATATGTTTTTTTTATAGTATAAACAATTGAAACTGCGAATTGAAAGGGAAAAATCGAATGCTTTCATGAAGGAAAATTATTTTATTTTACTAAAAAAAATCTAGGCCCATTTTAAGATGTCAAACGTCGTAGAGAAATTTTTTAGTGCCAAATATAGAAAAAGAGGAGATTTCTCTTCGAAACACTTTAATTACGACGACAGCTACAGTACTTGGAAAATGCTTAAGTTAGTGGTGATTTACTGCAGGTCTGGTTATTATTTTAACTACCGCAATGGGTTCCTCCAACCTCAGCCTCTTTTAATAAAAAGTGAACTCTTGGTCAATTTACTTTTTGAATTGCGGTTGTCGGAAAAAGTTTCAAATTTTAAAAGCTTTCGAGGCGACACGTTCTTCAAAGATTTGTACACACGAAAATAGAATAGACCCCTCTAAGAATCTATACTCTCCCATTGTACTAGCGGGGCTTCTGTTACGGTTTAACTTAAGCAATGTTTACTACGTTATTTTTCTGGACAGGTATCACCAACATCCGAGCAGATTCCTTTATCTTTGACGTCTAAAGTCAGGAGGTAAAAAGCCTTAGGGTCTGGCTTTCTTGCAATTACCTAGTAGTAATATTGAAATGCTCCTAATATTTTAATATATTGTGCTTGAGTTGTTGGGCTAAACTTGATGTACATAAGTGTTAAAAATAAAAATGAAGTTTAGGGGTTTATAGCCCTTTAGCTCTTTAGCCTTGACGCTTTTTTTTATAAAGAATATGCAATACTTATCTGCTGGTCCAAGTTTTAATGTTAGATTCAGTCCCTTTAAACATATTTTTTAACCATAAAAATGGGATTTTTATTTGTTAAATTTTAAAGAGTTTTACTTATGAGAGATTATTGAATATTGATGAGAAAGTTAGTTAAATAACTATTGCTCTTGCTAATTACCTCTATTAGCTAAACTTGAAACTGATATCGCATTAAGATTTTCTATTGAAGTAGAAGATGACGATGTCCGTATGTCCGGATTGGTTTGAAAACAGTTGACACGTCCCCAGATGAGCTACAGAAAATTAAGGACCACACTTCTCTCAGATATAGTTTTAAAAGAGGCGCTATTGATATTTACCAAATTCGGTTCATAATTGATGGAGAAATGTTAAAAAAATGCGAGCGCCTCTATTTTTTCACGTTGTTCATGTTTATTGGTATTTTTTGTTGGTTTAGTTATTTTTCTTTGTTGTATTAAAAACCTAAATTTCAGAAAAAAACCATAAATTGCCGATACATTATCACCAACATTTCATCAAAGGTGACTAAAAATTGTTTTTGCAATACAAAATTTAAGTTTTATTAAAAAAGGAAAATTCAGCAAAAAAGAAAAAAATCTAGATTAGCAAAAATTTAAAATTACACTACATGATTAACATTTTAATGAAATATTTTTTTCACGAAAATCTCATCAAAAATTTAAAAAAAATTTTACTTGGCCAAAAACAAAAAACCGACATTTTATTTAAAGCCGAAAATGCACAAAAAATAACAACTTAAACATTTTCTAAAAAACACTAATTATTCTGGTGAAGGCTATATAACAGTCGGTACAACCGACTATAGCACGCTACAGTTGCCATTTTTTGTTGTTGTTCTTTTTTCATTTTTGTTTTTGTGAAATACTTGAAAGCAAGAATAAAGAGCATTTAATGTTTTTAAAATATGGCAACATTGTTAAGAGATACGCTTTTCCAAATGAGGAAATAATAAAAACCCGTTTTATCGATTTTACGAATGCTTTCTACGGTCATATCGTATCGATATGAAAGCGTTATACCGCAGTTCTGTTTCACCATTACGTAAGAAATACTTTTTGATTTTAGCAAGTGCTTTCTTCAACGACTTGACTTGTCTGCTGCATAACTGCTATTTGTTAAGCTCCTAGTTTTCATAATTTTTATTAAAACATTGATAACATGATTGCCTTGAAATCTTAAGTGGCACAGCAACTTACTTACAATGAACGAACGAAGAAGAACCTCTTTGCTCTTCATGCCACAACTATTTTGTTGAGTTTTGAAGTAAAATTGTTTCAATTATTTCCAGTAGTTTCTTTTTATAATTCTTTCATTGCAGTTTGAATTTTCTTGCTTCCTTGTAAATAAAGTATTTTTTAAGTTTATATCTTTTTCTTGTTGTTTTTGTTTTGTTTTTTAATCTTATAAAGAGTAATAAAAGCTTGAAATCCCAAATAACCCTCGGGCATCATATTGAGTTGTGTTCTTGATTATTTTGATATTTATTTTTGTTGTTGTTATTCTTCTTGTTACTCTGGATGTTTATCATCATCATGGTAATTCCTAAGAATTCAGCTTAAAATAAAAATAAAGATGAATACTTTTTCTGTTGTAGTACTTAGAGCAAGTAGTTTTAAAATATTTTTGGATTATTTTGGTGTTAAGAAAATTAAATAAAAAAAAAATAATAGTAAGTAAAATCTTAATAAAAATTATATGAAAAGAAAAGCTTGTAAAGAAAAAACATGAATGAATCTCTCTGATTTAGTTTTATTTAAGAAAATAAATCATAAACGAAAAATTTTTTAATATGAAAATTAAAATCTTTGATAAATAATAAAAAAGGAAAAGAAGAAAAGTTAAGAAATGAAATTTTAAATTCAATTTATGCTTTAAATTATTCAAGTCTTATTAATGAAAAACTGAATCTTTTATACCCTTCACTATCTATGTAAATATAGTTAAGTGAAATAATTCCAATCGAAAAAGCAAATATTGGGGTGACAGAAAATTAAAAAAATAAAAAATTTTGGTACTGCATATATATGACTTTACATAATAGTGACATAGGCTCTTAATGGGTTAAGCATTTAAAAAAAAATAGTATTTCCTTAAAGACCTCTTCAAAAGCTTTAAAATGACACCCATATTGATATTTAAAAAAATTTTAAAATTTCAAAGCCCCGTAACTCGGAAAATATCGCCAATTTTTCACTTGATGTTTTTTTTTCTTATTTTGTAAGTCTCTATCGCCTCATACAAATATTTTTTATTCGAGTTACTTTATTGTTTCAAATGACTTGAAAAATTAGAGGTAGGCGTGGTGATTTGCCTGCTGTCTCGAAGGACATGGACCGATAATGCTGATTTCCATTAACACCTCTTTCGACACTATGTCTGATCGATTGACGTATTTTTTTTGTGAAATCAAGTTTGCCGAGGCAACACTAACACGGACGGACATCGCTCAATCGACTTCGCTATGCATAAGAAGTCAGAATATATATACTTTATGGGGTCGGAAATGGATATTGTACACACCTTTTCCACTTTTTGTAGTGAAGGGTATAAAAAAAACTTAAGAAAAGTTTTTTCTTATAATATTTTTTGATTTGCAATTGACACAATTTAAGTTATTTGTAAAGGGTTATCCAAATGTGACGCCTAGATGTCAGCACTAGTTAATTTTTACACGTGACATCTTTTCAAATGACATAAGCCATTTTGTTTTATTAGAATGTAGTACAGTTTTAACCATGGACAGGTACACATTGCAACAACGCGTTTACATCATTCAAACAACAAACAACAGATCCATTGTTTTCAAGCAAAATTTTGTTTAGTGACGAAGCTCATTTCAGAATGGATGGGTTTGTCAATAAGCAAAATTGTCGTATCTGAGGTAATGAAAATCCTCGTGTTATTCATGAAAAATCTCTACACCCACAAAAAGTTACTGTTTGGTGTGCATTTTGGGCAAATGGAATCATTGGGCCATTTTTCTTCGAAGATGATGCTGGAAATGCTGTTACTGAGCGATACCAATCAATGTTGAGAGACTTTTTATGGACACAGTTGAATCATATTGATGTGTCTGACGTATATTTCCAGCAAGACAGTGCTGCATGTCACACAACTCGAGAAAACATTACGCCTTTGCGATCAAAATTTCCTCAACGTGTAATTTCACGAAATGCAGATTTCAATTGGCCTCCAAGGTCATGTGATCTAACAACATTAGATTTTTTTTGTGGGGTTTTCTGAAAAGTCGAGTGTATGCTAACAAGCCATAAACAATTAATGATCTAAAAACATTCAAGTTGCAATTCGTGAAATAACACCAGCAAACATGTCGGAAAGTCATTGAGAATTTTGATATTCGGATTGATGTCTGCAGACGCACTCATGGTGGACATTTGAATGATATTCTATTCCACTTATAATTGTAATAGATCATACTTTTAATAACAAATAAACAGCTTGAAAAAATTGCAAATAGTTTGTGTTTTATTTCAAAGAAACATGTAGGCGCATTTTTTATTAAAAAAAGTCTTAAATATTTCATGCAATTATTCTTTGATATTTAACGTTATAAAGCAAAGCTGATGAAGGCTTCTTTGTATCACAACAGCAAGAAAGTTGATTAAGTCCCCTGTATAATAAAAACAGGAAATCGTTATTCAAATCTCAACGAAGCTTTATATAAATGGGGAAAAAACGTAAAAGCAGTTTGCGATAGTCGTGACTAACATGACCCTTTTTAGACTTTACGAGTTCCAATTTCCCCTTCACTATAGCAAGTTGCACGTTTTAAAGTCGTAAGTTTACTAAACAGGATATCAAATAGTTTGATTCTCACCAGGACGCAGAAATCTTTGTTGTGAGTGACTGCATAAACTTGTTTAAGCTCACATTTAAACAACAATTGAAAGCTTTGCCAAAATCGCAGCCTAATAAATACGGGACAAGAAATGGTAGACGAAATGATTGATATTTTATCAGAAGAAGAAGATAAGAAGAAACAAAAATCGGTTTCCTAAATATCAATGTTTCTCTATTAACGCAGATATCCATTTTAGACTATTTTTTATTTATTTAAGTAAAATTTTAGATTTCTCCGCCAAGCTCTTCTTGAGGAAAGTTTGGGATAGTCATCTGTTGTGGTTTGCAAACAATGAAATCATAACTTTTGTCACACCATTATCTATTTAAAATTTGGGTTCAAGCCGAAAAAAAATGCAATGCTAGGAAGTAAGAACCTGGAGTTTAAAGCTTCGTCCTTGCCGATTCTCCTAAGCCTAGAATCGTCTTTTCGATCACTAGACTTGCCAATGATGTGTTTACTTTTATGGTAATTGAATTCATGTCGATACTTTTTTCTGCGAAATTATTTTAAAGAATTTAGCCTCTAGTCAAGTATAGTTCGCTTGTCGCCCGTACACAGTAGGGCTTCAGGATACAGCGAATAGTCTTAATACAGATTTGTTTCCTGAGTCTGCATACAAGAGACCAAGCTTCCTCTAAAAATATGTTATTTTTGCTCACGCTGTTTCATAGGGGATTGGGTAATTTTTGAAGTTGAAGTCTGTTAGAATCAACAAGGTCTTCGTAGGTTTAGATGGCCATACTAAACCTATACTCTGATTCTGTGTTTATCAAACGAGATTGACAATGGAAATAGCTTACGGAGCTTAAATGTTTAATGCAAAAAATATTAAGTTTTGAAAGATCCAGTTGTGATACTTGTATAGGAGCAGAAGGTATTTTGAACACATGACGCATTTTGAGCGTTAGATTAATCTTTAACCTTTACTATGTTTAATTAAGCTGCCAGCCTACAATGTAACCTATGATCAGTCTATCTGATGAATAAAGACAATTCTCTTGGGTCGTATTAGATTTGTGCGATATAGTTCAATTTAGTGATCGTTTCTTTTTAGTTTAAAGTTTAAAAATTAACTAGTTCAAATTTTAGTTCAAAGGCTCTCTTAGTTGAAATCTTCTGTTGACGTGTTGTTTGTACTTTTCAACTTTTAGTTTAAGCGTAGCATTGCAAGAACGAATGTTCAATAAAATGCGTGGCAGCACTAATTTCATATCGGAAATAATCAACAAGGAAACACAGAGATTCCAGTTCATCTTGTCTGGTAGTTCAAAAACAAAGTCTAGTTTAAAAATGAAGTATGAACTAGTTCACTCAGTTCAATCGATGGAATCGTTTAAATGAACTAGATCGGTTACGAACTACATAAGTCTAAGCGTAATGTGCCTTTGTGATATCTGACAGAGATGCCTTATAATTCCTACAGTCTCTTATTCGGTCTGAGACTGTTCCTCAAAAATCATTGCATGACAAGTAGTCCCGAGGTGTTCGTACCAATTATCCTGCAATCATATTGAAGCTTGAGGGACCTTAAGATTATTAAATCATAAGAGTGTTTAACTGGCAGAATTTACGCGATACTCCGACTATATGATTAATCTTCCGGTCTTATTGTAGGGTTGTGATTTGGCTAATTAAACTGCAATTTGATTTTTGAGTACATTCTGATACCGGACACTAAATAATACTAGACTAGAATGTCTCTCCATTTTGTTTGTTGGGTCATTCGGTAAATTCAAATCAATATGGGTGTGGAGTAGGCATCACATTCGTAGCTTATCGCTACTTTACTGTCAGAACCTTTTCGGATATCAGCTTTATATGTCTTATGATAATCGTTTTGTAGCAGCTTGAACTGTATTATTTTCTGGAATGAAGAAATAAAGACGCTCCTGCTTGTGATGCTGTGTAATTGCACATAAAATATGCTGCAGTTTTCCTTTTCGTTTACTAAAAACAAGAATTTATGAAACGGAATATTTTGTTGCCTTTAATTTCACATACACGTAAAGACAAAACATGGTTGAGGTAACCATAATCTAATAGCAATTTATTTTGCTTGCATTATATGTTTGTAGGCAAAACATAGTATTGTTAAATTAATAATAATAAAATAAGCGTTGGAACCATGTTGTTGCTTAATTATTTTACAAATGAGAACATAGTATAATAAAATGTAAAAATATTATGCTAAAATATAAACATTTATTGATAAACTAAAAATATCATAACATGATTGGAAATAATTTTTTAAGTAACTGAATCATATTATGGTCTCGTGAGTGCAAAAATTTCCTGAAATAAAAAAAAAATTATAATAAAATTAGTTTATGTTTTTTGTATTATTTTTAAAAGCGCATATGTAATTTGCAAAATAGATTCTATGGACTTAAGATCCTAAAAGAGTAAAAGATTTTGTATATTGTTATAATTTTTTCATTTTCTCATGAACTAATATCCAATGAATAATTCACTAAACTGATAGAAAAGCATTCTATAAAATCCTAGAAAAAATATTTTAATATATATTTACTAGTACTTTGGTTTTCCCGGAATTTTTTATTTCCCGGGATTTCTCGGTATTCCCGGGGAAAAAAGCAATTTTTAGGTAAACCAGTTTATTTAATGAAATAATATTAAAAAATTCATAATTTTACTAATTAACGATTGCCCTTCTTTACAGAAAAAGGAAAAAACCCGACAAGGAATACAGTTTTGTAGTTGGGAATTTTTTATTAACGCGTTGTGTTATTAATTTCTCTAAGCAATTTAATACTGTTACAATTTTTAAAATCTTTTAGTGGTGCATTAGAGAAACATTTATCGAAATATGTATAAAACTTAATTACGAAAAAAAAAAAACCAGTTAGGGCCTTTCTATATTAATGAAATTAAGAAACAAAAAATTGAAAAAGTATTTTTCAATTGTTTTTTAAAATAACGATTTTAAAACTGCATTTACCTCACTAGACATGCTGTTGCTTGTTTTCGTTGCAAAATTTCCAAAATAGAAAAAAAAACCCTTTAATTAATGAGGTAGGGTTTTTTGTCAACAATGCTTTATAAAGTTTATCCATGTTCGTGTTTCAAATGTAAGTGGCTTCGAATAACTTAAAGCGACCTTTTGTTCTATTTTATATCCCACTAGCAGTGCCCACGACTTCGTCCGCATATCATTTCTAATTATACTGAAATTAAAATTTAGAAAAATGCGCCTTTAAACATTTGTTGTAGAGTTATGAAAACAAAGGTAAAAACTCTTTACAAAAATAAAATGTACTGATAAATGTTCTAGTACCATTAAACCGATAAAATTGGGTGACTTAACATTGGTATCTCTAGTTCTTCCAAGAAATTATACATTTAAAAAAAAAAAAAGTTTTCTATATTGGAACCAAGATAAGATTAAATAATTTATTGCGGAGTAGAAATTGAAATGCAACACTGTTCAGAAGATGTGTGTGAAGAAAATTTTTGATATTTAAACCTCAGACACAAACCAATTGCGTCTAAACCAAACTAATTCTTTCAATACGGAGAATATTGAATCAATAAAATTGCATGTGAGAACACTTTATTATATTTTGTCAATAAACAGAATATTGACTCAATAAAAGTGTATGTATGATTACACTATTACTGTTTTATTATTTTTTTTATTAAATATATAGATAATATTTTATCATTTTTAATATATTATATTAGTCTCAATAAGTTATAAGGTTCTGGTGACAAATTTATTGTGGAAAATATCTTTAATTTTTTTAATGCCACGACATATTGTTACAGAAAATTTAATATGGTTATTGTGACCATATCATAACCATATTTTCCCATGTAAGTTGCCTTTTCATGAAATGATACTGCGGTCGAAGTGGTTCGACTCTTGTAAAAATGGCCTCATTCCATTTTTTTTTCTGAACGGTGCTAAAAAATTTATGCTTTAAATAATTACTTACATTTGATCAAAACTTCAGAGGATATAATAACCCAAGCTGTACTCTACTAGAATCTACATAGCTGTCTTAGTCCTGAAAAGCTTCCTCTCATAAATTTACTAATTTGGCAACTGTAATCTATTTTATTTTCCGCTGACCTTATGACCTTCATCTCTTTTAAAGTTAAAAGGCAAACAGCTACTGGCACAGCAACCGCTTGAATTGTAACAAAACCTAAAAGGACTCAAGTATATGTTTGCTATTCGACATGCCTTTACAACGACAGAAACGAAACCTAAAACTAACAACATATTTTGCAATGCAAAGTTCTTTAATGAATTGTTATAATAATTTTGGTATGATACAGTTAACATTTACACACGTATACAAACATAGAACAAATATCATTTTCAGTTATAAATTTCATAGCATTTAAGTTTAAGTGTTTGATGTGTAAATGTGTAGTAGAGGTGTTGGTAACAGCAGGTGTAAATTTTACAGGCATAAACTCTTTTTGTTTGTGTCTGTGTAGTTTAATGATTCGAAATGCACATTTGTTAGGCAATTTAAAAATTACTCTTTTTTAATAGCATTATTTACTCATTCATTTCAGTCTTTAGCAAGGCCTTTCAGTGGTTGTATTTACAGCCAAGTAAATTAATTAGTGGCCAAATTAAAAAAAATTTTTTTTCTAAAAAAAACAACCTAAGGACACAAGTTAAACGAGGCGGTTGCTTAAATAAGGTATAAAGTTTTATTTGAAAAATAATGTTTTAGCTATTTACACTTTTATGGTTGGCAAATTCTGCAAGAAGGTTATTTACAACAACTTTCTTTTCAAAAGGAAATTTATATTTTTAAATTTTTGTGTAAAACAGCAATAGCAACGAATTGTTACATTTTGGCACATTTGGTTTTAGTGCCTAAATCACTAACATTTTTCTTTGTTACATAACAAGCCTGTAAATTTAATTGAGTATTAAACAAAGCCTTAAAGTATGCTATTTTAAAAACAAACTGCAAACAAGCGTAAGAGAGTTTTTGGGAATGTACGTGAGTTGTTTTGTGTGCAAATGAAATCCTGAAAATTTATCAATCCTCTCGCTTACTCATTCACTCACTCACTTGTAAACATTTTACCGCTTTAACGTTTGGTTAATTACAAATCGTATCATTGCGGTCTTGTGTTCTACTCAGTTTGGACCATTTATGCCACTAAAAAAAATGAGCACCAAAAACGGTAATGTGCTTTATTTTTATCCTTCACCTACACAAACACACACACGCACACAAAATATTAACGCATGCTTTTACATATGTTTAGAATTGTTTTAGTGTTTTTATATTGTTTAACTGTATTTGTTGCAATATTAGTTTCATGTATTTTATTGCAATTTTGCAATTGTGTTTTTAGGCGTATTTTTTTTTTTTTTTTTTTTTTTTGGTTTAAGTTTATAAAAAAAATATTCTTTAATTTTTTACAGAGCAGGTCATGTGAAGATTTAAGTTCTGTTCTGTTTAAAAAATTTAATTTTTATAAAAAAATTATAAAAATAAAATATTAAATCATATTTTGTATTTTCTTGCATTTTGTTTTCTTTTAAGTTCTGGCCAGATTTATTATTAACGATCTCTTGTTTACTAAGCATGTGCTTTAGCAAACTTCCATGGCCATCATGTCATATTTACTTTACAGACTGCTTCGCCATTTTATCTAACAGGGGCACACACACAATTGTTTTCCTTTTTCTAACCGCGACTTTGGAAGAATTAAACTGTTGTTTCCTAACAAGCAGTAACACAATTATTTTTCTTTATTCTCAAGGTTCTGTTGGGATTTGAACTTATGGTCTTCTATTTAAAAAACAAGCAGAACGTCTATACGTTTAGCCTGTTAAGCAAAAAAATATTATCACACTATTAATTTACATTTTATCTTATTGTTTTTCTAGGAATTTTCTTAAAGAAATTGATAAAATATTTGTGAATTTCATAAGCAAAACAGTTTTCCCTTTAAAGTAAATGCATTTTATTATCATCTCTATTGCTTTACTGTTTAATCTGCTCCACTGTGTCTTTTAAATAGTTTAGAATTTTTAGCTCAATTGTTGGTATTAGTGTATGTTTGTGTATGTATGATAGCACAATTAGAAACCATTGACCGCATTAGTACAAATTGCATTATCATTAAATCATGCGTTATGAACAATTCCTAAATGTAATACTTTGCTATAATTTTACTTGCCGAGCTAATTCCAAATAAATGCCAGTGTTTAAAAGCAAAGAGGAGGATGCTAAAATGAATTAGAAAAAAATTATAAATGTTTAAAAAAAAAAAACAACATTACGTAAAATTTTATGTTTCCGCAAATAATTTTTTTTTAAATTCGCATAAGTTGCACAGTTGTTTCATACACTTGATAGTTTGAAACAGGCGTTTAAAAAGAAAATTTAAAATATTTTTGTTATTTCTTTATAATTTAATAGTTAGTAATGAAACAGCGCAAGAGTGCAGCTACCTGATTACTAGTAATCTTTTGCTTAAATTTATTTTTAGTTAAAATTAATAACCGTTTACTTGTTCGAATGAGCTACAAAAAAAGTGCGGAGTGTGTCTGTAAATAGAATAAAAAAGTATAGTATCAGTCTGTTAAACAAAAGATCATGTGTTCACATCCCAGCAGCGCCTTCGGTGAAAAGAAAATTAATTGTTTTTAAGCAGTAGTGCGGGATGAGTTAACTAAAAAGCAATTAATTGAAAAAGATCAGCTCAAACATGAGGGAGTTTCAATTAAAAATACTAGACGGCGAGAAAAAAAAAATGAGAGGAGCAACATAAAGAATAAGGAGTAGGAACTCAATTTTTTTGTAGCCTTGGTAGATTAAGGACAAATTACTAAAACAGCGGTTGAGATGTCAAAGCCGCATAGTAAAAACGGGGCAATTATTTATTAAACCTCGTGGAAGCCGAAGTCAGCGATAGAAAGTCACAACACACAAATATGGCGTGGATGACATGGTTAACCCTCTCATGCCCGAATTAAAATGGACGAAGGTGTATTTTTGTTAAGTATGACTCAACAATGCGTTGATAAAAATTTCCGGGTCCTAGGTATCATTTACGGAATGTTGCCTATAGGCAACGTTGGTCAAATGTAGTGAGTTAAAAAAACAAAAAAAAAAAAACATATAAATACAATGTTGCCTATAGGCAACAATGGGCACAAAAGGGTTAAAAAGTCCGATAAAAATTATAGAAAAATTTTTCTCCTTTGTTTTAGGAATTTGATGGATTTAAATTTGTATAAAATTAAACAGGAGAGAACGCAGAATTTGACAATTATAAACAAGAAGTCTAGTAACAAGTGGAAGGATTTGTCTGTAATAAATACCGGTATTAATAAGCCAATAGAGGAACCCGGAAGAGATGGACAAGAGTAGCAGGTAATATGTCATGGAAACTAAGTACGATATTTACAGACAAATTGTGGATGCTCTGCGTAATCTTGGCTTTAAGAAGATGTTTACAACTACAAGGAGCTATCGGATGGGAAAGAAAATCTACAATTACCAGCTGAAAATCTTAAATCATTACAACCGATATTATACATATGTTAGCGAAGTAGTCGTAAGTTACCAAACGCATTACAGAAAACTAATCTGTAACGCTAGTGGTCTTTTTCAGTACCGCTCTACGTACACATTTTATGTTGCAATATTTAGCAGCAGTAACAATGACGTTGCCATGTTTTTTTCTTCGTATGTTTTTGAGACGAATTTCAGTTGGATGAGATTGAATCTCCTTAAAATACAGCACCTAAAGTGAGTGCATATTTGAAAGGTAGTAACGAAAATCTTTCAAAAGTATATAGGAGTCAAATTTAAGGATTGGAAGCGTTTTTTCATTTTATTTTACGTAAATGATTTTTATTTAAATTCTTTTCTATTCATATATTTTTTAAGATCAAAGATTCATACATCAGTCTGTATTTAAAAAACATTTAAATAAAAACTTTTACGAGGCATAATTTTAACAATAATAAATTTAAATATAAAGCAAAATATAATAAAAGGTACAATATTTTCTGTCCTTATTATTTTACAATTATGGCACTCTGGAGAATTAAAAATAAAATAAAATTATAAGTATTAATTTTTTTTGCTACCTTCGTTCCCCAACAATTAATTTAATTATTTGTAACGTGAAATTTAACGCGACAAATAACTTGTTTACCAAATATATTTAAATTTTATTTTTTTCTCTGTCTACAAGTTTTATTTAACAAAAGAAATTCAAATATTCATTTCCAAGGTAGATATAGTTTTTTCAGGCCACATTTTAAATGTGATTAAGTTGTTGGTTTTTATTATTAAAAATACAATACTCCTACGAAAGGTACAGCTGCAGACACAAGTGGTTGGGTTGCTGTTTTTTGTGTTGTTCAGCCACACGAAAATTTGCATTTTGAATTTGATTCCCTTAAGAAAATTTTCGTGTACAAATTATGCCAATTCATTACCTTGACTTATGCTTTTTTGGGGTTATGTATTGCAGGGTTGCTGCTTGCGTTGTTGTTTGTTTTATGCTGCTAAGATAAACTTTGATAAAGCAGCTGTTTAAACAAATGAATTTAAGAGAAAGGCTACAAAAACGAAATTTAATTTACATTTTAAAATCGATTTAGTTTAACAAATATTTTGATCTATTTTGTAATGTACTGATTTTAGCTTTTGAATATTTGTTTAATTTTAAAAAATATTTTGTTAACCCCGTGTAAGTTTAGACATTGCTAGAAATATCATAGAAAGTGTAAAATATTTATTTTAACTGCCAGTCCCACGATATCGCAGTCAATCGTTCGTTCGCATAATTACATTCAAAACAAAAACAATTTTTAAGAATTTGTTTTTGTTTTAAATGTAATTGTGCTAACGAGAACGATTGCGACATCGTGGGACTGGCAGTAAAATTTATTTACTTATTGAATGTTAATAGCGGTAATAAAAAATTGCCGTTCGAAAACATGGAATCGAAATTTTGAATGATTAATTATTTTTCCACTTGCTGGCCTAGCAAATCCTATTTTCTTAATTAGACAATTTGATTCTCCAGTATAAATTATCTTGTGGAAGAACAAAAGAGCTCTGGTCTTAAGAAAACTTCTAAAAGTCTCGTTTTTTTTGGTCCATGAATATATCTCATGATGTTATTATAAAAGACATCAAGTTTTATTTTACTTATACAGTCACAATTGTCACAATTAGAAAATAACTCACATCCTTGGTTTTAGACTAGTTCACAAACGAACTAGTTCATTTATTCAATTGAACTAAGTGATCTAGTTCGTACTTTTAAGCATACCTAGTTTATTTTTAAATTATGCTTTGTATTTCAACTACCAGAAAAGACGAACTGGAATCCATGTCTGTGTTTTCTTGTTGACTATTTCGGACATGAAATTAGTGCTGCCACGCATTTTAATAAACATTCGTTCTGGCAATACTACAGTGTTGTTGCCAACATATTTTAAAAACAACATTTGAACTAGAAGAGCTTTTGAACTAAAGAAATCGTTTGAACTAAAAACTAACGAAAAATACATCAACAGAACATTTGAACTAAGAGAGATTTTGAAGAGAGCCTTTGAACTAACATTTGTACTAGTTCATAGAGCGATCACTTAAATAATTTATGTGTCACACATCTACTTGGTACTAAGTAAGCTTTTGCAAGAAGAATTCTAACATTTAATGATGTAAAGTATTGTACGGACCATACGATCTTTAGTTTGAAGTAAATTTGTCCAACTAGTTTGTTAATATGGTTTGCTTAAGTTAAACTGCTGTTGAACACTGACCCTAGGTTTTTTTGCTGTTTGGACAATAACAATTTCAATGTTGTCTATTATGATGCCATCTTCTATGAAGGCAGCGACTGTTCTCCTGTGAACCAGAAGGAGATATCTAAAGGGAATAAGAAAATTCCATTTTGAGATTTCCATGGACGTTTACTGTTGAGGTCAGAATTCAGTTTTCAATGTGCTCCCTAATTGAGGATACTGGACTATTTAAGTGTATTTGAACATCATTTTTTATATACATGGTTATAAAGTTCTTATCATTTAAACGTTTCATTTGTAATAGAATTTTCTAAAACCAACTGAGAATCCTCCTTAAATTCCAATGCTTTACATTATTGTGCTCTCACAAGAGAATGAGGATAATAAAACATGTTGCCTGCAGCTGCCAGGGAAATACTTAACAGTAACTTTCATCCAATTATATACTGACGACTTCATATTTTTATATAAATATTAAAATCAGTAATGGTGAGCCCCAGAGCAGAATAAAGTATTTGCCAGTTTGACTAGACATGCTATCTCTCTGACTGTCTTAATGTTTTAGGTTTTTGGCGAACTAAAACCCAGTTATACGATTACACCATGACCATACCAAATTAGAACCATGATCAAAATCCGAAGGTTAATTCCCTTAAACTTCTCAATAGTTCGCTTACTTCCGGAGTCGTGTAGTCCTACGGCGTCTTTGCTGTCTTCTTCTAAGCTCAACTTTGAGTTTAAATTTACGCTACGGCCACTTAAGTTTCTTGGGCAGTTCACTACATTTCTGTGGCAATTTTCTTGGCCTGTGAGATCCAAGAGCTTGACCCTTCCATGTCGTGCAATGTGCTGCATTATTGTGTTTCTTAAGTGCGAGAAGCTTCAACTGTACAGAATTTTAGTTTATAGTTTTAAACTATCAATCGTTAGAATAGGTGCAGCTTACTAGAGTAGAAATTACCTCCCGCCCAAAAAAGCAAAGAATGTAAGATCGGTTGGAAAATAATATTCATGGAATTATTAGTGTTGACAACTTAGAAAAACATACTAAATTAAGTCTTTTTATTTATCATAGTGAAGAACTAAGAAGAAAAAAATGCTCTCACTACGGCAAAATAATTTTTCTTGCGAAAATTATATTTTTATAATTTCAAGATTATTAACGAGATTCTTATACGATCGTTGAGCTCCCAGCGATCATATCTGTTTTAAAATTAAAGACTTAATCCTTGGCCAAAAGATATTCAAAACGATTATGTAATTTATTTCAGCCACATAATACGATTTTGAGAACCGTTTAAGTTTTGAGTAGACGAACCATTTAAAAATGAAAAACTGCTGGCTAAAATTATAAAAACTAGAAAAAGCTTTTATTTTATATTTTTTGTTTTTATTGAAACAAATTAATATCCGCTGGGCTGTTAAGCTTTGTCAATAAATAAAGTAAATATAAAATGAAAATTCGTATCAAAGACTTCAAATAACATCATTCTATTTCTTGTAAAATTGTGTACGAAAATTACCTGTAACAATTAATTTCATAAATGACAAACTTATACAAAGTAGCTTAAGAGCTCTTTGGAAGCATCTTCTTAACAAATTAAAGTTTCCTTCAAACATCTCAACTAATTATAAGCTCAGCATACAATCAACGAAGAAATGTGGAAGTTTATAATTACATATTTTAACAAAAGAAATGTATTTGAAATTATTAAACAAATAAATTATTTAATAACATGTGCATACGTACATTGTATCACCTACTTTTATGAGGGCAGACGGAAAAGTTTTTGTTTTGTTTGTTTGATAAGCAGTCAATAAGATCCGTAAGTCCTCGTCCACACTTTGCAACTTTTGTTGAGTTTGTTGGTGAGAGAGAAAAGACGAGTAGAAACGGGTACACTGTTTCATGTGCTTGCAATTCTCTTTTGTTTTCTCATTCGTCTAAGCAATCGAGATCGAAATTGCAAAAACAAGTTTTGAATGTGTGAAGACGAATGCAATTTTATAAAAGAATTTAAAAAAATTGTAGAAACAAAAAATTCTTGTATGAACGGGGACTTAATTTTTTCCAGTTATTAACCAAGCTTTTCAAATGGTATTCTGTGGTTTTCTAGAAATTTTTTCAAGCTCCTTACTACCAAAAACCAGGCTACAAGAAACAACCTGTCCAACAACTCCATTAAGAAGAATTTTGAGATTTTTCCTAGCGTCGAGATTCTTGTTGCTAATTATTTCCACAACATGACACAATTTTACCATTATTAATAATATTCCTAGACTTTTGCTCAACTTAAGGGTACTTAAGTAAGAAGTTGGTACTAATGCTTTTCTCGGTAGCTCAAGCAACTTTTCCACTATCTTTTTGCTTTTATAACATTCATGGGAGTCCACGAAATATCTGTTAACACAAAACAAAGTCTTAAAGTGTTGTTTGAGTGCACTGTCAGAAGTGTATCTTGTATCACCCCGCTGTAGCGGCCAATAATAGGCTCTTACTTAAGTCTCATCCCTGCTAGGAGGTTGCCTAAAATAAGTCGAGATAGACTCACCTGCAACTGTTTAGCTCTGATAGAAAACTTTCCTGCTTTACTGAGTTTCCACAGAAAGCAGCCGAAAAGGTTAGTCTCGACAAGTAATGCTTAGGTAGTAGCCGGTCGACAGAGATTTCACGTAATTGCTTGCAAGTAATCGATGTTAATTTTAACTTTCATCTGGCTCAGATGAGAATCCAAAAAGACGATTCATGCAGTCTGCGACTGGCAGAGGTTAAAACGTAGGCTCTACAAATTACAGCAGGCGACTACGTATTAAATGTGGATGCTATGCGTGACAAGTGTTAGCAATTAAGAAATAGTCTTTGATGAGAAGAAGGAACGACAGTTATCAATAGACTTAACACGAAGTAAAGTCTAGCGACAGCACGAAATTAAATAAAAAAGAAGGTCGTAAATAGTAAATAAGTTCCCAGAAATCGCTAATGAATAAAAAGAATCTAAAACTATTTAGTAGCAAGTTTTTCAACTGGACTTTCTAAATAGCTCGCTCTACGGGTGACTTATTGGCCTTCCTTTCGGAAAAATGGTGTCAATCCATTCACCATTTCGGCGAAAGTAAGGTGGTGGCTTTAGATATTTCCAAGGCGTTTGATAGAGTGTGGCATGGTGCACTCATATCAAAACTTATTGCTTTTGGTGTCGGTAATAGCTTCACTCGACTTATATCGAGCTTTCTCAGGGACCGCACTATACGAGTTGTTATAGATGGGATCTCATCAAACGAGTTCAAGTTAAATTCAGGGGTACCGCAAGGTTCCGTCCTTTCCCCTACCCTATTTCTTATTTTTCTTAATGACCTTCTACGTCAGACTTCCAACCCTATTTATTCTTTTGCAGATGACAGTAGCATATGCCATTCATTTTCGTTTCGCAGTAGACCAAGCCTTCAGGAAATTGGGGCTGTGAGAAAGCACATGGACGATACCCTTAATCGCGACCTTTTAGTAATTTCCGAATGGGGCCTGGCGAACAGGGTTCAGTTTAACGCTAATAAAACCCAGTGCTGTGTGCTTTCGCACAGGCGTACTGCTGAACATGCTGCGTCATCTGTAATTATGGGTGATACATATATTAAGGAATCAGAAGCTCTCGATGTTCTTGGCATGAAAATTCAATGCGATGTTCGTTGGAACAAGCACATTTTTCATATTGCAAAAGAAGCATTCAAGTGCCTAGGTTTTCTGAAACGGTGTAAGAAATACTTCACTCCATCTGATCTCCTTACTATCTATGTCACCTATATCAGACCGAAAATGGAATACAACTCTCATGTATGGGCCGGTGCTTCAAAGTCTATTTTGGAGTTACTCGACCGCGTACAGGAGAGAGCGAAGAAACTCATCGGTGACAGTAGGGTATCCAGCTCTATTGACTCACTGGAGCATCGACGCAATGTGGGGTGTGTTTCACTGTTTTATCGTTACTACAACGGAATGTGCTCTTATGAAATCAGGGAACTTGTTCCTGAAAACCGTAATTTCATACGCGCAACGCGATCTGCATCAAGAGCGCATTCCTTTGTGGTCGATTGGCCAGTGAATCGCACAACGCGTTACAGAGAGAATTCGTTTTTTGGCCGAACAGTTCGTATGTGGAATAAACTCCCTGCAGAGATCTTTCCTGCCACTTTCAATGTGCAAAGATTCAAATCAAATGTTCACAAGCACTACTCCCTCTATCCCCCATCCCAAAACCTAATTTCCTAGTTCTGGCACAATGCATTGCATAAGTAGGGGTCATCCCCTGAGTGCTGGTCCTAATTAAAAAAAAAAAAAAAAAAATAGCTAGTCCTCGTCTAAGATGGTGGCACTTAATGTACTGTTTGGAAAAAAGGAAAGTTTTGACTTGAGAGGTTTTTAAATCGCTTGTTGTAGTTTTTGCTTTTGATATGGCTTGATATCTCTCTTGTTTTATGTTGAATTTTTATAGAGAGCTATTTTAGATATGAAATCAAAACAAAATATGAGCGGATTAAATTAGGCATGACGCAAGGCTCTATGCTTTCTCCATCGTGTACCTCGTTTCTATAAACTAAATGAGAACTTTTTCACAGAGCGATATAAGGTAAACTATGAATCTGTTCATTGGTTTATATTATGAAATTAAAATTCTCACTTAAATTACAGAAACAAGTCAATGATTTTAAAATCTAAACTTTGTTCTAAGTTACACTCTCTTATTTTCCATGAGCTCGCAGTCAGATGTAGGACTTGGTTTGTCACAGATTAAGAACATAAACAAAACTTAAGATTCAACGCTCTCTCACAATCTGGTTAAAATCGTTCATTGGGATCGTGCAAACAAAACGAACAATTGAACATGCCACTTTCTCAATAATTTTTTGACAATTTTTAATTGGCACAGATCTGTCAAATATATATTTACTTTTGATTCTCATTATAATACTTTTCAACACAAATGACATTTTTGAGATGCCCTTGGTGGTACTTTTTCCAACTTAACAGTGATTGTTTCAGAAAAAATATAAATATTTTTATGTCTGTTTTTCTGCAAATCGCTTAATGATTTATACCATGTCATTTTTTGAAGCAAAGTTTTCTTTAATTCCTTTTTTTAGTTGCAGAGATATGCGTTATGAAAAAAAACCTTAGTATCAGTAAATTCCTCTTAAAATTTAAGCCATGCCGTTCCGCTATCCCCTCTTGTAAGTTAACTCTTACTTGATACTTTGATTTAATATAGGTTTTTGGGTTTTATAGAATAAATTTAATTTCTTTTTTTCTCTTACATCCTAAAAAACTTTAAGGACTGAATGTTTAATATTTCCACTCACTCGTACAGAAAACATTATTATTAGTCCTGGCATGAAGCAAAGCTAATAAGACAAATCAATTTATTAACATTATATGTACAGACTTTCTACTAAATTTCAATAGATAAAATAGATTTATGTAAACGTAGACACAAGACATTTAATTAACCCTGTAGTTGTGGTGATAAAATACGAGCAAAGTTAACTGTTTTAAAATTGTGAATTTATATGAGTTTCAGAAAAATCATTAAGTTGCCAAACAATTTCATTAACTCTCTACTTAGGAAGCCTTAGAAGATTTGTTTATATTCTAAAAGAGAATTAGCTTTTGTTGACTCAATCATTTACTAGTCTAAGCGATGATAACGGTATTCGAAGCGAGTTATAAACAATAAGGTTTTCCCAGTCCAAAAGGGAAGCAGTAAAAAAAGTATCCAAGGTCCCAAAAGAAGTTCGAATAATCTTTATGGGTGGTAACGTTCCATCCTGTTAAGAATATTTTGCACAGTGGGACAGAAGCGAAATATTTTAGAATAAATACGCCATCAAATAACTTTTTATTATTTAAAAAAGTCCAACTACACAATAAGTAAAATTAAATAGTCAAATTCAATTATAGTTTCTTGGACAAAAATAATTTTCATTGGAACACAAATTTAAATAAAAACTAAAAAACAACACTATAGAAATAGTAGCAGATATCTCAATCGTATATGGTCAACAAATTATATAAATTTAAAAAATAAAAATGCTAAATTTTTCTAGATCTTATCAAAGCACTATCAAAGCGTTGATCACTTTTTTTAAATTTTCCTTAATTTGCAAAAAGAAAATATCCTTTTCATATATTTTGTGCGTATGTAACTAAAGTACAGAAGTACAACTAAATTTTTTGTTACAATAAACCTACATTCCCAAATCATTTATCAAAAATCCCAAAATTTAAATCTGTTGACTTTTTCCTTTAACATCTGCCACTAATTTTTGGAATAACCAGCCGATTATTCTGGCAAGCGTCACAATAGTTTTTATGTAGGAGCTGGCCTATTTAAGGACCCTTGAGCCGTTTCATAAACGGATAGAAAGCTAAAACTACAAATTTATGCTAAAATATTTTCTTGCTACCTGAATGTGAAGTTAGTCAAAAATTACTGAATTTCTTTTAAACTTTTTTCTTTCTGCCCCACTGCGCATGGCGACTCAGCACGGCAAAATGGTAAACTCTTGATGGACATATAATTCGTCTAACAAAGAAGCCATCTATTTAACAGAGGCTTAATGAAATTAAAACAAAATTTTAAGTATAATTAGAAACGATTAATGAAACCATCGGTTTTTAAATAAACTGAGCTTAAAGTCAAATTCAAAAAAAGTTTTATTTTGCTATTAAATCAGTTAAGAATTTTTTTTAATAATTCTCGTGAATTAAAATTTTATTTTATTTTAATAATCATGTTGAAGAACCTGTATTGGTGGAAAATGCCAATGAAAGAAGAGGTTAAGATTATTATTAATCATGGTTAACACTACTGAAAATCTTACTCATTAATGCCAGGATTTGATACATCCTTTTTATACCCTTCACCACAAAAAGTGGAAAAATGGCTTATCTTAGGCTTTATCCGTTTGTGATTTCTACAATATCCATTTCCGACCCCGTAAAATATTTATATTCTGAGTCCTCATGCATAGCGAAGTCGATTGACCGATGACTGTCTGTCCGTGTTGAAATCAACTTTGCCAAAGCACTAAGTGAGCTAGAGAAAATTTAAATATGCCAATCGATCAGACATAGTTTCGAAAGAATTGCTATTAAAAATCAACAAGACCGGTCCATGGCCCTCGAGGCAGTGGATTAAACACCACGAAATATCATTTGGAACAATGAAGTAACCCCAATCAAAGGAACAAATATATGGAGCGATATAGAATAAAAAAAATAAGAAAAAATGCATCAGGTAAAAAATTTGGCGATCGCCCATATTTTCCGAGTTATGGGCGTCTGAAATTTTACAAATTTTTAAAATATCAATATGGGTATCATTTTAAAGCTTTTGAAGAGATATTTAAGGAAATACAATTTTTTAAATGCTTAACCCATTAAGAACCGATGACATTTTTCTGTAATTTTTTTTTTAATTTATGCCACCTCTTTATCTGATTTTTAATTAGAACTACCTTACTAAACTAGATTTAGATAAATGGTGAAGTGTAAACGAGATTTGGCATAGCCGAATATAACACTCTTGTTTTTATATAATACAGCGAATGTTAATTTACAATATTAAAGGATTATGATTTTAAGTTTGTTTGCTTTGAAGTCGGTTTATTTGCAAATATTATTATGTGTCATGTTAGATTTTATTAAATTTTATTATAAAAAAACTTTAATTTCTATTAAATAATATTAATAAAATTTGTTAGTTTAAATATACCGTGCATAGATTTAAACAAAATTTTCCCTGATTAAACTATTTTGATCGTTAAGCTTTTACTTAGCTTTTTCATTCCTTGTTTTGTTGAACACAATTTTCGCAAATTAAATTATAACATTTTATCGTTTACACGCGTTATATTGTACACATGTATAAGAAGACAGGTGATATTACAATTTTGTTTTCAAAACTGTTGGGAAGTTTTACTTAAAAAAATGTGCGTGTGTATGAGTGCGCTTAAGCATGTGTATCATTACGTGTTGTATTATGCAAACCATACAATTTGCAAACAAATATACTCTTATAAGCCAGCAAATAATTAGTTATATGATGAAATATTCTAATACCTTAAGAATTGCAAAATGGTTTTACCGTAAGTTGCATTCACCTCGATTTCAGAAATTTGATTTATGAAACGTCACTTTTATTAGAGAATGATCAGGGTCACAGTTATCAATGAACATTTTATTTATAGCAAATTTCTCCTAAGGGGTCAAAAACATTTTTAACTTGTAAAAATTTAATGCAAGGAACAGAACTGGTGCGAACAACGAATTATTGGTCGCGTTTGTTAGTCACTAAAAATAAAATATATTTGTGTAAATTAAATGCACACAATCATGAGGTCGGTCAAAATTTGCCCTACGCGGCGAACTCTGCAATTGATTTATTTAGATTTTTGATGCCAGCGTACGATGAACAAATCAGTGCAATGTGACCATGTTTTCCTTTAGTATTTTAGTAAATAAATTTTTTTATAACTGATTAATTGTTTTTTTTTACGCACTTGAAATTAAAATAAGTAACTAAAAAATATTATTTTTAACTGTGTTTTGGTTGATGTTTTACTTAAATTTTAATATTTTATATGGTCACCCTTACAGCTCACAAATAGTAAGCAACTTGAAAAATTATAACATCTGTGTATGACGATCGAATTTAACTCCAGAAATCAGTTATTTTCATAAATGGTCTTTTTTTGACGCGGTGCACCTTTAAATATTGACTGGTCAAATAGAGACCGACACTCGATGCCGCTATGTTTTGTAGGGTTCTATTGTCAAAATTTGATGATACCGATATAGACAGTTCGTTATAAAATTTGTTATGTTTGTGATAAAATTTGGCGTCCTTGATGGGATAATTGCTTTTGGGATGTCAACTATTGATAAAGAGCATGTTTTTATGGAACGGAATAAAACTTATAAAGCCATACTTAAGCTGAAGCCTTGATAAAGCACCAGCCGGTGTATGATATAATATCTTTTCTAAAGCTTTTAAGTATTTCGTAACTTAAAAACAATATTTAAAATTTTCTATAGCATTTAAGCAGCATAATTTTCAATAAATACCGTTACCTAGAAAACTTATTTAATATGCCAGTACCACTGCATGTTTTTTTTTTAATGCGTGCTCTTTTTACATTAAAGCTTGCATATGTGTACGTGAGTTGCTAGTATGTTGTATTCATACACACACACAAACTTATTGATATTTTCTAAACGTTCATGAAAATACAAAATGAATTTTCTTAAATATAAAAACAAATTTGTATCGTTATTGAAAATAAACATGTGTTGAAATTACGTGTATGAAGACATATTAATTTATGCATTTCCGTAAGCACGATAGTACGTAAATATACATATTTAAATGGTTTATTAAAAACAATCTTAAGTTAAAGTGAATAAAATCGAAAAAGAAAAAATCTTAAATTTGAAAGGAATTTAACTAAAAAAAGAGGAATTCTTTAAGAACTTAATATCAGGGCAGACGACCAAGGCTGCCACTTTGAAATTGCATAACAATAGTAAAAAGTGTTGCAAGGTTATTTGGCTTAGCTTAAAATGAAATGTCATTTGATACACTACATTTGGTAAAAGTGGCTGCTGTCAATAACTGGAAGCCATATCCTGAATGCATTATCTCCAATCCAAGATTGTATTTTAATTTCGTTTACAATATCTCTATAACATCTATGTTGGAATTCAGATTGATTTCCACTCTGGCTCTAATCCATTGTGACTCTGTGATTGTGATTGTGGCTCTGGCTTAGCTAAGAGAGAACGGATGGCAACTCCAGTTAGTTGTTTACCGGCGACAAGTGATATGATACAGACCTCATCGATTTTTGAATCTTGTGGTTGTACAACCATCCTGGCAAACCTGCAAGCGGTTATTTAAATTAAAAAAAAACCATGTCCCTGCACTGTTTTGGGTCCTATGTTACTGAGTCCTATGTTACACGATTTTAGGAAGTGCGCCATCCTGCTTTGTATTGTTTTCTATTTTTGTATTCTCTCTTGCCTTCTAAATTTTGCAATCTTTCCTTTTTCTCTCTGCTTAAACTTCTTTAGTAGTAAATCTCTTCTAAATTAATTAACTCCATTATTAATGGTAATTCACCACCTCCTTTCTTAAACTTCAGAGCCCTTCAAATTTTTCTTATGTAAAATAAAAAAACTTAAATTTGTCCTCCACAATGGATGAATCGCCAAAATCATATTATTTAAAGAAAAAGTTTCTCACAATATTTAAAACTTTTTTGTTTCTTCAATATTTTAAATATAACTTGCTTTTTAATTTTTAATATTCGTTTTATTATTTTTTATTGCAGTCATTATATTTAAGTGCGCAGTCACATAAATTTCATTTAACATTAAATATCCGCCGCATTTCATTTAATTTTAATCCCATTAATTCTGTCCACAATCTCACACATTTATGGTATATAATAACACACACATACACACGTATAAGTAAATCACAAAATTACATAAACAAATCTCTCATTTTATTATTAAAATAATAACATTTTT
Source organism: Cistogaster globosa (assembly GCA_937654795.1). Classification (NCBI taxonomy): domain Eukaryota; kingdom Metazoa; phylum Arthropoda; class Insecta; order Diptera; family Tachinidae; genus Cistogaster; species Cistogaster globosa. Next base: position 20,533,722 of record OW569407.1, read on the forward strand.
ATCATAATTACTGACAACATAATTGAGTGTGAAATAATAAATATGTTTTAACCATGAACTTTATCAGCCCATATTAATCACAATTTAACACTTTTTTTATTTGAAATATTTTTATAATTTCAAATTTATTTAAATAAAATCCAATTGCATAAATTGTAATAAAAATTTAATAAATGTTTTTTGGTGTTGAAGGAAAAATTAAAAAAAGACCTGTGATGAGTCTTTTATCTTCTCATCAAAGAGGAGCTGAAAATGAAAGAAAAATAATCAAAAATTTTATAATTTAAAATTAAAATCGGTACAGAATTGTGTTTTAGAGCCGCTTAATTAAAGGGAATTATAGTAAATGGTATTGTATTTTTAGGACTTAGCAGGAAATTTCAGAATGTATTAAAATTTTCTTAAATGGAGGAAAAAAACGTCAAGAGTTTTTTAGCTCCGCTTTTAAGTTGTTTTAGTTGTAACTTCCTAAAACTTAAACTTGAGTGCTTTCTTCCTTAGCTTCTTCAAAGTATTTATTATTTTATGACAGACCACTGTGCAGTGTTGTGAAACCAAATGTCTCGTTAGGTTTGATAAACTGCTCATTACAATAAGTTCATTTGGGCTATTTTTATAACTCGTCAATTGTCAGCTGCATTTCCTTTTAGAGATCCATAATTTCCAATCCAAAGGAGCATGTAAAAATATTGGACAAAATCTATCAAGCACCTGTTAAGCAGTCTACGTCCTGCATGAACGATTTGGGTGCCTAAGCCTATGCTCCTTTAAAGGCCGGCAGTCTTACATAAAGAGTTATACTGGCTGTTAATGGCTAAAAAAATAATATACCTGCATCAGTCATGCATGGTCCTTCTATTTCACCCAGATGCAATCACATGAATAAGAAATAAAAATTATAAAAAACAATAACAAACTGCAAGAAGTCTGGTAGAGAAACCAAAGATATCTCATAGAATGAAAATTAAAAAAATGTAATATTTCATATTGAGTATGTTTTTTATCATTGAAATTAATACAAACATTTTGCAGGTTCTTTTAAAACTGCCTTCAATCACAGCATCTAGTAAAATATTCTTAGAATTGCCCGAGGATTTTGTTTTTTCAACACTTGTTTTCCGACTGCAAAATTTTATTCATTTTAATGTATTTACGATTTAAGTTGCTTTTTAAGATTATTTGCAGTGAACTCTTAAAACTCATAGAACTTTCAGAATTATAACTTTTAAAGAAAAATATCATTCAAGATATAAAACTTAAATGATGTTCATTGAAAAAGTTTGTCGATTTTTCTTAAACATTTCGTTTTATTTAATTCTTATAAAAATGCTCATTTAACATTAATTTTAATTAATTTATTTTACATTTATTACACTTGTTTTTAGTCTGCACATCTTCTTGCTTTTTGTTTTTGCTGCACAATTGCCGGACTTTCAACTGTGTTAGTGTGTTTGTGAGTCTTTTTGTTTTAAAACAATATCGAATAAAAAGTAAAAATAAAAACATTTTTATGGTTTTAATTACAAGCATTTTATATAAACTAAGACCATAAAATTAGATAAACGAGCATTTAGATCTTTTATTTATAATGTTGTTTAGCTGCCGTGTTTTTTGTTTTTTTTCTTTTCTTTTCCTTTAAAATATTTATGTTTTATCTACGATTACTTTCTTTTAAAACAAGGATGGCTAAACTTAATGTCGTACTAACGAAACATAAAACATAAAGTGTTAAAATTTATTTATTCTTCTTTAATTTTTTTCACACTAAGTTATGGCAAATGTTGGTTGTGTGCCAGGGTTTATTTAAACTAAAATAAATTGTTAGTGAGTAATTATTATTATGCTTTTTATTTTTATGTTTTTTATTTTTTATAAAAGAATTATCCCTCTTGGCTTTCCGTTAGCAATTTGCTCTTAAATTTAGGAGCTTCGAATTTAAATTGTATTATTTTATTTTATTTTATAAAGTCATAGATTTTTATGCTGACCTGTTGTTTTGCTACTTAAAATTAGTAGGAATTTGCGACTTCACATAGGTTAGACCTTTCACAGTATCTCCCTGTTTAGACTTTCAGACAGTTTGTACCGTTTCGGTCAGATGTATACATTACCACGGCTGTCACTACAATATGAATGTTAAATTTGTAAACATTTTTGCCATAATTGTGAAGAAATTTAAAAAGTGTTCAATTAGCCTTGATAGAGTTTAATCAGCCATGGCAGAGCCTTTTTGGAAATATCGGCCGAAAATACTTCTTGTTAAGGTATTCACTTGAAAATTGGTTTGCATACCCGTCTTCTAGTATTTACTTCCACTCGATGTACTTTAAAATTGAAATATCCTAATAAATCAAAAAGTTTCATAAAGATCAAATTTTGTTTTGATTATATGACTTTGTTTTCAGATGAAGCCACGCACTCTAATTGGTGTCAGAGCATGCTTAAAACAATATCAGAAGGATAAACTAAAATTTTATGGGCTGATGGTGGTGTATCAACTCCTCAGCAGTATTCATCGCATATTTCCTAAATTTGTCAGCATTCTGAATAGGATCTCTAGGCTTCTCAATGAATTGGTGGAAAATTTTTCAAGGACTAAAGCAAGTATTATGGGAGCTATAAGATCGTCGAAGGCTCTATATGTCTTATCTCCAAAAGCCTGATGGTTAGAAAGATGATCAAGTTAAGAACTAATGGCGCAGGAGTATTGGTGGACTTGGAATATATTCTCAAACTTCTGGACTACTGCTCTTCTGCACAGTACTTAATTAGATCCCTACACTTCTCGGTGTTGAAGGAACATTGCTAACCTTACTGCGGACAATTTTTGTTCACATAGATGATTTTAAGAGGTAGATGAGAGTTGCCATTGCTGTCCCCATATATAAGGGAGTTTGGAGTCAAAATGTTCTTTAGTCTTTTAGATGAATGCAGTATTTTTCCAGTGACAATTTTCGCTATCTGAAAAACTACTAATTTGGTAAAGTATTACAAAATATAAAGCATTAGTAGCCAAGTTGCAATAAAGCTTCTAGCAAAACGGCAGAATACGCAACAGAAAGGGCGCTGCACAGCACGGGCATATTGATACCTTCTACGGCATCAGTTAAAGATTATATCGAATCGGATTAGTATGGCCGGTAATGTTCAATCTGGTGGATGTAATTACTGTAATTAATTTTAATTAGAAGCCTGTGAAAGTAGAATTGGACTCCCTTATAATATTAATTGCCAAAATGAAATAATAGTAACTGAAGAGCTAGTAACTAAGGAAGCCGAAAAGGATCAATTCCTTGTTTTATGCTACTGCAGCATACAGGCAGGAGATTGTGCCATTCTGTGGATATAACGGGTTTTCGGAAATGTAATGTGCAATATGTTTTCTTGTATTATTTTATATTCTTATATTTTTTTTTTGTAAGCAGAATTTTATTTACTTTATTACATTGGCCCATAATCATAAAAAAAGCACAAAAAGTAAAGTCGGTTTCTTTCGGAAAGTACTTTAATTTTAAATTAAAAAAAAAATGTTTGCCTATAATTTGTAACAAAATACAGTTAAATCGACTATCCATCTCTGATCAGCTGCTAGTATTTTTTGGTTAAAATAAAAAACAAATAAAAAATGTAAATTTGTTATTTAAAAAATACAAAAGTTTATTCAATTTGTGAACATTGTTATCAAAATTGTAAAACTAATTAATTAAAAAAGTCGGTACTAAAGCATTTAAGAACAATTTCAGGTGGCTTTAAATTTAAAACCGATTTTTACTTATAAAATATACTTTTAAGTGTCTATAGTACACAAAAAGTGCACTTCAAAGAAAACTGTACTTTAGAGGTCGAAAAGTACACTTTATTTGGGACTATAATTACGCGCCATTGTTTTTTCTAGTTATAAGTTGAATTACTTTTAGTTATGAATTGTTACTCAAGTTTAAATAAATTTAAATTAATTTAAGTTGTCAGTCCGACTAAAATTATTTGGTAAGAATACCCTTTTAGAAGTTAAATTTCTACTGGTGTCGGCTCAAGACTGTGGCAAGTGCTGATGTGGAATTGTAAATTCTCCAGTACTATTCTACACGGCCAAGTGTACCGCTGCCAGCTAACATCTCTGCCTGCTTAGCAGCTACCCGTGGTGTTTGCCGCCGGATTTATAGCCTACCTTTTTGTCCGGCCTACGTCTCAACGCTGCCGCTGACTGTTCATCTCCGCCCGGCTACCCTAGCTGCTACTACCAATTGCGTCTACCTCGCCCTACCGTCGACAGTTATTCACCCTTCGTTGTGATCTTAAAGCTAAGAAGGATAAAACGAGGTTTTAAGTTTTATAACGTTATCAAACAAAAATAGTTTTATTTTCTTCCCATCTTAAGACGATACGTAAAATATCAACGATCCTGGACTCCGCTGCAGCTATCCCAGCAACCATCGTAGAATGTGAAGTTACAAGAACAATTCCATTTGTTGACGTATCCATTTAACCAAAAGTGAGCTTAAGCTACAAACAAAATTACGTATCCAAAATCAGTATCAGTACGAGTTTAAAATTTCAATAATATTCTTTCTGTCTGTATTTATATATAAAGCATAAAATGTGTTTGTTTGTCAGAAAGCTATAACTGTTCAAACCAGTGGGCCAATCTTCTTGGAATTTTCATAGTTTGTTAACTATTTATTTTCTTTCCTTTTATTTCCTGTATAACAGGACTTAGTTTTATATTATTAGATATAGTTACTTTTTTTATATTATAGGTAGGGGTGGCAATTACCATACAAAGCACATATTTATCATCATATTACTTGATAACTAAAATTTTGTTCAAATATCTCTTTTATTATTATGCATTATATAGGGAAAAAATGGCTGGAATGAAATAATGCGCGTGGTACCTCCCGTAAAAAGTAAAAAAAAAAAGAACATTACCGTGTAGCTTGAGACTACTGAAACTGCAACAGTAACTCCCATATCAAAATATATAGTTTAGAAAAATGCATGCTGGATGGAAATAAAAGGCGTAATACCCTCCATACAAAGTGAAAAATTATTATCGTGTATCTAGAGAGCTACAATAGGTAGAGTCGTGAAATTTTGCAAAAATAAATTTGCTGTTAATGTGAAAAATTGTGTGAACTGAAGCAGAAGAAGTGGAATCTCCCACAAAATGAAAAATAGTTATCATCCGCTATCTTGAGAATTATAAGATGAAAATCCCTGAATATTTGTACCAAAAACTTTCTTATAAAAATGCATAGTATAGTGAAGTACAAGATTATTGATAAAAGTGGGCGTAGTTCCCATACAAAGTAAAATATTGTCGTTAATTTAAGCAACTTTAAGGCGAAGGGTAGTTAAATTTCGTACAATTAACTTTAATATTGTGTGCATAGTCAAATAAAATACTGGCTGAATTGAAGGAGTATTCCATTTGTGTAGCGAAGCCACTGTCAGTTGTTGAATCACTTGTCATTCTAAGCAGTGGTGCCATTTTAATTATGAGAATGAATAAAACACACTCTTGTTACACTTTAAATATTAATTTTATCATAAGGCCTAACTATAATGTGCATAAACTAGCTTAAGCTTATGTCAAAAACACAACGAAAAGCCAGTCAAATGCCAAGGCAATACATTATACAATTTTAGGTGACTATAATGTACTTACAAAAGCTTAGTAACTAATTTGCCACAGTTGCATATTTATGTTGAGTTCTTACTTTTGCAAAAAATAATTTCTTTATAAATAAACAAAATTTAAAATCAAAAAGGCATTTAAAGAACATATTTTATGTATTTAGTAACATTCACAAACATATTTACATTTTTTGTTCATATTGTAAGATAAACTTAATAAAAAATTACAAGTTCTGTGTCTGCTTTTGTATTTGTGCCAAACAATACTAAAAAAAGCAAGAACAAATGGACAAAAAAAAAAGTTTTCTCTACATTTTCTATTAAATAAACAACTAAAAATTTATCAACGTCGATCTTCATTGCAACTTTTCTTTATGAATGTATAACACAAAGCACAATCAGCTGTTTCCGTACCGAAAGCGCCATCAGTTTCATACTTTGATTAGGCAAATGACATTTGACAAAACTTGACGAACAATTTCTTAAGTACATTATACTTTGCCACATATGATTAGTATGTATTTGCACAGTTGTTTAAGTTTGCTTAAGTTATCTTATGCACATTATAGTTGGGCCTATGAAATATAAATACTCTTTCTTATTTATAAGATGGAAAATGTTTTCAATCAAAAAATTGTAAAATATTTATTTTTTTAAATATGTATTGCTTTCTTCGAGTACAAATACAATTATCATCCCACCAACAAATTGGTAGCAAAAAAAAAATAAAATTTGTTGTGAAAATGTGTTTAAAATCTAGTTCCCAATTGCTCGTAGTACTTTAACCAACCTTTTTTTACTATAATTATCTTGTTAATTTGTACAATAAACTAAATATAAATGATAAAAATATTCTAGTTTACTTTTGGGGATGTGTTTTGTGTGTGAGTAAGATACATGAAATAACATTTTAAATAAATGTTTTAATTAATAATTTAATTTTGTAAACAATTTAAAATAGAATTTGTAGTTATAAAATTGTATTTAGGCACACACGTAATAGTAAAGAGAAGAATGTATGTGTGTGTGTGTGTTATTTTCTAATTGCCTCAAAGTAACGAAACAAAACTAACACTGAAACTAAATAGAAAGGTGGAATGCAAAAAAGGTTTGGATATATTGCAAAATTTTTTTTTAGATTTTTTGCTGGGTCATATGGTGTCCGACTGGGTGTGGTTAAATATGTATGTGGGCTTAAGAGCTTAACTTATTAAACTTTATTAGGAGGGCTTTAAAGAGAAACCTTAAAGGGATAAATAATTTTTTCTAACCATTTTACGTTTATAGTGTGCAGCCGATTTTGCTGATACGAGTAATACATAATTTTTTAATTTTTATTTAAACAATTTCAGAGTTGGGAAACATTAAACGAAACCAAAATTTGTGAAAATCCATTTTTCTTTAATCTTATCATTTGCCTTTAATCTTGAGTTAAATGATCTCGGACTGTCGGCCTTATTTCTCTCTACAAAGTCCCTAGCAATTGCTAATATTTTCCAATGTAGGCATCTACCCTTAACAAGCTTCTGCTTGTGATCCTAAGTTATGTGGCAGCCAATGGCTGGAATTCATACACTATTTTCGTTACCGTCTCAGCCTCTTGTAGGCATAGTCTGTAAGTATCATTTGCCTTGATCCTCACCCTGGCTAGGATGGAGAAATTTCTACAGTTTGCTTAAATTTCTTTATCATTTGGGACATTTTTCTGTTAACGGTCAACTTTTAGTAAAATTTTAATTTCTGGCTAAAATCTATTTTATAAATTAAATTTTTTACACCAAATTTTTTTGTGGTTTTTTCTCTTGAGTTTTTAAATTTAAGAAAATATACAAAAATTTTGCTTTGGAGAGCTTCTTAGTTTAGTTTAGATTATTTATTTTTTATTATTTTTTTTTTTTTTTTTTGATTTTTTTTAATAATAATGGAATTTAATTTGTTTGGCAAGTTTTTTCTTCTGGTTAAGAATTTAGTGAAATTTAAGTCTTTTTTGGTGAGTTCATGATTTCTTAGTATAAATTTCAATTTTGTTATTTTAGTATTTTAGTTTATTATGGATTTCTAATGATAACAAGTTTTGGGCGGTTTTTGTAATTTTTTAATATTTTTACTTCTTGACGATTTTTTTGATTTTTTGAAGAAACCTAAACTCTTCCATCAGCTTAAGGCGAAACGTTTAACATTTCTTTAATTACTTGGTCTTTTAAAAGTCACACTCTCAACCTAAATTAGAGTTATTGTATTTACAAAGCTGCAAATACATCTTGTAAATAAATAAACACGATATTAAAAGCTTTAATATAATGTTATCAAGAGTATAAAATTTACAAAAAAAAAAAAAAAACTTCTCTAGAAATTTTAAAATTTCATTAAAAATTATTTTTCGTATTTTGGTGCATTACTTGTTTTTTTTAAGTAATAATTTATAACCTGATGCTTTGCGTTTTATTTCTAACTTCTTTTTTTTATAATTATGTCAGTTATGAACACATGAGTTTCTGGTAAAGTCATAATAGATTACAAGAAAATTATTAACTAAAACAACTGGACGTTATAAGATAAATGAAGAGTTAGCTGACTGCCTGGTAGGCAAACACATTTTAAAAAACATGTGAGAAGTTTTTGTTTGAAAATTCTAAATTCCTAGTAAAATGTTTTAGCTGGTTACCACACACATAAGTATGACCATTTTATGTTATGAAGGGTGTTCCACATATATGTTTCTATGTTTAACAACTTGTTTTATTTCCTTTGTTTCAAATATAAAAATTATTCATGCTTAAGCTAAAAATGAAACTATTTTAGACCTTAAAAAATCAGACATGCACTCTCACTTACAGTTTTATTGTTTATGCAGACTAATGGTTCTAGGCAAATGTGTTTATATATTTTTAAAGTTCATAAGTAAAATTTATATAAAGAGTAGTAATGTGACATTGTAACATTAATACAAAGTTTAAAATTAAAATGCCTTTAATGTGCCTTCGTTTCAGAAAATGTATGCGTACAGAGATACATTTGGTTTAACCAGTGTGAATTTAAAATTTATTGTAGTCAGAGACAAAAACATTTACGGTTGATGTATTAAAAATATATTAAAGGGAATTCCATGGGACTAAAGTACCAATAATAAGCTATACAATATTAAAAAAAATAAATAAAAATTTAAAAATAAATAACGATTAAAAATATTTTTTTAAATGTTATTGTTTACGAAGTAGAAAGTAAATAAAAATATTTTAGAAAGTACCTTTTAAGATAATGGACCTTAAAAAAAGTACCAATATAAGCCACACGTATTATTCCAAAGCGGTTCATAAAATAGGATTTAGCGATGGCTAGTTCGGCAATTAGAACACCGGCGAAAAAAGTTTGAAAACACCTATACCACCTAGCGTTTGAATCGTTTTTTTTTTAACCTTTTAAGTACCAAAACAAAGTACATTTTGAAAGAATTATATGTTAAAGTTACATGTTTTAAGAAAAAAAAAGACATTGTAATAAAAAAGTACCTTTAAGAAAAAAAGTAGCTTGAGAGAGGTAAACTTTTAGAAACAGTTCCCTAAAGAAATAACAAAAAAAAAGGACTATGAAGCCATTTCCCCAAAACTACCTTTTAGGAAAATTTATTGGTAAATGTAGGTCACCTTTAATAAAATGTACCTTTTTTAAAAAGTACCTGTTGAAAAAACTCTACTTTTCACAAAAAAGTGGTTTTTTAAAAGAGAAATCTTTCAAAAAATTTAGTTTTCTAAAATAATAGTACATTGAAGGAAACCGTATTTAAAAAATTACCTTTAAGAAAAATAGGTACTTTTATCAATAAAATTGGAATAGAAAATACCAACAAAAATTCAAACAATAATTTGTGGAAAAAAACCGACTTCAAAACAGACAAACTTAAAATCATATTTCTTTAGGACGTTAAAGATACAATAATTAAATTATATTCGAGATTCAAAAGATTGGCCATATACATCAAATTACAACCATTAGAGCACCCTTTAATTTCTAAATTTAAATATTTATACCTATTATTCTTACCCCATATAATAATGGACATTTTGAGGAGTTTGCCTGTAACGTTTTCAAATTAAGGGCCATATAGGTAAAATCACAACAGTTATAGGGACACCCTTTAATTTCTAATTTCAAGTTTGGTACTTAAATAAGCCGACTTTGTAGACTTAAGTCCTGTGCAAATTTCAATCAGCTGTCTACAAGTGTTTAACAGTTTGGTCATATACATCAAATAACAGCAACTATTGTAACACCCTATAATTTAAAATTTTAAATATTTATGCTTCTTAATATACAAGAAAAAAAAAGGACATTATGTTTAATTTTCAAGTTTTTGTATATAACGGTTCAATCGATAGGGCCATTTAGATCAATTTACTTCAAATATGGGGTTACTCTTTAATTTCTAAATTCAACTTTTACATTTGTTGTTATAGCGGAGGTAGCAATGCAGGTTCTTTGTAAATTTTAGCCGCCTGTCTATAACGGTTCAAAAGTTTGGCCTCATACATCAACGTATATTAACTATTGGGATACCCTTTAATTCCCGAATACGCAGTTTATGCTTGTTATTATAGCAGACTTAGCAATAAAGGTTCTTTGTAAATTTCAACTATCTGACTATACTAGTTCACAAGTTTGGCAACATACATTAATTACATAAACTATTGGGACACGCTTTAATTTAATAATAATTGTTATTATAACGGTCATAGTAATCGGCATTCTGTTCAATTTTCAATCGTTTGTGTATAACGTTTCAAGAGATAGGCGCATATAAGTCAATCTACGTCACCTATGGGGGCAACCTTTAATTTTTAGATTTATTTTTGTATTTCTTTTTGGATTAGGAGCTTTAGTAATGCGAATTTTTTTTTTAAATTTAAAGAAGTGCGCTTTACGATTCATAATACAGTTAAAAAATATGTATGTTGTATGGAGACACCATTTAATTTTTAAGATTATGAACTGATTTTAAAACGCGACCAATCTGTAAGCATAATCTATGAAATTACAAAGAAAAGGTTCAGAAATGACTGCGTTCTTAAGGCACAAACATAAATAAACAATATTCAGTCGAATTGATAGCCTCCTTCTTTTTTTTTAAGTCGGTTAAAATTGGATACCATTGAAAGGGCTACTTGTTAAAACAAGTCCCAATGTACGAATATATCATTTAAGTGTTTTATATTCGAAAGACGGAAATTCGGTCATGTTCTTTTTAAGAAAAAAAAAAATAAATAAATAAATAAATACTTTTGAAAATTTTTCGAAATGTTTACTAAAGACTTTGTGAAAAGGGTTTTTTAAAACAACACTAACGTTCAAAAAGTACCTTTTGGGATAAAGTACTTCTTATGCAAAAGTAAATACTTTATTTTGCATAAAAAGAAACTCTTTGAGAAAAACAGTTCCTTTAAAGAACCCTTAATATTAAATAAAATATAAAGTACATTTTAGAATAAACATTTTTCTATTAAAGTACTTTTCGGAAGAATGTTATTTTTAAGGAAAAATGAAGTACAGTTTATGGAAAATGTCTTTTTACAAAAAGTATGTTTTAAAAAGAAAGTTTCTTAAGAAGCATTTTATTTAAAAGAGAACTTTTGCAAAAATGTGAAAAAGAAAAAATACTTTTAAGAACAATAAAATCTAAGGCGTTTTACACAAATGAAGAGCATTGAAACTCTCTTGTTAGTTTTAACTGAAAAGAATTTTCGTCGTTTACGTTTGTATAAAATTTATCTTAAAATAAAAAATTATAAAAAACGTTCCTAAAACATTATTTTACAAAATGATCTCTTATTTCTATGTGTTCACATTACAGCTTAAAAAAGAATTGTTGCTTTAGAAATAAGTATCAAGGTATTGGAAATCTACATATACAAATGAACACCTATAAAATGAAACGAACTCTTGTGCTTGAGTGCAAAGATCACAGCTTTAAGGCTTTCACAAGCATATGCTTTTCAAATTCAGAAATATTTAAGCATAAACTGCTTAGAAACATTTACAATACGCACAACAGAATATATTACAGAATTACATACATTTGAACACACACACAAGTATACCTGAATACATAAATTTTTTTGTTTTATTTAAACTTTTTTTCTTCTTACTATTAAACATTTTAAAGTATTTTCCACATCAATTGCTTCAAATTAAAGAAGGAATTAAAAAATTCATATTAAAATAAAAACTTTAATTCAACAGAGACAAAAAAAATCGTTTAAAACAAATCGTGACTTTGTCGTTTTTAAGCAGAGTAAAATTGCAAGACAAATTCATACATATTATTGTATGCATGTATGACTGTATGTGAGTTTATACTTTTGGCAGCAATTTATGATTTTATGATTTTATGACTTTAGTTCTTATTTTTTCTTTTTTTTTTTTGTTGAAATTAAGAAACGTGAACATTTTTCTGTTAAAAAAAAATCCAAAGAAGTTGGTGTAGATTGTACAAGACAAAAATATAAAAATGTATTTTTATTGAAGTTTGTATTCCTTCAATAAAATTCAATAAAATATATTTTGAATAGATTCAACAAAAATAGCCTAATTCTGTTACAGCATCGGTCACAGGTTGACAACTCTTAACGTGTTTGTTGTACTTTAGAAGACATAAACAAAAACCTTATTATTCCGTTGCTAAACCGTGTCAGAAGTAAATAAAAAAACCCAATTTAGTAACAAATGTTTTTTTGTTGTATGATGTAGAGAAAACAAAGCTATTGAAATTATTTTTCATTAAAAAACATTTAAAATAAATAATAACACGATTCCATTTTTTTGCGAGTTAAAAATTGTCAACCTGTGAGCGATGATAATTAAAGCAAATATTTTTCAAGACAATTTCTGAGGAGAATTTCGCCATTAAATAAAAATAGTGTAAAAATATTAAAAACTAGTTGTGCCTACGACTTTATGCGAGTGTCATTTCTAATTTTCTTAAAATTCAAATTTTTTCTGTACACAGTGTTAAAAATTTTCCATCCATAAAAATAAAATGTGCTGACAACTGTTTTAGTACCATTTTACCAATACACTTTTTTTTTCTCTATTTTCTCTATAAAAAAACTTATTTTTAGGAAACAAAAAGTATTTTATATTTGAATTAAACCGTCCGTTAAATCTATACATGAATTAAAGCAGTAACGGGGTCTTTTCTGTACATGAAATTTTTTTTTTAATTTTGATGTTGGTGTAGATAGTAATTGATATGGAATACAAAACACTTATTTTTGGAGATTATGTCTGTCTGTCTGTGTTCGCATTACGTAAAAACTTCTGGATGGTTTTGAATAAAATTTTGTAAGAAGGTCCCTTAAAAATTTGGTTCAAATATAAAATACTTTTTTTTCGTAAAAATAAGTTTTTTTGTAGAGAAAATAAAGATACAAATGTGAATTCAACCAATTTTATCAGTATAGTGGTACCAAATCAGTTGTCAGCATATTTTATTTTTATGGATTAAAAGTTTTTAACACTGTTTGCAGATCTCTACAATAAATGCTTAAAAACACATTTTTCTAAATTTTAATTCTAAGAAAATTATAAATGACATGCGGACGAAGTCGTGGGCACTGCTAGTTAATGAAATATAATTTTTAACAAAATTAAATGCTGAAAAAAAACATCATGTAATAACAAGAAAAACGTTCGCCTACATTTGTAGATTAATTTTTCTTTCTAAAAAAATGTTTTTAGCATTAAAAAATTAACTTAAGCCAAAAATAGATGTTAATTTATTAATATCCACAGTTCAACTCCTAATTTCATAAAAATAAAATTAAACCTATTAGAAAAATTGTAAGCATTTTGTTCTTCTATTTTTTTTTAAATATACATTTTATTACAAATTTTTATTACATTAAGGACTTTTAGATCATAATATGGTTAAATTTTAATCATAAATATGGTGATATTTTACAATACTTTTTAAATGTTAAAAAGTTATATGTCTCTTATAGTTATAAAATTTATATTATGAATAACAATAATATGATTTGTTTATAACCATATTAATCTTAAAATATGTTTACCTCAACCATGTTCTTTCTATACATGTTTGAAGTGCTTTCTGGAATGAAGAAGCACTGTACAGTGTTACAAATAAATTAACTACAGCTAGCACAATATTTATCTCATTTAGAAACGAAGAAATTTATTTAAAAGAATTGTTAAAGAAAGCTATTTCTGTTAGACATATGAAAATCGGGGATCAAAATATATTCAAAACTTTATTAAATGTTTTGTTGATCCCATGTAACTTCCTTTATTGTAATATTTTTGTGATGGGTTTTGGTATTAAATATTCAGATCATTTCTATTTTACATTTTTTACTTATCATTGTAATTTGTAAAGACTTTTTTTCTATTACATATTAAGAAACGAGGGAAAAATGTAGCCATAATAAAACCAAGTAAAACTGAAGAAGAAAAAAGATAAATTTAAACATAATTCATTATAATGTTTGGCTATTAAAATGAAAAATTATTGTTGAAATTAAAAGAATAGAGGCAAAACCTCCAAAGCAAAGTATAAGAATCACGTACCTTTAAAAGCAAATATATTTATATTCTTTTTAATTTTTTGACATTCAGATGTATGATAGTTATTCTTTATGATATATTCATTGTTGAAAAAAACTGTAATAGAAATATTGCTTGCTAGAGTCTTATTAAAAAAAAACACAATGTTTCTTTAATTAAAAGCATATCTCTTACAAAGGAAAATAAATTGCACAAGAAGAATAAGACTTTGTTTACAAAACTTTTTTGTTTTGTCATAAAATGCTCTAGTTAGCAAACAATTAAGCAGACGCTTAAAGGACTTAAATCTTTAGATTTTTTTTTTGTTCCTAATTCTTAAAGGGATCTTAATTTTCATTCTTAATATTTAATCTTTAAACTAAGGCAGATAATATTTTAAAATCCTTCAATAATAATTGAATAATTGAAGCATTCAAATGCGTTTGAATGCTTCAATTGTCAACTTAAAGATGAAGGTTTTATAAACAAATGGTTGGTTCAATACCATGTTTAACATTTCCATCAAAGTTCCAAAAACAAAACAAGTGTTATGCAAAATGTGACTTCTAGTTCTGATTTAAGTTTTCGAAATGCTTAATGAAAAAAAAGAAAGAAAAAAATATATTTTTAATTTTATTCCTTTAACGCCCCTGACTTCTTTATTGTTCCACAACCATATCCTATATCATTATTATTTTTGTTTAAGTTGGTACTTATTGTTCATTTTTTTATATTTTTAAATAAGCTCTTTATAAACTTTCTTGTTGTTTTGTACAGTTTTATATTTTTGAGGTTTTTGTGATTTCAATGGTTTTTGTGGGATTTTGTTCTGGTTTTTTCATTGTCTTTATTTGGGGTAAAAGAAAGAAAAAAAAACTACGAAAAATTGCATTAAAAAAAGTAATTTCTTATTTTAAGTTGTCTGTTTGTCACAACTGGAAAAAAAATATGAAGACTAATTAGTCGCAGGAAAAAAACTTTCAAGTCTCTAGTAAAAATTACACGGAATAGAAAAATAGCAAACAATATTATAGATGTAGATTTTTTTTAGCGGATTCCAATAATCACTATGGGGCAAGTTCTAGTTAAACCAGACTTTAAAAAAAAAAACTTTTGGCAACATCTCTCATCTATTGCTGGGGATTTGTGAAGTTTTTTTTTGAAACAGATTTTATATCCACTTTTATTAGAAAATTAAACATAAATTAATTTCTTAAAAAATTTATATTTTTTTAAGATAGATTTTTTTCAGTGTTTTTTATTTTCTTGCATAACAAATGTCAATGTGGCTTGTTGTTGCATGTTGTAAGAAAGAATAACGACATTTTACATCTTGTTTATATAAATAAAGCAACAAACTACAAGCAGAACCTTAAGTTTTTATAAGTAATTTTTGCACTGTAACGTTATTAAGTGTAGTTGACAGAAAGTCAACATCTGTAGAACACAAGTCTTATAAAGTCAAGATACATCTGTATAAAAAACATTTTAATAAAATTAATAAGAAATGAAAAATGAAATAATATAATTGATTTCAGAGAACGAAAACAATAAAAAGCTTAAAGTCAATATAAACTAATTAATTGGTATGTTAAAAAGCCTTAAGGTATGCAATACTATTTTTTATTTTTCTAAAATAATAAAAAAAGATAAAGCACAAAAGTATTAAAAATTAGAACAGGTTGTGTAATAGGGACAGTTTGTTTTCTTTTTTTTTTTAGCAGGAGTAACACTCCAATTGTAATATATTCTTTGAAAATGAAGCAGAGTAGGGTAAAGCGAAAGTAAAAATTCCTACTTCTAATTTTTTGAAGTATGTTTTCAAGCTGATACAGCTGTTTTATATATTTGTACTTTGACGGCGATGTAACACTGTAGAATAATACTATTGACTTGACAATGGTTTGGATATGAACTTAAGGCACCAATCTAATCATGTGCTTAAAAGTCAGTCTGCTATAAAGTACAGCAAAGTTTATATTATTTTTGCTTTTTTTATCAGTTATTTTGTTTATTTATTGTTTTGAGCATTACTGATAAGTGGCCAATTACTTAATGATCCTATGTTCAGTCATAATTCGATAAAAGTTTTTATCCATCGGTGTAATCGTTGCTTTAATCAAGAGCAAGGCACTTTTAGACATTCAAGCACTCGGATTTCTTTAGCCACCATGTCATTTTTTCATAGATAGAAAGGAGTCGACATAAGTTTTAGACTTTGTGCAACGTTTTTTAAATTTTTTCCAACCAAAAAAAAATATTTGTTTGTAAGATAATTTCATCGGTGTAGTGTTTTTTTCTCGGCCACACGAGTTTTTAAGCTTGAGTACAAAAAATCACCACTTGAAGCCAAATTCATAAAGTTCTGCAATGAAAACTGCACATATGTGCGCCCTTGCATTTTCTGGCCACTAGCTATTTTATTCTTTTAAAAGTAGTCAATATAGATTATATCGCGTGCATACCACAAAACAGACGTCAAGTCATGACTGGCTTCAAACCCAACTTGGCCTTGTTTAATCTCTGGTGGTGATGTAATAGAATCACATTTTCTCCACGTTTGTGAAATGGTCTTAAACCTTTTCTATGTTACGGTTGACTGTGGCCTCACGCAGCTCTCATTCTGCGGAAAGATTTCTGATAACCTCTCATAGCACCGCATCAAATCTTGCTGCCCTAGAAATCTTCCATTAATTCTTACATGCCCAGCTGTTTTAACATTAAAGACATTGAGCATCACAGTTTTGTAGAATATTCCTGGAGTGTTTTAATCAGAATTCAGAATTTTTCATTTATGACCATTTAACTATAAACATTTTTGATATTTTTCATAAATGAGATTTCTAGGATTTTTATTATTTTTTTTAATTTTTCTTGTGGATAAACGAGCATCAAAAAATTTTCTGCCTACGATCACACATGAATGTGTCTGTCTCTTTCGTTTTGGAGCATTCATTTATGAAGAAGTGAATAACAAAATATATCCCTATTATTCATACATGATAAGGGATGAATATCATTCTCATTAATGCTGCTTTTCATTAGCGAATAGGTATTTTTTTCAGTGTTGAAAAATTTTCATTAATGACAATTCAAAAATTAGATTTATGAAATTTCTCATAAAAAAGAAAAAAAATATTTCTTTTTGACGGTCATTAAGGACCAAGAAAAAATTGTCTGCCTACAATTACATATGAATGTGTGTATTAGCATTGATACAGGTAAGGATAAAAAACAAAGAAAATCCGTATTATGTAAAACAAATTTTTAATAAAATTAAAAATATAAATTTATAACAAAAAGACATTTATAACAAGCTTACGATACATTTCTATACATATTTTTTTTTACAAACATATTAATGTATATGTGCCTTTTTCCTTTTAGATTAAATGTTAATAAACCAATTAAGTAATTGTTTTTTCTTTTAAAATAAGTTATATAGAAAACATTTTCAAGTTCTAAGTGGATCCGAAATAGTAGACTATGAAAATTAAAAAGTGAAATTTGTTCACCAATATACATTTTCCACGCCTGCAGTTGTGTAAAAAACAAATCAATTCAAAATGTACATTATTGAGAAGTGAATGCACAATGAAAAATTTTTTGTACGGTCTTTTCACTTATGAAAAATTATCACAATTTTAAATTCTCATAAATGAGTAATTGCGTGACAAAAATATATTTTCTCATTTTTTCACTTTTGAATAGAAAGAAAATAAAAATAAATCATCCCTCTCATGAATGAAAAAACCAAAATATTTTCTATCCTCTCACTCGTTTTTGAAAAGAAAAAACAAAAACTAAAATGTCTCACTGCTCTCTCATGTGTGAGAAGTGAGAGAGCATTTCGGTACTCTGATATTTCTTATGCAAACATATTAATGTATAGGTATGTGCCTTTTTCCTTTAAGACCCAACAAATAAATAAATGTTAATAAACTAATTAAGCAATAGTTTTTTCTCTTTAAATAATTTATATAAAACATAGTAAAGTATGATAGCTAACAAGTAAAATTTGTTCACCAAAATACAAACATACATTTTCCACTAACAATTAAGAACAAACACTTTGTTATGGCATACACCCGCAGTTGCATGAAAAACAAATCAATTTAAAATGTACATACTCAAACATGATTGAGAAGTGCACGCTCAATGAAAAATTTTTTCTACGGTCTTTTCAGTTATGATAAATTATCAAAATTTTAAATTCTCATAAATGAGCACTTGAGTGAAAAAAATATGTTTTTTTTAATTTTTTTACTTTTGAATAGAAAGAAAAAAATAAATCATTTCTCTGATGAATGAAAAAAACAAAATGTTTTCTAGCCTCTCACTCATTTATGAAAAGAAGTAACAAAAACTGAAATGTCTCATTGCTCTCTCATATGTGAGAAGTGAGAGAGCATTTCATTATCAACTTTATAAAATAAAAAAAAAAATAATAATAATAATAAGAAAAAACACGTTTGGCTTTTCACTACTATTATTCAAAACGCGGCTTGAAAATTATGTCCTCACATCGAAAGCGCTCGCCGATCGTACCAAATAAACAGCCAGTGACGACGGTCTTTTCCGAAAGGTATGACAACAGTATTACATTTACTGGCGGAATAAGTCCAATTAACTTAATACTCTGGTTTTAATCAACTTTATAAAGCCTAAAAAAAATAATAAATGCTCACGAATTTGAGATATCTTATATTGGATCGAAGGGGACTCCATACTTGACACTTTAAATTTATTGTTTGATTTTTTCTTTCGGCTTTTATATGTCATATAAAAGCCCCAAATGACCTTGGTGGTATGAAGTAGGACAACATTATAAATTTTAAATGATCTAT
Organism: Cistogaster globosa; assembly: GCA_937654795.1. Lineage (NCBI taxonomy): Eukaryota > Metazoa > Arthropoda > Insecta > Diptera > Tachinidae > Cistogaster > Cistogaster globosa. The sequence goes on from OW569407.1 coordinate 20,552,762, forward strand.
ACTGCAAGGATATCGATTTTTTATCCCTCAGCCTTGCGCTATAGAAAAAATCGTCAAGCGTTACGAGTTTAATGAAACTTTAACATCTATCTGTCGCTATCGATAGACCCTTAATTAAGTTACGTATATGAAGAATTAGGAAAATATAAATTAATTAAAATATATTAAAAGTAATAACAATATAAGAAGTGTTACATCATCCTTTTAAAATTGAGTATTAATATTTCCTAAGAAGTATTTAAGAAGTGCAATAACTTTTTTTCCATAATTTAGCGGTTACGTCTTTTTGGTTGAATTTTGTCTAATCTGACCATACCTTAATTGTGGTACTCTGTTCAGCTTTTCATGCGGAATGCTGTCAAACTACGTACATACAAAATTTGTATAAAAAAGTCATGAAGAAATGTTGCAGTACTTTAATTAACTGTGAAAAAACGTACGAAATGTTTCTGGCAACATTATATCAAAGCTGTGAAATAAAGCTTATAGGCATTATTTCATGCGGAATTATTTTTATATGACTTTTTCTAACATTTCTAAAACAATGTAGTATACGTGAAAGCAATAAAATGTAGAATTCTTCCAAACCGTAAGATAGACACCACATTTTAAATGTTAAATTTTCCACATGGCGTAATTAATGTTCTTCAACAATTTTTATAAATTCGCACAGAGTACCAGGCTCTAATGTGAAATATTTTCAAAATAAGCATAGTACTCTGTTCATCATTTCCATATAAAAAAATTACTCCAAAATAAATAGGAAATAATGTTGCTAAAGTAGTACTCTGTTTATGTAAAAAAGTCACGAGTTGTTTCATGAAGCATTTTTTTTCAAACTAAGAAATGTATTTGGCAACATTTTTTTTCAACTACGAAGTAACATAAGCAACACTTTTTTCGTACGGAATTTTTAAAAATTTTTTAGACCGTTTGTTTTGATTTAATTTTGTTTTGTTTTAAAAATTAAAAAACAAAAATAAAGTTAATGATACAGAAAAGCGTTTGGTCAGTTAATGTATCCTCTATTCTGCTGTATTGTCACCACTTGCTAATTGTCAAATTTTCCGAACGAAATAATGTATGCTGCTCAATATTTTTCTCAATATTTTTCGAACAGATTACTAGGCAATACATTAGGATGGAGTGAAAATTTTTTTTGAATTTGCTTTCTGCTGTATTATGAGTTGATGCTCCTTAGCCTTAAACATACTGAAAATAAAAATTAGCTTTCTAGATCAAGGTCTTGTGGTGACTAACATTTGGGTTAAAATTACATAAATGAATTGTATTCAAATTGATTTTGTCCTTTATTTAGTCGCTTAGAATACATTTAATAAAAATAAGTACTAATAAACATAAAAAAATTTTTGTTGTCCTTAATCAAGAGTGCTATTTTTGACAAAATTGGGATTTGGTTCCAAGTACTGGTATATCTTGCCTTGCTTTTGTTTTAGACCGAATGAATGCTTCCGATCCACAAAGAGAAATTGAAGCTTCAGTGACGAGCTTGATACACCTTTCTACGGCTTTTGTATTGCAAGGAAACTTTTCAAATTTAAGGAAGCTATTTTCTGAATTGATCATCTGTGAAATTTCTATATCAGTATATTTTATTATCATTGGAGGTTCTGTTACTTTTTCATTCACCCAATATATCAAATCATAGTAATTTGTCGCATTTTCTTGAAAATCTGGAAGACAGTACGCCTGAACTTTATCTGTGATAGTTCCTTATCTGACTTCTCACTTTCTTTGAAGAGCTGATTCTTGTATTAATGAAGCATCGTCATGTAGCATAGCCAACAACATATATTCAGGGTGTGTTAAATATGAATTTCTTTGTATAGTTTTTTAAACAATACTTTTTAGGTCATCTCTTAAATATAAACTTCTTTTAACCATGTTGAAAAGATGAAGTGGACCGTGTTTAAATGATTGCTTTGACTTTATGTTGGTGCGTACATTTTTATAATGAAAATCTCTAGTTGCTTTAGATTATTTGATGGCTTACCAATATACAAACGAAGAATCCTATTGGCGCCAGTTAACCATCGAAAGTGTGCTAATTTTCCTGCGTCTCTACTAGCTAAAATTGGTGAAACTACGCCAGCCGAAATAGCGGTAATTCTGTGGGAAACGCTTAAAAGGCATTTGGCTTAAAGTCAAGTGCCTTCAAGTTTTCTTCCTGTACAATCGGAGAAACCATTTAGACCTGTAGTGGTTCCATCAAGGCTTAAAAACAAATGGCGCAGTAGTAATTCATTTGGGTATAACAAACACACAAAACATTGTAAAGCTCGTTTCAAATGTTTCTCTAACAAAGCAATAACTTCATTTCTATGTCCCGTATTGGCAGCCGTTCTATCAAATCCGAAATTTATTAAATTTTCTTTCCACAAGTTCAACAATATTCTTTTGTATATTAAGGATTTTTCAAAAGATGACTTATATGCTCGGAATTTGGCCCAGATATCATTGAAATGTGTTCCTTATTCTTTCGACGTGATGTTTTTTATGTGCAGTAGTCACTAAAGTTTTGTCTTTACGACCATCAGTTTTTTGGCTACCAATAGAGTACAGATCTTTGCGAACTTTTTTCCTTTTCGACGTATCTTACTTCTATTACACTTGATGAGTTTTCAGCACCTATAATATTTAAATTAAGCAATGCTGCAGATCGATCTAAAAATCCCGGTCCTGTCACATACTAAAGCAAGATTTGACAACTTATGTCTCATCTGCTTATTTCCTTTTTGGTTTTCTTCTTATTGAAATTTTTTTCGCTATTCACATAAGTTAATATAATTTTTTTTCCGATGATAATCTGCTAGAAGAGTTACTATCTGGCCAGTGTACTACTGGCAAAGATGAAGCATTTGCAGCAATGGTTTTATCCACAAACTCATCATACTTTTGTTTTTCAACTTTATTGCGTCTTAAAGATTTAATTGTAACCCTATCCACACAACCAATATACATTTTACGCTCGTTTCGTTGGTCCTTTAAAAAATTTTCCTCAGCCGCAGGTACTTTCACGTTTTTGGCTGTAATACGAAACTAATCTTGCGACAACTTGTTGATGACTAATAGAATTGGTAGCAGTAGCAATTATTGCACAAATATACTTTATTGAAGGATCCTTTGCATTATATGATTCAAGCAAATTATATTTTTAACCACAGGTAGTATTTGGGTGGGCGGGCTAAAATGTTGTGTTTATAATTTTCCTGTTACGCTTAGATGTCAAAGGAATCAAATAAATGCGTAAAACTGCTTTATATAAATAAATAAATAAAAAATAAATAAATAAAAAATTTATATTCTAAGAAAATTGGTATCTTTACTTTTATGTACTTGTACCACTAAAAGTGAAAAAAGGGTGAATTTAATCTTATCATTCCGTTTGTAATTTCCACAATATTCATTTCCTTTCCCAACGAGTAAATTTATTGTGACTTCTTATGCATAACGAAGTCGCCAATCGCTCAGACGTAGTTTCCAAAAAAGTGCTATTGGGAATCAGCAAGATCGGTGAGTGTCCTTCGATGCAGCGGGCAAAACACTACGCCTACCTGTAATTTTTCTAATTTTTTTATACCATTTGGAACAGTGAAGTAACTCCTATCAAAAAAAAAAATTGGAGATCGCTCATATTTTCCGAGTTATGGGCCTCTGAAATTTCCAAATTATTTGAAATATCAATGTGGGTATCATTTTAAAGCTTTTGAAAAGATCTTTAAGGAAGTATTCAAACTAAAAAAAATGTCTAACCCATTAATTCTCTGTCACCGTTATATTTGTTTTTTTTATTGTAGTTACATTACTAAACTAGATTTAGATAAATGGCGAAGGGTATATAAGATTTCGCACAGCCGAATATAGCACTCTTACTTGTTTTGATTTTATTTTACTTTTTTAACAAAAATATTATATTTTCATGTTGAATTTTTATATAAAAAAAATTCATTTTTCCTCAACATATTTTACAAATTCTAACAAAAAACTAGGCTTAGTCAAGAGCATTTTTTTTAAAAATTCGGATTGTCAAAGGTATAAAAATCAATTTTTAATTCCTGATGCTTTTGTAATATAATCAATTAGTTACATACAACCAACCAACCTTTCGTTCTTTCCTAAAATATTTTCAAAATTTATTAAATAAAATAATTTCATTTTAAATACTTTTTATTATTTTTCTAATTTAAAATGACCTCTTATCGTACACCATGTGTTGTCATGTTGTTGTAACATGTTCAGAGACATGCTGAACACAAAAAAAGTTGAGAAAAATTAAAAATACCAAAAAAAAAAGTGAAACAAAGCTACTGAATATTCAACCAATATGCAAATGTAGCAAGTTGATGCCATAGGTCTACGTTAAGATAAAATAAGATTCTTTCGAAATGGAAATAAGAATGGGAAAGGTATGCTAGACATGAGCATACAACGAGTAAAAGGGATAAAAAATAATGAAATAAAAAGAAATTTGAATAACAAATTGTTGAAAAGGATATGGCAAAAGGAAAAACAAAATGTTAAATACATTTTAAGAACACAAATTATACACGAGTACGTTCATTGTTCTTATTTCGTTTTTTACTTCACTTCAAAAGAAAATTTTATTTTGATGATGATTCGGACAGTGAACGTATCTGAAAGTTGAATAAAAATATTTAAAAAATTTTAAAAAAGGTAATAACATTTTGTCTTAATGAATATATTTCTCATCATCGCCAGCATCATCGTTAGCATGCACTTTGTCTCTGTCTCTGTCTCTGTCTTCGTTGATGTTTTTGTTTTCTCTGTTTTAATAGCCAGTATTAACCGGTGGCCACAATAAATCCAGGATACGAATAAATGCAGAACATATTATTTAAAATTCATTCTCACACTATCATAGTGACCTCCAGTTATTTAAGAGCTTTGTAGTTTTTAACAAATACATTCACATGTAGCATTAAAAAGACACAGAAAGTGATAGGAAAGTGTATTCGTTTATGGGTCTCCATTTATAAATTGAAAAGGTGGAATGTGAGAAAAACAAGAACTGCATTTATTCATGATATTCATTGGGGATTTAATAATGAGAATGATGCTGGCATACTTAAAAGCAAAAAAGAAGAAATAAAAAAATTAAATGGCAAAAGCAAAACAAAAAAGTTTAATGTGTACTTTAAAAGAACGAAGGCAATAGGTCAGTTATTTGGATTGAAAACTTGCTAAAAAACTGTAAAAAGCAAATTGTTTATTTTTAGATGTCGTAAAATTTTTAAAAGTTTTTAAAAGAAAATATATTAATTTGCAAATGAATTTCAAAATCCAAAAGTATTTCAGAAGTTAAAAAATTGTTTAACGAAAAAGGTGGTTAATTTTTCGAAGTCTGACACTTTTCCTCTAAGAAACAAGAAAATAAAAATACGGCACTGGAAATCTTTTCGTAATAAAACCTGTTACAGAAAAAGTAATAATGTTTTACAAAGAAAAATTTTACAGAAAATAATAAATTTTTCTAACACAAAAGTCTTACAAGACTGAATATTTGTTCGTTATGAAGCTGTTAAAAAATGTTGCCGAAAATTGGAAATTTTTCTAAAAATTTTTTTTCGGAAATTTTTAAAGAAAAATGATAGAAAATAAGTAATTAAAAAATTATTAGAGAATAATATCACAAGAAATTTTTTATTAATTAAGTATCACTGAAACTTTGAAAAAAATGTTAAATGTTATTGCAGAAATCTTTTTACAGAAGAAGAAATAATTTCGCAATGAAAAATCTTGCAGAAACTAAGCAATTTTTTTTAAAAAGAAATATTACATAAAGGGAAACCTTTTTTTTCAATTATATCACGAAAACCTAAAAATGTTTCTTACGGAAAACTGCCGGAAAAGAAAATATTTTCTTTTGCCACAGAAGAACGGAAATTTTGTTCACAAAAAACAAGAAGAAAAAATGCAAAAACTAAGAAGTTTTTAGTAAAAAATTTTCTTCGAAACTGAAAAATTTTTGTAACAAAGTGTCATAGAAATTAAAATATTTTTCGGAAAAATGTTGCAGAAATAAGGAATTTTTGTAAAAAAAGAAAAAAAAAATAGAAAAGCCAAGACATTTTTTAAAGAAAAATGTCTTAAAAGAAAACATTTTCTTTTAATAAAAATTGTCACAGATGTAGGGAATTTTTTCTTTAAAAATATCGCAGAACTTGAGAAATGGTCTTAAACTGTCAGAAAATATTTTTTTCTGTCACAAAAAAAGCATTTTTCTTACAAAAAACAGAAGTAAAAAAAAATGCAAAAACTGAAAAGATTAAAAAGTAAAAATATTTTACAGCTACTGAAAATATTTCGTAAAAAAAATTTCACAAAATTGAGATATCTTTCTAAAAAATATTACAAAAATAAGAAATTTTTAGAAAAAAAAATTTGGCAGAAGCCAACAAGTTTTTTATTTTTTTAAGAAAATTGTCTTGAAGGACTTTTGATTAAAATTGTCACAGATAAATTTTTCAACAAAATAATTGCAGAAGTTGAAAAACTGTCTGAAAGGAAAGTATCTCAGAAGCAAAAAATTTTTTTTCAAGAAAGCGGTCGCGAAAAATAAATTTTTTTACCTTAAACTATTAAGAAAAGGAAAAATATTACAGAAACTATGGAAATAGACACAAAAGCTGAAGATTTTATTCTTAAATAAAATTGGACAGAATTTTTGATTTTTTTTTTCGACACAAAAACAAAAATTATTTTCTGTTAAAAAAATGTCACAGAAAAATCTTTCATAAAAAAAAGAAATTTATGTCAGTAACTGAATTTTTTTTGCCACCGAAGAGGAAAATATTTCCTAAAGAAAAAGTTAAAAAATCTGCAAAGGTTTTTTAGACAAATATTTCTTAAAAAGAAATGTGATAAAAACGAAAATTTGCCTTAAAATTATTAAGAAAAAAGAATTAAATAAAAAAATGAAAGATTTAAAAAAAAGTGCAAAAAATTTTTTTAAGGAAAAGTATTGCAAAGAATATGAAATTTTACTTTTTAAGAATTAAGTAAAAAGAGAGAAATATTTTAGGAATATTTTTAAGTTACCTAAAAGTTTCAAGTTCTTAAAAACACGTTTGTTTTTAAATTAAAGTGCTGCTTTCGTAAGCAGTATAAACATTTGTTATAATGACGTTTTAATAATATATCTGCACTAATTAAGTTTCGTTGCATTTATGTATGAAAGCATATGTGCGTAAAGTTTTACAAGTTTTTATTTAAAAGATCATGTATTATAAAAGCTTTGTTAACATTTTCATTCGTATTCGCATCAATTGTTGTTGATTTGTTTATTTCCAAATTTATTTAAATCAAGGTTGCCAACTGTGTTTGATAAAAAGAGCTGAATCAATTTATAATTCTACCAACAAAAAAGTGTGATATAAATTGTGAATTAAATAAAACAAAATGTCTTCTAACACATGAAAAACAACCTATTTGACTGTACTTGTATTTAGAGGCATTAATCTGCTTTATTATTAAACAAAAGATTAGAGTTCAAATCCCAACATAGCCTTTTAATAGGAAAAAACATTGTTGTACAATAGCCTTGTTAAGTGAATAAATGGATAGCGGCAGTTCAAAATAAGAACCTCGTTTAAAAAGGAAAATAATTTTTAGTGGAGACACGGTAGATAAGGACGCGTTGATAGTTGAGCATAATGAGATGGTTAAAGTGAGTGTTTCGCCGGTGTTTTGGTGTGAACTTTGAGTATTTGGAATTCTTCTCCATCAGTTGTGATTTTAGCATAAAACAGGTGATGGCAGAAAAGAGTAACAACAAATAGCTTTTAACCAAGTTGGAAATCATGAGTGATGATACTAAAAGGCTTTGGTAAGAAATTTATATGGACAACTTCCAGTCGACAGTAAAGAATTACTAAGTTCGAATATATAAATTACTGCGCATTTTTTAAGTAACAAGTTGGACAGTTGCCAGTCGGTAAGCGGTGAAATGAATGGACGATAAAAAGGTTAAAGAGTAGAGAGCTGCTTCTATATTTCTCCTACTCAGTCCGAACGGATGAATGTTACGAATATCTATTGAAATGGCAAGTTGCTCCACCTGTTGTAACAATAATTCACTCCGATCAATGTTTTTTGTTTTGGCAGGAAACAACGTTCAGTCTATTAAAATAAAAAAAAGCTTTTTGCATTGTTGCCACATGCAAATTTTAAAATCATCTGCTTATTATAAAAAAAACTCTTTAAATGAAAAACAAAGAAAGAATTTCTGACAGGCCTAGGACATATGTTTGGGCATAGATCAAATTAAAATGATTCAATCCTGCTGATTTAAGTGGCAACCTTTTAGAAATAAATATTTGAAACTGTGTACAAATTCCGTTCACTATTCTTTACTTCACGAATATCACAAGTAAAAATGTTTCGTTTTTAATTCTTTGTACATATACTGCTGCTTCTTCTTTCTCTTTTAGCTCCTGTTTTTTAATTTTAATATTGAAAAATATGAAAAGCAATAAATTATCATTAATTTTAATATGCTGCCATTTCTTTTCATGCTTCTATAAATAAATTTATTTGTTTATGCAATTGCATGAGTCAGTGTGTGTGTGTGTGTGTTTGTGTGCATTTGTGTACTGTTATACGAGTAGTAATAAATTGTAATGTTAAAATTAATGCGTTGTTGTAGTTATAATATAAACTATAATATTTTATGGGTTTGTTGCATTGATACTGGGGCGGCGCTATTGTAGTTTTTCCCATCGCTATTGCATCTGTTTTAGTTTTTGCTTTACTAAGTTTTATTTGAAATTTTTGTTGTAGAATATTAATTTTCATAACTGAACTGTGGACTGACAGTATATTTTGTGATATTTATTTGAAATTTACTACACTAATCATAAATAATCATAGTTATTAAGGATTAGTGAGATAAATAAAAAATAATAAATTATTTAAAAAAAATTAAAGTTTTTTGAATCAAAATTTTATAATTCTTATTTAATTTTTCTTATTTCTTGGGATTTTTTTACCAGTAAAATTTCATTGGCATTGTTAGAAATATTCACAATGAAAAAATTTAATTACACTTTAATGATAATGATTTTAATTAATTTATTAATGATAATGCAATTTAATGAAACTGTTAATTTTAACTGCAATTAGAAACAGTACTTGTTTTTTAAAAAAATACATTTATATTAGGAGAAACATCAAATTATAACTATACGTAAAACAAACTTGATTTATGAGATTTAAAGTCAGCACTCCACTAAGCAGGCTTATTTTTCCTTAGAATATTAAATTATATACATTTCACCGAATTCTCGTCATAAAAATGGCATTTTAAAATTATGCCTGGTTACATACAATAACAAGGAGTGCCGTTTAACAATGAATTATGCTTTAAAACCACTTAATTATTTAATCGATAGTAATAAATTAATTTTTTTTTAGGTTATATAAAATATTCTTAATAAAAAACAATGGAAATGTTAAAAAATACATTAGCATTATTTATCATTTAACGCTAATGACATTGTCAAGTTTGTAGTTCATTTATTATAATGAAAACAATTAAATTTGAAGTCGGCCTTTTAAATGTTTCTATTTTGGTAATTGGCCTTGAACATTTTAAGGCGATTTTGTTCTTTTTGTATCTTATAATGTTTTGCATTTTCTCCAATTCCTTGCAATTTGACGCAATGAAAAGAAATATGGTTGAGCCTAAAAAAACATATTAAGTTTGAATTATATGTGATCTAATCATATTATTATTATCCATAGTAATATTGTTGTTTTCCAATCATATTATTGTCTGATATCATAATGACATTGTAAAATAAAAATATAAATAAGTTGACTTAATAAATAAATAAGAGCGCTATATTCGACTATGCAACTTTATGTAGTCTTCACCATGTGTTTACATCTTGTTTAGTGAAAAAAAAAAAAAAAAATCAGAAACAGAAACAGAAACAGAAAACAAAAAAAGAAAAAAAAAAAGAATAAGAACAATATAAAATTAAAAAAAAAGTCATCGGCTTTTAATGTGTTAAGTATAAAAACAATCAGTGTTTCTTGAAACATCTCTTCAAAAGATTTTAATTGATACCAATATTGACCATATTGACAATCGAACTTTTTTATGAAAAGTGGCATATAACTCGAAAAATATAGGCGAGCGGCAATTTTTCACTGAAAGTTTTTTTCTTGCTGATTTTCAATAGCAACTCTTTCGAAACTATGTCTGATTGATTGGCGTATTTAAATTTTCTCTAGCGCTTTAAGTGCATTGGCAAAGCCAACACGAAGAGCAGACGGGCTTCGCTCAATCGACTTCGCTATGCATAAGAAGTCAGAATAAATATATTTTATGGAGTCGGAAATGGATATTATAGAAATTACAAACGGAATGACAAACTTAGATAAACGCTTTTTCCACTATTTGTGGTGAAGGGTATAACAAAAGACGTAAGAAAAAACGTTGTATCAACCTTAGGTATTGTATCATTATAAAAGAAAATTGCAAAAACAGGTGGAAGCTATATATTCGAATTTTAAGTACTTTTTACTAAATAAATTGTTGTGCAGGATTAAAGTAAAAAAAAAAATGGCACGAAAGTTTTAAACTAATTGTGACCCATGTAATGTTGTATAATGTTATAATATAACATGATCATAATGTTTTCAAAAATTATTGTAAATTATGAACTTTTGAGAGAAATAAAAATATAAATATGTAAAATTTTCCGCAACTCTTTTAGTTGTGTTAATAATTTTATTTTTACAAACATATTGTTACACCATAAATGAAAATCTCTGAATCGAAAAAGTATGCAGACGCCTTAATTTAAAAATTTATCTACAGGAGTATGTTTAATGCCCAATTTCTATAAAAATAAAATTTTATAATCGTTAATATTTTTATATATTAAAAAACATAATATGTTTGATTGTCAAGCATATATATGGTTGCCTTTAATCTTGAATTTTTTATTTATACAACACAAAGTTTTTTTTAAATCGACAACTTACAAACAACTTTCTGAACTGATGAAAAAGGTTTCTTCCGAAAAAAAACAAAACAAAACAAAACTATTTTTGAAACTAATCATTATTTGATTGGATTTGATTATATTTTGATTACGTTCAAACTTAACGTTTTATGTTTATTACTAATGTATTATGGTTTTAAAAAACCAATATATTTTTAATATAAACAAACATTTTTTTGTTCAATACAACCATGTTGTAACTTTTTTGAGTTTAAACTATTTAATTGTCAAATGTTAACGAAAACTTGTTTCTCGTGACTAAATTATTGTTAAAAAATCTCTAAATATTTCGTAATAATATTCTGCGCGTAGAAAATAGATCCCTGACGTCAACTTCTTCCGATGAATATAGCACTAATAAACAACGGTTTTCACCCAAATTAAAATTGGGTGAATTCTTTTCACCTTTCTAGTTTTAAATCAGACATTTATGTATCACTTTAGAATGCTACGATATTTATAGATTTAATTTCGTTTAAGCTTGAGAGCTTCTTTTTTAAAAGTAACCGAATGCCGTGATTTAAAATTTCCATATAATTTCTTCAATGACGAATGCAACGATTCAAAAGAGTAACATTTTGTACAATTTTATTTGATCACGAGTTCGACAACCTAAACCCTGATTTGGTTGGCTTTATTATTGTTTTATAATTTTCCGGAGCTCTTTAAAAATGTGTGGCCTTACAATTTTTATCTTTTCTGTATACTTTTGTGATCAGCCTTGCCACCCTTTTGTTATTTTTCACTTAAGTATGCTCAAAATACAGAGGTTAAGTAAAAGAGGCGATGTGCGATTTATTAATTATTTGAGTACCGTTGAACAAAATTATGCTGCTGCAAAAATAAGCCAGCGACTTTGAGTTAAATAATACTTGAAGAATACTTTTAAAAGTGTCGTATTCTTAACAAATTAGATTTGCTTTTCCATTTAAAATATATTAATGCTAAAAGTCCTTCCAGCTCACTGTTTTGTATTGTGATGTAAAACAAAAATTTGTATTGGCTCCTGTTTCTCTATTTCATATATTTTTAGCAGCTTCTTAAAAATTTCTATTTGTACAATGATTTTAAGCATAATTTTGTTTGTTTTCGTGTGTGCAACAACATAAACTTTTACTGCTTCATTCAGTGTGTTGCCATAAATTGTTTAGAAATTTCTTATGTTGCATAAAACAGCTGCACAAAACAACACTCAAAAAAATAACAGCAGAGAAAGCATGAATGTATTGTTGTTTGTAAATACCGTCTTAAACTATGCAATGTATTAGAGGTCTCTTATTGTTTTACTAATTGTTATGATTTTTTGGCTTCCAAGATGGAGGAGAATTTTTTTTCCCAAATGTTGTGCTAAAATTAAATTCTTAACAAAAACTGACTGGGAAAAGGAATTTTTGTTGTATTTCAAAAGAATTTTAAAATTGGGAATGTGATTATACATTTAATTGAAAGCAACAGATTAAGCATAAAATTAATGGAGGAGTTGTATGTAAAGTTGTTAACAATAAAAACACGTATAACCCTTTTTTGTGGTGAGGGTAAGAAGACACCAAAGTGCTAATGCTTGGATTCTTTGTGGACTCTGGATATCAGCATCCAAACTGAAAGAAAGCCTGTAGGCAAAGGAAAAAATAACTCGAAAGTAACTCTGTCCAAGAAAATGCAGCTTTAGTCAATTTACGTCACGGATTCATAGGAGATGAGATAAGAAAAGAGTCTTATTATTGACAACTGTAGAAACACAATCCCAGTCTATACAAAAGAAGGATAAAAATTCTGTGGGTTGAGAATACGTACGGTTAAATAGCGATTTAGAATCCATTAAGACAGAAACTATAAAAAATGTGAAAATGAGACATTTATAAATTTTATTCTGTGGCTATTCAAGTTTTTTAAAGCCCTTTACGAAGTAATAATTCGAAAAAATAAGCATATTTTCCACTGGTTTAAAGAAGAAGAACTAAATTTAAAGAATAAACTGGATATTGAAATAACACACGTGCACCCTAGCATTATCCTTCATAAGGATCACTTTTTGTGTTAATAGGATAGTTTTTACTGAATTTCTTTGCTTTATTTACTCGATGAGAATTCATAAATAACGCAGATCAACAACATTTTTTTTTTCCTATTACAGGCTGTTGGTTAATCCTTAAAGTATTTCTTGTGTGTTTAGTTTCCTTAGCATAACCGGATTTGACCCCTGATATTTCCTGTGTTGAACACAATTACTGTGGAACATCCATGTTGATCCTTGCTTTCTTGATATTAGAGAATGTTCGTCTCAAAATTGAAAGAGAATATTTAACATAGCGAAAATAATTGCTAGAAATAATGTTGTCTTCCTAAGAAAATATAATTTAAATACAACATTGCAACATCTTCACTTAAAAATTGTAGAATGTATTTGCATCCAGCAATTTCTTTACAATTGTAGTCTTAAGATTTCTCTCTGCTTTTTGGGCAAATTTTTAATCCCTTTGCATTACAAAATGAGGTCAGAAATTTGCAATTTTTGAGGCTTAGTATCCCTCACTCCAACATTCACTTGTCGCAAGGAAGCAAGACGTAACAGAAGGAATCTAAGCACAGATTCGGAATCAACACGAAAAATATGTCCAAGATTACTAAACAACGTCTTTAGCATAAAATCTTTGTTAACCAGTGTAAATATTTATCTTTTTCCTTAGTTGAAAATATATGTGACTCCATGCTTCTCAAAAAAAGTGGCCTCAACTTTACTAGCAAATAATGATGTTTGACTTCTTTACAGATTCTTTATCTAAAAAGATTTTTTGCATTGAATGTATTTTTTACTTCTGATCTGAAATAGTAAATCTATATTTCGTCACTTTGTTAACATTACAAAAGAAATTTTTTGTGATTGATATGAAAAAGCTGCAATTAAAAGTAATTAAATGAGTTACAACACGCAAAGAAAAAATATTGTTGAGGTAACTTTAATCTTAGAGCTACATATTATGGCTGAATTATTTGGTTATAAACAAATCATATTATTGTTGAGTAAAATAAAAATATTGTTATTATTACAAAGATATTGCTATCCAACAACAATAATAGTATAAAATATAATCATTATTTTAATAAAAATATAAGAATATTCTGATGTAATCTGACCATAATAATATAAACAAGTAAGAGTGCTACATTCGGCTAAGCCAAATCTTATATACCCTTTACCATATATGTAAATCTAGTTTTCAGTCAAAAAAAAAAAAAAAACCAATATTAGGGAAGCAGAAAATTAAAAAATAAGAATTTTTTTTATATATAATTTAACATAAAAATGTCAGCGGCTCTTAATGGGTTAAGCTTTTTAAAAAGATTTAAGTATATTCTGAAAGGTCTCCTCAAAAGCTTGTAAATGATACCTACATTGCTGTCTTAAAAATATGGTGCACAATCGTAATTTTCTATGAGAAGTTTAGAGGCCCATAACTCGGAAAATATGGGCGAGCGCCAATTGTTTTTACTGATGTCTTTTTCTTATTTATTAATTTTCAATTGTCCTATATATTTTTTGATTTGAGTTACTTTGAATGATTAAAGTTACTGCATTGTTCTAAATGTTGTGGAAAAATTAGAAGCAGTCGTGGTGTTTTGCCCGCTGCCTCGAAGGACATAAACCGATCTTGCTGATTTTCAATGGCAAATCTTTCGAAGCTATGTTTGGGCGATTGGCATATTGAAATTTTCTCTAGCGCTTTAAGTGATTTGGCAATTCAAAGCTAACACGAAGGAACAGACGGACATCGCTCAATCGACTTCGCTATGCAGAAGGACTCAGAATATATACACTGTATGGGGTCAGAAATGGAGATTGTAGAAATTACAAACGGAATGACAAACTTAGATATACCCTTTTCCACTTTTTGTAATGAAGGGTACAAAAAATTATTATTATTAAATATTTTAAAATATGAACTCTTTAAAACCTAACATTGCTTGATTGACTTAGCCATGCTTTGATTACGTTCAAACTTACTTAACATGTCAAGATGTTATGTTTATTATTCATGTATATGCCTATTAAAATAATATAATTATGAATTTAAATAAAAATTATTTTGTTCAATTCAGTCAAAAGCTATTGAAAACGTTTGTATTGAATTAAAAGATTTCATGCAAGCACAAATATTTACAGAGAACATAATATGGTTCTTCTGAGCATGTTTTTTCCTTGCATGTGCAATATGCTCTGGATTTTTTTATTTAATTCACTACCCATTCTACCTGTTTTTACATAAAAACTTAAATGCCAACGGAAAGCTGATTTAACTTGACGACCTGAACAAGATTTATAATTTTTAGGTGTGCAGCACACTTAAAATTATTTTTTTAAATTGAAGTACTGCACGTTAATGCAGATTTACTGGTAACTTCTTCTTACTAGACAATGTATGATTTTATTACTAGAAAGATAAAACGATCTTTGGCTGCCGTTCAACATCATTTTTTTCTGGGAGTTAGAAGAATTAAGGCAGTTGACTTTGCTTAGCTTGCACTTCTCACAATTTACGATTAGAAGGGCTAAGTCCAATTGTAGGTTAATGATTCAGCATAAAAATTTTTTTCTAATAAATTAAGTAATTGTTTCAATTAAATATTAATTAACATGTATTTATTTTCCAATTAAGTATTTAATTAAGTCAATTAAAAACTTTATTAAATTTTAGTTTTCGAAACAAAAATATTTTAATTGGTACAAAAACTTATTTTTTCTTGTTTTTTTTTTTTCAAAAAGAGAAGTAGCACTTCAGGCAAGAATGCCTATTTAATTATTTTCGTAACCGTGCTACATTCTTTAGGAAAGGGATAGATGAGAAATAAGATAAGATAAGAAATCAGTTTTAATAGTTATTTTATTTCGCCGGCGAATATGCTATGAAGAAGTACCGACGAAGGAGGCCATTAAACAAAAAAAAACATTTTTTATTTTTGGTTGCCGCAGGGGTTGAACCCTAGTTAACCAGGTTTGTAACCAACGTGTTTACCACTTCGACTACAGCAGCCTTGTTTGATCCACTAAGACTAAGTTACGATTTATTAGAACAAACGAACCATTTCCTGGGCAATGATCAAAGTAAAAAGCATTTTTTTCTAGCAGCACCCGTTAATTTGACTAGAAATACTCAAAAAAAACTTAAAACATTATTAGAACAAAAATTTGTAAACTAGTATTTCGAATGTTTCGTAGAAATCGCGTAAAAACTTTTTTCCACAAAATAAAAAAAAGTATTGAACTTCATTTGTTTGAAGTTTCTTGCACACTTATGCTCACTTAATTCAATCTGCTTCAATATAGAAAATTTGCCGTAATTCTATTAGTTTTTTCAAGTATTTAAACTTCTTTTCCTAAAAACTTTCAAATGCAATTTTAAACGAATCTTCAAATAATCGAATATTTTCTACATATTAACTTTACATGAATTCTATAACGTGCCATATCAAACAATGAAGGGATAAAGTTTTGATAAGTTTTTGCATAAAGTCTCATAAAAGCCAATAAAAAAGGGGAAATTGCTTCATAAAGACTCAATAAAGTAAATTTTAAGAACAGAAAAGAAAAAAAGAATGAAGAGTCGATTAAACTCTTGGTAAAATGCATTTATTAGAAAATAATAAATTAAAATAAAGTTAGAAAATTTTATTTAAGTTAATCAAAATATGAATAGAGAATCTAATCGATAATAGAAAATTTTAAACGTATAAATAAATAAGTAAAACATAATTAAATAATAAAATATTTTGGAATGAGTGATTAAAGCATTGGGGTAAATATAAATTCCATTTTAATAAAATAAAATGAATAATAGTGTGCAGAGTGCGAAAAACCACCAACGGCTGTAACAACCATGAAAACGAAAATATCGTTAAGAAAACAATGGTATGAACAAAAAATTCAATTTAATTTAAAGTGATTTTTACGTTTGACTAATTCTTAACCACACAAATATCTACAGAATAAATTATACATAAAAAATACACACTTACACATCGATTAGTACATGTTTAACCCAACAAACAAACCTAAAGTCATATTTTTGTGATTTTAAATGATGATGAATAGATTGCTATCAACGGCTAATCGTCAAGCAGCGCACAGTGGTGAAGAATCGAAATATTTTGAAAATAACTGAGCTATTTGTAAACAGCTTGTCCGATTGAACTAAAATTTCACATGGGTATAGCAGAGAAATATTTGAACTTAAGTTTTAATGCTAAAAAAGCGTAAGACTCTTTTTTGAGGTGATGTTAGGCACACATCAAGCAGGTGCATAAAAGTCGTCGGTGGATCAACCTTCGCCAAAGTATTCATGCTTGGCTTCTCTGTGGTCTCTGGATATCAGTAGTAGTAGTCTGTGTCCAAACTAAAAGAAAGCCTCTAGGCAATTGAAGGAATAACTCTAAAGTAAACCTGTCCAAGAAGATGCTGCTTTAGGCAATCCACGAGACAGATTCAATCGTTAAGCAGCTTATGCTTCAATTTAAAACCATTTTGTTGGTTAATAAATTCACTACATTAAAGTTATAATCCCACAAATCTTAAAAGGCTGGATGAAGCTGATTGGCGGGTTGTAACTGGCCATACTTCTATTGAAATACAAGCAATAGAAGTGGATCTGTATTAAAAATGCTGTTACAATATGGCTGTGCTATAGCGTTGCCAGATTCATATCTTTAAAACACTTAACATTTAACAAATAAATTATTGATTAAAAAAAGAGAAGAAATAAAAGGAAAGTACTGGATGCTTCTTTTATGATTAATTTAAATATGACTTCTGGCATATGACCGCCATGACTGGCTTAGACGTAGTATAATCTGGAAGTACTATTTTCTGAGACTTTTTCCAAGAAGTGGTCAATCTAGCTAAGCGGCGTTAGGTCGCACGATCTTTTCTTATTATATCCCAAATTAAGATTAATTTTGCTTGTTTGCTGGGAGTAAATATAAACACGTTAATATTGTAAAATGTAGAAATGTATGAAGAATATATACACATACAGACCTCTTCCAATTTTATGAACATTTACATTAAATTCTCTACAAATATAACAACAAAGCAAAAAATTCACATCTTTTTTTTCCCGAGACTTTTTTTTGTTTTTGCATTTTTACCTTTTTTTTAGATGTTGTAAAAGTGAAATAGGAATTTAATTAAATAAGTGAAAATAAAAAAAAAAAAAAAACATGCATGTGCATGTTTGTTTAGTAATGAGAGATTTTGTAACATGGCAGAACAATTTATTTAGTTTTCTATTACCATTGAGGTTTTTTGTTAGAAATAATTAAAATCTATAAAAATATTTTAGCATTATTCAATTCTTTGCAAAAGATACTTCTTTTATCATCATATTAAATATTTATATAGTTGTTAATATTTAACATATATGGCAACTCTCTTTATAATAATTAGTAACAGTGGCCACAACTACCTCAGCGTGAGACTTCTGATTTGCTCAAAATTCAAATTAAGTATGTGTTTTTATAGTGTTCAAAATTTTCTATCTACAAGAAAAAATGTGCTGACAGCTGTTTTAGTAACATTGGAGCAATAAAATTAGATGCCTTTGCACATATATCTTTATTTTCTCTACGAAATGACTTGTTAAAAAAAACAAGGGTTCTAGATTCGAACTGAGGTTCAGAGCAACCTTCTTACAGAATTTTATTTTAATCCATCTAGCAGTTTTCAAGTGATGAGAACAAAGGTGTTTTTATTTCATAGGAAAAGAATTTTTAAGACTTGCAACCGTTACTTCTGTCTAGTGTTAAGGAAAAAATTAAATTTTTTTTCTTTAACATGCTCGGCTGCTGTAGTAATATACAGGCGCCTTTACCCACTCATGGAGTATGGCTACACAACAATAGTTATCATTCTCCATTTAAGACTGCGGGAGGTTTGAGCTGCTGTGTTCCATTCATTTGCGCTTTAGGCATCTTAACTTACGCAGCGTTTCAACAACTTATATTATGCTTTGCACTGAAGGCTTCGTTAGGATTTAAACTTGTAACCAAAATAATAATAATAATTTGAAGAAAAATAAACTAAATGAAGTTCATCATATTTAAATTTAAAATGCATCTAAATCTATGGAACTCTTGTGAAAAATAAAGTAAAAATTCTAAGCCATCTTGTTTCAGTTAAATTCATAACAATTAAAATCTAATTATAATAATTAAATTTTCCATGCCCAACTCACGGCGACTTTTAGGGTGCGTGTGTGTGTGTATTCGTAAAAGATTCATTACGATGTAGGTGCCTTTTAGTCGTATAACAAAAATAAATTTATTTTTGCAGTTTATAAAGTTGTTATAAAAATAAACTTTTATTTTACATTAATTTTATTTTGTTTTTGCATTTTTTTTTTTTCATCTGAATTAATTATTCGACTTTTATTCTTTTTTTTTCTTTTGTTACTACAAAATTTGCTTATATAATACGGTCGGTTAATTTTAATGCAAACAGAAATTATGTTTTTATAACAATACAAGCAAAAAGGCAAAAAACCAAGTAAAAACCACAGAAAAAAATTTCTTTTGTTAAAAAAAAAACAAGAAAAAATGGGGTTGAGTTAGTTAGGCCAGATTTAGTATGACCTACGCTTAAATAATAATTGTCTATTAAAAAAAACTTTTGTAAATATATTATTTTGGGTTTATCTCACTTTATCTTTTCATTATCCTTAATTTCTTTGATAATTGTCGAGCTTATTTTTTTTCCTATTTAAGCGCTTTTATACTTCTATGACCTTTAATACTTAAACGAATTTTATAAATATTCGATTAAGTCTATTGCTTTCGTAAAAACTTGTTAATTTACAAACTAGATTTGTTGGCGAGTTTTTTCTGATTTAATTTTGTCTCCATTAAAATCATTATTTTTCAATCAGCTTGTGCACACTGGTGCTATCTTATTTTATCCAAATTGGCTTCTACTACTATTTACCCTCTTTGTTTGTGTTAGGCGTTTTTCCCATTATTTAATTTTTAGACTTTTGTCAGTGACAATCTTTTTTTATTTTAAAAGTTTTTCTTAGCTGCTGTCCGCTACTAATGCCTTTTTCTTAGTCTTTTTGCTTATTTATAGATTTTTTTTGCAATTAATGAATTCTTTTAATTTAGCTGCTTTTCTCGTAATTGCGATTTTTTCAGTTTATGAGGCCTTTAGGTAATTTTTTTAATATTTTATTTATTATAAATCAATTAAAATTAACTTTTTCGGCTTTAGTTTATTTTTATATTTAAAAATTATTTTTTAAATGTATGCGAACGTTTTCCAAAGAAAGCAAGAAAAATTAGATGCAGGCAGAATGTAGTGCCGGATTTTCAGGGCCGCCAAATTCCTCATCAGCATTCTTCGCATCTATCTACCTTAAGTTGTGTATGTTGTAAATATCATCCATTTATCCAACTAATCAATATTATTTTATTTATTTTTTTAATTTTTTTTATTTTATTTATTTATAACTTTTAACTGTCTTAAAATCCTTTTTCGAATTAAGTTTTCCTAATTTTTCAACTGAATTTCTTTCAATGCTTATAACTTTTTCCTTGGTTTTTTTTAATTATATCCTTTATTATCCCCGGTTTTAATTTTTTCTGTGTATTTAGGCGTTTTATCTTCACTGGATATCTTAGTTCTTGTTATTGCTTTTAAAGTAAATTTGCTTCTCAATCATAAATATTTTGTTTATTTCTACTCAATATTAATTTATCTGTTTACATGTTAACTTTTCCAGTTTAAATAATTCTATTCAAGTTTATTCGTTTACTTAATATAATTTTCTAGTTTTCAGATTTTGGCGTTTTTTTTTGTGTTCTAGAGATTTTTTAATATTTTGCTTGAGTTGAGCAAATATTATATGAATTATTTGCGTTAAAATACCTATCAAATCGAAAATATTTTTAATTAAAAATAAATAATCTTCTAGGAATTTTATTGGCGATTTTTGTATTCTTTTTTCTTTGGTTATTTTTTTTTTTTTAATTAAAAAAAGTTTTTCAAGTATTAGTAGCTCTTTTTCTTTTTTATCTTTAATTTGAGTTGAAGCACATTTTTTTAAGTTACAAACATAACAATGAACGAATTGTGCGTGTTGAAGGGTATCAGACTGCAATAAAGGCAAGAGTTTAGAAAATCATACTCAGAAATAATAAAAGCAGCCACCATTATGCTGGTAACTAAATTATTATAAAGGTGAAGTTAAAATGCTTGTTTCTTATTTAATGAAATTTTTATTAGCTTTTTATTAAACTAAAAAAGCCAAGGTAAAATATCACAGCTTAAATTAGCTGATGTTTAGAAAACAACAAGTCATTGAGAAAAAGTAAATATGCGTGCATTAGAAGAACAAGCAAATATTTTGATTTAAAAAATTTATATTTGAAAGGGAAATTATAGTATTCTTAAGAAGATGTTTAGTTATTAGACAAGAAATAATGCAAACGCTTTAGTTTTCTAATATAATTTATTTCTTTGCTTAGTAATAAATGAATTGAATATGAAATAAATTAATATTTTTTTAATTTTAGTCCCAGCCAGGGGTTGAACCGGTGATCATCATAAATCAATTAAAATTTTGTTGGATGCAAAGAATGCTGAATATGGATTTGGCGGTCCTGAAAATCCGGCACTACATTCTGCCAGCGTCTAATTTTTCTTGTTTTCTTTGGAAAACGTCCGCGTACATTTGAAAAATAATTTTTCTTAATAAAAGTTAAATTAAAAATGAACCAAAGCCGAAAAAGTAAAATTTTAATTGATTTATAAATTAATATTTTAAGATAAATGTGATTTTATGACTCCGATAAGGAATGAAAATATAAATCATTTAATTTCAATATCTCCGTTACTTAATACTGATAAGTTCTCAAAGTTCTAAAATGCACTCCAACAAAATATTTCGATCCACGATTTAAAATTAAATCTACAGGTAACGACACACAATGGGGCAGGGGGAAAAAATTGGGAATAGTTACACAATTTGTAAATGGCTGAAACAATTTAAGCCAATTTTAAAGTGCAAGCAGCAGAACTTAAAGTTTGCAGATTAAATGTTTTCTAGGGCACTAGACAAGAATAAACATGGTAACAAATATGAGAATTTTATAGAAAAATTTTAGCTCCGTTTATACTAAAGTTACGAGGCCAACAAGATACGGCTTATAAAGGTTAACTACTACTTAAGGTTTAGACAGCAGCAGCTTGAAATTTGAGATTTATTACTTTTTTTTGCACTAATCCCCACTGTGCAATATCAGTTTAACACATTTCTTTTTATTAATAATTTTCTAATTAGCAGCTTAATAAATTTATTATTTTTTCCATCTTCAAAAAATCTATTAATTTTAATTGACTGTAAAATAACTGAAACAATTTAATATTGATTGATGTTTTCATTTTTTTTCATTTTTAATTCATTTTATTCATTTACTAATTGCTTGCTAATATTTGTCTTTGGCAAGAAAACTTTACAGACAAAATTTAAATTATAAAACAAAATAGTTCCTAAAGGCAAAAAAGAAAAGCTTCATAAAATTGTTACATTAAGAAATAAGACAAAATAAAGGAAATATAATTTTATTCATTGAGAGATAATTTTCTGTAACAAAGCATTCAGTATAAAGTGAAAAATCATGTCTGAATATGAACTTTTAAGTTTTTAAATACAAGTTCAAATGCTTGGTTGCAGAAAACTTATGACAAATTAATTTAGGGAGTAACATGTTACAGATTTGCAAGCAACATGCATTGTATTTAGTTTGTGTTTATAAGAAAAAAAAAAAAAAATAACATAAGACCACAAATGAAAACATATATTTAGATAAATACAACCCTTTATTATTCATACAAATATTAGATACTTGCCAAGAGACACTAACAAATGCTTTGACATCCTTAAGCTCATATTCATGAATTTAGGCAGGCATGTTTAGACAGCAATGAATCGTGATTTGGAATTGACTTTACCACAAAAATGTGATCACTGTTGGTTTGTGTTTATTTGCGTCAATAGTAGCAGGTAAGTGCATGTGTGTGTTTATTCCCTTAAAGAGATTAAATTTGAATATAAAAGTCTAAATAATTAAAGTGAGTCATTTTAGTCCTTGGAAATAAAATACTGACTGACAGTCAATATTTCGGACAGAATGTATCTATCGCTGTAAAAATAATAAATGATTAAAAAAGATTCGTGTATTTGGACTCCTCCATTATAAACATTAAAAAGAAAAACGTGGTTGAGGTAACCATAATCTGAGAATAATTCATTATAATGAAATTATATGGCTATAAACGAATCATATTATTGTTAAACACAACATAAATATTGTAGCTATCAGAAGCGTAACTAACTGACATTATAAAAATATTGTAGAATAAAACCATAATCATGATTAAAGTATAAACATATTATGATAAAACATGACTATAATATTATAAAGAAATATAACACATGAACTTAAGAGAGAATTAAAAAAAATGAAACAATTAAAAATTTTCGCACTTTATTTTATTCTATTAACAATTTAATCTTATAAATTATTTATTACATACAAAAAAAAAATCTCATCATAAGAGTATGATCCTTGCTCTAATATTTTGTTTTATAGAAATTGAAAAAGATAACAAATTAAAAAATCTATTAAAATAAATAATTTTTACTCTTGTTAAAAATATATTTTGCCCCTGGTTTGATTGCTTTTTAATTTTTATTTTGTTCACTTTATTCAGTTGAGTTCTTTTTACTTAAAATACACTAAAAAGCAAAGACTATTGTGGTGAAAAAATTTTCATTAAACAAAAGTCCTCATTTTTATGATTAAAACTTCAGGCTTATATTTTGATGAACTATTTCTTGAAGCGTTTTTTTTTCGTTTGCTTATGGTTAAACTATTATTGTGTAGTAAAATTCTGCTAAAATTAAAAACAAAAATTACATAAAAATATAAGTGTTTTTTATTTCTGAAGGCTCTGTTTACACTAACCTGCTGAGTTATTAATGAAATATAATTTAAAACAATTTATAAAATATAAAACCTTTGTATTTTAACTAAAACATTATAATTTTTTGATAAAATTTTATACAACTTTGAGTTATTATTTTCTTATGAAAATTTTAACGAAGAAAGGTTTTTAGTGTTCAGGTTAAATGTATTAAAAGAATTAAATTGGAAACCTCATAATCTTTTGTAAGTGTTCTAAATCGTCGGATTCCAGCAAAATTGTACAAATGTTGTTGCTAATTTTTATGTAAATATTTGCTAAAACATTAAAAAATATTGTTTTTGTGTTGACTGAACATTGTGGGTGAAAAATGAAGTTACTTAAATAAAAACGTATTCCCATCTTTCTGTACATATTTTGGTAATTAAACAGCTCATATACATTTATACTTAACTCAACAACAGTCAGTATTACAAAGTACCTTGTCAATATGATACTGGACAACATTTATAATGTTGTGAGGAAAAAAGTGGCCATACTGAAGGTTGTTACAATGCAAAAACAAATGTACAAGATGAGTTCAAGAGAGAACAACGAAGAAATCCTTTGATTTGGATTTTGTCTAACCAAATTAATACTTATGAAGCCCATTTCACACTATAACACTGAGTATTAAGATTTTCATGTGATTGTCAAAAAATCTAATGTAACATTGCATTTGGTTTTCACACTATCACACTTTAAACGCAATGAAAATTGTGAGTAGAATATTAAGCTGGTACGAAATTTAAGCAACGGTGACTGAAGAATGTGGTGCGGAAGTGCCGCCTTATGACTATCTTTGGCCGTTCAGCTTCTTGGTAAACAAAAATACAAAATAAAAAATTGCAGCTATTTGTACTTTGTTGTAAAAACAATCCATATGTAAGCGACAAATGTAGGGACAATTTTAAGCAGTTGCAAGACAAAGAAAATATAGCGTAGACGAGGGCACGCTATCGTCTGCGATGCAGTTGGCATGTTTCTTTGCTCAACAACTGCTTTTGTTATTTTCTACATTTGCTTTTGGAAAAAAAAACAACCCGGATAAAATGAAAAATGTTCGCGTTTAGAAAAATTTATAAAAATGGTACGGTATTATGGGATGTCATGTTTCTCTCCGTATTGTTTCATACTTTGATAACATATTGCTTTAACACCATCACACTTTTTCATAGGATTTAAGCTTGTGACAAGTCTTAAAACTCAATATTGTAGTGCGAAAGGAGCCTTAGTAGTTGGCTAAATTGATGATTTTTACAATGTACACAACCTAAGGTGGGTAAATGCAAAGAATGCTGATGAAGGATGTAGCGAACCAGAAAATGTTGCTTTTCATTTTGATAGTGTAAATTTTTTTTTTGTTTTCTTTAAGAAATGTCCAAACACATTTGTAAATAATTTTTCTTTCTAAAAATTTGTAAAATTTAAATTAAAAAATTGAACCTAAGCTGAAAAAGTAAATTTTAAGTTGATTTATAATAACCACGGTTTGAATCCTCATTTGGGAAAAAAAAATAAAATATACCTTTTACCACATATAAGTTTATCACACATTTTGTAGTTTCTACAATATTTATTTTCGACCCTATAAAGTATTCATAGTCTCGAAATCCGTTTGTTACGTACCCAAAAGAGGTGGAGAAAATTTTGGCTACCATTTTCTTAGACATTGTTTCGAAAGAAGCGACCGCCTCTATTATTCTTTGGTTTTTAAATTAAATTGTCTTTTTTTGTTGGCTATTGTTGTGTTTGGCTTTGTTGTATTGAAAATCAAAACTTCAAAACAAAACTATAAATTACCAGGTAATTTGAATATCACTAAAAATTCTAAATTTCACCAAAATATTATATTTTTACTAACATTTCACCACCAAATTTTATAATTTGCTAAAAATTGTATTTGCAATAAAAAATTGAAAACTTCATTAAAAAAACGCAAAGCAAAGCAAAGCAAAAAAACTGTGAATTAGCTAAAAATTGGAAATTAACTAAACAATTGAAATTACTTTTGAATATTTATTTTCACAAAAATTTTAATAAAAATTTTAATATTTGTGAATAAATGAATTTCTAATAAAAAATTTGTAAATTCACATAAAACTGAAAATACTCAAAAATTTTGGTTAAGGGTATATAAGATATGGTACTCCTACTTATTTTATTTGATGTCCAGTTTATTTTGTGTCTTGCCTATGCCCAACCATAATTATTATTAGAGTATAAGTATATTATTATATAACGACCATAATTAAACACATAATAATAATTATTAAATATGAATTAAGAAGAGTATTGAAAAAGATAAATAAATGAATAAATACCATTTTTTATGAATAGTTTGTTACCTACAAAATGAAAATCTTTAAAACGTAAAACATGCAGAAGCTTCATTTTTAAAAATATTCATAAAAGTCTGTTTCATGTCCAATTAATATTAAAAACAAAAAATTATTACTGCTGATATTTTTGTTTGATTATCAAACAACATTATGATCTTTGCAGACTTTGTGTCTATTTGCAGCATATTAAATTTATATTATAATTTGGACATTCCATAACATTTTGTCTACGAAGGGGCAGACTAAGCTTATGAGATATAGTTCATTATTTTACTCCTGTAAATAAAAACATACTGTGCCCTCAGCCTGCTTCTCATTTATTAAAAAAATATCATAAAGAATGTGCAACAATATATTTATCATATTTCATCTTTTTATTTATAATGAAATTCTGAAATGCAACAAATTATTAAGTCTCCTTAAGAAATGACACATTCTTAGCAACAAAAAGTATTATAAATAATCCTTAAAAGTTAAACAGTAAATATCAAGAAGTAACTCTTAAGACTTAACAACATTCAAGGAACTATCTACTGTCTTCAAATAGAAAAAAATATGAAACAACAGTCACAAAATGTCTTTAACAGTAGCAGCACAAAATTATGAATAAAATGTTGCATCTAAAAATAAAAGTTATGGATGTGTTTGTCAAAGTTTGTGTGAATGTTTGTATGTGTGTGTGTGTTTGTGACAACATGTAATAAGGCAATGTATAAATAAAAAAAACTCTTAACCTCACTACTACAACTGCAATTGCTACAGATGCTAGATCCTTGTTACACTAATACACGTTTACTATCTTATTTCTAGAACAGACACCTGTACTTATCGTTAAACCAGTGACATAATGATGAATTGTTCCTACACACAAGAAGACAACATAGTTTATTTCCTTCTAGAAAAATATTGCAAGTAGTTAAAGTGTTGGTTGTTATTCTAAAGTAGTTGCAGAACAAGTAGAACATAATTATAGAGAGTCACACTTTAGAGGATTTTAAGAACGAAAAAAAGGGGTATAAAATCTACATTGTCTTAAATTTATTTGTATAACTTAACACACTCCCAGGTACTTAAGCTCAAAAGCATACATCTACTCTATTTGTATTTCTTTTTTATATTTCTATTTTTCATAGCATGAGTAGTTAAAGTCGTTCTCGTATATTTTTAATTTAATGAAAAATAAATACGGATAAGAAAAAGCTCAAGTATGCAAAATGATACCTTCTAAAATATTTTTATATCATTTGTTTGGGAAATAAAAAATGTGTTTTTTTATATAAATCTAACGTTATGTATAGGTCTACAAATATAAATATGTAAATATAATAAATACTTTTATCTTGTTGAAGAATTTTTGCCTTTAGCTAAGTTTCTTATTTTATCTTTTTTAAGATTATAATTTTTTTAAGGAGTTCAAAAGTTAAGACTTTTATAAAGAGAGTATTTTTAAATATCTTGCATATAAGCCAATATATCATTTGAATATAACTGAAAAAAACACTGTGAATTTTAAAACTGATATCTAAAATTTTTTTATATTTTAAGAAGTACAATGTCTGTCCATCTGCCTACCAGTTTAACTTAAACACTTTAAACTTTAGCAGATGACGGCCGCTAAATTCATATTTTTAATTATTTTAAATAGGCAGACACTAAAACTTGAAATAGATTATGCATTTGTATTTCCTCTACAAAAGTATAAAAATTAAAAAAAATGCAGTGTGAACCATATAAGACGTGACTCTTACATATAAAACTTTTAGTTTTAAACAGCCCACTAAAATGACAGCTATAAAATATAAAATAAAAACATAAAGGGTGTCGCCATAGAAAAGCTGGTTTTAATATTATAGTTTCATATTTTAAGCCATCATTGAATTAACACTCACTTTTTTTTTTTATTTTCTCAATCAATAAGCCTGCAGTCTCTGTATTGAGTTATTAAAGCTTCATAAAGTTGTCGCCTATAGCTTATGGGTATTGCTATGGATTTGATGGCAAATTCATTTGTATCAGTAGTTCACTGTATTCCCCGTCTAGGCTATCCTTCCTTTTTGTCCGGGCTCGGGCCCTGATCTTCAAGGCTTAAAGTACTTTAACTTAGAACGCATAAAGGCATTGTTTGCTTTCTGTCATTGTTCATTTATCGGGTTGCTTATTGCGCATTTTCTTGTGAGCTTTTATATTCTCACGACACAAGCATTATTGCATTCTCCTTATTGCTCTGCATGTTTGGTCTTTGACTTAGCATTTTAAAACTAACTGGCAGATGAAACTTTTTATCATATTTGTTTCAGGTGTTTTACTTATTTTCACAATAGATGCGAAAAAGAGTCCTAATCTCACATTCTGCCTAGGTTACCATTAGTGCTATTATTTAAACAGAGCATTAGTTAAAACAATTTTAATATGATCACCGTAACCATATATTATTACAGACAAAATGATATGGTTTTCGTGATCATATTATGTTCCCTGCGAGCAGTTTTCTAAGAAGAACCATCGGTAAATCTTTATAATTAAAAACGATATTTTGAAAAGAAATTATTATTAAATACTAGAATTAAGCAAGAAAGAGTGCTACATTTGGCTCTGCCAAATCGTATATACCCTTATCTTTATATGTAAATCTAGTTTAGTGAAAAAACTCCAATCAAAAAAACTTAATTAAAACCTTTTAAATCACGGGAATGTTTTTTAATTTAACTTTAAACTTTAAAAATCGTGCTGATTAACCCGAGCGACTTATTAAAATCACCGATATTGACTATTGAAGGTGAAAGCACGTTTCGATGGCCGCTTCACTACCGCTATGCATAGTAACTCCAATAAAAAAAAAGTTAAATGTATGGGGCGATAGAGAATTAAAAAATAAGAAAAAACATCAAGTGAAAAATTGACGCTCGCTCATATTTTCCGAGTTACGGGGCTCTGAAATTTTCAAATTTTTTAAAATATCAATATGGGTATCGTTTTAAAGCTTTTAAAGAGGTCTTGAAGGAAATACTAAAATTTCTTAAAAGTGCTTAACCCATTAAGAGCCGTTGTCAGTATTATGTAAAGTTATAAATATGCAGTACCAATTTTTTTATTTTTTTATTTTTTAATTCTCTGTCACCTCAATATTTGCTTTTTTGATTGGAGTTACTTCACTGAACTATATTTACATAAATAGTGAAGGGTATATAAGATTCGGCATAGCTGAATATAGCACTCTTACTTGATTTCTGAAATATTCTTTTAAATAATGAAATTTTTTATTTCTAAGATAATTCATTTGAATAAAATTCATAAATTTATAAAAATATTTTAACAAACTGAAAAAACAATTGCAACTATAAAGTCAACAAACACGTTTGAAAGTCTGAAAACTTTTATTTAAAAACAAATAAAATTTCAAACGTGACTTTTGCAAACAAATATTTTTGCATTAAAAGAAAGGCACAAACAATAATGTAAAATAAAAAGTATAAAAAAATAATAATTTAAATAAAATTCTTTTTGAAAGGCATAAAATAAATGAACGAATGAATGAATGAACGACTGAACAAATGAGTGCATTATACGTATTAAACTAAAAGTTACAAATTTAAAAAGGATATTGTGTTATTATATTTTCTTTTTTTATTTTTTATAGTCGCATATTTACAAAAACCCTTTTTGCTCTTTTATTCTGCTAAACAAATACTACTGTATAATGTTGTTTTACTGCTGTGAAAATTGAAGTTTACTTTAGATATAAATTTTTTTCTACAACTTTTTTTTTGTTTAAATTAGATTTAACAGAAAAGTTCATGTTGTTTTTTCATATTATTTTACTTTTCAGTTTTAGTTTTTTTCTAGTTGTTGTACACTTTGTGTTACTATTCAATTTGCATATGACAAATTTATTTAATAAAGTTTCCACTCTACACATGGCAGCATTCATCTATGGCAAAATATAAAAAGGAACATATAAACGATTGAATGTATGAGTGTGTATAAAAAAAACATAATAAAATAAAATTAGAAAAGAAGTTGTTTTAAAACTGTTGATGCTGTTGCAACTAACAACTAGAATTTACTGTACTAATGTCATCATCTGGTATTCATCATCACCTTCAGAGTCAATAATATACTCTTACATACATGCTACATACACGCTACATACCTTTAATGTATTATAGTTTTTACCTTAACATATACACGCACATCTACACATCTGAACACTGCTCACTTATTAAGTTATAAACTTTATACACACATCCGTATCCACCTGTGTATAAACATGTTGATGTTGATTTTAAGGGCATAGAAATTAAAAGGCCTGCAATAAGGGATTTAATACTGATTTTGTTAACTAAACTTGTTTGATTTTTACAGACGCAAAACCTTTCTCCTACATTTAAAGCACAAGTTCTTTAAACGATAAAAATAAAACTAAAAGGGGACGTTTTAATACCTCTAATATTTTTTGCATTTTTTTTGTGTTTGTATTGTTTACAGTCTTCAGAGCTTGACTTCTTTAATATTTTTATTTGATGGCAGTGGCAAGTTAACATTTATCTCCAATATTATGAAAGAAGCATGGAAAACGTTGGCCGATTTGGAAACTTAATGATTGTCTTTGATAGCCTAAGTAAAATTTCAAATACCGAAATACCACGCCATACCACGAAATCTACAAATTCTATCTAGAAAGGAGCATTCAGAGGATATTCAAGATAGAAAAAATTACCTTAATATAAACTGTGTTTGAAATTTTCAGTTAAATGTATTTTAGAGAACCTCTGCACAATCAGATGCAAAAGAAACAGACAACAGGATGAGCTGCGAACAGCCTCCGTCTCATGATTAAACAATACAATGATCTTAAGACTAAAATTTACTATTTTCCAATTAATCGGAATTCTATATAACCAGCGTTGGCCCATAAGGATGCTCCAGAAAATAATTAAAAATGAATTCCTCGACTCTTAAATCGTAAGTTGTAAAGCAATTATTATTATGCTTCGAGTGCTGACCTTCTTAACCTTATTTCTTAACCTTCTTGCTAGTTTGAGAGATGAGATCGGTTTAGTTTTAAATTCTATCATAACTTGACACTTCAAATCAGAAAAGCTAACAAAGACAGGACTGTTAATTTTGTGTTTGTTTTGGAACCACTGCGAAATGGTACAAATTAATCTCCAGGTCCCGTAAGTGGTATGCTTGCATAAAAACCACGGTTGCAATTAAAAACTCTTAAAAATTATTCGAATATTCGAAAATATTTATTCGAATAATTTTTTATTCTAAATTTAATTATTTTATTAGTTTTGATAAAAATGAAATAAAAATTATTCGAATAATTTTTTTTAACTTAAATATTTTATTCGTTTTGATAAAAAATATTATTCGAATGTTTTTTTTCTAAATTTAAAAATTTTATTTATTTTGTTAAAACTAAAACAAAAACTATTTGAATAATATTTCATTCTAAATTTTAATGCTTTATTCGTTTTGATAAAAATAAAACAAAAATTATTTGAAATTTTTTTTCGAAATTAAAATATTTGATTCGTTTTCATAAAAATGAAATAAAAATTATTCGAATAATTTTAATTCTAAACTTAAATATTTTATTTGAATTATTCTTATTCGAAATTCAGCTCAAGGTCAAAGAACGAGTGCCTATCATGGTTTAATGTTTTCACTGATAATTTCAGACTACAAAAAAAGAAAAACTAACAAATCCCAATTTTTGAGATTTAATTTTTACACTGTAAAATATTTTCCTTAAGAGATATCTATTAAATTTAGACGGCTTTTAAAACTCTTAAAATAACTGAGCCATTTTTAAGCTCTAATTATTGATGTGATTTAAAGAAAAATTAGACGGTAGCAGAATGTACTGCCGCATTTTCAAAATTGCTGTATCATTCATTAGCATTCTTCGCATCCATCTACCTTAAGTTGTGTGAATTGTAAATTTCATCTATTTAACCAAATAATAAATAATAATTTGGATAGAAGAGGTCCAAAAACAACTCAAAAAATTTCTTTACTGTTTTCTCTGCAACTCGTCTTGTACATTTGCTTTTTCTTCGTATCAACCTTCAGTATGGTCACGAAATGTAATGTTTGTTTTTCAATCATTCATACTGGTTCGCTCACAACATTATAGATGCTGTTCTAGTATCATATTAACTGTTGTTGAGTTAACATATAACATCCACGGTTCAAATTTTGATTGGGAACAAAATTAAAAATATCAAAAATAATAAGTTTTTGTCCTTAATATGAATTCGGGCAGGCAAAATATTCTTATTAATATTTTTATGAAGCGTCTGCGTACTTTTCGATTTGAAGAGTTATATTTTGGATGTAACAAAGTAATTGTAAAATTATTAACACAATGTAATGAATTACGGAAAAGTATGTTGATTAAGTTTTTTAATTTTTTTTTAACTTTATATTTTAGAATAATGTTTTATTTATTCAAAGTTCAAAATTATTTCAGACCTATAGCTTGAACAAACATTTTATTATTTTGTTAATAATGTTTTATCATATTATGATCATGTTAAATTATAATATGTTTATGCCTTAGTCATAGTTGTGGTTGCTTTTTACAATATTTTATAAAAATTTTTTTATGCTATTATGATCATATTATATCATATTATTTTTATAATTTAAGCAAAGTTATGATTATATTTTATAATATTATTGTTGTTGTATAGCAATATATTTCTAATAGTAACAATGTTTGTATTGTTCTTAACAATAATATTTTTGTGATCAACCGTATAATTTCAATCATAATATATTTACTTTTATACTATGGTTACCTCAACCATGTAATATTTTTGCCATACAATGAAACCTCTTGGAATGTTTTCAGCACCCCCTCCTTATTCAATAATATTTCTTTGAATTCACGAGGCCCTTAAACAAGCTGGCCTTGTTCATTTATCAATTACATAAAGATTACTGCAGTGTTGTGTTCTTTAAGGCGAGTATGGATTTGATGAAAAGCTTTATGGTATGTTAACTTTTCAATATCTTTAAGCATACACGCGTGATGTTGGTAATAGACTACGTGTTAAAGTTAAAAATTTTTATGTATTAAATAAAAAAGACTAAAGGAAAAATATATGAAAATATATGTATGATATTGAGGAGATTTGAAATAAAACAAATGAAAAATGATTGAGTGTGAGTGCATCGAAAAAACTGCAGGTGTTACAATATTATTATAGAAGAACATATATAAATTTGCAACAAATTAAATAAAGAATACTTTAAATATTAAAAACTTTAAAGAATTACGATTTAAAAATTAAGAAGGAAGGATGTTAATTATTATGAATTTTAAATGTCTTAGAAGAAGTGAGTTTCGATATTTTCTTAAAATTTTAAATTAAATTAAATAACTTTTCTATAAAAAGTTTAGAGGCCCAATATTTTGGATTTTTTAATTCTCTATCGCCCTATTTGTTCGTTTTTTGATCGGAGTTTGCATC
This sequence comes from Cistogaster globosa, assembly GCA_937654795.1. Taxonomy (NCBI): domain Eukaryota; kingdom Metazoa; phylum Arthropoda; class Insecta; order Diptera; family Tachinidae; genus Cistogaster; species Cistogaster globosa. Next base: position 20,586,654 of record OW569407.1, read on the forward strand.
TGAATTTGTCAGTATTTAGATTTATTGCAAATGATATGGAAAAATTCGAGGCAGGCGTGGTGTTTTGTCCACTGCCTGGGAGGATATGGACCTATCTTGCTAATTTTCAATGGCAAAATTTTTGAAACTATGTCTGCTCGATTGGAGAATTTCAATTTTTTTTTAGCTTATCTAGTGCCTTGGTAAAATTCATGAGAACTCAGAATATACATTTTTCTACGTGTGGGAGAAATAATGCAAATTTTTGTTATCAAAATGTCGCATAGTGAGGATTTTGGAAGAAAAAAATTGAATAACTCTGCAATTTCTAAACTGCTAGTCAGAGTGATTGGACACTGTGCTACAACCATTTAAAGTAGGACATCTCAGTTGTATACAAAAATTTAAATCTTTTTCCACCTTCATAAATATATGCGGTTACTTTAGTAGGTTGCGACGAGATACTCATCTTTTAAAATTTGATTTTGTTAAGAAATAAGTTGAAGAAAAGAAAGGTTGTAGAAAAGCTAATTTTAAAAATTCGGTTTTTTGTAGAAAAATTTTTTGTTTTCCAAAAAAAAAAAAAAAATAATAATTAAAAATAAAAAAAGCATAAAATAACAGTCCGACTATTCATTTAAAAACTCAATTTTTTTTAAATCCCACTGTGTGATAACAAAATTAAATATTATTGGCAAATATTAAGCGATCTCCCAAAAGCTGTTACTAAAATTTACCTAAGTTTCGCTATTGATATTACGAGCAAACTGTCGTTATCGTAAAAATTGCTACCTCAAACTGATGGACGGTTAAACTCTGTGAAATCTCTTTCGTTTCGCTAGAATAGTCGTTATCGTAGACGATATTATTATCGCCGTACATGGTCAAGTAATTGCTATCTTAATGCGAAAAGTAACAAATACAGAAACATGTTTGTAAAAAAATTATTTTCTCTGATTTTATTTCCATTTTCGAAGCAGCAGCAGTCGCTATACAAGTTATTATAAATATTTAATCCCTTTAAACATATGATTGATAACTATTTTTTAATTGTTAACTAATTCTGTTGGCCAACAATTATTGTTTAGTTCAACATTTTAAGAAAAAAAGTTCAGGTTTATTTTTCTATTTGATGATTTTGTGGTTTTGTGGATTTAGAAAAAGAAAAAACATGCAGAAAATGTGTTATTATTCTAAGTGCAAATAAATTAAAAATTTATTTTGTTTAAAAAACAAAGTGTCGGTGTTGTTGGTTATAAAGGTTTCATTACTTTTAAAAATTATTAAAATTTCTTTAAGTCCTTTTGTAGAGTTATAAAAAGAGTAAATAAATACAGTCAAAATTTTAACCTTTAAGAAGAATAAAATAATTCTCTGTTAGGAAAATGTAAAATTTTTTGTAAGAATAACTTTGTGCACTTTCTTGTAGAAAACAGAAACAAAAGGCTTTTGTTGCACTTGTATTTTACTACAAATTTCATTTTGCCTCGTTATATATATTTTTTTATTTATTAAGAATTAAAATAAAATAAAATGTTTTAGTTTATCTAGATTTTCATGTTTAAATATTTTATGGCTTTATTAAATTATTTCCAAATCAATGAACACAAATTATAAGTTTGTCATTATGTGTGCGGATATAGTAAAATATGAATTTTTATTAGATAAATAAAAAGTAAATTTCCCGTCAATAATAACACGTCATAAGTAAGGATATGTTTTTAAAATACTTTGTAAAATTCGAAAGCGAAATCTCTAGAGTTTTAAAATTTATTTTTGAATTATTTTCTTCACTTTGTGCTTTTGTTTGGCACAAGAAAAAAATTTTTCTGAACGTACAATACGAGTCTAAAGATCGAATAAATTTTTTTTAATAATACTCTTAGCAAAACGTGATAAAGTAAACCGAAATATTAAATTTATTTTTTGTCTTTAAAATGAAAACAAATTTTATTTTAATGGGACGATTAAATATTTTACTCCTAAACATGTTTACAGAGAAACTTCTATATTATTTTTGTGTCGGCCAAAAAAAAAATTAACTAAAATATAAAGAGTATTCCAATAGTGACTGGATTTAAGTATGCAATCCTATCAGATACTTAGAATTTTTACAAAGTATGTACAAATCTATAGGCTATAAATATAAGATTTAATTTTTTTTTTAAATTAATGGGATTTTAACGAGCAAGTACAAAAAATTCAAATCAAACAAGTAAGAATCTAATACCCTTCACCATGAATGTAAATCTATTTTAGTGAAGTAGCTCCTATCAAAAAAAAAAAAAAAAAAAAAAAAAAACTAAAAAAAACAAATATTGCGGTGACAGAGAATTAAAAAAAAAAATTAGGTATGATATGTAATTTTATATAAAAATGTCATTGGCTCTCAATGGGTTAAGCATTTTACAAAATTTTAGTATTTCCTGAAAGATCTCTGCAAAAGCTTTTAAATGATACCCATATTGACCATATTGAAAATCGAACTTTTTTATGAAAATTTTAGAGGCCCATAACCCGGTAAATATGGGCGAGTACCAATTTTTTCATGCGATGCTTTTTTCTTTCTTATTTTTTCTTATCTATTGTTCCATATTTTTGGTATTTTTTTTTTTATAAAAGTTATTTTATTGTTGCAAATGGTATGGAAAAATTAGAGGCAGGGGTGGTGTTAAGCCAACTTCCTCGAGGGATATGCTGATTTTCAATAGCACTTATTTCGACATTATGTCCAATCGATTGGCGTATTTAAATTTTCTATAGCTCATCAAGTGCCTTAGCAAAGTTGACTTCAACCCTAACAAGGACGAACAGACGGATATCGCTCAATCGATTTCGCTATGCATAAGAAGTCAGAATATGTATACTTTATGGGGTCGGAAATGTACCATTTTTCTACTTCTTGTGGTGACGGGTAGAATTAAGTAAAGGCGTTAACAACCGGTAATTTTTAAGACACGACCATTTCGTTTATTATTTGGCATCAAATCTCTTTATTTCAGCGTTTTAAAAATTTGTTTGTCACATTTTGTTACAGCTCATTTGGAATTTTATGTATTTAAAAATTTTACCAATTATTTATCTTGAAAGCTTGAACTGGTATGCCCGAAAGGGTATGCCAATAGTAACAGGATTTTGACATAGCCTTATTTTTTGAAACATAATTGGTTGAGACTGTAAATTTATGAAGAATACGTATTTCTAATTTTACTTAAAGGGTGACTCATACACGACACGGAATCCTTTTTTTATAAGTCCAACTTGGCGGTTGTATTATTTTTTCTTATACTACTTTCTGCAGCAAATTGTTTATATGGCGACTCTAAACGCAGCCCCAAGGCTTATTTTAATCACACCTTCACAGTTATTTTTTATCTAAAAAACACCATTATGTGAAAAACCGTTTTCACAAGCAAATTTTTATTTTAATTATTAAATTATTTTAAAAAAATAAAAGAATTGAAATCTGTTTAATTAAGAATTTTAAGTTATTGGCTTAATATTTGTCAAAACAAAAAAGTGGTTGAGTCATAAAATAATTTTTAAGTAAAACACTGTTTTACTATTAATTTTTTGGGCCAGAATTTATGTATCCATCCAACATTCTTTAGTTTAGCTCTGAGTTTCACTAACTTTTTATTCTTTTACGGCTTTAGAATATCAAATTTTTTTCTATTGTATTTTGCACCTTTTTTATTGTGTGCATTTCGCTACACATATTGCAAAAAACAAAAAAAAAAAAACAAAAAAAAAAAAAACAAAAAAAAAATAATAATAAAAAAAATTAAATATAACATTGGATTTGCAGCAACATATTTTTTTTGTTAACAATTTTCGTTTCACTTGAGTAGTTTAACAATTTAATAATGCAACAGCATCATCATTATAATCACGAACGATGCAAGCAATAATAGGAAAAAATACATCATTTCTGTATATGTAGTTTTCCATAAAAATAATAATAATTTAAAACTTTAAGTTGGCTCTTTATCATAATCTGCTTAAATTTGTAGTTTTTTAAATAGTAGAATTATTTTTACCAAGTTAATTTACTATAAGTAACTTGAGCATAGAAATGTGTGATGTAAAATAGTCTGTAATATAAATTATAAATAAAAATAATTAAAAATATAAAGAATATAATTTATTTTAATATAATTTATTTTAATATAATTTTTAATATTTATCATGCGTACAGTAGTAAATTTTGTGTGAGAAATATTATTAAAACTAGCAGAGCTCACGTTTTCGTCTGCGTATCATTTCTAATTTTCTTAAAATTCAAATTTGGAGAAATGTGTTTTTAAAGAATTATGTAGAGTTTTGTTAAAAATTTTTTATCTACAAAAATAAATTGTGCTGACAGCTACTCTAGTACTATTATACCGGTAAAATTGGGTGACTTTAAGTATTCTATATTTGAACCAAACTTCTAAAGGACCTTTTAACAAAATTTTATTCAAATCCATCGAGCAGTTTTTACGTGATGCGAACACAAACAAACATACAAAAATTCCAAAAATAGCTGTTTTGTACTTCATATCGATTACGCTCTACATTTATTGAGGAAATCTAAGCATACAAACTTTTGATAAGAATTTATTTAGACAAAATTTTATTAACGTTGAATTAGTTCTTCCACATTCATTTCAAAAATTTTTTGATCAAAGTGGCCAAGTCTTAAGACGGAACAGTATAAAATTTAGGGGTCATAATTGACGCTGTATCATGGCACAATAAGTAAATACTATCATTTTAAACCTGCTTAACTTCATTTCTCCTTACGCAAAGAACAACAATGGAAGAGGTATTCGTAACCCAAGAGAAATATCGACGGTCAGAGGTTGACAACCCATAACTCGCAAAAGAATCGAATCGGCTTATTATTTTTTTAATTTTTTTTATGAAAAATAATTTCAGTAGCTTCGTTTTCTTTATATCATCCCATAACAAATATCTCCTTCTATTTTTTTTATTTACTTCTAACACGGTTAAGCAACGGAGTACTAACGTTTTTTTTTTGTTTTTTGTAAAGTACAAAAAAACTTGTTAAAAGTTGTCAACCTGTGACCGGTGAGATATTATGATAGAATTATATGGTTTGAAATATAGTCCGTACTTTGCTGTGAAAAGTAAAAACTAAAATAAAGTCTGTATTTTGTGTAAAATACGGGACAGCTAATTAAATATAACATGCCTTATAGCTTTTCATTTTCATTCATGTCGCATTTTTATTTTTGTATTCCTAACAAATAACTGTCGTGCAATAAAAACTTATTAACTCAAGGTATTTTAGCGAATAAACAAAATGAATTTTCTACTATTTTTTTGTTGTTGTTGAAGAGTTTTTTTTTAGTTCTTGAACAAAACCACTGACCAATCGTTAGCCACTTAGCTGCCCTAGAGATTATAAAATGCCAAAGCGTTATTAAAAAATCTGATCACAAAAAACTGAAAAAATACAACAAAAGAAAAAAATAATTAAACCAGATATCGTTAAAGTTTTTTTACTTGCAACTTGCCACTTACCACTCACTAGTCGCATGCAAGTTTTTCAATTTTATTCCAAAACAATGAAAACCCATTCACAAACTTCAACAAAAAGTGCCAAATTGTTGGTGAAATGAAAAGAAAAATAGCAAACGAAAATGTGGAAAAAATGAAAATGCCACTGGCGACCACTTGACGCCATTCGTATGCTCATGAAACAACAACAACAACGACATTGTCTCACTCCAAAAAGTCTTTTGGGTATTTTTACGATTTATTAGATTTTGTTTTGTCTGCATAAAATGCAGGGCATGTGTGTTGAGAGTTACATTTTCATTATTTTTATTTTATACAGATTTTTTCTATTTAGGTTGACCATTAATATTTTTTTAATTTTGCTAAAGCTTTAAATAACAAAAAGAATTATGAGTTGGATGTACAAAAAAAAAAAAAATATATGTAAATAAATAAAAAAAGATGGCAATATTCTTTGTCCGTTTTTAGGTAAAGAAATAAATGAATGAATTTGCGTTTGAAAATACATCACAACTTTTTTTAATTAAATGGATGGCAATTATTATAACAACGCACAATGGATATTAAAAATTTTGTGACACTGGCAAAGTTGGGTTACTAAAAATTTTTCTAATTTTTTTTGCCTGATTACAAACAAAATTCCGGACGACTAAAAAGAACTTACGATCTATAATGGGCACAGTTATATGAGGGATAGTTGTACTTGATAATGTAATGGTTGGAAATTTATGTAGGAAGATTTTTCAATGGCTGCGCATTTCAGGACCGAAGATAAAATGAATCCTAGAGCCTTCCTTGAATAGATTATTTAGTGTTAAAATACGAGAGATAGGCGAAGAGCCAGATTAATACACTTCTCTTTAGATTAAATATAAATTATTAAAATATAAATATAAATTATTTTATTTTTATATTATTTATTATTACTGAGGAATAATGATATTACAAGACCATGATGCAGCAATTAAAATGGAATTCAAACAATTTGAATAATTACTTTAGCTTTAAATTTTTAGTAACATAAGAAATCCGTGTCCTAAAAAGTACGTGCTCTTTCTGCTACATCGGACAGATTCAAGAGCATAAGCGTGATTCTATTTTTAGCATCCTATTTCCAATGCATGTTTTAGTTGATCCTCTAAAAAATCTCGTGAGCTTGTGAGCCTGTTAATCACACATTTTAGCACTTCTTTATTCTGAAAGATAAAAGAACTGAAAGACAAAAGAACATTTATTACCAGTGTGTTATAACGAAGAACATTGGCCCTACCATCTGCAGACATCGTCATCACAAATTCGAATATTTTTTATAGAATACCCGAGATCATTGTGTCATGTTAAAGCACTCACATCAGATCTCTTAATTGCCTTTCTTCTCCAGCAGGAATTTTGTCTGTACACATCTCAATGAATTGGTCCATATTGTGTCAGCCTCGCATCTGAATTCGTCTTTTATTATTCCATACAAAAAATATTATTAAAACTAATAATTATATCCATATTCACATTCACCGGTCCCAATTCCTCTGCAACTTTATAACCTACTATATTTTTATGATCACGGGTGCCAAGGACAGTTTCACTGCATGTATTATGATATAACAGGAGCAAAATATTATAAAAAAATTATTATAAAACATGAATTCAAAGAGTGCAGGAAACAAAACGAAAACAATTTTTTGCACCTGATTTTATACTGTTAATAATTTTATTTTATAATAACTTCCATCTAAAATGGAAAAATTTACATCGGAAAAGTATGCATTTGGTTTATTTATAAAAATATTAATAAGAGTATTTTTCAATTCTTATTAAAAATAAAAAGTTTGAAATTATTCTTTTTGTAATATTTTTAAATGTAGCACATTACATTTTTATTTAAAATCTCACAATTTTTTATGTTTACAGCACAGTTTATTTTAAATCGATGGCTTACAGATAACTTAAATGAAATAATAACAAAGCATTCATTCAAAAGTAAAACAAAAATATTTGTAAAACCAATCATTATCTTATTAGTTTTAATCACATTTTTAATGACATTCGAACAAACTTAACATATTATGTTAAATAGTAAACATATTAGGGTTCTAACTTCAATGTTATTGTAAATATAATCAAAAATTTTTTTTATTCAATGTAGCCATGTAGTTCTGTTTGTGCATTAAAACCATTTGATGGCCAAAAGCTAAAGAAAACTTGTTTATGGGGACCAAATAATTGTTTAGAAAAAACCCATATTATTTCACTTCAATTATAGATATTTACAGCGAACATAATATGATTCTTATTACCATACCATAACCTCTATTCATGTATCTTCGATCTAATTCACCTAGTGGTGAAAGCTCTTATAGCCGCCTGACTGTCAATGTAAATATTAATGTTGCATGAGGATCTTGGGCTTCTAGAATATGTCCCTTGCTTTTAATATTTAATATTATATTTTGTTTTAGTCTCATTTATTTTTAAAGAATATTCTTTATGTTATTAACGTACTGATTTCAACATAGCGAGTTAGTTGTTGATAATATCCTGGCTGCTGTGATGCTCAGCTCTAATATTTTATTTACTTTTTCTATGAATGACACATGAGTGCGTGTTTCAATAATTTATAATTTTTTTAAATACACAATGAGTCAATATTGGTTCAAATTTCGGATATTATTTGTATTAAGTTTTTCTTAAATTAATTTTTTACGTTCTTCCAAATAGAATTTGGCAGAAGTACATCACAGAATATGACGTTTTAACATTTTCATAAAAATTTGATTACTGTTTATTTTGATCAAAGATTACACCATGTCTAAAGGGTTAAATTTAGAGATGTTGTTGGCACAAAAATTATTCGAATTTTAAGATAAAATTTTCATTTTTGTCTAAACGAATATCTTTAAATTTATAGTAAAATTTTATTCGTATAATTCTTGCTTTTAAAATCAAATTATGTATTCATCTTTATTCTGCATGACGTCGGCAACAACGTCATCAATTTTGAAGCAACATCACTTTAACAAAACATCAATAATTATTTGGTATTTCCTTACAGTTTAATGATGACGTTGTCTCTTTATCGATAACGTCTCTAAATGTGAAAAGTAATACACATAACTAAATTTTAAATCAGTTGGTTAATTTGTTTAATATTTTTGATTGTGTTAAATAAAACAATTTTGTAAAAATTTGAAAAAATGTACTTTCCTTGCGACACTGATTCAAGTGATGGGGAAAGTAAGACAAAAGAAGAAAAAACTTCATAGACAGAAATCAAGAATCTTTCGGTTAACAGATAAAATGTAAGTGATAAAAAGTAAAATAATAAAATATTAGTAAAATATCAATAAATGCAAGTGGACATCTTGGGGCAACATGGCTTATCATTTGAAATGATTTAAACAAGTTGAAGAAGGCGTTATCTATGACTTCAAGGAGTTTTCATTTACTGAACTGAACCATACCCTTAAGGCTGTTTTGCTTTTGGAACTGGAGAAGATTTGTCACAGTTTCTTTCAGCTGCTAAAGTATATCGCCTCCAGTAGCTTTACATTCTATTTTGCTTGTAATGATTTTTTTTACTTAAAATATTAAGTCGCGCAAATCTGTAAAAAGAATTTTGTCAAACATGATTTGTAAATCACTATATGCCATACCTTTTGCCATCAATCACTCGTACTATTTAGAGGGCCACTGTGTCTTAAAATTAGAAGGAAGAGTGCCTCTTCAAGAACCTCTGTCAAGTGCTGGATTTTTTTTGACAACTTTTCAACTAATTTTTCAAATTGGTTGGGGTTGGTTAGTTTCAGTTTCTCTATTTTCAATCATATTTCTACTATTTTTATAGTTTATTTAATTTTTTTTTTTAATTTTTGTTTGAACACGACACTTAAATCACAAACGACAATATTAACGGCAATTCGAGGCAATATCAACGTCACATTTCGTTACTAAATATCAAAAAATCAAATAATTTTTATTTCATTAATTTTAACCTTGAATAACTTGACACTTGTTAAATCGTAAAAATAAATTTAATTCGCTTATGCCAAGAAAAAAAAAATTGTGTAACTTATATTCGAATAATTTTAAACTCGAATAAATTTACAAGACAAGTCATAACGTCAAATGAAGTGGGCTATTTTTTCAGGAAAATTTATTATAATGGTCACTTTTATGAAAAGTAATGAAACGTTATCAAAACTGTTACCTAGTGGTTATTTAGACAGTATAAATTTATAAGAAGAAGGCAATACTATGTCCGCCATAATGACAAGTACAGAACATGCATTTTTCTTTAATTTACACTAAGTGTATGATGGCTAAAACAAAAATTTAAAAAATAAAACTTAGGGATGCCCCCAATATTTGGTCCGGTCTTTTGTACCATAATAGACGGTACTATACATTTTGAACGACTGCTCTACTCTGATTCCTGGTACTACCTTTAACTCTTCTATTTAGCCTCACCGCTTGTCTCAGAGTGGGTACCCAAATGTCCCAGTGTGTCTCAATATATCCTTTTATGTTCTTTAATTACTAAGCAATCCATCGCTTATCAGTTGAACTCACAATTTGTGATTATATTTAAGCGATACCTTTGTTGTATCCTCTAATAAATTGTTTTAAATTTGGATTATATGTTTGGAAAAAAGGCGAGTTTTTAGTTGCATATTTTTCGTTAAAGCCGTAGAGCTGTGCGACATTTGGCGTTTGCCCCCATTATGATCAAACTTTAATTTGCTTTGGGTTTTAGTTAATAAAATCAAAACAAAAATGAAATAAAATCCAGAATTAACTTCTCTTTTATCAGATGTCCACAAGACCATAAAGTTAAATAAGTGTATTAAGCCACAATCACGAGGTAATGCCGTGCTACGTTAAATAATGAATTATTATCTAACAGCACATTATTTATAACAATACACGTACGTACTTGCGACATCCACCTTTGTTACCTTGAGTGTGAATAGAAGACAAAACCAACAGCTAATAACTGCACTGTGCTTGGGTGTTATAGTTTATTTCTCTGCTCAGAAGTTTAAACATACGTGGCATTAAAAATAAAAAGATTTTTATTTATTAGTTTTATTTAATTTCTGCTCTAAACTTTATAATTATTCTTCTTTTTTTTCTTTTTTTCAACGTAAATACTATTTTTTGTATTTATTATCTTTTTGCTAAAATTTCAACTTTTGTTCTATTTAAATGAAAAAACTAAAAAGCAGACAGATGATGAGAATATTGTATTTAAAAATAAAAACTTTTGCAGTTTCCACTAAAACATATAAAATACAGTTTTTCCTGCTATTTCATATTAAAGTTTCATATAATTAACACTATTTAGTATTAACTTCAAAATAAATGCAAGTGTTTATTATTTAATTCTTTTTTTTTAGTTGTTGTTATAAATTTTGTTTTATGGAAATTTATTTTTTTATATCTCTGCCATTTAAAAATAAAATGAATATTTATGAGCTGTTTTTAATTAAGCTAATGTGCTCTGAATGGAGTTAAAAAAACTAAATAAAATTTTATTTAAAAAATGTGTAATAAATATACATAATTAAAAAGTTTTAGTGAACAAAGAAAAAAAAAAACTCTGAATATAAACCTGTTTTTTCGAATGCATGTAAAGTGAACAACGGTAAAAGTCATGATGCTGCAGAGTATGTGGAATATTTTTGTTGTTGTCAGTTTTAATAAAATAATATTCATTATACGCCCTCATGCGGACAAAAGCTCATTAAGGAACAATAATGTTTTTAACAAATAAAACAAAAGATATTTTCTGTCTTAACAGTGTGTGGTGAAATCGTCTCGTTTTGTTATTTTGCTGCAAGACAATCGTTACTTTTAACAACTTGTTAAGTAAATGCCTTTATTGTCGCAGCAATCAGGAGCAGCGTTTTCTTTGGCACGGCGAATTTTAAGCTTGCAAATTCTCGTTAAGAAATAAGAGCTTTCAATAACACAGCATTCCTATGTCTCTTTTCTGTGACAAATGAGAATTTTCGCACATAAAAGAATTAAAGTCATGTTGTTTTAAACAAGGTTTCTGATAATATATTAAGTATGCGGCAAAATTTCTCAGGACACAACGACTACGGCTCCGGCTAGATTTAACATAGTGACCTATTATATTTACTACTAGCCCACGACTTGGTCAGCATGTCATTTTTAATTTTCTTAAAATTCAAATTTATAAAAATTAGTTTTTAAATATCTATTGAAGAGATCTGTAAATAGTGTTAAAAATTTTCAATCTAAAAAAATGTGATAGCGACTGTTTTAGTACCAATAAACCAATGAAATTGGATGATCTCTACGAAATGACTTAATTAACAAAAAAGTTTTCTATATTTGAACAAAATTTCTAAGGGATCTCCTCAAGAAATTTTGCTCAAATTCATACAGCAGTTTTTTAGTGATGCGAACACAGGCAGGCAGATGGACAGACAGACAAAATAGGTTACCTTGTTTTCCATACTGTTTTTTATTTATTGATAAATCTTGTTTAATAAAAGTGACAACGGCAATCTTTAGAGTCTATTATTGTATTGATTGTTTCTCTTGCAGTATCTAAGAAGTATTTACTGTAGGAAGACATATTTTAAACAATTACAAAAAAAAAAAAAAAAAAAAAAAATAAAAAAATAAATAAAAATAAAAAATAAAATCAGTTTTTGAAATCATCAAATATATAAAAACCTTTAAATTGTTTATACTTGCTTTTATAGTGAACTAGTAATACGTACTCTGTACAATAATAATAATAATAATAATAATAATAATAATAATAATAATAATAATAACAATAATAATAATAATAATAATAGTTTTAATATTTTTGCTTAAATTTACCTACGAATTTTGTTGGGATACCATTATAAATTCGACCCTCTAGTGAAGCTTTTGCTGGGTGGAAATTAGGACATATTTTTTCTCTATGATATGAAATTGGCGACCACTCCCCCAACTTGTTATAATTAAATAACATGAGTTAGTCACTCCAATTATTACTTTGGAGTTCATATGATGTAACAGAAGAAACCGCGGCTTCAAGCAAAAATTGCTGGCATAAAAGACAAAGCTCAAAAAAATTTTTTTGTTTGTTTTTTGCTGTTTCCTTTTTATGTTATTTTTTTTTTTTTTTTTTTTTTTTTGTCAAACACATCCAAATAGTGAAATTCTATTTTACTTCTGTTTTTTACTATGACTTTGAAAAGTTTAGTTGTACGGAAAAAATTATTATGTTCCAATTCTGCTTCATCAGTTTTTGTTTTAAATTCTCTTTCTAATTTACTTAGAACGAGAAATTAATTAGCTGTACTTAGACATCGTATAGGGGTTATTTTTAATAAGCAAAATTTAACTAAGAAACTTTAATGTAAATATTTATAAACAAAAAATTTAATAAAGAAACTTTAATATAAATATTTATAAATAAATAAATAAATAAAATGCTTTAAGTTTAAAATGATATATATTAGCCAGACTAAGATATCTGAATGCAAACTCAAAAACACATATATGTTAAGCATTATTTATCTTGCATTTACTAATTAGACTAATGCACATGGATACAAATAGACAAATATAATACGTTATTCATTTGCCATATAAACAAAAGCTTATCTGTCCTTAAAATATTTAACTAAATTCAACTCAATTAGCAAACATTTATAAGCAGCTTTATTATTGTTAAAAGCAAACAAACCAAAAAGCCAAAGGAATTGCATTAAATACACGTCTAACTGGCACGTTCTAATACACACATTCATTTTTTTGTTTTCAATGTTGCTATAATTGTAGTCATCTTATTGGTAATTATTATTGTATTTTCCATAGCATATTTTAAGGATGTGTGTATTCATAAATGTCTTTTCTTACAACGTTAAATAATTCATATTTAATATAGAATTTCAAGCAATTTAATTATAATGAACTTAAATGCAAAAAACAAAAAAAAAATGTAATTTTACAGTTTAAAATAATGATTGAAAAACAAAAATTGAATTTCGTGGCCATAGCGAAGGTTGGTACGAAAAAAAAACAAGACGAGTTACAAAGGGAAAAACCAATACATTCTTTAAGTTAAGCGTGGACTTCGTCTAAATTAATATTGATACGAATACTCCTCGTATTCTTATTTACAAAAAAAAAATTACACAACTTAAAGTTAATAGATGTGAAGAATGCTGATGAAAGATGTAGCGATGCATAAAAATTTGTGTTTTATTTTGCTGGTGTCGATTTTGTATTGTTTTATTATATTTGTTTAATTTACAGTTTGTTGTAAATGTACTAAGTTGTAGGATGTTACAATAGTTGTGCAAATGCTGTCAATTATTTTTTTTATTTAAAACGTAAAATTTTGTAAATTTTTAGTGAATATCGTAAAAGGAAGAAAAAGTTTTTTTTTTAATTATAAAGCCTGGTACTCTGTTCAGTTGTTCATGCGGAATGATGTCAAACAGTCAAATTACATACATACAAAATTTGTATAAAAAAAGTCATGAAAAAATGTTGCAGAATGAGTACTCGGTTTTAACTGTAGAAAAGCATATGAAATCCTTCTGGCAACATTTTATCAGCAAAGAGGCATTATTTCATGCGGAGTTTTTCAAACAACAACATTTCTAAAACAAAAATTCTTTCAAATCGGGAGATTGACACCACATTTTAAATGGTTAATTTTCTACATGAAATAATCAGTTGTGTTTCACAATTTTCACAAATTCGAACAGAATACCAGGCTTAAAGGCTAATACCCATGCTTCTTAACATATTTTGGAATTTTTTCTTTTCCTTAAAATTTGCTTATTTTTACTTTTAAATTATTAGGTAAAAACAAGATACATTTGGCTAAAATTTTACTTTAGTGTCACAGGTCATTTCTGAAAAAAAAAAAAAATGGGATGATAATGTTTGCAGTCTGCAACTTGAAATTGCAGGACAAAACGTGTGCGAATACGATCTTGTAATGAAAAAAGTAACAATTGCCAGTCGATGATCAAAAATCACAACAGCAGAATTATTAAAATAAAAGTATTTAAATAATCATCTTCATCTCATTCTTATAAATTTTAAGGATTCAAAGTGCTTTACAAAATGATATAAAGATTATCGAAGTAAGTTTAAATAAACTGCTAGAAATCACAACAACTACAAAAACTTTCCGAATATTAATTCTCTTCTCTAAAAAACTATAGAAAAAAAATAATAATAATAAGTGAAACAATTCTCTTTATGTTACGTAAAGAGAAGGGGAATTTTCTAATTGAGAACTTTTCTACCTCAACAATATAATTTAAAGCAGAAACTTTGCTTTAAATTGTGTTGTATTGCCAATTGCTAAACAAAAAGATTGATTAAAAATCACTGCTTTCAATTCTTAAAGTAGATTTAAAGCCTGCTTAAATTTAAAAAATATCATTTGTAGTTTTGGTAATTTGCTTTCTTGTTTTCTTGCCGCTTTTGCTTCTTCATTATTAAGCACTGCTACTGCAGTATTGTTTTCGGTTTAGATTACGTAGCAAAAGTTTTTAAACCTGTTTGAAGAGCAGAAGCATAATAGCGTATATTATAGCCAACATAACCATACAAATACAAACAAATATTTAAACACACCGAACGACAAAGTATCATACAAAAGTTGAAATAAATGCATCGTGTTGCCGGCACAGCAGGAATGCAAAAGCATGAATACATATCATGCCAATGACACCTTTAAATTGTAATACTCTTATTTACGCATACGTATGCATGTATGAACATTCACATTTACAAGCATATAAATTGACAAATATAATGAGGCAGGTTTTGTTAAAGGTGAAACGTTTTGATATTAATGTATTCGCGTATGTTTGTGAAAGAGTTATTTCAGATCATAATTTTTCCTTTTTTTTAGCTGTCTTTTAATACGGCTCAGGATTTTGTTGCTACAATCTGTAATTATTGTTACTACTGTTGTTGCTGTTGTTGCCAGCAATGCTGCACTTGACGACAATCTAAAACTAACTGTATAAAGTATGATGTATGTCAATCATGTGAAAACACATAAGAGCGTGTTTGCATGTGTGTGTGGCGATATTGTGTGCGTGTGCATATCTTCAGTAGACAACTACAAGTGCACTTGAATTGACACTTACTACAATTATAGCAGCAACAGCAATAACGAGTATGAAAAAGTATAATTGTCATACTTATCTATTCTTTTCACATACAGCCACCTGGGAGTCATATTCACTTTAGTTGCATACTTTTGGGTTATTGAAAGGTGTAATTGAAATAAATAATTTACGTTATATTCTTTAAAAATACTGCAAATTTTCAAAAATAAATATTATAATTTAACACCTTGAATAACTAAATGATTAAAAATTTTATTAAATTAAAAGCAAGACAATTATATTATGTAAAAGAGAAATTTTTTATGTATCGAACAAAGTAGCAGGGTACTTATCATCTTAACTTGACTCCTTTTGATTATGACAACAGCTCTTGCCTTTAAATTTATTTGATATTTGTGTTCATAGACATAGGGGAGTATCGATAGTCACACAAAGATAAAATATGGTTGGGGTAAAGTTATCCAAAAGTAATATTTTATTATTGAATTAT
The DNA here is from genome assembly GCA_937654795.1 of Cistogaster globosa. NCBI lineage: Eukaryota > Metazoa > Arthropoda > Insecta > Diptera > Tachinidae > Cistogaster > Cistogaster globosa. The sequence continues at coordinate 20,602,779 of OW569407.1, forward strand.
ATTGTTATAAACAAATTATATCATTTGTAAGGACAAAACAAATCTTGTTACTATAAAAATATATTTCTATTCATATTTATGACATATAAATATTTATGACATATAAACATATTATATATATACATGACAAATATATAATAAAAAATTAATATAAAATATGAAGTTAAAGAGAATAACTTTCCGCACTTCTTTCAATTCTTCTAATATTTTTATATTCCAAATACTTGTTACACAGTGTTGCCAATTTTTTTTTAGCTTTCTCGCCAAATGGTTTGTCAAATATCGCCAAAATATAAAAATGTGTTTAATATTATTTATAAACTCATTTAATTTAATTTGAAAAACAATGTTTTTATAAATGTAAAAAATAAAGAAAAAATGAGATACGAATACATCTTTTGCATCCTTACGCGGTACATTTTATTTACTCAACATAACTTCTGCAGTAGTGAATGTGTTGCAACATACATATGTTATTTATATTCATGTATGATGTTACTATTGGCAAAGAATTACGAAGTTGATATTGCATTTTAGTTTTCAATAAAATTTTTATAGAAAAAAAAGAAAAAGCATTCGATACAATCATTACTTGTTAGAACAATTTACATATTAAGAACGGCCATCGACAACTATAATTTATTATAGAAAGTTCTTCCCACTGTGTGTCACATATACCAAGTTCGTAATTGAGACTAGAATCCTTTAAGAACTTCTTTAACTGCAGAAAATTTAATTTGAAATACAGACATGTCTTTTTTAAATCGTCTTTAACATTTGATATTTAATTCAAAAACAAATATATATGTGTGTATATATGTACAAGGAAGATAGAAAAAAATTCTCATAAACAATATTTTTTTTTAACTGACCTAGTGCTTGTTTAAATAGAAAATAAAATTATTTTTATACATATTATTTTTTCACTAATCGACATCTTTTAAATAATTAACAGAACTGATGGAAAATAATTTTCCAAGGTCGAAACCAAAATGCTTTTAAAGCCAACTATTATTTGATGGTTTTATATAGACTGTGATTTCATTAAAAAAAAATAAAACTCATGTTTATTATTAATATATTTTGGTTGTAAAAGTTATATTTTCTTAAATTTTTAATTAAAAATTATTTTGTTTAATCCAACCATTTTGTACTTTTATGCTTTATTACCATTTAATTGTCAAATATTTAAAAATACTTGTTTACTGTTACTACAATATTTTTTAGAAAAACAATAATTAGTTCACTTCAGCCATATAATATTACAGCAAACATGATATGGTTCTTAAGAAAGTTACTACAACCATGTTTGTTTCTACGTGTGATAATCTTTTAAAAGCCTTGTAATAATATCGACCTAGTGACATATAAATCAGCCGAAGATAGTGTACAGAGTTTATGAGTTATCATGAAATCTTTAGTGGCAGTAAATTAACCATCTGCCTTTTATGGATAGAACCCTTCTTAAACGCAGACCAAGCAAAGAGTTATGAATGTATGTGATCGATTGAGCTGTGTAATATGTGGGTAAGTTGGCCCTATTTTGTGGCTTAAATTAATTACAGCCAAACGGGTGGCCCAAATTAACTGATTCTTTTGTTTACACTTTGAAAAGCTTGCTCTGATGGTGCAACAAATATTAGTCATTCTCTCACGACTAGAATTTTTTGATCATGCATGCACATATACTGTCACGCGTGACAAAATTAAAACATTCTCCTTAAGACCCTTAAAGTTTATTTATCTATTAAAAAAATTAAGTTTTTTTATAACACTATTGAATTGAAATTTGGATCGTAAAGATTTTCGTTTCATATCACTGTGGTTAGTTTTGGGACAAAAAATGTACGTGTCAAATTTTGAGTGGCTTTTGGAAAAGCAATGTCGGTTTTATTGAAAATAAGGCCGGAAGAAGAATTACGAATGGGACTTTTTTATTTAAACCTTACAAACCAAAATTACATTTTTCGAAAATATTTAAAAACACAAAATTAAAATGATGAAATAAGCAAATTATTTTTGGTAGTTGCAATTCGTTTGGTTCTATTAATTTCTAAAAAAATATTATATTTTTTGAGGTTAGGTAATAAAAATGCAAATTGTTTTTTCTTTTCTCTAGTTCGTTGGATTGTCAATTTGGTTTTAGATTTCATGAAAACACTTTTAAATTCTGCACAAGATTAAAATGCGTTTGTGAAGTCTAATACCTTCCTCATAAATACCAATTAGGTAAAGTGGCAAAAGTATATTTCTGGTAAGAGGATGGGTCAAATTAATAAAAAAATAAAAGTCTGTTAGGAGCAGGCTCAACAAGACGACGCACAGTGGTTTGAAAACGATTTTTTTTTTGTTACAAAATTCGGTATCTCATGTATCAAAAGTGGAATGTAAAATTAAAATTGTCACGAAATCAAAATGAATCGAGAAATTTTTACAAAATCTAAAACTATATCGATAAGAAATTTTTTAATCAAACGGTGAAATATGATTTAAATTTTTTGTTTTAACTTATAAATTCCCGGAACGGGGGAAAATGTCCCATAATATTTGTTTTAACCACCTTTTTGGGGAAAATCCTTACATTTTAATAAATACATAGCAACTTACCTAAAGTAATCCGATAAATAATAAGGTCGGTCAGATATACCAAAAAAAAAAAAAAAATAAACAAAATTGTAAGTCAATTTTCTCCCAAACTTAAAGCGATAACGTACACATGTAAGCATATTTTTAGTAGATTTTTTAAGGTCTAATAAAATTTAAAAAGTTCTAATATTTGGGTTAAAAATAAACTTTTTATGAAGATTTCAAACAATTATATTTCCTCTGTGAAATTTCAGTAAAACACTTTGAGTGTTTAATGAGATACCGCATTTTGTCCAAAAAAAAAAAAAAAATCGTTTTTAAACCCTTGTGCGATGCAACATGTCACGTTTGGTAACTGCAAAGTTTCACGTTTCGAACCCACGACTTGGTCTCCAAGATCGTGCAAATACTTTTTCTGTGGTGATAGATGGCGTCACTTATCCACGGAGATAAGCCCAAAATGATTGAGAGAAAACATTTGCCGGGTAATTGCCGATGTACGGTCACAAATGTTGAAAAAACTATAGAAAATTAGAACTCCAGATGAGACTACGTCAGAGCCAATCATGGCGGTCATAATGCCAAAAGTTTAGCTTTTGAATAAAGTAAATTTCATGTCAATTAAAAATATTCATTTTTATTTTATTCCCTTTCACAATTTTGTACGCCTATAAAAATTACCTGCGTGTTTAATGGAGCTCGACACAGCTGTAAATTTTTTCTCAAAAACGTGTGTGACATAAATGAAAATTATTATTTTAATCACAAAAAAAAAAGAAATAAAGAATTAAATCATGCTGATGCAACAGTTAAAGAAGATGCCCAGAAAAAAATGGTACTTAGACAGGAAATCTAATTTGAGGTAAGAGGCAACGTCGCGCAATATATTGTTGTTATATTTTGCTAATAAATAGTCTGATTAAAAAAAATACAGGCAGGCTGGTCTCAAAATGACATTAATTTAAAAATTCAAGTTTTCATATTAAAATTTCGTACTTTGAAGTGAAATTTGCTAACCAATTTAATATAAATAGAGAATTTAATTTTATTATAAATCATCACATTGTTGTTTAACCAAAAACAATTTATTTAAATAAAACATTCTTAAAGTTAAGGTCAATGTGTTTCTTACTTTTTTCTTAATTTTTACAGCATTTCAATTACATTCTAGCATCTTTGTTTAAAACAACTTTACGGTGATTACAGCAATCAAAACAAACATTAGTTTTTGTTAGAGAAAACAAAATTTTTTTCTTTGCAAGCACATATCTACAAAGCATATAAACACACACACACATAAAAACACTTGCACTTATAAGCAACAAAAAAAAAACAAAATCAAATCATTGTTATGTTAAAAAAAGATATTGAAAGGTACTTTCATTGAACAAGTACTTTAATGATTTTCTCATCTTCTTTTTCTTTGTTTCAAACATGTTAGTCTTGAGCAAATAATACAATATTTCGAGCAAAGGCACTTAACTACAATATCATGCATACAAACATACATCTGTGTATGTAAACATAAAAGCATTTCAATTTATGTCTCTATATTTACACACATACACACACACACACATACACACTCATATATGTATGGATTCACTTACAATCGTAATTTAAAACAAGTGCAATTGCAAGTACCCTTTAAATTGTCATTCTAGAATTTTTTTCAAGACCTTGTAGAGTGAGTCTTCACTAGATGAGAAAAAAACATACAAAGATATCATAAAGAATCATAGAGTAGTTGTACATAAAAATGAAAATTGAAAATCCATTGTCGAATTCGAATGAATATAAAATAAAATATTAAGAAAAAATAAATTCTGAAAAATTGATTTGTTAATTTACACAGCAGTAAGTGCTTTTGTTTGTATAAATTAAGTTTTTTTTTTTTTTTTTTTGTTGTTTTGTTTCTCTGGGTGTAATAGCAAATGTCAACAACGAAAGAGTCTATCTTCTTTGTTTGCATTATGAAAATGAAAATAGAAAACCAAAAAATAATGATTATTTTAACAAGAAAATTTTTGTGAGTTCGTTCGAATAATTGCAACAATGTGATATTGAACTTGTTGTTACTTGTTAATAGTAGAAAATAGATATAAATAAAAAAAGTATCAATGGATTTTTAATAAATTAAGTACATACAAACATTTATATACGTAAGTGAAGGATTGCACCAATCTTTACTATAATCTTCCGGAAATTGGATAAAATGAAATATTTAAAATTCATTTTTATTTTTAGGGGTGTTAACGAGTGCATTATTTTATCGTGGTTCAAAAAATTCGATGCGTTCTTCAATTCCTTTTGTTAATTAACAAAATTACTTTTATTTTCACCGTGTATTTGAATGAAAACAACTTGTCTATTTACATTATAAACTAGTAGTGCCCACGACGTTGTCCGCATATCATTTCTAATTTTCTTAAAATTAAAATTTAGAAAAATGTGTTTTTTAAACATTTTTTTAAAGTACTGTAAAAAGTGTTTAAAAATTTCCCATCTACGAAAATAAAATGTGCTGCCAACTGTTTTAGTACCATTGTAACGATAAAATTGGGTGACTTCATATTTGTATCTCTAGTTTCTCTACGAAATAACATATTTTTATGAAATAAAAAGTATTCTAAAGGGTCACTATATAATTTTTACACGTGACAATTTTTCAAATGACATAAGCCATTTTGTTTTATTAGAAGGTAGTACAGTTTTAACCATGGACAGGTACACATTGCAACAACGTTGTAATTTCGCTAGTTGGATTATTGAACAACGAACAACAGATCCATTGTTTTCAAGCAAAATTTTGTTTAGTGACGAAGCTCATTTCAGAATGGATGGATTCGTCAATAAGCAAAATTGTCGTATCTGGGGTGATGAAAATACTCGTGTTATTCATGAAAAATCTCTACACCCACAAAAAGTTATTGTTTGGTGTGCATTTTGGGCAAATGGAATCATTGGGCCATTTTTCTTCGAAGATGATGCTGGAAATGCCGTTATTGTGAATGCTGAGCGATACCAATCAATGTTGAGAGACTTTTTATGGACACAGTTGAATCATATTGATGTGTCTGATGTCTATTTCTAGCAAGACGGTGCTACATGTCATACAACTCGAGAAAACATTACGCTTTTGCGATCAAAATTTCCTCAACATGTAATTTCACGAAATGCAGATTTCAAATGGCCTCCAAGGTCATGTGATCTAGCACCATTAGATTTTTTTTTGTGGGGTTTTTTGAAAAGTCGAGTGTATGGTAATAAGGCACAAATAATTAATGATCTAAAGAACAACATTCAAGTTGCAATTCGTGAAATAACACCAGCAACATGTCGGAAAGTCATTGAAAATTTCAATATTCGGATTGATGTATGCAGACGCAGTCATGTTGGACATTTGAATGATATTCTATTCCACTTATAACTGTAATGGATCATATTTTTAATAAAAAATACAGCTTGAACAAATTGCAAATAGTTTGTATTTTATTTCAAAGAAACATGTAGGCGCGTTTTTTTGATGACCCTTTATATTAGAAAAAAAAAAATGTTTTAAAGGACTTCCTCACAAAATTTTATTCTAATCCATCCAGCAGTTTTTACGTGATGCGAACACAGACAGACAGAAAGACGAACAGACAGACAAAATTTTCCACAAATAGGTATCACCAACATTTAAAAAAAATATTTTTTGACAACAATGACCCTGTTACTGTTTTATGTATAAATTAATTTTTTATTTAACAAGCTTGATTCTTGAACGCTTTTTTTCTTGTTGAATAAAATGCTTTCGGTATCAATATGGGGCTTTTGTGATAAAACTTATGTCAAAACGAAGCAATCTTAAAAAATGAGCAATTTGATTTTCGAAGAAAAGAGAATTTTTATTTGGTTTAATTTGGCAAAATGGTGTACAATTCAAACTAAAAGAATTCGATGATCCGGTTTATTAAGAGAAAGTGATGTTTAATTTTCTCACTAATAGAACATCTACTGTCAGCATTGAAAATTGCACATCGTGTATAAAATTACTTTAATTGGAGTACGCCAGAGATCAGTCTTGTCAATATTATTGTTTTCAATTTTTAACTGACTTCAAAAAAAAAAAATGAGAAGGAGGGTATCAAATTGACTAAATGTTGCTTTTTTATATGTTTGCCTCCATAACTCAGTCATTTCTAGATCGATTTTAAGTTTTTTTATTAATTGAAAGGTAATGCTTACAGATTGGTTCCACTTTTAAAACAGTTTTAATTTAAAAAAATAAAGGGTGTACCTATACAACGTATATGGTTTTTATGATTTGTGAACCGTAAAAAGCACCGCTTTAAAATTAAAAACGTAACACAAAAATAAATCTAAAAATTAAAGGGTGTCCCCATAGGTGATTTAAATTAACGTATATGTGTCCATCTTTTGAACCGCTAAAGATAAACGCTTGCAAATTAGACAGAAAGTCGATTGCTATGACCGTTATAGTAACATGTATTAATATTAAATTTTATAATTTGAAGGGTGCCCCAATAGTTCATTTAAATTTATGTATATGGCCATAATTTTAAACAGCCGTAGATAGAAACATACAAATTTCTAACTTCGCTTTAACAACAATTATAAAATTTGGATTTGGAAATTAAAGGGCGTCCCTATAGTTAATGTAATTTAAAGTATGTGGCCGAACTTTTGAACCGTTGTAGACTGCTGAAATATACAAGACACTTATATTGCTTAGGCCGCTACAATACTACAGTAAAAAGTTAACAATTTTAATTTGAAATTTAAAGGGTGTTCCAATAATTGATGTAATTAGACTTTTGAACTTTTATATAAAAACACTTGAAAATTAGACAGAACGTCCAATACTTTGTCTGGTAGAATAAGAAGTAATACCGATTAAAATTTTTAATTAAAGGGTGTTAAAATAGTTGAAGTTATTTGATGTATGTGGCCAAACTGTGGAACAGGTTTAGATAGACGGTTGAAATTTACAAAGAGCCTATATTGCTAAGTCCACTGTATCAGCAACTTTAAAATTTGGATTTGGAAATTAAAGGGTGCTCCTAGAGAAGTTGATAAAATTAGTATGTGAGATACAATAGCAATTTTATAATTTTAATTTGGGAATTTGAAGGGTGTTCCCATAATAGATGTAATTTGACGTATATGGACTGGTCCTGAACCGTTTTATAAAAACATTTGACAATTAGACAGAATATCCACTATTTTGTCTAGAATATTAAGAATTATAAATATTTAAAGTTATGAATTAAAGGATGTTGCAATAGTAAATGTTATTTGATGTATATGGCCAAACTGTTGAACAGTTGTAGACAGACGATTGAAGTTTGCACAGAACCTTTTTTATTCATTAAAAAAATTTTATGTGCGCTAAACAGCAGAAAATAAGATTTTTCTGTGTGTCGAATGCTGTCACACCGTTTCATGATACAATCCGCAAGGAATTAAGAATGTCCTTAGGAATAAAGTCACACATAAAGAAATGATACGATTTTTTACTGAAACTCTAACATGATTTTAAATTTGTCTGTTTTAAAGTCGATTTTTTTGTCTAAAGCGGTTCATATAAGTCAATTTACCACAAATATGGCGACACCCTTTAATTTTTAGATATATTTTGTATTACTTTTTGCTATTTGGAGCTATAGTAATGCACGTTTTTTTTTTTTTATTTTAAAGAAATGCGCTTTACGGTTCATAGTATGGGGACACCCTTTAATTTTTAAGATTATAAACTGTTTTTAAAACAGGACCAATCTGTTAGTATAGTAACTTTCACAATCGGCTTAAAAATGACTGAGTACTGATGGCACAAGCACAAAAAAGCAACATTTAATCGAATTGTTAACTTTTTTTAAGATAGGAATAAAACAAAAATAAATTTTTTATGTCTTTAATCTTTTAAGGCTGTTAAGCAATATTCCTGTATCATTTAAAACAGGAACTTGAATCTATGCTTTGAACTACTGCTCCGTTTCACTCTTCATTCCTAATTTTTAAGGCTACACTTTCCTACTTGACTATTTTTTTCTACATTCAATTTAACTTTATCTTTTCCTTATCTGTTCTGCTCGGCAGTTAATCTTCTCATTAAATTTTAATTAGCCAAATAAAATATATATTGAAATTTCTAATACATGTATCATTACATAAACATTTTGATTAATTAATTAATTTTTTCTTCTTCTTAATTTTCTGTAATACTTTTTTAATTCCTATAATTTTATTAAGCAGCAACATCTTTAATTACAAGACTCCATAAATCTTTTCATTACGAATTCCACAGAAAGCATTGCATACTTTAAGGCTTCTGTTAAATTAAATCGTTTAATTATATCACTGGCTGTGAACCATTCCCATAGTTACTCAATACCATAATAGTAAAATGAAATCGTACACAAAAAAAAAAGAAATTTTGCAAACAATTTATACAATTAATTACCTGCTATAAATCACTTCATTATTAAAACCACATTACGAGTCCAACGAATTCAGGGCTCAAGTTTAATACAGTATTTAGGGCAGTTTGTTCGAATGATATTTATGACTCTTTACAGTGTTGTTCAAGCAACATATCTTTCTGTCTAACAATTTTTCTGTCACTTGAGCTTAAAAAGACCTTTTTCATTTGTTCTTTCTTCTTTGTGTAGCTTGCCATTAGGGTTACAGTTTTACTGTTATTGAAAAAGTCTGAGTATCCTTTCTTTGGCGTTTACATAAAATTTATTGCCTGAGAAATGGCAAAAGTTTTATTTACATGTAATTGAATAAAATTTTATGAAAGTTAAAGAAAGCCGAAGCTGATTATGGTGTTGATGTATGGAGTGGTAAAATATATTGGAATGAAAACAAATAGATTAGAAATTTTTAGGAAAAGCAACAATAACAAGTATAAGAAAACTTACTAATAACAAAAAAGTGATATTAAAATTTATGTATTTTTGTTTACAAAACAATTTTTTTATTTATTTTAAATTGTACAACTCGTGCGGAAGAACGTATAAATTTTATTTGAATTTTTTTTACCCTTCACCACAAAAAGTGGTAAAAGAGTATAACTAATATTTTCGTGGCTTTTGTAATGTCCAATTAACGATGTCCGCCTTTCTGTCCATGTTAGTGCTAAAATCAGGTTTGACGAGGCACTAGATCAGCTTAAAAAAATTTTAATACGCCAATCGAAATCAGCAAGATTGGTTAATGTCCTTCCACGCAGTTTGCAAAACACCACGCCTGCTTCTAATTTTTCCATATCATTTGGAACATTAAAGAAACTCTAATCCATAAAACAAACATATGGGATAATAAAGAATTAAAAAATAAAAAAAAACAACATTCAATGAAAAGAATGTCGTTTGCCCATATTTTTTGAGTAATTGGCCTCTGAACTTTTCATAGAAAGGTACGATTTTGCACCATATTTTTTAAGATATCAATATAGGTATCATTTAAAGCATTTGAGGAGATTTTCCAGGGTTAAGAGCCGATGACATTTTTATGCAAAATTATATATCGTACTGAATTTTATTTTTTTTGCATTAATTTTTAATTTTTTGTCTCCCCAATATTTGTGTTTTTGATTGGAGTCACTTGACTAAACTGAATTGATATATAAAGGTTCATCCAAATGCGACGCCTAGATGTCAGCGCTATATAATTTTTACACGTGACATCTTTTCAAATGACATAAGCCATATTGTTTTAGTAGAAGGTAGTACAGTTTTAACCATGGACAGGTACACATTGCAAAAACGCGTTTACATCATTCAAAGTTATTATGAAAATGGGCGTTTCTTGAAAAATGCCCATCGCAAAATTTTGTTTAGTGACGAAGCTCATTTCAGAATGGATGGATTCGTCAATAAGCAAAATTGTCATATCTAAGGTAATGAAAATCCTCGTGTTATTCATGAAAAATCTCTACACCCACAAAAAGTTACTGTTTGGTGTGCATTTTGGGCAAATGTAATCATTGGGCCATTTTTCTTCGAAGATGATGCTGGAAATGCTGTTACTGTTACACAGTTGAATCATATTGATGTGTCTGACGTCTGTTTCCAGCAAGAGGGTGCTACATGTCACACAACTCGAGAAAACATTACGCTTTTGCGATCAAAATTTTCTCAACGTGTAATTTTACGAAATGCAGATTTCAATTGGCCTCCAAGGTCACCATTAGATTTTTTTGAAAAGTCGAGTGTATGCTAACAAGCCACAAACAATTAATGATCTAAAGAACAACATTCAAGTTGCAATTCGTAAAATAACACCAGCAACATGTCGGAAAGTCATTAAAAATTTCGATATTCGAATTGATGTCTGCAGACGCAGTCATGGTGGACATTTGAATGATATTTTATTCCACTTAAATTTGTAATGGATCATACTTTTAATAAAAAAAACAGCTTGGAAAAATTGCAAATAGTTTGTGTTTTATTTCAAAGAAACATGTAGGCGCGTTTTTTGGATGACCCTTTATGTGGAAGGGTATAAGAGATTCGGCATAGCCATTTGTCGATAACATTTTTAAACAAGCTGGTCATTGAATTTCATAAAAGCACTTACATATGATTTCCTTATAAAACATTTTTTAGGATAAAGACATTCAACTTATTTTAGCCATGAACTGTATTTAATTTCTTACTCAAGTGTTTAGAACGAAAATAGAATTTCAATATAAAATGATTTATTACACTGTAGCATTTTTTTCTTAAAAATTATCAAATACAAATCCAATAACTAAAGAATAGTAATCTTTGGATAACATTTTTATTACACGAATAAGCTTTAGCTCCTAAAATTAGGCTTCATATTTTTTGCAGTCAGGTCAATAATTTAAGTATTTTTGTTTTTTTTTTTTTTTTTTTTTTTTTGTTTAGCAAAGTGTCAGTTACAGCAGGGCTTGTGCGAGAATACAATCATTTTGGAGAATTTTTTTTTGGGATGTTGATTATTTATGTAAATAATTTCTTTTTTGCGTATCAACGTATGTATGCATGTATGAGTGTATTATTGTGAATACGTTGTATATAAATGGATCTGTATATCAATAAATGTGCTTATGCATATGTGAGTATGTATACATGTATACTGATGTTTATTTATATTTAAAACTTAAAAAAATAAATATACCTTTCCGTGCTTCTAACAAAAAATAGTTTTTGTTTCTTAAAAATGAATATCTTCTTATATTCTCAGCTGGATATATTTGGTGATTTGTTTTTTAGTTTTTACATCTCAAAGTATATAGAAATCATGTTATGTTTGGATATTATTAATTTAAAAAAGACAAAAGCCAACCGATTCGCAAATTACGACAGCCTTACTTTTATTGAGTCACGTGCTATCATTGGCCCTTACTCTAGACTTTAGTATTTTAGACTATTGGCTGTTAACTGTCAGCCTTCTCTCTCATCAGGGAATCCCATGATATCTACATTTAACAAGTTTCTGCCTGTGGTCCCAAGTCTTATGCTAACCAGTTCCGGACGCTGACAAACTATGTGCGCTATCATCTCAGCCTCTTCCATGCATAGTTTTTTTCTATCCTCTTCTTAGACAGATTATTCTTGCAATTTCTATGAAATGTCTCTAAAGTTGCTTAAGTAACTTCTCTTAAATCTCAGCACCCTACTTGCATTCCTGCCAAGGAGCTCTTTGAGCACCATTCGATCCTATCTACATGTAGTAGCCTCCTTTCTCCTAATCAGATTGGGTGATTTTATTTACTTGTGGACTTGTACTCGCATTAGGATATTTTCCAGTGCTGCTTTGGGTTCTGGTTTACAGACGTTAATAGCGGATTCTCTGCTGCTTTATTTCTTAAGCCCCTTCAAAATTACCTAACCGTGGCATATTTAGTAAGTTTTAATATACTTTTCAACACTAGATTAGAGTACACGTTTACTTGTGCCATTTGTTTTATAACCAATGGTTGTCAAGGGCAATGTTTCTAATTCTCCATTCCATGCATCCGATTTCCAGCAAGTAATCCAACGCATGCAGCAATTCAAACCATTCTGTCTGGTAAACGGGAACTTATCCCTCCCTTCTCTAACGCATACTACAAAACAAGATCAGCTCAGTTGATCTACTGTCCCTCAGTAAAAATGCTGCTGTCTTTCTTCATAAACTTATTGGATAAATTTAGCTTTTGGCAATTGTTTAGCTTGATACTTTACATTAGCAATATCTACCAGTCGATGGTAATGAAAATCAATTAGAGTATTTAAATGAATACTCTCATGCCTGCTGCTTTTAATATAAATTTCCAAAAAAGCTTTTTAAACTGGGGGTATAAATGAAATAATTTTTCTACGAATGCAGGATACAAATATTCGTTATATAAAAAATGCCTTTACATTTCTTTACAAATGCCAAAAGTTCGCAAGAAGTTCGAATCCTAAGATTCAATTTCAAGTTAATGTTAAAGTTTAAAAAAATTCCATAGTTTGGACACAGAGAATCCAAAATGGAAAAATAAAGACTTTTTTAATGTGTCACTCTTAAAGGTGAGTTTTAGACTAAAGGCAGCATGCATGAAATAGTGGACTGGCCTCAAAAGTGGACTGGCCTCAAAAGTGGACTGGCTTCAAAAGTGGACTGTTGACATTCCAATCACCGCATGAAAAATTTCGTGATTGTTACGTCTTTTATTTCGGTGATCATTAAAAATATGACAAATTGTCAAAGGTCTACAGCACAATTTATTAATTAAATGTATAAATTTATTTACAACTTTTTTTCTGCACAACTTCCTTTATTAATAATTTTTTTATACTTTTTGGGAGTATTAAATAAAAAATTATTTCAGGTACTTTTATGTCCCTCACTATTTCCATTTAATTTAGTTTTCATTAAAATTCAAAATTTGTTTCATATAATCATTATTTTTATCTTCATACTTTCATCTTTTCTTCTCTTGAGCAAAGTTCACAAGCAGCTCGTTACAAAAGTTTTTTTCTATTTTCTCAATGTTTGTTTTTATCTTTATACAATATCACGTTTTTTAAACTTTGTTATACATTTTTCTTACTTCTTTATTTTGTTCTGTAACTTGCATTTTTTGAAAATAGCAAAAAAAAAAAACATCAAAGTGTTACTGAAGTTTTGGTTGCCTTCCAAATGGGTAAAGCGTGAAAACGAGCTATAGGTCACTAACGCTTGGTATGACTGGTATGACATTTTACGTTCATTTTCTATTGTTTTTTTTTTGTTGTTGTTGCTTTTGTTTTCCCTTAAGCACTGATAACAAGAATTAATAGGAAACTAAATAAATTTTTTGAAAAATATTCTGTTAAGAAAATTATTTAATATAAAAATATACACACATTCATCTGTATGTTTTCATTTGAATAGTTTTCAGCTTGAATTTTTAAATTTATTTAAATAAAGTTCAAGCAACTCTAATAATTTTCATAACTTTTAATACAAATTTTATTCTGAAAAACATCAATTCACACGTTTAAATAATTATGATGACAACAAAAAAATTTTTTTATTGTTGCTTTTCAAATTATTGTTGCACAATTTCAAATTATTCTAGATTATTTTTAATAAAAAGCTTCACTGTTAATCTCTTTAAACACTCTGCTTTAACATCTGTAGAAATCTTCACAAATTTACAGGCAATAGATCTCTGTGTTTTGCATCTTGCTGAGCATAATGCCACTTTACATTGTAGTAACTGAAATTGAAATGTGTTAATGATTTTAATATTCTAATTAAAATAGATAAAACTTGGTTAATGCATGATTTAAGTGAACAAATGAAGGGAAAACTTCCAGGGAAAAAAATAATACACAATAAGGGAATTTTTGTTTTCATGAAAAATTGTTAGCGTAAATTATGCACAATTGCACTATGGGGAGAAGGGAAAACATTTCGAGAGAAAATATATTTATGATAGAAGAGAATATTTGATTCGCAAACAAGACAAGAACATTTTTAAAAGAATAGAATATATTGCTAGTTCTTTGATTTCGAGACTTTTAATGAGTAATCAATTATTTATCGTGTCAGTTAACATAAATTACTTTTTGACTAAAATATAATTCTCATTTGTATCATGTGTTTTATAAATTATTTTTTGATTTTTTTAAATAATTGAGTTAATTATAAGCTTTCAAATTCTTAATCTAACAATAATAATTAATTAAGTCTATCTAGACTTATCGCGGCTGCAATCGCTATTTTTCATTTCTCTATTATTTACTCAAATGGACGATGTCTTTCTTTCTCAGTTGAACCTAATAATGACCAATTTACATGTCGCAAGCTAAGGGTTTGGGCCTGTATCAAGTTTTAATTAAAATTTACGCTTTAATATAATTGATCCTTTAGAAAAATTAAAATAATTTCACAAGTCCTATTGATTTAGAATTTTAAAAAAAATTAAACAAATTTTATACTTACAAACATAATTCAGCAAAAGCGGAAGGCGAAACGTTTTCTTCTGCACAGTTATTACGCTGAAATGGCATTCAGCACGAAATGGCACGATAAAAACAGGGTCATAAAAAATATGTATAACCCCCGTGATAATTTTAACATGAATATAAATTTAACTTGTGATGTGTAAATTTATATTTTTTAAAAACAAACCAAAATAAATTATTTGAATCATTATTGATTTTTAATTATTATTAAACGCCTTGTCGAAATTGGATTTTTCAATTGCAAAGCGTTATCATCGCGAAACTTCGGTATGCTACATACACAATGTACGAGCATGAGAACATTTGATAGCGAAATATGCTTTTCGCTCTTGCTTAGTTGTGGCTGTTAGGCGCACACCTACAAAATATAAACATTATACAATCTGATTAGATAGATGACTTAGGACTTATCCACCTAATCAGATAAAACTGTGTGAACGAGATAAAGCAGTGCTTTACACTCACATATCTAATTTATTTTGTCAAAATTAAACATGGAAAGTAACATTTTGCCTTCTTTGTTTTGTTAAGACAATCTTTCAAATGCATAATCTTCCGCAAGCAATAACAGCTAAAGTCGACTTAGGAAAAAATTGAGTTATTGCTAATATTATACTTCTAACCTTCGAATCTTAATCTTTGTAGCTTAAGAACTGAGTGTTTTTTACTTTAAAGTCTAAACAGTTAAAGTCCATAACCCCTGATTTAACGCAACAATATTTAAGTTAAAAATGCTGTTGAAAATTTTCAAATAACGAGTGAAATTGTTATTGCTTCTGGGCACAGATATATTAACAAATAATTGATTTCTTTGTATATTCGTATATTTTAATAATTTTATTAACAAATCGCTAACGAATAAAATAATAAATAATAAAAACCTGTATTTCTGGAACGTTTTCGCTTAAGAGACCATATTATGATTCAACTTCATTTTATTGACATTTTAAACCAAATTGTGATATTTTCGTAAAATAACCATTAAATATTTTTATTTAAACATAACATTATTACATAATATGTAAAATTGTTCACATTTTATGCAAAATTATGTTTATAGTTTACCATGTTATTGTTTCGCTAGATAGCGATATGGTTCCAACACTAACTGTATTATTATTAAATGTAACAATATTATATTTTGCTTATATTATGTTTATCCCAACCAAGCCGGAACAATCAAAAGAGAATATTATTTAAATTTATAAGATCATCTTTGGGAAGCACTTAAAAAATAAAGGTGTTTACTCACTAAATCTTATAATTTGATTTACTGTATTTATATTCCGTACAATAACAAATTTGCAGACTTGATTCCCAGCGTTTTTATCTGATTCGAAGTTAAAAGAAATGACACGAATATCAAACACATGTAGTTTAGGTTGCCGGCATGAAAAAATAACTCACTTGGGTCCTAGATGGTCCCCTGTATTGTCTGAAAAAGGGATGTGCGAAGAATCTTCAGGTCTCCTTATCAGCACAAGTTCCACTTCTAAAATACCCCGAAGACCGGACAAACAGGTTCATTATAGAAACTACACAGACCGATAGATCTGCAAAACTATACAGTCTCGGACTGCCCGAAAGAGCCGTTCTGTTTCCTAATAGGTAGCAGATGCTCCACTGTTACCTCATCTTAATTATCCTAACAACTTCTTCGTCATAGTATGAAAGATATAGTCTCCTAGCATTGCTATCGATAAAACAGGACTCTGTCAGCACAGCCACCAGTTTGCCCAGCTGTACTCGAAAAAGCCTCAGCAGGTTTAAAAATCTTCTACTATAACACTGAGGCTATAATGTTCTCGAAATTATGCAGGTGACCTCGCTAGACTATTTAGTCTGTGCGGACCCAAAAAGTTCCTGCTCTACAGCAGTTTAATGGAATTCCCACCAGTAGATCTATCTCCTGTTCCCTTAGCCGAGTTCTAGACCTAGCGAGATCGTCCGGAACAATGTTAAAAAACATGTAAACAAGATGAGAACGCAGAGTGAGTACCAAGAGCTCATCTTAAGGATCCTTCCAGCGTGTTTATATCTCTTGAACTCTCTTAAAGAAACAGCGTAGAAACCATAACGAGGGCTAAAAAAAATTCAGTATTTTTTTTTACATATGTATGTTGGTAGACTATTTTGCTTCAAATAATTTAAGTCTAGATAAGTCTCTTTATGACTATTTCACTATTTAATGTTATAAAAACTAATAAATATTTATCACATATTCGTGCTAGTTGTTGGCAGTTATTGAGAAACGCTGACCATTAAAGCAGCAAAAAGTGCAATTATTTAACATGACAAATTTAACAAAATTAAATTATTATTTATTAATATAAAATTTCACATTTTTTTATTAATTAAATACATTTAAAAACAAAATAAATTATTTAATTAGATTTATGTCTGTCAATTTTAAATTTCAAATGTAGTTTTTTATTCAAATAAAATGAACAATTAATTGTTCTATAAAATTAATTTAAATATATGTAAGTATTATATTTTTTGTTTTAATGATTGAATGTTTGTATGTAATACATTTATATCAAATTAATGCTTTTTAAACTTTATTCTCCTATTTCATAAAAAAAATTAAATTAGACATTTTTGAATTAAAATTTACTTTTTTATTTTTTAATTTCTAAAAAAAACAAGAAAAATTAGACGCTATCAGAATCTAAGCCAAAAAAAAGTAAATTTTAATTCATTTATAATATTATACGGTCCAAAACCTGATTGGGAAAATTTAAAAAATTAGCCATTTTTATCAGATATCCAATATTAAAATGTAACACGAACAAAAATTTTTTAAATAAAATTTTAATAACAACAAATGGTTAAACGAAAAATGAAACAAGGAAGATTGTTCTAAACAGCATAAAAAAATATTGTGTGAATTTTAAAAGCATTTTTAGTTCAAAGAAAGGGCAATTTAAATTAATAATCAATGCTTTGTACTATGAACTCATATGGTTTCTGCATGTAGCGATAACTGTCACTGACAAATATTTGTAACGTATAATTCTTTATTTTATTTTTAGATATAATTTGGAAAAGGAATGCCGAAGAACTAAGCAGTTTTCGCAGATTCTAAAGCCTTAAGCGGCTATTAGATGGTAAAACTTGGTATGTGAACATGGTGTGATGGATTGGTACGCTCAGTTGTGCAAAATACGTGTTTATCAACTTGATTGGATGGTTTAAAAAAAAATTTTGATATTGAAATCCTCTCTCATCAAACCGCTATCACATGCAATGTTTGACGGTCTAATAGCCGCTTTAGATGCTCTAAATTACTCATTAAATTTTTCATTCCTTTGTATTATTATTATTATTATTTTTTTTTTTTTTTTGTTCTAGCCTGGCACTATGTTCAACATTTCGCATGAAATGGAAAAATACATAAAAAATATTTCACAATAAGCTTTTATGAAAAAAATATTGCAGTATGTGCAGTTATATTACTCTGGTTATTCTTTGAAAAATATATTGAATGTTTTTACCAACATTTTTAATCAAAATATAAAATAATATGAAGGGCAGGTATTTCATAAGTAATTTTTCAAACTAGTTTGCGTATTATTTATTGTAAGATTTTTTTAAATAACTATTTGCTGAAAAGCGTATATCTAAATTTTTTATTCCGTTTGTAAGACTTCTTTCTAGTTCATGTTAAACTTGTGTGTCTGAAGAATTTAGACAAAAAGAAGCACTTTAAGTCCCAATAATTTGTCGGACGTAATTTCCACTTTTTTGTTTTGAAAGTTACCAAATCGATAAATAATGGTCTGATCTATTTTACATTTTTTGTTGCCTTAATTTGTACAGAATGTTAGCCCAGCTGGAGGCGGATTAATGGAATTAAAATAGCTGGCAAAGGGGCTTTAAAAATTATGCTTTTTATCAAAAGGTAAGGCTTAAAATCCCGCCTAACAAACGAAAAAAACAACATATCAAAATTCCAATCCAATCAAAAGTTGCGGATTTTTTACCGCCTTCTACCCAAATGTGCCACTGTGCTACGTGCTGCAAAGGCACCATGCTTAGGAAGTCATCAGTGACTTCTATGCTCATAGAAGGAGATTGAACAGTCGAAGAACAAAAAATTCTTAGTTTTAGATTATTGTCTGATCGGTGGAATAGCGCCTAAGTGAACTTTTGAACTCCGCTAAAGAAAAAAAGAAAGTCTAAGTTCATTTAAGTATTTCACCCTCAAATTTTTTTTGTAAGCAATTAGAAAATATTTTCAAAATACTATTTTCAAGGTTTTTAATGGTTTTATTTGCAATGTCATGAAATATTGATATTCTGTTTTTAAAAATCAAATGATTCTGTAGGCCACAACGATATTATTTGCTTTAAAGCTCTTTGTATTGCTTGGCAAAATGACACCTTTTAATATTAAAAAACGTATCGTATTTTTTCTCCTCGTTACGTATTCGTAATTTTGAAGGCATAAAAAAGTCGAATAAAGTCTTCTTTCATATTTTGATTAAATTATCTAAATCTTAAATTGTCATTCCCAGTAAATGGACAAGCTTAGTATGCACTTTAATGTATGAGTTTTATTAAATTTAAAATTATTTTTATATTTCATTTCTTTACAAATCTGTATGAAAAAAAAGAGAAAATAAAATTACAAATCTAAAGGTATCATAATTTTTTGAGCAAATATCATCGCTATCGTTAAACTTTTTTGTGGATATCATATTGAAATCTAAACTTATTTTTGTATAAATGTCTTTATGAAATAAAAAACTAAAAGATAAAAAACAAACAAAATAACATTCAACCATCTTAAACTGAAAAGCTTCTTAGTGACCAACTTTTTTTATTTTTGTATGTTTTTCTTTCAACTTCACACAAGGAAACGAATCAAAATTGAATTTTCTGCAACGTTGGTCTTGTCATGAAGACATTGTTTTGCGTTCGGCTATCTTTTTTAAAAAAATTCTTCATAAATATTTCTATGGAAGAAAAAAGAAGGAGTATTTGTTTTGTCTATCATGTAAAAAAAAGGTCATTTCTTTTATTTTCCTTATGGTTTCCTTCCTCGTCTTGATTTAATTCATTTTTGTTCTTATTGCTGGATTTTTTTAGTTTTGATTTTGTGTGTGTGTGTGTGTGTGTGTGTGGTGTGTTTTTTAATAAACTATTCCATGACTGTGTAGTATTATTGTTGAAGGTTTTATGCACGGAAATTGAATTATTATCAACATGCCAGCTGATATTTTTTTCAGAATTTCCATTTTTTATAATTTCTTTATTGTTTTTAATTTTTGTTTTTCACTCTTATTTTAAGTTCTGTGCATTTAAACAGAAATGCAATCGAGAAATATAAAAAAAAATATATTTTTGCAAAAAAATATAGGAAAGGAAATATTTTCGAACAATAGTTAGGAAATTGATAAGTGGTCAACAGGCAAAACAGAAAAAAAACTTTATAATTGAGTTCAGAGAAGCATAAAATAAAGAAACAAAAAACTTTTTGCCAATGCTTTTAGTTTTAACGAAAAATGTGATGAAGAAAGAGCTCACCAAATATTTGAAAACTAAATTATTGTTCTATTTGTTTTTTCATAATTTTTAAAAATTTTTTTAAGGTAAAATAATGCGAAGATTATTGAGATTTAATAAATATTAAGAAATACTTTTTAGGATTCCAGCAGCATTCGTACATTCCTACATTCCTACATTTGATATTCTACATCGAATTTGTGATTGGGTAAACTTTTTTATCGGATGACATTTTATCGTCCTTATCTGGGACTTTTAACGTTTTTTATTTCGAATTATGATAAAAAGTTTAACATTATTAATGTAAATTTAATTTATTAAGATCTAAATAATATTTTGTTTAAGTCATGACTAAAAATTGCAATACAACTCATTTAATAACGAATGTGACGTTAAAAGTGACATTTTAAATAATTACATTCGCCAAATTTTTTTTCTTTGGAACAAACCCTTCTATAAATGAAATAAAAATGTAGTACTCAAACGTAGCCGTTAAAATTATTAAAACTGTAAATTCCTCTTAAAAAATTTTTATCTGTTGTTGACTGAAATAGTTGTCCATTTTTAAAGCACAAACATATGAATAAACATTTTGCACAAATTATCAGATTTAGGACAAGCTGAAAAGTAGGTACCTTAGATATCAGTACCAGGATATGGAGCAATAACTCTTTAATAAGTTATCTCGATTATTTTATACATTTCACTTAGACTATTTTTTTATGACTGGGAAAGCACTATTTGTCAGGCAGCAGTGTCGCCAGCCTTAATGTTTACACTAATCACGAAGAGCTGTTTTCCGTTTAACTCTAGATCATGGTGGTGTTGTAAAGTTGGTATCAATACCAAAGTTAACATCATTCTGCACTTACATAATATTTTATTTATTTTTTTTTTAATTTTCCACTCAGGATTTAAGCCGTAGAATATTACAAATGAATTAAAATATACTTTTTGCGGCTTAGGTTCATTTTTTAATTTAGTTTCTAAAAATTTTAAAAAAGAAAAATTATTAACAAATATATACAGACGTTTTCCAAAGAAAACAAGAAAACTTAGACACTAGCAGAATGTAATGACGATTTTGTGGACCGCTACATCCTTCTTTGGTACTCCTCACATCTATCTACATTTATTTTATTTGTTTTCACATTAAGATTTCATTAAATTTTTTACTGATTCAATTATATAATTAATTAAAAAATAAAAACAACATATTCTAATTAAATAATAATTTTTCGATTATACATTTAATTAAACAAGATAATAATTTTCTAAACAAATAAATAATTGAATCAATTAAAAATGTAATAAAAAAATAAAATCATTACAATATGTGCGAAAACTATTTTCTCTGTAC
Organism: Cistogaster globosa; assembly: GCA_937654795.1. Taxonomy (NCBI): domain Eukaryota; kingdom Metazoa; phylum Arthropoda; class Insecta; order Diptera; family Tachinidae; genus Cistogaster; species Cistogaster globosa. The sequence goes on from OW569407.1 coordinate 20,624,697, forward strand.
TGTCACGGAGGTTAGTACGGCTATTTTTCATTGAACTCTCATTTATTTTCCAAACTTCCTGACCCTTGAACTGTAATTTCAGCAATGCAGATGATCGACATGTGTTAGCCAATTTCATGTGATTTTAGTAACACAAACAATACTTTGCTAGTAGTGAAAGTAGCTCTGTTTAGCCGGCAACAATAACAGCAGCATTAGCTTTTTGATCTTTTCAGATTGTATGGAATTGCCATTTTAATTTAATAACAACATAAACATTCAGACAAATAATATACAAATAGTTCTAAAATAGGAAAAGTATAAGTATAAACATTGAGTATAAAAATTATTTTGTGACTTCTAATTAAACATATTGCAGTACAGCTAAGAATTCCTTCCAATTTAATAGCAGCCAAATAACTGAGGTACCCCGTAATATCGAAAAGGGAGATACTTCAATTTATACTGATAGCAAGACCGAAATTAGATAATAATGACCGAAGTGTGTGAAAAACACAGCGATAAAACTAAGCAATTTTTAGCACCTTCCGTATTACAAGTACGTGCTACCAAGGCAGCACGGGACTTTCTAAATTTGTGGCTAAGTCTGGTTGAATAGATCTTCTATTCAGTGACTTGCAGAAATTGTCAGGATGAGCAGGAAAACAGCCTGTGTACTGATGTCTATAGAGCCTGCCTAAAGTCTTAAGAGGAAAAAACCTTTCATTGGATGGTTCTAAAATTCCTTGCTTCCGGATTGTTTGATACCTTTATTGTAGGCACACCTGTCTTTTCTTTCTTCTTACTAGTGTGTGTTTCTTTTTTCCTTTATAATCTGGCTAATCTACAGCCCTTCTTATACTTATTGAATAATCTTTTGTCTGATACTTGTCTGCAGTTTTTAGTTTTTGAAACCAGATGTAAAATTATCAGATCCAAGTTAGCTGAAGTATGTCTTTTATGTGGGAAATAAAAAAACGTTTAACAATTAAATCACGAGAATAATTAATTAAAGTTAATAATCAATATCGGCGATTTTAATAATTTTGACGTGGTAATTAGCGCGATATTTTAAAGTTTTACATTACGTTTTGAAAACGTAACACACTGAAGTTCTTTTTTTCCTTGTTTTGTTGGCATCATAGCAAGTGGCACCGTCCTGTTAGAACAATACATCCTCCAAGTCCTTATTCTCAAAATATGGTCACAATAAACCCGCTATCACCTTGCGATAGGCAACACCATTTACGGTAACTGCTTGACACATAGCATTAGTAGTTAGCCAGTGGTCGGCTCGCGAGAAGCAATAGAGCCCACTATTTAGTCTACAAGAAAAAAATGATCCAAGAATATGGATAACAGGCAGTCACAAATTTCTATAGATATATTCTTAAGAGAACTTATTTAATAATGAAAGTACTATGCCCCTCAATCGTTACAGTGGTGAAGTCTTCTTATAAAAGGTGACACAGAATCGAAAAGTTTAGTTTCGACAACGTAAACTTCTAGTTATGATAATTTTTTGTCTTTAAGGTTGAACACCTTACACCCATTTCGACCATTTGTTTTCTAATTACGTTAATGTATAATGCGAAAACATTTGCCGAAATCTCTAGATAATTTTTTATGAATTTAAAGTAATTCATTGGGATTTATTTTGCAGTCCTTTGGCGCACATATGGTACTGATTATTCACAAAATACACTATCAAACTTACAACAGTTTTGAAAATTCTTTGTAAATTGAATTTTAAACACATATTTCTCGATGGTTGTTCTAAATCACAAAACCATTCAGACATCTTTATTGGAAACCGCAGATGCAATTTTTTCAAAAAAGGAGAATTTCAGTCATAGTGAAATCCATATTGAGTGATAGAGATATTAAGATTTTTTAAAGACAATCACTAATGTAGGAAATTCGATATGTCACTACAGATAGCTAGACATCGGAAAATACTTTTGATGCCTTAAACCAGAGTGGGGAATCGTTCCTCGCTTAAAACGTGAATAATGCTGTAAATTATACTCTCAGTCCCTCAACAATGTGAGCTGAGAGGCTTGAGCTGAAGGCTTAGGCCTACAATTTCTAAATAACTTACGACTTAAAAATGTCACTCTACGGCCGTCACAAGAAACTATGTAATTTGTTATCAACAGACAATTGTTACAATTCTTCCGTCCTGTTTAAAGAGCTTAAGCCCACGAAACTTACAAATTAATTTGCGGCAGGGCTTATGTACGAATATCCTGCAGTCGGAATTAATATAAACAAAAACACTACAGGGTTATTTACATATATAATAAGAACATTTATAATAAGAATCTAAGTGAATTAATGGTCCCAAACTAACAGCCTACCTCCACCTTTGCAGATATTTTCTGGCGAAAACATGGCTTAAATTACGAAGCATAGGAAATTTGTCAAATTTTTTTTTCTTCGTTTTTAGAAGCGTTGTAGTCTGTGTTTATAAATACAACTTTTAAAACTATAACTTTTGTAGTCCCTTAAATATTTCATTCATAATTTTTTTCTCAAATTCTGTGTTTTTTAAATTATTGTAATAAAAAATAAAACTTGGGACCACTTAAAATTATTACGTTCTAAAATTGTTTTTCAATCAATAACACCCCCAATTCTAAATCAAATTTATATGTTAAAATAAATGCATAAATTATCAGCAGCTCTAGTAGAGAAATATACGAGACAAACAAAATAGACTTCGATTTAAATTTAAGAAAAAAATTACAACACACCTCCATTCTACTACTGGGTAAAAGTAACAACATAACGAAAAGTTATACACAGCGCCAACTGGACGCGCCAATTACACCAAACGGTTGTCAAACTAGTAAAGCTGTGTGACACATATGCAACCACGGATACAAACACACAATCATTGGCATACATTTTCCACCGCACATATATTTGAATGCACATGCACATGAACATGCCCGTACAACCGTAAATACAGATTCTTTGTAAACTGTGGAAAGTTGAATTTTTTCATGCATTGAACACAAATTTTATTTTGCAACACAACTAGGAAAATTTCACGACAACAGAACACATTAGTGGTAAATTTTTATCTCCTTTTAAAATATCTATTGCGATTTCCATTTTCAAAGAAGTCACTGAAAAGTTAATTTGACGACAGCTTAAGTTCTTAAAAGTGTCACAGATTTTTATAAAGCAATTGACAAAATTTGAAAGAATTAAATTTACAGAATTAAATTGCATGATGTATCAAATACAACCTCAATGGTAGTGAATACGCTGTTGTAGTTTCTCTTCTAAAGGTACGGTCAGACTAGTCAAATATTTGACCAAAAGAACGTAACCACTAAATTATGGAAACAAATTGTTGTTCTTCTAAAATACGTATTAAGAAATATAAGTTCATACTGAATATAAAACAGCAATATATCGCATTAATTGTGTTATAAGTCGTCATTCGTAATGATACTTGCATAAACATTTGTAAAAATAGTGGTTACGCTTTTTTGGTCAAATATTTGACTAATTTGACAGTACCTTTAGACTTCCAATAACTTGAAAATTATTAAAGTAAATATTATAAAATTTAAATTCAATTCATTATTTAGGCAACACATTTATACAACTTTTCTTGTATCTGGCGAATTTATGTGTTTTTGACAGGCAGTGAAAGAGTCTGTTTAATAATTATTTTTAAATGCATCAGCTATTTTTTTTGCTTTCTCTTACTTTCATAATTCTGAAATAAATTTTTTAAAGGAAGCTTTTCATTAAAAAAACAAACAACACGAATTTTAGAGCATTAACCCGAAATCCATAAAAATTTGTTGAAATTGTAAAGTTTTACAAAATGCCTCGCAATCATGAAGGAGGCGGCTCTATAGCTGTAAAATGTAAGACGTATCCCTAATAGTTTCCCTTTAACAATCTCTTCGCACATACCTAAACCTAATCTCCTCTTCTTAAGGGTGCTCCATTATAAAAATGATATTGTCATAACATTTTTTTCCGCCGGGGTTGCTATCCAAAGAGTGTACCTAAAGAAATGAAATGTATGATTATTTTGCGTATATTATTTAGCCCGAACATTTTTTTAGATCATACGTACCATCTATATTCAATACATATATATAATTTTTTTCATAGCAGCGATTGGTTGTGATTGGTATCTCCGTGGTGAAGCTATTGTTCTTGCATTGTATTCTTAGAATATTCTCGATAACATTAAGCATAAAACGGCGAATGCAATTCATCTATTTTTAAAAAACAAGGAAGAATAGAAAAAAGTGCTATCTGAAGATGAGACAGATGAGTCAGGGCCCAACTATAATGTGCATATACAAGCTTATGCCAACTTACACAACTGTGCAAATACATATAAATCAAATGTGGTAAACTATAATGTACTTGAGAGAACTTTTCGTTAAGTTTCGTCAAATGTCATTTGCTTAAGCAATGTACGAAGCTGATCGTACATTCCGTACAGAAACAGCTAATTGCGCTTGGTGTATACATACATAAATCAATAAATAAAAAATTGCAGTGGAGAGCGACATTGAAAAAGATTTTTTTTTAATTTAATAGAAAATGTAAAAAAAGAAGGGTTTATATGAATGAAAATGATGCGTTTTTGTTATAACAATTCGCTATAATTTTTTTAATTGCTTTCAAATTAAATCAGTGACAACGTTGCATCTTTTGGTACTTTTCACTAAAAATACATAAAAAAACATGCCTTTTTTTATCGAATTTAATTGAAAACTAGTAAAAGAAAGTACTTTTATTTAAATCAATGTTATTAAATATATATATTATATTATTTCGATGCCTTTTTCTTTACAAGTTTTATTTATTTAAAAACATATATATTTTTGGGAAAGTACGATTTAAAAATGAACGTGCAACTGTGGCAAATTATTTTTTAAATTTATGTAAGTTCATTGTAGCCACATAAAAATCTTTAAAGAATTACCTAAGCATTTGACAGGCTTTTCGTTGGGTTTTTGACATGAGCTCAAGCTAGCTTTTGCACATTATAGTTGGGCCTTCATTCGTCAAAGATAGTCGAAAGAAACAAGTAAGAGTGCTATATCCGGATATGTTAAAACTTTTATACCCTTCTCAATATGTGTGTAACCACATGTACCATATTGCAGAAGTCCCATTGACTTTTTTCAAAAATTTTAAGTTTTACTAGGGATGTTGTTGTCCCAGCTTAGTAAATGAAAAGGTTGCTGTATCAGGTGAAAAGCTATTCCATTTTTTATCCGTTTTACAATTTATTATAAACGCAACCACCTGTAAGAACTCAAACAAAACTTGAACAAAATATATGGAAAAATTATAGGCAGGCGTTATTTTGCCAGCTGCATCAAGGAATATGGACTGATTTCGGTGATTTTCAATTGTAAAATTTTTTAACTAAGTCTGATCGATTGACGTATTTAATTTTTTTCTAGCTTATTTAGTGTCTTGGCAAAGTTGATTCCAACACATACGAGGATGGATAAACGAACAGCGCTCAGTCAACTTTGCTATATATAAAAACTTAGAATATATAAACTTTATAGGGACGGATTTGGATATTGTTGGAATTGCAAATGAAATGACAAACTTACATATATACATACATATCTTTTTCCACTTGTAGTGAAATGTATAAAAAGGCGATGTAGATCACAGGAATGAGAAAACGAAAATGATTTGGACGATAGTGATCGTATGTGAAACCAAGATAATTCTTATCCAAAGAAAAATTTAAGCCATTAAGTCAAATACAAATACAAGCCATAAACTGGGTAAAGGCGTCTTGATGATGCTGTTTAAAGAGCAGTTAAGAAAAATAATGATGATTTACCGCAATTCAAATCATCGTCTCAAATAGAAGAAAATATAACCAATGATGGAAAATAAGGTTTTGTCTTCATAAGAAACTTATAAAAAATAAAGAACTTGTGTGGGGACCACCTCAAGGATTCAAAATATAGGGTCAATATGATTTTAAATTATTTTCGAGCTGAATTTGACCTACATTTTGTTTTTCTTCTTTCGGGACAGTTATACCAGTAGAATAAAATTTTTGTATAGCAATGCCCTTAACAAGTGGGGCTGTGTCTAGAAATAAAGGTGGAGACAAGTTAATGTTACTCCTCTAAGGACGACTCCAGCATAGTTGTGAGTCTTTTTGTGTATATCTACTATTTCATACACCTTTCAACCCCGATGAGAAGCCATGTGCTCTTATCACAACTGAAAAATTTTTTGCCAAGTTTTCTTTTTTATTCGAACCGCACAAGTTGTGAGGTTCTACCATATCGAAATGGAAAAATTGTGCAATATCTCACCTCTTAATGCACATGTCTAATACATATATGTTAGAGTAGTGTCTTGCCTACGAATTTCTCCAAAAAAAAAAAAAAAAAAAAAATGAGAAATAATAAACATGTATTTGTAATAGAGAATGTTAATGGAATGTTCAACAGATGCTGATTGTACAAATTAGGGACCTGTTTTAATAAGTCTGTTATTATGTTTATCTATAACGGTTCAAAAAATAGGCACATAGAGGTCAAATTAAATCACTTTTGAACACACCCTTTAATTTTTATATTTATTTTTGTATTACTTTTTGCCATTAGAAGCTATAGTGATACACAGTTTTTTTTAATTATAAAGTGATTCCCTTTACGGTTCAGAATACACGTAAAAAAAACATATATGTTGTATGAGGACACCCTTTAATTTTTAAGTTTAAGAACTTTTTTTAAAACGGGATCAACTTGTAAACATCACCTTTCAAATAAAAAAGATTTCCAAATCGATCCAGAAATGACTGAGTTATAGAGGCACAAATATAAAAAATAACATTCAGTCAAATTGATAACCTTCTTCGATATCTTCTATAATTATTTGAAACAACCTGGCTTAATATTTCAGTAAAAATCTCAATATAAAATATTTACTTTAATCGGCTAAGGTAAACTGACAATAACACAGTTACAAATACACGGGTCAATAGACATAAGCTAGCAAACAAATACACACAGAAAAAAAATTCATTTAGAAAATACTATCAGAAAGCAGTTGTCAATAAACTTTTACTTAAAGGCAAACACCAAGAAAGTTTTTACATTAGATTAAAAAAGTAACAAAAAAAAATGTATTAATTAATCAATGATTAGTATTTGCCACTTACAAATTAAAGGTGTTAATTTATTTATATTTAATATTTTTAATAATTTTCCATAAGAAACAAAAATTTTTTTCTGTGTAAACAGTAATAATACAAATATTTTACAAAAGTAAATTTATACTGATGCCTATAAAGTTTTTTCTCTTTTTTGTTTTTTGTTTTTTATTTTTTGTGTTGTAAGATTTGTTTGCATATGTATTCATGCCTGAGTAAATGTTTATGATACTGAAAGCGAGAGAATGTTAGCTCATACACTGACTGTCAGTTTTCTATTCCAACAAATCCTTTGTGAAAAGAGCAATGTCATTTGAAATACCAAACAATTTATCATCATCTACATATCGCAAAGCATTCAGCCTTTAGCATTTAACATCAAACATAAATTCAATCGCCTTATCCACAATTAACAGCAAATGCAAGTATTGTATACGACTGTAACGAATTTTGAAAACTTTATCAAATGGTTAAGAGCAAAATATTTGCTAAAAGAATTCTAACTAAGGATTTTAGCAATATTTTCTATTTTAGCAGACGTATAAGGAAAATCAGCTAAAAATTAATAATAATTACAATAAGTTTATTTTCATTTAGGATATGTTTATTTTAACAGTTTTTACTTTATTTTCCGTTTTACTTTAAATTTAGGATAATAAAGAATTATTTTTATTAATTTGTTCTTAAATTTAGGGAAAATTAACATTTTATAAGCAATGTGTGTATGGAGAAAGTCATCATTATTTTTACTGATGGTTCTCTTATGGACGGTAGAGCAGAAGCTTCTAAAGTCCGCGTTTGGGGTAATACCTCTCCATCTACCAGCCAGAAATGCTTGGGTTGCTGCCTGCATTAGAGAACTTGCTGGAGTCGAGTATATGGAAGAAAGGTTCTTATTACAATTAAGAGCCAGTCGGTTATAAAACGTATGAGGCCAGTGAACGTGTATGCCAATCTAGTCCTGAAAAAAGTCTGAAAATTTGACAAGTCTGCCTCGGTTAATGAGGTAACGTTTATGTGGGTACTTAAGCACAGCTGGGATTGGAGTAGCAGACCAACTGGCAAAACAGCTATCTGTGAACCAGAACAAAGAGTACCACTGGCCTTATGCAATGAAAAGGTGTAGGGGGACTACTAAATTTAGAAAGGCTCAAACGCCCCCTTGCAGGATTTCAGTAAGGTGTTCAGATATATTAAAGTGCTCTAAGTTAGACAACTGCGTTAGTGACAGTTCCTGGAAATTTTAAGTATCAATTTGCCAGGATAGAGATTAAGGAATATGGATCTTGTAGACAACGCCATGAAGAGGCACTGGCTGGCATAGAACTGAGGACTATTAGCAGAGGCTTGTTAAAATGGACGCCATTGGAAATCTGAGCCATATGTATTGTTGAGAACCTAAGATCTGGCAACCCCTGTTGTTTTTGTCTGTATGTGGTTGGTAAAAACAGAAGGTGAACAAGTTACTTCCATCACAATTGGGTGTGTGTATAGAAAAATACAACAACTAGCTAACACAAATTGAGAGAGATAGAGGTGCATGCTGTAAGTCTGAAGATCATGAACTCGAGCCCACTTTCGAACATGCGTGAAAAGGAAGAATTAAAATTGTATGTGGTTGAGGTTTAATGGTCTGTGGATAGTTTTGGTTACTGAACATGGCATCGAGTAGTTCATGTTCCGGTTTGGTCTATTGCGAAATGAAAATGAATGGCATATGCTACTATCGTCTGCGAAACAATAGATAGAGTTGAAAGTCGGACGCAGAAGGCCGTTAAGAAAAATAGGGTAGGAGAAAGGATAGAATCTTGCGGTGCCCCTGAATTATGACAAATTTTCCTTCAATTAATTGAACTCATTTCCTAAAACAATTTTTCTTCGCCTAAATTATAGATATAATTCCTTATTATTATAAATAGTACTGATAATATACAATTGAGAGAGATTTGTGTTGCAAACGTTATAACAAACCAAATAGATTTACCTGTATATTGTGAATTTAAGGAAAAAATATTGCACAAGAAATTATTACAGGAAAAAAATGAAATATATTGTATAACTATACGTTACATGCTAAAGTTGTTTCAAACCTTCTGTTCATTTACGATGTGTTTGAAAAAAAAAATAATAATGAAAACATTAAAAAGTTAAAAATTGATAATTGTTAAAACTGGTAAAACTGCAATCAATAAAACATGACGGTGCACTGTGAAACATATTGCAAGAAGGCAAATTATATTAATTTTTATAGGGTCACATATTTTTAATCAACTGACTGCAGAATGCAAACCCTTCAAAACCTAAAAAACCCCTTAATTCTGCATAATCTTTATAGCATCTGGCTGCGTTTTTAAACATATTTTCTAAAAAATCAATTTTATTTAATAAAATAACTTATTCTAAGTTATACCCAGAATCTTTTAATTTTGTGTATTTTCTTTGGTTCGTCTTAAACCAGTAATATATTCAAGTCTGAGCTACTCTGCCGTGACAGGACTAGACTTGTCTAAAGTACCAGAATAGTCTAAAGATATTTATTGCAACAATATTACCAGATCCAGTCTATGGCATTAAGATATCAAACAAGGTAATTCACAACAACTTAAGAAACTAAAAAATTATCATTCATTTAGCCCAGTTGTCTGTAGTAGTGATACTTATGTCGAGACAATCGCAAGGAAGATGTTGATTTTTGTTCAGAAACATTTTAAAATCATTGTCACAAATAACCATTGTAATTTTTTTCATTTGAGATATTTATTTAATTATAATCCATCATAATAAATACTTATTAAAATTTAATTATGAACTTAATAAATAAAGCCAAAATTTTTCTTTTACACTGATTATACTCCAAAGCAGATTATAGTCCAAAGTACCTAAGTTATTAAAATGTGTTTTAAATGTTCTGTAGGATTATAAATATCCAATTTAGTCATAAAGAGATTAAAGTAGGCCATAATATAATAATTTAAAACATATTTTGTTTGTATGTTACAGTGTTAATGTTGTTTTTGAAAAATATATGACTCAAAAAATGACAAATTTTTCATTATGCATGAAAAGTGTTTGTTTTAAATACAAAATTGCTCTTAAATTTTGATGACCTCAATTGGTTTACTCTATTAAGTAAAGAGGATAGGATAAGCCATTCTTGAGGTATACCAAGATACGACTTCCAACCATATCCATTTTGAGCTGCTTCAACCCAAAACCATACGCAAAGAAAAAACATGGTTGAGCTAATCATATTATTAGAGCATTATATTATAAGTGAATTATATGGTCTTAAGCAAATTATAGTTTTGTTAAGCATAGTAAAAATATTTTTGACAATAATATTGTAAAAAATAAACATAATTATTACTAAAGTATAAACATTCTATAACATTACGTGACCGTAATGTTACAAGAAATTATTTTAAAATATGAACTTAAAAGAGAGCTAATGATAAACTGATTAATTACAATTTGTAGCAGGTTATGTAGATGTCCTTGAATCGAAAAAGTATTCAGACGCTTCATTTATAAAAATATTTTTAAGAATATGTTAAATGTCCAATTCATGTTCAAAAATAAAAATTTATTATTTAAAATTTTAAATCACGGGAATATTTATTAATTGAATTTTAAACTTTAAAAATTCGTGCTAATTATCCCGATCGTATTATTAAAAAATTTTAATTATTCAATCGCAAGTGCCCGTGCAAAAAATAAAAATAAATTATCATAGTGTTTTGTGATATTTTGTTATTGTTTTTATTATATTTTTCAACATCTTTTAACTGTATAAAAGAGCCGAAAAAAAGTCAGCCGTATACAGTGGATAAAGAAAATTAAATCATTGTTGATTATTGTCGTTTTTTGCTTAAATTTTGATTTTTGTCTTCACTCTATTGTCTGGACAAAAATCTTAAGTTAATTTAAAATGTTTGTGAGAAGTTTCCTGAAGAGCTAAGTAAGCGGTAGCGAAATGGCCATCGAAACGTGCTTTCACCTTCAACAGTCAATATCGGTAATTTTAATAATACGGTCAGGCTAATTAGTACGAATTTTTAAAGTTTAATATTAAATTTTTTATTGTAGATATTTTTGTAAGAAGAACATAACATGTTTGATTGTCACACATAAATATGGTTATCTTTGGCAGAAATATGGTCTGATTAAGAACAATTAACTTGTTGCGTTCTTCCAAGAACGAAACCAAAACATATTTAAGGCACCCCCTGTATTAGTTTTAATTATATTTTGATTACATTCGAACAAGCCTAACATGTTATGTTTATTATTAATATATTGTGGTGACAAAAACCATTTTATTTTGAATTTATTTAAAAATTATTTTATTCAATATGTACAAACTTCATTTGTACAAAAAATATTTCAATTTAAAAATAACGGACAGTTATTTTAAAAGTGTTATAATGAATTTAAATAATGAGAATATCGCTTAACTTTTTTTAATTAATTGAAACATTGAATTGAATTTGCTTAATAATTAGTAACTTATTTAGTTTTCGTGGTATCTAATTTAAGAAAAAATATCAATTGTAGTTTAAAGCTTGTGCTGTTAACATCATTAACCTTTCCTTCAAATCTAAAAATTATTAAAACTAAAATTGTAAAACCTGAAATTTTACTGAATTACATACATATATCCTGAAAAAAAAAGGAAACCCAATTTATTGTTATTTGCTCAAGAAGAAATAAACCTACCTATGTATGTATACTTACCTATTAACCTGAAAAGAAGAAATCCAACTTACCCGTGAAAAGAAGATACTTACCAACATTTTACCGAGCCGACGAAACCTGCAAATAAATACTTACCCAAACAAGTACTTTATATAAGCCCCAGCTGCATAAATCAATTATCAACCACAAAATTTAAATAATTGCCCAAAATTATTCATGGTCCTATTGAAGCAACAATAAAAACCAGCGAAGATAAAACTCAGTGTCTCTGCAAACGGAGAGCAAAATACTCACCACAATCTACATAAAAAAGGAAAAAATGAGGTAAACCAATTATTAAAAGTCAAAGTCATCAGTCTTAAACAAAACACAGTAAGTCAAAGATCAAATATACCTACATATGTACTACATAAAACTAAAAAGTGAAGAAAATTAAATTAAAAAAGAAAAGAGTGCTAAAACACAATTAAAAATTTAGAATTAAAATAATTAAAATTATTTACTTACTAGAATAAAGTTCTGTGCAAAATATTTGGAAGAAAACCGTTAGTAAATATATGTATATGAATATATATGTGCATATGTACATACTTATGTGTAAAAATGCCGGTACTTACGGTACTTTTTTAAAAGAAAAAAAAGGTCAGAAGTGAAAAAGTGAAAACAATATACGTTTATATATACATATATATATAAATATGTATATATATGTGTGTACGTTTACATATGTATATATAGTAAAGAAATCTTCTTAAAGAATAAAAAAAAGGGAAAAGGCAATTTAAAGCAAAAATTAAGCCAGTTTACAAATGTACAAATACATACATATGTACAGAGAAAAAATTAAAAACAAGAAATTTAAAGTTAAATATTTTGCGGTTATATATTGTGCATTGTTACATAAAGAAGAAATTCTTCAAAAAACATAAATACCAACCTAACAAGTGTGAAAGGAAATTTTGTACATATCTACATATCAAGAACACAAGGTATTTATTTTGTTTATGCACATATGTACATTATTATTATATCACATGCAGAAAAAATGGATGCCGCTATATCCATAATAAAAAACCCTTTAAGTTCTAGAAAGTTCATTTGTACATTCTCTTTGATATTTTAATTGTGTGGTGAATTGTATGTTGTGCAATAACCAGGTCTCTTTCTTTGTTTTCTCTTAAAGTTAATCCAAATACATTTTTCTAATTCATTAAAAAAGATTAATCTCTTAAAAACAAAACATACAGTCCACTAAAAAAAAAAAAAAAGTAAAGAAAATAACATTTTATTACAAAAGTAAAACACAGTGAAATCTTAAATTACAACTACACTTGTTAAAGAAAAAATTAACAAACAAAAGATATTTTAAAGCGATTAAGAAAACAAAGAACAAATTGGATTAATTAAAAATTTTTAAAAAATAGTAGCGTGTGTCTTTCAAATTAATATTTAAATTTAATTCTTTAAAATTTATTCATAAAAAATTGATAACATAAAATTTTAAATAACATTATTTAAAAATAAATTATTTATGACAATTGGTTTAACTTATTCTTCTTAAATTAAAATGTCTCTTTATGATTTTCAACCCTTCAATTACTCAGCTTTAAAAAATCTTATTTAACTCTTAAGGAGATATAGAAGAAAAAGGTAATTTAAAGACATTGTATTTCATTGTATAAGAAATTTTTCTCTTATTTATTTACAAACATTACTTACTCTTTGCATTTTTCTTACCCTGTATATTATACTTACTCTTTGCATTTTACTTACCCTTTATGTTATATTCACTCTTTCAAATGTACCTACTCTTTTAATGCATTTATAATCTGCAAATTATACACCCAAAAAATTGGTATAGTTCAGAATTACCATAACAAAAATAACCTTACGCTCGAAAAATTCACTAAGTAAGAATATTAAACTTACATACCAAATAAATTCGTTATACAAAACGGAAATTTCCTTTAAACTAAAAAGAAAAAAGTAACATTTAAAATTTTGTTTTGAAGGGAAAATAGCTATAGATGAAAAATAAAACATAATTTAATAATTTTTAATAAAGAGAAATAACTCAAACTTTACATGAAAATTTATTTTTTCCAATCACATAACATGTATGAATAACGGATCGCTCTGCTCTATATTTACTTGATTATTTTGCAAGCTGTGCGAATTAATGAAAATAAACGTATGGAATTTTGTGTTAGAATTAATTTATATTCATTTTAAAACTAGAAAATTTTTCTAGTGCTATTACTCATAGCCCCTATCAACTGGGTAAAAATAAATTTTTTCGAAGTTTTTAATCAATTTCTATTCATTTTGTTGCTATTACTCTTAGCCCCTATCAACTGGGTAAAAATAAATTTTTACGAAGTTTTTGATCAATTTCTATTCATTTTGTTACTAAATTTTTTTAGTGCTATTACTCATAGCCCCTATTAACTGTGTAAAATACATTTTTACGAAGTTTCTCGATCAGGTTTATATTCATTTGTTACTAAAGTTTTTTGCTATTACTCTATAGCCCCTTTCACTGAATATAAACAGATTTTACGAAGTTTCTTCCTCGATTTTCTATACTCATAATTTTTTTTAAAAACATCTAGTGCTATTACTCATAACCCTACCCAGCGAATATAAATAAAAAGAACGTTATTACTAATTTTATTCTCTATATTTTTATTTCGCCTATTGGTTTCTGTTGTTAATATTCTTATTTAATAAGCAACTTTTCCCTTAGCATACAGAAACGTAACCCATTTAAATTCAACACTTTTTTATCTCTCTGAAGTGTAATAGGTGATATACATTCATACAACGTTTCTATATTACAATTGTTCTCTTGTTCCCTAAACCCTACAACTCCCGAAATAAAAGTCTTTATTTTCCTAAACATTTGTCAAATACTTATCTCTTTATTCTGTTATAATACGTAAATATGCCTAATACATTACGTAGTGATTACAATCCCTCTCCCAAAGAACATTTTCAGTTTGATTGCGATCATTTATTGAAATTTTGTGAAAAGTTCAATACAACCCCACTTGAAGACCAAACTGAGACGATTCTCGAGGTCAAATTGAAGGACTTAGATACAAGGTGGGGAAGAGTAGATTCTTCCTACGAAGGTGTCATATTAACCAAAAGCACTGAAGTTACTGAAGAATTCAGGCAAGAGGCGGCCGATAAGTTTGAAAGATGCTCAGAAGCTTACTACCAGTGCACCTCACAGATGTTAGACTTAATGAAGGTACTTCAGTTAGATAGCCCAAGTAACGCGAGATTTCAATCGACTTCCAGATATTCTTCGTACCCTATTGCTTCCGGTCAAACTTTCATTCAAGACAGCTCAGTTAATTGCATAAAACTGCCTCCCTGTGACACAGAAGTGTTTTTAGGCAGCTATGAACAATGGCCCTCCTTTCGTGACATGTTCACTGCTGTGTACATTAATCACACAAAACTTACCCCAGTCACGAAACTCTATCACCTTCGAAATAAAACGAAAGGTGAGGCAGGAGCAATAGTGAAGCGATATCCCTTATCACATGATAACTTCGAGCTTGCGTGGAATTCATTTAAAACACGTTATGAAAATAAACGTGTCTTAGTCGACAATCAAATACGAATTCTTTTTGATATCCCATCAGCAAAAAGTGAAGATAGCGAATCAATAAGAAGAATTCAGTCGTCTGTAAATGATTCATTAGCAACCCTAAGAACTCTTGGTGTCGAAGTAGAGAGCTGGGATCCGATTCTCATTCGGTTGATTTCAACTAAACTCCCAGATGTAACTCTAGCCCTTTGGGAACAGTCGCTTACAAATCCCCGTGAGCTTCCAAAATGGACTCAGATGTCGCAATTTCTGATTGATAGGTATGAAGCAGTAGAAAGGTTTAATAGCATAAAAACTTCGAAAGATTGCTATACTATCACAAACCCTAAACCAAAATTACAAACGTACATATCGCAAGAGAATTTGTACTCGCCTTCTTGCAAGTTATGCAATGAAAATCACTCTCTTAGAATATGTCCTAAATTCCGTGCTTTCACAGTACAACAGAGAGTCGATTTCGTTTTTAAAAACAAGTTTTGTAACAACTGCTTAGCCTTATCCCACCTCAAAGCAAACTGTAGTAGTAAACATACTTGTCTCTATTGCAAGAAGCCTCATCACACCCTGTTGCATATGGGACGGGGAACTCAAAACTTCGAAAACACTCGGCACAGAGACAGTTCAAAAGTTACCACTGAAGGTAATCAGAAGTCCCTTACAAAAGAATCTCAACATGTTAAAAATGATGAACTTCCTAGTTCATCACGGACATTTCATGCGAATTGCTCTATAAGCAATGAAAATATTTTATTACGTACAGCACTCGTACAATTAGAGCACAGAGGGGAGCTCTTTACAGTAAGAGCACTAATTGACCCGGGATCACAACGTACATTTTTAACTGAAAGAGTTAGACAACGCCTTCGAATACCGTTTCAAAAGTCTCATTTCCAAATTATTGGTATTGGTGGTCAAAAACATTCGGCTACCAAAGAATGTGAGGTGGTTTTATATGCAAAAAGACACACTCTCCGAGTTCCTATTAAGGTAATAATATTGCCTAAAGTGACAAAATACCTTCCCTCCCACTCTTTTGAAGTCCCTTACTCTCTTGAGCTTGCTAATTTAGATCTGGCAGACCCGACCTTCAACAAATCGTCTCAGATAGATCTTGTTCTAGGCAATGATTATGAGCGCTTTATTAACCTTGAGGGAATTAAAAAAAATATTTGTGGTAAAACTTCTGCTTATAACACCATTTTTGGATGGGTTCTTAGTGGCCCTATAAAACCTCAGACAATTCAGGCATTCACAACGTCAGTGATTCCATCTGACACTGTTGATCTCAATAATATCTTAAGAAAATTTTGGGAACAGGAAGAAATTTCTGTAACTCGGCCAAAATCACCTGAGGATGAGATCTGTGAAACATTTTATACGAAAACAACCACACGAAATAAAGATGGTAGATATATTGTTCGACTACCTTTTAAGAACGAATATCCTGATAAAGTCTATTTAGGCTCATCTCGGTACATAGCCTTAGCTCAATACTCCAACATGGAAAAAACCCTATCCAAAGATCCCAAACTTCAAGAACAATACAGAACAATTCTTAATGAATATATTACACTAGACCACATGGAAGAAACCCCATCATGTGAAAATTTTACCCAAGGTAAATTTGAATCCTACTATTTACCACACCATGCAGTTGTGCGCCCAGACCACAAGACGACAAAAGTAAGAGTCGTTTTTAATGCTTCAAGGAAAACCAAATCGAAATTCTCCCTTAATGACATTTTGTATACTGGCCCAACCTTACAAAACGACTTAATATCTGTAATTCTCAATTGGAGAAAGTATAAATATGTTTTCAGTGGTGACATACAGAAAATGTATCGTCAAATTCTAGTTCATCCAGCAGATAGACCTTTTCAAAGGATTTTATTTCAGACCCAAGTTGATAGCCCAATTAAAGATTACCAGCTAAAAACGGTAACATTTGGTGTAAATTGTGCCCCGTACCTCGCGATTAGAACTCTTCTTCAGCTTGCATCAGATTGTGCATCGGTGTACCCTAAGGCAGCATCAGTTCTTCGTAGTGAAACGTATGTTGATGACATTCTGTCTGGAGGTTACTCATTAGAAGAAACCGCTCTCACTCAAACTCAGCTCATTAGTGCATTAGAATCAGCTGGATTCCCACTTAAAAAGATCACTGCAAATGATCCTCGATTACTTTCCCACATTAACAAAGAGGATTTATACGATGAAGATTTTCTTCGATTCCACGACACAAGTGCCACCAAAGCCCTTGGTATCAAATGGAACGCACTAACAGACTTATTTTCTTACACTTTTGTTCCAATTAACCAATCCATAAATATAACAAAGCGGCAAATTCTCTCCTCTGTCGCAAAACTTTTTGATCCCGCTGGGTGGATTGCACCCATTGTAATTAGAGCAAAAATACTGATGCAGCAACTATGGCTGGAAGGAATAGGCTGGGATGAAGAAGTTTCTTTAGACTCTCTACAAAAATGGAATGAACTCTTAAAAGATCTGTCACAAGTAGAACAGATTTCTATATCCCGTTGGATACGCTATTGTCCAACAGAATTAATTCAATTACATGGGTTTTCCGATGCCTCCAAGGCAGCATACTGTGCAACATTGTATATAAGATGTCAAAATAAAGATGGTAATACCTCTTCAAGCTTATTAATAGCTAAAAGTAAAGTAGCCCCTATTCAGACGATCTCTCTTCCCCGTTTAGAACTGAATGGTACGGTATTACTAGCAAATCTTGTTAACTATGTGATTTCATCCCTGGGGCTCAATGTTAGCGAAGTTAATCTCTGGACTGATTCCTCTATAGTTCTAGGTTGGCTCTCAAAGCCTCTATCAACATGGGAAACCTATGTAGCGAATCGGACTTCTCAAATTCACAAATTGGTACCCGATGCAACATGGCATCATATTCCTACCAACGACAACCCTGCAGATCTTGGAACCCGTGGTTGCCAAGTTAAAGATCTTATTCACAATTCCTTATGGTGGCACGGGCCACAATGGTTAACAAAACCATCAACAGAGTGGCCTCAACGGAATCCATTAAAACCCGCTGCAGACCCTAAAGAAACACAATCTATGCACGTTGAAGTAGGAAAAGACGACCTTTTGGGTAACTTTTCTTCATATAAAAGAGCCCTTAGAGTTTTATGCTACGTTTTTAGATTCTTCAACAAATGTATAAAAAACGTCAGGTCAGATGTCCCTCTTAATACGTCAAGCAATTTAACTCAGAGCGAAATGAAGTCGGTTAGATGTCGACTCATCATGCTTAGACAAAAAACCTTTTATTTTGAGGAATATAAGTGTTTATCTAACTCCCTACCATTAACTGATAAAAGCTCACTGAAAATTTTAAACCCATTTATTGATACAAACTTACTTATGCGAGTAAATGGTCGCTTAAGTCAGTCTGCCCTCCCTTACAATGAACGTTATCCTATAATACTACCAGGTAACTCAAGATTATGTAAGCTTTATCTCACTCATCTTCATGAGTTTCTTCTTCACGCGGAATGTAGTTTAATGTGCAGAATGACACAAACTGAATTTTTCATTTTCAGACTGAAACCTCGAGTAAAAGCAATCATTCGCAATTGTAAAACATGTATAATACACAAGCAACTAGCATGTTCACAGATAATGGCACCACTTCCACCGGAAAGATGCAATTTATCATCACCGTTCCAAATAACTGGCATTGATTTCGCGGGGCCCTTTCAGTTCAAAGTTTCGCCATTACGCAAATCCATTTTAGTTAAAGCGTACGTTAGCATTTTCATTTGTTTCAGCACAAAAGCAGTGTATCTAGAGCTTTGCTCGGACCTTTCCTCATCTGCATTCCAAGCGGCGTTCGCGCGATTCGTTGGGAGGCGGGGCCTACCCCAAAGGGTAATATCTGATAACGGAAAAAACTTTTTAGGAGCTAGTAGAATACTCAAACAAGAATTTAGCACATTCTTAAGAACCGCGGCTCAGGATGCATCTCAAAAATATCTTACCCATGGGTTTGAATGGCAGTTTATCCCGCCACACGCACCTCACATGGGTGGCCTATGGGAAGCCGCGGTGAAAAGCTTTAAGTTTCATTTAAAGCGAATAACTGGCGCTCAAAGCTTTACGTTCGAAGAATTTTCCACTATCCTGTCTAGAATTGAGGGTGTTCTGAACTCTCGCCCCATTTCAGCATTATCAGAAGACCCATCAGATTTAACAGCCCTAACTCCCGGTCACTTCCTAAGGAGATCTACTATTGGCTTTTCCGGAGCAAACCTATGCCACTATGTCTCTCATAAATCGATGGGAGAAGTTAAAAATTCTCCATCATCAATTCTCAGTGCAATGGAAAGAGGATTACCTTAAATCTCTCCACAAACGATATAAGTGGAAAACCTCAGCCCCAAACTTACAGGTAGGAGATCTTGTCGTTGTAATGGATGATTTACAACCTCCTCATGAGTGGCGGTTAGGAAGAATTCAACAGACACACACAGGTCCAGACAATAATGTACGTGTCGCAGATGTGCGCATAGCCACAGGAGTTATCACTCGACTAATTGTAAAGCTTTGCTTTTTACCATTTTTGAACGATGAAAATTCTCCCTGATTCTGCATTTTGTCTAACATTAATTAATACCAATCTCTATATTTTTTAAGATTTTTCTTTTAACTATAAAACACCACTACTCATCTTAATCTTAGCTCATCCGTTTCATTTCATTCACTAATAGCTTTTGTATAATTTTCTCTAGAAACAACCGTCGCCTGACAGCAACTCGCCAAAGCAACAGCCGTAGTAACCAGTTACATCGGGATTCTAACGTCTACAAGTGTGTCCTTTGCAAGAAATATCATGCACTGCGATTCTGCAGGAAGTTCTTGAAGATGAGTATCAAAAACCGGGAAGAACTGATTGACAGACATCGATATTGTATAAATTGTCTCGCTCGAAGCCATGATCTGCGAGCATGTACGTCGATGGACACGTGCAAAAAATGTGACAGATTCCACCATACGTTACTGCACCCAAAACCACAACGACACAGGATCACCAAAACCAATAACAACAAACGTCAATATCAACGTCAAAAGCCGTTACCACAACAACAGAAAAAGGAGGACGCTACCGTGTCCAGCACTTCAAATACAAAAGCTATTGTAGAAGCCATAAGATCGTTGGCTAATGTTCTTTGCGCCTCCGACCGGTCATCTTCTGTTGCCTAGGGGCAAGGCCGGCGCTATGTACAAACTTCATTTGTACAAAAAATATTTCAATTTAAAAATAACGGACAGTTATTTTAAAAGTGTTATAATGAATTTAAATAATGAGAATATCGCTTAACTTTTTTTAATTAATTGAAACATTGAATTGAATTCGCTTAATAATTAGTAACTTATTTAGTTTTCGTGGTATCTAATTTAAGAAAAAATATCAATTGTAGTTTAAAGCTTGTGCTGTTAACATCATTAACCTTTCCTTCAAATCTAAAAATTATTAAAACTAAAATTGTAAAACCTGAAATTTTACTGAATTACATACATATATCCTGAAAAAAAAGGAAACCCAATTTATTGTTATTTGCTCAAGAAGAAATAAACCTACCTATGTATGTATACTTACCTATTAACCTGAAAAGAAGAAATCCAACTTACCCGTGAAAAGAAGATACTTACCAACATTTTACCGAGCCGACGAAACCTGCAAATAAATACTTACCCAAACAAGTACTTTATATAAGCCCCAGCTGCATAAATCAATTATCAACCACAAAATTTAAATAATTGCCCAAAATTATTCATGGTCCTATTGAAGCAACAATAAAAACCAGCGAAGATAAAACTCAGTGTCTCTGCAAACGGAGAGCAAAATACTCACCACAATCTACATAAAAAAGGAAAAAATGAGGTAAACCAATTATTAAAAGTTCAAAGTCATCAGTCTTAAACAAAACACAGTAAGTCAAAGATCAAATATACCTACATATGTACTACATAAAACTAAAAAGTGAAGAAAATTAAATTAAAAAAGAAAAGAGTGCTAAAACACAATTAAAAATTTAGAATTAAAATAATTAAAATTATTTACTTACTAGAATAAAGTTCTGTGCAAAATATTTGGAAGAAAACCGTTAGTAAATATATGTATATGAATATATATGTGCATATGTACATACTTATGTGTAAAAATGCCGGTACTTACGGTACTTTTTTAAAAGAAAAAAAAGGTCAGAAGTGAAAAAGTGAAAACAATATACGTTTATATATACATATATATATAAATATGTATATATATGTGTGTACGTTTACATATGTATATATAGTAAAGAAATCTTCTTAAAGAATAAAAAAAAGGGAAAAGGCAATTTAAAGCAAAAATTAAGCCAGTTTACAAATGTACAAATACATACATATGTACAGAGAAAAAATTAAAAACAAGAAATTTAAAGTTAAATATTTTGCGGTTATATATTGTGCATTGTTACATAAAGAAGAAATTCTTCAAAAAACATAAATACCAACCTAACAAGTGTGAAAGGAAATTTTGTACATATCTACATATCAAGAACACAAGGTATTTATTTTGTTTATGCACATATGTACATTATTATTATATCACATGCAGAAAAAATGGATGCCGCTATATCCATAATAAAAAACCCTTTAAGTTCTAGAAAGTTCATTTGTACATTCTCTTTGATATTTTAATTGTGTGGTGAATTGTATGTTGTGCAATAACCAGGTCTCTTTCTTTGTTTTCTCTTAAAGTTAATCCAAATACATTTTTCTAATTCATTAAAAAAGATTAATCTCTTAAAAACAAAACATACAGTCCACTAAAAAAAAAAAAAAAGTAAAGAAAATAACATTTTATTACAAAAGTAAAACACAGTGAAATCTTAAATTACAACTACACTTGTTAAAGAAAAAATTAACAAACAAAAGATATTTTAAAGCGATTAAGAAAACAAAGAACAAATTGGATTAATTAAAAATTTTTAAAAAATAGTAGCGTGTGTCTTTCAAATTAATATTTAAATTTAATTCTTTAAAATTTATTCATAAAAAATTGATAACATAAAATTTTAAATAACATTATTTAAAAATAAATTATTTATGACAATTGGTTTAACTTATTCTTCTTAAATTAAAATGTCTCTTTATGATTTTCAACCCTTCAATTACTCAGCTTTAAAAAATCTTATTTAACTCTTAAGGAGATATAGAAGAAAAAGGTAATTTAAAGACATTGTATTTCATTGTATAAGAAATTTTTCTCTTATTTATTTACAAACATTACTTACTCTTTGCATTTTTCTTACCCTGTATATTATACTTACTCTTTGCATTTTACTTACCCTTTATGTTATATTCACTCTTTCAAATGTACCTACTCTTTTAATGCATTTATAATCTGCAAATTATACACCCAAAAAATTGGTATAGTTCAGAATTACCATAACAAAAATAACCTTACGCTCGAAAAATTCACTAAGTAAGAATATTAAACTTACATACCAAATAAATTCGTTATACAAAACGGAAATTTCCTTTAAACTAAAAAGAAAAAAGTAACATTTAAAATTTTGTTTTGAAGGGAAAATAGCTATAGATGAAAAATAAAACATAATTTAATAATTTTTAATAAAGAGAAATAACTCAAACTTTACATGAAAATTTATTTTTTCCAATCACATAACATGTATGAATAACGGATCGCTCTGCTCTATATTTACTTGATTATTTTGCAAGCTGTGCGAATTAATGAAAATAAACGTATGGAATTTTGTGTTAGAATTAATTTATATTCATTTTAAAACTAGAAAATTTTTCTAGTGCTATTACTCATAGCCCCTATCAACTGGGTAAAAATAAATTTTTTCGAAGTTTTTAATCAATTTCTATTCATTTTGTTGCTATTACTCTTAGCCCCTATCAACTGGGTAAAAATAAATTTTTACGAAGTTTTTGATCAATTTCTATTCATTTTGTTACTAAATTTTTTTAGTGCTATTACTCATAGCCCCTATTAACTGTGTAAAATACATTTTTACGAAGTTTCTCGATCAGGTTTATATTCATTTGTTACTAAAGTTTTTTGCTATTACTCTATAGCCCCTTTCACTGAATATAAACAGATTTTACGAAGTTTCTTCCTCGATTTTCTATACTCATAATTTTTTTTAAAAACATCTAGTGCTATTACTCATAACCCTACCCAGCGAATATAAATAAAAAGAACGTTATTACTAATTTTATTCTCTATATTTTTATTTCGCCTATTGGTTTCTGTTGTTAATATTCTTATTTAATAAGCAACTTTTCCCTTAGCATACAGAAACGTAACCCATTTAAATTCAACACTTTTTTATCTCTCTGAAGTGTAATAGGTGATATACGTTCATACAACGTTTCTATATTACAATTGTTCTCTTGTTCCCTAAACCCTACAACTCCCGAAATAAAAGTCTTTATTTTCCTAAACATTTGTCAAATACTTATCTCTTTATTCTGTTATAATACGTAAATATGCCTAATACATTACGTAGTGATTACAATCCCTCTCCCAAAGAACATTTTCAGTTTGATTGCGATCATTTATTGAAATTTTGTGAAAAGTTCAATACAACCCCACTTGAAGACCAAACTGAGACGATTCTCGAGGTCAAATTGAAGGACTTAGATACAAGGTGGGGAAGAGTAGATTCTTCCTACGAAGGTGTCATATTAACCAAAAGCACTGAAGTTACTGAAGAATTCAGGCAAGAGGCGGCCGATAAGTTTGAAAGATGCTCAGAAGCTTACTACCAGTGCACCTCACAGATGTTAGACTTAATGAAGGTACTTCAGTTAGATAGCCCAAGTAACGCGAGATTTCAATCGACTTCCAGATATTCTTCGTACCCTATTGCTTCCGGTCAAACTTTCATTCAAGACAGCTCAGTTAATTGCATAAAACTGCCTCCCTGTGACACAGAAGTGTTTTTAGGCAGCTATGAACAATGGCCCTCCTTTCGTGACATGTTCACTGCTGTGTACATTAATCACACAAAACTTACCCCAGTCACGAAACTCTATCACCTTCGAAATAAAACGAAAGGTGAGGCAGGAGCAATAGTGAAGCGATATCCCTTATCACATGATAACTTCGAGCTTGCGTGGAATTCATTTAAAACACGTTATGAAAATAAACGTGTCTTAGTCGACAATCAAATACGAATTCTTTTTGATATCCCATCAGCAAAAAGTGAAGATAGCGAATCAATAAGAAGAATTCAGTCGTCTGTAAATGATTCATTAGCAACCCTAAGAACTCTTGGTGTCGAAGTAGAGAGCTGGGATCCGATTCTCATTCGGTTGATTTCAACTAAACTCCCAGATGTAACTCTAGCCCTTTGGGAACAGTCGCTTACAAATCCCCGTGAGCTTCCAAAATGGACTCAGATGTCGCAATTTCTGATTGATAGGTATGAAGCAGTAGAAAGGTTTAATAGCATAAAAACTTCGAAAGATTGCTATACTATCACAAACCCTAAACCAAAATTACAAACGTACATATCGCAAGAGAATTTGTACTCGCCTTCTTGCAAGTTATGCAATGAAAATCACTCTCTTAGAATATGTCCTAAATTCCGTGCTTTCACAGTACAACAGAGAGTCGATTTCGTTTTTAAAAACAAGTTTTGTAACAACTGCTTAGCCTTATCCCACCTCAAAGCAAACTGTAGTAGTAAACATACTTGTCTCTATTGCAAGAAGCCTCATCACACCCTGTTGCATATGGGACGGGGAACTCAAAACTTCGAAAACACTCGGCACAGAGACAGTTCAAAAGTTACCACTGAAGGTAATCAGAAGTCCCTTACAAAAGAATCTCAACATGTTAAAAATGATGAACTTCCTAGTTCATCACGGACATTTCATGCGAATTGCTCTATAAGCAATGAAAATATTTTATTACGTACAGCACTCGTACAATTAGAGCACAGAGGGGAGCTCTTTACAGTAAGAGCACTAATTGACCCGGGATCACAACGTACATTTTTAACTGAAAGAGTTAGACAACGCCTTCGAATACCGTTTCAAAAGTCTCATTTCCAAATTATTGGTATTGGTGGTCAAAAACATTCGGCTACCAAAGAATGTGAGGTGGTTTTATATGCAAAAAGACACACTCTCCGAGTTCCTATTAAGGTAATAATATTGCCTAAAGTGACAAAATACCTTCCCTCCCACTCTTTTGAAGTCCCTTACTCTCTTGAGCTTGCTAATTTAGATCTGGCAGACCCGACCTTCAACAAATCGTCTCAGATAGATCTTGTTCTAGGCAATGATTATGAGCGCTTTATTAACCTTGAGGGAATTAAAAAAAATATTTGTGGTAAAACTTCTGCTTATAACACCATTTTTGGATGGGTTCTTAGTGGCCCTATAAAACCTCAGACAATTCAGGCATTCACAACGTCAGTGATTCCATCTGACACTGTTGATCTCAATAATATCTTAAGAAAATTTTGGGAACAGGAAGAAATTTCTGTAACTCGGCCAAAATCACCTGAGGATGAGATCTGTGAAACATTTTATACGAAAACAACCACACGAAATAAAGATGGTAGATATATTGTTCGACTACCTTTTAAGAACGAATATCCTGATAAAGTCTATTTAGGCTCATCTCGGTACATAGCCTTAGCTCAATACTCCAACATGGAAAAAACCCTATCCAAAGATCCCAAACTTCAAGAACAATACAGAACAATTCTTAATGAATATATTACACTAGACCACATGGAAGAAACCCCATCATGTGAAAATTTTACCCAAGGTAAATTTGAATCCTACTATTTACCACACCATGCAGTTGTGCGCCCAGACCACAAGACGACAAAAGTAAGAGTCGTTTTTAATGCTTCAAGGAAAACCAAATCGAAATTCTCCCTTAATGACATTTTGTATACTGGCCCAACCTTACAAAACGACTTAATATCTGTAATTCTCAATTGGAGAAAGTATAAATATGTTTTCAGTGGTGACATACAGAAAATGTATCGTCAAATTCTAGTTCATCCAGCAGATAGACCTTTTCAAAGGATTTTATTTCAGACCCAAGTTGATAGCCCAATTAAAGATTACCAGCTAAAAACGGTAACATTTGGTGTAAATTGTGCCCCGTACCTCGCGATTAGAACTCTTCTTCAGCTTGCATCAGATTGTGCATCGGTGTACCCTAAGGCAGCATCAGTTCTTCGTAGTGAAACGTATGTTGATGACATTCTGTCTGGAGGTTACTCATTAGAAGAAACCGCTCTCACTCAAACTCAGCTCATTAGTGCATTAGAATCAGCTGGATTCCCACTTAAAAAGATCACTGCAAATGATCCTCGATTACTTTCCCACATTAACAAAGAGGATTTATACGATGAAGATTTTCTTCGATTCCACGACACAAGTGCCACCAAAGCCCTTGGTATCAAATGGAACGCACTAACAGACTTATTTTCTTACACTTTTGTTCCAATTAACCAATCCATAAATATAACAAAGCGGCAAATTCTCTCCTCTGTCGCAAAACTTTTTGATCCCGCTGGGTGGATTGCACCCATTGTAATTAGAGCAAAAATACTGATGCAGCAACTATGGCTGGAAGGAATAGGCTGGGATGAAGAAGTTTCTTTAGACTCTCTACAAAAATGGAATGAACTCTTAAAAGATCTGTCACAAGTAGAACAGATTTCTATATCCCGTTGGATACGCTATTGTCCAACAGAATTAATTCAATTACATGGGTTTTCCGATGCCTCCAAGGCAGCATACTGTGCAACATTGTATATAAGATGTCAAAATAAAGATGGTAATACCTCTTCAAGCTTATTAATAGCTAAAAGTAAAGTAGCCCCTATTCAGACGATCTCTCTTCCCCGTTTAGAACTGAATGGTACGGTATTACTAGCAAATCTTGTTAACTATGTGATTTCATCCCTGGGGCTCAATGTTAGCGAAGTTAATCTCTGGACTGATTCCTCTATAGTTCTAGGTTGGCTCTCAAAGCCTCCATCAACATGGGAAACCTATGTAGCGAATCGGACTTCTCAAATTCACAAATTGGTACCCGATGCAACATGGCATCATATTCCTACCAACGACAACCCTGCAGATCTTGGAACCCGTGGTTGCCAAGTTAAAGATCTTATTCACAATTCCTTATGGTGGCACGGGCCACAATGGTTAACAAAACCATCAACAGAGTGGCCTCAACGGAATCCATTAAAACCCGCTGCAGACCCTAAAGAAACACAATCTATGCACGTTGAAGTAGGAAAAGACGACCTTTTTGGGTAACTTTTCTTCATATAAAAGAGCCCTTAGAGTTTTATGCTACGTTTTTAGATTCTTCAACAAATGTATAAAAAACGTCAGGTCAGATGTCCCTCTTAATACGTCAAGCAATTTAACTCAGAGCGAAATGAAGTCGGTTAGATGTCGACTCATCATGCTTAGACAAAAAACCTTTTATTTTGAGGAATATAAGTGTTTATCTAACTCCCTACCATTAACTGATAAAAGCTCACTGAAAATTTTAAACCCATTTATTGATACAAACTTACTTATGCGAGTAAATGGTCGCTTAAGTCAGTCTGCCCTCCCTTACAATGAACGTTATCCTATAATACTACCAGGTAACTCAAGATTATGTAAGCTTTATCTCACTCATCTTCATGAGTTTCTTCTTCACGCGGAATGTAGTTTAATGTGCAGAATGACACAAACTGAATTTTTCATTTTCAGACTGAAACCTCGAGTAAAAGCAATCATTCGCAATTGTAAAACATGTATAATACACAAGCAACTAGCATGTTCACAGATAATGGCACCACTTCCACCGGAAAGATGCAATTTATCATCACCGTTCCAAATAACTGGCATTGATTTCGCGGGGCCCTTTCAGTTCAAAGTTTCGCCATTACGCAAATCCATTTTAGTTAAAGCGTACGTTAGCATTTTCATTTGTTTCAGCACAAAAGCAGTGTATCTAGAGCTTTGCTCGGACCTTTCCTCATCTGCATTCCAAGCGGCGTTCGCGCGATTCGTTGGGAGGCGGGGCCTACCCCAAAGGGTAATATCTGATAACGGAAAAAACTTTTTAGGAGCTAGTAGAATACTCAAACAAGAATTTAGCACATTCTTAAGAACCGCGGCTCAGGATGCATCTCAAAAATATCTTACCCATGGGTTTGAATGGCAGTTTATCCCGCCACACGCACCTCACATGGGTGGCCTATGGGAAGCCGCGGTGAAAAGCTTTAAGTTTCATTTAAAGCGAATAACTGGCGCTCAAAGCTTTACGTTCGAAGAATTTTCCACTATCCTGTCTAGAATTGAGGGTGTTCTGAACTCTCGCCCCATTTCAGCATTATCAGAAGACCCATCAGATTTAACAGCCCTAACTCCCGGTCACTTCCTAAGAGGAGCTCCATTATTGGCTTTTCCGGAGCAAACCTATGCCACTATGTCTCTCATAAATCGATGGGAGAAGTTAAAAATTCTCCATCATCAATTCTCAGTGCAATGGAAAGAGGATTACCTTAAATCTCTCCACAAACGATATAAGTGGAAAACCTCAGCCCCAAACTTACAGGTAGGAGATCTTGTCGTTGTAATGGATGATTTACAACCTCCTCATGAGTGGCGGTTAGGAAGAATTCAACAGACACACACAGGTCCAGACAATAATGTACGTGTCGCAGATGTGCGCATAGCCACAGGAGTTATCACTCGACTAATTGTAAAGCTTTGCTTTTTACCATTTTTGAACGATGAAAATTCTCCCTGATTCTGCATTTTGTCTAACATTAATTAATACCAATCTCTATATTTTTTAAGATTTTTCTTTTAACTATAAAACACCACTACTCATCTTAATCTTAGCTCATCCGTTTCATTTCATTCACTAATAGCTTTTGTATAATTTTCTCTAGAAACAACCGTCGCCTGACAGCAACTCGCCAAAGCAACAGCCGTAGTAACCAGTTACATCGGGATTCTAACGTCTACAAGTGTGTCCTTTGCAAGAAATATCATGCACTGCGATTCTGCAGGAAGTTCTTGAAGATGAGTATCAAAAACCGGGAAGAACTGATTGACAGACATCGATATTGTATAAATTGTCTCGCTCGAAGCCATGATCTGCGAGCATGTACGTCGATGGACACGTGCAAAAAATGTGACAGATTCCACCATACGTTACTGCACCCAAAACCACAACGACACAGGATCACCAAAACCAATAACAACAAACGTCAATATCAACGTCAAAAGCCGTTACCACAACAACAGAAAAAGGAGGACGCTACCGTGTCCAGCACTTCAAATACAAAAGCTATTGTAGAAGCCATAAGATCGTTGGCTAATGTTCTTTGCGCCTCCGACCGGTCATCTTCTGTTGCCTAGGGGCAAGGCCGGCGCTATGTACAAACTTCATTTGTACAAAAAATATTTCAATTTAAAAATAACGGACAGTTATTTTAAAAGTGTTATAATGAATTTAAATAATGAGAATATCGCTTAACTTTTTTTAATTAATTGAAACATTGAATTGAATTCGCTTAATAATTAGTAACTTATTTAGTTTTCGTGGTATCTAATTTAAGAAAAAATATCAATTGTAGTTTAAAGCTTGTGCTGTTAACATCATTAACCTTTCCTTCAAATCTAAAAATTATTAAAACTAAAATTGTAAAACCTGAAATTTTACTGAATTACATACATATATCCTGAAAAAAAAAGGAAACCCAATTTATTGTTATTTGCTCAAGAAGAAATAAACCTACCTATGTATGTATACTTACCTATTAACCTGAAAAGAAGAAATCCAACTTACCCGTGAAAAGAAGATACTTACCAACATTTTACCGAGCCGACGAAACCTGCAAATAAATACTTACCCAAACAAGTACTTTATATAAGCCCCAGCTGCATAAATCAATTATCAACCACAAAATTTAAATAATTGCCCAAAATTATTCACAATATAACCGTGTTGAAATTTGTATGCATTTTAATAATTTAATGGCCAAATGCTAATTAAAATTCTCTTATTGTGACTAATTTATAGCTTAGAAAAATATAAATTATTACACTGCAACAATATGTACTTGCAGTGAACATAATATGGTTCTTATGACCACAAAGTAACCATGTATTTTTCTGCATGCTTTTAAAAAGATTTCTATTTATGGATTTATATTCTATATATTAATTCAAAATTTATTGGATTCTTAAATTACATGGAAGCTATGACCAATTATAGACCGATTTGTTGGAAATTAAGCACAAAGAATTGTTGTTAAAATAACTTTTTTTTTGATAAATATTTAACAGATGATACCCCATCCTAAGTCTTTTAGGGCTTCTCTTTAGCGAATTCGCCTCTACTAAAGACGCTACCCGAAAAGCTTGTAAGAGCTTAGAACTGACTATAAATTACTTGAAATAATAATCT
Organism: Cistogaster globosa; assembly: GCA_937654795.1. Lineage (NCBI taxonomy): Eukaryota > Metazoa > Arthropoda > Insecta > Diptera > Tachinidae > Cistogaster > Cistogaster globosa. The sequence goes on from OW569407.1 coordinate 20,655,687, forward strand.
TAATTTGCTAATATAATAAATGGCAAGACCATAACATCTAGTCGTTTTAAAAAAAAGTATAAAGTATTTTATTCCCATACAAATTCAAAGTTCCTTTTTTTCTTCCATTCTTTAATTTCGATTTGATTTGTTTCTGAGTGCCTTGAAACTTCATTAAAACCTGTAAAATATTCCACTGTGTAGCTGTTAAAAAATTTTGTTATTAAACTTTCGCGATTTTTGACTTTAAAATAAAAAACAAATCCGCACAGAACAATAAAAAAATTCAATTAAAAGCTGTTGAAAGAGAAATGAGACATGTCGAATATTATGCCTATTAAAAAGTTTACTTTAAAAAAATAAAACGCCTTTATACCTGTCTGGCTAGAAAACACATGATGAAAATTGAGAGGTCAAATATTTTTGTTCAGTTTGACAAAAAAAAAGTATCAACATATGGCTTCCTTTAATAAAATGATGGAAAATTCTGATGTTTGCCGCTGATACCGCAGTCCCTATATTCGTTAAAAAAATGTTTAAAAGCACATTTTAGAATTTCTCATTTAATTTATATTTCAATATTTTTGAATAAAAATTTTTAAAGCAGTAAATATTGTGCTCAGTTGTAAAATAGAATTTAGAACTCTCAAAAAAAAAAAAAAATCTTAAATTCCTATTAAAAGTGTAATGAAATAAAATTGAAATTATTAAGTGAAAATAAATTTATAAAATTCTGAAATTTCCTACACAATTAACTTGAAATTCTTTAAAGTTAAATAATAATGTAATATATTTTTTTAATCTTTCAAAAAAATAAAAGAAGACAAACCGTTAATGTCACCTTTTTCAAAAAATATTTTTTTTGGAACATAATTTTTTTTTTTTTCAAGTGAAAAAGCGCTTCTTACAAAAGGGTTTTTTATAAAGGTTTTTATAGAAAAAGTAATTTTTTAAAGATGTTATTTTTTTGTTAATAGTATTATTTATAAAATCATTTATTATTAAAAGGAAATTTTTATAAATGATCTTTTTAATAAATGGTACCATATTTTGAAAGGAACTAATAATTGCACTGTCAAAAGACCAAAAAAAGTAAGAGTGCTCTATTCGGTTATGCCGAATCTTATATACCCTTCACCGTGTATGTAAATCTGGTTAAGTGAAATAATTCCAATCAAAAATGGATTAAAAAATTTAGTATCTCCTAACAGATCTCCTTAAAAACTTTTAAATGATAATAGTATTTTTATATAAGAAATTCAGAGGCCCATTACTCGGAAAATATGGGCCAGCGCAATTATTTTTATTTAATGTTTCTTATTTTTTAACTTTCTATCGTCCCATATATTTGCTTTTTTGATTGGAGTTACTTCATTGTTCCAAATGAAATGGAAAAATTAGAGGTAGGCGTGAAGTTTTGTCCGATGTCTCAAAGGAAATTAACCGATTTTGCTGATTTTCAATATTAAAATTTTCGAAACAATTTCTGATTGTTTGGCGTATTTAAATTTTTTCTAGCTTATGTAGTGCCTTGGCAAAGTTGATTTCAACACAAACACGGACGAACAGGCGAACGTCGCTGAATCGACTTTGCTATGCATAAGGGTTCAGAATATATATACACTTTATGGGGTCGGATATGGATATTATAAAAATTACAAACGGAATAACAAACTAAAACTTACCCTTTTTCAACTTTTTGTGGTAAAGGGTATAATGATGTTGCGTCTTCTTATTTATAGCTTCATGTTTTTATTAACAAAATGTTTCTGGCAACAATGTTGATGAGAAAAGATGTCAAACAATTTTCGCAAGTTCGACCTTCGAACTTAGCTTAACCCAGGTACTCTATTCGAATTGTGAAAATTGTTGAACAACATTTTGTCATGTGGAAAATTTGACATATGAAATGTAGTGTCTATCTTGCGATTTGGAAGAATTTAAGATTTGTTTTTTTTTTTTCACTTATATCACATTGTTTTAGAAATGTAAGCAAAAGACATATGATAAGCTGTTGTTTAAAAAATTCCGCATGAAATAATGCCTACTTGTTTCATTTCACAGCTTTGAAAAAATGTTGCTAGAAACATTTCATATGTTTTTTCACAATAAAACTGAGTTCTACTTCTGCAACATTTTTTCATAAATATTTTTCAAAAAATTTTTATACAAATTTTTTAAACTACATGCTTAACAGTATTCTGCATGATAAGCTGAACAGAAAACAAAAATTTAATTTTTTTAAGACACTTTATACAAAAAAATTGCTGTTTAGAGTAATTTTTCAATTAAAAGTGTTTCTCTATAAAAAGTATTTAAGAAGACACTTCTTTATCCAGGTTATATGTGCAAATTGTACATGGTATCATGATTTGTTTTATTTGTATTATATGTACCTTTTTGCATATGTAATAAAGGTGGAAAATATTCGAGGCTTTCTAATTTTTGCGAATTTTAGGAAATCGAAAATTTTGAAATTTTTAGGAAAAAAAACTTTTTTTTTCTACATCTGTCCCAATTACTGCGAAAGTAATGATTTTACTAAAAAATTATCTGAAAAACGTTTAACCCTGAAATAATTTAGAATGTTTTCATGTAGAGCCCAACAAAATTGAATGCCTGGTTTCAAAGTTGTGATAAGATGTGCGAAGCTCCCTTTTCAAAAATCTGCAATTAAAAAAAAAATTTTTGAAAAATTTATCCATAGAATTTGAAATGCTGATGATTTTGGCAGTAAGGCAACCATAATGCATGAAAAGAATATAGTAGTCGTTCAATGTTTTAAAATTTATTTCCATTTGTTGCATAGTGTTACATTTCCTGCCATCTTCTGGACTAGATCCAGAAAATGTTGCTAAAGCTTGAAAACGGCCGAAGAAGCCATGAAGAGAAAATGCTTAAGAATTTTGAAGTGTTTAAAAATTATTTTTTCAGGTAATTTTAAAACGACCTTTAATAGTATTATAAATTTAAGTATTATAATAAAAGAAGCCAATGACTGGCTTCATAAATGTATACGAATTAATAAAAAAAAACAATAAACAAAAGTATATTTAATCAAATTTAGCTATTTTAAGTAAAAACATTACTCTAACAGAAACAGAAAAAAATAAAAATAAAAAATAATAGCATAAAGTCATATATGTACATACATATGTATGTATGTATGTATGCATGTACGTTATTACAACATTTTTCGATTCGTCCTTTTTATTGGTGACACCATAGTTTAGCTGCGTTATTTTTTCTTAAATTTTCAACTTTTATTTACTTAATCATAAAATAGCAAAATGTAACTGTCAGTAACAGTTGCTCGTGAAATTTGAAAACTGTTTATTTGACAAAAATTGACAGCGTACATTGTAGAACTTTTTACATATGTAAGTCTGCTTATAAAACAAAATATTTAATTTTTTTAAAGGTTTTTTTTTCGTTTCATTTTTCTGTAGCTGTTCTGAATATTTTGTGTCAAAAACTATTGTAACACGTAAGGGACATTTATTTAGTTTTAAGTTTATTGTACTCTTAGAAATTTAAGTATCCAATAAACTGAGGAAATTGTAAGAAAGAATATTTATTTAAAAGAAAATCAGAACTCAATATTCTTAAAAAAAAACATGTAAATAGTTGCACACAAAATCAAGCGCCGTAGGGAAGTATTTTTTTTTATATGGAAGTGGAAACGAATATGGCCATTAATAAGAAAATGGATTTTAGTAGTTCCTAGACCGCAAATAATGAATATTTTGCAAATTATAATACAAAAGGAATAATCATAACGAAAGTGAAATGCTACAAGATAAAGAACTATACCAATATAGACGTTGTTACGAGCTCTACATTTGCCTCCATAAATTTTGTGTGTTTTATTAAAAAAAAAGTTTTCAAGTTATTCATTGAGCATTAATTTTTGCCTGAGAAATAACTGTTAGTTTTCAAGTTTTATCTTTTGCTTCAAAATTAATAATTATTTATTAAGTTTTATTTCTTACTTTGATAGCAAAAATAAAAGTAGCAATAGCAACAATTTTAAGGTCAAATTTATATCCAGAATTCGTACAAAAAATAAGACAAGAATAGTTATGAGAAATTTAATTTTAATTTCAAAGCTTAATTTGAATACAAACAAAAAAAAAAAAAACAAACTTGAATGCAAAATCATTAAAAAGCAATTTTTTGAATAGAATTAAAAAGCGTTATGGTCGCAGGTGTAAATGCATTGGCACTGTTGCTGTAACTTGATTCACAGTTCAAAATTAATTTTTTTTTATTTTTTTAATTTACACAAATACTTCGAAATATTAGTTCATTAGTTTTACAGCAATTAAAAAAATTATTTATTAATTTTTTTTTAAGAAAGTACGTAAGCGCTTGAGTACATTTTCCTTATTTTAGTACTACGTGAGGTGTTTTTGTATGCTCGTGGCAAAAATATTCTTCTATTGTTTCTAAATTCGATAAATTGCGAGGTAAACAATTTATGTTTTGAGTCCCGGGAATGCTAAAATGCTCTCTTACAGGCGTAGATTTTACTCACGCACTGAAAAGAAGGAAATTAGAATGTGGACCAATAGGGATGTCCCCAGAGCTGCCAGACAACTGTTGTCTATTTTTATGAAAAAGCGTTTCATTAATGTTATCTTTTCTAACAGCCACTGCTTCAGTTTATTTGATATACACAACGATTACTTAACAATATCTTTGGTTCACGATCCGGATGGAATATCTCTTATGATACTGCCTTAGATTAATCTATTATTTTATTATTATCATAGAATTTGTCAAGCTGCTATGAACCCAAAAATATAAATTATACATTAAATTTAATTACTTTCAAAATTTTTAATTTTTTCCCAATCAGGGGGATTCAATCGTAAAATATTATAAATAAATTTAAATTTACTTATCTGGCTTAAGTTCGTTTTGGAAAAGTTTCTATTAAGTTCTGGAAGAACAGCCATGTTCATTATATGCTCCACATATTATTTTGGATGCCAGATGTTTATTTAAAAATTATTTTCCACAATTTCTAAAGCAGGTTATAATTTTTAATACAATTTCCTCTATGACCTTTTCTATACTATTGAAAATTTATTTGCAAAATTCTTTAACGTTTGGTTAAAAGTTTAGGCCTAAAAGCCTAACAAACAGATAAGCTAGCGTTCCTTTTTTAAAAAGCATTTAGATTTTGTTTTTGATATTGAATTTTTTTTTAATGTAAATTGACCGCAAGTTCGAAAATAAATATTTATTTCATTTTAAAAATGATGTAACTTTCCAATTATTATTTTTACTCATATCAAATTATTCTAGTCCTAGTGATTTTGACAAAGTGTGAACGATCATTCCACAATAACGAAGTTATATCCAAATTTTACATCTAATACACAATATGTAAATAGTTTTAATTATTTGGCTAAAGGCATTTAATTAATTCAATAAACCACACGAAATATGTCTTCAGGCTTCTGAAGTGACAGCTAAAATATCAAACTTTGTAATTTAACATTAAAACATACACACACACATGCACAAACACATTTACACATGGTTTTTGTTTTAGTATCTATTGCTAAGTTATATTATATTTCATAGGGTATAAGAGAATTTTTCGTTGTAATCGGTTAATTGCTAAGTATTCGATTAAAAAATATAATCACAATTTTTTGTTCTTTATTCAAGGATTTATTCAAGGATTTTGTAATGGAATCATTTCCCAATGTTAAAATCCTTATGATTTTTTTTCTTAATTTTTTACGTTTTTTCTTTTTTAAATGTAGGGGTTCTTTGGATTTTAAATAGAAGCAAATTACTTTTTTATTGCGTTTATTTTTATTTTAATTTGTAAAAAATTTTGATATGATAACTTACTCTTCGGAGTTTCTTTTTATTTTAATTTACTCCATTCGTTCTTGATTGCTTCAAATACAAATATTTCACGATATTCTCATGAAAAACTTAATATTTAAAAATACAAACTGAAATGTATTTAAGAAATTAACAGATTTTCAGAAAAAAAAATTGGAAATTATAATTAAGTTAATTTTTATTAAAATTATTTAAATCAATCATTTGTTTATTTAAAAAAATCAGTTTCGCGAAAAAAAAAACACATTTCTCTCCAAAACAACTCTATTCAAACATGGGTTCTTGGGGCTCGGGTTCGACCCCTGGCTATTAAAAAAGGTATTTAAAATTTTCTTAAGGTGATTAAACTTTTTATTCCATTTTTAGTTTTTCTTTTTTAACACATAAATTTATCTCACTATAGAGATCGATTTATGAATTTTCACAGCATTCGGTTTATTCGTTATATTTGTAAATGTAAAGCTGAACTTATTACGTCATTTTTTTTATGTTATAAATGTTTAAATGAAGTTGAAAAGCGTGAATGAAACCAGAAGATATTATTGCATATAGTCGTTAGACAATATCTAACATATCACAAGGGTATATAAGATTTTTATTTTTCTTTACGCTCATACCTCTATTGGGATATGAACTTATGATTTTTAATTTTCATAAACAGACCTACATCTCTTTGCACACCGCCATCGCAGCCATGTTAGTTAAATTTTTTCATGCTGTTTTTTAATGGTAGAAATAAAAGCAACATTAGTTTTTTTTAATATACAATTCTAAAATTAGCAAAGTTTTGTTTAAAAAATATCTAGGAGGCCAATATATTAAAGAAAACTATGAAAAAAATTCAAAAAATAAGAATTTCAAGAACTCAAAAAAAAAATATCATTTTTTAAATGAACATGAACTGTGCGATAAAACACTTTCTAAGAAATTTGGCAGCCAGTGGCCTTTATAATATCTTATCTAATTTACATTATTAATTTTCATATAATAAAATTAAATTATCATAGAAAATCAAAATGGCGAGTAAGTTCTTCACTGATAGAAATTTGTTACATTTTTTACTAATAACTTTATTAGCTTCTTTTAGTTGTTGGTGCAAAATTTTTTTGTTTGGTTTATGCCACCACTAAGTAAATGCAATAAAAAAATGCATGGCGAATATGCAGCCAGATTGTTTTATAATTAAAGAATCTTGGCGTTTTAACTCGCCTATAAATAATAATTGCAGTTGCTTTAATTATGGTCAAGAAGCCAAGTAAATAAAGGTACACCAGAGATATAGCGCTATATCTTTCATAGAATTATTTAACTTTATAATAATTAAAAACTTTTTACTTATTTAAAAAATAATTTATTTTAAACTTGTAATCTAAAATTAATATTTATCTTAAATTGGGAACAAACTTAAAATTTCGATTTAATTTTAATTTAAGTTTAAGCTTTCGACAAAACGAAACTTAATGCTTTTAGCTTAAAATGATTTTTTTCCTCCCAATGAAACTTCGATTGCTGCCAACTCCAAGTCCTGAAATAATATTTATATTCAAATAATTTTAATGATATTTGTCGTAAATAAATCGAACGACACATGTAATCAAAAGTGAACTTTATTATTTAGTTTTAGCAACAGAAATTAATCCATAACATATAACCGAGAGAATCGTAGTCGCTGATTTGCGGTCTAAGCAAACTAAAATTTCCCTTCTACTGTGGATTTTAAAGAAATGAAATGCAGAGGGAGCAACGAAATAATTACCAAAAGCATCATTGGATCGAAAATGTGATTAGAGGTGATACATCTGGAACGGCAGATCGAGAGAAAGAGCTAACGTTTGAAAAGAGTGTGACAAATTTGCATAGAAGCGAGAGCAACTTTGCGAAATCTAGAACTCTTTAAGCTCTGTGGCGCGGACAAGAGTTAAATTTGTATCAAACTGCTGTAAGCTGCAGTTTTTAATATTATCTGACTAAATTAAAAACAAGCGGGTACATTTATTGCTTATTAGCATCAGCTGTGGAATGGTTTACTTTTTTTCATCGTTACCATGTAAATTCTTATAATTGTGCCATTCTAAAAATTGTAAATACTATGAAGTTCCAGTGACTTCTAAGACAAGGACCAAGTTAAAATATTTAAATAATAATTTCTTTACACAATGGACGTCAGCGATAATAATATTTTATATTCCTCATTTCTGATAAGTATAGATGTATAATAATGCATACATACTTTATTTGTACAATGACGTTCTGTAACACTGTACACAGTTCATGACAACACTAAGTGTAACATATAAATTCATTATTTAGTAAATGACAATCAAACTGTCACAAAAATGTAAATTAAAATTGAAAGGACAAATAACAACAATATGTATGAATAAATAAAGATAACATAAGGACAATCTTTAAAAGAAAAATATAACTAAAGTTTTCATATTAAATAAAATTTTATTAAAATCGTTAAGAGAATCTTAAAGACTTCTAGAGAATAGAATAAAAATAAAAATGACCCAACCGATTCATTCCAAAAAGAAATACGCAGCCTACTAAAACGCTGTAAAACGTTTACTGACGGTAAACTATACATATACATGAACATGAATCCAGGACCCCCTACACTTAGAGCACAACCCAAAATTCATAAGGAAAATATACCGATCAGACCTATAGTAAATTACAAACCTGCATATAACCTGGCTAAGCACCTCACCATATTATTGAAAGAGAAAATAATTTTGCAGAACATATACATGTTGCACAATACACAAGACCTTATCATTAAACTTAAGGACATCAAAATTACCGAAAATACGAGACTTGTTTCCTACGACATTAAGGATTTATATACATCAATACCCACGCAAGAAACGTTATCAATTCTACGTAACATACTTTTCAACTTATGCGACAATCAGTATATTAACGAAATAATGGATATTGCCAAAACGATACTAAAACAAAACTACTTTAGATTTAACAATAACTTTTATAAATTACCTGATGGACTCGGCATCGGAAACCCGACATCCGCAATTTTTACAGAGATTTTTATGCAACATTAAGAATATCTACACTTTAAAAACCTAATGGAAAAATATAAAATAACTCATTATTACAGGTACGTAGACGACATAATATGTATCCTAGAAAGGGACAACGCAGAAGAAATTCTAACGGATTTAAACACAATACATAACAAAATCACATACACAATGGAAAAAGAGAAAGACGGTACTTTACATTATCTTGACATAACAATAACACGAGGAATTAACTCATTAAACTTTGACATATACAGAAAACCAACCACAACAGACATTACTATCCACAGTTCCTCAAACCATCCCACCCAACATAAACTGGCAGCATTTAGACATATAGAACTCAACACAATTTACACTATAGCTTAGAATAATGGATACAGCTGCACTACTATCGACAAACCACTTAGACAATACAACACAAAAAACAAGAAGAAAGAAAACAAGGAGACAATCGATACAACACGACGACACATTTTTGCAACAGAAATAACCGATAAATTTAACACCAGCGGAGTATAAAGACTTACTTGCACATGCAACCATACATACATAGGACAAACTGGACGAACATTAAAAACAAGGTTCACAGAACACATACGATCATATAAACGGAAAAGAGGAGACTCTAACTTCGCAATACACCTTAACACACATGAACACGACCCAAGGGAAATAGATGAATGTATGACGTTAATACATCCTAGTAAAAAAGAACGAAGACTGGACATTCTTGAAAACATGGAAGTATACAAAACACGAACGTTTAACGGAGATATTATTAACGAACAGGTAAATACAATCTCCGACACAATTTTTACACCACTAAATATATTAAAACAAACTTACAAACGCAAAACACCCACAGATGGTCACACTTACCTACCCAATAGTAAAAGACTGAAATATTAAAATTATATACCTTCAATAAACATGACAGATATCAGGCAATCTACCTGCATAATACCAATTTTAAATAGACACCATCCTAACCGACAAAACTACCTGAACCCACCGCTATCTATGCAACAAACACCTTACACTATCTAACCAGTACATCAAAAGCGCTCGCCAATCGTACCAAATAAACAGCCAGTGACGACGGTCTTCACCGAAAGTAATGACAACCTAGAATTCAATTTACGTAACCTATGGGGACACCCTTTAATTTTAAGACTTATCTTTGTATTATTTTTTGATATTGAGAGCTATAGTGATACACAGTTTTTTTAAGTTTAAAAGAATTGCTCTTTACGGTTCATAATACACTTAAAAAACATGTTTGTTGTATAGAAGCACCCTTTCATTTTTAAGATTATAAACGGGTCTGATCTTAAGCATAATCTATGAAATGACAAAAAAAAAATTTAAAATCGGTTTAGATATGACTGAGTTCTGCAGGCACAAACATAAAAATAAAAACATTCAGTAGAATTGATAACCTCCGTATTTTTTTGAAGTCGGGTAAAAATAGTGGTATGGTAGTGTATACAGCAACTGATTTGTTGTAGAACTTGGAAGAGCTAAGGCATCTTATCTAGACCTCTTCTCCTCGGTATTGTATTTGTTTTCAGTGCTGCAGATCTGCTGTGATTTTTAGCACCAAAGCCCCTTAAACTATGCTCTACAATTTTATTTTTATAATCACAGAATCTACAAAGGCTGTCAAGACTCCTCAGTTGCTTCCTCCTTCGAGAAGCCTTTAAAGCTGTCGTTTATTCATCCTAATTGCCAGCTTCGCATGTTTTAAATCGAGAAGTTTTCTCCAGTAATACTTTATGGTGTTCTTAGTCTGCTTCAAAGTCTTCTCCCGGATTCAGTTTGATACAACACCTTCCGGCCAACATGTTTACGAACATGCCCTGGTATCTAGCAGAGAGCAACCCTGTTAGTGCTACACAGATTATTAAAATTTGCATGGTATTCTCAGGCCAATTTGGAAGTAAACATATATGACCTGGGGGCCCTGATGAAAGTTTCGCTATCAAAAACGATAAGAAGCTTCTAGCAATATCAAGTCGAGCATATCTTCCAATAATCTCATTTCATTCAGGATCCTATTATCCCCACGATGGGTTCATCTAGCGTTCTGGATGCATCCGTATACTACTTAATGGTAATATCTTTATCTTTGTTCTCTAGGTATACGAGGGCTGCTCTATATATTTCTGGCCTAATAGTGAAAATGCGAATATTTATAATCAAAAAAGGTTTTGTTGTTTTTGAAAGTATTCTCCAGCATGATTTTTACACTTTTTTTTTTTTTTGCATGCGCTCAAACCAGTTGTCGAAGCACTTTTTCCACTCCGATTGAGACACCTCTAAAACATGGTTTTTGAACACTTCACTTTTTGACCACGCATTTTTTTCTTGATGTGCGGAAACAAGAAGAAGTCATTAGGTGCCAAGTCAGGGCTGTACGGCGGATGACCCATTAATTCGACGTTTTGGCCGGTCAAAAACGCTCTGGTTTGAGCCGATGTGTGAGAGCTCGCATTGTCATGGGAACAATGATTCGTCTTCCCTTGTTGGTTTTTCGAATTTCTCCGATGACTTCAGGCAAACAAATTGTAGTGTACCACTCAGAAGTGACCGTCCTACGTTGCTCAAGCGGAACAGTCGCCATATGACCAGTTTTGCCGAAAAAACAGGCGACAATTTTCTTCGAAGTTCTTCTTTCACGAACAACTTTCGTTGGATTTTTCTCATCTTTGAAGACCCACACGGTCTTCACATACGCATAGATCCATGATTCGTCACCTGTGACGATCTTATAAACGTCTTTTAAAGCACCGCAATCATATTATTGCAACATTTCTTTGCACCAATCGACACAAGCCTTTTTTTGAGCGATTTTCAAATTGTGCGGGATCCAACGAGAACAAACCTTTTTTACGGCCAAGTGTTCATGCAGTATCGAATGTATGCTGGTGGAAGAAATGTCCAAGGATGTCTCTATCTCTCGGTATGTCGCATGTCGATCTTGCATTATGAGTTCACGCACGGCATCAATGTTCTCTGGCACAACAGCCGTTTTTGGACGACCTTCACGGAATTCGTCTTTGAGCGAGCTTTCGCCACAATTAAATTCATTATACCAATTTTTCACAGTGCTATAGGATGGTGCTTCATCGCCATACAAAGATTTAAGTTCATCAATGCACTCTTGTGGTGATAATCCACGTCGAAAGTTGTGAAAAATTATGGCACGAAAATGTTCACGAGTTAATTCCATTTTTTTCTATATTAATTTTTTCAAGTCACTGTAAACAACACAAATAAATGTCGTACGTCAAAACGTTTTGAGTACGAATATGCTTAAAAATGACAAACTTTCCAATGGAAATGTCAGATTGCACTTGGCAGCAATCAGTGTTGCCGGCCAGAAATATATATAGCAGCCCTCATAGTGGTATACTGTTTTAAAGTCTTATTTTACTGTTGTTTATTTTTGTTCATTGCATCGTGCATAAGCAGAGGATATTATTTTCATTTGCTTGACACAGCAGTCCCCACCTGCCTTCCTTCTACCACTTTTATTTCTGCAGACAATATTTTGTGGCAGTTAGCCTGATTCTATTGGACCAAACTACCGTGTCATAGATGATGTAGCACTCATCATGATATAAATTTATTGCAAAATTATGGCTGGGTATCCACAAGATTTTCCTGCAACAAACAGCAAGAAAGATCTTATTCTTATCTCGGTAGAATTTTAACTTGAACATTCGTATCTGCTAAAGATTCAAGAAATCAGATAAAACTGTTACACAATATACGCTCCTTTTAAAGCAATTGGCAGGTCATTTATGGTAGATTGAGAAAATGCTGTTTCTCATAATTTCAAAAAGGCTGAAGATGTTTAAAACTTGTTTACCTGAATGAGAGTTTCATCGAATTCACATACAAAATGATAAAGTTTTAATATATAACTCGCTAATTTTATGAACTTTTTTTCTTTACCAAGTCAGTTTTTTTTAAACACTAACCAAAACAAAAAAAAATAAAAATATAAAAAAATATTGAAAACTAACCGAAACAATAATTTCTTTTATGCAAGAAGTTTTAAAATTAACCTGTTTGTTGGTCATAATTTTAACATTTAAAACTACAAGTTTTTACTATTTATACCCTTTTTGTTTATTATTAAAATCTAATTAATTTTAAATCTCCTTTTGATTATTCTTTTCTATTTTCTTTTATTTATATCCAAATTAATTTTAAAACTCTTATAAAAACGAAAAGTAATTACTTTTTTTGCCACAAAATAATTCCCCTTTTAAGTGTTAATGTGTTAATTCGTTCAATGTGTTACTCCTTTCAGTTTTTTTATTTCTATTGATTAATTATTTAAGATTAAGCTTTTCTATATCATGTCAATTTTTAATGTTAGACTGCATACAGTCAATGTAAAACTAAATTGTTCTTAATGTGTGAGTGTGTGTGTTTAGTAACTACTAACTCCCCTCCTTAACTTCTGCAGCAAATTTTCCATTTTATTTCACTTTAATCGTGAAAACTTTATTTTATCAATTTCTTTCTCTTTACACTCAATCTCCAAAAAATAAAACTGACATCAATAGTAATCTCGATAAATGTTTGGCAATAACTTAAATAAAACATGATGATTGAGCATAAAAGAAAACTTTGTTGGAAGGGATGTCGACGATGGAGGGCAGTGTCTGTCAGCCAACGACCGTTTGCTTGAATTTATATTCGTTTTACTTTTTTTTTTTCTTAAGTCACATTAATTCAAGTTCTTTTCTCGCTTTTGATGTGTTGGGGATTTTTTTCTGTAAGTTTTTTATGCGAATTTTTATCTGATGGTGGTAATTTAAAATATAATTGAGTTTGATTTGATATCTCTTCAAATGTTATGTGACAGAGTGTTAAATAAATCATTTGACAGTTGTGATTTTTATATGTTTCCATCTTTTCTTATATGTTTTTTTTTTTTTCGAATATTCAAAGACTTGTATGAATGTGATTTACGACAGAACAAATAAGTTAAAATGATTACAATTTATTTTACTTAAAAAAATAAATTCTATAATGGTTTTATCAGACACTTGGTAAAAGTAGTTTGGTTTCTGTATACAACAGTCGCAAATGATAAGAATTTTTTCATTAGTTATTGAATACTGAAATTAAATTTAAATATTTTTTGTCTGGGACAAAAATTTCTTGTGAAGTTAATCTCTAAAGTGGCGCTTACTTTTATTTGTCGTTTTAAATTTAACCGATTATCTTATTTAAAATGATTTTCAGATTTAAAATAACTATCTTTATATTTTTGATAAAAATTTTCCACAAAAAAAATTGCTTATGTAACCGAATTTTTATTTTCTAAGTCATGCATCGAAATATCCCAAAATTGAAATTAGATTTTCTAGAATTTTGTCTATGAAATACACAATATGCCTCAGGGTAATTAAACAGTTTTAAAAAGACTTAAAGGCACATAGAACTTTTAAGAACCAGTTTTTGTGTTTGACAAGTCAACTTTGAAATATTCAATAAAATTACAATTCGGAAAAGGTTCAGGTGTGACACGTTTAGGAAATTTGTTTTACAGCAATCATCCTCATAATGGCGCATTACAGAAAAGAGCAAAATTTTAATTTGCTTTTTATATAATTTTGTAGAAAAGTCAACTGAGCAAGTTTAAACTTTTGTCAATTTTGTTTAATATTTTCAGGAATTTTCAATTTTTATTTTTATGAAATTAGGAGTTGAACTGTGGATATAAATATATTAAAATTTATTTTTGGCTTAAGCTCAATTTTTTAATTTCTAAATCTAAATGAATATGATACTAAAACACATCTATAATATTGTGAGTAAACAAGTAAGAATGATTAAAAATAAAAAAGTGCGTTCTAGATCAACCGATGGTTGATACAATTGCAAAAATAAACGTACAAGACAAATTAGAAAGAGAACAGTAAAGGTGTACTTTGGTTTGTGTGTCAACTTCGTCTAGCCAAATTAATATTGATATGAACACTCCTCGTATTCTTATTTACGAGGGCTGCTATATATATTTCTGGCCTGGCAACACTGAGTGCTGCCAAGTGCAATCTGACATTCCATTGGAAAGTTTGTCATTTTTAAGCATAATCGTACTCAAAACGTTTTGACGTACGACTATTATTTGTGTTGTTTACAGTGACTTGAAAAAATTAATATAGAAAAAAATGGAACTCGTGAACATTTTTGTGCCATCATTTTTCACAACTTTCGACGTGGATTATCACGACAAGAGTGCATTGATGAACTTAAATCTTTGTATGGCGATGAAGCACCATCCTATAGCACTGTGAAAAATTGGTATAATGAATTTATTCGTGACCGAAGCTCGCTAAAAGACGAATTCCGTGGAAATCGTCCAAAAACGGCTGTTGTGCCAGAGAACATTGATGCCGTGCGTGAACTCATAATGCAAGATCGACATGCGACATACCGAGAGATAGAGACATCCTTGGACACTTCTTCCACTAGCATACATTCGATACTGCATGAACACCTGGCCGTGGCTGGTTTGTTCTCGTTGGATCCCGCACAATTTGAAAGCCGCTCAAAAAAAGGCTCGTGTCGATTGGTGCAAAGAAATGTTGCAAAAATACGATTGCGGTGCTTCAAAAGACGTTTATAAGTTCGTCACAGGTGACGAATCATGGATCTATGCGTATGAGCCCGAAACGAAACAACAATCGACCGTGTGGGTCTTCAAAGACGAGCAAAATCCAACGAAAGTTGTTCGTGGAAGAAGCACTTCGAAGCAAATGGTCGCCTGTTTCTTCGGCAAAACTGGTCATGTGGCGACTGTTCCGCTTGAGCAACGTAGGGCGGTTACTTCTGAGTGGTACACTACAATTTGTTTGCCTGAAGTCATCGGAGAAATTCGAAAAACCAACAGGAGAAGACGAATCATTGTTCACCATGATAATGCGAGCTCTCACACATCGGCTCAAACCAGAGCTTTTTGATCGGCCAAAACGTCGAATTAATGGGTCATCCCCCGTACAGCCCTGCCTTGGCACCTAATGACTTCTTCTTGTTTCCGCACATCAAGAAAAAAATGCATGATCAACGATTTTCGTCGCCAGAAGAAGCTGTTGAAGTGTTCAAAAATCATGTTTTAGAGGTGTCTCAATCGGAGTGGAAAAAGTGCTTCGACAACTGGTTTGAGCGCATGCAAAAGTGTATAAATCATGCTGGAGGATACTTTGAAAAACAATAACACCATTTTTGATTATAAATATTCGCATTTTCACTATTAGGGCAGAAATATATAGAGCAGCCCTCGTACAAAGTAGTTTGGTTAAATAGATGAAGTTTATAATGTACACAACCTAAGGTACATAGATACGAAGAATGCAGATGTAGCAGTCCAGAATTTTTCTGGTTTTCCGCATACATTTGTAAAAATAATTTTTCGTTTTAAAAAATGTTTTTAGAAATTAAAAAAATAATTTTAAGCCAAAAAAAAATTTTTAATTCAATTTTCAATTTTTGTAAACTACAGACAATAATTTTACGGTTTATGTTTAATTTTAAAGAACTTAACATGTCCAAGGTTGCCTATTTTTCAACTCAACTCTACAGCAAAACTAATTTAGTGTTCTTAGAAAATTTACAATTTTACACCGCACTTGGCGGTTAAAATATCCACTATCTTATGTACATTAGGCTTAGTTCCTCTAACCAAATTTTAACCTGGGACAAAAACAGAGAATTGAGAAAAAAAATCAGTGTTTCCCTAACGGCTCACATACTGCTGATAGCAGAGGAGTAATCAAATTTCGGTTTAATTCCGAGCTTGTTATAACTTTTAGAAGTAAGTCCTTTGTTTTCGCCTTAGGGTTCATGAACCTAAAAATAAGATGGCGGGCATTTTAATCGCTAAGTGCGATGTAAAATTGTAATTTTTCTAAAAACACATAATTTGCTATGCTTTTGTCGAACACCTTTAGATTAAGATACTCTAAACTTCGTAAAGAACGCAACTGCAAAGTCAATTTTATATATAAAGGGAAAAATAATGTTCTTTAAAGATTATACCACGTCTGTTTCACAGAGGAATCAAGCTGCTGCTTCAGTTGTCCAATCGAATGATTAATTTTTAATTGATACTCTTTCCATTTTCTTCTCTAGATGCTAAAGTTAATATAATTTGCAGTGAATGGCTCTTTTTTTAAAGGACGGATAAGTGATGAGAACCTTTGCTGTGACTCTAGTTGTACGGATGGTGGGGGGTTGTCCTATCCCTACTCCATCTTTAAACAATGTTAATATCTTAAAAAGATTTATAGATCGAAATACATCTTATTGCTTAAGCTACGAAATTCGGTAAAAAAAAAACGGAAATAATTATATCAATAGAATTTGCTAGAAACTATGGACACAATTTCGTTTTCTTTTTTTTCCTACCAAATCACACACTGTGCGCTTACCTGTTTATTTCTGTTTGTTCATTGAATAGGTTATTCAAATTGAGATATTAAATATTGGAATTATATTTTTGGGGAAATATATTTCCTTTGATTTCTGGCTTTTTAAAAATCTTAATTTTGCTATTTGAATCCAGATTCTAGTCAAATTTCGTCTCTTAATTTTTTATTTATTTTATTTTGTTTTTAAAAGCCCACAAAAAACTTTAATATTTTTTTAATTCATATTTTTTGCGGCTTTTTGATATTTCAATTTCAATTAAAATTTTCTTTCAAATAAAATTTTTTTCAATTAAAATTTACAGGTGCTTCCGTCTCTGATATTCAGACTTCATGGCATTACATTTTAATTTATTCTAATAATTTTTTATAGCATAATAAGACATATTATCCTTTTCCTTATTGAGAATTTTTTAAATCTAAATCGAGTACTGGTGCCCAGTCAACAAAGGAAAGAATAAGAATTGTGATTTATTTTTCGCTTACACTAATTTACTTGCTCTCTCTATTTATTTTTGACTGTAGTGGAAGGCTAAGACTGCAAATTTTTTACTTTTGGTATTATCTTTAAAATCAGTAAATTCCTTTGCTAAACAATCAGTTTTTTTATTATTTAACATTAAACACTTACGTACGATTTTGTCACAGTTAAAATTAAGGTGCAATCAACTTTGACACACTTAAATAAATTTGTGTAATTTTATACTTGAACAAAAAATTGGTTATTATTTCTTTACAATCTTCTTTAACTTAAATTCATTAAAATCCCTAAACTTTGATGTTCCTGTTCGACTTTAATCTTTTAATATTTCAGTACTTTTTCTTGATTTTTTTAAAATTTAAGCAGTTACTACTATTGATATGTTTGAATTCTGGAAAAAGTGGTATAAATTGTAGAATGGAAAAAAGCAAGAAGAAAAAAAATTTGCATATGGCTTAACTGAATTCAAGTACATTTTCAAATCCAGTATTTCGTTGTTGTTGACTATTTTTGTTAAGAGTGCATTATTTTCCAAACCATTGGTAAATAACATTTCAATTGTTGCCGTTGTTTCAATGGTTCGTGCATTCAGTCATCAGCCACAAAAAAATACTCGTACTTGAAATATACAAATTGCAAAATCTACATAAAGAACAACAATTTCTAACAACAATTTTGCATGCAACAAAAGAAAAAAGACATAAACACAAAATTCAAAATATAAATGTTGCACTTGAAAATCCATTAAATATGAAGTGCAACTAAAAAGGATTCGTATAAAAAATAATATTGCAAAATATTAAAAAAAAAATAATAATAAAACAAAGAAATATAAATACAATATTGTAGTTTTGTTTTCGTAGATTTAATGGTTTTAAGAAAAAAGGATTTACGAGGAAAAGAAGAGGAAATCTTATTGCAAACATGAAACTGTAAAAATATAGCGACCAGCGGTGAGATTTTAATTTAAGTTTATCATAACGTTTGTAATTTTATTAAAATGTGCTTAAGGCTTTTAAATCTACTCATAAATAGGACTTCATAGACAAGGAAAATTACACAAAGAAATACTTTTAAGATCTTAAATAAAAAAAAGCAAAAAAAAAATAATTTCCTGTTATGCGTTGGAACTGGAAGCACCATAATGGTGTTAAGTATGCCAATTCGAGATACTACTCTTGAAGTAGTATTTATACTGAGTTACTGATCTCGCATAGCTGCTTTTTCCTCTTTCTTTTTTAGAGGCAACATAAACGATTCACAATATAAATTCTCGAAAGACGGCAATTATTCGCAAAATGAATGGACCTACTCTACGAAGGCTCATAAGTATTAGTTTTCACAGTCGAAATCTGAAAAGATGAAAAATATACTAGGAGGATTAGAAGAGAAGAAGCAGAGTGAGAGCTCTAGAATCTGGAAGTAACATCACCACTGTTCTTGGTAAAGCGCCTTCTCAGGGTCCAGTTTAAGGCTTTATTTCCAAATGTATTTCATGCTGTACGCAAACAGTGTCAATCTCCAAGAAATCAATTCTTGCACATTTATCAGTACAAACCATAACAAATATGGCTCTTCCAAAGAAAATAATAAAAATATGTCAAATCCTACGACCATGACGAAATCAACTTATCGCCAAATTTTGATTTCAGTAAGTCGATGGTTGTCTTCACCATACGCCACATAGTGTGATCCTATTAAAACCACATGTCACCCGAACCAATGTTAGTCATATGATCAAAAACAAAAAGTTGTTGATCAAGGTGTCGTAACGCAAGCTTTGTATGCATTTTTAAAAATAATGACGTTCAATGATGCCACCAGTGTGAAAGTCGCTTCAAACTGTGCATTTTTTCTGGATTTAATTGAATCTTTAGATCTATTTTGTGTTGGCTTTATTCCATTCGCAGCAATTTTTTTATTTAAAAATCCTTTTGACCAAAAATAACACACATCGCTGGACACAATAATAAATTATAAATTAATAAATTGAATTGAAGCAAAGTAAATCATGATGATAACCCACGTATAGAAATATAAGACACCTTTTGCAAGTCTAAATGCAAGCTTCTACGTTAACATTTGCTACAATACTTAATGCAATACTCACAATATTTTTGCTATATGTTGTAGGAGACAAATGATGATATTAGGAAGAGGGGGGGAACAATCCCATCACTTAGTTTTGTTGTTGTATTTTATTGTTTTTATTTAAAATTTTTTTTTTACAATTTTAGAGGTTTAAATACAACTTACAAATACAGTTTACAACTAATCTAGTAGTATATGGTACCATATACAATTTACAATAGGTTGTGAATAAAACAATTTATATATTTAAACTCTAAAATTCAAGTATTTCAAGAAAAATGTAGCTTTTTCTTATTTTTATAAAAAAATATAATATTTGTATGGACCCAACATTTCTAAAATTTACTTTCTAATACAAAAACAATTTTGCAGCAATAAATCATATTCGGTACAACCAAATATTGCACCTTTTTCTGATTCTTTTAAGGAAAAATTCTATTGCACATATTTTATTTTCCTATTACGGCACAACAATATAAGTGAGCACTACACCAAACACATGCACACATAAACTTACTAATATTTATGTTCACCTAAATTGAATTTATGCATGTGTGTAAGTGTGTAAGTCTGCTTGCTATTCAAATAGTATTTTTGCCAAATCTGTTATTGTTCCAAGTAGAGTAAGAACAGAAACACAAGTGCTCTTTTCTCTACTGCTCTATAATTTGTCGATGTACGTTGTATTTTCATTTACAATATTTGCAACACAATTTCGAAAAAAAACATGCTTCTCCTAAAAATGTAAAAATAAAACTAAACCAACAAAAACAAAGCAATACTGACTTAAAATCCAACAACAATAACTGAATTAATATTTTGTTGCAATAACGACATCAATTACAGCAACAAAAGCAACAATGATGGAAACCATAAAACACTTAACACATACATTAACACATTATAACGACTAAATATTTATGCATTTTGATTCTGTTTTTAAAGCCGAAAAATAGCAGAAATTTTTACGCGAATGTACATTGTTTTTTAATGGACGTTTTCTATGTAGTTGCAATACATTTGCAATTTTAGGAGATTTAACAGTTTCTCGAAATTCCAAATAACTAACGGATGTTTTTCAAATAGAAAAATTTCATTAGAAAAATCAAAATTTAAGCAAAAGATTAGATTCTAAATAAAATCGAAACTTTATCATCAAATCATAATTTTAATACAGAACATGATTTGCAAAGGAAATTCAATATTACAAAATTTTTAAAATAAAATATAAAATTTATTAAACTAGTAAATTTTAGCAAAAAATCGCAAATAAATTACAAGATCTAGATTTATCCAAAATACATAAATTTCGAAAAAAAATAATGTGATTCTCAAAAATTCATCACAAAATCATTATATCGAATAAAACCTATTAATGTTGATATAAAAGAGTGATTACACCCAAAAAAAATAAATTTCATAAAACATCAAAATTTTGCAAAAAAAAAAAAAAAAAAACAATAAAGTTGTAAATTAAAGATCTAAGAAAAATTTAGAATTACAACTAATAATCTAGATTTCGCTAAAGAAAAATTACAAAAAAGAATTTATCTCAAAATTTTCGAGATCTGTGTATCGTCAAAACACGTGTTTTCTAGAGGAAATATTTTTTTTTACCAAATTTTTTTGTTTTAAACAAAAACCCGAAACTCACAAAAATCTTATATTTTATAAAAACAGACCTGGTTTAAAACAACAATCGATATGTACGAGGGCTGCTCTGTATATTTCTGGCCTAATAGTGAAAATGCGAATATTTATGATCAAAAATGGTTTTATTGTGTTTCAAAAAATTCTCCAGCATGATTTATACACTTTTGCATGCGCTCAAACCAGTTGTCGAAGCACTTTTTCCACTCCGATTGAGACACCTCTAAAACATGGTTTTTGAACACTTCAACAACTTCTTCTGGCGACGAAAATCGTTGAGCACGCATTTTTTTCTTGATGTGCGGAAACAAGAAGAAGTCATTAGGTGCCAAGTCAGGGCTGTACGGCGGATGACCCTTTAATTCGACGTTTTGGCTGGCCAAAAACGCTCTGGTTTGAGCCGATGCGTGAGAGCTCGCATTGTCATGGTGAACAATGATTCGTCTTCTCTTGTTGGTTTTTCGAATTTCTCCGATGACTTCAGGCAAACAAATTGTAGTGTACCACTCAGAAGTGACCCTCCTACGTTTCTCAAGCGGTACAGTCGCCACATGACCAGTTTTGCCGAAGAAACAGGCGACCATTTGCTTCGAAGTGCTTCTTCCACGAACAACTTTCCTTGGATTTTGCTTGTCTTTGAAGACCCACACGGTCGATTGTTGTTTCGTTTCCGGCTCATACGCATAGATACATGATTCGTCACCTGTGACGATTTTATAAACGTCTTTTGAAGCACCGCAATCGTATTTTTGCAACATTTCTTTGCACCAATCGACACGAGCCTTTTTTTGAGCGGCTTTCAAATTGTGAACAAACAAAAACAAAAGAACAAACCTTTTTTCGGCCAGGTGTTAATGCAGTATCGAATGTATGCTGGTGGAAGAAATATCCAATGATGTCTATATCTCTCGGTATGTCGCATGTCGATCTTGCATTATGAGTTCACGCACGGCATCAATGTTCTCTGGCACAACAGCCGTTTTTGGACGACCTTCACGGAATTCGTCTTCGAGCGAGCTTCGGCCACGATTAAATTCATTATACCAATTTTTCACAGTGCTAAAGGATGGTGCTTCATCGCCATGCAAAGATTTAAGTTCATCAATGCACTCTTGTCGTGATAATCCACGTTGAAAATTGTGAAAAATGATGGCACGAAAATGTTCACGAGTTTATTCCATTTTTTTCTATATTAATTTTTTCAAGTCACTGTAAACGACACAAATAATGGTCGTACGTCAAAACGTTTTGAGTACGATTAAGCTTAAAAATGCCAAACTTTCCAATGGAAATGTCAGATTGCACTTGGCAGCACTCAGTGTTGCCAGGACAGAAATATATATGACAGCCCTAGTAAACAAAAACTTTCACCTAAACCGCGGCACTTTAAAAGCAAAATGAAAATAGCAACATTTTCAAAGACAGCATTTCATGAAAAAAAATTTAATAATGGGTGACTCCTTTAATCCCCTACAAACTTTTTAAACAAAGTGTCATACACTTTTTGCCCTTTATGATCTTTTTATCCAGGCAAATTATTGTAAATGGATAAACAAGCGAACAACGCCTTCAAATTCTTTAAATTCACTTTGAAAAATAATCAATTCATCGCAAAATTATGTTTAGCGATAACTCTTATTTTTGACTTAGCCTCATATGTGGTAAAAACAATCCACAATAAACCATATAATTGTAGTTCATCCAGAATTGTGGCCTCATTTGACCTTATTTTTTCAAAAATGAAACTTTATTTGGCGTTAAGGTCAATTAAAGTTGTTACCAAACCATGATCAGTGATTTTTTGTTGGAAAATATTTATGATATTGATCTAAGCTAAATGTGGTTTTAAAAGGATGGCTCGAATTACATACGATAGCCGCTACGATCTTCTTGTTAAAATAAAAATTTGATAATAAGTTAATTTAGGGAATGGTCCTTCCAAGTGTCCTCCAGGATCGTTGAATTTTGCATCCCTCACGTAAGTCACTTCCTTATGTTGATATACCAGCCGCAAGTGACGCCTGGGAGGTCAACAATATTCGTGTTGTTATTGTCATACGACAAGCAGTGGTCGAATAAGTGGCGCAAAATTGCATATACAGAATGCGTTTAAGTAAGCGCAGCCGCGCTGGTCATATGTCGAAAATCTATTTCGAATATTAATGTCATGTATTACTCGTTCAAATAAAAAAATTTTTTGCCTAAAATTTAATTTTAAATGTTATTTTCTACAGTTTTAAGTTCTGTAGGACTAAAAGAATTGTTTTTATAAACATCAACTGAAAAACTTAAAACCAATTTCTATTTGGACAAATATCTCTTTTAACTCAAAGTTTAATCGTTGATTGCATTACCTTTATAAAGGTTTTCGTGCATTTCAGAAAAATATTTATTTGTTTTCAGGTTAAAAATTAATTAAGTTTTTAATTAAAACAATTATCAATTTAAGTAGAAAATGTTTTTATTTCAATTAAATATATAATTGATTTTATAAATTATTTAAGTTAAAAATTTTTGTATTTATGTTATCTATTAAATAAAAAATTGGATTAATTACAATTTTACATGAATTTAGATGCAAAAGCAAACAAAAAAATTTTAATAATTGAAAAAAAAAACTTTTCATTATTTTTAAACAATGAAGTTCAGGTAACCATCAGTCATTGTAAATAATATGAAATTTAAAGCCATAAAGTTTTTGCAATTAAATAAGTTACAAGCCCTGTTAGTCTATTTAAAAAACTTCGTTTCCACCTGCGATATCTTCCATTAGCAACTAAAAATTCTAGGAAATTTTAGAACGCATTATATTAATGTGACTTTCAAGTGAATGTTACAAGATAAATACAATTTGAAGTATTAAATTTCTGCAATTTTATTTCGAATATTTACTTTTAAGTAAATTAATTTTAATGGTGTCAAGTTTTTTTTTTACCAAATAATAAAACAAAGAAGAGGAGTAAAATTTTCTCTTTTTATATTATTTTCTCTTTTAATGCTTTTAAATTTCTAAAAATTTTTAGTGTCCAACTTAAGCGTTAATATGTTTGCATAAAGTATTTTTTATGTCGCTTTGCTTTTAATATTAAGTTTAAAATAGTAATTTTATTTTAGCCATACAGGCAGTGAGCCAACCAGCCAGCGAGCCATTAGTTACGATCATCATGAAAACGCATGGCACTTAAAAACAATGGCAAAAGTACTTAAAGTTAATGTTTGTGTTTGGCTTTATAAAAATAAATAAAAATTTCTATGACTGCATTATATTCCAGAATAGAGAAAATAATGGCTAAAATTTAAGCAAAAAAAATGTAGTTTTAATGGTAATTTTTTTTTTTGGAACAGTTTTAAAAACTTAAAAAATAAAAGCTAAAAGCCACAACGTGTAACTATTTAAAGAGTATTAACGTTTCACTTAATATTTAAAACATCCAATAAAAATAACGAGTTTTGTGTCACTAATATTTAATATCATTCTTAATCCCATTAATAAAATATTTAATGCAAATTTTTGTTTTAAGTTTTGTTTGACATTACACGCTTAATTAAAATGTTAAAAAGTTATTAGGCTGCATGTAACTGTGTATATTGACACAAGAAATATGCGAAAATACCATTAAAAATCATTTATATAACAGAAAAGATTTTATTTCCTTGAGCTTGAATTAATTTTATATTAAACTAGTTAGTCCGACATATGTAGTCCTCTTTAATTTTCGATTAACTTATTATCATATTTTCTAATTAAGATAATTTCCACAAATTTTTTTAATTTTTTGAAGGTTACTATTCAAGACAAGTCAATGGCTAATTTTTCTTGTGAGTAGACTCAGTAGATAAGAAACCAATTTAGAGATTCAATTGCTTATTTTGTTATTGTTATATTGTTTTTCATATTTGTCTTTTATATTTAAAATTATAATAAATTGCACTCAGAGAAAAAAAACATGGTCATAAGAATCATAACATGTTTGCAGTGAAAATATATGATTGCAGTGACTTAAATATGATTGCCTGAAAGAATATGAGACGATAGCGCCCATAGTGTGTAAAAGTCCGTCACTGGCTGGCATAAGTCTTAAAACCATAAATAGAAACTAGTTAAATGTTGATGCGAAATCTAAGCCTTGAATAAAGGCTAGAAATTACTAGGTACTCAGTAAAGAGAAGGTAGATAGATACCACTCGAAAGTCTGAATTCAAACGCTGATGGTAGCACGTCAGTCAATGGGGGAAAATTTGCCGTAATTCTCGAATCGGTAGCCTGTAATTATTAGAAAACGGCAGGGGTTCAAAAAGGATCCCATTAAGGAAGCTGTCTGCTTTGATATCCTCGATAAACTAATAAAAAAATTGGTTAAATAAATTATGTTTACAACTTATACAACCTAAGGTAGTTGGATATGAAGAAGGTTAATGACGTAAATGATGCACTACATACTACTGAAGTCCAATTTTTTTTTCGCTGTCTTAAAAATTATCACAAAAATTTGTAAATGCTTTTTCTTAATAAATTTAAAAATTGTAATATATGTAAACTTAAGACGAATTAATATTATTTATCTGTTTTAATACTGATTCGATTAAAAATTGCAAAACAGAAAATTTTTTATTTGTTTTTCGTTAGATCTTGCTTTCAAATGGAGAAATAAAGTTTTCTCAATGAAGAATGTGGTTTTGCACAAAATTTTTGACTTTGTTGTATTTTTTACAATTTCTTTTAATCGATCTAGTTTGACATATAAGTATCTTTTAAAATTCGGTTAGGAGCCACTGGCGAGTTATATATGCAATAGCGGCATGGCCATATGAATATATTTTATCGGCAATAATACATCTATATTCAACAGTCTTAAATAGTTAATATTTCATTAAATTAAGAATATCATGAAATGTTTATTTCTTAAAAAATCACGCAACGACTAACGTGAGATGACTTTAAAAAATTTTAATTGAAAAATTAAAATTTTTTTCTGTATTTACCATAAAACGAGTCAGAGAAAAAATTCAATACTCAAAGCTGATATGACATTTTAAACATTCTATTAAAACAGATTTGGTATGAAATTGGAATTCCCCCAAAAAAATGTCTACTTCAGAATTAAAAAAAACTTTTAATTTTTTTATAGCTCTTAAAACGATTTTACACTTTCAGCTTTTAATTTTATAACAGCCAATAAAGAACAGCAGCTTTATTTATTGTACATTATTCCTAAAATTATTCCAAGTTGTGCTTATTTTATGTCTAGCTGCCACCCGAATTATTGATTATTAAGACCCAGTTTATGGCCTTTTGTGGATTCTTCACTACCAAAATTTTTCAAAGCTCTCACAGTTTAAAGTTTAATAATATAAACTTCTTACGTTTTTAAAGCTTTTCCATTGATTTTCTTTTGGTTTCTTAAAATTAAAGGAAGCAATAAAACGAAATCAATCTTTCTACTTTCATGTTACTTTTGTTATAATGGTTTGGGGTATTTGCTTCCAGCAATTATAATTGTCTATTATTGTAAAGAATATCAAAATACAACATCAGACTATTTTATTCATTTAATATAATTTTTTTTTATTTCTTGTTTTTATCTTAATTTTTCCAATATCATTTATTTTTCTTAAAGTAATTTTAGCCTTTAGCTTTACAGAGGTTTTTATATTGAATTACCAACACAAGGCATTTATTATAGCTTTTTGTCTTTCTCTCATACACTCCCACTGCCTTCCTTCCTTTCTCTATCTCCTGCTTTCCTTCCATTATGCTATTTACCGTATTTACAATATTTCATTAGAAATACCTGGAATGTAAAAGACTGAAGGAATAGAGAAACAGGTATTTGTGGTTTTTTTATGTTCTTTTTCCAATTACTTTTTCCTAGAACTTTATTGTGGCTGCTGGTAAAAGAGAAAAGGAAACTCTGAATAACAATCTTTGGAAAATGTTGTTGTAACTGTTGTTGCTGTTGTTTCTGCCGCCATTAAAGTAAATGTATACTGTTGCAAATATCTATTTAAAAATTGTTGCTAGAATTTAATACAAATTGCGTCAATGTTTAAATGGCTTTAATATTTTTTGTTGTAGCTGTAGTTATTGTCGCTCTTGCAGTTATTTTTTTTTTTTAATATTATTTTGCTGTTGGCGACAGTTTTCTTTAATGAGCCTCTTTCTATTTAAATATTTGATACACATATTTAGACGTTAATAATCAATTCGTTTTTAAACTTTTCTATAAATTCTTCTTTTATTAATTATCTTCTATTATAATTATTTTTGACGTTGCTTGGTTACTGGCCCCCAAGTGATAATATTGCTTAGAATTTATCTATATTTTAACAAATAATTAAAATAATTGTAAGAAATAATAAAACTATAATTAAATTATATAAATATCTAGAAGGTATTTGCTAATGTTGAGGAAAAAAAATTTAAAGGATTTAAATTATTTTTAGTATACGAGGGCTGCTATATATATTTCTGGCCTGGCAACACTGAGTGCTGCTAAGTGCAATCTGACATTTCCATTGGAAAGTTTGTCATTTTTAAGCATAATCGTACTCAAAACGTTTTGACGTACGACCATTATTTGTGTTGTTTACATTGACTTGAAAAAATTAATATAGAAAAAAATGGAATTAACTCGTGAACATTTTCGTGCCATCATTTTTCACAACTTTCGCCGTGGATTATCACGACAAGAATGCATTGATGAACTTAAATCTTTGTATGGCGATGAAGCACCATCCTATAGTACTGTGAAAAATTGGTATAATGAATTTAATCGTGGCCGAAGCTCGCTCAAACACGAATTCCGTGAAGGTCGTCCAAAAACGGCTGTTGTGCCAGAGAACATTGATGCCGTGCGTGAACTCATAATGCAAGATCGACATGCGACATACCGAGAGATAGAGACATCCTTGGACATTTCTTCCACCAGCATACATTCGATACTGAATGAACACCTGGCCGTAAAAAAGGTTTGTTCTCGTTGGATCCCGCACAATTTGAAAGTCGCTCAAAAAAAGGCTCGTGTCGATTGGTGCAAAGAAATGTTGCAAAAATACGATTGCGGTGCTTTAAAAGACATTTATAAGATCGTCACAGGTGACGAATCATGGATCTATGCGTATGAGCCCGAAACGAAACAACAATCGACCGTGCGGGTCTTCAAAGACGAGCAAAATCCAACGAAAGTTGTTCGTGGAAGAAGCACTTCGAAGCAAATGGTCGCCTGTTTCTTCGGCAAAACTGGTCATGTGGCGACTGTTCCGCCTGAGCAACGTAGGACGGCCACTTCTGAGTGGTACGCCACAATTTTTTTGGCTGAAGTCATCGGAGAAATTCGAGAAACCAACAAGAGAAGACGAATCATTGTTCACCATGACAATGCGAGCTCTCACACATCGGCTCAAACCAGAGCGTTTTTGACCGGCCAAAACGTAGAATTAATGGTTCATCCGCCGTACAGTCCTGACTTGGCACCTAATGACTTCTTCTTGTTTCCGCACATCAAGAAAAAAATGCGTGGTCAACGATTTACGTCGCCAGGAAAAGCTATTGAAGTGTTCAAAAACCATGTTTTAAAGGTGTCTCAATCGGAGTGGAAAAAGTGCTTCGACAACTGGTTTGAGCGCATGCAAAAGTGTATAAATCATGCTGGAGAATACCTTGAAAAACAATCAAACCATTTTTGATTAAAAACATTCGCATTTTCACTATTAGGGCAGAAATATATAGAGCAGCCCTCGTATAATAAAAAAAGTAACTAATTTTGATTTGGGAAACAACATTGAAGGTATTTTTTGTTGCTATTAAAGAAAAAAGTCACAATTTCCGTTCAGTGTATCATGCATGGAGTATCATTTTCTTAGGATCTCTGTACCAAGAGGAATAAAACGAACCCTGTTATGCATCTACTTATGAAACCGTAAGAACTACGCACTTAAAGGCTTTTATATGGCGAGAAATAATAAAATGAAAAAAAAAATAATTCTTGCAGAAAAAAAATACTTCCAAATAGACAAACTTAAAATCATATTTTTTAGAACGGTAATTATACAATAATTATATTTTATTCGAAATATAAAGTTATAGTTAGTCTGTAACTGTTCAAAAGATTGGCCATATACATCAAATTAAGACCATTAGGCACCCTTTAAATTTATAATTTTAAATATTTATACCTGTTATTATATTTAATGTAGTAATTGACATTCTGTCTTTCAAGAGTTTGTCTGTAATAGTTTCATAGATAGAGCCATATAGGTCAAATTACATCAGTTATAAAGATACCCTTTAATTTTTAATTTCAAGTTTGCTACTCGTTATAGCGGTCTCAGCAATAAAGATTCTGTGCGAATTTCAGTCAACTGTCTACAACTGTTCAACAGTTTGGTCATAAACTTCAAATAACAGTAACTATTGTAACACCCCATAATTTATTACTTGAGATATTCATACTTCTTAATATACC
This sequence comes from Cistogaster globosa, assembly GCA_937654795.1. Taxonomy (NCBI): domain Eukaryota; kingdom Metazoa; phylum Arthropoda; class Insecta; order Diptera; family Tachinidae; genus Cistogaster; species Cistogaster globosa. The sequence continues at coordinate 20,685,718 of OW569407.1, forward strand.
AGACTAAGTAGTGGACATTTTGTTTGTATAAAACGGTTCAAACGATAGGGCCATATAAGCCAATTTACTTTAAATATGGGAACACCCTTTAATTTCTAAATTAAAATTTTATATTTGTTTTTATAGCAGGCTTAGTAATTCAAGTTTTTTGTAAATTTCGGCTGTCTGCCTATAACGGTTCAAAAGTTTGGCTACATACATCAACTTACATCAACTATTGGGAGACCCTTTAATTTATAATTTTGAATGTTTATACTTATTACAAGATAACAACATAGACGAAACAAGATAGGCGCATTTAAGTCACCCTTTAATTTTAAGATTTATTTTGTATTAATTTTTGCTACGGGGAGGGTGTCCACTAAACTATTTTTAAAACGGGTCTGATCTGTAATCATAATCTATCAAATTACAAAAAAAAAAAATTTTTAATCGGTTCAGAAATGACTGAGTTCTGCAGACACAAACATAAAAAAACGCAACATTCAGTCGAATTGATAACTTCCGTATTTTTTTTTAAAGTCGGGTAATAAGGGTATCTTATAGTGCTAGAACGGCTTTATATTATCAAATGTTGACGGACACTTAGAAGTTACACAGAGTATGCTCCCGGTTTTATAACCTTTAAAACGTGACACATATCCTCTGATTTTATTTTTGCTATTAAAAAAACCTCTTCAGAAATATTTCTGCAATGAAAAATTAGAAGCAAAACGAAATACGACTTAAGAACGATAAAATTAAATAATTCTATTAGAAATGCTATCGTGACTGAACCCTTCGCTTCCCATCAATAACGCTCAAGAGAAAAAAATGTTGCTCATTTATAGCATTTGCTCATTATCTTTTTTGGATCTACGTGCATGCACCGTTACATGGGCAAAATAATGATTAAATTTGTTCAAAACGGTAAAGAAAAAGTATTAGCAAACTTTCACCCATAAATTCTGGATAATGCAGGTACACTCATGACAATTTCTTTATGCTCATCTTCATGCACGCTCACGTGAGTAAAAACAGTCTCATTACAAAAAGAAATAAATTTATTATCGTTTGCTATAATTATAGGGTTCCGTAAACAAAGTGTAAAAGGGAAACCCTATTATTTTCCTTGCATGTCTATCTGTCACAGAATTCTACCTCTGGAATCGTTGTATGAACAACAACCAACGTGCGGCCAAAAATAGAAGATGTTGTCAAAGGACATTGAAACGTGTCACCTAGGCATTTTAAACAGTAAAAAATTATGGCAACAACAACATGAATGGACGAAAATTCACTTTATAGTTTTCACTGTTTATTTTTTAACTTTTAGTTTAGACTTCAAGCTGTAATATGACATTTTTCATTAAACAGCGCTCCATAGCGCTAAAAAGATGCAGTCCACTGAAGTTGAAGAGCATTAAAATTTTGATGCTTATATTTTGTTCAACGAAATTTTTTATATGGCACTTTTTCAAATTCTTTTACTGTGATTGTACCAAAAGATTGAATGAACAGTAAATTTGCAAGCCATATTAAGCAAGCGAATATACATGAACTTCGACCATGTCTGTCCAAACAAATAATAAATAGATCAGTCTAATATTACGGAATCATAATGTTCAGATATCGGACAATGAAATATCAAAAAAATTATCCAAATGGGCAAACATAAAATAAATTTCGGCCATTCTTTAACCAACGTGAATCGTAGTAGGCAGATTCTAAAAATTTTCATAGTTATTTTATTAAAGCTGCTATAAGAAAAAATACTTACAAATAAAGGGTGTTCAAAGTGTTCGAAATAAGTAGAAAAAATAATACTTCTAATAAAGGGGTGAACCTATAGTTAAGTTATTTTAGTGCTCGTGGTCTTGGTTTGGAACAACAATAGGCAGAGGTGATTTAAGCATGCAAGGATTTTCTCATAGAAGGGAGATATTTAGAATTTGAATATAGTATGTATATTTACATATGTCCTCTATAGAAATGGGTAAGAAAAATAATTTAAAATTAAGGGTTGTTCTATAGAGGCCGCAATATGGACAAATTTTTTCTTATCTTTTAAACTGTTATGGGATGGGACTATAAATTTACAGTTGACTATAAAAGCAAGTATAACTTTTCCTTATAATTCTCATTTAAAATTTACTCAATTAATGTGTTAATATGATTTAAAAATTAAATTAAAAATTATAGGGGGGCCCCTAGTTTAAAACTTTTGTATGTTTGTCTAACTTTCTTCTAACGGTTAAATTTATTATAACAATAGTTTTTAAACTTACTACTCTTTTACACTCAAATAAAATTGCAATTTTTCTTTGAATGCGATAAAAAGTACAAATGTGACTCACCTGCGAAGGATTCCATACGTGTGGGGTAAAACCTTTAACTTTTCACATGAATTTTTTTTTTTTTTTGTTTCTTGTAGAAAATTTTAAGTATCTGAGCTTTCTAAGACATTCCACTGCGTGACATTTTAATCCTGATTCCAAAGAAAAGAACATTTTTCAATTATACATTTCCAAATATTAAGGCCGACGAAAAACTTTGCCATCCATCATTTTTGCTAGAACACTCTTTTAATTTTGCCAATAATGTCACAGAGTAAGCTCGATTGGCTTCATATAAACAAGTCAGTGCGGGTAATTAAGTGCACACTCATAAACAAGTGTTTATAAATTTATCAGTCGATTTCATTGAGTTTGCTTTCTGCAAGACAGCATCACTAGAAAAAATCCATTAGATTTGACAGCTGTTACATATCCAAAGTAACTTGTCGAGTTTAAAAAATTCAACTCATTGACTCACTTTTAGTCTCTCAGTTATTTTTATTTCCATTTTCAAGTCGTCAAATAAAACAATTTTAAAAACGAACTGAATGACGCACTTTAAATCAAACTTAATAGCAACAGAAAATAAACACCTGACCCAAAAATAACTTATTTTATATATTTTCAATTTTTAATACACAATTATTATTATTTTTTATCAACTTAAATATGGGATATAAAAACGCTTTGCATTTATTTCATTTTATATTATTTTTTTTTTTGCCTGTTTCTTATGCCAATTGCCTTTTACCACCACTTTTTATTTTATTTTTATAAATGATTAATAGTTCTACTCAATTTATTACAATGGCTTCGATTTTATTTATAAAACAATATAAAACATTTGAATGTTTGCGAAAAAACAAATACGTGATTGTATAAATGTGTTTGTATATTAAAAATGGTTCAATTGCTATAGATTTGTATGTGTGTGTGTATTTTTGAGTGTGTTTATTTAACTGTCATTTAAACGTTATTTAATGTTCATTCAAAGTGAGCAAATAATTCACAACAATTACGTTTGAACCCAGTGATATTTGCGATTTTTTTAAATTACGAACACACTGAAAAATTGGTTTTTTTTTGTTAAGCTGGCAGCATTAAAAAAATATTAATTATTTTTACCACCACATTGTTAAAACAAATAAAAATATGTTTAGCAAAAAAACAAAAAAAAAAAGGCCTACGTAATGTCTGCTGGCAGTTACAATTGTACGGCTCACCATCTCTGATAGCTGTCTCACAGTGGTAGCCATTCACGTGCTTTTATACATGTCTTACCTTTGCTACCAGGCGGAACTATTGAATTAAACCCATTCTGGTTGGGCCGTAGTGAAACCTTGATTTTTACTGACGAAAAGAACAATCCAGAAGATATGGAAAAATCACGTCAAAGAATTGTCTAAAGCAGGTCAGGCAGAATCTGCGATTATTTTTAAGGAAGACAATCAGTCAAAACTTCTAAATCACTACTGTTAAGTATAAAAGCTAGTGACAGCCTTAGATTTAATAGAAATAAAGCAGAAGTAAATGCCAATCATATACCAGAAATCATTGGGAAAAGAAGGGGTAGGAAAAGACATCCATAATATTAGCTGTCTGCTTCAACATTCTCTCTTCTCAATTTAAAATTTCCGTAAGAATCTGAACTCAGCTGGATCTGCTATTATTATATTACAACGTTTTATCTATGTAAAGTTTCCTATTTATCTTCGAGTCCTATGTAATTGTTGGCATCTGCTTAAGGCTGAGCATTATCATTCTATATGCAGTGGCTTGCCAATGCTTGACATTGGCACACGATATTCCCTTTTATCTCAGTATCTTATTCGGGTTTGCTCGCTCGCAGCTTTCTCAAGCCACCGTTTAAGATTCAACCAAATTTGTTTTTTCTTTTTTGTTTTTACAGTAGCAAGTGTTGCTTCCTTGTTGCTGTCATGATTTGGGTATGTGCATGAGTGCACTGCACTATATTGATTACAGACTACAACTCCTCCTTCCGTGACTAAAACTTTTACATTTAGTACCAACCGTAAGCAGCGCCTTCGCTCCTTAATCTGGCGTTTTCTCTTAAGACTCTGCTTTTGCGAAACTACGTTACCTCATCTGCGATTTTTAGTCTATGTCTTGGATACCAGTAGGAGTCGCGTAGCGTTTTTAGGAAAGGCTTTTCTCAGTTCTGCTGAAACGTAATCAACTTCCAGGAGTTTATTGTTCTTCATTGAATCTAGGTCTATTATAATTTCGATGTATTGCGGTGATGTTAACAATAGCGACATGTGCTGAGTTGTCACTTTACCTTCTAGTGTCAAGTGAGTAATGAGGTTGTGAAACGAACGGATTATTTAGAACTTCATAAAAATGTTTTTTCAATCGCTACATGTGGTCTTCAATCGATGTGAAGAAATTTCCAACGTTTTTTGGTGGTGTTTATTCGACAATTTTTCTCTTGCGAAGAAGAAAATAAAATCACATTGCTATAAATAATATTATTGTTGCCTAGAAATAATAAAAATCAAAATAAATATAAATAAAATTGCATTATAAAAACATTTCAGTTTCGGTGCAACATCAATCATTTCAACTTAAATGTGTGCGACATTGGAAGAGAGTGTATTTTTTGTGAATGTTGCAGCTTTGATGTTTGTGTTTGCTTAAGTTCATACATATTTGTATTCGTATATTAATAGCTTTTATTCATTTATATTTACTATACAAAACAAAAAAAAAAATAAATAAATAAATAAATAAATATTGAGAGCAAATGTGTGCTTAATATTTATTTCATTTTATTTAAACTTATTTGTTTGCTTTTCCACAATTGTTGGTGTTGCTGGTTAATTTCTTTTATACATTCATAAATATGCATATTTATATGGAACTGCTATAAAATAATATTCAGTAAGCAAATTATATGAATATTTATTTATTTATTTTTTAATAATAAGTTTTCAACAAGCAGCAACATTTTAGCGGAACTTTAATGATTTATCATTTATCAATATTTAAAATAATGTTTAATAATAAATCATTGTAAGAATTTGAAAAAATATAATAAAAGGAAAAAATTATTTTTACAGTATGCAGCAGAAAAATGTTTATTTAGATTTGAATTGAAGTTTAATAAAGTTTTAAATTAATTTAATTATATTATATACATTATATATTTAATTTAAAAAAAAAGAATAAATTTCTTATTAAATAATAAATTATATCAATTAAATATTTAATTGAAAAATAAATAATTAAATCAATTAAAAACTTATCATCAGACTTTAACTAAAACCTTTAATATTACTGTAGGTAAGAGGTAACGACAGGATACTGAAGTACCTTTACATTACCTTTTCAACCCCATTCCAGTGCTTAATGATTTTTGCTTGGGTTTGCACAAGACACATTCTGTGTCACCTAACAAAATGTATTGTAGTGATTTGCGTTCTTTGTTTATTAATATTCAATTTTCCCTTTTATCACAGAGGTCTAAGTAATTGCCATCATTTGCCTTTAACTGAACCAATGGCATCACTGTGCAGTTTTCTGCTCAGAGTGTTACTCATACTGATAAATCGAATGCAGAGTGCGTTGCCTTATTAGCATTTTATTTGAGTCCGTCCGCATGTTGTTTGTTTTAGTCTTCATTCAGATTTGTGTAATCCGCACTAATCTCATTTGCTTTTAAAGATTATCGGAAAAAAAATCTGCAAATTCGTACAGAAGTTACTGTTAATCCCTAGTTGACCTAGGAAGCTGACACTGAACGGCAGACACACACTTGTTTATCAATAATTATACCTGATCCTCCTGAGACTGAGAAAAATCTCTATTTCTTTCTTTTGTTTGCTACCTTCTTAATAGTTGTGTCAGCATTTCTGTTTCTTTTCGCTTCTAGCGCCTACCCTCTCAATTTTGGCTGTAAGTCTACGACAAAGATACGAGTTGGAATTTTGGCTGTTTGAAAAAATTATTTCTGTCTTTGCGTTTAGTAGATCTAGTAATTCTTGAGTTTCTTTACTTGCCCATTCGACTGATCTTTCCACATTTAACAAGAATTTTCCTTCACGGCTCCGGCAACCTTTTTTGTGAAGTCAATGTATTTTTATATTTTCACCTCACATTTTTTGATAATAAAAGCTGCATCTGCATGAAGCTAAATCCTTATTTTAACAGGTTAACAGGTACCCATAGTTCGCAACACTCTATTTTAGATACGCAAGCCTTGAATGTGTTTTTCGGCAGTGAGTTGAGGAGTTGTTTTAAACATTAATTATTTGAAAAAGGTTTTGTTGAATGGGCTTGTTAACACATAAACAAGGTGAAAAAAATTTATAAATTTTATTTAGAGCAGGTTTTTCACGTGTCATATACTCCAAATTTAGCTACGAACATAAACAAGTTGAAAAAAATGTATAAATTTTGTTAAGAGCAGGTTTTTCACGTGTCATATACTCCAAATTTAGCTACGAGCGCCTTTTTTTATAACTTTAAAGAAATATCTTAGGAGAAATATAATATCTAGAAAAATATTATTACTGATCTTCGAAGACCTGAAGAAAACTTGTAATTTTCAGGTAGCAAAAAAAGGATAATAAAAACTTTTTTCACCAAAATTGCAACAAAATATTATAAGGACCCTTTGGATCTAAAAAACCTTGAATTTTCATAAAATAAAGTTCTCTTTAATTTATTTTATCACCTTTTTTACAACAATGTACAAAAATAAATGACAATAGATTTCAATTCATTGAAATCGTTTTTGCAAAATGGTCAGTCATCACAATAAAAACCTAAAAGACACTTCAACTTTAAAAAGGGATACAACAATAAAAATGTACGTATTAGAAAAAGAAAAATTCACTTTAACTTTATTTTAAGTGGTTTCATGTCGTAAAGAAAATGAAGGTAATACCCGCAAGACAGCCAGACACCTGAGTGCAATAGTTGTTGTCTTCGCTGTTCTGTGTTCTGTGTTCTTTTTCTTTTCTTCAAACTTTCTTTACTTTGGCCTTTAGCTAAAAAAAACGAGTGGAAAAGAATTTTTTAATGCTTGAAAAAGGCAGATAAAAAAGAAAGCACTTAATTGGATAATAACAATAAATTTTATTTGTTTAAAATAAAAACGAAAACAACAAAGTTGTAAAGGATACTACAAAGTTAGTATTGAAACAAAAAAAATTAAACTTAAATTAAAAAAGAAAATTTAATGTGTCCATAAAAATAGTAGCATAAGAATTATTTGTTTCGTTCACTACGTTTAATGCCTTGAATTGTTTTATATTGTCCATTTCGCTTGAAATTTACAGCCAACAGTAAACATTTTTTTAACAACATTTCCGTTATATTTAATGCGATTAAATCTGTACTTTATGTTGCTGAGAATGTCTTACAATTTAACTTGTTAAGTATTTAAATGAAATCTACACGTAAACAAGTTGTTACAAACTTACACACACACATTCATTCGGACACATACGGAGGCAACTTCTAAATTATTCTTGATACGTTATTATGAAACAAATAGTTTAGGGAAATATTTTATAAAATTTTTAAAATTTTACTTAATAGATTTCCATATACTTTGCGGCAGGTTGCACAACTTATTTTTTTCATTTCATTCATTAAAGCCAGATAAATTAACTGCCAATTTTCTATTTTAAGCAAAATATAGGGGATTTTGAAATTTTCGGTTTTTTGTTTAAATTCTCTATAGATTATATTGAAAAAATAAATTTTAAAATATTTAGCATTAACAACTTTTTAAAAGAAAGCCCCTACAATTATATTTTTACCAATGAACAAATTTTATATACATTTTTTTAAACAAATAAATTTTAAGCTTTTTTTATTTTTGTGATTTTTTTTTTTTTTTTTTTTTTTTGAAAGTGCAAACTTTTTAATATGAAAATTATTTTATTAAGATAATTAAATTGGGAGCGTAGAAAATAAATTTGGTGGTAGGGTGAATAAATTTAATGTAGGTAAAAAAAGGGAATTTTTTGAGAAATATAGGAATTTTTAAAATTATGACCTGAAATCACTGCCTGGAAGAATCATATTGATAACAGACTTTTTAGCAGGAACTGAATTCTTAGCTAACACTGCCAGCTCTTGTTGAACAATTCGATTTTAAACCTTCGGCTACCTGGGATTAAACTAAAGAAATAATTCAAAGGCGTCAAAATAAAATTTTGACGACTTTTTGATGCAAGTAAGAGGGCTTTATTCGGCTATGCCGAATCTTATATCATTTACCAGGTATCTAGGTTAGTGACAGAGAATTAAAAAATATGAAAATAGTTAAATACACTATATAAATTTACATAAAAATATCACCGGCTCTTAATGGGTTAAGCACTATGAACGAGTGCCAATTTTTTCCCTTGATGTTTTTTCCTTTTTTCTGATTCAATATCGCTCCATATATTTAGTTTTTTGATAGAAATTACTTTATTGTTTGAAATGATATGGGAAAAGAAAGATACAGCCGTGATGTTAAACTAACTGCTTCCAGGGACATGGACGGATCTTGCTGATTTTCAACAGCAACTTTTTCGAAATTATGTCTGATCGATTGCCATATTTAAATTTTCTCTATCTCGTTCAGTATCCTGGCAAAATTTTAATTTAATACGAGTGGACAGACAGAAATCCCTCAATCGGCTTTGCTTTGCATAAGGACTCAAAAATATACTTTATGTGGTGGGAAGTGGATATTGTAGAAATTACAAACGGAACAACAAACCTTAATAAATTTCTTTCCACCTGTGGTGAAGGGTATAAAAATACACTCTTCCTTAATTGAAGAAGTTGGCAACACAACCAACTTTTTTTAGGATAGATGATATACTCATTAAAAGAGAAAAAACATTAACGCTCTCAGCCGAATGTTTATCAGTAGCTGGACTTAAAAATTATTTAATTGAAAATAGAGCCAATGTAGCAAGAGATGATCACCACAAATTGGCCAAGCCAAAAAATTTTAATTTTTTAGGCAATTAATCCATATGACTTTATGTTTCAGCAAATTGTTTAACTTGTTAAACTATAGTTTCTATTTTTTCTATGGCACAATTTGAAAAAAAAAAAATTAAATACTTAGCTATGCGCAACCGAAACTTCTCTATTCAAAGTTTTACTAATTATTATAAATTGCAATTTCTATTTATAGGTGATTTAAATCGTCTTGTTTCTTCTTATATGAAACGATCTGGCAGCGTATTGCAGCTGTTTATTGTGTTCAAGTATGTATGGAAATAAGCTTATCATAACAGTTCAACAACAATAACTAAATGAATTAATTACGTTTCTTGGTAAAAGTTTTTGTGTGTGCGAGTTTAAATAAGAAACTTTAGGTTAAAAGTTTTAATAAATGAATAAGGTTATTTTTTCAGTTGTGTAAAACTTACCTTCGCCACAATATAATAAAAAGAAAATAGTTAAGCGCTTAGTTTTACTGTCCTCCCAAATATTAAATAATTATTGCGTCTGTTCCTGGTTTATGAATATTGGACCTTCACTTATTGTTAACATTTGATTAATTTTTTAAAATTACCATCTTTGCCTAGTCTAAGGACTAGGCCATCAACATTAAATTTATCCTAATTTTTATGCCATCCAATACCAGATGTGACGTGGGTCTATCAATGAGTGCTGTTATCTCAATCTCTTGCTTATTCAGCCTTCAAATTATTTCCCCAATTTTCTTCAATTTTCATCTCGGTCAGAGAATATTTCAAGTTAGAATAGTCTGTCAGCAGCTCAGCTACCTAGTTTGGGATATTTTGATATCATACAGTTATATTTGTACTTTTAAACTATTAATTTTGCTCAGAAGTTGTTGTTTTTTTCTTTTCTAGATTTTTTAAGTTCGAACTGTTCTGGATCTAAAGATTCATTACTTTAAAATTTATTTTAAACAATTTCTTAAGCTGTCAACTTTCACTTTGTGGGATATATTCTAGCTCAGGTCATGTTGCAAAAGAAACTTGATACTTCTTTAGGGGAATTTCTCAAACAATCGATGGATAAAAAATTTAAATAGCTCTTTTTTAAAAATTTTTTTTTAGTCGAGTAGTAGATTAATGACAGAAATATTAGATATTTTTTATTGATATTAGAGCCTCTATTGTAGAAATAGACGACTAACCATACTATTGGCCAGATATTGTTATTTGTTAAAGTTAAAAGCTTTTATGTTTTCCTCTTAATACAAAAATGGCTTTACGCCAATAGATTGGATTAAGGCAATAGCTCTTAAGAAACCCTGCTAGCTCCAAAGCTCTTCTTGTCCTGCTTTTATTTTTAGATAATCCACCTTAGTCTACTTACTTAGAGACGTCGATTTCTTATAGTTGTTGTTACGAGGAGTTAGATGTTGCACTTTTAGCTGCCTGATTTCAGACAATCGAGGTTATAGCTTGTAATTATAGGCCCGCCCTCGTATAATCATGAAGAAACATTAAAACATCGTTTAAATGTCACCACTTGTCTTAAGTATTTATGTTTTGTAATACAAATGTTACTTTGACTTAATCTTTATGTGGGCCTGTGTGTGTGTTGGTGTGCGTATAATTATACACAGAGCGTACAAGTAAGTGTGTGTGTATTTGTTTGTTTTTTCCTTTTTTTTTTTTTTTTTTTTTTGTTATAATTATGAGGTCTTTAACAATCTCATATTGTTTTCTTATTTTTATATTTTCTATATATTTTTTGCTCTCCTTGTTTTGTTCCATGATTTCATTAAAAACATGTTTATTGCACTTGTACATTGAAAGAGTTTTATTTAGTTCGTTGTGTTAATGTGACCAACATGTTGCAATAATATAGTTGTAGTGGCAGCCATCATAATTATATTTGCTCTGTTCTTTGTAGTCCTTGTAATAGTTAAATGTACAAAATTAATGTTTGCCAACTTTTATATATTTGTCTTTGTTTGTATGTGCTTGTGAACAGTAATTTATCTATGGCAGTGTAGTTTGGATTTTTTCTCATATTTTCTTTTTGGCTAAATTACTTTAGTGTCAACAACAAGTTATTTTACACATAAGTTAACTTGACTTCTTAAACACCCAGCAGAAATTTTACCTTTCAAAACATTTTACATAGCAAAAATGAAACGTTTGTGTTATCATTTCATTGCATTAAATTGCAACTTAAATAAATGAGATAAAAAATTAATTATTGTCAAACAAATTCAAGAGCAAATCTAGGGGAAGTGAAAGAGCAGAAACTTCTCCTACCAAAATTAAATTTTCAGTAAATTTTTAGCGCCTGATCAAAGAAAATATGGTGACTAAACTAGGTGATATACAAGACGAATATAAAAATGAAAGTGATGCTAACTGTACATTTACTTAAAATATCAATTCTTATTTCAATCAATTCAATTCAATTAAGGTGGCAATAAACTTCTAATTGTCATAATTCTTTTGAATTGAATCAAAATCAGTGAAATACTTATAAATTTGAAATGAATTTGCAATTCACTTTGAAAAATTTTCTGAATTAAAAACGAATTGTACTGCATTATATAAATTCATTTGAAATGCGGCGTTTCATTTTTACCAAATTCAGTTAAACTAATTCAAACTTCATTCAGTTAATTTTTGTGTGAAAAGAATTAATTACAAATTTGCTAATTCAGTGCACTAATGATTCATGACCTACGAGGCAGTGGTCTTAACACCACGTCTGCCTCTGATTTTTCTATATCATTTGGAACAATGAAGTAGCAACTTTTACCTTTTGTGTGAGGTACCACGCCCATCATTTCAATCCAGTTTTCAGATACATTATCCATATTAAAAAGGAAGTTATTTAAAGAAAATTTTAAGGTGCTACCTATTACAGTTACCAAGTAAAGCCTAGTACTCTGTTCGATTTTGTGAATTATTTTGAGCAACATGCATTATTTCGCTTGAAAAATTTGACAATAAAATAGTGGTGACAATACAGTGATTTAGAAGATAACATTTAACGAGCAAACTCATTTCTGCATCATTAACTAATTTTTTTAAATTACTTGAACACACCAGAATTAAATCAAAACAAACAGTCCAAAAAAATGGTTGTTAAAAATTTCGTACGAAAATTTTGATGCTTATTTTGTTTCGTAGTTGGAAAATAAAAAAACATGCTGCAAGAAACACTTCGCAACTTTTTCACTGATTTCGCAGTATTTTTTTTTTTATATGAACTTTTGACAGCATTTCGAAGGAAATTTTGAACAGAGTACTATGCTTAACACATAAATATTTACTTTATATGGGATGTGTCAGGCCCAAGTGAAATATTAAAAAATAAACACATATCTGATAAGAATTGTAAATATTCCAGGAAGACTGACTGGACTAATGGTGTAGCTTTCCAACGAACAAACAAAGGTAATTTGTGTTTTTATAAAGAAACTTCTTATTTTTCCCACGAGCCATATAGCATTTTTGCTGGGAAACAATTACAAAAATACTTAGATCACACAGTGTTCATAAATGTGTTCGCCCTTCACTTTAACTACTGCAACTTGCACAATGACAGTTAAGTATGCTTTTTTACTTCAGGAAGTTAAAAACACATCATTATGTTGAACATTTCGCTGCAATCCTATTCCACCACTTATTTTTTCTTTTTTCATTACAATATTTCAATGTGTCCCCTTAGCGAAAAGAAAAACGCTGCTCTTGCATCAAAAACTCATGTAACACATCATTAAAAACTTGAAATTATGTGAGTGTAAACCTTTAAGTATAGAAATGCAAGGAAAAAAATGTGTAAATTTTAAAATATTTCCCTGTTAAATGTTTATGGAGCAACAACAAAAAACAGCATTGCAACGTAGATTGGAGATTGGAGTAGAGTCGTTAAAAAATTCATTGTAAAGATAAAAAAAAAAACAACTACTCATGAGATTTGTGAAAATTATTATTAATATTTTTCTTCTTCATGTTTCACAGTTTAGTAACACTCTTTTTCGAGATTGTTTTTATTTTAGATTTTGAAAAGTATTAAAAAAAATTAAGCAAGCACGCTTTAAGAAATTATATAATTAACATGTCCCTTAAAGTATTGATCGTCATTAGAAGTCACTTTCCATTTCTCAGACAAAAGAAATGAGACCAATTGGTAATGGAAATTTCAAGTATCGGGTGTTTTTTAAGCCCTGTAGAACTTTAAATTATAGAAAATAACGCTAAAAGTTAAATTTTGACGAAACATTTTTTTTATTATTTTCAGTAACCAGTAGCAAATCATTATGAATAGACTTACGCTTAAACAGCGCTATCAAATCACCCAAGTTTGCTGTGAACATCAGTCATTAATTCGAGCTACTTAACAACGACTTCGTGATTTTTGTGGTGCACATAATCGTTCATATAAGCAATCCATTCGTCAAACTATGGATAGATTTCGTACCGATTTACTCTCTAGAGGACGCAAAAACACCAACACATCGAAGGAATGTGCTTACTGAAGACGAAAGTGTGGAAGAAGATTCAAATTTATCAATTCGTTGTCGGTCTCAGGAATTTGGGCTCTGACCACTACGTGGAAAATTTTGCGCAAAGATCTTGGCCTACACCCATATAAGATCTCAGTTGTGCAGGAATAAAAGCCACAAGACCATTATATGCGTTGCCGATTGGGCGCAAAATTGTGTTCAGCGATTAAACTCATTTTTGGCTTAACAGGTTTGTTAATAAGAAAATTGCCACATATGGAGCCAGACCAATCCACAACATACACTACAGACTCCATTGCAGCCAGAAAATTCACTGTTTGGTAACATCATCGGAACTTATTTCTTTAAAAATAAGGCAGGATCGCACTTTACGATTAATACAGATCGTTACTGCACCATGATTTTTGATTTTTTTAAATATGGATGACACTGATACGGACGAAATGTGGTTTTAACAAAAAGGTGCTACGTGCCATATGGCGACCGCAACCATCAGGTTATTGAAATCAAAATTTGGCGATACGTTGATTTAAAAAAATAGATCAATTGGCCATGATCTTTTGTATAAAGAAATTTTTCATTACAATTGATTTTCTTGTATTATTTTTTACAATTTAAAGTTCTATCGGGCTTAAAAGACCCCTATATCGTCATATAGTGCATGAACGTTCGCCACCGGCTGCCATAACACTAAGGACCACAGGCATGAGCTTGTTATTTGTGAAAGTCATGGACAAATGTTAGCAATTGCTTGGGACTCTGTTAATAGAAAGAAGACCGACAGTGAAATCACTAAGTCAAAAATAATGTCGTTCTTTTAAATAAAGTAAAGGTTAACGTAAACGTAAACGGCAAATCGGTTGTCTATAATTATTAAGGAAGGAATGGAGTGGAGTGGAAAAGAGACATATTAAACGAAACGATCTGCTACGATTTTCCTCCTAGAGTTATGATAAAAGCCATTTGATGACATCTTGTTCAAGTGAAGCTTATGTTCCCTGTATCGCTGGTAATAAGAACGCTGCAAGACTTTGAATTCGCTATTTTTTAATTTGGTTTTACTAAAGCAGCAGTATGAGGAAAATACTATTTTGGTTGAAAACTACAAATCTTGTTCTAATAACTTACAATAAATGTTATTCATTGATTGATTTTTAACTTTAATAACATTTTTTTTTCTTTAATGCTTCCAATAACTCTGCAAGTTTGCCTTTTTTATTATTGTTTATCTTCAAATAATTTACTTTTCTTTAACGTCAAAATCATTAACTTAAGAGTGTTGAAACTTGTTACTATCGGAGGTTTCAAAGAAAGCATTCACGCCACATTCACGCCACATTCACTTCAGCACTTTTTTCTTTAAAAAAAAATTAAAAATAAAAAAAAATTTTAACCATCCAGTTTAAGTGACTGGCAAAATCCCACTTTGACTTTTGTTAAAGTTTTGGTTAAAAAATCCAGTTAAAAAAACTCCGCCCTATAATAAGTCTTTTTTAAGTTAGTAAAAGAATGCGATTTTTTATTTAAAAAAATATATTCAAATTAGTTTAATTTTATTTTGCTTGAAAAAAAACTTAGGAAACAGAAAAACATTCTAATTTAGTTACTTGTTGTTGTCAGGCAGAAAAATATTATCCTCTTATATTTGTATTTTTGTAAATAATTCCAACATCTATTTGCATTTATTTCATTTAAGTTAAAATCCTTGTTAAATACCTTGAGCCATTTATTTTCTATGAAACTGAAATGCTGATAAGTTTTGTTTTGTTTTCGTTACCAATCTGCATTTTTCACTTCAGTTAAACAATTTCTATTGTATTGTGTTGCTTTAAGCAGATAGTTTTCATTCTTTTGTTAAGATAAAAAAATTTTAGTCCCTTTAATTTTACACTCATTTCCAGCTTGAAATCACAAAATCAAGTATAATATTCTGAAAGGGAAATGTGGCAAAAAGTCAGAACTAACTTCTGTTGCGATTAAGTGGAAAATTTTTAAAATCGTAAAAAAAGGATTTTACAGAAAATCAAATACTTTTTTTTAAACGAATGATAATGAAATTTGTGTTAATATCTCTTTCTAATTTATCAAGGACAGTTTTATAAAATAAAAATATTGTTTTTAACTTTTTAGTATTTTGCCATACCGTTGTTTGATTTTTTTTTTTTTTTTTTTTTTTGTTTCCTAAAGCTGCGATCAAATGGTGTGGCGGAGTATTGAAGAAGACGGAAACTCCTTACAAAAAAATTTCACAAAATTAATTTAAATTATACACGGGTGTTAAAATTAAATTTTCTTTAAAAAAATTCGTTAGGAAAAAAATTTCCATGGGAGAAGTGCCGTAGAAAAATGTCAAAAGAAAATTATAGAAGAAGTTTTTACAAAAATTATGCAGCACAAAAACTTTGACAAAAAATTTGTAGAAGAAAACTTTTTGTATAAAAATTTTTAAACGAAAAAATCCTAGATTTTTAGAAAAAAAACTCTTTATTCGGAAAACTTATGGGAAAACATTTTATGAAAAATTTATAGATAAAAAGATTTTTACAGAAAATGAGTAGAATAGAAGTTTTTAACAGAAAAATTGAAAAGAATTTTTTTAAAGAATTCTTCTTTATGAATTTTGCCAAAAAAAAAAAAACAAAAAAATTTAGAAAATTTTAAGAAGAAAAGTGCTTCATAGAATATTTTTAGAAAAAACTCCCTTTATTTAAAAAATTTGTGAAAAGTATTTTTTTAAAAAATTAGAAGAAAAATACTTTTCTAATAAAAGATCATTTTCCGACAAGAAATTTTTTATAGAAAGTTTTAATAGAAATTTTTTATAGCAAAAGAAAAAAGCTTTTTGTATAAAAAATTTTACCAGCAACAATGTTTAATAAAATACTTATAGAAGAGAAATTTTCTCGAAAAAATTGTGAAAAAAATTTTTATAAAAAATTTTTATACAAAATTTTTAGAAAAAAATTTTTATACAAAATTCCAACAAGGGAAATTTTTTATAGAAAATTTGCAAACGAAAAATTTTTATGAAATATTTATTCTGATAAATTTGTGCTTAAAAGCTGTTTGTATTGAAAATTTTTAGAGTAATAATTTTAAAAGAAATCTTTTTAGAAGAGAAGTTTATTTAGAATTTTTCTGGGAAAATTTTTGATTAAAAAATTTCTTGTACAAGAAACTTTTTTATATAAAATTTATTTATAGAAAATTTATAAAATAGATTTCTTGAAGTAAGTTTTTAGAAGGAAACATTTTTATTTGCAGAGAAAAATTTTTACAAATGAATTTCGTAAAAAAGATGCAGAATAATTTTCCAGATTTTAGAAATTGAGCTCAATTTTAAATAACACCGCCTTGTCAGCACCTTCTAGATTCAAAGTTTTTTCTATGAAAAATTGATTTCAAGAAACTTTGAATTGAAAATATTAAAAGTTTGAGGCTTCGCTTTATAAATTACCAAAGTTATACCAGAAAATTTATTGTATTTTAGAATAATGAATTTTAGAGTTTTTAAGAATTAAAACCAAATGCATATTTTGCAACATTTTAGGGAATTTTAAGCAATTTTTTTCTTTTAAAACTTTTCACTGAAAATTGTGAGGTTTTAAAAAATGTTTTTTTCTTATAATTTACCTGTTAACTTACTTTTTTTTATTAATTACAAATTTTTTATATCAGACCTGATTTAAATTGATTATAAAAATATAAAATAAAATTTAAATCACTCAATATATACGAATTTGTTATTTTTATAAAATTTCATGTGCTTTTTCTGTATTACAGGCGATCAACTCGTCTAAAAAATTTATATGGAAGTAATTAAAAAAAACTGAGTGCTTTTCATACAAATTTTTCAGACGATTTGATCGCTTGTAATGCAGAAACCGCACATTAATCATTTTTTTTTTAATTTCCAACATTTTAAACCAATTGATAAATTAACAAATGATAAGGAATATAAGACACAATAGAAAGAAAACAAGAAACAATTTTGTATTTTTTCTACGCACACTTGCTTCTCCCTCTTCCCGTCTCTATTTCAAAGCCAGAAAATATTGTTGTTTTGAAATCATTGCCTTAACGCTGAGATACTCTTAGTTTACACTAAATATTTATTAAATTTTAAATTCTTTAAAATATTTAAAATTTTTATTAAAACTTAAGCAAATTTCCCAAAAATTTAATTTTAATTTTAATTTTAATTTTAGTCCTAATTTAAAATGATCATTATCATCCATCCAGTAACTACAAACAGTCGTCATTAAGATTGTAATATAACACCAAAGTTTAAACAACTTAAACTATTACAAAAGTCTTGTGAACACAAACTAACCAATTTGCACAAGTGCAAGGAAACCTCTTAAAGTATTTTATTTCTTTAGAAATATTTTTAATAACAATATCCCCTTCATACTTAATATTGTATCGAATACAAAGTTATTTATTTTTTATTTTTTCTCTTTTTTTTTTTTGTTTAGAACTTTAAGATTCGTGATAACCAAGCAAAAAGTACAATTTACAATAACTTTTTTTTTACGAGAAAAAAAAACAAAAACGCAAAACAAAGTTTTCTTTTCTTTCATCTCTTATATTTTAAATGATTTGAAAAAGAAAAACATTCAAGTATTTCATATTGGTGAGTTAGTGTTTAACTAGCTGGTCTCTTGTTGTATTAAAATATAAATCATGCTTCCTGGGATTTCAAAGAAGTTTTAAAATACCACTCAATTTCCTTAAAGTCTTTGTATTATTAAAAATTTTAAAATGTTTTAGGGACAAAGATGCAAAGAAAGCAAACCTTGGTAAAAGTAAAGATTTTTATCCAGGGTACTGTAGTTTAAATTCCCAACACGTTGGCTAATAATCATGTCTTTGATTTGGTGTCATGGGTTCGAGTCCCATCATCTGCCAATTTAACAACACGAACTTTTTTTAAATAGATCTCAAGGTTTTCTGTAATAGCGCAGTTATCCAATGCTGCCTTAACACTACTGCATTTTTTTGTCGGCTTAGGAATAATAAAAAAAAAACAAAAATTAACGATCCAGCTTCAAAAAAGTTATTGCGCCCGCTTAATATCACAGATACTCTTAACATTTAATATTGAAAGATGTAAAAAGCATTAAGTGAAAATAGGAGAGGGAACAAAAAATGAAGCTTCGGAAGAAGCTAAGGAAGTCGGTGAAGTATGGTTGCAAGTATTACGGGTAACAAGCTGAAAGAAAGCTAAAGTATCGAAAATAAAATATCACAAAGTAATAACGATCTTTGTAAGAAGAAGAAAAATAGGACCAGGTTAGGCAAGTGATGTTGCGACAAAAAAAAATAAGAATGAACTCGCTTGTTTAAAATTAAAAATAAAAATTTTGTGCAAGTATCGTTCAAAAAAAAGTGTTGTCAGCCCAAACGACTTATTTTAAATATTTAATGACAAAACTCGTAACAACTAAACAGCAATTACAAAAATAATAACTTACGATTCTTTTTTTTGTTTTTTTTTTTTTTTTTTTTTGATAGTTGCTGTAGAATGTCATCATATTTGCAACAAAATTTCTAAATTATAATCACTTAAGTTCACCTTTTACAACCTAAAATAGATACACAGATGCAAAGAATGCTGATGAGGGATGTAGCTATCTTGAAAATGCAGCATTACATTTTGCTGGCATCTAATATTTCTTGTTTTCTTTGGTGAAAGTCCACATACATTTGTGTATAAAAAAATTTTTAGAACTTATAATGAAAAAATAAAGCCGAAAAATCAATTTTAATTTATTTAAATAATTTTTAATTAGTCATGAAATTGAATACATAACAGAAAAAAAGTTCTTTAGAAAAATCTCTCATAATATATATATATATAAAATTATTCCAAAAACTACCTAAAAGAAACTCAAATAATATTATTCTTGAAAAAACATAAAATTAAAAAAAAAATTCTGCAAAAAATTCTCATATAATTTAATATATGATAAAAATTTTTAGAAACTCTTTGTTATGACATAATTTTTCAAAAAACTCCGTTACATGATATAAAAAATATTCTGTAGAAAGGTTTTTTTATAATACAGTCCAAGACAAATAATTTTTTTTTAATCTCTCATAACTTAGTAGATGTATAAAATTATTTAAAAAAAACTCCCCAAAAGAATTAAAAATAATATTTTACATAAAAAATATTAAAATATTATTAGGAAAATACCTTTCGATGAAAAAAAAATTTCTGCACAAGAATTTTTCATAACATATATCTCAAAATTTTTTTCATGACATATAAATTATTTAAAAATTTCTTTACATGACAGAAAAAAAATATTCGATAAATAATCTCTCATAATATATTTCAAATTATTCAAAAAATTCCTTTACATGATAGAAAAAATATTTGGTGAAAAATCTCTCATATATTTCAAAATATAAAACTTACAAAGATACTGCTATGACATAAAAATTATTCAAAAAAAATTCCTACAGGTGATATAAAAATATTCTTTAAATAATCTCTTATAAGGATTTGGCCATAACATAAAAATTATTTTAAAAAAATTCATTTACATGACATTAAAAATTTTATGTCGGAAATTTTTTCATAATATATTTCAAAATAAAATACTTATGAAGATTTTGCAATGACATAAAAATTATTCAAAAAATTCCTTTACATGATAGAAAAAATGTTTTGTGAAAAATCTCTTATAATATATTTCAAGATAAAGAACTAAGCAAGATCCTGGCATGGCATAAAAATTTCTATACATAATAAAAAAATATTCTTTAAATAATCTCTTAAAATATATTTCAAAACAAAATACTTATAAGGATTTTGTTATGACATAAAATTAATTTAAAAAAATCTTTTACATGTTATAAAAAATTTTATCTCAGAAAATTTCTCATAATATATTTCGAAACAAAATACTTATAAAGATTTTACCGTTACATAAAAACTATAAAAAAAATTCTTTACATGATTGAAAAAATATTTTGTGAAAAACCACTCATAATATTTTTTAAAACAAAAAACTCACAAAATTTCTGCCATGACATAAAAATTATTAAAAAAAATGCCTATACTTGATATGAAAATAATAATCTCTCGAAATATACTTGAAAACAAATTACTTATAGGGCTCTTCCATGGCATGAATTTTATTTGAAAAAATCATTATCATGTCATAAAAAATACTATGTCGTAAAATTTTTCACTATATACTTCAAAACAAAATACTTATAAAGATTTTGCTATGACATAAACATTATAAAAAAAAAAATCCTTACATGATTGAAAAAATATTATGTTAAAATCTCTCATAATATATTTTAAAACAGAAGACTAACTAGGACCCTGCCATGGCATAAAAATTAAAAAAAAAAAAACTTTCGTAATAGAAAATATATTTTTTAAAAAATTTCTTGCTCAAGAAAAAAATTATTAAAAATTATATCGCTACATAAAAATGTGTGTGCCTCTGTAATCGTCTTTCTGTTTTAAATAATGGCTTTTTGTTGTTAATTAAAAATTTTATGACTGATCAATGTGTTACCAATAACACCTGCCTTAAAATAAAATTTTCGAAAACATTCGTACTTTAATTCTGTCAACTTGAACCCTTTCAACTGTTCTCGGCCAGATACCACAAATTTAAGAAATCGATGTTTATTTTTCTTTTGTTTCGTTTATATCTTAGAACTTTTTAATTACCTGTCTGAAGACTTCTTAAGCATAATTTTAGCTATTTCAATTAGTATACTTTGGCACTTTTATGCCTAAAAAGGCCAATTAATTTGTCACTTTATACATTTATTGATCACTTTATTATCCATTTAATATAAACTGAACTAGGATCCACTTATACACTTACATATGTACAAGATCTACCAGTTTAAGGTTATTTTCAAAGACATCAAAGCTTTTAATAATTGAGGTTATAAATTATCTAAATAGTGGATTAGGAGAAGATTAGAATGAATCTATTCGATCTCCTTCATTCTTTACATAATACTTAGCTGTCGAATAAAAATCTTAACACAGATATAAATAATGAATATATTTTTACTTAAGGAATAAATATCTTTTTTACATAATTAATATACAATTTTGCTTGCGTTAATTGGCATTCATTAAATGATTTATATTATTTAATTAAAACTAATTTTAATTATGCGTTCTCAATTATTGAAAACCGCAGTAGATCGTTTTTCAATTTTCTTTCAATTTTAATTATATTAATTTTACAACAGGTCTATTTAAAGCATTTGATTTATACACTTTTGTTGTAATTAATATCAATCATACGTTCTGATGTTACAAACAAATTGTTTCCAATTAAAATCGTTTTGCATATCAAAAAACCACACATTATAAAGTAATTACAACACTATTCATATCCTTATCCAAGAGTATTAAGGCCCAACATAGTATTTTCATAAGTGATGTTATTTTGTCATGCAGCTTTTTTTAAAATTTATCTAAGATTTAGGCCAAATAGGAAAAAAAAGGATTTCCTTCTTAGATTAAAAATTTTTTTTAACGGCATCATTAAGTAGACAGGAAAGGTTTTAAACGGCTTTGGAACAAAGGTATGCTGGCAAAAATAGAGTATGTAAAATGTTATCAGGATCCTAATCGTGATTAGAAAAAGGCACAAAAATTGGCTTGAATGCACTCTTGGGAGAAGAACTGTAATCGAGCTAAAGTTTACAAAAGTATTTCAAAACTAAGGACGCATTAAACAGACAAAAACAGCGGGGTTGTGGACCCAAAAAATTTTATTATGGAGACTAGAAAAAACTTTGTACTATACAAGTGCTACAATATATCGCGTATACTCCACAAAATTCTTCTCTTTGAAAGAGATCTTTTTTATAGACTTACTAACCGAAGAGGCTCCAAAAAGTCGTAAAAAGACTATAAAAAATCAAAAACTAAAGAAATACTTTCATAATAATCTTTACGTCCTGATAAAATTTGTGTATATATTTTTTGTCGCTTAATATATAACGAGTGATTTTACAGGAGTATATTTTTTCTGCACTATACAGCTATTTTTGAAAAACTTATATATCATGATAAAATCTTTAAGTATCATTCATGTATCAAATTAAAAAGGATTCTTATACAGAATATTTTTTCTGTCATATAAAGCAATAAAAAAAATATTTTATCTTTTATTTGAGCTCAAAGTCACAAAATTTTTATTTTAAATAAAAATCTTTATAATTTTCTATATTCTCCAGCATGATTTATACACTTTTGCATGCGCTCTAACCAGTTGTCGAAGCACTTTTTCCACTCCGATTGAACACTTCAACAGCTTCTTCTGGCGACGAAAATCGTTGACCACGCATTTTTTTCTTGATGTGCGGAAACAAGAAGAAGTCATTAGGTGCCAAGTCAGGGCTGTACGGCGGATAACCCATTAATTCGACGTTTTGGCCGGTCAAAAACGCTCTGGTTTGAGCCGAGGTGTGAGAGCTCGCTTTGTCATGGTGAACAATGATTCGTCTTCTCTTGTTGGTTTTTCGAATTTCTCCGATGATTTCAGGCAAACAAATTGTAGTGTACCACTCAGAAGTGACCGTCCTACGTTGCTTAAGCGGAACACTGGCCACATGACCAGTTTTGCCAAAGAAACAGGCGACCATTTGCTTCGAAGTGCTTCTTCCACGAACAAGTTTCGTTGGATTTTGCTCGTCTTTGAAGACTCATACGTTCGATTGTTGTTTCGTTTCGGGCTCATACACATAGATCCATGATTCGTCACCTGTGACGATCTTATAAACGTCTTTTGAAGCACCGCAATCGTATTTTTGCAACATTTCTTTGCACCAATCGACACGAGCCTTTTTTTGGTCGACTTTCAAATTGTGCGGGATGTAACGAGAACAAACGTTTTTTACGGCCAGGTATGCAGTATCGAATGTATGCTGGTGGAAGAAATGTCCAAGGATGTCTCTATCTCTCGGTATGTCGCATGTCGATCTTGCATTATGAGTTCACGCACGGCATCAATGTTCTCTGGCACAACAGCCGTTTTTGGACGACCTTCACGGAATTCGTCTTTGAGCGAGCTTCGGCCAAGATTAAATTCATTATACCAATTTTTTCCAGTGCTATGGGATGGTGCTTCATCGCCATACAAAGATTTAAGTTCATCAAAGCACTCTTGTCGTGATAATTCAAGTCGAAAGTTGTGAAAAATGATGGCACGAAAATGTTCACGAGTTAATTCCATTTTTTTCTATATTAATTTTTTCAAGTCACTGTAAACAACACAAATAATGTTCGTACGTCAAAACGTTTTGAGTACGATTATGCTTAAAAATGACAAACTTTCCAATGAAAATGTCAGATTTCACTTGGCAGCACTTAGTGTCGCCAGGCCAGAAATATATATAGCAGCCCTCGTATTAAAAATTTTTTATTATTTTTTTTTTTAATTTAGTATGTTGTGAGAAATTTTTTTACGAAATTTTTTTTCTGCATGGTAAAGGAGTTCTCTTTAATAACTCTATGTCATGACAAAGCTTTAAGAAATTTCTTTCATGTAATAAATTATTCCGTGGCAAATTTTTTGTCTGTCACAGTTATTTTTATAGAAAAACTTTTTATTAAAATAGTTTTTTTTTGAGATTTTTTTTCACTACTTAAACACTTTTAAAATTTTTATAACGATGTAATATGCTATGACAACATTATCTATAGATATAATTTAGTCATTTAATATATTAAGAACAAATATTTAATTTATTTGTTTCATTTTGCCATAATTCACTGCAACATTTTGTACTAAAACTTATCCCTTTGTAAGAAAATAATCTTAAGAAATCGTCAAAAAAATGTTTCGTTAATTAAAATATAATATATTTTTGTTTATTTTTGTTTATTTTGTGTGTAATTTAAAAAGAAAAAAGTTTTTTTATATATTTTTAATTACGCGAAATATCATGAAAAACAAAACGATTATTATGACAAATTTTTTTTTAATTTTTTTGCCATGGAAATTTTGTTGCTTAAAAACAGAATTTTTCATTATTGTTATTATTTTTATTTGGTTTTAAAATGTCATTAAAAATATGTTCAAGAAAAATTCCTGACAGTGTAGAAATTCTCATGAAATATTTATTACTTTAAACTAAAAAATGAAATGTATTACTGCTCATCAGTGGATTCTACCCAAATTTTGTAAAGAAACCCTCAGAGTTTTATACAAAAAGTCGTATTAATTAAATGAGAACTCTATTGAATCAATAAAGCAAAAAGGCCATAAAAACTCAAAAATTTTATTACAAAAACACAGTAACCATTGGGTAACTATTTTCATTTTTTTCTTTCATTTTTTCTACATAAGGCTTGCCCTCGGAAGCCATTCATATGTATTTGAAAGATTTAATGAAAAAATAAAAATAAAAATTTTAAACAAATTTTTCAAATACGAAACGTGGACATGCAAATACTTTAACAAGAAAATTTATTATTTGGAATCTTTTTTATATTAATTTACTTTAATTATTTTATATCACAACTCAAATTGCGAAAAATTTATATTTCGTAATGACATGTTATTATAAATGACGCACATATATATTTTAAAAGAAATTTCCTCTTTTGTTTGAACCCTTTATTCAACGACATTGTTTTAATCATTAGCGTTGTGACCACTTAAACAAAACCAACCATCTTTTTGTGTGTACATGCACTAAACAGCACATTTTCAAAAGTTGACCAGATATATTTTCGATTGCAATGCAAATTTTTCACAAACAATATAACTCAAATGGTGTTTTTTTTTTTGCTGTTTTAATATAAAACAGGCAAATGTGTTTTAGCATGGTATCATCGAAAATAAAACAACAAATTACATTAAGAACATATGAGGTTAACAACAACAACAATAACAATAATAGACCGCATAGACAGAATGTGGATGAAAAATAGATTGTGAGAGTTGATTTGTAACCGAATGTAATTAACTAATTTTGAGGTTTTTAATTCGCACATAATACATAACGTTGTTCTCTTATATTGAAAAGACCTAACTTGAATTTTTGTGAATTTGAGTTTTTACGTGATTCTAATATATTTTACAAGATTTTTGTAATGGTATAAAAAGTGGTTTTGCAAGTATTTACGTTTTAAATATAACATTTTGAAAACTTCCTTTTCATTACATTCTACATTCTCTCGTAAAATTACAATTAGTTGGGTTAGGACCTTTCAATATGAGACAAATGATATATGTATAGATTAAAAATATACAAATTAAAATAGCATACTTTAAGGGGCATAAAAAATATATTAATACTTTCTGCTGGCAGTATCAATTCAATAAGCCATATAAACTGTGTTCTAAAAAAAATTAAATATCATACTTTTAAATCATAAATTGAATTTTTAATTGCATTTTGTCTTTATTTTAACTCTACGAGTAGCTTATTAAAAAAGCTTTTAAATGTAGTAAAACACTTAATTTTCTTTAAGTCCTTCAGTGAAGTTTCTATTTTCATATTTTATGCTCCAGTTTAAAGTTTTTAAATCGCTTCAAGTTTATCAGAAATTTTCTTAAAAAAAATCGTAAACTTCCCTTGAAGTATTGATACATTTATATTTGGCATTTGTTGCTACTCGTTATACTCGTATAAGATGTATATAAATGAGATTTTTTTTAAAGTTTCCATAAAACAAGAGCATTCGTTTTAGCTGAAAGGATTTCCAGAATCAACAGGAAAATCATTTTAAGCGAAACAGAAGTTTTCAATAAAATTTGTATTAGCAATGAAAATAAAAAATAAAATTACTTAATGTGATTCCGTATTAAAATAACAACAAATAAACAAAAAATCTAATAGACTGAATTAAAGCATAGACAACTTATTATAAGAAAAATACATTTGTTTAAAAATAATTTTTTCCCTCTCCATGTTCAAGCTTATTTGTGGTTCGCAAAATTTTAAACAGTATAATTTTGCGTTTAATAATTTTTTTGTAGAGAATTTCTACGTTCTTTTAACGGATAGGAAAATTTATGAAATCACTTGGAGATTCTATGTAAAATTTTCTGTAGAAAATATTTGTTACCCATCGAAATTCTAACAAAAAGAATACGAAATTTCTAGTAAAAATTTACTGAAGGTTATTTATAAATTTTCTGTAGCAAAATTTGTGATGAAATCATGTCTTTTTACCAAACTTGTGTCGCCAGTTGTAAGAATATTAATAGCAAAATTAATAATATGTTTTTATCAGCCTTCATAAAATTTTTTACAGAAAATCTTATCATATGATTTTTTAGAAAATTTATCGCCTACTCCTTTTTGCATCCATAAAAATTTTTTTAAGAAATTTTATTCCTACCGCGAAAATTCCTTCTAAAAAAATTATTGGTTCCACAAATTGGTTATAAAAAAATAAAGCTTCTAAAAACATTAAAAAAATAATGCTTACAAAATTTTTTTACAGAATGGGTTTTGCTTTTTAAAACTTATTTGCAAAATTTTTCACTTTTTTGTTTCGAATCTGCACTCAGCGGATTCCCCCAATAGAGCAATGCTTCGTGCGGGAAATCTGGTTATAGGAAGGACAATACAGGGAGTAATGCTTGTGGACATTCGATTTAAACTTTTTATAATTAAAAGAGACAGGAAAGACCTCTACATGTAGATGATACCACATATGAACTACTGTAATTCATAGTGACATTAACTGGCCAATCGAACACAAATGGATGAGCTCTTAGTGAAGCGCGTGCTGTACACAAAACAAGCATACATCAAGAAAAAGTTCTCTAATCCTATTGGAACTCATTCAATTGTTGTATCGATAAAACAGCGAAACACAACCCACGTTGCGTCGATGTTAAAGAGTGTTAGTAGAGTAAGATACCCAATTGTCATCTATGAGCTTCTTTACCCTCTCCTATACGCGATCAAGTAACTCCAAAACAGACTTTGAAGTACTGGCCATTACATGAGAGTTGTATACCATTCTCAACTCAATGTAGGTGATATAAATAGTAAAGAGATCAAATGGAGTGAAATATCTTTACTTGCACTTGAAAACTTTTTTGAGACTTGAAAAAGTTTCAGGTCCATAAAACACTAAATTTTCATGCCAAGAATATTAAAACCTTCTAAATCCTTAATACGTGTACCATCCATATTGTTATGAGATCCTTATTGAGCGGTTTATTCATATTCAGTCGCCTGGTCCCAACCTCTTAGGAATTTCTTGCAAAGTAACCAGCCAGAAAGTTAACTTTATCAGCCAAGTCAAGGAATATTTGGTTATTCTTTAAAAGAGTCAGAATCTGGAACCAGTGTTATCCCTTATTCTTTTACCGTATGACCAAAAGCTTTTACTCCAAGGGGCAGAAAGAATTTTGACGCGAATACGTTCCTCGTAAAGATGTTTTCATACTTAATTACCTTGGCACACGAAGATCTCGCTCTCTTGCGAAGCAAATCAATATCTGCATGTTTGTTTTTACGCCAAGTAGTGAGCCTGACTGCATTTTTACACATCTGATTAAAATTACTTTGATGGAATGAAAGTTTTCATTACTAGAAATATTATGTTTTTGTCTTGGCATCAATATCGCAGTCTAGAAAGTAAAACTTCCAATTGAAATGCTGAAAAAATCGTTGAGCTCCACGATCCCTCACGTAAAAATATTTAAACATTTTAAAGTTCTGAATACGAAATGGATGCGGAAGCTAAAAAAAAGATCGATAGTGTTGTTTTGGTGCCCTTCTACACACAAAATGTACTCTGGCTCATTCACTAGTTGTGCGCGGCAAATAAGTGAACTCAACTCAACTCCTGCTTCTCATTGCTGTTGCTGTTATTACTTTATTTGCAAAGTAAATTTATATGTAACTTATTTTTATCTCAATTATTATAAAATTTTATATCAATATTGTTTCAGTTTTATTGAACAAAAACTTCTGTTAATTAACTGCTGGAATCTCAATTAGTTTGCTTTCCTTTTTTTATTCTACCCAAATTTCTTCAAACATTGAAACTCAGAAAAAAAAATTGTAATTAAAATGTTTAATTTTTTCTTGACAAAATCATTAAGCATTTCAAAAAATTTTTACACAGAAAAAGTTCTGTTGCTTAAACAAAATATGGGAGAAAAACTACGACATTTTTTATAGTTTCTATTTATCATTTTTTAGATTAAAACTGAAAAGTCACTGACAATGAACGTCGCTAAAAACAAAGCTAAATAAAAACAATTCAAAGAAAAAATGTAATAATCTGTAGCAGTAAAATTCGAATAGAAAAAAACGATAGTTAAGAAGGAAAATAGAAGCAATTTTAAACAACACTCAAATGTTTTCAGTACGTTATAAATGTATATCATAATGGAATCTGAAAATCATTTGTAATATATGAAATATTAGATGATATTTTCTAATTTTATTCTAAAAAGAATCCAATAGTTAATCAGTGTTTAATCTTAAATAAGGTCCTTAAATCTTTGTTTTCATTAGTTACTAAAGATAGAAATTTCTTCTTTTTTTAAGATACTTGTATTTCCATTTAATAGCGAAAAAGAAACTGTAGAAAGTTGCTGACTTTTATTCAACCTTAATTTATTTTATTTTTTTCTTAAAGTTTTCTTTTTTGCTTTGAATGTTAAGTTAATGAATAATTAATTATATTTAAGTTATGCAGTTCTTAGTGAGAATGTAGTTGCTTGCTACATTACTTTTATAAACTTAATAAATTATATTAAAATAAAAACTAAGTTAAATGAAAAATAAAATAAAAGGAAAAAAGAAAATGTTTAAAACTTTGATTTTATGGCTTCAAAGGCATTAAAGAAATTTCTTTTAAATAAAGATTAAGATTTAAGGTTCAATTAGACGTGCCATAACCATAACCATATAAAACAGCTGTTTAAACCAACCTTATGGGAAACACTATATTTGATTATTGGTGACATGCCATAATGCCATAGTCATAACCGTAACCATAGATATAAATTAAATTTTGATTTTTACCATAACCATTTATGGTAGACAATTGAATTTAGGTATTAACTGTGTGCTTTTTTTTATTTTGTCCTTTTTTTTCATGTTCGCTGCATTGTGTTGGCGAGTTTTAATGGATATTTTCATTATGCTGCTTCCTTAACAAACGGCAAAACAAATACGAGTTGCTAATGGCTATGGCCCACTATTCGCTGGCAGCAAATATGATTATGGTTATGGCCATGGTTACGGCTATGGCTTTATGGTATGGCACGTCTAATTTAACCTTTACAGCAGTGGAGGGTATGAGTAATTTTTGTATAATTAATATTAATCATACGTAATGTTAATAAATATATATATATATATATATATATATATATATATATATATATATATATATATATATATATATATATATATATATATATATATATATGTATGTATGTATGTATATGTATATATACAAGATGGCGCAAATGTAATCCTCCTATCAGAAAATGCTATAATTTTGCGATTGGTCCCTAATGTCAGTTCTGTTTTGACATTGTGTAGTAAACACATGCGAAATACACGTTAATAAACAATGTTACGTTATACTGCTCCAGAACGTGGAATATTGGTGATTATTTAATCACCACCAACAGGAAGAAAAATTTTCATCCAAAATCATCATGAGTGATGAGGCCCCTTTCCATCTTAGCGGGGACGTAAATAAACAAAATTTACGCTTCTGGGGCACTGAAAATCCGCGTGTAACCCACGAAGAGCCATTACACACGCTCAAAGTCACTGTATGGTGTGCTGTTTTCGCTGGAGGAGTCATCGGACCTTTATTCTTCGAAGAAGTCGCGGGCCAAACGGTTACTGTGAATGGTGAGCACTACAGATTAATGATTAATGAGTTCTTTTTCCACAACTTGATGAATTGGAATTGGAAAGCATGTGGTTCCAACAGGACGGTGCAACGGCACACACTGCACGTGCCACAACCGAAATACTGAAGGAGTCATTTCCCGGGCGCCTAATCTTTCGTTCCGGCGATTTGCATTGGCCAGCAAGATCGCCTGATTTGACTGCCGCAGACTTCTTTTTGTGGGCCTTTTCGAAGTCGCGGGCTTATGTCAACAAGCCTCAGACTCTTGCAGCTCTTAATGACAATACCCGTCAAGAATGTGAGGACCTATCGCCGGAAGTTTTGGCCATAAAAAGGGCTCAAATGACAATCAGCTGTGGCAGCGGCAATTTACATGACATCATATTCTCGACTTGATGTAAAAAAATTAAAAGACCAAATAAAAATAATCCACAAGAAGTATCAAAGTTTTTCATTTATATTTAAATTACAGCCAAAAAACATTGGAAGGTTATTTTTGCGCCACCTTGTATAAATATACGGAGAGTATTTATAGGTAGCAGAATCGATTAGATAATATAAATATGTCGCTTGCAGTTCAAAGTATTATTTTTAGAAAGACCCTTGATAACTTAAGGACCTGTTCCTTGGATACAAAAAAAAAAAGCACTTAGTTTGTGTTTAAACATTTCTTTAAAACAGATAAAATAACTATTAATTTTAATAAATATTAATCAGAAGAAATCATATCTGAATTATAGACCATCATAGATTGCAAAGATGATTTAAGGCTGGCTATTTGTCTAAGCGTTTCTGAAGACACAAAAATATGTTAAGTTAGATTGCAACTAGAAACAGTCTCACATATATGAGGATCACTAACTTAAATCCCAACTGCCTAAAATGAAAAGGTAAAAAGGCGTCCAGACTTTTTAAAAGTTCACATAAAAAATACGATAAAAACTTCAGATTATTTACAGATCTATATGTCAAATATAAAAACAATAAGCTGGCTAAAGAAAGTTAGCAAATTTCATATACAAATAAAACATACGCTTATTATCAATATAAAAATTAAAAAATGAAATACGTGCACCTCCTCCACTGACCTCCTTAAAAGAGTTGCTAAAGCTCCAGATGAAAGCGATTATTTTTCTTTAACTTGCCTTTTTTTCATGATTGCACATCAGTAGTAGACAAATCGTGTAAATCCTTTATCGAATTTAATTAAATGCGAAAAGTATTTTACTGTGTCTTTTTTTCTAAATATTGCTTATTTTCAAAAAAAAAATGTATTTAATTAAAAAAAAATTCTATTTTAAGAAAAAGTAGTTTGCTGGATAAACTGTTAAAATAATAAATTCTTAAAAATGTAAGACTATGTTCATTAAAGGGAAGAACAGAAAAAATATCAGGTAAAAGTGAATGGGTAGTCATATTGTCACACGCAGTGTAAGGATTCATGCGATCCATATTTATTAAAAAAATGTTAAAAAATTTATTTTAAAAGCACATTTGTAACAATCAGCTTTTATAAAAAATTCAGAAATTTTACATTTAATTTCCAATAAAAGTGAAGTTCATAAAAATATAAAAAAAAAAAAACACTTGAAATAAATAAAAAAACAACGAAAAAAAAATACTTCATACTAAACAAAAACACACAAATATTAATAAACAGATAATAAAACGATTGGGGCGTCATTATTTAAAGAACGTAGCCTTTTTTTGATAAAACATGAGGTCAACATATTAGTAAATAATCCTAGCTTCCTTAAGGGTCGGAGAAAAGTAACTTGACATCCGAATAGCCTTTAGAGTTTCTCGATGCAAAAAATCACTCCATCACAAAGAAGTTGCTTAAGAATTGTACGCCCTCCCAAGATTTCACAGCTATTTCCACCTCTTAGATACCTACCCACGCAAAATCAATTGTTCTGTAAATCCATATACATGATGGTCTGTGAAACTCGTCATTTAGAAATAAACAA
Source organism: Cistogaster globosa (assembly GCA_937654795.1). Classification (NCBI taxonomy): domain Eukaryota; kingdom Metazoa; phylum Arthropoda; class Insecta; order Diptera; family Tachinidae; genus Cistogaster; species Cistogaster globosa. The sequence continues at coordinate 20,718,313 of OW569407.1, forward strand.
GGCCCTAAGCACAAGACGAACAAACTTATCTCTCCCATTTTTTCCATTTGGTAAAAAGAAATTCCGAACCAAGCCATAAAGGCATAAGAGATGACACTTTTACTTTAAGACTCCATCCCCTCTCCCTCTACGTTTAAGAACTCTCTAATATGAGAAGTAAATTCTCTTCTTATCGAATGTAATATTGTGGTACATAAATTTGTCCAAATCCCAATCATTGCTCGTCCGAACATACTCCTACGTCTATGGCGAATTGATTTAGTTTTTTGTAACTTTTTTTACGGTTTTTTACCAAAACATTTTTAACCAAATAAATGACCAAAATAATAAAAATAAAACTTTTTTCTGCTTACGAATATGAATTTAATGTTTTTTTATCGTTTACATTTTAAATCATCTTCTTTTTGTTGGACTCCTTTCATTAGTAGTTTAAATAAATCATGTTTTTCTATAATTTATTTAATCATGTCTGCATTATAAATAAAAACCAAAGTTTGTCAAAATCATACAAGAAAAAAAATCCAAAACATTAACCATCATCTACACAATTTTTTTTTTTTTTTTTAAAGAAGTCACGTACGAAACTTTGCTTTAATTCCAACAGTCATTACCCTTCGTTTTTCCTGCAGCATTTAAGACAATTATCAGAAAAACAAAGACAAATAATTTATCCTCTTTTTTTCTTCTGTCTCCAATGTTATCTCTGGTAATTATATCTAGATTTTTTTTGGTGTGTTTTAACAGTTGTATTTTATTTTACTTCAAAGGAAGAGAATTTATTTAAGAACAAAAGAAAAACTGCTATCGTTGTAACAATTGCTATTAAAGTTGTTTCTGGTGATTGTAAGTTTTCTAAGGCAACTAATAAAAAGAGATTTTTTAAGCAATAAAAGGGTAAAATCAGAAATTAATTTAAAAAATTGTAGGATTGATGAAAAAAAACTTAGAAGCAGGGATAATTTCTATAATTTAATTGTTCACTACTTTTAAATTTAATAATGTTTCAAGACAAAATAGAACAGAATAAAAGCATTTTAAGAAAGGGCCAATAGTGTCCCATAGGGTCTCTCAGAATTTGAAAATCTTTCACAAATCCAGAAAACCGTAAACTTATCATCTCTATTAAATGAGATTTTTAAAATTAAAAATTGTTAAATATCAAAGGACTTGGTTTCCCTAAAATTAGACATTATTTTCATATATTGTAAAATTAAAAAAAAGATCACCCTTATTTTTTTCTATAGTTCAAAATATGTAACTTTCGTTTTGAACTTTTTAAAGTGGAATATCATCACCACTAATCTTTCCTCCATATAAAAAAGTTCTAGGAAAACTTATAATTTTTTTTTTTTTAATTTCTGAAAGACGACAGGAAACAAAAATATCTTTATTTATTTTTTTAAGTATTTTTATTATTATTTTTATGTTTATTAAAAAAAAAAAAAACATTAAAAAAAATAAAAAGCAAATTTTTTTGTTTTCTTCTTCCTGAAGATTCCACCCAATAGTATCGCGAATTATAAAATATTAAAAAACCAACATTTTTGGTAAACTAATCTAGAGCTTGAATAATTAAAAAAGAAAATAAAAATATTATTAAAAAAAAAACTAGAGATGAAAAACTAAAAAAAAAAGTTCAAAATTTTATCTACTAAATTTAAAGTTAAAAATGCTCTAAAAGTATAAAGAATATGAGTTCGCAGAAATTTTTGCTTTATCTATCCAAGTAGTTTTGTAAATTAAAAATTATAAATAATATAATGGAAATAAAAAATATGGAAATGAGTTTACATTTGAAGATAAAATCTCAACAAAAAAATATCACACTAGAGACTGCTAACTTTGAAGCCCTGTGCAGCTACCCTGTACCGCAATAAGGTGTATCCTCTGTGAACCGTAATTCGTTTCAATCGGTTGTTCAGTTTAAAAGTTACAGAGTTTCATTAATTTCTTTGTATTCACCCTACTGCATGTCCACATTTTACTACTTCGAAGTGCAAGAAAAATAAAAAAGAAACTAAGTAAAACCGGCTTTGCGGCAAGGCAACTCATAAATTTATTCAATGTAAAAATGTTTTTAATTAAGTTTCCAGATTATCAACAGGAAAACCCGACAGAAATTGTATAGATGTAGAAGATGAGACTCGAATTATTTTATTATTTATAAATACATTAAAACAAAGGGTCGGAATTAGACGAATTCGTAATAATCGACCTCAAATATTTTAATATATTTTTTTTTTTAATTATTAATATGGAGCTTTGAATAAACTGCTAAAACTTAAGCGTTATATTCGACCACATATTTTATTATTATTCAAATAAATAAACGACGGCTTTAGATTTAAAATTACATCTTTATTTATTGAAAGCTTGTAATGGAATGACTAAATTTAATCTTTGATTATTTATATATCCAAGTGATAAAATGTAAGTGATTAAATAAAAATAAAGAACTGTGTGACATAAATGAGAAAAGAGCAGTTAATAATTGCAATATAAAAATTTTAACATCAATAAGTAAAAATGAGCATTTAATTTTAAATTTAAAAAACAAGAAATTGTCTCAAAAATAAAATACAGTCAATGCAAAAATAATTATAACACACATTCTGACAAAAGCACCTCTTTAAACATTCAAACAAAAATACAATAAGTAATTGAAAAATAACATTAAAATTATTTACATTTAATAAAAGACGTTCATTACAAAGATAACAATAGGGTTACGTTTTTTACTTTACCCTAATAACCACAGAACCAACCTGAATAATCGAGATGCCGTCAAACTATCGATCAACAACTGGGAACTTCTTACGGTAAAGTAAATTTTAATTAAAAAGAAAGTAAGGATTTTTTGAACAAAATTTAGTGATTACTAAATCAATTTTTTCCCCTTTAACCAACTCCATATAATCAAGACATTTTAAAATCTTTAATCAAATTTTAAAGCCAAAATATTTATTATAACGAAGCATTGAAGCACTTATAATTTGGAATTCTTTTTTTCAAATTTTGTAAATTTTTTTCTAAAAAAAATCACCACTTTACGGTTGTTACACACTTAACAGTTGTTAGATGTCTTCTGCTCGATTGGCTGCCATTTTGTAAAGAAAAAAGTGAGTTTGTTGCTTAAACCTTTACACACAAATAGATTTCAATATAAGAATATTTTAGATATTTTATACACTCATATATGTGTGTGTATGCAAGGTGTATTAAGAGCCCAGCGATAGTAAGCAGGAGGATTCCCTCAACAGGCCTGCTTTAAGGGCTCCTCAAATACGATTGGCTGCTTGGTTTTCTGTATCTTATTAAGAAAACCGTTTGGAAGACATTTACATTTCTTTGAAAGAATTCGATACATAAAATTACATATTGTACGATACACAGGAAACTTCATCATTATCCAAAGAACAGTAAAATAGAAAAAAAAGCAAAAAACTGTATACCAAGTTGCAGCAACAACAATAACCTCTAAAAGATGAAACAGAAGAACTGACAGTTAATTACAATTAGCATGAAACTTTGATATTGCTCCAACATTAATTTTTTTTTAATTTTTGTACAAATTTTAAACGTTTAAAGAAGTTTCCCCTTGTCCTATAGAAAATAATGTAGAGTAGTGTGTTACAATTAGCACATGTTGATATGCTTCATTTAAGCACAAACAATTACTTTTATAAATATCACATTAAAAGCGAAAAGTCAAAAGCATATTTAAGCCGATCGCATCAAACTTTTATGTAGTGTCCGCTACAGGTTTATTTTTTAAACCTCTTGCAACAGACATAGTTAAACATACTTTGGGTAAATATCAAACTGGACCCTGTGAAATAAAACCTTACTATAGGGAAACCTTTTAATTTTAGTTTTTTACACTTGCGATTACCCTTCAATTCTATTCGTTTTTAACCGACTTCAAAAAAAAGAAGGAGGATACTAATTCGACTGAATATTGTTTTTTTATGTTTGTGCCTGCAGAACTCAGTCATTTCTGAGCCGATTTTGAAAAGTTTTTTTCGTTACCTAAAGGACGATGCTTATACATTGGTCCCGTTTCAAAAGCAGTTCATAATCTTAAAAATTAAAGGGTGTCCCCATACAACAACACGTTTTTTAAGCGTATTATCAACCGTTAAGCGCACTTTTTTAAAATTAAAAAAAAATGCGTATTACTACAGCTCTTAATAGCAAAAAGTTATACAAAAATAAATCTAAAAATTAAAGGGTATTCCTATAGGTGACGTAAATTCACTTTTATGCTCCTATCATTTGAACCATTAAAGACAAAATTTAATATGATGTCTATTACTATGACTGTTATAGTAGCAGGTATAAGCATTCAAAATTATAAGTTAAAGGGTGTTCTAATAGTTAATGTAATTTGATGTATGGGGTCAAACTTATAACTGTTATAGCCAGATAGTTGAAATTTACAAAGAACAAGTATAAAATTTTAATTTAGAAATTAAAGGGTGTTTCCATATATGAAGTAAATTGACCTATAAGTCCCTATCGTATGAACCGTTGTATACAAACACTTAAAAATTAAACAGAATGTCCACTACTTTCTCTAGTATATTAGGAAGAAGAATAAATATTTAAAATTACAAATTACAAAGTGTTACAATAGTTGATGTTATTTGATGTATGTGGCCACACTTTTAAACCGTTATAGACAGACGGTTAAAGTTTGCCACAACAGCAAGTATAAAATTTAGTTTCTGAAAATTTTTAAGCTAAAATCTGTTTTAAAGTCGTTTTTTTTTTGCAAGAATTATTTCTCTACTTGTTATTATAGAGCACATAATTTAAAGCGAATTTGTCGTATCTGCCCATGAATAAATAAAACAAGATTGCCCATTGTGCAGGTCCGTTAGTTTGTTGTATAGCGTTCTCTCTCTTATGTGTGACGTAGGCATGGAATATTTTTTGTAAACAAAGTAAAAAAGCTAAAAATTTATTGAAAATAAAAATGAAGTGTGCAGGTAATAAATGGACGAAAATGAAAAAAAAAAATCAAAAACATGCAAAATAGGCTTTTTCAATTTTCCTTCACGCCCTGGTATTATAAAACATTGGTTATATTTTTGTGACCGCAAGGGAAAATTCAATGTAAAAACGTCGCATGCCTGTATGGAACAGGTTCATCATATTAAATGTGATGAAAAAGTAAAAAAGCTATTTTTAGATCAAAAATGTTTTTTAAAATACGATAACTTAATGCTGAGCTTAAAGACTACAGCATGACCAAAAAAATTAAATTAAATTAAATTAAATAAAAAATTGACTTATATTTTAAACATTTTGTGGACTACACTGGACCTAAAGCGGACCAGGCAGCTGCTCAGACTGGACAGAAAATCCATAAGTATCACGGTCTCGGTACTTACTGGACACTGTCTAATCGGTAGGCATACTGAAAGACTTCGTCTGCCTTTTAATGATTTCTGCCGCAGCTGTGGCTCGGAGGATGAGGAAGAGACCGTACTGCACCTCCTGTGCCACTGCCCATCCCTGGCTCAAAGAAGACTAAGAATTCTGAGCTCTCCTTTCTTTGGAACTCTTACGGAGCTATCATCCCACTCTATAAGGGACATAGCGAAGTTCATCCGTGAATCCTCATGGTTCACGGTTGGGTAATGGGAGTCATGCCGCCTTCTTTGTGGTATCACAACGGGCCATTCGTTTGTGCTCAAGTGAGCTTCGTCAGAGGCTGCCACTCCTAACTAACTAACTAACTTAAACATTTTGGTTTTATTTTTTTTTTTTTTTAAACAAATTGATTTTACATTCAGTTATTAGTCATTAATTATTATTATATATGCATTTCCTTTATAAAAAGATAAATTTAGAATAACTAATGAAATAACATCTGAAATTTTTAATTTTTTATAAGAATTTTCATATCAGCCAAAATTTAAAATTTTGGTAGCCCGAAATAGCTCTTCTTCTTCTCGGGCTTCTGGCCCAAACGCAAAATTCTTACTCGACTATATATTTTTTCTTCCCATTTAAAATTTTTTTCAAATCGATGCACCCGTTTAAAAGTTATGCAATTATTTCTAGTTTTGCGTCAAAAATCTCCTACACTTTTAACAACAATAATTCATTTTCATTCTATTGTGACGTAGATGCGCAGTAGAAAAATTTTTGATGTCTGAATGCGCAATCTTGTTTTATTGATCATGGTATCTGCTATCACAGTTCAAAAAATTAATTATATTTTTATAAATATCACATCTCTTCTGGAACTCCTTCAATTTTCAATATTTGTTTTTAAAGCGGCTGTAGTAATACACCATCTATGAAAATTTCGAGAGTCTACTTATTGGGGTTCTACAGGCGGAATCGACAGGGTTACGCTTTTACACTATGTATATGGAACCCTCTAAAAAACAAATTAAATTCTTAAACTCGCACAAGCTTTCTAAGCCAAGCCCAAATAATTTAGCGTTAATACTTTGCATTAGTTAATTAATTTAGACAGCGCGTCTGGTGACTGTAAGTTGCTAAAACTATAAAATATATTGCTGTTTCTTCATAAAAAGCAACAATTTAGTCACATTTAATTAATACCAATATTTGTATATCTATTTTTTTATTTAGTTGACATTTCATTTCATGCGTCAACGTTGATGCTCTTATTTACATTGGAATGTCATTTCCACCTTAAAGATTAAATCTCTGATTTATATTAGTCTGCTATTAGAGAAAAGTCAACATGCAATGGCGCATCTCATATATGTCACCAATTATGTCTACTAAAGTTGGCCTCTAAAGTGTTTTAAAAAGAAGAGACTGATTAGAATGTAATAAAACCATAAATGCTTCTGTCGGCTTAGTTAGGCCCTTTAAAAGGCTTCTTAACTTTTTCCTTAAACTCTTGCATAGAAAGCTTGTGTGAGTGTGTATGTTTGTGTTTAATTGTGTGTAACAACTCAATTGAATGTTTTGTCGCTAATATTGTAACAATATAAAAGAAAATCATGCTGTTAACTCCTCCGTTTTTCTTTTACCTGTGTGTGGTTTACGCCTTAAACTATACTTTACTTTTTACACGCTTTAATAACAAGACTACAAATGTTGCTTGTATGCTTTTCAATACAAGTTCTTTTACTCTCCCTTTTTTTGTGCAAAGTGGCAAAATGAAAGAGTTTAGCAAATAAAATTTAACCTACCGTAAACTTAAAATAGCATGTTTCTGTCAATACGTTTAGTTAAACAATATTGGAACATTAAATAAATAAAAATAAATAAAATTTTTTTTTTTTTGTAGACAGTAAAGAAGGCTGGTTGCATGAAAAGCAGTCAGGTTCTTTTTATTTAAAACGTGTTCAGAAGAGTTTAAAAAAAAATCTAATTGGCTAAAAAGTTTTCAATAGCCAAATTTAAATCACTAGAAATATAAATTCAAGTTTTTAATTTTCTCTAACTCCGAAAATGTCTAAAACGTTACTTATATATTTAAATTTAAGTGAATGACCTCTTAAGCAATCAAGTTAAAATGCAAGTTTGATACTAAAGCATTAAAAAAAATAGTGTTAAAAATACTTATTTTGACATTTGTGAGTCTCGCTTTAATTAATTTCATATAATTTCACATCTATCAAATATCTACGTCCCACAACAAAGGGAATGCTTAAGGTTTCAGTTACCGTTGATAGCCTTTTAAATTAGCCAGCCGCACGTTCAACAGTATTGCTGACGTTGTCTGATTGTTACCAAAATCAGCCATTCCTAATTAGCCAGTCAAATGTTAAACAGTCGACTAAAAGGTTAATCTTGTCTTCTAACAAAAATGTTAACTATGAAAAATTTATTGAATAATCGGCTAATTGGTCCTTTATAGAAATAGGCAAAAGTTTTACACTCATCATTATGACTCTGCTAAAGTTTATATGGCTTAAAAAATCAAAGACATGAAGAGTATATAGAATCATAGTCTTTGCTGACGAAGAGATCTGTACTAAACAAATCCATTTTATGCCCAACCTAGATGTCCCAAATAAGAAAAAGCCGATCTGCTAAAAGTAGATCTTAAATTCAAGGCAGAAAATTTTTACGCTTAGAAAAAAATATCTGTGTAAGCGAGCACTTATTCGAAGAACTAAAGGAAGCCATAATCAGCTACGTATTATTAAAAACGTAGACTTACCTGGCCACACCGATGGCATAGCAGCATCACGCTGAACTGTATGATGAATCTAATAACAGCCTACAGGTCAGTTTAGATTAAGAAATGTTGTGCCCATAAAAAAGAGACCTCTACTCAAAGACCCAAATAATTCCCCATTTAGCCAAACTAAAAGTGTCTTAAGCTGTGTCAAATAACCCATAAAAATCTACGAAGTCGTCCAGACTACGCTTTGCAATTAGCGACAGAAATACATACGTAGTAAGTTCAATATTTTCTAGCTCGCAATGTAGTTTGTTTCTTTACTCTTCCATCACTGTATTGACGAGTTCTTTTGGCACTTGCTTGTTCACCTTAGTATAACGTTGTGTTTGTTTTAAGCTTTAAGCACGAGATCCTAAAATCTTGGTTTATTTTTTACTACTTCATGACCGATAAGTTCAACTGACAATAAGCTTACCATATCAAAATTTTTTTTGGGATCCTCCATCAAAAAGTACGCTAATAGAGTTTAAAAAAGGTGTCCGATGATCTCGTGACTTATGCCGCGTAAGAAATATTCAAAGGCAAATATGGCATTTGCCCTTTCATTTCCTTATTTTAACTATATGTGAGGAGCCAAACTAAAGTTATGGTGGCCTAGAGAGCCCATATTGCATGAATAATTTATATGAAATGTCGCCCATTCTTCCACGGGTATTTCTGTAATAAAGTATAGCAGACAATAACTTTAATAAAGTCAACAAAAATCAAAACCTAACAGGCAACACCATAAGAAAATGCAATTGTCTTCGAGTGTGCCCCGCAAGGCAGCCATAGAAGATGGTGAATGAATGAATGGAATGAAATAATTACCAGAATTTGCGATATAAAATTAATTTATTGTTCCTCTTTTACAAGGGAGTTAGATAAGTTGAAGTGCCGATGGAAAGCATAAGTAGAAGAAAAACCGTCGAAAGACTGTATCAAACACTAATCGTGGAAGACGTTATACACATTGAGTGTACAAAGAAAGACATCAGCATTTTAACTGATGGTTCCTCTTTGGAAGGTAAAACAAAAAGAGGTTTATGCTCAGCTAAACTTTACCTGTACTGTAGGCTGTATTTGAGGGATTAGGTCTCGACTTACAAAACAGAACTACTTGGGTTGCTGCATTCGTTTAATCACTTGTTGGAAAATCAGGTGCATAAGACAAAGGCTCGGATTTCACTTGGCAACTAGTCGTTTAGAAAATTCGTGGGGCATGTGAACATGTACTCTAATCCTGTTGTGAAATATATTTTAAGACTGGGAATGAAGCTGCAGAAGGCGATGTATATTTATTTTCTGTAGATCAGAACCCAGAGTAGCACTGAAAAATGCCCTAATGCGAGTATAAGTCAGTGGTAGAACCTACTCAAACTAAAAAGTAGGAGAGAATCAAGCTCTAATGGTGCTCAAAGAGCCTTTTCTTAGGTAGGCCAGTAGGGTGCTCAGATAAATTAGAAGTGCCTAAATAAGTCCGATGGTGTCAGGTCATTTATATTTTTAACACCATCTGGCTAGGATCAGGATCGAATAAAAAGGCAATGGTAGACTGTATATGAGACAGTGGTGCTGAAGGCAAAAGCTAGTTAAATGTGGATGGCATGGGAGATCTTAGCTTTGGACAAATGCAACCAATTACTAGAGTCATCGAAATGAGAAGTAAGGCCTAAAGTTACCAGTCGACAGTCTGGGATCACTACAGTTAAGAGTAAAGTTTGATGATAACACGTAACTCAATGAGGGTAAGGTTGCCTTTAATTGTGAATCGGTTGCCTTATGTCGTTAAGGACTGAAGGGAATAGAAAATGGACCCACTAAGAGAGCGGCCGTATTATTAAAAATACTTCTTTTATTACTTTAACAGTTTTTTATTCTTATGAAATTAGTGGCAAAAGAAAACCAAATTTTCAGAACAAATTAATAAAACTTTGCTTTTTTAAATTAATTTGAAAAAAAAAATAGAAAAAATTCCAAGTTTTTTGTAATTCCAAAAAGTGGGTGCATAATGTATAAAATAAGCTACATACGAAGCCGGCCATTCTCCCTCTTTTGCATTTCTTCCAAATTTATTTTCAAATTTATGTCCCTCCTAAGCTCTCGTATTTATTGTGAACCTTAAATTCTCTGTAATCATTCTACTTTTGTTTCAGGTAGAATTTCTTTACCGAACAGTGTTATTTGCTTTTTAAAATATTAATAAATGGGTCGTAAGTATATGGGTTTTTTTTGACAAATACCAGATACCGTTGTGGTATTTTTTTTATTTCAAATATACCACAAATTCAATTTAGATAATTCGTTGTCATTCAATGTTTTATAAAATTAAAAATTTTTTTTTCTGTTTCCACTAAACTTTTTGAAATTCAAGCAATAAAACATCTTCGTATGAATTTGAGAATTACAGTAAAAGCAAATAAAAAAGAAAGAAAAACTAAATATAATTACTATTTGTTAACAACTAAACAAACTGGTAAAAGTTTAAATAACTAACAACTTAAGAAGTAAAAAGGAGATGCAAAAAAATAAAAGCAAAACGAAAATTAATTCCGAAACAAAACAAAAATCTCTTAAGAGAAAAAACTCATAAAAAAGTGAATCTTATTTAAGAAAACAAACAAAAGAAGAAAAGAAAAGAAAAGATAATTTAGTACAAGTTTCCTTCATGGTTTTTTTTTTTTTCTTCATGGCCAAAGTATTTGCTCAGTCATTTTAATTGGTTAATTACAGCACACAAAAGAAATTAAACAAGAAAAAGAACGTAAAGAAGAGAAAAAACTTCTGAACTTAAGTGTGCTGAAAAAAAAACAAAATGAAACCAACCAAAGTTTAATGAAACTAAAAAAAAGAACAAAAAAGAAACTTTGTTTTCATCTCAAGGACATCAAGAATGATGATGACGAAGATGATAGTAATTGTTATTAAAGAAGAGTTTTCAAAGCAAAAATAAATCGCCAAGAAATTTAAAAACAACTACAACTGCTTCAAAAAAAATTGTAAAAAGAAGAAAAAAAATATGTATGAAAACAGCTGCTTCAGATGTAACTAATTGTTGCAAAAAAAAAAAATACATAAAAGAATTGGGTTAAAATAAAAAGTGTTTAAATCAACTAAAAAAAAGAAGAGACCTGGCTGGCACAAGAGCAAATTTCTTTTCTTGTTTCTTTTGTTAAAGTTGCTTTTGTTTTTGTTATTATTTTCAAACAATGTGGCATAATAAACTTAATATGCAACATATGGTTTACTCCACTTCATAATGTCTTATTATTTATAACACAAGCAGCTGCTGTTACCACCAAAGAGTTTTTACATTGTTGCGTCTACAATACAATTGCGTATGAAAAATTTGTTCGTAGATGTTTTTTTTTTTCTTAGGAAATTATAACATATTTTATATATTTTTTGGTGGAAAAATAAAGTCAGAAGCTTACACTTTAAACATTTAAAATGTTGAGACTTTTTATGGCAAAATAAAACAAGTCAAAAATTTAAGTTTTTAATTTAAATTTGTAAGCAGAGTGTCGATTTTTGTCTATTTAGTAAAATCCTTGCAATAAGAAAACTATATTATCCAATTAAGTAAACAAAAAACTGTACATCGAAATATTATAAAGAAACTTATGAATCTTTCTAGGACAACCTTTAATTATACCCTTCACCACAAAAATTGGAAAAATGGAATATTTAAAGGGTGTATCATTCCATTTGTAATTTTCAATATCCGTTTCTATATATATTTATTCTGAATTCTTATGCATAGCAAAGTCGATTAAGCAATATCCGTCTGTCCATCCATGTAATTGTTGAAATCAACTTTGCAGAGGCCCTAGATGAGCTAGAAAAAATTTTAATACGACAATCGATCAGATATAGTTTCAAAAGTCAGTCCATGTCCCTCGAGGCAGTGGTCTAAACACCACGCCTGCCTCGAATGTTGCACATCATTTAGAACAATAAAGTAAATCCAATCAAATATCAAATACACGGAGCGTTAGAGAATAAAAAATATAAGAAAAACATAAAATGAAAAACTCGCAATATGGGTATCATTTAAAAGCTTTTGAGGAGATCTTTCAGGATATACTAAAATCCTTTAAAAATGCTGCACGCTTTAAAGATCAATAACATTTTTATGTCAAGTTATATATCGTCGGTCATAGGCTGACAACTCTTAATTCGCAAAAAAATCGAACTGGGTTATGTTTTATTAAAATTTTTTTAAAGAAAAAAAATTTCAATAGCTTTGTTTTCTTTACACCATCTTACAATAAATATCTTTTATTAATTTTGGTTTTTTATTTACTTCTAACACGGCTTAGCAACGGGGTTATTAGGTTTTTTTGTTTTTTTTTTTTTTCTTCTGAAAAGTACTAAAAACATGTTAAGAGTTGTCAACTTGTGACCGGCGATATCGTACTTGATTTTTTACCCTTCACCACAAAAAGTGGAAAAAAGTATAACTAATTTTGTCATTCCGTTGTAATTTCTATATTATCCATTCCAACTCTATAAAGCATATATATTCGGAGTCCTTATGAATAGCGAAGTGGATTGAGCGATGTTCCTCTGTGTTAGTGCTGAAATCAAGTTTGGCAAGGCAATCGATCAGACAAGGTGCTATTGCAAATCAGCAAGATCGGTTCACGTGCTTTGACGCAGCTGGCAAAACACCATTTATATAATTTGGAACAATGAAGTAACTCTTTAAAAAAAAAAAAATAAATATATAGAGCAGTAGAGAATTAAAAAATAAGAAAATATATTAAGTGAAAAAATTAGCGCTCGACCATATTATCCGAGTTACGGGCTTTTAAAATTTTCAACGTTTTAAAAATATCAATAAGGGCATCATTTTTAAGCTTTTGAAGAGATCTTTAAGGAAATACCAAAATCTTAAAAATGCCTAACCCATCACGAGCCAATGGCATTTTTATGGATTTTTTATTTTTTATTTAATTTTCTGTTACTTCTAAATTTGCTTTTTTAATTGGAGTTTCTTCACTTTATTAGATTTATGTAAATAATGAAGGGTATATAAGATTCGACATAGCCGAATGTAGCACTTTTACTTATTTTAACTTTATGGTAAAATTGCTATTATAGCGGCCATAACAATGAACCTTCTGTCAAAATTTCAAGTGTCTAATTATTAAGTTGCCAGAGAGCCAGTAAGGCCGACATACAATCTAAAATCTGAAATGTCGTCAAACTATCGAATAATGTCTGGGAATTTCTTAACCTAGTGTAAATCCTAATCTAAAAGAAAGTAAGGATTTTTATTGAAAAACTTAGTGAGAACTACCTCAGACCCGTTAACCTTTAGATAATCGAAACTCTCATTTCATTTCATTCTTAAGCTAAAGTAGTCTTTCTAAAATTTTCAGTAAAAAATTTATGCTGAAATGTTTATTAAAATTTTAGATACCTTCTGCTCTATTGGCTGTCATTTTGTTTAAAAATGTATTTGTTTTTTAAATATTTACATACAAATATATTTATACAAATAATAAAGCTGTAACGGGATCATTTCTGTACATAAAATATTTTTTGAACATTTTGTAACCGATATGGGATACAAAACACCAATTTTTGAAATGTTTTTTCTGTTTCTCTTGCTGTCTGTGTTCAAATCACGTAAAAACTACTAAAAAAAAATAAAATAAAATTTTGAGTGAAAGTTCCTCAGTACCTTGGTTCAAGTATAGAATATTTTTTTTTTTTTTTTGGAAGAAAATTTTTCGGAGAAAAAATTTAGATACAAATGTAAAATCATTTAATTTTTAATTTTTTGTAGATAAAAAATTTTTAACAGTGTTTACAAAACTCTACAACGAATATTTAAAAACACATTTATTTAAATTTGAATTTTAAGAAAACTAGAAATGACACACTGAAGAAGTCGTAGTCCCTGCTAGTTTCATTATAAAAGTATTTTAGATGCTTTATATACTCATTTATATATATATGTGTGTGTGTGCACGATATATTAATAGCAGCTTGTACTCACTATACAGGACTTTAATACAATTGGGTATTTAGTCTTCTGTGACTTATAAAGGAGGCCATTTAGAAGACAATTACAATTCTTTCCGATAAATAAAATTAGATTTTAAACGATATAAAAAGAATTTCATTATAATGTGAATATCTACCGCTTTTGCTTGACGACACTCAACTTGTAAAGTAGGCCTAGAAAAAAAGTAAAGGAAAATTGTATAACCATTTGCAACACCAGTAATAACTTCCAGAAGACGGCCAGGATGACAAAGGCAGCATACTCAGAAATAGACTTATTAACTGAAAGTTGACTACACTAAGCCTGCAACCTTAAAATTACGTTTTTTAAAGAAAACAAGAAAAATTAGACGCTAGCAGAACGAAATGCAGCATTTTCTGGATCCCTACATCCTTCTTCGCATCTACTTTAGGTTGTGTACATTGTAAATATCAATTATTTAACCAACTAATCAGCATTAATTTGGTTAGAAGAAGAAGAAGTCTACATATGACTTTAAGCATTTCTTTGTTTTTCTCTCTGTAACTGAAGACACTGCTTCCCTGTTAAAACTAAAATTTTGTTAATTTATTAGTGAAATTATTTAAATTTTTTTTACTTAAAAAATTCTGTTAAAACATAATTTGCTATTTGAAATTATTCGCATATAATTTAAATAAAAATCACTTTTATTTAGCTTTTTTATCGTTAAGATTTTACTACATTTTTGACATCACCTTAGAAATTTTTTTTCAGTGCAATAATCTTTTAACATCTTTTCGTTTCTTAGCGATGAGTAAAAGTGCACACATCCGGTATACTATTCCCCTTGACACTCATTGTGATACTTACCAATGGCTAGACGTTCACAAAAAATGTGGAATGCAATCTTAGCTTTATGTTCAAGCCCACCTGATAAAGCAAGATTATCCAACCATTGTCAAAACTTGGCTGATAATAATTTCATTTACCATCAGTTGACCACAGGAAAAAAGTGCCTGGGAGCTTACAAACTGGTAACTTTAGGATCCTCCACATCTTCCCGGTGCGTGCAGAAACATATGGTAGTTACACGACTACACTTTCGCTTTCCTGCTTGAGCCAGCTTCAAACTTTAAGCGAAGTAATAACACGATTAATCGAAAAACGATAAATAATCGATTATTTTGCTGCAATTACTGTTATAAATATATCGAAAATTCTCTTGCGATTAATTCTCATATAAAACGTTTATTTACAGAAAAATAACTTCCTGTGAAAATTTTTCTGATACACCCACCATTACAACAACAAATAATACAGAGATATTTTGCAGAATATTTTCAATACCCAATACTTTGAGAACAAAACTCAAATGGCTGAACTTAATTATTTACACGACTTGTTTTGTTAATACTATGGTCTGTCTTATAATTTAGTTCAACATCTTGAAGAGCAAATCTAAGCTGGATTGTTGGTTCAGTGTTTACTGGTGGAAATTTTGCTGTGTCGGTCGATGCATTTCAGGTAAAAGCTAATTTAAAATGTTGGACAAATAAATTATCTTTTCAGTTTCTGATCCATTAGTAATAAGCATAAGAAGGCACGGAGTTCCATCAAGGTATTTGTTAATAGATACCGCTCGTCTAAATTTAAGAAGTTTCCTAAGGCGCTTCCTGCACAATTTTATATGTTTGCGAAGTTGAGGAAATAATTTTAATTTTCATTATCTACCAGCTCTTGTTTTTTGAGCCCAGAGACATTTGACATCAGCAGAATAATGATGTTTGAACGCTTTTCCGTAGCGCGTTTGTCTAGTTTTATATTTTGATTAAAAACAGGAAGGAAGAGATGTACATCTAACTAGTTTTTGTAATGGCCTTCCTGCGGTATCATTTTTACTTGTAACCATTGTCGTTAAATCGTCTGAAGATAATTATAATGATACTTCAGTTTTGACGATGTTTTGCCGATCAGTGGACTAGTAAGTTGGTTGCCCATTTGATATCACGTTCAACCGCATTTAACAGATGGTACATAACAAGACGCCTTCTGCATTTCTTGCCTACAAGCGTTTAATTTCTATTTGCACTCCTCGTCATTTTACCAGACTTTTTTATTCGCATCTTCTTTGGCCAGTGTCGTCTTGTTGCCACCAACTCTTTTTGTGAATTCAATTATATTTTTCATTACGTACCATAACTTTTGATAGCAAAGTTCTGTTACACAATTAATTCTATGTTTATGCTAGAAGTCGTTAGTTATCCATGTCGCAGATTTTGGTTTGATTTGAGTCCAGCTACGACCTGTCCATTAAAATATGTTTTCATTACGTTGCTCGATCAAACAGCAGAAAAAATAATTGCTAAAATTAAAATAAATCTATGATTGCTAATTTTGGTTTTTAAGAATTCCAGCTTTAAGCTCGATAAAAACTACTACCTTTGCTTCTCCTGAACACTCGCACATACAGTCGAAATGTCTGCTAAAGATTTTACGTTGCGGTATATTAAATATTTTAAATGATTTTTTGCTAAGCCTAAAGAAAAAAATATGAATAAAAACTGTTAAAAAATTATTTTCATTTAAAATAGAGCAATTAGTCATAAGCTACAATTGTCAGACAATATCTATAACTAATTAATTTTGTAAATATGAAACATAAATATTTTTTTCATATATTTTGTATTTTTTTATTTTATTTGATTTTTTTCATAGCAAAAATTACTATTAATCATTTTATCCACACGAGTTTTAATTACATCCTTGTAAAATAAATCAAAAGTTAAATTTATATTATTTAAAACTTAAATATTATTATCGCATTTGAATTTCCATAAAAAATTTGTAATATTAATTTTTTTTCATAAATGTGTCACTTATGAAACAAAATAAAATTAATGTTTTTTGTTGAATAAATAAAACATAATTATTTAATAACAATTATGTGAACAACATTGTTATTGTGATACTTTTGCAAATTTTCAATCGTTCATACACAAAGAAACAGACACACACATACCATCAAAAAAGATTAATACTTTATTAATATATGTGCACGCACACTTATCTTGTTTGTGTGTCACATTATGGCAAATTTTTCAATTATTTTTATTTTTTATAGCAAAAAAGGAAATAAAGATTTAATAAAGTTTAATATAAATTTTTCATAAATAACCTTGTTAAAAGTGATAATTCAAATAAAAAATAATTATGTTAAATATAAGTGTCTGTTATTTTAAAGAACTCATTTTTAAAATCAAAAATAATTGTTATTGCTTTATTTTATTCAAATGATTTCTGTTGCATTTTTTAATATTTAACAGGATTTAAATGCAACATTTTGAAAAACTAATTGAAGGTAAAGCAAATTTAAATGCAACAATACATACATATATTCATTCATACATACATACATACATAGGCATGTAGAAACTTCGAATATGTTGGTTACCTTAAGTTCACCAGGCAGCTGTGATTACGCAGCCAATTTGGGTCCATTTGCTGATCTCTTTTTATTGACTGCGGTGTAGAAAGGATGACGGGGAAAGTCAGGATATGAAAGAAAAGATAAAATGAAGAGAAGAAAAGAAAAGAAAAGAAAAGAAAAGATAAGATAAGAAAAGAGAAGAGAAGAGAAGAGAAGAGAAGAAAAGTTTAGCCTAAGAAAATGAAAGGAGGTTATAATAAAGAGAGAGAAAAACTTGTAGGACGTGGGATCGATAGATGCAAAGGAGAAACAAATACAAAGGCCCGCTGACCTGGAAACATAATCATACAGAGGACAATTTTACTACGTCCGGGTGTGGATGTGGTCAAAGAACCAACTACATTACTTCAGAAAGGAACTAATCCCGCCCGGTCTCAAAAGTGAAACATTAAATAGGCTCCCAGCGTACGATTAACGGAGATGTCTTGGTTTTCGGTGTTCTAGCGCGGACCATAAACAGTAGAAATGTCAAATGGGAGCGTCTAAATACTTAAAGAACTACTGCCAAGAACAGAAATTTTAAAAATCATTATTACTCGTAAATATAAATTTTAATTAAAATTTTACTTTTAACATTTTAAAAGCAAACAAAAATAAAACTGTTTAAAACTATATTTATTTAAATGCTCACAAAAAAAAACTATTTCCATTACTTTCAAATTCATGAGAAATTAAACATTCAACTACAACAAGTATTAAATGAAAATAAAAAATTAACAAAAAACTCAATTTATCTGCATTAAAAAGTTCACTTGTGTCGGAAATCACGGCAACAACATTTAGCAAACATGCAGCCATCAAAACAAGATGTTTTAGATAAAAAACATGCAGCAACATTAACAGCAGCAACAGCATCATCAATTTATGTTGCAGTAGGAAAAGCGAAAGATAAAACTGCTCATTAAACTGACAACATCATTAACATTTATAACAACATTAAAATGAAAAACTGTAATAGAACTTAGAAAACAGCTAGAAATGCACTATGATGGCTTTAGAGAAAATGTTGCTTAAATCTTACAATAGATACAATATCATTTCTACTTTAAATTATTTTAATTAAATTACATAAATTTAAATTAAATTTTTTGCTTTTTTTATTAATAAATTACAAAAAAAATATATAAATTATTTCAAAGTCAAAGTTTTGGCATTTATTAAGCGAGTACAATACGATCAAAAAAAACTTGAAAAGAAGAATCTACGGGTAAGTTGTGGTTACGGCATTTTGAAATGTGAACGAGAGTTATTTACATTGACTAAATCAGAAATGTATAATATAATTTATCATTATTCAAATGCATGGTTTTTTAATAGAATCATGTGTGGGTGCAAACTTGCACAGTTTCAGATGGAAAAATAAGGATGTTTAATTTCTAATTAATGCCGCAACCTCTTTATTTTTACAGGTTTGATTTCTTAGCGAGTTTTTAGTGTTTTCGATTCGGCTCAAAAACATTTGAAACTTAGAGTTCAAGACCGTAACAAGAACCTTCTTTTAGGGTCTTCTGATATCTTACATTTAAATAATTTCGTATTTATTTGCAATCTAAAGGTACGGTCAGATTAGTCAAATATTTGCCAAAAAAACATAACCACTACTTTCAAAATGATACCCTTTTTTTGTAAAATTTTGAGGTTACGTCTTTTTGGTCAAATATTTGACTAATTAATTAAATATTTTTTTTTATTAGGACCAGCACTGAGTGGATGACCCCTACTTATGCAATGTATTATTCAGAACTAGGAAATTAGTTGTGGGAACGGGGATAGAGGGAGTAGTACTTGTGGACATTTGAATTGAATCTTTGATCATAAAAAGTGGCAGGAAAGACCTCTGCAGGGCATTTATTCCACATACGAACTCTTGGGTTGAAAAACTAATTTTCTCTGTTATGCGTAGTGCGATTCACTGGGAATGCGCTCTTGATGCAGAGTGCCTTGCCCGTAAGAAATTACGGTTTTCAAGGAAAAGTTACCTGATTTCATAAGAAAACATTCCATTGTAGTAATAATAAAACAGTGAAACACAACCCACATTGTGTCGACGCTTCAGTGAATCAATAGAGCTCGATACCCTATTGTGAGCTTCTTCGCTATCTCCTTCACATGGTCGAGTAACTTCAAAATAGACTTTGAAGCACCGGCCCATATGTGAGAGTTTTATTCTATTTTCGATCTGATAAAGGTGATATGGATAGCAAGAAAAGCAGATGGAGTGAAGTATTTCTTGCACCGTTTCAGAAAACTTAGACACTTGAAATATGCTTGTTTCAACGAACATCGCATTGAATTTTCCTGCCAAGGACAGAGAAAATAGAGAGCTTCTGGTTCCTTAATATGTATATTACCCATAATTACAGATGCGGTAGCATTTGTAGCCGTACGCCTGTGCGAAAGCACACAGCACGGAGTTTTATGAGCTTAATATTGAACCCTGTTTGCAAGGCCGGAAATTACCAAAAGGTCGAAATTAAGGACATTGTCCATGTACTTTCGCATAGATCCAATTTTATTTTATGTATCTTTTTTATTATTATTTTTTATGCCCATTGTGCACATTTTAGCGTTGAAAAGCTTATAAAAATTCTATTTAAAATCATCAAGACTCAAAAAGAAACAGAAATCGCACCCAATGATACAAACGTACATACAAATAAAGCTGAATTAAAACACAAAAATACAAATGGAATATAAACTGCATTAAGACTTGATAAATGTTGATTTTCGTTTAACATTCTTTTCGCTACACCTAAACGGTTTTCAAATAAGAAAGTGTAGATATTAAAATCTTTTGAAACAACTTGAGGATGAGTTACGTTGGTAGTTGTGGAAAAAACGAACGTTAGCTTTTATATAATGCACTGAAAAATAATTTTTTATTACATAAGAAACACAATGTATTTTTGTTTATATTTGCAAGTAGCTGCATAACAACTATAATTTAAATCAGTGTTCGAAAAAAAACTCTAAAGTACGCAACGTTTATATACTGTACTGATCGTCATATACAAAGAACGCAAACACATTCACTACAACAAGAACAAAACACTTCGTTTCTCTTTAAGTGTTTACGAACATGTACACAAACTCTAACAAAACGTACTGAACAAAGTTCACAAACACTATTTCTTAGTGTTTGTGTACAAAGTACGCTAAAATGATCAGTACAAAACGAAAAAATTGCGTTTTAGTGAACTTTTTTGCGTACACTAACATTTTTTTAGTGTACGCGAGGTTTTTTATTTATTGTTGTTTGTAATAATAGAAATATTTCGCCTATTATGAATAATAACAAATGTCGTTTAGTGAAATGCAAATAAATGTCCTATATATTCTAAAAATTAATTTTTTTTATTTGTAGTATTTTTAAATAAAGATTAAAAAAAGAGACATTTAGGAAATCAATTTCAATTTTTTATGATGAGTACCTGTTGAAATTTTGACTATCCTTTTACAATAAAAAAAAAAATCACAACATTTTCTTTCAAGTGTTGAAATTTTACATTTATTCTCAGGTAGTTTTTTTAAAAACATGCAAAAGTCTAGCTGAGTCATTTTGAACACTTTAAGTAGGTATGATAAAATTTTTCAAAAATACTACAAATAGAAAAATAATAATTTTTAGAATATATAAAACATTTATTTGCATTTCACTAAACGACATTTATTATTATTATTCATAATAGGCGAAATATTTCTATTATTACAAACAACAACAAATTAAAAATCTCGCGTACACTAAAAAAATGTTAGTGTACGCAAAAAAGTTCACTAAAACCCAATTTTTTCGTTTTGTACTGATCATTTTAGCGTACTTTGTACACAAACACTAAAAAATAGTGTTTGTGAACTTTGTTCAGTACGTTTTGTTAGAGTTTGCGTTCTTCTTTTTGTAGATGTTGTGTACGTAATGGGTACACATACAAGTTCACAAACACTAAAATGGAATTTTAAAGTATTTTATCAGTGCCGTACGCTATGGTTTGTGTACAGTTTTTTTTCGAACACTGATTTAAATAATTGGTTGAGGAAAAATAAAACTCTAATAATCATTAGTGAAAAGGTACTTTAAATATAGCGAAAAGGATTCCAGCCCCGTAGGATTCAGTAGAAAAAAGAATTTTTATGTCAAACTCTTTCCATCGAGCATCTTAAATCAGTTCTAAGGCTAACATCTAGCCAAGTACTTGAGCGGTAAAAAAAAATAGCAACTGTAATAAAAAAAATGAAGCAAAAACACCGAACTGAGGGGAATTTGGTAAAAAAAATGTAAATAATTCTTTAGTTGCTAAACGACTATTTTGATTGTATTGAAACTGCACACTGCTTTAGTAAATGTGTAGTCCAGTAAAATTTTAAATTTTGATAAAATGCAGCTTAGAGAGCATGCATCGCGATGCTGTAAAGTATCATACTTCGGGTGTATGAAAATGTTTTCACGAAACATATTCCTGACTCTTGAACCTAATCTAGCTTAGTGTCGTCAAATAACGGTTCGAGAATGATGCGCGAAACAAAGAATCTACTTTTAGCTCTTCTCATGCAAAACTTTATGTTGTTTCCTTTTGCATTCTCTTTCTGCTAATAATAATGCATTGAGATAACATATTTTTGCGTGGTTTTAGTATTTTTACCGTCTCTTTGTGGCTTTTTGTTTGCGCTTTTCAACACGTTAAAAGTGAACAGCTCTTCTAATTAAGTTCAATTGATATTAAACGTTTACAAAAGAAATTAAAATTGATTAGAAGGAGTAATAAAACATGGGTAAAACGGCAGAGTTAAGTTTGGTTACCAGATCTTCGATGGTAGCAAAGTTTAACGCTGGAACGGCAGTAAAAGACATTGCAAAAGAGTTCAGTGTGTCTCGTCAAACTGTGCACTATCAAATTAGTAAGTTTAAAAAGCATAACGACGTAAAAAACTTGACGAGATCAGGTGCAAAACGTATAACAACGCAACCTGAAGTTCGACTCCTTATACAAGAATTAAAAAAAAAAATGTTTCCTGAAGCCAGATCAATGGAATTTGACGGCCACTATTAGACGTCGTTTAAAAGAAGGAGATTTTAAGACCATTAAAGCTAAGAACGTGCTGTACATAACAAAGGCAAACAAGCTTAAAAGACTGGCCTTTGAGAAGGAGCATCTGCACAAGCCAAAGGAGTTCTGGAGAAGCGTTATATGGACAGATGAAAGCTCCTTTAAATATTACTCATCCAAAAACACATTTTTATAAGATTGCTAAAGGTAGTATGACAAAAGAAACGACCAGCTTGTCAAAAAGTGAGCCTTGGTTGAGGCTCTGTTATGCTCTGGGGATGTATTGCGTATAATAGGATGGGTGACTTAGTTCCTGTAAACGGCTCGATGAACCAAAATCAATATTAGATTACGCTAAATGAAAATGCCTTTCATTCTGGTGAAAGGCTTATTGAGAAATCATTTACACTGCAACTGGATAATGTCCCGTGCCACAAAGCCCAGATGATTACTAAGTTTTTGAAGGATGTTCGTAATAATACTTTAGACTGGACACCTCAAGGTTCAGATTTAAATATTACAGAAAACAGCTGGTATCTTTTGAAACGCAAAAGAATAGTTTCGTTAAATAAAACCAGAGAGAAGACAATTTCTGAACTCACTTTCCTAAGGGAAGAGATATCTCAAGAGTTTCTTAAAAATTTAGTGGATTCAGTACCAAGACGCGTTCAAAAAGTTACTTACTTCTTCTTCTTTTTTTTTACTTTTGTTAAGTTTAAACGCTGTTTTCTTAGAATTACATTCTTGTCAAAATACTTGTGCCAACACATGAAATTACAAATTAATTTACCAGGCTCGTTTGTACAACAAAAATTAAATATGATTTGCACTAATCAATTTAAGTACTTTTTTCAACTTACACATTCACTGTGTAAATTTCTATAAAATTGCAAAAATGAATAACATTAGATTAATTATAAAAATAAATTGAATTCGCATAAAAACGCAAGTAAAAATATTTCTTCTCCATTTTCTAAAAATTTTTAAATTAGTAAAACTTTAAATTAGTAAAAGAAAGTAGGAAGATCAATCTGTTAAAATCTTTTCCTTCTAAAGTACAAATCGACAAATAGTGACTTTTAGCATGTGCAGCAGTTTAGCTCAAGGAAATATTTTATATAGCGACCCACAACAAGGAAGAAAAACAATAAGAAATTGCTAGAAACCATTGCATGGAAGCTCCAAGAAAATTACCTCTTGGTGATCGTCTTACTATAATTTTTAATAACAAAAAAACTGAATTTAAATGGCTATAATAATTATTTTCATGATACAAAAAAGGTGGAGAGTTTTTTAAATCGCCATTATAACAGAGTAAATTTAAGGTCTGATGTGCCAAAGCGTTTTTCGTCGCAAAAGATTTAAAACTTCAAGAAGTGAGAAACGTCTATTACAATCAGTTTTTTCTCAGTCAAATGATATTTCCTGACCGATGCCTTCAACTCTGTAACAATATAATACTGCTGCTGTATATAATTGCAGAGTTGTAAAAGATTTTATTTTAAACCAAAATATTCGTCAGCTTAACATAATCAACCTTTTCGATAGTAACAAAAAATCAATTTAAATGGCTCTAATCAGGGTACGAAAATACAAAAAATGAAACGTTTGCATTCCTTTGCCTTGTTTTTTTGTATTGAGTGGAACAAAAACAATAAGAATGATTGTTATTTAGGTCTTTATTGCTTTTGCTAATGAGCACACTCTGTACATTGAATTAAACGTAGGCAGCCACAATAGGAAAGCAAAGTACAAAATTAAAACGTTTCGAGAAAAAAACTTTTCACAAACGGTCATTGGTCATCTTTTCTTGACGAAACTCTAGATGTAGTTCATTTCTAATAAGTCATAGTGCGTTTATGGAGTTGTGTTCAGGTCTGAAAAAAAATTTTTGGTGATTAATTGTAATGTTTTAATAAAAGCTAAAAAGTAATAACCGTTATGTACTGCTAAATTCTACCCGTTTTTAATGGAAATCCATAATTGTTTTTTTTTTTTTTTGGAGAAAACATTTAAATGTTGTTAAAGTGCAATTTGGTTATTTCGTGTAGCTATTTTATGTCTGCATAAAAAGTTGTTGCATAAAAAATTCTAAATAAATACAAAGAGAACAGCAAATTCCCAAGAATAACACAAAACAGAAAATTTGTATTACTTTTTCTTATGATAAAATCAAATGCCAACTTTTTTCTTAGCAGGAATAAATTAGATTTATTTTTGTAGTCGTAGCATAGCTGAGAATGCATAACACATAAATGTGACATATAAAGTGACTATTAACTGCAAAACATTAAATATAAATATATGATATTGAAGTGCTTATTTAATCGTATAGCAAATGTTTCCGTTTCCTTTTGGGTTTTTTTACCAAAAATTCACATGTCGAACTTCAAATAGTAAAATATTTTCAAAATGTTAATGCATGAAAAGTAACACTTTAATATAGAATTTATTACTTTTATGTCTACTGATAATTATGGTTTTTTTGCATATTTTTTTAGCTATGATACGAACTAAGTCATCAATAAACTAAGTCCGTTAACCAAAAATTAATAATTTACCTAAAATTAGGGTTTTTTTTAATTTTTAAATTGAATAAACCGCTTTGAAAAAAACTAACGAAAAAAAAACTCCAAAACAAATTAATTCGTTCTAACTTTGTTTAATGAAAGAGTTGGCTTAAATTTTGACGCTATGCAGGAAATTTGTAGAATAAGAAACTGGTACTAGTAATACCTTTGTAGAAAAATCGTTGTTTAATTTCTTAGAAAGTATTGAACTAACCATCAAAAAAATTAGTTAAATAACTTAATTTATTTTATGAAATTACATTAAAATAAAATAAATATTATTGTTGTATTCAGCACAAAAATTTTGAAGAATTAGTTATTTTTTATCTTTTTTTTTTTTCCTTTGTAATCAGTACAATATGACCATGTTTGGTTTTAGTTTAGGGTACGATCAGATTAGTCAAATATTTAACCAAAAAGACGTAACAACTAGATTATTGAATTTTTTTATTTTCAAATAGTTAATAAGAAATATACAGGCATGACACAGAACTCAATTCCAATCGAAAGTGGTTTCAATTCCGCAAATTGCTTTTTCAGAAAACGAAAAACGAAAAATTTTTTCGGAATGAAACCACTTTCAAATTTCAAAGTGGAATTTAGTTTCCTTCAAATTTTTTTATTTGCGATTCTTAAATTTAATTTTATTATGTGTCCTACTTAGATTAGCCTTGTTGATTACTTTGGTGTGCAAAATATTGCTACATTTTAACTAAATAATGGAGATTCAATGCTTTTCAGAAATAAGCAAAACCGATCGTAAACTGAAGAAGGTAAAACAAAATCGATCGGAATTGTTAATACGGAATTAAAACCATTCCGATCGGAATGTGTGACATACCTGATAATATCGTACTTATATTTTAAATCGTTATTTGTAATGATACATGTCAGAAGAGATTAAATAAACATTTGTAAAAATAATGGTTTCGCTTTTTCGGTCAAATATTTGGCTAATATGACTGCACCTTTAGAACAATTTAGGTAAATAATGAATTTTACTAAAAAAAATGTATTTATTTTTATTTTGCTGCTCTTAAAATAAGTGTAAAAGTTATTACTTAAAGACAAAAGTAGTTTTTAGTTGTATTTTTATTCTTGTTTCTTTTCTAAATATTATTTTTTATTTAATCATCCTATCAGCTCAGAAAAAGTAACCAACTTAAAGGATTATAACATCTGTGTTCTATCATCGTTATTTTTCTTTATATGACAAACTCACACAAGGTTTGGTCGAAATTCGTCATTCATCTCAGTATCGCTGCTTTCTATAACGGATCAAAGTATAAACCCATATACGCGAAAAAAAATTTCTATAGGTACTCTGCATAATTTTTGATAATTATTGTCTAACATGTAATACGTTTATACGTACTCTATTTGCAAATATAAATTATTTTTAATTAAATAACTCACTGTTTATACGGCAAGAATATTTTTGAAATTTTATTGGTACCGGATAGCAATTTTATATTTAACTGGTAAAATGTCGTCAGAAAACATTTGAGCATTTTGTAATTATACCCTCCAAAAAAAATTTTCGTTCTATTTTTTGTATTCAAAATTTTTTTACTTTTAAACAATATTTTTTTCCTCAAAATGTTAATTTATTAAAAAAATTGGCCCATAGTTATAGTTAAAATAAAGTCTACTTTTAGGGAGCTAAAGTGGGTTTTACTTTACGGTGCAGTTACACGGCCAAGTTTTTGTTCAATTCTCTTTCAAAAAATTTACACATACTGCTTGTCAAAATTCACAAAAATTGAAAGCTGTGACGTAGGCTGCATGCAATTTCAAAGCAAGTTTTTAAGCAAGATGTCAAGAAAACACTGACAGCAGAATTTTTAATACAAATTTGGAGGGAAAAACGTCAATCAGCTGTTTTCTTGAATGTAATTTGAAAGATTCAATTGAACGAAAACTTGAAAGCAAATTCTCAGCAAGTTTTTAAAGTGTGAGTGTATTGGTTAAAAAATGAGAGAAATTTTAAAACTTGAATGAAACTTGAATGAAAACTTGAATGAAAACTTGTCTGACACCCTAGTTAGAGTCGACTCTAACTCATTCATAGACAATTTAAAATATATTTTTGGCGTTGAAGTCAACTCTAAATTTAAAACTGGCTAAAGCTGTTTTTAACTCATTTTTCCAAATTTATTTTATTTGGTTTAAAAACACAATACTCTTTATCTGATTTTTTAAACCAAAGTGAACAAAATAACAACAGGGTTACTTTTTTCTAATGTTTGATTAGAAATTGTATGAAAACATTTATCAAACTTAAGTTGACACCCAGTTAAAGTCTATTCGACTTAAAGTATGCTTTATTTTCGACTATGAAAGCAAAAAAGATAATAAGAGCTTTTTAGTTTAGAGTATACTTTAGCAAGAGTCGACTTTAGTATATGACTATGAATATGGGCCATTATGCCCTAAAATGTAGAACCACTTAAAAATAAAAAATTTATTTATCGTTTATGCCGCAAAATTATCTATTCACAATAATTTTAGTTGTAAATAAGACGTGCGTATAAACGTAGTAATAGTCAAAACAAAATCTCTAATTGAACATCCTATAATTTTTAATTTTCATTTCTTTACTATTCCTCTGTTTATGAGACACCCTTTATTTTAAATTTTATGTTTATAGTGCTTGTACCGCGGTCGTAGTAATACACGCCCTGTGTAAATTTTAAGTGTTTATCTATCACGGCTCATATGTTATATTTATATTTGAAACCACATCGTGTGTGAATTCTGTTTAAATTTCAAATGTCAAAATGTGAGTAAACAAACAGGTCATGGTTAAATTATTACACTAGTCCAATTCCAATTGAAATATAATAATACGTTGGCTAAACTAAAAAACTCTTTTTCCTTAAACCTAATGGGAAGAATACATGATAAAATGCGTACAAATTAAAATTGATCATGAAATCTTTACAAATTGTATTACGATTATAAATCGCATCAAGAAACAGCAGCACGTATTTTCTGAAAGGTTGGACCATGTGCAAGTTTAGTTTCTCATAGCCTATTTAAAAAAAGAAATTTAGCCCGAAGAGTTAAGAAAATCAAAATTTTGGCTTTAAAATTGGATGAATGAGGTGAGTAAGGAGTGCTGTGTCGAAATATTGCGCCGTATTGCAATGTACGAAGTAGTCTTAAGGTTGCCCAGGATCTTGTAGCGAGGTTAATTTATTCTAGGAAGATTTTAGATTTGCAGCCGAGCTTAATTTTTCATACCATGAAAATTATATGTGGCGAAAGCCAATACAGAGCTTCAAATAATAGATTTAAAGCTCACGATAGCGGAAGAGTAATAGCACTTATGTCTGCCACGCGCCATTAAAGGCAAAATGAACAAAAATATGTATTTAAACAAGCCTAAAGATTATTACTGTTGTCATACCTATCGGTGAAGACCGTCATCACTGGCTGTTTATGTGGAACGTTTGGCGAGCGTTTTCGATGTGATAATATCATTTTAAAGTTGCGTTTTTATTAGCACACAGTACTCATAAAATGATGTCATCACATCGAAAGCGCTCGCCAAACGTTCCACATAAACAGCCAGTAACGACAGTCTTCACCGAAAGTTATGACAACAATATAATATTTGCTAGCGGAACAAATTTGATTTACTTAATTAAAAATAATTTATTGCACAGTACCAATAAATTAGTACGAGAGCAATGACCCGAAACACAAATCCAGAATTGTGCAAATATACCTAAAATAGA
The DNA here is from genome assembly GCA_937654795.1 of Cistogaster globosa. Lineage (NCBI taxonomy): Eukaryota > Metazoa > Arthropoda > Insecta > Diptera > Tachinidae > Cistogaster > Cistogaster globosa. Next base: position 20,747,299 of record OW569407.1, read on the forward strand.
ATTGTCCACACCTCATGACTTCGGCTCCATTATCTAACCAGACTTAAACGTCAAGAAACTGTAAATAATTTTAGACTGGCAAAATGAAAAGCATAAATTAATATTAGGATCAACCCTAAAAACGACTCCCGTCAAAGTATGGCATAGATTCCCCATGAAACCGCTCAAAAACTTGCTGCCTCAATGAAAAATTATCTGAGAGATGAAATTATGCAATATGTAGGCCTTACCAAATACTAATCTAAATATTAATTGATTTTTAAAGGATGCAGGCAGTGCGCAAAATATGTTGTGATTTTAAAATTTTTATATTTTTAATTTTCTTTAAATCACCTGTACCACTGTAAAGTTTTTGTATAAATAATAAATATTTAAATAAAAATCATGCATTTGAATCATTGTGTGCATCATGGCGAAATCATGTACCAGGTGGTGGCAGTGGCGAATTCATTCATTTTCGCCGTTGCAGAAAATGTCTCAATATATAAAAAATCAACGAAAATTTTTTTATATGAGGTCTGACATTTTTTGCAACGGCGAAAATAAATGAATTCGCCACTGCTCCCACCTGGTACATGCTTTCGCCATGGTATGCATTTAATGCTTTAGTTTGCAGCTGTACGAAGTAAGCTGTGAGCTACTGTATAAAAGAGTATAACTGAAGACTTTTTAAATCAAAGCATATTTATGCTAATAAAAAAAATTAAAACAATAAAAAAAATAGTTTGAATTTTTATTTGTTTATTCTTATTTAGAAACTTTTGCAAAAACATCAATATCAACAACTTTAGCCATGAACATAAATTAACAGTAAACATTTCTTTTTTAACATGATTAATGGGGCCAAAAACTAAATAAAGTCACGAATGTTTCATTTTTAGTACCAGAAATTAAATTTTATGACCAAATAAAATTTTATTAACGACAGTAAAAAATATATAAAACAGTAAAAATGGTTAAAATTAAATATTAGGATTTATAGACAACAATTGTGTGTTTTCTGCATGTTGCTTATTAGTGTTATTAGAATCATGATATGATATGATATTATAAATAACAAAAATTTAACAATATAACATAAAAAAGAATAATTAAAAATATAAGAAATATAAGAAATAGAATGAAAAATTCAAGTCATATTCTTTTTCTATTTGAAACGTTTCTTTAAGCATTTATTAAGTCCAGAGTTGTATAGAAAAGAAACCAAAATTAAGTCAGTCCCTGGTTCATATTCCTATCATTCTTTTCAATGGGTCCCGAAAAGGCCAATGGAACTTTTTGAGACCTAATTGGACCCCTAGGTGTCACTGTACCAATAAACCATTTAAAAGTTTAAAAGACCACGGAGGATTGAATGTATCTCTTCAGCATCTAACAAACTCTATAGGGGCAAATGACTCTTTAACAGGCCACGGAGGAGCCAATGCACCTTTTGAGAGCCATTGGAAAGGAAAATTGGCCAGTTGTACTTTTGGTGGATGAATGGAGCTGTTGAAGTGCAAATGGTACTGTAACAAGGCTAATAGACCCAAGAGAGGCTAATGAACAGAGGGTCGTAATGAACCAAAAAATATGCCCCTGATAGTAAACTCTATAGGGCAATGGAAACTGTCTTTGTTATTCCTATGGTTAAATATTTATGGTGAGTCCGAACATTTATCACGTCTATAAAATGGAAAAAATAACATCTATGAAAAAATCGCTTAATTTTGGCTTAGATAATTCTGGCTTAGATACACTGAAACTACTATAAAAAATATAATCAGAAGATTTTTAATCGGCATAGTTAAATTTAAAATCTTTTATATTTCAAGTATTGTAAGGAAAATAAAAAAAATATATGGCAGTATGGCATAAGCTTTCATAGAGCGACTTCAAGTGGGACTTATATATACCAGAAGCTTCTTTTAGCTCCACCAAACGGCGTATTTACTTTATTTTTTTACAGGCATAACTAAACGAAAGTGGAAAGCGGAAGGTTTTTTTTCGCATAGCTTTTACGCTGAAATAACATACCTTAACACGACGTTATGTCAAAACGATAAAAATTGTGTTATAGAAAAAATAAATAAAACTTCCCTGATAATTTTAACATGAATAACAATTCAACAATTCAAAGTGTTGTGTAAAATAAAATTTTATATAAATTAAATTATTATTATTATTTGAACTTATATTTATTTTAAATTATTATTAAACGCCTTGTCAAAATAGGATTTTTAATTGCAGCGTTGCCGTTGCGATGCCGCCGCGTTATGTACGGAAATAACAACTTTTTACAGCAAAAAAAAAAACGTTTTCCGCTCTTGTTTAGTTATGACTGTTAATCGCATTTATTAAACGCTAGTAATGCCCACGAATTTGTACCTTAACTTGCTTTCTTTCTTTGTTTCTTGCTTTGTTAACAGATACAATGGGGCGTTTGGTTTCACCTTCTTAGTAACGATTACTATTATTTTTTATCTAATTAAAATGCGAACCTTTATCACACTATAGTAATAAATGGAACGTAACTAACATTAAGCGAACTGGCTTCAACAAACATCTGTTTTTTTGATCGCTACGCTTAGGGCACATTAATGAAGACTAGGATACCCCAGTTTTCTACTAAACCAACAGTCTACACTAAATCGGTTTAGAGTGTTTGTGGCATAATGACTAAAAAACGATACATTCCCAACCTAATTAAATATATTTTTAAAACACTTTAGGAAACCACGAACACTAAAAAAGTTTATTCAATACCTAACCCAGGGTATTATTTATGCCAATACTAGACTGGTTAGTTATTAGAAGGAGGATAGGAGGGCTAGTGTCTCAGTAACATTGAAGAACTCTGTTGGAGGTGTTATTTAAAAAAACTATTTATTTAAAACCAAATTATTTATTTACTGATATCGAAAGCGGTTTTCGAATTTTATTCAGTCATATTTCACATAAGTCATGAAGTCTCTAGTTTGAATTACAAAAATAGCTTAGTATGGATATACAGGTATGTCACAAATTCCGCTCGGAATTGGAATGATTTCGAATTTACTATTCCGATCGAAATGGTTTTAGCTTCTATAGATTCCGTTCGGTTTTAGTAAGCCGAAGAAAGTTCAAAATCACTTATGTTTGTTTAAAATATGGCAACATAACATCGAATGTAGCAAAACAAAAAAAAAGCAAAATATTTGTATTTCAGTGCGAATTGCTATAATTGCAACGGCAGAAGAAAATAGAAGCAATATTGTTTGTGTGCTGTTACTTCGGATTTTTTTGAAAAAGAATAAAAGTACGGCAATATCTTTTAAATAAATTTCATTTATTTTTTTGTTTTTTATAAAGGACTAAGAAAAAGTTAATTTTTTTACTAACATTATATTAAAATAAACTTATTTTGGCTCAATAAGTTAGGTAAAGAATAGCCTTACCTATAAAAAATGTTTTAAATGGTGAAAGTGGTTTCATTCCGAAATTTTTTTTCGTTTCACGTTTTCTATAGAATCAAAATACGGAATCAATTCCACTTCCGAACGGAATTTTGTTCTGTGGCATGGCTAATAGGAGGGGAAATATCTAATATTTGCGTCTCTTCCACATTCATAGATGAATATTTCTGCTCTTCTACAATTTTGTAGTTTTGATATATTTTGCGAGTAAACAACACTGTATAAATGTTTCAAATGAGTCAATAGGATTGTATATTCTTTCCTGCATCAATCAGGCTGCATTTAATTGAAAAGCTCTAAAACTGACTTGAAAGTTATCGTACTTTGAAGCCAGAAGAAGAGTCTTTAAAAACGTGGTTAGTTTTTCGATTGAATTTTCATTTCAAAAGTAATAGAGTTTTTGATTACTTAAGCACACACTATTAGACCTTAAGAACATAAAAATCTACTCTATTCGTCCAACTCTGACACATTATACTCGTTACCTCTATTCCCGGTTGGCAAAACCAACAAAATTACATTATGCTATACGCTTTCAAACGAAAATATCTAGAGCCGCCATTATGGTATTTCACAGGAACCATACTAGCGGTTGGTAAAAAATAATTTTAATAAATATTTGAAATAAAATATCAATATTAAAAAAAACTTCGTGAAACCTTAAACATAAAAGGCTACAAAAACAAAAAACTCCAACTCTGTCTTCATGTAAAAATTTGTTGTTTAAACAAAAAACTTTTAGCATGTAATCAATTTTTCTTTTCTTTTAATTTTCTTATTTTCTTAACCTCGACAGTCGTTTTTAAGTGTAACAACCACTTTTACTACAGCAACTATAACCAATTCCTTTAGTTTGAATACAACAAGAAGAACAACAACTAATAATGCCACTATTTTTGCCACTGCTACGAAGAGACAGTTGGGAAAACTCAACAACCATTAAATATCACACCATGTAACAAGACAAGACTCAATGAATGAAATTGACTGATTGACCGACCAACCGACTGACTGACGTTACATTGCACATTAATGAAATCAGCACTGATGCTGGTGTTTAGCCTTAGCAGCGACCTTAAAATTGACAACAACAGCTTCTACATCTCAGTACCATCATCACATTAAAGTGAAGTGAAGAGGAACGTCAGTTAGTTACGTGATCGGAAATTAAATATTTTTTTTGCATAATTTTTTTTATATTTTCTCCATCTTTTCCTTCTTATAGCACTTTCCCCTGTATTTTGTACCCGTATTGTGAGATTCAACATACAATGAAAAAAATGTAAACAATTTTGCAAACCGTGCAGAAGAAGAGGGTTTTGTCATTTTACTTTAAAAATGCATAAAATTAGGATATGAAGACTAGTTGGAAAAATACAAATAAAGGGTGTAGCAAAATGAACACAGTATTCAGTTGTTTTTCTTTAATACGAATCTGTATGACGGCATTTCGAGCACCAATAACAGCCCCTGTGTAATGGCTTCAGTTCATATTGAGTTGTGGAGTTTCCTAATTCCCTATTGCGGCAGTCAATTTAGGAATCCATAGATTTTAACAAAATTTCTTAATGCTGATGAAAGTATTTTTCGGATCCTCCGGCATTGCTAAAATATGACCATTTGATGGACTTCTGATTGAAGGGCCCTCATGTTAAGAGTCTCTCATTTTATCAAACACTCTTATCAAAGCCAATATTCCTACCAATTTTCAGATTTTAGAAAGTTGTCAGTATTCCAACCATTTTTTTAAATTTATAGCCAGATTTATCTCATTTGTAGGAGGCTCTTTAGGGATCATACATTTGATCTGCATTTATATTCAAAATATTCTCTGAAATTATTATCTATTAAAAAATTTGAAAGGTCTACGCCAATTTCCTTTGACGTTTTAATTTCATTTCGTATATTTCTTCGTTAAATCCTATTGGGAAAACTCCATTCTTGCTAGAATTTTGACTAACTCTTTATAACATTAACAGAACAAATGAACGTTATTTAAAGAAAAATTTATAAAGGAAATTTACACAACTCCTATGACCGGCATGCGAATGAGGTTTAATTTGCAAATCTAGAAGGCATTTAATTTTTTTTTCATAAGTGAGTACCTTTTTTTTGTGTTTCAAAAAAGTATTAATAATTGTAGGATTTTAATTACAAGTGTCCGTTATTATAAAATAAATTCAATGAAACCCGAAAATTTTTTTCTGTTTAACTTTTTATTTATTTTCAATGAAATTCTAAAAACTTTTTAACATTGCTGACAGCTAAAACGTAAAAAAGTGCACCTTTTACTAATGCTGATTTAAGACAAATAAGAGTGCTATAGGCTATGACGAATCTTATACACCCTTCAACATTTATGCAATTCTGGTTAAGTGTAGTAGCTTCTATCAAAAAAACTAATATTGCGGTCACAGAGAATTAAAAAAAAAATTAAACAAAAAAAAAAACGGATTCATTAGCTTCATTTTGATCATTTTGACGATCGAACTTTTTTATGAAAATTTCATAGGTTCTCAACTCGAAAAATACGAGCGAGCGCGATTTCTTTCACTTAATCTTTCCTTCTTACTGCCATCCCTAAATTAGCGCGTAAGACGCGACGCAAAATAACGCATGGCTTTTACGCTGAAGGTGCATACCTAAATAAAAGCGCAACGTTTTGTTGTGAACAGTAATGTTAACCTACAACTTTTAATAAAACCCTATAAAATGGAATGCAAAACAGTGATAAAAACGCTATAAAGCCCGAAAAAAGCAAAAATGTCATTACTGTTTGAACGTTCTCTAAATACTACAAAAAAATATGTAAACAACAGAAGCTTCATGGCGCAATAATACCAGGTGAATGCATTACCTTTTTTGTGTATTTTGTTTTTGTAAAAACTAATTCGAGCTGTCAAAAAAGTGGCAGTATGTGTGTATTTATTCCAATATATTTTTAGTGGCTTTCTTATTTTTCACAAATACATGCACACATTACTAGACGTTTTTGACAGCTCGAATTAGTTTTTACAAAAACAAAATACACACAAAAGCTAACACATATGATGATCACATGTTCTGATGCAGTCACCTGTTTGATGCGCCTTGAGTAGCTTGCAGGCAACTGCATTACCTTACGCGCTGTAAAAATTGGATTTTCCAATTGCTAAGCGTTGACGCCGTGCTATTTAGGGATGCTTCATACATTTTGTATGTACATGAGAAATTTTGACAGATATCTTGCGCTTTACGCGCTAATTTAGGGATGGCAGTTAGTTTTAAATTCTCTATTGCCCCAAGTATTTGTTTCTTTAATTGGAGTTACTTCATTAATTCAAAGGAACAGACGAAGATCGCTCAATCGACTTCGCTATGCATAAGGACTCAGAATATTTATATACTTAATGGAGTCGGAAATGGATATTTTAGAAACTTAGATTTACCCTTTTTCCACTTTTTAAGTGACCTTTACCGTTTGATGCAATCCTGTATAGGTGGACTGAATTCCTTTTTTTGAATAAGACGAGTGCAATTAATAAGGTCCCGCAGGAGATGAAGGGGTTCATCATATAGACAGTTTTAGTAAAATTGCAGATAAAAGTTAAATCAATTAATAAATTATCAGTCAGTTCTCACAACTTCGATAATTAGATCACTCTAGAGAACAAAGAGGAAAAATTAAAAAATAAAAGACATGTCCTAAATTTCATCTTATCAAACACACCTTATTATTTTTCCATATTATTTATTTCCAAAGAAAAAATCCATCAATTTTATTTTGAAATTTAAATCACTAAGATTTATTTATTAAATTACCATCATTATAACGTTATAAAATCAAGCAACACCAAACAAAAGTTTTTAAAAATAATTTTTTATTTGACTTTACAAAAAGTTGCTCTTAATATGCTGCCTCACGTTTGAATTGATAGATAAAGTTTTTTATGAGGAAGTCATAAAAGCTATTTATTGAAAAAAGTTTTTCTATTTTACTTACATTTATGTGTGTCAGCAAAAAAAACAAATAATCACAACCTATTGGCTCACATGCTCCCCCTCTCCTTTGCATAGCTTTTTGGTGAAATTATTTACCATTCTGTATTTTTTTTTTGTTTTTTTGTTGTTGTTCAATACAATATTTTGTACAAAAAATTAAGTTGTCCAAATTTGAATGAGTTGTAAGGAAGAAGATTATTGCAATTTTATATTAAGATGCACAAGGGCTTGAAAGTGATAAGCGATTTAATTTGGACATAATTCGTTATCTCATAAACCTCTGAGGATGTCTTAACGAAATTTCACATAGGCAAAGCACAGATACTTCTGAGTGGAGCTGCTGATGGTTGGCTAATAGGGGACTTCTGGGTAGGCCCCCAAATTTAGGTACTTTGGGCATATAATTCGTTGGAGTTGTGATCAAAAGTTTACTTTTAAATCAAATGTTAAGATTTTCTAAATTTAATTAGATCTTAAAAATATCTATAAAAAATTTGCTTACATGTTTAGGTTATCTTTTTTACTTTGGGAGATAATTTAGAAAAAAAAAGTTCAAAGCCTTGTTCTTAAAGAGCTTTTCGTTTTAAAGTTACAAGTCTTTGAATTGATAAAATATAAAAAAAATACCTTTTTTTTGGATTTTTCCTAAAAAGCTGGTATTTTCTGTTTGCTTATGTAATTGAAGCATATTAGCAAATTATTTAAACTGTATAAAACTATTTTAAAGACAACCTATTGCAAATGCGAATAAAAGAACTTAAATTATTGTAAATTTCCTCGAAATGCAAAGCTTCGAACAAAAAATGTAAAAGGATATTAAAATTCCTAATACTTAAAAAAGAAAAATTGTTTTGTAAAACAAAACATTTTTTGTGACATTTTCCCTGTTCCAGGAATTAATTAATTAATTAATATGTTAAAATAAAAAATTTTAAATAGTGTTTCACTATTTTATTAAAAGCTCCTTTATCTATATAATTTCTAAAATTTGTAAAAATATCTCTATAGGTTTTTATTTCTATATATTATTTTCCAAAAAACCACCTTAATGCGAATTTTTATTTTTAGTAAATGTCATTTGAAAAATGGAGCACAAAAAAAAACATTAAAATATTATTAATCTAGAAGTCATAAACTGTAGAAGCTACCTAAGCCTTGCCTTCTTGTGATTTCTTCTCATCTTTTGCCGCCCAACAATTTTTGTATACCAACAGTGAAAAACGCAAAAAAATCTTTCCTCTCAATTTTAAAATACGTGTGGAATTTTATACTATTTTCTCTTGAGTTTTACGTACGTAAAGTCGCCTTTAAACGGTCCGAAAAACTCAAACTAAGGATAGATTTAGTGGCTTTAGTGGTTTTCTAGAAAACTATCACCCAGGCAAGAATGCTTTAAAAACAGGGCAATTTAGCTTGAACTGTGGCTTTAAAAAGTTAAAAATTAAATTTTAAATTACAAATTATATTAGGAAAAATAAGAAAAAGAGCGAATAGCTTATTTCAAGAGAAATGATATAGTCGAACTTGACATCGGCTGGCAAACGCAAAGATGTGACTCGCTATCAAAGAACTTGCTGTGAATGGTTTGACTTATATCTTCTCGAAATGGCGGCCTCTTGACTTTACTTAACTCAAACAAATTCTTGAAATTTTTTAAATTCTAGTCTTGAAAGAAAAAAACGGGTCGTGAGAATGCTACATATATAGGCAAGGCAGCCCAAGCTGGAGTGGTTAGCCTCTGCGCGAACTTTCATTTCTATAGTACGCTGGAGGGATAGGAAAGTCATGGAAAAAACCTTTCAAAAGGTCGATAGGTTTATCTATGAAATTTTAAAATTTAGAAAAATTGTTAAATAAAAATTTAGAAAAATTTTAAACGTTTAGAAATTTCTTTTAAAAAATGAGTCGCCAAGTATTATCTTACTAAGATGAAAATCGAAAATTATAATGCTAGTAAACTTTGCTTAGAAGAGAATAAGACGGAATCGTATATTGTTAGGGAATATCTAGCAGTTGCTAACTTTAGGGTTAGAACCCAAGGGCAGACGCACTGTATATTTCGATTCTATGAACACCTTAATATAACACAAATGTTAGCAATTGTGAAAGCCTATTTAACGAGAAAGAAGGTTGACAGTGGCTAATCGAAAGTATAAAAACAGTAGAGTCGGTAGAAAAGGCTATTCTAACAATAATTTCGGGTACTAGAAACGAAGTGAGGAACCAAAACTTTTTTAATTTTTACATATAAAATAAGAAAGAAAAAAACATGAGAAGGCGAGGTTTAGAAAACGATATACATTGGAGTGATATCAGAGGAAATCCTATGACTTCTAGATTTATATTATTTTAATGACATTTTTCATGCTCCATTTTTTAAACGACATTTACCTCAAAAAGTGAAAAATCATGTCAAGATGGTTTTTTGAGTAATAAAATATAGAATTTAAATTTAAACAAATTTTAGATGCGTCGAGATATTCTTACAAAATTTTGAAATTATATAGATTAATATATCAGGTCTGTTGTAGAATCCGAATCCACTCAAAAGTGAATTACTTCAGCATTTTTCTTGTTCTGTATTTCACATCCACCTTTTTTTTTTGTTTTCAATTTGTGTAGTAAAGGGTTGGTGAAAGTAAAACGAATGGACTTTAATTTTATATATGTGACAATAATATTAATAATAACTCAAGGGATATCCCTGATGCACATAAATTATTTTCCGTCGCATCTAAGTTTTTCCACATAACTTTTGAGAAGGTACTGCGACCAAGGCTTATATTCACATCTTTAGCAACAACGCCTTGATAAGCGCATACAGCTAAAAATCTAAGCGTTGCAGCTAATTAGGTTCTGGAATAGAACTGCTTCTCATAGATGGGGCAATCTTTTCCAAAATCATGGAAAAAGCCTCTTTATTCAAGCCGAAAAGTGCTTTGAATCTTAAATGAAATAAAACCTCAGTGTTTTAAAAAAGAAAAACAAATACATATTGATGATACATACGCTTCATCTGGAATGGTCATGGGGTTGGATGCATCTGTTAAGCGCTTTCTTTTAACTTTTTCAAAATTCATTTCACGTCTTCTTAATTGAAAGTATGATAATACAAACGCTCCTGGCATTTTTAAGCAAAACTTAAGTTTTTTCTTAAATTTTTATTTATTTTTTCGTCGACAGCTGATTAAAAAAATTGTTTATGATTTTTGTCATTAAAATTTTTTTCGAGCAAAAAATTCGAATAAACAAAAACGTGTGGATTTGAGAACACCTTTTTAGAAATTATGGGGATTCAAAAAATTTTGCGTTTTCAAAACGAGTCGAAATCTAGAACATACCCGATTAATAAACTTTAAAATTTTATCATATGAATTCCTAGAAAAGAGGCTACCCTGTCTTAATTAATAATGTCATCGCCTTCTTAAGGTATTTAGCCAACATTTAAGGACTTATATTCCGTTAAAGATTTTTTAATCGGTGCTTTGCATTCTGAGAAATTTTCCAATTATTTAGGCGGCAGACCGTACGCAGCTCCACTCAAAACACCTCTGCTTTGCCTCTCTTTCATTAAAACAACGGTTCTCAAATGGGGGTCCGTAGCAACCATTCAAGGGGTCCGCATGAAGAACCAAAAAAACAGTGTTTTAAAAATAATAAAAGTTTTATTATGAATTTGGGCTTCAGAGGGGTCCGCAAAAAAAAATTAGTATACTAGGGGTCCGTGAGCAGGAATTTGATGAGAACCCCTGCATTAAAATATCGTGAGTGGTTTATAAAATAACGAATTATTTCCAATACAAATTGTTTTCAAACCACTCTTCATACAAAGAAGCAAATATACCAACATATTTGACTCTTGACAATAAAAGATTATTGGGATATTTATACATTCTTCTTCAAAATAATTTCCCTATAAGTACAAAATCTGTTATACATAGCAAGGGAAATTACAAACTACTGCATTTCTAAATTTGTTTCCTCTATTACGTTTTCAAACCACCAAACAATTTAGTTGTAAAACCATTTTGTACTAATTTAAGTTTAAAAGGTCCGTTATAACGTAGAACACAAATCTATGTTATGACACTGTTCAGCATACCAACTGCTATAACACCAACCAAATCAACAACCAATATGTCAAAGAAATACACAAAAATACATTTTAAAATCTACTCCATTTCATAAGCATTTGAATTAGAAAAATTTTCAAACTTTAAAAGTTAAGTTCAAAATAAAACTTTTATTATTTTTAAAAACACTGTTTCTTCGGTTCTTTATGCGGACCCCTTGGATGGTTGGTACGTTGCTTTAAAATATCAAAAAGTTCATTTCAAAATCAGTAAATAAAACCAATGATTTTTTTAATATTAAATATTTTTAAATCGAAAAATTCTAACTTTAGTAATTTTCACTTCACAACTTCAATATTTGATTGTCCTTAAAAAATTAATTGAATCTTATTGTGCAACAAACCACATGTACTTGTGTGTATATCAAAAACCTCCTTTTAACTATGAATAAAATGCCATTAGTAGACAGCCAGCTGCATTTAGTGAAAACAAAAACCAACTGTAGAGAGAGAGCGGCACAAAGTACTAAATTATGCATGGTTATTCAGCAGTACAACAAAACAATGATAACTTTTAGTAGACATTTATGTAGTTCTCTACCTTTAGGATTGACGAGGCGTGAACTCCACCAAGGATGCTTAGCGTTGAAATCGCCTCTAAATATAAAGTGAGGGCTAAGTTACAAGATCGTAGTTTTTTTGAAGTTAAATGAGTGTCTGATATTAAATGAATGATCCTGTACATGATTGTTAAGGCCGTTTGCGTTCCATGTTGCTATACATATATCTACTGACATAGTTTAGGGCATAAAACTGGCATCATATTTATCAATGTTGTTGTGAGCTCTATCCGTTTTTCCAGAAGGATTTCTATCTTTTTAAATATTGTGTTTTCATTGGTGCGTGCGTTACCTTTAAGTGCTTCTGAAGGTTAAAAAAATAAAAATAAAATCTCTACTAAATACGTCTGTAAACACATTTCAGTTAAACTGACCATTAATTTGTTTTTATCTACAAAAGGGAACTCTTACAAAGATGGAATTCCCCTAAATTATTGATATGAACACAAAATAAGCTCAAAAATATTAAATCGTGCTATATGAAAAAAATCGTGTAAAAATTTTAAATTCTCATTTTCTTAACCGTGTAAAGTCGAAAACGTGTAAAAAGACCGTGTAAAGAGAGAATTAGTTGTACAGATATTTTGTGTATGGAGTTTAACAATTAGGCTACCGCCGAAAATCAATAAACCGCCATCGCTACTATCTTGTAATTGATTTGGGATAAAGCACAGGCAAATTCAAAGAGAATTTAATTTCGACATTTGCAAATTTAAAAAAAGCAATCATCTGTAGACCGCACGAGCAAATGCATTCAACCGTTATCGATACGCCTTGGTTACACGATACAATAAAATCGAAAGTTGCTTTGATATGACAAAGCTAACCATAGGAAACATATTTTATAATGTATAAACAAATACAACCAATGCAATTTTATAAACTTCATAAAATGGGTAATTGTTAGCATATCAAAGCACACAAACTAGTTTGTGTTGAAAGTTTTTTTTTAGCTTAATAAAAGTTGTTTTTCTTTGCAGAATTTCTTTTAAAATTAACAAACATACAGAAATAATTAATGATTTTGGACAATTAAGTATCTAAAAAGTTATGTATAACGGTATACGTGCATTACATTCCGAAACGAATTTTTAACCTCTTGTTTTAGAACTCTCATTTATAAACAACATCCGAGAAAACTCCAAAATTATCAACTCTGCGCTGTCTGGTGAATATTAATAACATAACAAAGCTGTCATTTGGCAATTATAAAATTTTAATCAGCTGTGCTATCCAATTCCCTTAATTAAATTCTAAATGCCGACAAACGTAAACACAAAAGCAAACCTGTGATAAATGTTTAATTGAAAGGAAAAATAGCAAAAATATACAAAATATAATAAACAAAAACAAGTGGTAAAAGTCAGGGCAGTGACAGTAGACCCCGAGAAAAGAAATAAAAACAAATGTGAATTCAACGTTTGCGCAGCTGAGACGTACAGAATAGACAAGTGAAACAATAAGAAACCTGCTAATTAAAAATAAGACCAAGAGGTGCAAATACAAAATTTTGTTAAAGAATCTTTATTAATTTCCTTTAAAAATGAAGACTTTGGAAGAAATTAAACAAGAATATCCGTTGCACTGGCATATCTGGCAAAATAATGTTGAAGAATTAAAAGAGTTGTTAAAAAATGAAAAAGTAAGTTGTAGAAATAAAAGTGGTGGAGGCTCCTGTGTACAATTGTAGTAAGAAACTACTTACGCTATAAACGTTATTGTTCTAAGGAAGGAATGGTAAAGTGTAATAAATATGCAAAACACTTTAAAAGCGTATTGAAAAAATAAGGTTTCCGGGTCAGAGTTTCCGCATTAACAAGTGTACTTGTAGTCAGGCACTTCTAACCCCTACCAAACTCTAAATAAAACCTAAAAGTTAATTTAATTATATAGTACATGAATGGCATGGGGGCTTTTGTATGTTTGTGTCTTTATCAAATAAATGCTAATTTCAGCGATAAGTTTAATACACAAATTGTACTTTTGTATTATCATATTCAATATTTGTTAATTTTTATTTAAGATTGATAAGGAAAAAATCGATCCTCGTGGCCGTACACCTCTTATGTTAGCTGTGAAGTTAGCACATTTACAATGTGTCAAACATCTTTTAGCTGCCAAATGTAGTGCCACTTATGAACATGAGGGTTGGTCAAGTAAGTTATTTTTTTATGAGGTAAATAGCAAAGTGTTAAGCTATTTAATATTTTATATTTCAGTTGTACAAGAAGCTGTTTGTTCTAGTAATGAGGAAATTTTAACCGCCATTCTCGAGGTGCGTGATTTACAGCGTCATGTTCAAAGAGTCACACATGTTCCAAAGTTATTGCAACATTTATTGGATGCTCCCGATTTTTATATTGAAATGAAATGGGAATTTACTTCTTGGGGTAAGTTTGAAACAAGGGAGTCCGCACCGTAAACATTAAAACTTAATGGTATTAGAAACAAATCTTGCTTACGGGCACGGGATGTAAATTGTAATTTTAAGCAAAAAAAAGTCAAGAGAAAAATTTGGCGGCATCCCTTAAATTCGGAGTTATGGACCTCCAGAGTGTTTGAATATAATATGGCATATATCGAGTATTTAATGGCGTAATGGGACAACATGGGTGCTATGAAAAGGTAATTTAAGGGCCTATTTAACAAAAAAAGGAAAAAAATTAAAATAACTGGCACGAAAAAAAAAAAACTATTTTTTCAAAAGTTTTTGGGCGTAGCCGGCCGGATGCAAAGATTTTCTTCTCTATGGTATGAACAACATTGGCTTCGCTTTCTAAAGATTTTCTGCGTAGCAGGTCTTTGGCCGGACGCAAAAATGTTATCCTCTATAGTATGACCAACACCGGCTTCGCTTTCTAAAGATTTTCTACGTAGGCGGCCTTCCGCCGAACGCAAAGATTTTTCCCTCTATGGCATAACCAACAGCGGCTTTCTTTCTAAAGATTTTCTGTGCAGCCGGCCTTCGACCGGACGCAATGATTTTCTCCTCTTTGGTATGACCATCAACTGTTTCGCTTTCTAAAAGATTTTCTTTGGAGGTCTGTAACTCAGATGCAGAGAGTTTCCCCAAATATAATTGCTTTACATTTATTTGCTTCAAACTACATATTTACAACTCCTAGATAACTTTTTTGTGAAGTATTCCTAACAACTTAAGTTTTTATTATTGTTATTTACGTCTATGTGCAAAAAGTATTTTTACCAGATTTATTTTACTCTCTCCCTATTTAATAAATGGTTCTTAAAATTTCTTTTCCAATGATACCTACATTGTCCCATTCCGCAATTTATACCTGATATATGCCATATTATATAAAACTTCGGAGATCCGTAGCTCGAAAACAGAGGGTTGCCGCCAAATTTTTTACTTATAATTTTTGCTTAAAATTGCATTTTACACCCCGTACGCAAATTTTTTGGTTTTAGAGCGGTGCCCGTAAACTTGATTTAGGCCAGCTATTAACTATTTAATGTTCCGTGTAGTTCCGTGTTTTCAAGTAAATCAGTTTTAGGATCTCACAGTAAAAGATCATTACCTATAAGCGAATCTCGACACCCGATTTACGCTTTAAATATAAACAAGTTTTCCCATTTTTGAAAATCTTTTTTAATTCTTTTGGTTCACTTGTGTGAATTGCTGTCTTTCAAAGTATTTTTTATTTGTATTTATTTATTCTTTATTAAAGCCAAAAGAGCCCTCGGGGGCCATATATGATTAGCTATTCAACTGTACATATAATTTCATAATGAGATATCATACATTATTTCTTCTTACATAGTGTAATTTATAGCATAAAATGAATGCCAATAGATATTAAAAAGATTTTACATATTAAATTATTTAGGAACTGGTCAAGAAATAGCTAGTAATTCGGTAACAACATATTTAGATAAATGAAATCTTTTTTAATTTATTAGCAAAGAGTTCCATAGTCTATACGATCTTACAAAGGATTATAAAAAAATACAATTGTTTATTCTTGGCGATATTAAAACCGCGCATCTGTTGAGCTGGAAAATTTAAACATTTCAAGTAATTTGATGTAAAGTAGTCAATACATATGTTGACAATCTAAGTTTAATCTTCCATATATGATCTATCAATACGATTTAAAACTAGTTTAATACGATTCAACTTAAATGTCGTAGTTTCACTGTATATTATTAAACAGTAACGCATGTGAGTCATAAGAATGCGTGAGCTACCTGTTGTCATATTTTTGTGTGTAGGTAAATATTTGAAGTGTATAACATTTTTAATACAAAGTTAACTTTAGCACTTAAAAACAGTATATAGTTTTCAGAACATAAATTTTTGTCTAATATAAGACCCAGACAACATTTTGAGTCAACAAATAGTATTACAACTCCATCCAGTAACATATTTATAGAGCAATCGATGCGATTTGGTTACCCAAAAGTAAAAGCCTTGGTTTTGGAAGGATTAAAGTTTATTGGTCGTTGCCCATTTAGAAGCTAGTGATAATAATATTATAGAATAACTACTAATTATTGCTTTACGAAAATTATTCATAGAAATGTCTTTGACGAAATAATTGGCCTTTAAATAATATTTAGTGTTTTGGAGCAGATCGTTGCTATAAAATGTCCTTTAGTCAGGCTCGAATTTTTAGTCCTGTCAATGAGCCGAATAGTTATCCACTCATCCAGGGTTAAAGATTTTGAAGGTATTATTTACATTTTCTTAACTCTAAGCCTTAATTTATTTTTCGATTTTGCGCCCTTTTTTGTGCTTATAAAATTGAAACATTAAAGCCATGATCAGCCAAAATCATCGAATTTTAAAAAATAAATTATTATTTAATAACATGGTGCTAATTATCCATAAAATGGCATTATATTTACTTTGTCACTTTTCGAAAAGCAATAAAACTTTTAAACACATATTGAAGAACTTGGGTCCAAAGTAAAGCATGTAAACGAAAATGTTTTTACAATTAAGATTGTGAATATATATTGCGATCAAAGAAAACAATGCAATAAGAGCAACAGTACTTTCTTAGTTATGTTTTTCTACAAAATAAATCATTTCCGTATTATTATTTTTTTTTTTTTTTTTTGGGAAAATTGGAGATAAAGTATGATGAAAAATTTTTAGAAAGTTTTTTCTAATGACCAGCAATTGGTTGCTTCGGCCAAAACATTAAGTCGGTTTTTGTAACGAAGTACATTAGGCAAGCAAATAAAGACAGTAGAAACTTTTAGTCCATTTTGACTTTTTCTAAACTTAATTATACACTCCAATATTCAGGCCTACCCCAGAAGCCATTCAGTATTCTTGTGAAATGTTCAAACCGTTCAGAAATGGTGTCGAAAAACTGACAAGTTTTCTAAAAGAGTAAAAAACGAACAATTTCGCTTCTCTCTATAAATTATTTGTTTTGAAAACCTTAAACTGTAAAAGTAAATTTATTGTTGTTTTAAAAATATTTATTTAAGATTTAACAAATCTATAATAATATTCATTCTGTATTTAGAAGTTTTGATACCTATGAAACTTTTTTTTAGTAGGTAAAGGTTTCTGAATTATTATCTAGCTTAATATGTTTGTAAAGGGCTTAAAAATCTCTAGCTATTAAAAATAATTTAACTTCTCCTATGGTGCACAGGGTTCTATTAAATAAATCGTTTTATCTTCAGTATTAATAAGTTTTATCTCAAATAAGACAATTTTATTTATTCGTCCGCATATCACTCCTATTTTTTTTAAGTAAGAAAAATGTGTTTTTAAGCATTTGTTGTGGAGTTCTCTAGATTTTTTACGAAATCATATATTTTTTTTAAATAAAAGTATTCAATATTTGAAGGTTCTAAAGGACCTTCTCACAAAATTTTATTCAAATCCATCCAGCAGTTCTTTCGCGAAAGACAAAACGGACAGATAAAAAAAATCAAAAATAAGTGTTTTGTAATCCATGTCGATTACTATCTACACCAACGTACAGAAATTACCCCGTTACTGTTTTATTTAATCTATAGATGAATTTAAAATCTCTTAACAAGATTTTGGTTTAAGCTGGTTGTTTCATAGAAAGCTAAACATCATAAAAGTATTTTTTTTTTGTGTTTTCTTATAATTTTAGTTCCCTTAATGTCACGCCTTTGTCCAAGTGACACATACAGAGTGTATAAGCGCGGTGCAAATGTACGAATAGATACCACACTATTAGGTTTTGAAAATAACACCTGGCAGCGAGGGAATCGTTCTTACATATTCAAAGGATTAAGTAAGTTATTACTTTTGTAATTCAAAAGCAAAAGAAAAGATAAATTAATATTTATTTTCTGTTTACAACAGAAGATAGTGCTACCATGATAGAAATCGATCATGACACACATGAGGTAATGATTGAGCAAATGAGTTCCGATATTGGTGATATAGTTGCGATACCACCGCCGATTGGTGCGGTGAGGGCCCGCCTTAATGCACCCGTTATTACAAATAACATTGAAATGGAAAAAATCAGTTTTGAACGTAATAAATCTGGTATTTGGGGTTGGCGTAGTGAAAAATCTGAAGTCGTAAATGGTTACAATTGTAAAGTATATGGAGCGAGTAATGTGGAATTTATAACTAAAACAAGAATGGATCATTTATCAGAAGAGCAAATAAAGGTGGTAATAAAAATTCCTAAATCTTTTTAAATACCATTTTATAATTGACATGATTTTCTATAAAATTAATTTTAGGCTAAAACAACAAGAACACCATTCCATAGCTTTTTAGGCTTAGCTGAAGATGAGTATATAGCCAGTCCAGATTTAGCCACATTAAGAGAAAAAGTAGGGGACACTTTAGTTTCATAATTAAATGTTATAATTATTAATGATTTTAAACTTTTAAGGCACCCACACCTCATACTGAAGAACATAATGCAGATGGTGGCGAGGAAGCTGCTGCTTCTAATAGCAATAGTCCTAATAGTTCAGGTACAAACTCTCCTAAAAATGTTATCACACCTCAGGAGTACTTTACAGCTGATGTAGACTTAAATGGGCGTGATATAGGGCGGCCCGTAAAAGTTAACACTAAAGTAAGTTAAAAATATATATTTTTATAATTTCGTAAAATTTTTATTTGTTTTCTTTAAAAAAAAGATTCAACGTTTCAAAGCTAATCTTTGGCTTTGTGAAGATTATCCGATGCGTCTCCAAGAACAAGTTCTTCCTATTTTAGATCTTATGTCCACCATGGCTAGTCCACATGTGTCCAAATTAAAAGACTTTATAACAATGCAACTGCCTTCCGGTTTTCCAGTTAAAATAGAAATACCTTTATTCCATGTGCTAAATGCGTGCATTACATTTGGCAACGTATTTGGCATGACAATGCCAATTGAAAATGTTACAACGATAAATGAAGATGATCGTATAACATGTATTGTGGATGATCGTTGTTTCGATATACCCTCACATTATACAAATAAGGGTAAAAGTTTAATACTTTTTTTTAAAGTAATCGAGATAATTAATTAAATACGTTTCAGGTGCTGATTCCAGACGTCAAATGCCTTTAGATGAAGATGATATGCTGCAATATGCTATCGAACAGAGTTTGGTTGAGTCTTCCGGTGGAGCTTGTAGTTTAAATCTCGATGGTACTTCCACGGACAAAGTTGATATATGGGAGGCCTTAAGAGGACAGGGTGTAGGCGCTGATGACGAAGAAGATGAGCAATTACAGAGGTAAGATTTTTCAGGGGTTTAACATTTAGCACAAAATGCATGAAATATTTTTTATAGAAATAGTTGAAATGAATTTAAAATTTTTTTAATGGGATGCCTTAAATTTTTTAATTAAATATCTTACAATTACTAAAACGAAAAAGAGCTGACTAGAAATTTTACTAATATTTAAGGTTGTTATTTAAGTTTACTTTTTATCTTTAAAAAATGTACACATGTAATTAAAATTATACAGTACAAGTGTACATATATGACAACTTTAATGGCTTGACTTCAAAATGTTAAAAGATCAGGGAATATATTGTATGAAAATTATTATTTTTTTGTCCGTAAGAGGTTGTAGCCTACACCATGGAATCGATTTTTTTTTTTAATTTATACAGTTTATTGTTTGGTTCCTAAAGAGAACTACATTTGTTTTCAATCATCAGCATGTGCTAAGAATATTGTTCTCTTACAATTTTTACAGAGGTCTTTTTCTTTTGTTTGGTTAATGTGAAGTGCTGTCTCTTAGTTTATTTTTTAAAAATAACAAAAATGCATGTCTCTGGTACGATTAGCTTTATGACAAGATTAATTATTGAGCCCAAAAATCTATAGAATTGATGATGACTATTATCACGTTACTGCAGGAAATTTCAACTGGCAACGATTGAGGTACTGACGCACGCCAGGTTTTAGCTAGTTATAAGTAAAAATAAAATTTTGTTTCTATACTTGTCATTTGTTTGTTGCTGTTGTTGTTGTTTGTTCAGCCCAATCATAAAAATTCTTTTTTTTTCGAAAAAAGTTTCCTCCATTTATAAATTCTGTGGGAACTGAAAATAATTAGCGTAATCGTAATCTAGATTTTTCTTCCATAATTCATAATACCTGCTTTTGTGTCCCCAATTTTTTTCACTTTCCGCAGTCAATAAAAAGTAACGAAGAAAAACGTGATAAAGCTCGCACAGTTTTTTCTTAGGATTGGGCTGATTATGTATACGCAGGAGAAAAAAAAAATAAAATGCTGATGTTTGTATTTTGGAAACGTGCGATGCCAGTGCAACTCGAAGTAAAATGCTAAACAGATAAAAATTTATGATTTCATTGATTCTGTAATAGATAGAGAAAATTAAATTTAAATGTTTTTTGACCTTTATTCTTTTCTTTATTCTTTTCTTTTTAATTGAGCACTAAGTCAGGTTTAAAATAATAAAAATATTGTTTTTTATTTATTTTTTCAATATTTTGCCACACCGTTGGGTGGCATCTTCTAGTGCTTAATTAAAAAGAAAAGAATAAAGATAGAGAAAATGTTTATTTTTTAATTGAATTTTTCATTAAAATTTCTTTTTTAATCGTTGCATGTTGCATTAAATTATGAAGAATTTATGTTGCTATGTATGCCAGATAGACCACTGTATTTTAAACCTTTGTAATTACCGAATGAGATAATCACGAAAAGTTTTAAAGTTTACTCAGGAAATCCATTCCTCTTATATGTAAAATGGTTGCGCGTCAGAAAACTCTCCAAATTGAGACAACAAAATAGCGAACTTAATTTTTTTAATATTTTATGAAAAATGTATGGTTATGACTAGAAGGTTAAATTAGGTATTAGATGAAGAATTTATTTTAGTTTAATTTTATAAATAAATATAAACACATTTGGGTTTATTAATTATTGTTATTCCAACTGCCATCTGGAATATTTTAAAAACATAATTAATAAACTTGTATAAAGCATGTCTTTCTTTATTAAATTTAATCGAGTTTATCTTTTTTGTATTTTTTTTTTTTTTTGTAATTTCTTCCGCATTAATTTTACCTTTGCATAAAACAAATTATCCTTTGCTAGACTATTGCTATCCAAAGATATTCGTTATAGTCAAACAACACAAATTAATACACAATTTCGCAATATTAATACACAAAAGCAAAACAATTATGGCAAATATTCCCCAAGACCTGCACGAAACTTAAATACACCAAATACTTTCAACTCTTTAACACCTTCGCCTACTAACCAATCGAGAAATCGTACAGCCTTAACACAAAGTCCTACACAATTTAAAAATGATATGGAAAAAATGAAAAATATTTTTAAATAATTTTTTGTTTGGATTGAAATGCATGTTTTTTATTTTCTTTTTGTAATAATTTTTGGTTGCAATTTTTGAAAAGCTTTAATATAAAGTTAATAACAGTAATTAAGGTAGTTAATTCCTACATTGATCGCTATTTAACCCAAATATTTGATCCCAACAACCTTGTCCTTCTTTTTTGTGATTTCCTTTTTTGTGTGTAGAGTTTTGCAAGAATCTTTATGTGGTGTCAAAACAACGGGTGGTTCACCACCTTCCGAAGATGATGATGACGATGGTGGCTTTAAATTTATAGATCCAGATTTAGCTTTAGCTCTGCGCCTCAGCCAACAGGATCAACAGCAATACGAATTGGAACGCCAGCGGGAACAAGAGATGATAGAACAAGCTTTAAAATTAAGTTTACAAGACCATTAGAAATAAGTCTCCTTTTTTTTTTTTTTTGCTTTGATTTTGTTCACAATTATTTTTTCCTCTTTTGAGTTTCAAAACTCAACAAAAGGTTGTTTTATTTTAAACTGGTTTTAAAATCGTGATTAAAAAGGCATAAATTATTTTAATTTCATTGCAAGCAACATTACATATTCAAATAAGTAAAATTCCTTTATTTAAACTTTGTTTTTATTAGTATTCCATAATTTTTGTTCCTTTTTTATTATTTATATATTTTTCTTTAATTTTTTAATTATGCCAAATTGATGTTAAAAGTAAATGTTATCAATACACACATATACATATATAAATAATCATATGTATGTATGTATGTAGAAAAAAAATAAAATATCTAGAGTCATCTTAAGAATCAGCAATTATTATATACACTAAAAAAATATGATTTTTACTTTGTATACTTAAAAAATTATACACTTATGTATTTATATACACTTACAAAATATACGTATATATACACGTTATATACACCAATGCATACAACAAACACATACACTTGTATTTATAAATATAAAACTTAAAAATGAACTATTATATTTTAATTTGTTATATTATTATAATAAAAAATAAATAAATGAAAACAAAACAAAACAACAAATTCAAAATCAGAATAAAATCTTAAAAAAACTCACTTGAAAAAAAATCAAAATTTGTTTTTATTTATGAAAAAGAAGCAAGGCGAAGGATACAGTAGTCTACTCTTAGACTTTCGCACACAAATGTACGTCTAGAACCGTAATAAGTAGACTCTTGAACTTTTCCTAGAAGGTGCGTTACTATAGACGCTATTATAACAGATACTAAAAATTAAAGGGTGTTGCGAAAGTTATTGGACATTCATAAAAAAATTGTTTTCTCTTATACCCTCCACCACAAACAGTGGAAAAAGGATATAATTCACTTTGTCATTCCGTTTGTAATCCTACAATATCCATTTCCGACCCTTAGTTATCGAAGTCGATTGAGCGATAACCGTCTGTCCGTCCGTGTTAGTGTTGAAATCAAGTTTGCCGAAGCTCTAGATCAGCTAGAACAAACTTAAATATGCTAATCGATCAGTCATAGTATCGAAAGAGGTGCTATTAGAAATTAACAATCAGTCCATGTCCTTCAAAGCAGCTAGCAAAACACCACGCCTACCTCTAAATTTTTAACATCTGCCCCTATTGCGGTTCACAACTTTTTTAATAATTTGGTCGTCTTTCATAGATCGGTATTGCCATTCACAACTTAAATGCGGTTGACTATTTGGTTGTGAGGTCGATTTTTTGGTTGTGTTTAATGCTATTGCGGTTCACCACTTTGTATGAGTTTGGTTGACAAAAACGATAAATATACACAACTGCTAATTAGCAGTTGAGTCTTTGTCGGTTATAAATTTCTATTAAATTTTTAATACATTTCCTTTAACAAAAAACAAAAATGGTAAAATCGTAAGTATGGGTGTTTTTTATCTTAATTTAATAAATTAAATGTTTAACACGCAGGACTTTAAAAATAACAACCAAATTAGGGATGACTAAAACTCAGTGTAAGGAAGCGTGGGAAGGATTTATTTTTGAATTAAATAGCTTGGGCCCACCCACAAAAACATTTTTATTATTAGTTTATATAGGTTTAGACTCATTACAAAGCAAGTATTAAAAAAAATTGCTAATAATAAAAAAAAAAACTAACAAGCAACAGGAATGAGAAAAACATATCTCAGCTGTTATCACTAAATGATCAAGTAGCACCATTTAAACACACCTTCGACGTTGGAATCGTTGCTCCCTTAACAAGCGAGGCTCCTGAAACTCCTCAAAATCTCGACTTGTTTGCACAGGTTTCTTAAAATGATCCTTAAATTGGTCTATTACATACTAAAATGCTTCTTTGTTCAACCGAAAATAGCTAAAAAAATCTATGAAAAATGACTTATTATAAATACTTGTTACTTATTTTGGACATTTCGTACTTCGCACTGGGTAGTCCAAGAGGATTGGAATCATCGCGTATTTTTCTACGAATACGTAGAACATTTGTATTAGCATCATGATTTTCGTCTTAAAAAAATACATCTACGCTTAAATCCATTCTTTTTATTTCATAAAAACTTGATTTAAACTTTTTTTTGCGTTTTCTTTTCTTCATTTTACAAATAATTTGCACGGTATTGCCAACATGAAATCGACATTTCATGCAATATAACAAACACAACTAAAAATCGTTGTGTTCTACAATACCAAAAAATAATTTGGTTGAGTCAAAGTCGGGTTGACTGACATACGACCAAACTTAGTTGAGTTGAGAACGGCAATAGGGGCAATCATTTGAAACAATGAAGTTACTCCAAACCAAAAAACATATATATGGGACAATAGAGAATTAAAAACCAAGAAAAAAAATATCAAGTGAAAAAATTAACGCTCGCCTACATTTTTTGAGTTACAGGCCTCTGAAATTTTTAAAATATCAATATGGGCATAATTTTAAAGTTTTTGAAGAGATCTTTAGGAAAATAATAAATTTTTTTAAAAATGCTTAACCCATTAAGAGCCGATGGAATTTATATGTATTTTTTTTAATTTTTTTAATCTGTTTTTTTTTTAATTGGAGTTACTTCTCTTAACTAGATTTAGATAAATGATAAAGGGTATATAAGAATTGGCATATCCGAATATAGCACTTTTACTTGTTTTGTTTTTGTTTATTTTACTGGGGCCAAATCGTCGCATCCGAGATCGAGTGAGGTTTCGTATCGAGTAAAATTTCGTGACGTATCGAATAACCGGATTGCGGCATTCGAAAGCGTTCGAATCGAAATTTGTTTAAAAATGTAAAAGATTTTTTTGCTTTGTAATAGAATAAAAATATGATTATTATAAAATATAAACAAAAATATAATAAAATAAAGGTAAGTAAACGTAAAACTCTTAATACTTAAATATTTTTTAATTTTTAAATACTTATATTTTTATTTTATTTGTCTTAATCTGAAGAAGAAGATGAAAGTGTCATGCGCACCCGAAGACGAATACGAAACAAAACTTATACCCTATCATTGTCCGACACAGCAGTTTACCAAATGCCTTAATTCTATAGGCGCCTTCAACATCAGCTTCAATTCCTGCAGCTTGGATATTTTTTTCTTCTGCCGGTTTTAAAAGCACTTCTTCGTACAGTTCACCATCCGTTTTTCTTTTAAATTCTTTGTTAAAAGAAATTATCTTTTTAGCATTGTATTTTTGGTCTGCGTACACCAATAAATTTAAATTTTATTGAAGTTTATAAAAAGATTACAAGGTGTTATAAAAATAAAAATACTGTTTTCCAAACTGACACAGTTTTCACAGGTGGACCGTACGTATTTAATTTGTTTGCAGGTTCGTCCCATAGCCTCTGAGTGTTAGTGACTGTTTTACCTTGCCTACAATTTGGTATTAAAAATTTTGCCAAGCTTGGGTGGTCACCATAAATTGTGCCATGAGGTCTTTTTGTTTGCTATTTATTTTATTTACATTTGTCCTTAACAAAAATGTCATGATTTTGATACTATTATTCTTGAAAATAAAGTTGAATATGTAAATATTTACATTTATTATTATTTATTTAAAGAAAAATTATTGATTATTTACAATGCAATGTTTATTTTGTTTATAAAAAGCATATAATTATGTTTACGATACCTCTTAGCCTATCGAATAACATTTCGGTTGAAAGTATTCGATCGACTACTCGTTATCGAATGCCATGATCCCAAATTTCGATACAAGCTATTCGATATCGAATACGGCGATCTCAAAATGTAAAATTTCGATCAAAGTCATTCGATCACGAATGCGACGATTTGGCCCCTGGTTTTTTTGTTTATTTGTTGATTTTAATATTCTGATTAGGCAGGCAATTTGCTTGGAAAATAAACTTTAGACAAAAATTTGTGAGAAGTTTCCTTTAGAGGTAGGTAATAATTTTAATCAATTTTGGTTAAATTAAATTATTTAACTGAAATTACACCACGTCTAAATTTGATCAAAGGATCTTAAATTTTTTTTATTGTATTGATGACGTTAAACAACATTCATATATCGTTGTGGCAGCATTTTATTGAATCAGTATATAATAGCTCCGTTCCCGTACTTTTTGGATAAAGTTCGGTAAAATGAGAGAAAACATAAATTATTATCAATTAAAAAAAACCAAATTTCTATCCCAAAACAAGATGTCGAGCAAAATATACATGCAGTTGTTTATATTAAACATAAGAACACAAATATTTTGTATGTTCTTGAATTTATTTTAATATTTATAGGAATAAAACTTACAAATAACAGTTTTGCGAAACATTTGCGTGTATGAAACATAGAATTTTTTGTATTTGTTACTGCTTACTTTTCAATCAACTGATTGTTTTTTAGTTTACACAAACTTACCCAAGGAAAAAGTCTGGGCTGTTTCGTGCAGAAAGAAGAAGAATTTTATTCTCTCAAAAGCTCTCTCTTCTACTCAAACTTGTAGTACGGGAACAGTTTTCGGTAACATTGGTTCCCGCGGGATCCCAAAATTGAGTACGGGAACGCACCTAATTTTAACTTTATTTTTTCGGTTACGAGGGCTGCTATATATATTTCTGGCCTGGCAGCACTGAGTGCAATCTGACATTTCCATTGGAAAGTTTGTCATTTTTAAGCATAATCGCACTCAAAACGTTTTGACGTACGACATTTATTTGTGTTGTTTACAGTGACTTGAAAAAATTAATATAGAAAAATATGGAATAAATCGTGAACATTTTCGTGCCATCATTTTTCACAACTTTCGACGTGGATTATCACGACAAGAGTGCATTGATGAACTTAAATCTTTGCTTGGCGATGAACCACCATCCTATAGCACTGTGAAAAATTGGTAAAAAGAATTTAATCGTGACCGAAGCTCGCTCAAAGACGAATTCCGTGAAGGTCGTCCAAAAACGGCTGTTGTTCCAGAGAACATTGATGCCGTGCGTGAACTCATAATGCAAGATCGACATGTGCTTCAAAAGACGTTTATAAGATCGTCACAGCTGACGAATCATGGATCTATGCGTATAAGCTCGAAGCGAAACAACAATCGACCGTGTGGGTATTCAAAGACGAGCAAAATCCAACGAAAGTTGTTCGTGGAAGAAGCACTTCGAAGCAAATGGTCGCCTGTTTCTTCGGCAAAACTGGTCATGTGGCGACTGTTCCGCTTGAGCAACGTAGGACGGTAATTTCTGAGTGGTACACTACAATTTGTTTGCCTGAAGTCATCGGAGAAATTCGAAAAACCAACAAGAGAAGACGAATCATTGTTGACCATGACAATGCGAGCTCTCACACATCGGCTTAAACCAGAGCGTTTTTGACCCGCCAAAACGTCGAATTAATGGGTCATCCGCCGTACAGCCCTGACTTGGCACCTAACCACTTCTTCTTGTTTCCGCACATCTAGAAAAAAATGCGTGGTCAACGATTTTCGTCGCCAGAAGAAGCTGTTGAAGTGTTCAAAAACCATGTTTTAGAGGTGTCTCAATCGGAGTGGAAAAAGTGCTTCGACAACTGGTTTGAGCGCATGCAAAAGTGTATGAGTCATGCTGGAGAATACTTTGAAAAACAATTAAACCATTTTTGATTATAAATATTATCATTTTCACTATTAGGCCAGAAATATATAGAGCAGCCCTCGTATTACTCCTAACGTTTTCAACTTCATCGCCTGCTTCTTGTTTTTCCATAGCATTTGAAACAATGAAGTAGCTCCAATCAAAACAAAAAAAAAAAAAAAAAAAAGACAAACAAATATATGGAACGAAAGAGAATTAAAAAAAAGGAAAAAACAAAAACATCTTGGAAAAATATTGGCGCCTCTAAATTTTCATAAAAAAGTTAAATTTTATTATGTTCAATATGGGTATCATTTCAAAGCTTTTAAGGAGATCTTTCAGGAACTGCTAAAATTTTTAAAAATGTCTAACCCATTAAGAACCGGTGATACTTTATTGTAGTTTTTTTTTTAAATTTTTAATTCTCTTTCACCTCAATATTTGTTCTTTTGATTGGACTTACTTCGCTAAACTAGATTTACATACATGGTGAAGAGTATAAAAGATTTGGCATAGCCAAAGATAAAGTATGTTTTACTATGGCGGCTGTAACAAGTTTAAAAATAAAATTAAAAATAAAAGGGTTACCCATACTTGGTACGGAACCCTTATATGTAAGGCAAACTAACACTTAGCTAATTAACTTGACTATATTGGCTGACTTCCAAAACGTCTTTTGCTTTGTATTCGAGCAATATATTGTGTTTCATAATGCAGTGGTAATAAATGTTTTCAATGCGTACCTTTCCAAAATGTCGCAGACAAGTATTAGAAACGTTGTAACCGAGCAACTAGCGCATCAGTTTCTAAATTGATTCTTTGTTTCGCAACTTTGTATATGTACAAGATCTAAATACCGCAGCAAAACTACAAACTTGGTATTAATACATTTTAAAAGTCAGCCATTACTATAATTTTTCGGCCACCTGATGGCCAAAAGAATTGTAAGTACAAGTTTAAAGTGACTTTTTATAATCAACGAAATGGAAGCATTAAAGCAATCAAATAATATACAAAAAAATTAAATATAAATAGCTAGCACGCTTTACAGGTCTCTAAGTCTTACAGTTGCTCTATCTAGTGAGTAAGACAATTTCTTTAATTTATTTCAACGCACGAGTTTTTTTTTTCAAAAATTAAACCAGGGGGCAAGTTACGGCACTCGATATCGATCGAAATTTTTATAGTATTTAAATGTAAACTTCGATCGATATTAAATGATTTTTTATTTTATTTATTATTTTATTTTTTTATGCTTTATTTTTTTTAAGTAAAAGAATTTCTTATACACAGGTATGACATGCATTGGTACAAAAATAAAGGGAAATATTTTATGCTAACTAAACTTTTATGTAGAAAACCTTTTTTTAATGGTTATTATAAATAAAGAGAAAATAAATTTAATTTTTAAATTTAGTGTAGAAACACAACAGACGACGGTAACGGAACGATTTATCGTTGCTGAGAGTAAGTAAACAAAATAACGACGATTCTCTGACGGCATTCATAATATTTATTTTCATTTCAGCTTTGTGTTTGTTTTCAAAAATATTGTGTTAAAATATTTTATTACATTTAAATGAATTAGATAAATTATATTAAAAACTCGATGAAACGTAAAGAATATTAAGTACATTTAACATATCCATGGCATTAGAGTCTATTGGACTGGTTAACCTTGTAAGAGATTCAATAGGGCTTTTCAAAACCTTCACACAAACTGAAGAGCGGGACGAAGAATAAATGATGACTGACTTAAGATGAGACATGGGCTCATATTTTTCACCTTTTCAGTTATTTTTTCAATCAATTTTATTTTCATTTTTTTAACCTTTTCAATTATGTTTTTCATTTACGTACATACATGTATCAGTTTTTTAAAAATATTTTTATTCCTGAAATTTTGTTCTATTTTTATATAAATAATGTGCCTTTGCTATTATTGTGAATTCAAATGCTTATAAAATTCTTATATTTCTGGCAATATTGTTAGGAGAGTGAGAGACTAAATGTGAGAGAATAATGAAAACCGACAAGAAAATAAAATAAATTTTATCTCAGCGGCATTGTCGTTGAACGATAACTTAAGCTGGATTCACCCATTGTTTCCGAACAAAATTTTCGTTCCGAAACATTTTTTTTATATGTAGTTTGACGTGTCTCTCTCTCTCTCTTTCAAAAAGAAAAACGTCAAACTACATATAAAAAAAATGTTTCGGAACAAAAATTTTGTTCGGAAACAATGGGTGAATCCAGCTTAATGTCAAATTTGTATGAAAATATCGTTACCGTCGTGTGTTGTGTTCCTACACTTATACACATATGAAAAAATAAACTAGAAGTAAAAGCAATTTCTTTAAGTACTAAAATAGAGGCTTAATAGTTTTAGCAAGAATTTAAATGAGACAGAAAAGAAAAATTATATTGTATATTTGAAACAGAAACACAATTGCAAGAAGTGCGTAGGGAATTAAAAGGTTTAGATTTAAAAATGTTTGGAGTTGTAAAATGATTTCAGAAGAAACAATTCTTTTTTAAACAATGATAATTATTTTTTATTTATTTATGGGCTTTAAAACATTAAACAAATGCAAAGACGTCGAATCTCTATAAAGATTTAAATGTTCCATTGGCAAAAGCTTAAATCGTAAAACATGCTTCAATTTATCTTTAAAGATTTGTAAAGTAATCCAATTACCTAGCAATCAAAACACTAAGCGATCTTCAACTAAGAAGGAAAGACATGGTGCGTTTGCTATCTACTTCTCCAGGACTGATCAGTTACCTAAATAAGCTTATTCAGTTCCCTGTAATAGTGATTACTCTGTGGCTACCCTTAACCCTTGCTCATCTCGAATTTCTTAAACTTCTTTAGATTAAACTTTTCATTGCATATCAAAAACGTTTTTGAACTTTCCTAACAGCTTTGATTTGATACTGTAGCCTTTCAAAGCCTGTAACCTTTTCTCATGTCACCTCCGGCTCTTATTCGTTTGTTTCAGAACCACTACATTTATAAGAGAATCGGACATCTTACCCTCTATAGTGTCCATATTCGTCTTCGAGCCATCTCTGTGTACTTGCTAGATTCCTTTCCGAGACTGCTGTTGATGGTATCTTATCAAAACTAAAGTCGTTGAACTTTTAGTCTAAATCCATTCTAAATCCATTGAAACCTGCCTTATTCCAAACAATCGTTAGGTTTATTGACCCTAATTACACTCACTAAGTTATTGAGAACCCTTGCCTGCTATAAATTCTCCAATGGATAATATAATGCAGAATAATCACACTTATCGTGGTTGACATTTTTGTGGCGAAAGCTGTGGATTGCAACATCATAAACTAACACAGATAAAGGGGGTTTAGACGGTACGATTTTACGTACGTAAAATCCAAGAGAAAATAATATGAAAATCCATCCGTATTTTAAAAAATGAGAGTAAAACTCTTACGACAGATTTTTTCGCGTTTACACAATTGGTATATACAGGTTTTTGGCCGGTTCGCCGAAAAATGCATCCCTGATCTAATGATTCGTAATTGTCTTTTAAAAATTTTCAGGAAACATAGAGCCATACGACTGTCAAATTTTTATCCGTAATTTCTCTCAATTTGTGCAGATTCATTACATATTTTGTTTAGACGATCCCACTGGTACTTTTCTGCACAAAAATTTGACATGTCGTAAGACTTCTGTGACCATGTAAACCGCATTTGAAACATTTGATAAAAAGGAGAAAATCGTGTTCACAGAATTTTTAAACAAGGATAATTTAACAAATGAGACAAGTAATCACAGGATCTTAAATTGTTTGTGCTGAAGAGTGACAATATGAATATGATGGAAGTATGCAAATTATTAATGATCGTTTAAAAATAAGTTCCAATAGAAATATCATATTCATACTTTCTTAACAGATTTTGAACAATACAGCATTAACACTATGAAATTTTTAATAAAACTTTTTAAGACATTTTTGTTTGGAGGTAAAGCAAGAGGGGTAAGCAATATAGCATGGCTTGAATTTTGAGAGGGTGTTATTGTTGCTTATATTTTGTTTAAAATAACGAATATCGCTGCAACTTAAAAATAAAAAAATAAAAAATAAAGAAATTGCATCAAAAAAAGGCATAGTATAAATGTGGACTAAATTAATCATTTTTTTATTTAAAGGTTAACTGGTCTTATGAAAAAAAATTAAATTAAGTTTAAGTTTAAAGGGTGTCCCTTAACAATACACATCGGTTTGGTGCATATTTTAAAGCTCAATGGGCAAATAATCAAAATTTTCACAGAGCATGCATTAATATGCAAAGTGGCTTGAAAACGATTTATTTTGGACATATTTCAGTATTTCATGATCACTGAAGGTATCTTTGACAGAGCAAAGCAGAGGTATTTCTGAGTGAATCTGCTACATCTTGGCCTTCTAGAGTAAAGGGGGGCTTCTGACTAGGCCACCAAAAAAATGTGTCATAAAAAGTTTAACTCTAAAGTAAAAATTAAAATGTTAGCTGTTGTGTTGTTCGGTTTGGCAAGGAATGTGCTTATACACATTTTTAAAATGAGAAGAAAAAATCATTAAACAGTAATTTTCAGCAGTTATTGAGAAATATATATATAGAATTTAAAGTGTCACAAAAACAAAACGTACTGAGATATTCTTACAAAATTTTTAAGTTATATAGATAAAAGAGCTTTTAATCAAACGCTGAAATAAAATTAACATTTTCTAATTTTAGCATATAAGATCCCGAAGTGGTAAAAATTTCCCAAAAAAGTGTTTTGTTTTAAGAAGCTACCCTGTCTTTATTATTCACGGGGCTGTTAAGTCCTTATTTGGGTATATAGCCCACAATTGGTGGCTTAAAAGTCCGTTTTCGTTTTTTTAATCGGTGCTTTGCACTTTGAGGAGTTTTACAATAATTTTTAAATTTTGTTTAAAAATTCGCAATATTTAGATAGGGCAGAAGGGAGAAACGTTATAATTTTAGACCGAACTTTTTTTCGCAATTGCCATAGGTTGTTTTTCAAATGGGTTTGAAAAATAATTCTAATACCAAAGTAAATTTAAGTTACATATGCAATAAATAAATACAATTTTTTTGGTGAAAATTCTTAAAAAACTGGTATTTTTTTAATTTTATCAATTCAGAGGCTTGTAACCTTTTAACGAAAAGCGCTTTCAGAACAAAACTTGAATGTCTTAAAGTAATAATCCGATCAATAATCATTAAAATTAAAAAAAAAATTGTAAGCCAATTTTCTTTCAAACTAAAAGAGACAACCTTCACACGTAAGCACGTTTTTTATAGATATGTATTTTCAAGTCTAATAAAATGATTACCTCCGTTCCCGTACTTTTTGGGTAAAGTTTGGTAAAATACGAGAAAACATAAATTATTCTCAATTAAAGAGAAAAATGCCCGAAAGTACGGGAACACAAAAAACCAAATTTCTATCCCAAAACAAGATGTCGAGCAAAATATACATGCAGTTGTTTATATTAAACATAAGAACACAAATATTTTGTATGTTCTTGAATTTATTTTAATATTTATAGAAATAAAACTTACAAACAACAGTTTTGCGAAACATTTGCGTGTATGAAACATAGAATTTTTGTATTTGCTACTGTTTACTTTTTAATCAGCTGATTGTTTTTTAGTTTACACAAACTTACCCAAAGAAAAAGTCTGGGCTAAGGCGCATCATGTTGCGCCATGGTTTGGGCTGTTTCGTGCAGAAAGAAGAAGAATTTTATTCTCTCAGAAGCTCTCTCTTCTACCCAAACTTGTAGTACAGGAACAGTTTTCGGTAACATTGGGTTCCCGCGGGATCCCAAAATTGAGTAAGGGAACGCACCTGATGAATAGTTACTTTTTTTTTTGCTTAGATTCTTTTTTTAATTTTATTTCTAAAAATTTTTAGAAAGAAAAATTATTTACAAATGTATGCGGAGGTTTTCCAAAGAAAACAAGAAATATTAGACGCTAGCTAAATATAATGCCGCATTTTTCGGACGTCTACATCCTTCATCAGCATTATTCGCATCTATCTACCTTAAGTTGTGTACATTGTAAACATCATCATTTAACCAACTAACAAATTAATATTAATTTGTTTGGACAAACTCAAAGCATTTCCTTGTTGTTCTTTCTACAACTTGTCTTGTACATTTGTATTTGCTAAGTACCAAACCATCGGTATGGCCCGAAATGCAATATTTTTTTGAATCATTCATACTTGTTTTCTTACAACTTTATAGATGCTGTTTGAGTATCATATTAACTGTTGATGAGTTAGGTATGAACGTATATGCGCTGTGCCTTGCGTATATTTTAATTTTTTCCCAATAAGGATTTGAACCTAATTAAATTCGAAAAATCTTTATGTTTTAGTTAAAAAAAAAAAAACTTTTTATGACATTTAAAAAATATTATAGGCTCGAAGTTCCCAACTTTGGTAGCCTATCCAGAGGCTCTCCCTTCACTGAGAAACACCTCTGCTTTTCCTGTGTGAAATTTGATTAAAATATTTAATTGTTTCATGACAAACCGAATTAAGTCCAAAATAAATCGTTTTCAAACCACTGTGATATGGCCTCTTATAGTTAAAATAACCAAAAATAAGAAAAGGTGGTAAGTAAATTCGAATATAGATACGTAATTTTGACGTTAAAGGCTGGATCTTTGAACCGTTATAGACAGATAGTTTAAATTTACATAGAGTATGAAGTACTATCTCCGTTATAACAATAAACATGAAACTAAAGACTACAGGGTATCCCCAAAAAAGATTTGATTTTAACTTATATGGCCTTTTTTGTTAAATCGTAATTGGCCGCTACAGCAGCACTTAATAAAAAATAAAACTAATTTTAAAAGGGTGCCTCACACAAAAAGTGATTTTGATGTACATTATTGGGGTTTAAACTTAAAGATTGGTTTCTTTTAAATTTATTTTTAAAGTTTTACTTTAATATTTATTTGTAAGAATTAATTTGTTTGCGTCATTAATTGGCATTTCCCGTTTTATTAAAGCGATCATAATTTTCGGGTTTATAGCAGTTGTTGCTATATATTTTTATTTTTAATTATATTTTTCGGGGTACAAAAATAAACAGAAGGACTTTGCCATTTAGTTTTGTATTGGTTTTGTTCATGAAAACAAAATGTACATTAAACAAAATGTACACAGCTAAAGAAAAACCAATGAGAACAAAATTAAGAAGAACGTTTATTTTCTGAGCGAAAAGCCAATTGTTTTAGTTGCGCTTTATGTTATTAGAAAATTGTTTTCGGTTTGTATGTTGAAATCAAGCGAAATTCTTCAGACCCTTTAAAAATGAACATGTTCAAAGCGTTTCATTAACAACGCATGTATGCCTTTGCACGAAATGTTTTAATTGTTTTCATACACTGTATTTTTTTTATGTAAAAAAGTTGGTCTGCAAAACAGAGGGACCTTATCTGGACCCAAAATACCAGTCACACCTTTTGCCTTTTGATCATTTTCTTCTTAATTTTATCAAATGTGTTAAACACACTCGTTCGAAAAAGGTTGCTTTGTTTTACGTGAAAAATTGTTCATGTGAATTATTCACGATTGCAATTTGGAGAAAAGGAAAAACATTTCAAGTGAAAAGATTTTCATGATAGGGTTGAATTAGTGATTTCTTATGAAAATTTTAAGAAAGTCGACCTTAAAAATTTGATCATGTCATAATAGCGCTTTAATTTATGATTGAATGCAATCCTTTGCCGCTTAATGGTCAATACTAAAAAGATGTTACAGAAACTTTTTAATATGTTTGAAAATTAATATACAACTTTAGGCCGTTTAATTCTAAGGCCATTCTCGTGAAATACTTTTTTAGAGTATGTATTTGATTTGTATTTTTTCTTAACTCAAGGCGAATTATTATTCAAAGTGGTAGCAATAATGAATTCAATTATTTTTACCTTGGGTCGAAATGGTGCAAATTCATAGATGCCTTCATTAGTTTAATTATTTAGCTTTACTTTAACTTTAGAAATAATTTGAGAATGGGATATTTCATATAATTTCTCTGAATTTTTATACCCTTCACTACAGATATACAGAGAATGACAATTCCGTTTGTAATTTCTACAGTATCCATTTCCGACCCCATAAAGTGTATATATTCTGACTTCTTATGAATAGCGAAGTCGATTGAGCAATGTCCGTCCGTGTAAGTTTTGAAATCAACTTTGCCAATGGTCTAGACACCAGGCCTGCCTCTATTTTTCCATACCATTAAAGTAGCTCCAATACAAAAAAAAAAAAATCAAAAAAATATATTGAGCGATAGGAAATTTTTTTTAAACATCAAGTGAAAAAATTAACGCTCGCCCATATTTTCCGAGTAATGGGCTACTAAATTGTCAATACAGTTATCATTTAAAATTCATTAAGAGGCGATCACATTTTTATGTACGATTACATATCGTAATTATTTATTTTTTTCTTATTTTTAATTCTCTGCCACCGTAATATTTGTTTTGATAGGAGCTTCTTACAAACATGGTGAAGGGTATAAAAGATTCGGCATATCACTCTTACTTGTTCATGACTAACTATATTAAAATAGTGCTAACCCTACAAGAACAGTGACCATCATTTGATCCATCAAATGACAATCACTGATGATGGAAATATCCATCACTGCGTAGAACGAAGTTTCTATCACATTCTTAAATGGAAAATGAAAAACTTGATGTAAACATTTCTATACGTGTGATGTCTGTAGCGAACAGCATTGCCAGTGACTTTTTTTACAAGAAATATAATGAAATTTTTGCTTGACTTTCAAACGAATTTAATTAAAAACTTTTTATAGGTTATATTTTGAACTTTGCTAATCAAATTTGAGCAAAAACTTAGATTTAATTAACAAACAAAAAATTCATTTAAATTTAATACGAAAAGCCGCACAACGGCAACGCTGTTTCAGTATAAAATTATTGCAAATGTGTTAGTAGATAAATGTGTGTGTATAAGTTTCCCTCACTCATTTCTTGCTAGAAAGTTTTTGTACATGAAGTTTAAGAAGATGCTTTACTAAAATCAACAGACAAATATATATTCTGCAGGCTGTATAAAGTCAACATCATATGAATTCGCCTTGATTTAAGTTTTCTATTTGCCTACAGTATTACAAAAATATATATTTTTTTATTTTTAAGCAATTTTTTGTACGATAAATATCATGGCGAAACCATGTACCAGGTAGTGACAATAGCGATTTCATTTATTTTCGCCAACGCTGAAAATTTCAAGCACCATATATAAAAAAACCCGCGTCAAATGCATTAAGTAGCTATCACTGCTATCACCTGCTACACGATTTCCGCTTAGATATTAAATATTCACTTAAATTAACTAAATTTTTACTACAAAATGAGTTGTTATTTAATAAACTAATATGACACATTTTAACATAAAGGAGGAGGCATTTTGATTTCTTAATTATACAATAGCACATGTAAACAAAGTTTTAAAATAACGCCGATCAACAAAGAATTTAGGTTTGTTAAAATAAAAAACTTAATATACAAATATATAAATCTTATTCTTACAATAATAATTAACTTTTGCCTTATATCAATATTTTGCAGTTAAGAATATTAATGTTTTAAAAATTTTTTCAATTGCTGTAATTAAAATTATTAATCGGCGTTTATTGCACCTTAATTATTTAAATTTATGATATTTTTTTTTTGATAAAACAGTCCTTTTTTGTAATTGTAGATTTATAATTAATCAAGGCGTATCAATTACAAGGTGGTACCAATTGCGAATTCGTTAATTTTTGACAGTTAGGCTACCGGCGAAAATCAATGAATCTGCCATCGCTACCACCTTATAATTAATTAGCTTTGATAATTAATTATATTAAAATCGTAGTTCTATTGTTTAAAACTTAAATATAAGCAGCAATTTAAAGTTAAAACTTAACTAATATATAAATTTGTTTATATATACTTAAAGCATTTTTGCTTATCGTGCGGTATACGTGTTTTGAATAATATCGAATCTGCTCGATATTGTGTATTTAATAAGGGTGTATAACCAAAAACCTAAAATAAGAAAGAAAAGTACATTAATAAAAGTTTTGAATGTTTTATTATAATATATTTAACCGACTTCAAAAAAAAGAAGGAGGTTATCAATTCAACTGGATGTTGCATTTCTTAAAGGATTGTGCCTGCAGAACTCTGTCATTTCTGAACCGATTTTGATATTTTTTTTAATTTGATAGATTATGCTTACAGATTTATCCCATTTTAAAAACAGTTCATAGTCTTAAAAAGTAAAGGGTGACCCCATATAACATATATGTCTGTTTTTTAAGTGTATTATAAACCGTAAAGCGCACTACTTTAAAATTAAAAAAAATACGTATTACTATAGCTCCCAATAGCAAAAAGTAATACAGAAATAAATCTTAAAATTGAAGGGTGTCCCCATAGGTGACGCAAATTGACTTATATACGCCTATCTTTTGAACCGTTATAGACAAACGCTTAAAAATTGGACAGAATGTCGATTACTATGACCGTTATAATAACAAGTATAAATAACATTCAAAATTATAAATAAAAGGGTGTCCCAATAATTAATGTAATGTGTTGTATGTGGCCAATTTTTTGAACTGTTATAACCAGAAAATTAAAATTTACAAAGAAGCTTTATTGCTAAGTCCGCTACATTAATCGTATAAAGTTTTTACTTGGCCTATCGTTTAAACCGTTATAGACAAATACTTGAAAATTAAACATAATGTCCACTACTTTGTCTGGTGTATTACCCCACGTCTCCACTAGCCATGAAATTGAACAAGACATGCACATAACGCCCGCAGAACAACGTTATTAATTTGTTCATGCTCTTTTATGTGGCGAAAATGTGTCGATGTTCATGTTCTGTTTGAGCATAATTTTCTGTTTGTCGTCATTGTTGTTTTGATTTTTTTTTAATAAGAAAGAGGGTGTTCGCATTGTTGATCAATAGATAGCGTTAATTCGAAATAAAGAAAATAAATTAAAAGTCATATTTGATAGCGAATATTATTGCTCAGAAAAATGTTCGGCCAACGATGGTTGCACATGAATGAAACATGAACATTGGGTGTCTACATTAGCCGAATTCATGTGCGACATGATGTTCACACCGAGTTGATGGCTCGCGGAGACGTGGGGTTAAGAAGCATAAATATTTAAAATTATAAATTATAGGATATTACAATATTTGCTGTTATTTGATGTATATGACTAAACTGTTGAAGAGTTGTAGAAATTTGCACAGAACCTTTAATGCTAAGTCCGCTATAACAAGTAGCAAACTTGAAATTATACATTAAATTAAATTGTGTCCCTATAACTGATGTAATTTGAACTATATGGCGCAATCTTTGAAACCGTTACAGAAAAACTCTTGAAAATTAGGCAGAATCTCCTTTACTATATCAAGTATAACAACAAGTATAAATATTTAAAATTAAGAAATCAAGGGTGCCCTAATGGTTTTATCTTAATGTATGTAGCCAATCTTTTGAACAGCTACAGACTAAAGTTTAGAATTAAAAAAAATTTTACTGTGTCAGCAATAAAAAGTGTTAAAAATCAAGGGTGACCACATAACTGCTGCATTTTCTTGTTTAATCTGCATTCAGATTTTGTTCTACGACATATAAAAAATCCTGCCGCAATCTTTCTCGAATATAATATACTATAATTAATGTTTTATTACCACTTTGAGCTTAAGTTTGTCTTTTTTGAAGTCGGCTTTTTTGCAGGAATTATTTGATTATAATTGAAATTCTTCTATAATTAAAATTTATTGTATATTTATAAACAAGATGAGAATTGTTGGCTTGTAACCAACATGATGCATAAAGATATATACTGTAAGAAAAATTGAAACTAGAGTTTGTTTGTTAAAACCTTAACAATTCTCATACTGTTAATAAAGATTTTGTTTTCAAAGAAATATGTTTTTGGCTTTTCTAAAAATTGGGTTAAAACGAACTGCTATAAATTTTCTTGTTTAAAATCAAAGTGTAAAAAAAAATGGAAAACATTATTATGTAAACTTAGAGTTCTAGGCTTTAAAAAAAAATGGCGAAATTCGTTGTCGAGGACGTGCAATTTATAAAATAAAATATATAAATGTAATAAATTTAATGAAATGTACTTACTTGTGTAAAAAAGTTTATACATTTGTGACGTTCCTGAAAATGTGTATCATCTTCACTTAATGATACTGGACAGCCAGGACATCTAAATGTCCACCGTGATGTTACCTTCACCGGTGGCTTTCTTGTAATATGTGATACTAAGAAATTCATTGCGATATCTTCGCAATTCATATACTCATCCACTTTATCGCGTATGGCCTGGGGCAAATGATATGTATACAAATACATGTAGTATTTGTGTATGAAAGCAGCGCCCGTCAATACCATACTCAGTTCACAACTATAATTTGAATTGTAATTCCAATTGTGATTATCATTTAAGTCCCAGGCATGAAAACGTCCTGGAAAACCAACAACACGATCTCGATGTTCACGCCATACACGAAAACCAAAAAGAATTTCATCATGTCGCAGATGAGCATCGTCATCTACGGACAGAACAGCTTCAGTTTCAATGACATCGAAGGGTAAGAAACGATTATTGAGAGAGTTTCGAGGAGCTCTAACTACTGCCACTGGCACACCTATATCAGGCCATCTTAAATCGTCTAGTGGGGGTTTGGGTGAATTCCAAACAACCACAACCTTGTGTAAATATGGCAGGCCATAAAGACGACCCAAAGAATCCATGAGAACTTGTTCTCTCTCGTATGTTAAAATAACAATAGTAAATTGTTCTCGGGGATAGTTGCCACCCAAAGCTTCACTAAATTCTTTACCCGCGCCACCACTACCTTTGCCAATGGGACGAAAACCCATGTGAGAGCCTATAAACTTGGCTTCCGACGGCAGTACAGGATCAAACGGTAATTGAGGATACATATAAAAAGGATCAACCTTAAATATTCGAAATAAATTAATGTTTGACAAAAGAATTGTTTACTCTTAACTTACCCAATCATTCCAAGCCTCTCTAGATTGCATTTTTAATATGGTATAATTTCTTTTATATGCTGGACTTGGATAAGGCGGTTCAATAGGACCCAATGACTCTTCTGGTTCTGCATCCATGTTCACAGGAGGATCCGACTTGAGGGGTATAAATGTATTGTTGAAAACACTCTGAGCTATAACTGGCGGCACCGGTCGTGGTGGAATTCCCAAACGATCGCGTAAACTTGCTATAACCGTATCTACTGTTGCTTGTACTGAACTTAAATAACGTTCCCACACCAAACGACCCTGACGGCGCATTAATAACAAATCTCCATCTTGTATGGCACGCAACAAAAAATGTAATTCAGTTATCCGTGCCTTGGGCATCAATAGAGCAATTCTTCGCCAATCTATTGTTTCACTATATGGCAAACGAACTTCATCCGCTCCCAGTATAACAGGTATGGCACCAGATCGCAGAGCTTCATAAATACGTGCCAGCATTAAAGTGGAACTAACTCGTTTCTCCAAAGGCGGCAGAATTAACGCAAATGTTGAATCCTTTAAAATGTTTTTACGCGAGGAATCTGTACCACACAAAGCCCAATCTTGCACTGAGTTTTCATCATGCTGCTCAGTAGCAGGAACACATTTAAATTGCAATAAAAATTTATCCTGGGTAGGACCCTTTGACATTTCAGTTAAATGATCCAAAATGAAATCATCTAATGGATGCGGTGTCCTATAGGTTTCATTTAAAGGTCTTAATTCCCCCTGAAAGGATAGCAAATAGGTACGTCTGGCCGGTACCATAGCAGCACATTCTTGCCACACATCACCCCCTGGTGGTCCCAATATTGGTGGAACTACAAGATCATAATTATTACGAAATTGTGTTGCTTCAAAGGAGGATTGCACTAAAATTGCTCGCATAGTGTTTAGATTGAGTAGAGCATTTGAAGCTTTAGAATTTAAGTTCCTACGTGCTAAATTTAACAAAACATGGTTGCGACCGTCTCCTCCCCAGTAGGGAAGTTTATAAAGTTTACTTATGTCAATGGCATCATATTTTTGCGTCATATTTGTGGTCATCTTGTACTTTTCCTCTTCTTCTAAAGCAGTATAACGATTATTTTTCACTAAATCATTTTCAAGAAGAGCTTCTCCTATTAGAACCAAATAAATGCAGGCCAACTTTGGATCCCTTACGATATGAGCATTGTAGCCTAATGTTTGTTTAATAGTGGTCCTTAGGAAGCCATCAATGTCATAACCAGGTTTTAAAACATTAAACGAATCCGGATCATAAAGATAAACGGGAAAGCCGGAAGTTAAACTACATCGAGAATGATCAAAACAATTGTGCATTTCGCATGTGATCATCGATTGTGCTGATGTTGGCGGCATTTTTCTTGGCAATGCACTAGGATAAAGAGTTCGTGGCAGGGCCAAATCTGGTGTATTTCGTTGTACTGCCTCACGTTGTGCCAGTTGTGCTTGCTCTACAGATATTTTTAATCTTTCGAGCTCAGTCTGTTCACGCATCAGCTCTTGTTTTAGTTCTTCTATTTTCTGATTGTATTGTCCAATATCCAATTGTAATTTTTGTCGCCGAGATTCCAGCTCACGGAGTTCTATGGATACAGTACTCTATGAAGCAGTAAGTAAATTATAATAATTATTTTTGTAACATTGTTAAAAGTCAATATTTTTAATTGGATGTTATCTTGTTATAAAGCCCCCACCTTGATTCTCAATAACTCTTCTATTCTCATTTTTAAGTCACTGGCACGCATGGAACTAAAATCCTCATAAGCATCCAGCAAAGGCCTGGTTCTATGCAAATCTAATTGAGGGACATCGCTATCAGGCTGGAAATAAAAAGAGCAATCACTTAACTAAAATTCTTTTTATATTTAATTTATTTCCTACATTCAGTAAGCTTCTATGAGCAAACAAAGGCAGGAGCACTAGCAGTAAGAGTATTAATAAAATAGTTTTATAAATCCGATAGTGACGAAACCATGAATTCATGCCGCCACACAAAGTCGTTATGATATTTCCTGACGAATCTGTTGACGAAGATAAAGTAGTTGGTGCCACACCCGGAAATGATATCGTTGTATTTGTTTTTATTAAATTTTCTTTTTCGCTATCTAATAACACTGAATTAATAGATGATGAAGCTGTTAGTTGGGTCGTAGAACTTTTGTGGCTATTTGTCACGGATGTGAGGTCAAATGAGTTCATGGCGTAGCAATTGTAAATTGCATTTAAAAAAACCTTTTATGCGTAAGGGTTTTTTTTATCACCTTCACCTTGTTATTTAACAAAGATTTATGATTAATTAGTACATATTTTTAATTTAACTGTATTAACTTTTTTGTGTGTGAAGTGATTAATTTTTTCTTAATTTAAAA
Organism: Cistogaster globosa; assembly: GCA_937654795.1. Taxonomy (NCBI): domain Eukaryota; kingdom Metazoa; phylum Arthropoda; class Insecta; order Diptera; family Tachinidae; genus Cistogaster; species Cistogaster globosa. The sequence goes on from OW569407.1 coordinate 20,790,781, forward strand.
TAAATGACTACAGCTGAGTGTAAATTAGTTTGACGTTTGTTTTGTTGTGACAACAAATAAATAGAAAAATTTACAGGTGACCAGATGATTTCCGAAACAGTGCTGCCAATACTAAATTGTAAGAATCAATATTCATTTTTTATTGTATTTTGTAGTTTTGATATTGCATGACAAATTAAAGTAATTTTCACATATTTCACAAAAAAGTAAGAGTAAAAACATAAAATGTACAATAATTTATTTTTATTATCAAACAAAAACAATTGTTTATTGAGCAAACTTGTTAAAAACAAATAAAGTTTCTTTAGAACACGACTAAGGCTAAGGGTTCAATTAGACGTGCCATAACATTATGCCGTAGACGTAACCATGGCCATAATCCTACTCATATTTACAGCCAGCGAATAATGGTACTATAGCCATAAGAAAATTTCATTTAAGTTGCCGTTTGTTAAAAAAGAAGCGCAACGAAATACATAAATATAAAAATACACGAATACAATGCAGTGAACGTGAAAAATAAGAAAAATAAAAAACAAATAGTTAATACCTAAATTCAATAGTTAACTGTATATGGTTATGATAAAAAGTCCAAATTTAATTGATATCTATGGTAACGATTATGGTTATGGCATTATGGCATGTCACCAATTATCAAATACAGTGTTTCCCATAAGATTAGTTTGAACAGCTGTTCTTTATGATTATGGTTATGGCATATCTGATTAAATCTTTATGTAAATTACTTTATCATAATGTTACCTAACTACACACAAAATAGTCCATAGATAATCTTTTCCAAAACTATAAATTAATTTTAGCTAAGTACAAGGCTGGAATGGGAAGATAATGTAGCAAAAATTTTACGCCTAAATATTAATAAATTTTTAAATTACCAACGTAAACAAAGTTAGTTTAGACTTGTTAATTTGTCTATACTAAAATCGTAAAAAGTATACATTTTTTGTTCAATTGACTGTTATTTGTTTATTTCTATATATTCCTACATTACAAAGAACACTTTTATCTTTCTATCAATAATGTATTGTTTCGAACTGTTTGTGTCTCTGCAGCACTGTGTTGAGTCTGGGATATTCGAGTTCAATCTATTCACATGAGATTTATTTACTGAAAAAGTAACATTTACTGATACATTTTTAATGAAAACAAACTGCTTTGTTGCAAAAATAGTAATAAAAATTATAATTAAAATTATGGTAAAATAAACAAACAAAATTAATAACAAAAACGGTTTTTTGCAACAAAAATAAGGCGGCCTTTTTCTCTTACGAAGAAAATATAAGTGTTACTTTACAAATTCGAATTTACAAAACACTTAAGTTTTATGGATATGCTTCGAAATGTTATCCTCAAAATTAGTCAGTTTAATTATTATTTACTAATTCACGTTTTTAATGTTTAATAGTATTTTTTTAGTATGGCATCACTTTTATTTCGGCAGTTATTATTTTACAGCTGTTTTACTGTTTGGGAGGCATTGTAAACAAGACAATATTTATAGAACGATAAGGCAGTGTTAGTGAATTAATTTCAAAACTTTTGAAAGAAAGCGCAATTTAATTGAAGTGGATGTAAGGATTCTCTACTACTTGTTTTTATTTGTAAATTTTAAAAGTTTGTGTTTACCTAAGCCAATGTTGCAAATACCAGTCAGAAATGGAAGTATCTCTTCAGGTGATAAAACTTTGGATGGTCAAATCATACGGCTGGGTGAAAAGCATAGTATATTACAACTACAGTCTCTGATAGATAAGACTTCTTCCAAAGACGTGAGTCAATAATCTTCAAATGATATTCAAGTATTAATATAGACATACATTTTCTCAGCTGTGCTCTCTTATTAGTTCAAAACTAGGACGCAATGATTGTATCTCCTTTTGGAATTATCTTTTGTTGGGCTTTAAACCTTCGAGCTATGATTCCAAGGAGAAACGTTTTGCTTGTGTTAAATGTTTTTTGGATGGCCTTTCAAAGATTGAATTAACTTATAAACAAACTTATGATTTAATAACCCGACTGTGTCAGGATCTTAATACATTTCCCAGTGATCAGTTGATAGAGATTTTAGAACATTGCATTGATAGTTTGCGTACCGGTGATCCGAAATGTGTTGGCTGGAAAGATTTACTGCCGGAGACACTAAATGTTTTGGCATCAATGCAGCATTTAAGTGTAAATGCCATTATGATGAGTGGTAAAGAATATCGAGATATGACTGTTAAAAATCTATGCGCGATGAAATGGCCAAATGAGGTTATGACACCGATTGCTGATATGTTCAAGTAAGTGGAAATAGAAAATGAATTAAATTAAAAAAATAAAGCCATTGAAAGAGTTTCTGCAAAAGAAAAAAATCTATCATTCAATTTTGATGCCGCACAAGGATCCAGTAATTGTGCTCAACTCGAAATTGTAAGTATCGGAGTGCTCACACTGTGACAAGTGGTGCTTTATAGTCAGACGAATGAATAATGTCCGATTGCAGCAATCTAGCCGTTTAAAATTTTTGGTAACTTTAAAGTATCTTTTTAATTTCGAAAGTCAATTACATATCAAAATTAAAGCATTCAATCAAACATTTATGATATGAAGTTGTGAACCCTATTTAACAATCGCTATAATTTATAATGTTTTTGTTTTAAAGAAGGTTCAAGGAACATTCTAGAAAATTCAATTATTAATTTGAAATAAATAAGAAGTCTTATAATTTTACTCTACTGGCTGCTAGTAAATCGAAAGAAAAAAAAATTATACATATATACATATGTATTTCTTTTGTATAATGAATATTTTGAACATATATTTTCGAGTTTTTACATTAATTTGTATCAGAGCTGTTAATGAATCATTTTTTTTATTTAATTCGCGAATCATTAATGCACTGAATTATCAATTTTTAAATTAATTCTTGTCACAAAAAAAAAAAAAAAAATGAAGTAAATGAAGTTTGAGTCAATTCAAATGAATTTGGTAAAAATTAATTGAAGAATGAGTTGTAATTCGTTTCTAACTTAAATGAATTTGTCGAAATGAATTGCATTTCTTTTCCAATTTAATTGAATTGAATTGGAAGAGCAGTTCTAGGGATAATCTTAGAAAAACGTTTGTTTTTCTATGTTTCTATAAAGACCTGCTGTCTCCACTTCTTAATTAAATTGTAAAAAATATATTTCTGTATAAAGTCGATTATCTTTTATTTTGTTTTAAGAACAAATCTAAAAAATTATAAGTAGAAACTAAAAGAGTGCTATATTCGGCTATGCCAAATCTTATATACCCTTCACCATTTATCTACATCTAGTTTAGTGAAGTAAGTCCAATAAAAAAACAAAACTAGAGGTGACAGAGAATAAAAAAAAAAATACATGAAATTGCCACCGGCTCTTAAAGGGTTAAGCATTTTTAAAAAAATTTAGTATTTTCTTAAAGATCTTTTTAAAAGCTTTAAAATTATACCCATATTGATATTTTAAAAATTTTGAAAATGTCAGAGGCCCGTAACTCGGAAAATATGGGCGAGCGCCAATGTTTTTACTTTATGTTTTTTTCTTATTTTTTAATTCTCTATCGCCCCATATATTAATTTTTTTATTGGAGTTATTTCATTGCTACAAATGATATAGAAACATTAGAGGCATACGTGGTGCTAAGCCCACTGCCTCGTGGGTCATGGACCGATAATACTGATTTCCAATAGAATTTCTTTCGATACTATGTCTGATCGATTGGCGTATTTAAATTTTTTCTGGCTGATCTAGTGCCACTGCAAACTTGATTTCAACACTAACACAGACGGATTGACGAACATCGCTGAATCGACTTCGCTATGAATAAGAATTCAGAATATATGGATATGGATATTTTTTCACTTGAAGAAGATGCCATTGAAACCTTCTGGTGCATACCCATTTCCGCTTGCGAACAGCGTATTGACGCATCTCTATATGATCTGTCTCAGGTCAGATGGTCTAATAAGTCGACATGTTCGATCGCTAGAACAATTTGACCCTCTTTGGATTGAGACAGGGCAGCTGATTTACTACAGCTACCGAGAAGACGATTGCACGACTTGGTGGCTGTGGTTATTTGGCACTGTCTGTTTGGAACCCACGCCAGGAGAATGACTTCGAGAAGGAGAAGACGGTAGAACAACTTCTCCTTCTCTACCCCGCGCTGGAGTGTATACTCACGTATTACGGGAGCCTATCTCGTATATCATCACTGGGACCAGGTAGGATTAGTTCCTTTTTGCGGTGCATTGGGTGGTTCACTGGACCACAATCGGACTCTGTGATCCAGCTAAAAGGATGAGCGCATTCTTTGGCCAACGGGCCTTATCCGGCGGGATCTTCTCTTCATTCTCTACGCTAGCGGTTCTTCCTCTTTCTCTGTTCCTCATTTCTTATCCCTTTTTCTACGTTCTGACTTTACTTTCTCTCTTTTTTTATTCTTTCATCTTCTTTGTCTATTCTTCTTCAGGTAGCACAAAGGGACCAATTTAATAGATCCAAGTGGGCTGTGGCAACACAGCTGCCTGCCTAACCTAACCTAACCATAGTATAGTATAGTACACTACATTATTAATACAGTGGTCGTATCTTATTTACAGAGAGCTACACTTAACTGCTTCCGAAACAGTCACAGTTTTAAATAAATTTACTGGATACCTTCAATCTTTAGCACCTGATGCTTTGCCAGCACTGGCCTACCAACTTTTTTCTATGTGTTCTAATGCATCACAAATAATAATACCCATCTTGGCATTGGAAAAATATTTTCATCGTTACTACTACAAAAAACTATTTTCCGATATGAATAGTAATTCAACAGATTTCGATAGCATTGGTAATTTATAACAAAAAAATAATCTTTTTTTTTAACTTTTAAATATTTTCCTACTTTAAAATTTTTCATTGCAGATTCGTTTTCCGATAAAGAACTAAGAGAAGCTGAAGAAACTATTTTGCATCATTTAAATTATTGTACACAATATAAAATAAGTGAAATACAATTGTGTATTGTTTTAAGAGTGGGTTTTTAATAAACTTTTGATTTTTATTCGAATATTTAAAATCATATTTTTTCCTTAGAATTTCTTAGCCATGCCTGATGTCCTCTTAACGCCTTTTGTCTTAAGTGCCATCTTGTCTATGACTAAGGCAAATCGAGAACCTGATGCACGTTTGTCTTCCTCTGTCCTTTTGCCGTTTTTACGTAGTGTTATTCGTAACAATGAAGAAGAAAGTAATTTGTCCGATTATTCTGTTTGGTGTCGTGATAGTTTGCAACGTAAACAAGTTGATATAGATCAATTGTTTACAGTTTTAATAGATCAAAATAAAGATGGCAAGGATACTGTTACTCCGGGACTAGTAAATTTGGCTTTTGTTCTATTAAAAGCTAAAAATTGCCCACAATTAAATAATTTAGCTATTGGTTTTCTTACAAAGTTTATACGAAAGCGTTTCGTATTTGGTCAGGGCATAGTTAAGCGTGTGGCTGAATGGATGATAGTTGAACAGGATCAAAATCAATATTCGGGTATGAATAGCTTGAATTTTAAAAACGATTCTTATTTAATTTTTTTTATTACAGAGTGCCTGACACTATTAAGTGTGGCTGACACCTTTACAGTGTCTGAATGTATTAAGACCATTAATTATGTTTTAGATTATTTCTTATGGGTAAATATTGAAACATATTAAATTTTTTTTTTTTCAGTTTTATCTTTGGAGCCAATTTTCATAAAAGGGTTTTAGTAAAAAGGCTCATAATAGAATTTTATCCAAAATTTTTACAAAATTTATTTGTTTTTACTTGTAGATACCTGGAGATCAAGCCATGAGAATGATGTCGTTTATTTTACCAATTTTAAAAATATCTCCTATTGTCAGGGATGCTTTAATAGAAGTTTTTAGGAAAGCCATGAGTTCAAGGTAAAATCTCATAAATTATTTTATTCAATTTAATTCTTATCTGTGCTGTTTCTTTTGTAGTGAAACTAAAACGCGTCGTATGGCAGTTTATGGCTTTTGTATGATTTTAAAACAACTAAACAATAGTAACTCTCAGCGTTCTCAACTAAGTGTTTCTTCTATGTGCACTCAACACAGTATATCTGGATTCTCCTTAATGTCGCAGGCTACTTTAGGAAGTCGTAATAATCCCCAGAGACATTTTGATATGTTAACTCTAGAAATAATAGGGGTTCTACGCAATTGTTTTCATCAGTCGTTAGATATTAAAATTACTTTATACGAGAGTAAGATTGATTGTTTATGAATTTAAAAAAGAATCAGGTAAATATCTACTATTTGCAGACCTTCAACGAGCCGTTGAGTTAAATCCCAAATTGGTTCCCCATGTCCTGCAATTTATTGATTGGCATTTTCGTTCATTTTTTGAGGCACCCATTGAAGAGGATGTCGATCATGTATTTTCAGTTAAATTTGATAAAATTGTCTCAGCTAAAGATAATTTAGAGAATGAAATTGATATTCATGATAATTTAGGCAAATTATTATTATTTGTGAGTCATTGTTTGGTTATTTTCGAAAAGTTTGAAACTGAATACGATACCAGAGAAATGAAACGTCTTATTAATGTTTCATTGGAGAAAGTCATTGGGAAAAATGTAAAATTTGAAGATATGGTAAGTTTGTTAAAAAAAATCAAATTAATATTAAAATTAATGATTTTATTTACGTTATTTAACATTCTTCAATTATTCTTTATTTTATCTTTTTTTAAACGCTAAAATAGTGTTTAACGTTTTTGATTATCGAGAAACTAGTTTTGTATTTCCACAAAATTTTTGTTTTTTGCTAGATTTTGCAAAATTCAGCTTTAAAAATCTTTTTATTTTCAAAAATTGAAAAAATCGTATTTAACTGAAATTTTCGAACAATCTTCAACTTAATTATTTAGAAATTTTGAATAAAACTGAAACTTTCTTATTATCGCTTAACAATAATTATGCTTGATTTCTTCAAAAGTTAGAAAAATAATATTTTTTTCTTTAATATGAATTTTCGAAATTAAGTTCGAAATTTCGAACATATCGATAATTATGCCTGATTTCTTCAAAAAGTAAAAAAAAATAATGTATTTTTCTTCAATACGAATTTTCGAAATTAAGTTCGAAATTTCAAACATATCATCAGCCTTAATTTCTTTAATTATCTGTAAAAGAATTTAAGTTTTTTCACCTAAAATTAGCCTGAAATAATATTTTCTTGTGTTTATTAAAAAAAAATTTCGGAACTTTTATGAAAGTTTACGTTCTTTTTTTTTTTTTTGATATTTACTTTTCAGTTCTCTCCTCATTTGTCTTAATCTTAAGGCCTTTTTTCTTTTTTTAAATAATGAACTAAATTTTTATACAAAAAATAAATCTATTTACATTTAAGACTTATTCTTTTTGTTATTTTTCATTTCTTATTATTTTCATAAATTTAGACCGGTTCCCTAACCCATCTTAAAAACGAATTGATATTACAACAACTTAATTTTATAGAGGGCCTTATGTCATATTGCATATTAACTTCAAAACAAACCAATGAAAATGTTAAATATTTATTGCCGCTTTTCAAGGAACATGAGCACCTTAATGAAGGACTTAAGGTAAATTGTAACATTGGAATGAAAAAAAAAAAAATGGTTAAAAGTATTAAGTATAACCTCTATTTTTAAGTCACTTTCAAGTAAAAAAACTCAAAAGAAATCCAAAAGTAATAATGAGACAGAAAATTCTGCAACTAATATAACAGTGAATGGGGTACCAGTCAAAAAGATGCATTCACAACCTGAAAATATATGGGATTTGTTTGTGCTCGACAGGATGTTACGTTTACTACATGAGTATGATAATGGGAATACAAGACAAATAAAAAAGAAGTCTTATATTTTAATTTATTTTTCTTTTTAGAGATATAGTGCCATTTGCTTCCCGTCACGTAGCCTCACCTTTGCGTTCAAAAGTGTCCTTGGTGCGCTATGTATTGGAAGTGTCTGCCTTTAAAGTCGAACAGATACGTTTGGAACCTGCTTATAAACAATTAGCTCATAGCAAACGTACCTTGAAATATCTAACAGACATATGTAAAGTTGTTTACGAACGTTGTATTAAACGTTTGCCCTCTTTGTGGCGTGAATATGATTTGAAAACCGCCTCATTAGCGACAGAATGCTTTCGCCAGTGTCTACAAACGGCCAACGAAACTTATAAATCGAAATTTTCTACAGTTTTTATTAAAGGCTTTGATTTTCATATGATCGACAAGAGCAAGGAATGTATTGCTGTGTTGCATGATATCATGGATGTATTTATGCAGGAAGAGTTTTCAGAAGAAGAAGGCGCAAATGAGTCAATGTTAAATGACAGTGCCGGACGCAAGATACCTTACAATGTTTTACTAAGTTTAGAAATATTGTATGATAATATATCGTTTGGAAATCGTATGACTACTGAATCCTATACCTGGTTGTTGAAATTCTGTAAAACCTATGAAATCAACAGCAAAGAACTGGGATTAGTTCATAAACTGTTGTTCAAACAAAGACAAAAAACTCATTCGGGAGCATTTTTCCAGTTAATACCTTTACATTTGGCTCAAGCATGGTCATTTGTAAGGGACAATGTGCCAGATGAAGAGGCAAGTTTGCTAAGGATTTAAGGAAATTAAAAAATATTTTACTTGAACTGTTTTCTCTTTTTTAGGATGTTGGCACACAATCAAATATATCATTAAAATCTATTACCGAGGTAACAGCAGAGTCCTGTCTCCATTATCTTTATGAATCTTTGCGTAAACAAATCGAAGACGTGGAATATTTTATAATTAAAGCAAATAATTTAGGCTGTAAATATCGTATTGTGGCTGAAGATGATCGTGATTATTGTTTAGGCTCTTTAAAGTCTATGGAACGATCGATATGTTCACAGTTGGTGCATATTTCTAATACCTTGAAAAACTTAACAAATGTCTGTCTGCCCCTGGGCTCCTGCATGGACGGTTTAATGAAACTATTAATCCAACACTTTATATGTTTAAAGAATTTAGCAAAACATTTTCTTAATTGTTGCTCGGGTGGGATGAAAGTTTCTATACAAGGAACTAAGTAAGTTCTACTTGTTGTATTTGTATTTGTTTTTTATTTTATTTTATTTTAATTATATATTTTGTACTTTTATAGATTTGATTTATTGTTGAAAGTGGTGGGCAAACCTTTACCTTCCAATATTTATGCCTTAATTACTTACATCGAAAGTAATATTTTGGATGAGTCCTCCAAAAAGAAAGTCAATCCACAGGCTGAAAAAGCTAAAGTTTTACGAGAAACTAAATTCATACCTAAAATTGTATTGTGCGTTGAAAATTTTAACAAACATGTTATACTTTTAGCCAAAAAGACCAATGATCGCTTAGCAAATTTTTTACATTTTGGTACTGTAAGAGATTTTCGCATTAAAACATCAGATCTAAAAGCAGCCATTGATCGTTCTTTATCACACAGTAGTCAAATTGAAGTGATCGAAAGTAATCTCAACGATGAAGACCCAACACAAGGTAGCGAGGATGGTGAAACTGAAGAAGATGTTTTACTTAGACAGATAGAAGAGGAGTCCAATGAAGTACAAGCTAAATCGAAAATAAATGACAAAGCAGCAGAGGCAGACAGGTATAGTAAATCAAACGAAAGTGAAAGCGAAAGTACTACAACGACTACCAGCAGAAGTTCTACACCCTGCGCTGTCACTTCAAAAAAAGCTCAGAAAAAAGTCCAGGGAAAACAAGAAACAGCTAAAGATAAAGAAGCTGCTAAAAGAAAGCGAACTCCTGAAAAGAAAAACGATAAAGAAAAGAAAAACTCCAACGAACCGCCGAAAAAGAAAAAAGAGGAAAAAGAAAGAAATAAACAGAAATCCTCTAAAGTAACAACAGCCATAGAAATTGATTCGGATAATGAAAATGATGTCTCTCTTAATGCGGGCGACAATGGCGAGACTTTGGAAAATGAAAGTAATCGTGAATCTTGTACTCAATTGATGGAAAATTTAGCAAAAATTAATGCTAAAACAGCCAAAAAACGTTCATTGCGTGATTCTGAACCTCAAGAGGATCCTGATGTTTTGTGTGCTCCACCCTTAGAGCCACAGCCAAAAAAGCGAAAAAGCACTCGTCAGACTAAGAAGAAAAAGTAAATGTTTTTATTTTCTATGTTTTACTTTTATTTGTATTCAATTTAAATGTCCACGTTAAATCTCCTGTGTTTCGTGTTTTAAACTTCTTCATTTTTATTTATTTATGGTAAAATAAGATTTCTCGAAATAAAAAAGTTAAGTTCTTGGCCAAAAAAGGCACAGCAAATAAAAAGCGATAAAAAATAAAAAACAAAAGAAAATTGCTTGTATATAAAATTCGTAATGGCGGTGTGACGAAGACGTAGACAGAGCTAAGATAAATAAAGGGCCCAACCAATTAGAGTGGATTGGAAGGGATACGTTTGTGTGGTTATATAAGAATAATAAATGATGGTTAACGCTGTTAGCAGATCGAATATTTAATTCAAAAAATTAAGTCAATTTCTAGTTGGAATAATGCTGCTAAGATGGCTATATAATAGGATTAATATATAGATTAGAACAAGAAAGTGACATATGAGATAAATAAGCTTTTGGCATTATCATTGCTAATCCTGCAGTGCTTAGTGATGTCTGCATCCAGATCCTTCAATTTCTTTCAATGGAATCTAGAAAATCTTTGATATGCGCAGGATTTAGTCAGGACCAGACCAACCATGTAATTCTGCCTGAAGCTTCTTCGGGACTTACGCTACATCGCTGGTGGTAACCGTAATTCATTGTCAAGCTACAGTCGAATTGCTCCTTGATCCGCTAAAAGTGCAACTATATGAAACTGCCTATAGACTTCAACTTATTACTTACCAGTGATGTCGGACTGCCGAATGTTTTAAAATCAGATTTAACTATATTTGTCTATGGTATAAATACATATTCAGAATTTAACATTACATTACACAGCTTCCTTCGTCGACACTTCTACATAGCACATTCCCTAGCAAAAAAAAAAAAAATAACTTACAAAATGGCTTTACGTGTCTTTTCTCTCCTCTTTCCCTTTCCTAAAGAATGTAGCACTAGCAATTAAATGTAGTATTTTAATAGATATAAACCCCCTTCAGAGATCTAATTGCTACCTGGTAAAGAACCAGATGATCCATTTTAATATCCACAACCGTTCTCCCGATCTCTCGCCTGCCGAAAATTCCGCTTGATATTACTACATTCATTCGGAAATTAATTTTGAATGCCCCATTAATGATATTGTTAATCCATTCATTTGGAAATGTATTCTGATTCCCACTTACACAAAAAATGTTAATCCAATCGCTGTCTCTAAAATGTTCCGTTAAGGTAAGAGAAATTTAGTGGAGGAATATACGAACCGAGTACCAAAGAAGAATCACCGAAATATTACAAAAATTTGTCATTTGTTATCGGAATTATACATCTTACGTTTTTCCTTTTTCAAACGTTTGCAAATATCTGAACGTCAATTTTTATTTAACTCGTCTCAACTCTTACTCTGTCGCTGTGGCTTGATTTGTTACGTCACAACATTCTTTGGTTCTAGCGGGAGATGAACTCATGAACGAGAATGACCTTTCTAATCTACTCAGCTACAACTTATATACATTGTTAGTACTTTAGCCATTAACTAACGCTCCGTTAAGGTTTGGACATCGATTTCCTTGTTTTACTTAACCATCTCATCTGTTGTTTTTACGTAAAGGTTCCATTCCTTACTCGCCAACTTAAGAAGCCGGTAGGGTTTGATATATTTCTTATATCCCTTACATCGTGGCTATGGCATTTTAACATTATTTAAAGGCTCTGTTGGGATTTGAACTCATGACCTTTTATGTTGCAACATAGAGGCAGATAACTCTACCAATGCAATCGCCTTTGTTTTGGTTTTTGGCACACTTTCAACACACTTTATTATTTATTATTAATGCAGGGGGTATCAAAGCAGACTGCTTTCTTGCCAATAACTTAAGGCACCATATCATCGCACCACACTTAGTTAGAGTTGGAAGAAACAACTTATTTAGCATTGTTTACCATAAAAATAAGGACAAACAATACCAATGCACAAAACTAAATCAAACAATGCATTAAGAATCGCTACCGGATATTTTAAGAAGAGTAACATGGACCATTTCCATGAGAAGACCAGGATTCTGCAGGTTGAACAGCACAACAAATTACTGTCTAGGCAATTTTTGATGGCATGACAGCAGTTAGCCTAATCATAGGGAGTTAACTAAATATTTCTCTCCTCGACATATTCGGCAGTAATACCGATGCTGTTGCGAATAACCATTACAGATGGCCATTGAAGAATAGCTATAGTTTCAACAGAGTCATTAAAAAATATTAAACCTGAGCAACTAAGAGCCGGATGGTACAGTATTCTTTAATTCTACCGTGAGCGAATGCCGTTGCACTTCAAAAGGCCTAGCCATCTTGTCTCTAGAGCCCTCATGATAAAGTTCATTTGTTTCAATATCCCAACAGGTTCACGGACTTTCGTCTAATTCAGGTTACTCAATTTCTTCAGCTCATAATGACAAAAATTAATAAAATTTATTATCTTTTATTTTGCTTAGAGAAAAACTCGACTTCAGGAGTGCTATTAAAGCAACGACGTTGGCTTTTTCTTTATAGCAAGGCAACCAAATAAAGAAAGCTTTTCAAGAGACAAAAGTTTTAAAAATAAGTTAAAAAGCATTCCAATAAAACAGCAATAAATTAAAGTTGTGTCTTAATGTAAAATCTTGAAATAAAATTAGGAATAAGATTACATCAGCATTCAGCATCAGCATTGTCGTGTGGCAAGAAGGTAATTTAAGATACCTGTACTTTTACTCACAATAATCTTCAATCACACCATCACCATCTTTTTATTTAACACAAATTTTGACCAAAAAAAAGTTTCATACTTTCGAGTAACGTTTTAATTTTATTGCCAAAAAAATCTAATTAGAAAAGTATCATCATTTCATGTAAAATCTTTCTTTATTTAATGTGAGTTCTTCATTCATTTTTTTTCCGGCCTTACAATTTTTATGGCTTTGCGAAGGTGGGATGGGTATGACAGGCCAAATAATAATAGGGGCCCTTAGTATCAACGAATTTAAAACCAAACAATAAATGTATAGAACTTGCAAGATACAATTAAATATGATATTTTTATTTTATGAAGTTCAGTCCTAAAATGTAATTATGCCTCTTATAAGTAGCTCACCAACAAAAGCCACTACAGGTCATTTATTTTTTTATTTTCACAGTATAAACTGTAAATTTAATTTGCAATATAAAATTTTGTGATAGATTTTTTTAACATTAACACTAAATTTTTAAACATTTTTTTACATTTTTGTTTTCGGGCTCTGGGTCAATATTGTTTATTTAAATAAAACTCTTTTTTGTTTTATTAAATGATAATTATAAATATTTTTATTCAATATTTAGGACATCTGCGGAGTCCGTCCGAGTCCTTATGCACAGCGAAGTCGATTAAGCAATGTCCGTTAGACTAGTGTAGTTCATAAACGAACTAGTTCATTTAAACGATTCCATCGATTGAACTAAGTAAACTAGTTCAAACTTTTAAATACACCTAGTTTATTTTTGAACTATACTTTGTGTTAGAACTACCAGACAAGATGAACTAGAATCCATGTCTTTGTTTCCTCGTTGACTATTTCCGACATGAAATAAGTGCTGCCACGCATTTTATTTAACTTTCGTTATGGCAATGCTACGGAATTGCTGCCATCATATTTTGAAAAGAACATTTGAACTAAAAGAGCTTTTGAACTAGAAGTTGAAAGTACAAACAATACGTCAACAAAACATTTGAACTAAGAGAGATTTTAAAGTAAAGAGAGCGTTTGAACTATATTTTGAACTAGTTCATTTTTAAACATTGAACTAAAAAGAGCGATCACTAAATTGAACTATATGGCACAAGTCTAATGTCCGTCTGGCCCGTCCGTATTAGTAACGTAATCAAGGATGCCAGGGCACTAGATCAGCAAGTGAAAATTTAAATACGCCAATCGATCAGACATAGTGTTGAATCATCATCATCGGTTCGTGTTCCTCGAGGCAGCGGTCAAAACACTACACCTACCTCTAATTTTTTTTACATAATTTGGAACAATAAAGTAACTTTAATCAAAAAAACAAATATATAGGGCGATAGAGAATTAAAAAATAAGAAAAAAAACATCAAGTGAAAACATTGGCACTCGCCAATATTTTCCAAGTTAGGGACCTCTGAAATTGTAAATTTTTAAAAATATCAGTATGGAAATCATTGAAAAGCTTTTGAAGTGATATTTAGAGAAAAAATAAAACGTCCGCGTACATTTGAAAAATAATTTTACTTAATAAAAGTTAAATTAAAAATGAACCAAAGCCGAAAAAGTAAAATTTTAATTGTTTTATGATGATCGCCGGTTCAACCCCTGGCTGGGACTAAAATTAAAAAATAATTTTTAACACGCAAGGCACAGCGCATTAACATTTATACCTAACTCAGCAACAGTTGATATGATACTGGAACAGCATCTATAATGTTGTGAGAAAAACAAGTATGAATGATTAAAAATAAAATTTGCATTTCGTGACTATACCGACGGTGTAGTACAAAATTGCAACAAATGTACAAGACGTGTTGTAGAGAAGACAACAAAAAAATGCTTTGAGTTGTGTGTGAATTTCGTCCAACCAAATTAATATTGATTAGTTGGTTAAATGGATGATATTTACAGCATACGCAAATCAAGGTGTTGGATGCAAAGAATGCTGAAGATGGATTTGGCGGTCCTGAAAATGCAGCATTACATTCTGCCAGCGTCTAATTTTTCTTGTTTTCTTTGGAAAACGTCCGCGTACATTTGAAAAATAATTTTTCTTAATAAAAGTTAAATTAAAAATAAACCAAAGCCGAAAAAGTAAAATTTTAATTGTTTTATGAAAAAATAAAACTTTTAAAAAATACTTAACCCATTAAGAGCCATTTTATGTATAATTATATCTCGTACTTAATTTTTTTCTTATTTTTTTATTCTCTGTCACCGCAATTTTTATTTATTTTTTGATATACCGCATAAGAAATTCTTTCCTACTAAAAAGTTTTTCTTTTCAAAAAAACCTTTCCCCAAGAGTTGCAAGTTTTGATTAGGATTGTTGTCCCAGCTAGTATAACTAAGGTGAATAATTAGTAAGAAACGAAACTAATTTAGCGCGTAAAGCGCAATCTATCAAAAATTCTCATGTAAATACAAAATTTATAAAGCAAACCATAATAGTGCGTCAAAGTTTAGCAATTGGAAAATCCAATTTTGACAGTGCGTCAGGAAGTGAAGTTGGCTGCTTCTTAGTTTTTTTTTGTTTATTTTTTATTGTTAAAAAAGATGAAAATTTTGTTATTTCAAGGAAGTCTAGCAGTTTTATCTCTTTTTTATTTCTATACAGAGGGTTTTATAAAATAAAATGAGTTAACAATTCTGTTTAAGACACAAAGTTGATGCTCTTATTTAGGTATGATATTTTAACGTAAAAGCAATGGATCAGATTGCTTTGCGCTTTACGCCTTAATTTTGGTTTAGCTGTAAGGGGTGAATAAGTAGAAAACACAACCACCTTTAGAAGTACAATTAAAAATTGAAAAAAATATATGGAAAAATTAGAGGCAGTCGTAGTGTTTCGTCAGCTGCCTCGAAAGACATAGACCGATCTTGCTGATTTTCAATAGTAAAATTTTCGAAACTATATCTGATCGGTTGGCGTATTTAAATTTTTTCTAGCTCATCTAGTGGCAAAGTTGATTAAAACCCAATTACGGACGGACAGACGAACATCGCTCAATCTACTTCGCTCTGTATAAGGCGTCGGAAATGGATATTGTAGAAATTACAATGGAAATTTTACAGAGTCCAAAAAAGTACCCAAGTTATCAAGTGCTCAAAACAAATAGTACACCAACATAGTGTTTTTACAAAAGTTAATATTTCTCCGTAAAATCACAATTTCGGTAAAATATTAAAAATTTGACAAAAAAAAAAAAAAAAAATTAATAAAAAACGAAAATTTGTAAAAAAACAAAAAACAAGTAAGAATGCTGTATTCAGTTATGCCGAATTTGAGATGCATATAACTCTACACAAGAAATTTTTTCCTACCATTAAGTTTTTCTGAGTTTGAAGAACGTTCCTAAGTCCATCATCTAGCAGCGGTCTTTATTTTAGCTAATGTTTTTCTATAATAAAAAATCGTTCTAATGCCATCATTTGCAGTGTTTCTACACTTTTGGTTTCTACAGATTTATTGTCTTCCACTCGTTTACCCACAAAATAAAAATCATCAAAAACTTTTACTTTAAAAGAGGCCCTGTAGCTTGAGTCCTTTACAAACTCCACTTCGTTTCAATTTTAGAAGAAAACAAAATTAAAAGTTGTACTTATGCATTTACATCATGATTACCTTGTTGTAATTCATTATAAATTTGATGTACTTTTACTGTTTGGTTTGAATTTCTTAAATTTTTATTTCGTACAACTTTACGTGTTAAAAAAGTATGTTAACACATCTTATTGCTGTAGAAAAAAAAAAAAAACTGAAATGGTCTAAAAAAATATGATATGAGAGTGGTATTTTGTTTTAAAAAATGAAGCATGTTTTTGATTTTATGACCATAACTTTTCCACTTTTCTACAATTTGTTATTGCTCTAGATTGGCAATGGCCCTTACAATCATTTTTTTATTATTTTTTTGTTTTTTTTTTCTAAATTAGTTATTTTATTCATCTTATGAGGTGGTTATTTTCATCATTCTTATGTCAGATGTTTTACGTAAAAGTTTTGAAATTTTATTACTGTTAGTTAAATAATTTAACTCACAATTACTTTTTTGTTACTTCGATTTAAGTAATTACAACATACGATTTTTATGGTTTTAGCACATATCGAGTGCATTTGAGTACTCGCACATGATTGGAAATATTTATTTGTGGGCTATAAAAATAAAAGAATCTTCTCAATAAATAAATACTTGGAAATTGGAAATGTTGTACAAAAAAAAAAAAAAAAAAAAAAAATATATATAAAAATAATATAAAAATATTCATCAAAACATGAAAATTTTATAAAAAATGAAAGTTCACTAAAAAATCACAAACTTATCGCAAAAAATCCATTTTTTATTTTAACTAAAAACTTAAATGAGACCGTTTTAGAGAAGTTTGGATGTTTGTGGCTTTATTACGCCTAAATGTTCAAGCCGATTCTGTTGAAATTTAGATCACAAATAGACTTTAATACGGAGGAACATTGTGAAGTTCTTTTGCTGAGAATCCCATTAATCACTTATTTTAATCTATTAAAAGCAGCAAACAAATTTAAATGAAAATTGACAAATTTTTTAAAAATTATAATTATATAGTCCGATTATTTTAAAGATTAATATTCTATGTTTTCGAACAAAAAAAGATGTCAATGGTTTCTTTGTTAAAAATTTGCGAAGTTGTTAAAAATTCAAAGTAGTTTTATAAATTGCTATAGAAAACTAGTCCAAAAGTAAGCTGTTTTTGTTTGTAAATTAAAATGTTTTTTGGTTGGAAACAAATAATATTCATAGCTTTACAAGTAACTCACTTTTAGGAAATTTGGTTCAGTTGTCAACCAAAATACGAAAAACAAACAATTTAAAAATTTGCAAATTCAAAAAAGGCTACTATTTGTAAGCCGTACGAGCTAATGTATTTATATATTATGAATTCACCTTGATTCTAAATAATAATCGGAAGAGATGTAAGATTTGTTGTAGAAGAAGCAATATTTTTAATACCATAAAATTTCTTAACAATGGTTTTAGAAAAAATAAACGATCTGTTTTTGCTTAAAAATTTCGCAAAGAAAAAAATTTTTGTTTAAATTTTATTAAGTAGTAATTTACAAATTTTAAAAAAAAAAACAAATAATTAAGATCCATCCATTTAAAAAAAAAAAGAAAAACAAACAGAAAAGGTAAAGGAAAAATTTTTATTTTTCTGCAAAAAGCGTAAACCATAGAACATTTTTCTATTATTTTATTATATTTTGTTTCAATTATTAGTGACGGGATTTCCAAAAAAAGGTTACAATTAAAGAGGCACTGAAAATGTTAAATAAAAATTTAAAAGATTATTTAAAAAGTCGTTGGTAAAAGAAGAGATTTTCCACAAAAGATTTTTCAAAATATTTTGCTTTAAAGAAATTTCTATATTTCTGTACATTTAAAATCTTCTGACATTTTCATGTCAAAAATAAATAAAAGAAGACACAAATTTTAAAGGAAAAAAGCGCCGAAAAGTATTTCACAGCAAATGGACACGACACTGGTCTTTTATAAGAATAAAAATTTTTTTTATAAAAGCCAAAAAAAAATATCGAAAAAAATATTATTAATTATTTTATTAATAAAGAAATCTCTTTGAAAGGTTTTCTTTATAAAAAAAACTCGCCTAAATATTTTCTATGGATGTAAAACATTACTGCATTTACACTATGCAATTTTTCATGAAATTTTTGTTTCTTTTACCAAGTTCACACACATCAATTTTTCTTGCATCAATTCTGAAATTTGCGAGAAAAGGATGAGAAAAGGAGAAAACAAGAAATGAAACAGGAAAAGGAGAAATTCAGAATTGCTGCAAGAAAAGTTGAAGTGTGTGGATTTCGTATTAGTGAAGCAAGAGGGGTAGGTGATATGGTATTGCTTGAATTTCGGAGAGATGTTACTCAAAAAAAAAAAAAAAAAAAAAAAAACTCCTGGACTATGTCAAAAAACTTACAAAAAAATTGTTTAAGATTTGTATCAAAATTTTTTTAAAGATTTTTCCGTAAATATAAAATGTGTAAGAAAATATCATGAAAGGTTTTTTACAGAAATGCAATCTTTTCTTTAACAAATACGGACTAATTAAAGTTCTTTTTTTATAAAAAACTGGTTGCATTTTTTTACAGAAACCTATAGAAATTTCGTTTAAAAAATTGAGTCCCCAAGTATCATCTGACCGTGATGAAAATTGAAAACTATGATGCTAGTAAACTGTGCTTAGAAGAGGAAATCGCATATTGTTTGAAAATGTATAGCACTTGCTAACTTTACGGTTAGGACACAAGGGCAGACGCTTTGTAAATTTCGATTCTGTGGAAACAATAACACAAAAAATGTTAGCAATTGTGAAAGCATCTCTAAGAGAATGAAAGTTAAAAGTTTCTAATCGAAAGTATAAAACCAGTAGTATCGGTAAAAAGGGCAGTTATAACAATAATTTCGAGTTCCAGAAACGAAGTAGCTT
This sequence comes from Cistogaster globosa, assembly GCA_937654795.1. Lineage (NCBI taxonomy): Eukaryota > Metazoa > Arthropoda > Insecta > Diptera > Tachinidae > Cistogaster > Cistogaster globosa. The sequence continues at coordinate 20,810,242 of OW569407.1, forward strand.
AAAAAGCGATCAATAACTTTTTTTAATTTTTACATACAGTATTGTTCGAAACCTAAGCAACTTTTTCTCATTAAGTAATAATAGACTCATATCTTTTCTTTAAATAAATTTATAAAAAATATTTTTTTTATTAACTACTTTACAATGTGTCCATAACCTAAAAATAACAACAAAAATTAAATTCCATTTCTTTGGAAGTTATAATAAAATAAAAACAAAATTTAACTTAAAAATTCGCTGTTCAAAACCTAAGCAACCTTAAATATTTGATATGATATCCTTTGTTTCTTACGACCTCAGCGCATCTTTTAGTTGGTATAGCTTCCCATTCCGATTTTAGACAGTTCATTAACTCCTGTTTATTTTTAGAGCGTCGAGTTCCAACTCTTTGTTTTAAAATTCCAAAGAGGTTCTCTGTGGGATTCAAGTCTGGCAATTGAGGTGGCCAATCCAAAACTTGAACCCCATTAGCTGATAATCAATCCTTGATTAACTTCAATGAGTGTTTTGGGTCATGGTCATGTTAAAACACCCATCAAAGTGGCATTTCCCAATCAGCATAGTTAAGCATGTGAGTTGCTAAAATGTCTCTGTAAACAAAACGGTCCATTTTTGTTTGAATTTCTACAAAAGGGACCAACACCACTGGCCGAAAAACAAGTCCAAACTATCACATTTCCTCCCCCATGCTTTATTGTGGCTTTTGAGTACCGAGAATGTAGCCGCTTTCCTTTTGGTTTTCTCACGTGGCAAACTCCACCTGAATTTAGTAAGTTAAATTTAGATTCATCACTAAACAAAACAGTTCTCTATTTGGATATAGCCCAATCCATATGTGCTCTAGCAAAATCCGACCTAAAACAACCAAAAAGCTGAGAAAATCAGAGACTACGTGGCAATCAATCAAACAAACCTCTTTTTAAATGCTTCTTAGTCAGCATAGGCTTCTTAAGTTTTGTTCCAATAAACGCTTTCTTACTGTGGAAGAACTAATCTGAAGTTCAAGCTCATTCACAATGTCTTTCGACGAAATAAATGGATTTTTTTTTAAATAGACGGAAAATGTTCTTGTCTGTTCGCTCAGAAGTTTTTCGAGGTCGCCCACCGCTATTGGCTTCCTCTACTTTTTTATAAGTCGGGAAACTATTGATTCATAAAATTTCAATTGGTTTGCTATAGCAATTTGGGATATACCGTTATTAAAATGTTCAATAATCTTTAGCTTAAAAGCTGATCCATAGCGTCATGGTTGCACTTCTAAGGAATTGGTACTACTTAAATGCATAAAATCAATCAAAATTATATTTTTTAATAGCAATCATAACGGGACTAAAATTTTTGTTAAAAGGTTTTGTTGTTGTTTTAGTTAATATTTCACAACAAATGCAACAATGTAAAAGTTGCTAAGGTTTCGAACAGCGAATTTTTAAGTTAATTTTGTTTTTGTTTTATAGTTTCTTCCAAAGACATAAAATGTATTTTTTGTTGTTATTATTAGTATGGAGACTATATGTATAATAATAAATACAAGGGAAATTTTTCATTAATCTATTTAAAGAGAACATATACGACCATGAGTATTTACTGGGGAAAAGTTGCTTAGGCTTCGAACAATACTGTATAAAGGCGAGGTTAAGGAAACGATATACATTTGCGTGCTATCAGAGGAATGCATATGACTTCTAGATTTATATTATTATAATGATTTCTTTCGCACTCCATTTGTTTTTGAGGTAAGTCTCGTACCTCAAAAACAAGGGTGATTTTTGAGTAATAAGATATAGAATTTAAATTGTTACAAAATCAAAATGAATCGAGATATTCTTACAAAATTTTGATTCAAAGATTCAAAGCTTTAAGGCAAGTGTAACATATGAATTCCTGAAAGAGATGCTACCCTGTCTTTATTATTCAAGGAGCTGTCAAATCCTTATTTAAGTAAATAGTCAACAGTTAAGGAACTTAAAGTCCGTTCGGTGATTTGCATTCCGAGGAAGTTGGAAAATATTTACAAATTTTGTTTCATAATTGGTAATGTCTGCAGAAGGAATCGTTATAATTTTTATATAATTTTTTTTATTTGCATTTGCTATAGGTTGTCTTCAAAATGGTTTAACAGAAATTTGCTAGTACCGATGTAGATTTAAATTATGTAAGTAAAAAAAAAATCTTTAAAAAACGGTATTTTTTCCTTTTCTCAATTCAGAGGCTTGCAATATTTTAGGGAAAAGGGCTTTCAGAATAAAACTGAAAACTACTACGTTAAGGTCCGTCAAAGTTAGAAAAAGTAAGTAAAAGTTCTATATCTTTTATACCCTTCACCATGTATGTAAATCTATTTAAGTGAAGTAGCTCCTATCAAAAAAAAAAAAAAAAAAAAAAAAAATTAAAAAACAAATGTTGCGGTGACAGAGAATTAAAAAATAAAACGATATCTGATTTTACATAAAACTTCATTGGCTCTTAATGAGTTAAGCATTTTTAGTATTTCCTAAAAAATCTCTTCAAAAGCTTTAAAATAATACCCGTATTGACAATCGAAGTTTTTTTATGAAAATTTCAAAGGCCCATAACTCGGAAAATATGGGCGAGCGCCAACTTTTTGACTTGATATTTTTTTTATTTTTTAATTTTCTATTGCTCCACATTTTTGTTGTTTTGAATGGAAATATTTCATTGTTCCAAATGATATGGAACAATCAGCGGCAGACGTGGTGTTAAGCTCACTGCCTCAAAGGACATGGACCGATCTTGCTGATTTTTGATATGGCCTCTTTCGACACTATGTCTGATCGATTTGCGTATTTAAATTTTCTCTAGCTCATATAAAGCCTCGGCAAAGTGGATTTCAACACTAAAACGGACGGACAGATGGACAAAAGGACATCGCTTAATCGACTTTGCTATACATAAGAACTCAGGATATATATATTTTATGCGGTCGGAAATGGATATTTTAAAATTACAAACGGAATGATAAAATTAGTTATACCCTTTGTCCACTTTTTGTGGTGAAAGGTATAAAAACATAATTCGACATTTCCAAAATTTTTGCAAAAACCTTTTACGAAGAAACTGCTTTTTTAATCAATTAATTATATTTTAAGGCATTAATTTTTGAAAAGATGGTAACTGACATATTAAAAAAATCTTTTGGAGAGAAAATATATAAATTTTTCTGCCCCAATGTAAAGCGTATAAAATTCGATTCAACAGGACACATATTTTGCTTTTTGGTTTTAGTTCAAAAAATTTTTTTTTGTTTAACCCACTGAATAGGTAATTTTTCAGGCTTAAGTTCATCATAGAATATTGTAACAATTTTCGCTACAAAAAAGACTTAATCATAATTTATATAAAAAAGCCACATTTATTGATAAGAACTAGAGGAAGTGTCAAAGGTCATCTGCATATGGTGAAATTTCTACACAAAGAGAAGAAATTTTTACACAAAAGCTTGCGTGCGAATTGTTTTAAAAGACACAATTATTTCAACATTTAACTAGCAATTTGCAACAAAATGTTGCAATTAAATTTGTAACAAGAAGTCATCTAAGCGTAAATACACAATTATTAGTGATTGCACTCAGGCAAGTGATGACATTTGATTGATTTTTTCCCTTTTTTTTTTGAAAAAAAAAACAAACATTTTTTACTTAAAAAATCAACAGCTTTTTCTCAACATTTAATGTGTTCACAATTGTCATTCATTGGCGGAACAATAGAAATTAAATTTGTTGATGGACATGTGATATGGAAAGAATATAGAACAAGTCGCAGAAGATGAAAAAAATAGGAGTTAAAAACAGCCGCTAGCTACAACAACAACTATTAAAAAAAAAAAAAAAAAATTTTGTGGTGGTTGTTAACTGTTTGCTTAAATTGAAAATGCTCCTTTAAATTCTTTGTTGGTTCGTTAGTAAATTCAATACAATTTTGAATTTGAAATTGTTTCGTTTTTCCTTTTTTTTATACTCAAATGATATAATCATGAAAAAAAAGAAAGCAATATTAAGCATTTATTTAAGGGAAAATGGTTATTAACTAAAACACTAACGATCTAAATAGTCTTGATGGACGATTGACATCTACGAGTATAGAATTTATACATTTACATACAGTACGTCTTCGTTTCTAGAGTTGTGATGTGTCCTTTTTATATAAACTTTTTGTTATTCATTCACATACAATGTACATGCATACATACATACATCATGTCTTAACAATACATAAATGTCCTAAGGATTTTTCGTACATTTTTGTTGTTGAAATTTTTTTTTAATTTTATATTCAAATTTTGTTTAAGTTTGATTATTGTTTTTAGGGGTTTTTTGTTTATTTTCGTTACAACACATTTGGGATTCACAAAATGAATTCATAAAAATAATGCAAAAATTGTAAATTTTATTTACATTAATTCAATGTAAAGTTTATTTGCTTTAGAGTTAAATATTTTAATAAGAATTTTTTTCTTATATTAAATTTAGTTAACAGCCATAACACTGACTGCATTTGACTGCTTTTTAGCATTTCTTGAAGTTCTACGACTGCCTAGAAAGTATAGCCAAGATTCATAAGAAGCTCTTTTTTTGTTCAGGGGACGGAGGTCAGTGCCAAAATATTATTCATTATTTTAGAATTTTTATTGACCCAAGAATAATATAAATATAATTACATACCTATTTCTTGTGGGTTTCTCTATCCCAATGGGAATAATTGTACTAAGATTACTGTTCCTATCAAGGCAGTTTTTTGATTTGATTATGAACATTTATATGAAAGTTACTTTTATTTTTTTATTTATTTATTTTGGAACCTTCTACAGCAAAACTTAAGTCTTAAAGTAGCAAAAGTTATATTGACATTTATTACAATAATAGTACAAAATTCAATTAATAGTACAAATATTGTTCAATAAAATTATAACGATAAGAATTATAAATAATAATTTGAAAATACTTAATTATTAAATTATAATAAAATACGGGAATATTAAATTAAATATTTTGTTTTAATATCGTGTTATTTTTTATCCCAATTAAATTATCAAATAACCGATATTGATTATTGAAGGTGAAAGCATGTCTCTATGGCCATTTCCCTGCCGCTTACTAAGCTCTTCAGAAGACTTCATACGAGTATTTTAAATTAACTAAAGTTTTTTGTCCCAATAATAAAGTAAATACAAAAGTCAAAGTTAAAGCAAAAACAACAATAATAATAATAATATACGGCTGATTTTTTTCGGCTTCTTTTATAAAGCAAAAGATGATGAAAAATAAAATATCACAACTTCTTAATTATTAGAGGTTAAAATAAATAAATTTTAAATAGTCATAAAAAGTTTTCACTCTCAGTTTTAATTTATTATTATAATCCTTAAATTGTAGTTAAGAATAATATTGAAAAATTTGTCTTTTAAAAAATAAGACGTTGCTAATGCCTCTAATACCTGGTAGGACAGTGTTCCAAAGACGTATTGCGAATATGAAAAATTGCCAACTTTAAATTAGTGACTTACTTCTTAAGGGTATAACCGCTTTGTTTCTAGACTGAAGCTTACGCGTTTTTATAATTCTTTAAGGTGATGAGCAGTTACTATTTTATGTAGAATTATTAAAATTTTAATTTTCAATAAATCGTCAAACTGGACACAAAAAATTTGCCTTGCATAAAAGTTTATTTGATACTCATTCCCATACGACTTAAGTCCAAAAACATATCTTGTTATATAATTTAAAGTGTCGTTAAGCCATGACTTGCTTTTTGCATCACATTTTCCAAAAAGTTAGCTGCGATATGTTAAAACTTGAATCAGGCATATTTTTGCAAAAAAGTCTGATTCTTAAAGGCTTGCAATATTGTGTAAACCAAAATAGGCGAAATATTAAAAATGTTCCCCCACAAGCAGATGAGACATGAGCCGACCGAATAATATAACTCCTACTTCTTAGCTTTGTTCACTATTTCTATTTTTTCACAGTCTACAATAACAGTTGGTTTTATAGTTATTTGTTGAGATCTTGTATGAATCAAAAAATATTTTGATTTTTTTTAGGGTTAAGACTCAGACCGTTAATGGCAGCCCATGACGAAATTCTTTTTAAATTTTCGTTAACTTTATTTATTTGTTTAGTTACTTGCAGCTCACTGAATAAACGCTAATAACTCTTCACTTTGTATCAAGGCACCACGCCCACTGTTTCAATTTATCCAGTATTTCACTAGACTATGCATTTTTATCAAGAATCTAGTACACAGAGAAAAAAAATTGGTAATGGGCACCGAATTCGTTGCCAATCGAATTTTGTCAGTTGTGTACATTATCTTGAATTCTGTTTAAATAACTGAATGAGTATGGTACTCACAATTATTTTTTACATGATTCTTGGATGACTATAGAATATTATTGTGAATTAAATAAAACAACATAATTTTTTAATGTTTACTTTTATTAAAAAAATTAACTTCTGGAATAAGATTTTTTATTCAAGTATGTGATAAAAGTCGATTTCGAAATCGGAAAGATCTTAAACCGAGAGTAGTGCTGATACGATTACTACTTTCGTATTATTAATATCTTTAATATAATACCTTTCTATACCTTCCATTTAATTTCTACAACTAATTTGGCTTAACTTATTTATTATTGTTTAAAATATATCCCAAGACCGAATCGTTTTCAAATCGACCGATTTCCATCACGTACCTGATTATAAATAATATACTATTAATAATAATATGATATAAATAATATGATAGTAATAATAATATGATAAAAAATGTAAAAATTCCAAAAAGATCGGGCCGCTGGTGTAGGCAAGTTGTATTATAGTATTCTTTTTTTACCTAAATATAGTTTAGAGACAAAAGTATAAGGCGGTGTATCTCGTATTTTAATGAGACAACACTTGTGTTTTAACTCTTCTATCATATCTGGTGAAACATCTTATATTCGCTTCCATTTCAATCCTATGTCGAAATCTGACTCTGCGGCAAAAATTTTTTTATAAAAAAGATTTGTCTAGTTATGAGGCAATTTACACTATGAAAATTTTCATGAAACCAGCATAAAATTCTTTTTGGTTGTGAAGCAAGGGGAGTAAGTAATACGGAATAGGGGGAAGTTATTGTTGCTTATGTTCTTTTTAATAACGCACATCGCTGCAACTTAAAAAGAGAATTAAAAAAAAAAATATGTAAAAAATGGCATGGTATCAATCTGGAAATAAAATAACAAAAAAATGGCATTACCGTAACTTCAAGGAAACTGTTTTGTTTATTTATATATATTTTTTTCCTTCAAAAGTCGTAATACTTTTTTCCCTGAATTTTTTTCACTTTCCACAGTAAATTAAAAGGGAAACACGTTTATAGGGAAGGGAAAAAAGAAAAAACTCACATGAAACTTTTGTTTATAATTGGGCTGATGGTCTGGTGGCAAGCCTATTTGCCGTAGCCTTCTCCATTTTATTTCGTAAAGTGGTAAAGTCATCGAATGTGTCTTAGGAAAGAGGGCCCCAATTTACCTTTAGGCTGTCAGAGTTTATGTGCACGCTGTTGTCGAAAATTTCATTGTAAAAAGTAATGTTTTGACAAAATTTCCATTATTAGTTTGCTGATGTTTTTGACAAAATTGGACTATAACTACTAGATGGCTTCTGCTGTGCCGGTTAGTTCGTTCTTAGATGTTTATGTTTAAATGTATAATATAAGGTGAGTACCTGGTCATATTGGACCTCAGCACTTTTTAACACGGTGGCTTGCAAACCTGGCTGAAAAGCTAAGTCCTATCTTAACTTCATTTTTCAGGCAACAATGCCTATTTCATTATTTTTGGAACCGTGCTACATTCTTAAGGAAAAGCGATAGAGAAAAGATAAGAGCAGGTAGTGGAAGTAGATAGATAGAGGAACGCATCGTTTTTTATTCAACACTACCTGCCATATTTTTTAATTAAGCGCTTGATTATAAAGCAAAGGGCCATTTTATTAGTTATTTTACTTCGCTAGTGAATGTGCTTTGTAGAAGTACCGACGAAGAAGGTTGCGAGCTCTAAAATTAAACCTTGAATATGTATTTATACTATTAAATAGAAAATAAACCGCAAGAATTAAATAACCCGATTTATAGTCAAGATGCTTACTACCATGATTAAGCAACCTCATTCATTGGATATTTACGTTGCAATCCAACAGAACCTTAAAGTCATACACTGCTCGATACGTGCATCTTAATTACAACCAACACATTACTTCTCGAAAGGCCTGCGGGCTGTCGGTTCCCATGTTATTAGTAGGTAGTTAGACTTCGAAATTTTTATCTTATAATTTTAAGTTCCTGCAAGCTCAGGCGTATGGTTCTGCCTTTTACTCCAGGAACAAAAAGGCAGGTTATTCAAGGAAAGCATAACGCCAGAGGTCTATATATTGGATTATCTAAAATAAACTTCAATTGGCGTTGTACAGCATCTAAACTTTTTTCTAACTAAAGTTAAATGACAGAACCGTTCAATTTAATTTAATTTAAATCAAACGATATTGATTATTGCAGGTGGAAGCACGTTTCGATGGTAATAGCACTATTGCATAATAAAAATAATTTAACCGGAAATTCAACACGCTCAAATTTAATAATAATATTTCATAATTTTAATTTTCCTGTGATTTATTTAAAATTTTTAATTTGCAGAGTGCTCGTGCATAAAAAAAATTATTTATAATCTTTTTTTGTATAATTTTGTTTGTTTTATTTTGCAATATTTTTAAACAGTACAAAGAGCCGAAAAAGGTCAGGCGCGTGTATTAAAAATATAAAATTATTGGTTGGTTGTTGTTGTTTTTTAGTGTTAAAATACAGACAATTTGCTTGGAAAATAAACTCTAGTTTAGATAAAAATTTGTGTGAAGTTTCCTTTAATCTTAATTTTTTTTTATCGTATTGATGACGCTAAACAACATTCGTATATCGTTGTGGCAGCATTTAACTCAATCAGTACGTATTTTTGACTTTATATTATCGGTTATTATCGTTTTCAACTTCACTTTTGCAATTGTAATTTAAATAAATCTGTCCAGTACAAGGGTTCCATGTATCATGTACAATTTTATGTTGTTATTTATTGTTATTAGAAAATTTAAAGCGTCTACCTATTACGGTTCAAAAGATAAAACATAATTTTTTATGAAATTATTAGCTAAACTGTAAAAATCAGATCCTCTAGACGAAAAGTGGAAAAAGGATTTATCTAAGTTTGTAATACCGCTTGTAATTTCTATAATATCCATTTCCGACCCCATAAAGTGTATGTATTTTGAGTCCTTATGCATAGCAAAGTCGATTAAGCAATGTCCGTCCGTGTTAGTGTTGAAATTAACTTTGCCAGAGCACTAAATAAGCTAGAGAAAATTTAAATATGTCAATCGTTTAGGCATAGTCTCCAAAGAGGTGCTATTGAAAAACAGTAAGATCAAAAAAGCAAAAATATGGAGCTATAAAGTATTAAGAAATAAGAAAAAAACCAGGCGAAAAAATTTGCACTCGCCCATATTTTCCGAGTTATGAGCTTCTGAAATTTTCATAAAAAAGTTCGATTGTCAATATGGTCAATATAAGTATCATTTAAAAGCTTTTGAGGAGATCTATAAAAAATACTAAAATTTTTAAAAATGGTTAACTCATTGTATATCGTACTTAATTTTTTTATTTTTTTTATTTTATCTGTAACCTCAATATTTGTTTTTTTTTTCTGAAAGGAGCTACATCACTATACTAGATTTATATTCCTACATGGTGAAGGGTATATAAGATTCCGCATAGCAGAAAATGTACTTTTGTTTTTAATTACTTTTGCTTAATATTTTTTATTGAGGGTACACCTTACGATAAACTAAAAATGTATATACGCAACTTTGTTAATTTCCAATTTTATTTTTTGTATTTGTAGTACATACGGGGGCTGCTCTATATATTTCTGGCCTAATAGTGAAAATGCGAATATTTATAATCAAAAATGGTTTTATTTTTATTCAAAGTATTCTTCAGCATCATTTATACACTTTTGCATGCGCTCAAACCAGTTGTCGAAGCACTTTTTCCACTCCGATTGAGACACCTCTAAAACATGGTTTTTGAACACTTCAACAGCTTCTTGTGGCGACGAAAATCGTTGACCACGCATTTTTTTTCTTGATGTGCGGAAACAAGAAGAAGTCATTAGGTGCCAAGTCAGGGCTGTACGGCGGATGACCCATTATTCTACGTTTTGGCCGGTCAAAAAGCTCTGGTTTGAGCCGATGTGTGAGAGCTCGCATTGTCATGGTGAACAATGATTCGTCTTCTCTTGTTGGTTTTTCGAATTTCTCCGATGACTTCAGGCAAACAAATTGTAGTGTACCACTCAGAAGTGACCGTCTTACGTTGCTCAAGCGGAACAGTCGCCACATGACCAGTTTTGCCGAAGACACAGGCGACCATTTGCTTCGAAGTGCTTCTTCCACGAACAACTTTCGTTTGATTTGGCTCGTCTTTGAAGACCCACACGGTCGATTGTTGTCTCGTTTCGGGCTCATACGCATAGATCCATCACCTGTGACGATCATATAAACGTCTTTTGAAGCACCGCAATCGTATTTTTGCAACATTTCTTTGCACCAATCGACATGAGCCTTTTTTTTAAGCGACTTTCAAATTGTGCAGGATCCAACGAGAACAAACCTTTTTTAAGGCCAGGTGTTTATGCAGTATCAAATGTATGCTGGTGGTAGAAATGTCCAAGGATGTCTCTATCTCTCGGTATGTCGCATCTCGATCTTGCATTATGAGTTCACGCACGGCATCAATGTTCTCTGGCACAACAGCCGTTTTTAGACGACCTTCACGGAATTCGTCTTTAAGCGAGCTTCGGCGACTATTAAATTCACTATACCAATTTTTCACAGTGCTATAGGATGGTGCTTCATCGCCATACAAAGATTTAAGTTCATCAATGCACTCTTGTCGTGATAATCCACGTCGAAAGTTGTGGTAAATGATGGCACGAAAATGTTCACGAGTTAATTTCATTTTTTTCTATATTAATTTTTTCAAGTCACTGTAAACAACACAAATAATGGTTGTACGTCAAAACGTTTTGAGTACGATTATGCTTAAAAATGACAAACTTTCCAATGGAAATTTTAGATTGCACTTGGCAGCACTCAGTGTTGCCAGGCCAGAAATATATATAGCAGCCCTCGTATTATGTTGAAATTTCAGGCCTCTGCCTATAACGGTTTAAAAGACATGGCCATATTTGTCAAAATTACGGTTTTAATTGAAGCGGACATATTTTTTTTACTTATTGTAAATTCGACATGTTTCCCTTTTAAGATTAAAAACTAAAGCCATTAATGTTAAAATCCCCTCACTATAGGTTCACCCTTTTATATATATTGTTACGAACATAAGATCTGGCAACGCCTGTTGTCCGAATGTGCGTGGGAAAAAAAAACAGAAGGTGAAAAAGTTACTTCCAGCACCATTGGGTGTGTGTATTGAATAATACGACAATTAGCTAACACAAGTTTAGAAACCTCAATGGCTGCGATGGTAGAGGTGCGTACTGTAAAACAGAAGATTGTGAGTCGAGCCCATCTTCAGACATGACTACAGAGAAAGAATAATAATAAGGTAATTTAAAATTAAGAAACTGCAGTACAAACCTCCCGGAAAGAGGAAGACAACTATGTGTGAAGACAATGGCTAGATAAATTAGTGAAGACGTCTATTTAATAAAAGCAGTGGTAGATAGTAGAGATCTGTATTATGGTTGAGGTTACTAAACAAGGCATCGAGTAGTTCATGTCTCGCCGGAGTAACAAAGTAGTGTTAGCGTGGATGGCTGCGTTTGTAACAACGCATGTTTAGTAAATACGACACCATAGGATCCTTAAGACGGGAAGGATCAGGATCTAGTATGTAGCCAGATAGAGCCATAAAAAGTTATGAAAATAGCGAATTTTTAATGTGTCACAGTGGTATTTGCAATCAAAAGAATCCGTACGTTATCCCGAAAGGGATAAAACGTAACATTATTTTTGTACTTGTTGTCATACTCGTAGAAGACATAAAAATACTTAAACTAAAAACAAACGCTTGTACTTTTTTAAATTATTGTTATGGTGACTATATATCTCATGTGAAATCTTCATGAGTCTTTCAATTACGGTTCCAGAGACAGGACAGATGAACCGATATTTTACGGAAAACAATAGTGTTAATCGTAGTTTATAATGTTTGTATTCTAACAACAAAAAATTTTTATTAATTCTCAGCAAAAAAAAAAATAGTAGTAGTTCCTAATAATGGGCATTTTCATTGCTTCTCTTGCACTTATTTTCTATAATGCTTTTTTAGTAACTTTGTTTACTTTTGTGTTGTTATAATTTTAGAACTCATGAAAAACTCTATTATTAAAAACTGAGTGTAAGACTAAATAAGATAAAATAAGATGTATTAATCGTACCAACAGTAAATTTAAAAATTTATTGCAATAATTAAATATTAATGAAAACTATTTAAGATTATAATATTTACGAGTTGCTTGCATTTCTTTAAGATTTTATAAAAAACAATAATTAATGAAAAACGTATCCTTATCATGGAATTTTCATTGATTTTAAGCATTTAGTTAAATACCAAGGCGTTTTATTAATGTGAGCCTATGCTCGCCCATAACAAGCTAATGTTAAAATCATGCGTTTTTCTTCATGAGCCCATGAAATACCTTCTTCTTTTGCATGTCTTTTTTTATTGATGGGTTCTGACAAAATAAATACACCTGAGGTGCGTCGTCAGAAAATAAAAATATTGAAGTATATGGCCTTTCACCTTTGTTCAATTTATTAAATAAGATTTACAATTAATCAATGTTTAGTAAAAATGACAACAGAGTCTACATTTTTCAACAATGTAAATAATTCTACATAAATTTTGTATTAAAATGAAATAAATGAAATGTTTGTCATATCATAACGAATTCTAACCAAATTAGTATCCCTATTCAGGAAGAAACGTGCAACTACATTGATAGGAAACTGTTTAGCGTCATTAAGAAGGATTAAACTTGAGTATTCTGGCAGTGTCAAACATGTGTGTGTTTAAAGAGTAAAAGGGGTGTCTTTTTAAGATAATAAACAGATTAATTCTGGAAGAAACGAAAATCTGTTTTATGAAAATTTGAATCAATCATTTTCTCATAATAAAAAAATTAAAGAAAGAAAAACTTAATTTAAATTTTAAGAATTTATAAAATTAGATTATGTTCATTCTAAAAACGACACAATGTCCATGTACACAGTGACATTTTTTAAAGCGACATTATATCAATGGACATTATGTCACTTTTGAGTGAGACATAAGTTCCATGGGCATTATGTTCTTGGACACTATGACATGCCGCCATTCGTGAGTTTAAATTATCGAGATCCTTGACAAATTTTAATTCATCATGATAACGTGTAGACAGTTATCGCTATATACAGTGCTTCGTTTCTGTAAATCAAGTAAAAAGTATTTTATATAACGATATTGTAGTCATCTTGTTTAACACAGGGTGAGCTAGACTAAGTCATGGCTAAATATTTATACGAGGGCTGCTCTATATATTTCTGGCCTAATAGTGAAAATGCGAATATTTATAATCAAAAATGGTTTTATTGTTTTTCAAAGTATTCTCCAGCATGATTTATACACTTTTGCATGCGCTCAACCCAGTTGTCGAAGCACTTTTTCCACTCCGATTGAGACACCTCTAAAACATGGTTTTTGAATACTTCAACATCTTCTTCTGGCGACGAAAATCGTTGACCATGCATTTTTTTCTTGATGTGCGGAAACAAGAAGAAGTCATTAGGTGCCAAGTCAGGGCTGTACGGCGGATGACCCATTAATTCGACGTGTTGGCCGGTCAAAAACGCTCTGGTTTGAGCCGATGTGTGAGAGCTCGCATTGTCATGGTGAACAATGATTCGTCTTCTCTTGTTGGTTTTTCAAATTTCTCCGATGACTTCAGGCAATCAAATTGTAGTGTACCACTTAGAAGTGACCGTCCTACGTTGCTCAAGCGGAACAGTCGCCACATTACCAGTTTTGCCGAAGAAACACGCGACCATTTGCTTCGAAGTGCTTCTTTCACAAACAACTTTCGTTGGATTTTGCTCGTCTTTGAAGACCCACACGGTCGATTGTTGTTTCGTTTCGGGCTCATATGCATAGATCCATGATTCGTCACCTGTGACGATCTTATAAACGTCTTTTGAAGCAACGCAATTGTATTTTTGCAACATTTCTTTGCACCAATCGACACGAGCCTTTTTTTGAGCGAGAACAAACCTTTTTTACGACCAGGTGTTCACGCAGTATCGAATGAATGTTGGTGGAAGAAATGTCCAAGGATGTCTTTATCTCTCTGTGTGTCGCATGTCGATCTTGTATTATGAGTTCACGCACGGTATCAATGTTCTCTGGCACAATAGCCGTTTTTGGACGACCTTCACGGAATTTGTCTTTGAGCGAGCTTCGGCCACGATTAAATTCATTACACCAATTTTTCACAGTGCTATAGGATGGTGCTTCATCGCCACACAAAGATTTAAGTTCATCAATGCACTCTTGTCGTGATAATCCACGTCGAAAGTTGTGAAAATAATGGCACGAAAATGTTCACGAGTTAATTCCATTTTTTTCTATATTAATTTTTTCAAGTCACTGTAAACTACACAAATAATGGTCGTACGTCAAAACGTTTTGGGTACGATTATGCTTAAAAATGACAAACTTTCCAATGGAAATGTCAGATTGCACTTGGCAGCACTCAGTGTTGCCAGGCCAGAAATATATATAGCAGCCCTCGTATACATAAATATATTATATTTATACAAACAATATAATAGTACCGGGGTATTTCTTTGCATGACATAATTTTTAAAAAAAATTTTGATGTTGGTGTGGATAATAATCGATATTTTTGAAAATTTTTTTCTGTCGTCTGTCTGTGTTCGCAGCATGTAAAAACTGCAGTATGGATTTGAACAAAATTTTGTGAAAAGGTTTCTCAGAACCTTGGTTTAAGTAAAGAATTCATTTTTTTTATCAAAATATATCATTTCGTAGAGAAAATAGAGAGAAGCAAATGTGAAAGCACCCAATTTTACCGGCTTAATGCTACTAAAACAGTTGTCAGTGCCATTTAATTCTTGTTTATAAATACATTTTTTTCTAAATTTTAATTTTAAGAAAATTAGAAATGATACGCGAACGAAGTCTTAGGCACTGCTAGTTCTTAATAAAGCTATAGTATATAGTATTGGGAATTTAATACAGTTCTTATTCTATTTAAAATATTATGAGTTATTAGCACAACAATATTAAATAACATCTAAATTCTTTGAATAGTTCGAAATCAAATTCTAAATACTGTATTGATCTTTCTGTTTTGAGTTAAAATACCAAAATTGAAATCAGTTTTATAAACTTACGTTTTGATTTTAAACTCTACTTTAAATAAAAAAAAAACACGAGCTGTAACATTCTTTTTACTTTAGTTCTAAATCGCTGTTTTGTAACTTTTACAACCAGCACGTATGTAGATAGTGGCAGCTTATTACTCCTCATAATCATATTTCATGTGTGTTGTTTTGTTTGATCATTTTTTTTTTCTATCTTTAAAATTTCAATTTAAATAAGCAAGTGCTTTGGATTGTATAATTTCAGTTGCATTTCAGTTTTTTCAGTATTCAAATTGTTGTCTAGGAGTAGAGTTTAATATCGGTTGTTTCTTGTGTTTTCGTTTTTTAATTATATTGATCTTTTTAAAAAAACTAATAAAATAATTTTAAGTAACGTTATAATTATTTAGTTCTTGTTAAGTGTCATTACTAAAAAAAATTGCATTGTTATTCATTAAAATGTACGTTAAAATAAATGGATTAATTATTTTTATACTTGTGTCGCTCAACATGTGTCTGGGAAAATTGCGTAAGTTGCGTATGATTTTATTACTAAAATTTATGAATACTTACGTATTGAAGTTAAAAATGTTGTATAAATGTCGTTAAAATAATTAGAAAAGTAAAAAATATTTGTACTCTCTATTTTTTAATTTCTGCAATGTTCATAAAGTGTCTATGTTCTTGAAGGGAGTCGATTTAGCGATATCCGTTTATTCGTATAAAACGAGCCAGAGATTATTTATGGCCATCATTTTTTTAGACATGGTTTAGAGAGGGGTGCTATTAAAATTTAGGTCCATAAATGGTAGAGATATGTTAAAGAAAAAAAGGCGAGCGCCATCATTTATCTTACATTTTGCAGATTTAAGTGTGCTTTTTTGTCAGTATTGTTTTTTACATATAAAATCGCTTCAAAAGCCTTAACTTTATACCCAAAATGGTTTTGAAAAATTTTGAAAATTTCAGAGGCCTGTAGCTCGGAAAATATGGGCGAGCGACAATTTTCTCACTTGATGTTGTTTTACTATTTCTTAATTCTCTATCGCCCCATATATTTGTTTTTTTTTTTCTATTGGAGTTACTTCATTTTTCCAAATGATACAGAAAAATTAAAGATAGGCGTGATGATTTGCCCGCTGCGTCAAAGGACATAAACCGGTTGATTTCAAATAGCACCTCTGATCGATTGGCGTATTTAAATTTTTTTTAGCTGATCTAGTGCCTTAATTTAATTGACCTTAATTTCAACACTAACAAGGACGGACAGACGGACATCGATCAATCAACTTTGTTATGCATAAGAAGTCAAAATATATATACTTTATGGGTTCGAAAATAAAAAATACTAATAAATGACAAACTTAGTTATACCCTTTTTACACTTTTTGTGGTGAAGGGTATAAAAAGCTCTAAATTATCGGTTTATTGGAATAACGCTTATTATCGAAATTTTACCAAAATATTACATTTTCACCAAAAATATTAAACTTTGCTTAAAAATTGTTTTCGCAATAATAATTAAAAACCGTAAATTGTGCAAAATAAAAAAAAAAATAGTTTAACTTTAAAAAAACATTATGATTATTCCGACCGAGTTATTAAAATCACCGATTTTGAGATTTGACCATTTCGCTACTGCTCACATAGCTTTTCAGAAACAGTCTCACTTACATTTTGAATAAACTAAAGTTTTTTGTTCAAACAATAAAGTAAAGACAAAAATCAAAGTTTAAGCAAAAACAACAATAATCAAAATTGATTTTATTTTTCTTTATCCACTGTATACGGCTGACTTTTTTCGACTTTTTCATACAGTTAAAAGATGTTGAAAAATAAAATAAAAACCACAATAAAATATCACAAAACAATATGATAAGTTATTCTTGTGTTTTACACGGGCACTTGCAATTTAGTAGTTAAAATTTTCAAATCACGGGAATATTTATTAATTTTACATTTTAATTATATATGTGTTTTTAATTCTAAAATCATGATCAACGTATACTTCAAGATATTTTTAACCTAAACGTTGTTATTTGTTATACGAGGGCTACTATATATATTTCTGGCCTGGCGACACTGAGTGCTTCCAAGTGCAATCTGACATTTCCATTGGAAAGTTTGTCATTTTTAAGCATAACGTTTTGACGTACGACCATTATTAGTGTTGTTTACAGTGACTTGAAAAAATTAATATAGAAAAAATGGAATTAACTCGTGAACATTTTCGTGCCATCATTTTTCACAACTTTCGACGTGGATTATCACGACAAGAGTGCACTGTGAAAAATTGGTATAATGAATTTAATCGTGGCCGAAGCTCGCTCAAAGACGAATTCCGTGAAGGTAGTCCAAAAACGGCTGTTGTGCTTGAGAACATTGATGCCGTGCGTGAACTCATAATGCAAGATCGACATGTGACATACCGAGAGATAGAGACATCCTTGGACATTTCTTCCACCAGCATACATTCGATACTGCATGAACACCTGGCCGTAAAAAAGGTATGTTCTCGTTGGATCCCGCACAATTTGAAAGTCGCTCAAAAAAAGGCTCGTGTCGAATGGTGCAAAGAAATGTTGCAAAAATACGATTGCGGTGCTTCACAAGATGTTTATAAGATCGTCACAGGTGACGAATCATGGATCTATGCGTATGAGCCCGAAACGAAACAACATTCGACCGTGTGGGTCTTCAAAGACGAGCAAAATCCAACGAAAGTTGTTCGTGGAAGAAGCACCTCGAGTCAAATGGTCGCCTGTTTCTTCGGCAAAACTGGTCATGTGGCGACTGTTCCGCTTGAGAAACGTAGGACGGTCACTTCTGAATGGTACACTACAATTTGTTTGTCTGAAGTCATCGAGAAATTTGAAAAACCAACAAGAGAAGACGAATCATTGTTCACCATGACAATGCGAGCTCTCACACATCGGCTCAAACCAGAGCGTTTTTGACCGACCAAAACGTCGAATTAATGGGTCATCCGTCGTACAGCCCTGACTTGGCACCTAATGACTTGTTCTTGTTTGCGCACATCAAGAAAAAATGCGTGGTCAGCGATTTTCGTCGCCAGAAGAAGCTGTTGAAGTATTCAAAAACCATGTTTTAGAGGTGTCTCAATCGGAGTGGAAAAAGTGCTTCGGCAACTGGTTTGAGCGCATGCAAAAGTGTATAAATCATGCTGGAGAATACTTTGAAAAACAATAAAACCATTTTTGATTATAAATATTCGCATTTTCACTATTAGGCCAGAAATATATAGAGCAGCCCTCGTACAGCACTATTAACATGGTAAGGTCGAAAAAACTCTAAAATTTCTGTTTTTCGACATTTTTAGAGAAATTAATTTCAACGCATTATGTAAAGAATATTGTAAAGTTAGGGATTGTCGCCTTTTTTGATAAAAAAATTTAATTCTCTATAAAATTCAATGTTTTTATTGTGTTTTAATTAATATTACAAACTTTAGCTTTAAAAGAATTTTTGCGTTTTAAGTCGGCCGACAATTTATTTCTTTATTAAATAACTCACTGCAAGTTCATTTTGTTTACGTGTGCAAAAACATTAACGTTAATTTTAATTAAGTTCTGTGAGATATTACAACATAATTTGTTTTGTTTTGTTGTTGTTTTTGTTTTTGCAATATCAATAAAGAAGCGGAAAATGAATGAAAGAAATTGTATTTTTAAGCGCCCTTAAAACATCGTATGCAAACAAGCGACTGACACTTAAAAAGTGAAGATTTTTTAAACTGTCATTTTAATAATTTATGTATGAACACACATTCATAAATAATTCAGTAATAAATTATGCGTAAAAAAACAATATAAAAAGTTACACGAATTTTGGTAGGGAAAAATATTTCACTACTGCACAGTGGGGGATTTAAAAAAAGATGGTAATATATCTGTAGTTTTTAAAGACTTTTTTAATATTATATCGAAACTCATGGCTATAATAGAGAAGTCGTCGGCCTGCATTTCTTGCAGTTCGCACCCTTTGAGTATATGAAAAATTAAAACCTTTGTCAAACTCTTATTTTGTTCATAGATCTTTTTTTGTAATTTTTTTGAATAAACAACAAAGAATAGATGCAACTTTTTCGCTAAACTACAAAAAAAAAACATTTAAAAATTTTTAATTTATTGTTTTTTAATTTTTGACCAAGAAAATATTTTGCGAATAGTTTTTTCCTTTTTTTAGAAAAAATATTTTTTTAATAAAAAAATTATTTGAAAAACATCTGAAGGATTTCAGCTCCGCTAAAAGTAAGCAGCTAGGTTGGATAGAACACAAAACTTAATTCCTTTATTTTAAAAGCCAATTATCTCTTAAACTTGAAAAAAAATAATATATGTTCACTAAGGTTTCTTTAGAGCTTGACAAGGGCTATCGCATGAATTAAAAAAAGCAAATCAACTAATAAAGGCGGCAATATTTTAATTTTTCATAAAAAATAAAAAAATATTTCTGTATACTTTTAACAAATCCCCCAATGTGCGCTAGTTTTTTTCTGTAGTTTTTTGCACGTTTAAATAAAAAGAAGTTGTCGTTCTCAAGTAAAAGATAATATCAAAGAGCTGCCTTAACTATAACTTAATGTGTGAAATATGGCGAACGTGTTCTCTTAACAAAATAATTAACAAAGACAAATTTTTAGCTGTAAATATGATAAAAGAAAGAATTGTTTTTAAGCACTGTAAAAACAACCGAAAACCTACTGGCTGTAAAGCAAATATGTATCGATAAATTAAAAAAAAATTAAATAAAAAATAACAATCAGAAACATAAACAATTAAAAGATTTTTTAAAAAAATCTTTTTTTTATGTAAACGGGTAATTGGCTAAAAGTATGGAATCTCTTTTCTTTCTGGTCTGTTGATTTACAAAATGATTGTTATTATCAGTTCTTTGACGGTGAAAGGCCTCTTAAAAAACAATAATGCAAAAATGGGATAAATAAAAAAATTCCTTGTGTACAAATTATTGGGACCAATCGCTAAAATAGTCCTAGAATTGACATCGTTAAACTTATTTTAAAAGAAAAACGAACGACGTTGTTATGGGATATTTTGGACTTCATATACAAAGAGGTCTGAAAAACTCATAAAAATCTCATTTCGGGTGGCCATATTCAGGAAAAGTAAATGAAAAATGAAATTGAAAAATAAACGACGACATGATTTTTCAACATTTCCCAAAAGCTAAGGACTAATGATTGTATTAGAGATTTAGTTGTTTTGTTAAGTTTGAAATAAGAATTCAGGTTCAATCGAAACCAAATCGCAAATGAAGACGCCCTCTTAAAAGTCAAAGAAAAATAGGCCGGCTTTAATTACAAGTAGAATGTTAAAAAGCAAAATTAAAGTACGAACTCTTACACGTTTTACAGTTTTTATAATTACATATTGGCAAAGGAGTGATTTCTTTATCTATTAGAAAATATTGTGTTCATTTTTTGCACCCGATATCATTTCAATAAATGCAAATTAACAATAAAAAAACAAATTATTAACCTAAAACCTTCGGTTTATTTAATGAAGAATGATAAAAGAATAAAAATATTAAATGCTTATGGACAGACTAAGGGCCCCACGACTGACTAGAATAAACAATCGTACGATTCATTTACAAGAAAATCTGAAGTAGTTGTCGCGTATTTAAAAAAATCACAAGAAAAAGTTAATTCAGATGCCTCAATGTTAATGGTCACATCAAAAACGCAACTCCAAATGCAACTCTAATTGTACTCTATGTGTATTACTTTATGTTAAAAGATTAGCAAATCGAACATTTGCAATATAATTATGCAATAATTGATATTCTAGTGTAGTTTAGATGGCTAGCGCGTTGAGTTCCAAGCTGTTATTTGTTTGGAGTTATGGATTCGCAACCCAACTACAACTAATTTTAACAACTTAAGTTCTTGTAAGATATTTTAAGGCTTTTTAAATTAATATATAATATACAGTGCCCTCCATCGCAAGTACTTCTTTTCAGCATTAATCCTGACTGAAGTAATAGATAAATAAATAAAAAAGTAATGGCCCTGTGTATGTTAATTGAATAAAATCAAAAGCCTTTTGACTGCAAAAAGTAATATTTTGTTAAGTGTTGACAACACTGTTCAAGGATTATTACCTAATACGCCTGTCACTGAATATTTGTTTTCTAAATTCTTTAAATTAGCATTTTGAATAATTAAACACTATTCATCGATCAGGGAAAGCGATGAAATAAATCGCCTGCAATTTCGTATTCCGATCGCATAAATTCAGTTTTGCGGAAGAAACTATGTCCTGAAAGCGACTCTTCCGTAAGAGTCTTCTACGATGCAATGGTGTTTTACATGACGGATTAGATTTTACCACACACCTTTTTAGGTTGGTTAACAACAGCGTCTTCAATTTCAGAAAATTTTAAATGAAACGTTTCTATAGAACTAAAATATATAAAAATTTTCACAACAATAAATTTCATATTGAAACACCTTTTTTGTTGTTGTTTTTCTTAATAAGACTTTTTTTAAATTGTTAATAACCGAATGAACGTTTTATTGGAATAAAAAAATTATATTACATAAAAATATAAAATTAGCAGAAATATTGTTCAAGAGGTAATAAGTTTGCCAAACTATCACCAGAAAGATTTAGTTACGATCGTGGAATTCTATGAAAAAAAAAAAACGTGCAACAATCAATAAAATAAGTCGAATGCCAGCTGGAAGACATAAAGTATATAGCATGTGTATAGGTTTTTTACTTTTACATATTTGTGTATATTGTAACAAATATTATACATGAGTTTAAAAATATTTGGTCGAGTTAAGCAAAACGACAAGAATACAATCAATAAAGTAACAAATTATATTATGCTGTCTGTGGGTACCTTAATAAAGACTATCCTACTTGTTAGAAACACATGTCAATTATTACAAGTTACCAATAGCAAATTATATATTTTGTGGGCCAAATAATTTGTTATCGGTTATTATTTTAGCTTAAATTGAATAACAGGAGAAAATATTGATCATCTAGACTTTAGCCTAATGGTATCTCTTCTAAAAAAAAATATAACGAAAAGCTTATTATATGATTTTTAAAATCTTTACCGTACTTTAAGTTATTTGAAATAAAGGCTCCTAATCTCGTAGTTTACTATGGCCTTAAACGTTTATTCATTGCTGTGAATTAACTTTTGCACAAAGATCACTTTTATTAAAATTTTCAGTTGGATACCACTTACCAACAGTCAGTAAAATATTTTTTTTCTATTGACTACCTACATACTTCCAGTGCGCTTTGCTACCCCAAAGGGAATAATCGTACCGCGACCACTCTTCTTTTTAATTATGTATTAAATGTCAAGGCCCTTCTTTTTAAGTTTTCCTACTTTAACGATAACAATTTTATAAATTTGTATGGAAGGCACAATACTCGCTATCCCAATCCATTCAGTATTTTGGTAGTTTGAAAGTTTCTAGTACAAAAATTCAGAGCTTTACGTGTTATAATTATCCCTACAACTTCAATTCGGACATTTTTTCTACTGCTTTTACTTGTGTAAAATTTTACGACTCTACCCATTTAGTTCTCTATAATAAGGCGGTAGCGAAGGAGAATTCGTTAATTTTCGCTGTTAGTCAATGAACTCGCCTCGCTTATAATATTTTCGCCTTGTGTCCGAACACGTTTGTTATTTATGGTCAGCTGCTTACTCCATCGATAGAGTCGGAGCATTGGGAAAAATTACTCATGTTTTTGCATTCCTGTTACAAAAGTAGATTTAATAACTTTTTAAAACTAAAATAACCGAATAATAAGTACGCAATGGGCAAGTAAAATGTAACTATACAATTCAAGGGAGGTTGAAGATACCATCGAAACAAATTAGAAATATTTTCTTTCTCATGGGATTTCTAATTCATGCTACAATTTTTCTTTTTGCAAAAGGACCCTCCAAGGTAAATTTGTATTTTTTGTTTCAAGAAACAGAGAGTTCTAGAGTCAGAGTTTTATAATTAACAAAACCTAACTTTCAAATTTATTTTTTTACATCAAATAATATAACACAATGTTAGCTGACTTCGTTTTATACTTGTTAATATATTTCTTTTTTCATGCAGGTTTTTTTTTTGTAATTACTTTTTTTTTCAGAAATATGATTAGAACTATTAATTTTTTATTACAGCTCCTTCAATCGTTCCATGTCATCGTAATGAGCCGGATATGAATGGCTGCGTCATAAGAGAGGTGAATAAAATTAGACCTCTCTTAGCTGAAGGCAATTTAGGTGATGATTATCGTACTCCATCCATAGAACCATTACATATAGCAAGATTAGATTTGGGTGGAGGTGATCGGTTTCATGCGATTTTTACTGATATGTACATAACGGGAGGCAGTCGTTTTATTATTGAAAAATTATCGTAAGTTAAAGTTATTGTAAGCACGCACTAAATAGTAATTAAAAAAAATTATTTATTTCGAATATTGCAGTTCTAATATTTCATCTTTGTCGTTTGATGTAAATATAAAATTGCCACGCATAGATTTTACTAGCAAATATTCTATGAGATTTAATATTCTAGTGCTTAATTTGAAAGGAAAAGGAGATGCAAAGGGTTATATGGGTAAGAATAACTATTTATAATATATTTATTTTAAGGAAACAAAAACAAAACAAAAAAAGAAACATAATAAATTTTTAAAAGGTAGAATTTTTTAAAATATTAACATATGAGAAGAACATAGAAAATTTATGACATTTAGATAACAAATAATAATATCGCTTAACTCACAACGATTGTGGTAATTTTATGCCGTTTTTTAATGTTGCTTACAAACATATGTCTGCAAGTTGACGATATCTGCGTCAGTGTAAGCTTTCAAATCTTAACAAGGTTTGTGATTTGTTGCAAGATTCCGGAAAGCTCCAAAGAATGAAGTTTGGTAAAAATCACACCGCGACTTAACAACAGACCAAAACTTTGTAAAAAAAGGCGTAACAACAATTTTACGTTCTTTAAGTTTTGCTTGTTCTAAATTTATTGTCTATCTGTCTGTAACAAATGTCAAGTCTCCCTGATATTTGACACCATTTACAAAAATTTAATTGTTGTGATGTCACTGCTTTTGTTAAGCTTAAGCAAAAATGAAGTTATAATAAGAAGGACGAAAATGTGGTTTTACGAGCTATATTGTATGGGGGCACCCTTTAATTTTTAAAGTTATGAACTGATTTTAAAATGGAAACAATCTGTAAGCATCATCCTTCAAATAAAGAATAAAAATTTCAAAATAGGTTCAAAAATGACTGAGTTCAGAGGGGGCTCAAAATTAAAAAAAGCAACATTCTGACGAATTGATAACCGCCTTCTTTCTTTGAAGTCGGTTAAAAATTAACACAGATATATGTGTGTGTTCAGCAACATACAAAAATTATGAACACATATAATTGATATGTAAAAAAATATGTGTACATTTCTTTAAGCTCTATGTGCGAAAATTGCATACAAAACAAAGAACGGTTTTGCTGTAAAATTTTTAGGGTTTTCAATAACTATTTAAAAGACTAATCACCTGGCCACTGAGCGACAAATAAATTCAGTTGGACAAGAACATTTATCTACAGTTTAACTTTAGTAGAAATTAAAAAATTAATATTTTATTTATAATTTTATATATAATTTTTTATTTCTTTAACTCTTTCAGAAAATGCTAAATCTACTATTAAAATTCGAGCCAAACGAGTACTTAAAAATGGTTTGGAAACAGTTCGACTTACCCACTTCAATATGAAAATTGATGTTGATGTGTTCAAACTGCATTTGGATAATTTATTTAATGGTGACCGGATATTAGGTGCAGTTGGCAACAGAGTTATTGATGAAAATCCTGAATTGTTTTTAAAAGAAGTTATGCCGGGACTAGAGAAAGAACTGTCAAAAATATTTGTGGACATAGCAAATATTATATTGGAAAAAACCACATTCGATGAAATGTTTCCATTATAGTTTAAACGTATTTAATAATTTAATTTAATAATAAGGGAATTTTTAATTTTGTATTTAATGGGGTTTTCTTTTCTTAAAAAATTAAAAATGTTGCCCTCTTTAAATAAACAAATAATTTATTTTTTCATAAAATAAATAAAAAACTAAAAAAAAAAATATCAATTGGTATTTATGACACACTTCTTAAGTTATATAATGTGTCAAGTGAAATGTCTTTTGCCTCTAGAAAGGATGAGTTTTTTAGAACAAATCTCAAAAGCAATTGCACTTTTTTTTAAATAAGACAAAAAGTTATAAAATTTTTTCTAGAAAAGAACACATAATTGTGTCAATTTTTATATGTGTCAAACATTGGCTTATTTTTTATTTTAATTTAATAAAAAATTTTAAATAATTTAAAACCAAGTTTTTGTTTTTTGTAAAAGACAGTGGATTTCGTAAGTGAAAAAAAAAAATACTTTGTGCAGTTTTGTTTATTGTTATGGAGACTTAAAATCTTAACAAATTTCAAAAGTAAGTTGAATAGAGCACGTTCGGTTACTTTTTAAAACTAACAAGGCTGTATGAAAAAGAGAATGAATGAAAAATAAAGGCACGGTGCCTGATTTCATTAAGACGCCTGCTTAGTAAAGGCCAGGATTCACCATCATACACAATCGTACAATTTATTCACACAAAAATCTGACAGAATTCTGTCATACTTTAAAATTGGTTTCAAAATGGCGTTGCAGGTGCCAAACTTTTATATTAGAAAGGTGCAAAAACATATGGTTTTAAAATTTTTTATTTTTTTTCTCCTCACCTTAGAAAAATCAATTCTAATCGCAAAGAGAAAAACTTTTTATGATTTTTTTTTTAATTATAAAATCGTACAAATCTGTCAAAAAATCTGTCACACACATACACTTTTAATCTACACTATCATACTTTTTGAGCACACATGCAATTTTTGACAGATCGTACGACTGTGTATGATAGTAAATCCTGGCCTTAAACATCAACAAAAATTGGCGCATATGGAGGTAAATCAATTCACAACAGCCACTACAGAATTTAAAATATAAAGAAAAAAAGCGACTTGTACACGGAGGGCATCATTGTGCCTTATTTCTTTCATAACGAAGCAGGAGCTCGCGCTACAGTCGATGCATCATAATAAATAATTTTTGGTTTATCAAGAGAAAAGCGTTAAGTGGCCTTGTAATTGGCCTTAAAAATCGTAAGAGTTGACACCTCATTATTATTTCCTGTGAGGCTACGTGAAATCACTAGATTATGCTGAAGCTTTGTAGGCCAACAATGCTCCAAAAAGTCGCCTAAAATTGGATGTCGAGAATGTCATTGGCCAATTAAATGTTAATGCCATTCAAATAAATATTTTTGCTATTACAATTTAGGTTTTTGGGTGTTTTTTTAAATTTTTCTATCGGGGGAGAGAGCCGATGACACATTAAGAAAAATCCTTCGCTTCTTTCTTTCTATCAATATCAGCTTTAAATAAAATAATGTTTTTTTTATGAAATCAGTTATTAGTTGCCCTTAGTTTCGTTTTGAAATGCATTTAAAAAGTATAAAAACTATTTTAAAACTTTTTTAAAAAAAATTTATTGTATTTTTATTTTTTTTTCGCGAACCTAATGATTTTGTTTTTAAATTTTTGATACGAACTTATAATACTTTTAACGATTTTTTATATTTATTAAAAGTTATTTATTTTTATTTTTAATTTCTTTCTATTGTTGATTATTAAATAAAAAAATTATGAATTTATTAATTTATATAGAATTTAAATAAAATATAAAAAATAATAATTATTAAAAATAGAAATTAAAATGTTGTATTTGCAGGAACGCCTGCATTTATGAGCGAAGAATGCAACAACACATTTCGATTCTCTACGAATTTTGATTTTTTTTTAATTTCTAAAATAATTAGTTATGCAAGGAACATAATTGGAGTAAAGGACGAATTTCGATTAAGATGACAATTTCATCGGAAAAAAATTGGTTGTGTGAAGCAAAATAACGACAAAAAAAACAGCCTTTATAATTCTTCAAGCTATTTGCGAGCTGATGTAGTGACCATAAAAATAATTATACTTAAAAAATGAAACATTAACAAAAATCCAACTAAAAACAATAATTATATTCAACTATTATTTTGAACATTTTTTTAAAATTCTTTAAGAAACAAATTGAACAAGTATTTAAGTGTTATAACTTTATTTTATGAATAATTTAAAACCATAACCAATCATGGTCACACTGGATTGACTTGTTCGTCGTTTGCAGAGATCGCCGCCTATGCCGAATTCCAAGCCGAAGCCATGATTGTGTGTATTTTTATATACACCAATCTGTTTTATTTTTCGGTACAAATATTCGCCACCAAAAATTCCTGCTTTCTCCCAATGTTGTTTCTAAAATTAAACTGTTGAGTTAAATAAAAAATTAGTTTATTTATTTTTCCCAAATAATTTTTGGCTTAGTTTCTAAATTTTTATAAAGAAAAGAAAACAGGAAAAATTAGACACCAGAAGAATGTGAGGCAGCATTTTCTAGATTGCTACATTCGTTCGATAAGTTTTTATTAATTTAATTTAGAAATTAAAATAAAACGTGAACTCAAGTCAAGTTAATTAATTTATTTATTTAATTTTTTCATTTGGTAAACTTTTGTTTTTGTGGAATTAATTTCATAGCATTATTTTTTTTATCATTTTTTTGTGGAGCTCTAAAAATGTTTGGTTTTAATATAATAAATTTTCTATTTTGTTTTATGAAACTTAGTGATTTCATGAAATTTTTTTTAACAAGAAAATACTAAATGAAACTAAATATCAATGTTTCTTTCTTCTTTTGATTAACTTAATTAATGCGTCCGTCCTATTTTATAAATTTTGAATTAATCTTTAAAAACTCATAATTTTATTATCTAAGCCATTATAAAAGTAATATTAAATGCTATTTCGGATAAAAACTTCGTAGTAAAAATATTTGCATACATCACATGTAATTTTTATTAGAAACTTCAAAAATTTCATAAAAGCACCTTTTTAAACTAAATTATATATTGTATATTGAATGAATTTAAGCCAACGGTTCTCAAATGGGGGTCCGTGGACCCCTGGTGGTCCGTAGCAACCATCCAAGGGGTCCGGAAGAAGAACCGAAAAACAGTGTTTTTAAAAATAATAACAGTTTTATTTTGAACTTAGGCTTCAGAGGGGTCCGCGTAAAAAAATTAGTTTACTAGGGGTCCGTGAGCAGAAATTTGATGAGAAACCCTGATTTAAGCATTATAAATAATTTAAATCAAAACATTTTAGCAAGCGCTGACCTTGACTTAAAGATCATCCTTATAAAAAATATTAAAATATTTATTGAACTTCAAATATATTTGAACTTATTATTATAATTATTTTTTTATCTTATAGTTAAAGATTGTTAAATTCAGCCAATGAAAAAAAAAAATAAGAGCGCAATATTCGGCTATGCCGAATCTTATATACTCTACCATGTATAAAAACCCAGCTAAATAAATTAGCTCCTGTCAAAAAAAACCAATATTGGAAAAAAATTAAGTAAGAGATATAATTTTACATAAAAATGTCACTGGCTCCTAATGGGTTAAGCATTTTAATTTTTTTAGCATTTTCTGAAGCATTTCTTTAAAAGCTTTTCAATTATACTTATATTTACCATACTGACAATTAAACTTTTTTTTAGGAAATTTCAGAGGACCAAAACTCGGAAAATATTAGCGGGCACCAATTTTTCCCTTAATGTTTTTTTTTAAAGAGTTACTTCATTGTTGAAAATGATATGGAAAAATTAGCGGCAGGAGAAGTATTTCGTCCACTGTCGCGAAGGGTAGGGTTCGATACTGCTGATTTTCGAAACTATGCGTAATTAGCGTATTTAAATTTTTTCTAGCTCACTTAGCGCCTTGGCAAAGTTAGTTTTAACACTAACACGAACGGACAGACGAACATTGCTTAATCGACTTTGCCATGCATAAGAAGTCAGAATACATATACTTTATGGGGTTGGAAATGGATATTGCAGAAATCACAAACGAAACGACAAACTTAGATAAACCCTTTTTTCACTTTTTGTGCTAAATGGTATTAAAAGGTAAACAAGTTATTGTCATCTCGTAATCTTGCTTTTATGCGTCTAGTATTCGATGCAATCAAGTTAATATCACTCCTACTTAAATTACATATTTGTTTTATTTTTCTCATTCACTTTTATTCTCTATTTCTTCAGCCACTTTCGCAAACGACATATAATGTCCTGTAAATAGTCCAAGTCGGATTTCTCAAACAAACATAAGACGTTTTTAAGTAACTACATTAGGCAACTCTGGCTTCAATTTACAGTCGTGCTCTTTAATTATAAGCTTATTAGCGGTTTTTTCTAATAGCGTTGAGTAAGGTGTTGCTTTAGTTTGAAAACAAGCTTGGACACCAAAACCCACCATACGAGGGCTGCTATATATATTTCTGGCCTGGCAACACTGAGTGCTGCCAAGTGCAATCTGACATTTCCATTGGAAAGTTTATAAATTTTAAGCATAATCGTACTCAAAACGTTTTGGCGTACGACCATTATTTGTGTTGTTTACAGTGACTTGAAAAAATTAATATAAAAAAAAATGGAATTAACTCGTGAACATTTTCGTGCCATCATTTTTCACAACTTTCGACGTGGATTATCACGACAAGAGTGCATTGCTGAACTTAAATCTTTGTATGGCGATGAAGCACCATCCTATAGCACTGGAAAAAATTGGTATAATGAATTTAATCGTGGTCGAAGCTCGCTTAAAGACGAATTCCGTGAAGGTCGTCCAAAAACGGCTGTTGTGCCAGAGAACATTGATGCCGTGCGTGAACTCATAATGCAAGATCGACATGTGACATGTACCGAGAGATAGAGACATCCTTGGACATTTCTTCCACCAGCATACATTCGATACTGCATGAACACCTGGCCGTAAAAAGGGTTTGTTCTCGTTGGACCCCGCACAATTTGAAAGTCGCTCAAAAAAATGCTCGTGTCGATTGGTGCAAAGAAATGTTGCAAAAATACGATTGCGGCGCTTCAAAAGACGTTTATAAGATCGTCACAGGTGACGAATCATGGATCTATGCGTATGAACCCGAAACGAAATAACAATCGACCGTGTGGGTTTTAAAGACGGGCAAAATCCAACGAAAGTTGTTTGTGGAAGAAGCACTTCAAAGCAAATGGTCGCCTGTTTCTTCGGCAAAACTGGTCATGTGGTAACTGTTCCGCTTGAGCAACGTAGGACGATCACTTCTGAGTGGTACACTACAATTTGTTTGCCTGAAGTAATTGGAGAAATTCTAAAAACCGACAAGAGAAGACGAATCATTGTTGACCATGACAATGCGAGCTGTCACACATCAGCTCAAACCCGAGCGTTTTTGACCGGCCAAAACGTCGAATTATTGGGTCACCCGCCGTACAGTCCTGACTTGGCACCTAATAACTTCTTCTTGTTTCCGCACATCAAGAAAAAAATGCGTGGTCAACGATTTTTGTCGCCAGAAGAAACTGTTGAAGTGTTCAAAAACCATAACAATAAAACCATTTTTGATGATAAATATTCGCATTTTCACTATTAGGCCAGAAATATGTAAAGCAGCCCTTGTATACTTCAAAAACTTACATAAAATTATACTTTATCCCCTAATGAAGCCTTTTCACTGCACTAACTAATCTGTGTGTATCTCTTCAATAGTGTTATAGATTCTTTTAAATCCGAATTGATGATTTGAAATGCATACCTTCTCGTTCAGAATTATGCTCAGTTTATTAATTATAAAATTCTGTAGTTAAAAGCTTTGACAAATTTTATAAAAAGCTTTTTTCCAGAGTGGCACTAACTGTAACAGGACAATTTACGGCATTCGATATCGATCAAAATATCAATATAATTTAAATAAAAATTTTTAAGCAGCATGTTGCTGCTAGTTTCATCAATTGTACAGATATATGTTATCAATGTCAGATCTTAAATTTTATATCAATAGCAAAATAAAATAAAAAAAAAAAATGAGTGCGAACAGCTTGTAGCTCTTTCTGTTTATTATTTCTTCAGTAATTGTCTCTGCAACTGCACGAGTGGCTGTCAAGTTGCTGGCATGTAACTTTGACTCTAATTAGCACTTTAAAAATATGGTAAATCACTAAATAATTCACGTAATCTAGGGTGCTAACAAGAGTCACCGAAATAGAAATATATCATCCCGGAATTTCACTTGAGAAACTTAATTGCTGCATGGACAGCGTGACGTATATCACTGCATATACATAAAAAACGCTGTCATAAAAACCCGATAACGGACAGCAAAAATTGTCACTTCTTGACTAGCTATAGTTCGGAGGTAGTATGGTTCAACAAGGACAACAAACAACAGAATATTAATTATAATTAGAATTTTATAATTTAAGAATACATTAAAATGAGTTTTATAATTTAACTTAAAAATTTGGAAATTCCGTAAAAATATAATTTTATTAAACTAAGGAACAAATTTATGTGACGATTAATAAACAGAACAAGAAAAAAAACTTTGGTTTATGTATTGATTTCGTGTTCTAATTTGTTTAATTGGTTGTTAAATAATATTTAGATGGTATTTAAAATATACACAACCCTAAACTGTTAAGCTATTTTAGGCTTTGGGAAATTTAAATTTATAAACCTTAAACTTGTGTTAAATTTGGAACACCCTATTTATGTAAAGTTTAAAATATAAAAATTGTTTATCAAAAATTCATATCCTTAGGTTCATTAATTATTCCGTACTCTTCCCACCCCAAAAAGTAAAATAAGAGAACCTTAAGAAAAAAGGAAGCCTTTCTTCTTTTATAAATGTCAACTTCCTTTGAAAAATTAATAATAAAACGCGCGCAGGTAGTTATTTCTTAAATAAAAAATGTTTGTTTGGGGCACTGCTTTATATAAGCACCCCTTCAACAGTTGTTTTTGCGTAGCAGCCAGTATCCACTTTGCTCACTTTACTATGCGGAAAGTACCATATTACTCCAATCTTATCGAACGTTAATGGCGACGCATTCATAACGCGTAAAAAAGTGAAATTAATATCAAATATCATAGATATTATAAAATATAAGAGAGAAAATAATGTTAAAATAAAAGCAAAGTTATTTACACTTCGAAAAGAACTTACAAATTAAACGAATAAAATTGATTATTTAAGAATAAAAAATTATTCGATTAAAATTAATCGGATAATTTTTTAAGCTTAGTTTTGTCAATATTTATTATAATCATCGTCAAATATGGAAAACTAAAAATTAATTTAAATTTACTTTAAAAATATTCAAAAATATCGAATATTCATATAGACTGAGATATAGTCAAGCGTTAAGGCGAATATCGTTATTTGTTCGTAGCTTTTTGTTCAGAACTATCGAGGAGAGCTTTCGATGTGATAAAATTATTATTAAACTACTTGGAAGTAAAGTATATTTAATCAATATTCCTTAAATAATCGAATAAATGCAGTTTGTTGGGCACTGTTGAGAAGCCCATTCATAAAGAAAAAATTATATATATTAAATATACTTTTGAAAATGCAATAATTTTTTTTTTAGTCCATTAATTTATGACAGGGAAATATTTGGAGGTAATTCAGAAAACAAGAACAAAACTATATATATTAGTGTCATCATTCGAGTATATAATAAAAACAAGCTATTTCTTACTCCAAAGGACTTTTTTTCATCTACATAATAAAATTTTTTGAATATTTTAAATGGCAAAAGTTGAATAAATAAAATCAAACAGTGATAGTACAGATTTTTATGACTTCAACAAGACGGTGGTATATGTTGTTCCGAACATGAAATGTTTGTACAAACAACCACTCTTCGTCAAGGTAATTATAGGCCATTTGAATGATTATTTGCCGGCAAATCTATGTTTTTTTTTCATTATTTTCCTTTGGCATTGTTAAATTAAAATTATTCGAATAATCGATTAAGATTTTCTCGGGTATAATTTTTTTTAAAAATTTTGTTGAACTTTAGCTCATAGAATTTTTCTTATTCAGAAAGTTAATGCGTTATTTGAATAATTATTTTTTATTCAGATAAACAAACAAAAAATTCTGTTTACCTGAATAAATTAATTTTTTTTTTGTCGAGTGATCGATTATTCGAATAAATTTTTTGTTCGATTTTATAATGAGAAATGTTTAACCAAGTTGCAATTTACAGGTTTATCTTGCATTTTGAAAGAGCAATTTCGAAATTTATTTGAGTAAAAAAATGATCGTAGTATTTTTTGTTTCATACAACGAAATAAAAAAAATCTAGGAGATAAATTTAATTTTCGTTTAATGTCGCATAAGTTAGTTTAAAAGGTCAGAATATAAATGAGTTAAAATTATATTTTTATAGCTAATACCGATTACTCTATTCTAAATCTATTCCTAATCTACGTTTTAATAATGTTCGATCTCAATTAAATCAAAGGCACAAATCATGTTCCAAAAGTGATAACTATTAATTTTGCAATGGAACTGACTCGTTTTGAATCTTTCAAACTCTTCCTTAAATCTAGAGGATACTTAAATATTTCTATAGCGTGATAATTATATTAACGTTTTTTTTTACCGTTGCTTTTGTTAAAATTACAACAAGCATAACAAAAGTGGAGCTTTTGGCTTAAAATTATTTTAATGGCCACTTTGTTGCCTTTCATTTTTCCTTTTGCAACTATTAAAACTGTTTCTACTCTTCCTATTCGCCTGCAATACAAATTTTCTCTTTTGAATTTTAAATTTCCTAAATTACGCACAATTTTTAAATGGGTGTATTTTCTTCCACGTTGAGTTGTTTTTTTTATTCAAATGCTTCGTTTCATTTAAGGACGGTTTCATTTTACATTGTCTCAAATGAAGCCCTTCAAAGGGAGGTCGGCTAAATTTTTTTTTCTGAATATTTCTATTCGTTTTAAAATTTCTAATGAAAAAAAAGGGCTTCTAATTCAGGTGTTTTAGTGGGGCTTTCTTTTCCATTATGTGTTCTATGTGTGTGTGTGTGTGCGTGTTAATTCTTTTTTGTTGGCAACAACAACAACCATTACAAATACTTAAAAAATAAATGAAAAATCCTTAAAAAAAACGTGTTCATTAAAATTTTTTGTTTTGCATGAAAACAAGTACGTTTTTCATTTTGATTTGGTATGGGAGTAGCATTAATGTCCATTCAAGGCTTTCTTTTGTAAATGTATAAGCACTTTTCATTTTATACTTTTCGTTTTTTACTTAACGCCTTTAAGTGTATGCGTTAGTATTTTTTTTTTTTTTTTTTTGTATATTTTATTTATTTCGGCCAAGAAAAATGACTATGCCTTAATGAATTTTTGTGTTTGAGTAATATGAGTTTAAAGACAGTAGAACAAGAGTTCATAAATAAGGGAAAATAACTGATTAGTGGCATGAAAGTTTCCAATTTATTTTTAACAGGCAGTGCCAACGACTTAGTCCGCATGTCATTTATAATTTTCTTAATATTTAAATTAAAAAAAAAATGTGTTTGTAAATATTTGTTGTAGAGATCTGTAAACAGTGTTTAGAATATTCCATCTCTAAAAATAAATTGAGCTGCCAACTGTTTTAGTGCCATTTTCCGATAAAATTAGGTGCTTTCACATATGTACCTCTATTTTTATGAAACAAGAGGTATTCTATATTTGAACTAAGGTTCTAAGGGACCTCCACACAAAATTTTGTTCAAATCCATTCTGTAGTTTTTGCGTGATGCGAACACAAACAGACAGACAGGAACAAATTTAAAAAATAGGTGTTTTGAGTTCCATATTGGTCACCATCTACACCAACATCAAAATTTTCAAAAAATGATTAATATTATGAAATGACTTCTGTACTGTTTTACTATATATAAAGACTACAAATGGAATGGGTAAATTTACATTATTTAGATACCGCTCTTATATAACTCTTGGAGCTTTTCCAGTGCTATGCATAGCTGCGAGAAAAGATTCACTAAACTAAAATTTTAAATACTTTTTTAGATTTGTTATCAAATAAGCGGGTAAGAGAGTTTGAATACAAAAATTTAAAAAATTTTATTAATAAAACAGAAAAAACCGTATTCAAAAACGATGACATTATGAATGTAAAAATTCTGCCATAAATTTTTTTAATATTTTACTCATATAAAACTGATCTTACGAGCATTACATTCAGACATATAAAACATTCCATGTGATATTTGATCAACTGGCCACATTTTACACATATTGATCACTTTATAGAAACAGTGTAAGAAATACTTTCCTTACTCTACACATATTCAATCAATGGAATACAACTCGCTGCTTTAAAATTTTTTTGACCTCATATTGGAGAGGGTAGAAAACCATTTTGGTCATAGTAGGGTGTGCAATTCTTTTGTTGATTTAATAGCACAAAATGGGATAAATTAAATTTATAATTTAATACAGCATAGAAACTATTTTCGTAACTGTATGTTTCACTGTTCTCTAAGTGCCCCCAAAAATAACATTTCGCGAAAGTGTTTTTAAAGAAAAAAACATAAATAAGAAAAAAAATTTGTTGAACATTTTTTAATGGATGCCACTCTATGAGAAAATAATTTTTATTTTTTTCTACATTATTCTTTCATTTTTTTGCTTATCTTACTAACCCAAAGAAATAAGAAAAAAAAAAAAAAACGTAAATAAGAAGAATGCAAAGGAGGGATTTAAGACAAAATACAATAAAAAGATGGTCAAGCATGAGTACATTGTCAAGAAACATTAAAACTTATTTTTCATACATTTTTCATGTTTTAAATACAAAACTAAACATTACGTTCTCTTCTTGTTCTTTGTATGAAAGATTTCTTTTGGCGACTAAAGAGGTTCACAAGCAGTTTACTGCGAGAGTTGCTTATCTTCTATTAATGGATTTATTTTTTAAAATTTTTTATATCTAATGATTGTGTAAATATAAAAAAAAATTTTAACATTAAATAAAATACTTTCCAGAGCTCCTCCTTTTATGAAGACATGTTAATAATTATTTTTATTCTTAATGGAATAAACTCTAGCATTGTTTGAGAAAACTTGGTTTTAAAAAAGGCATGGAACTTTTAAAGAACATGTGAAGGAAGTGATATTAAAACCACACTTCCCCGAAGTGATCTGGGGCAAACCCAGACAACTCGTACAGTTCACAAAAAACTTAGATTCATGTCTTAGACTACCGCGTTTAAAGAACGAAATCCGTTTATTACAAATATCTTAGTATTTTATCTAGACTCCAAGCTATCGTGGAGACAGAACTCTCAATAAAGAGTCAAGAAGCCTATAGTGGCCTACTACAGCTGGCATACCTTTCGGTGAAGGTATGACAACAGTAGTATATTAATTGGCGGAAAAACTCTGATTAACTTAAAGGTTGCAAGATGTTCCATTCAAAATAGAGACTTAGACAGCTGTATAACGTCTAATTTTAACATATCCATCTCAGGTGTGGTAGAGTTCAGAGATCTACATGCATTGACATTTCTATTGCGTCTAGATCTCATCTTTCAGAGTTGCCGAATACTATGCTGCACTTTCGATTATGGTGACTTTCATATAAATTCGCTAACTTCCTTTAGTGTAGGGAGACTTTAAGCTTTTCAAGATTGGAGATACATGGTCACGCTGGAGTAATGAGTATTTTGCTCTGATCCTGAACCAACTTTCTGACTGTTACATTTCCTTACACGAATTTTGAAAGAGTGTTTGATAGAAAGTGACTGTATTTCAAGAGGGATCTTAAGTTAGCTGTGATTACGGAATTGGTCTTTTTTCGGATAAACTTGGCATAAATGTCTCAAACCGCATTCCAAATAAATGTTACATATTTCAAAATGAGGTATTTGCTACACGAGAGAAGACATGTAGACTACTTTGTGAGAGGGAACATAAGCATCTTTGTCGACAGATTGGCGGACTTCTATCGTTCTACTTTCATACTCTACATTTATACTATCGGCAAGTGTAAGACATTGCTGTCAACGCTTTGTCGGCTTTCTGTCATAATTTAACTAAGAGTCTAATGTGGTATGAATGGCTGGAAGAGTTAGCTTGAACGGAATCCGCCTTGAATATCTCTAACTGTAGGGACGATTAAAAATAGTATCCTTAGAAACGTTCTGAAGCTTAAAAACCGAGATCGGAAATATAAATCGTTTTAGACTTTCTTTCAATGTTCAATATGGCAGCTGTAACAAATGCCAAAATTTGCCAACTACAAAATGGCTGATAGTGATGAGATTTTTGGAGCCGAGCTTGGCGATCTTCTTGGCTGCTATAGTTAAAGTGGTAAACACGTTGACTACAAACTTGGTTGTCCAGGGTTCAACCCCTGCGGCAATCAAAAAATAAAAATGTTTTTTTCTGTTTAAAGGTATTAATACATATTCAGAATTAACATAAAAACGTGCAGCCTCCTTCGTCGGTACTTCTTCATAGCATATTCGCCGGCGAAGTAAAATAACTAACTCTTTATTTCTCTCCTATCACCACCTGTCTTGTCTCTCATTTATCCTCTACCTAAATATTGTAGCAAGGTTACCAAAATAACTAAATAGGTAATAATTCCTGAAGTGCTATAAATTGGATCTTGTTAGTATTAAAATGGGGTTTTTGCGAAACTACAAAGAAAGCCTATCAACCAAAAATTTAGCTCGGTGTTCATTTTATACTTAATTTATATTGCCGCCATGTCATCTCTTAGACATTTTCTAACAATACAGCTATTCCGTCATGAATTATTAAGAGGTCGATACAAAAACAATCTCAAGTGAACAACTTTTCTTTTTGTGCTTGCAGCCGAAATTAAAAAAATTCTTTAATGTTCTAAAAGGAAATAAACAAAAAACGCATTAAAATTCCTTCTAAATGTTAATGTAATGACCATAATAATTAATCAAAACAATGTTTCAGTAACAGTTTAAATATTAAGCCTCCATTGCCAATACTTTCTTATATTTCTTTTTTCCTTTTAAAAACTTTCAATTTATTAACGCCATATTTTTACCCCAAAAATTATAAAAATGTAAAAAAACAGAAAAACTTTATTTACCTTTGTTTAAAATTTTCCCAGCTTCTATTTATAATAAAAGAAAAATTAAAACAAACAGGAAAAATGACACTTTTTTGACAAAGTCCATACTTTTTTCAAAGACTGATTACTGATAATGTTTGTCAAGGCAAAATGTAATTGTTAAAAAACTGAGTTTTCTGTGTATCTCCTCTTTATTCCATTTATTATTTTTTTTAATATTCATGGTGCGGTCTTTAAAAAAAAAGTTACAGGCGAAAGTTTTCTTTTTGTTTTTCTTGGCCAGTAGGTCGTAATTGGCTTTGTAAGAGATTAAAAAGTTTTTGCATCCAAATGGAGTTAAAAGATAAGAACGAGCAAACGTTTTAATGATATTAAACACTAAGCTATTAAGTAGTAGTCAGAGAGCAGTATAACACACACAATCAAACCACAATATCATAATGATATGAAGGTGAAACTTTCAAATGGTGCGTTTAAAAGAAAAAAGCGACTGTCTGTATATTTACGCAAAAATTAATTTTTTATAATAAATTATTATAGGAAATCAGGGTAGGGCAGTGTATACATAGGAACAACGGGTGTGTTGCCTACATGACTGTGCTGGCAGATTTGCGCTCTTTTAAATAACATTTTGCACGAGTGTATTAAATTTCCATTGAAATAAGAGAGCACACGATCTGAAAATATCTGACCCAATTATTGATTTGATATGATATTTTAAAGTGGCCTATTTGTGCTTTAAGCTTGTTTCCATAATTTGTTGTTTTTCGGAGCAGTGTTTTTTTTCTCATCAGTACTGAACTGTTAATTTAGTTTGAGCATTTTTTTTTTTTTACTAAATTTTTTTTTCAAAACTCATCCTTTTTTGATTTTAACTTTTTTCCTATAAAATTGGTGATTTTTTGTGATTTAACCGATTTTTCAAGTTATTTAATAAAAATTTAACACTATTGGCAGAAAAATATGTATTACGTTTTAATTGTAAGAATTTCGGGCATCAATACTCAATTAAGTCCAGTTAGAGCAAAGTAACGGAAGAAGATTTACAACCGTTAAGTATCAACTTTCTGTTGTTCGATGCAAAAAATCTCTCCCACTGCGATATTTTAATATGGTATTAACTGTGGAGTTTGAAAAAATTTCCAGCTTTTTTATGTGAATTATTATTGTACGGTTTCGGCTTTAGTTATTCGAGCGCTTGGGTTTTTGTGGATTATATTTGGGACAGTACCTTTTTACTTAATTTTTTAATATCACATCGGCTTTTGAACCGTTTTACAAGGTAAAAGTTAGCAATCTTTGTTAGGTGTAGAGTTACTGGCCATTGAGTTTATGCTGATTTAATTTGTATCTGGGTCAGTTATGCTTCTATGTGGCTTTTCAAAGTTCACCTGCGTCTGTAAAGACTTTAAAGGTATTTAACTTTCAAATATGACATATTTTTTCGAAAAGGAGAGTGCATGAATATATGCGCGTTGTGAATGTTTATACGAACATGTTTGCTCTATTTTTGGAATCATTTTTCAAATGAGATTTATGGTATCTGTATATTTTTTGAAGGCTTTTGTGTATATTATGAAAAGCTGCAGACTGTTGAGGTTAAGACGGTAGCTCATATTGTGTGTGATTATCCGTCACTGGCTTTTTAAATGTGGATGTCATGAGGTTTTAAGCCCTACAGAAAGAAGGGCGACAGTCGGAAGTCACTAAAGTCAAGAACAAAGGCTGATGGTAGCACATGACTTAATTTGGCTAGGGTTGGCGCACATTGCATTGAATCGAAAAAGGACTTACTTAGAAAGAGGTCTGCCTCGATATCCCCGCCCACCTACATTAATATTTGTGGAAAACTGGAAATATAAAAATTTCGCAGTGAATATGATAACTTTTTATATTTATACAAATAGCTTAAATGCTACCAAGGCAGTTAAAATATTTTTTAGTCAGTTTAGCTCGATAATTTTCATCTACCAACTTTAATTAATGACGTACGCAAAGTGAGGTTTACCTGTGTTTTTTTTAACTTTATATGTGAAAAAAAAGTCTCTGAGAGTCAAATCTAGGAATTAAGGTGGGATGGCAACGTGTTAAAACTTAAACTGAAAGTTAAATTTGCGGTCGACTGTTCTATTTTTTTTTTTATTTTTGGAAAAAGGATGGCAATTTTTTATTTTTTCAGTTAAACGACCCACTATTTATACAATATTCTTGATTTGTTAGTTCTTATGTTTCTAGTTTCTTGCAGAATACAGTTCTAGGGATATCACACAAAATCTTAGCCATAATCCTAACAGTTAATTTTTGTATACTTGCTTTTCTTGGTGCAAAGGATTCACTAGATTGTGTGTTGTTTTATCTTTAATTATTCAGGTTGCTAATTAAGGAGACTTTTTAAGTTCCAGTTAGTTTTAAAAAGCATTAAAATTGATCAAAAAATTATTAAAAAGATGTCAAGTTCTTTAAAAAAAATTATGATTAGAATATTGTAACTTAACTTGAACCTTTTAAAAATTACACACACACACATTCTACCTTAATAGACTTTTAAAATTTCTTTTTATTTCGCAAATTTAAATGTCAAAATAAGAAAAATCTTGAGATGACAAAAAATATAAACCCTTGACCATTATTATCCTTCAAAAAGAAAACGCAAGAATACAGATGTATTGTTATGACAGCCACCATAAGGATTTAAGATTGAATAAAATCAATATATAAAAACTATAATTATATTTAAGGTTTTTTCTTCTTCTTCTTTTTTTAAGAATAACAACAATAACTAGAATAATATTTGCAAATTTTATACCAAGCAGGGATAAAAAGGTATTTTTTTATTTATTCCTGTTAAAGCGCAAAAAAGATTTTCACAAACATCAAAAATAAGATCCTGAAGATTAAAAAAGGAATAAAAATAAAATCAAATTCATTCAGGCCTTAAGTGTTGTGTTGTTATGATTGTCCTGTTTATTTCTTCATTGTTAACCTTGATTTGAAAAATAT
This sequence comes from Cistogaster globosa, assembly GCA_937654795.1. Classification (NCBI taxonomy): domain Eukaryota; kingdom Metazoa; phylum Arthropoda; class Insecta; order Diptera; family Tachinidae; genus Cistogaster; species Cistogaster globosa. Next base: position 20,851,898 of record OW569407.1, read on the forward strand.
TGCCAAAAATTTAAAATACAATCAATTGAAAATGTTGTTTAAAATAGAAATTTGCATGAGAAATGATATCACGCACACACATGCACATATACGTTTTTTGTAGGATAATAACACGGTAGCAATCAAATGGGGTGTCCCTTCTCTTAGGCCTTAAAGTTTATTCTCATACATGCATGAACATAATCCCATAAGAATGATGATTGTCTAAATACAATTTAGTCCCTTGTTGACCCTTAAATTTGTTTTTTTTTTTTTTGGTTCCTTAAAATCCTTCTTATTCTCACCAGTCCTTTGTTGGGTGTTTGCTTGCATTTTGGGTAAACCAAAGGACAAACACTTTCACTAGTGTGTTTGTCCTCATACGTGTGTGTGAATGTTTATGTTGGTGTGGTTATGACAAGCATGTTTGCATATGTGTTTCTATGTAAATTAAATTTTTTTTAAATGATTTTTTGATGTCTTAATAATGATAAGAAGTGTTAAATTGTTTACTCCCCTTAAAAAATAAAAAATAAATCGCAAAATTAAATTTATAAAAAAATCTCCATAGCAATTGTTGTTACCTACAGTAAGAAAGGATCTAAAATTTTTTTTTTGTTTACTTTTTTTTGAAGAAAAAAGTGACTTTTACTCGTATAAAAAAAATTTTGGTGACAAAAAAAGTAGATTGATTTTTTTATCTCAGTTTATTTAGACATTTTTATGTAAAATATTAATTTGTTTACTTGCCCGTGAAGAGATAATAATTGAAAATAAATGATTTGAATGTAGGGATAATCCTTAGAAGGAAAAATTTAAATTTTTGACTTTAGTTTTATACAAATTTACTTTTAATAATTTGAAAGGTATAAAGTTTGCCAGGTACTAGTAGTTTTACATAAAGTAAAATGATACTATTTTTACCTAAGAAATAGGACAGCACTGTCTTGAATGCTTTGTCTTTTTTGCCTATATGATGGCTGCTTGTTGCCGACCGGCCCATCTCAATCAACGTGACAAAGAATCATATTTATTTATTTCTTTGAATGAAATTTTGTTTATTGTTGTAATTTCGATTCATATGTGAATTTTAGTTTTTTTTTTTGTGTAAAATTCACATTCTTGTCTGAATTTTGTTTTCTTTAGATAATCAATTTTTTTTATAAAAAATGCTTTATATTCATTCGGTATAAGTTTACGTATAATTTAATTTCCAAGTGCACACACAAACCGTAGCCAACTTAGGCTGATTTCTATTTTTCTTAACTACAAAAAAAGATTAGTGCTGCCAATACAATAAATGCATGAAATGGTGGTTTTAAAAAAGCAATACATTAAATATCGCTATTAAAAACGCGAAAAACTATTATAGTGGCACCATTGAAAAATAATAATCATCTGTTCATTTGTTTACACTTTTCGTTTACTTTTTATTTGGCGCATTTTTTAAGTTGTTTTGCTTAACTTTAATACATATGTCAACACAGATGTTTATTTGTTGTAGTTAGTGGTCGGTAGTCGTTAAAAGAATTAAGTAGCTGGCGACTTGGCTATTTTTGTAGCCAGCTACTTTTGTAGTCGGTAGTCGATGGTCGGTAGCCTTTGATTGTGTTTATAGCATAATAAATATAAATCAAAGGCGATTAGCTAATATCCCCGACCGACTTTAATTGAAAGTAAAAAGCCGCCGCTTCTTTTATCAGATAAACCGCATTTTTTATTTACTCTCTTGTTATTAAGTGTAAAAATATTGTCTTGTGCTGTTTGCATATGTAAGTTGTAAAAAGATAATTTTAATGACTTATTTTCAAAGCGATCTTTCCAGTTTTATTCTACTAGTAATTTCATGTTTTAATACATATTTTTGATTATAACACCGTATCCATGAGGTATCACTGGAAAATTTTAAAATATATTGTCAGTTAATACTAGGGATGCAAACGATACCGATCCTAATATAACGGCGATACTTCTGGTTTTTCGATAAATCGATATCGGCGATATTTTACTGTCGAAACGCCGATACTTCTTATATTTTTCCTTAGACTTTTTTTTAACAAAATATTCAATTTTCAACTGTCTTTTTTGCATGACAACTATGAGAAATATTAAAAGCAAAACAAAAAATTCAAATGAGTTCTGTCGCATCTGAGAGACTATTTTCTATTGCAGGTCTGCTTCAAACGGATTGAAGAAATCGTCTATCTCCGCAAAATTCGAGAACACTTTATTTTTTTAAACAAAACTCTTATTAATATCAATTTTAAATATTAATATTTTGCAATGTTTTTTTTTTAATTTAAATTTAATTTCAACATGATCTCAAATTAAATTTGTTGTCTTTAAAATCTTATTATTATCTATTTTAAATCTTAAGCCAATCTAAACTGAATGCCATCCTTTATTTTGTAAAATTATAAATATTGCAGACGTTTTGTAGTTTGAAAATTTGAATTTTAGAAACTGAAATGTATTGAAAATTTTGATGATTTGACTGGCTCATTAATAAACACTGTTATTTTGTATAATAGAAGAATTACTCTACTTGAGTTTTGTTAATTTTTAATTGAGCTCATTTTCAATATGCGTATCGGTATCGGCGATATTTATTTTTGATTATCGGTATCGGATTGGCGAAATGGCGTATCGTTACATCCTTAAGTTTATACCTAAATCGACATTAACCGCATGTTTTTACTTAACCGCCGCCATTATCATTTACTATCGGCCTCGTTCTCTGTCAGCTGTAACAAATGTAAAAATATTTTCTTCGTTGATTCATTTTTATGCTATAAACACAATCAAAGGCTACCGACCATCGACTACCGACTACAAAAGTAGCTGACTACAAAAATAGCCAAGTCGCCAGTACTTAATTCTTTTAACGACTACCGACCGCTAACTACAAAAAATAAACATCTGTTTTGACATATGCATTAAAGTTAAGCAAAACAACAACAAAAACCAAAAAATTAGCCAAATAATAGGTAAATGAAAAATGTAAACAAATGAACAGATGAATATTATTTTTCAATGGTGCCACTATAATAGTTTTTCGCGTTTTTAATAGCGGTATTTAATGTAAGCACTAATCTGTTTTTTGTGGTCAAGAAAAATAGAAATAAGCCTAAGTTGGCTACGGGCTACAAGAGTAGCCGTGGAGTCGGTAGTCGTGTAGCGGCTAAAATAATTATTCTCATAAGCACACATGTATTCTATTTTTGACATCTTGTAGTCGATGGTCGGTGGACTTGATTGTGTTTATAGCATTAAATTGTTCATAGGTTCCATAGCTTTATGCGTTTCGCAATGTTTTATGAATAGAAATAAATGCAGATTAATTTAAAATTCTTGCACGCGCTACATGTAACAATATCGCAACTCATTAATTTATTTAACATTCATTTGTTTCATTAACAACCTGTTGGAAGTGAAATAAGTTGTTGGATTACATAATATTTGTACAAATTTTACTGGTATTTTCTTTGTTTATATTTACTTCAATACTTACAATATCTTAATATGTATATATATATATATATATATATATATTTATATTTACTAACATGTTTACGTACACATATTAGTAATGAAGTTTGTTTAATATTTTTTTATTGCGGTAATTTTATATTTTTGAAAGTTTAACAATAGAATCATCAACATTGTGAGTATATTTCACTTAGAATAGAACATTAAATTTGCAATAGTTTTTGAGTTTAATAATTATATATAATTATATATACTATCTATTTCCGCTGCGCCTTGCTACCCCAAAGGGAATACTCATACTATTACCACTCCTAGAATGCAGCCAGTTTTTATTTGCACACGAATATGCAATTTTAAGACCAGTCCCCACTCTTTAGGTAAGTGACAACAACGTTTAACTGTATATGGGATGTACCACGCCCACTGTCCCAATTAAAATCGGTATTCCAGAGTCTTCTGAATAAGGAAGTTTTTGGTAAAAAAATTTAGGACTCTACGTGTCATAATTTTCTAGATACATAATGATAATTTCACTTTGTATGGCAAGTGCCACGCCTACAAAAACTTATATAATGTAGTTATATAGCTAGTATACAATATCCGTTTCCAACTTCATAAATATGCATAAGCTGACTTTTAAAATGTATTAATACAAAGTTTGTATGCAGTTTTACTGCGGTATTCAGATCTTGTACATATACAAAGTTAAAAAACAAAGCATTAATTTAGAAACTGTTGCGCTAGTTGCTCGGTTGCAGCGTTTCTAATACTTATCTGATCCATACTTATCTTATCCATTTGAAATGGTATGCATTGTAAACATTTATTAGCACGGCATTTCGAAACACAATTCATTGTTCGAATACAAGGTAACTGACGTTTTGGAAGTCAGCCATATTTTGAGTCCTTATGCATAGCGACCGTGGTAGTGTTGAAATCAACTTTACCAGGGCACTAGAAAGGCTAGAGAAAATTTAAATAGGCCAATCGATTAGACATAGGAATTGAAGGAATTGCTATTGAAAATAAACAAGATCGGTCCATTTCCCTCGAGGCAGTGGGCATAACACCACGCCTGCCTCTAATTTTTTCATATCATTTGGAACAATGAAGTAAGTCCAATAAAAAAAAAAAACGAATATATGGGGAAACAGAGAAGTAAAATAACTGGCTCTCTCCCATATTTTCAGAGTTATGGGCCTCTAAAATTTTCATACAAAGTTGGATTGCCAATATGGTCAATATAAGCATTCGATTTCAAGGCTTTAAAGAGATCTTTCAGGAACTACTAAAATTTTTAAAAAATGCTTAACCCATTAAGAGCCGATGATATTTTTATATAAAATTATATTTTTTAATCCTCTGTCAATGGAATATTGCTTTTTTTGATAGGATCTACTTCAATAAACTAGATTTACATACATGATGAAGGGTATACAAGACTTGGCACAGCCGAATAAAGCACTCTTAATTGTTTTTCGGTTCAAAATGCTGAAAATATATATGAAGCCTTTAATAGAATACTCTGTAAGATGTAAGACAATAGACTTCAACTTATTTTTCTATACCTCAAAATCACACTTCATTTTAGATTTTCATACCTCAAAAGCTTTATGTTGCACCGCTCTAGCGCCATCTGCCCTTTACGTTGACATCTTTGCATTTACTTCGCAAAAAAACCCATTACCATTCATTTTGCGGTCGGCTCGAATCTTTTTAGCGCTATTGTTTTTTTAATGTAGAATTTTTAAAAATATTTGAATTCTTCAAAGGAACTTAATGAGTTTATGTTAAGTAAATTTGTATTTTATGTTAATATTGTTAATTGATGGCTCTTGATGCTATCTTTTTTGGTTTTTGCAAAACTACGGTAATTAAAAAAAATTGTTGCATTTTTAGATTTAGAATTCAACTCCAAAGAAACGACTTACAGCTCGCTTGCTTAAAATTTTATTAGGGATTATCATGCTTTGTTGTGACTTAAATCTCAAATCATCTCTGTTATAGAAATATGCTGAAATTTATATTTTTCTTAATTCCTATTTTATAAGTCGCTAATTTGCACTAAAAAAATATTTAATATTTCCATTATCTTCGAAAGTATTTTTTGTCTTATCCAATCGACCAACTAGACTCTTCATTAATCACTCAAGAAATTTTTTGCTTACATTTCAAACCTTGCGCCAAGCCAGGTACTGAAAAAAACTTAAATAAACAAAATTAACAAAATTGCTTAAAAATCGAGTACGGGGTAGATTAATTATAAAAAAAAAACTCAGCACAAACACAAAGGTAATTTAAAACCAACTTAATTCAAAATTAAACAAAAAATTTGAAATAAAACAATAAATAAAAAAATTTCATCCTGTGACAGCACGCGTACATCATTTATTTTCAACAGTTTTTTGTGAAATTTTTTTTTCAAATAATTTTTATAACAGCTTTTTTTAAGTTGAAAAACTGGATTTTTTTTTTAAATAAAAAACACGTTTCTTAAAAAAAGTTCATTAAAATAATTAAATTATTATAAAAACCATCAGCAGCTTAACTTAATGAGCAGAGTTTTTATAAGTTTTTTTTTTATAAACTTCAGCTGAGAACGTTTTTCTGGGTGTGTGTTGATGATACAATTTTTTAGAAGATTTTTTTTTTATAAAAACAAAATAAAAAAATGTGGGAAAGTTGTCCACAGTTTTATGGCAGGGTTAAGCTTAAGGGTTATTTTTTTAATATTTAAATTTTACATTTTGTTCATAAGTTTTTTTTCCTAATGTTAACAGCTGTAAAATAAAAACAACTTTGACATTTTTTTCTTCTCATATATGAAAAAAAAAAATTAATTTAGTGAGAACGACTTCCATATGAGACAACATAAGCGTGTTACGCTCTTTGTAAAGTAATTATGATCGTTATATCCACTTTTTGCGATTTTAGTATTTTTTAGCCAAAATTGGGCATTTTTTTATTTTAAAAGGCGTCACATATCACATCCCGAGAAACAATTCAGTATCTGCTTTTCTTGATAATATATTCCATGGCTTCGCTGATCTTTCAATTCGACTATAGAGTCTATTATCATAAAACTGGAAACAATAAAGAAAATTTCTCCCTTTGAATAATCAGAATTGCTTTAAAAAGTTCGGCGCCACCTAAAAATTAAAGAGAGCAGGGCTCTGACATAGAAGTCGCTTTATTAACTCTACCTTGCTTCTGTAGCTGCTGCGATAGTGATTTCCTTTTATTCACAGCCTATATCTGTGCCATCTAAACAGACAGTGCCCTGTCAAAACGGTCATGGTAAGGAAACATTCGATCTACTCAACGACAGTAGAGTGCTGTACCTTCCCCAGTTCAGGCAAGGTCATGTGAGCCTGCAGTGTTTACAGTCCATAAATAGTGACTAACACAAAATTCTTAAAGGGACTTCTTGCACTTAAGAGGAGCTTACCAGTTCCCCTAAATAAAAATTTTGCTTTAAAGGAAAGACCACAGACAGACATAAGTTTTTTATTTTGGGGCTTATGTTTTACTCATTGTAAATTACAGATGTAGAAACAATCAATTTAAAGGACCATAAAAAGTTCACTCCTTAAATGAAACAACTAAAAAGGTCTTTCTCCAGGGTTGCCTTGCTCTGGTTGCGTAATTAAAATTGTTATAGAATTTCTTAACGCTTTAATAAAATTCCAATCGATATTTGAAAACTCACATAAGTTTTATTTAAATTTAAATATTTAAACAGGTCCTCCCCTAAATTGTCTAACATTTAATTTAAATTCATTTAATTTTACATACACACGCACACACACATACACATTTTATAACCAACGCGAATAATTGTACAGAAATTCATTTAAATTAGAAAAGTGGAACACATTTACAGCTGTGTACCAAAGTCATACGCATTTAAAAAATTTTTTTGTGGGGTGTCATTTTTTTTCCTTCTATTGCTTGTGTATACACCTTAACTCTTATAAAATATTAACCCAGTCGCTCGTGCTTTTTATCATTCATCCTTTAGAAAAAAATATTTTAAGGATGGCACAAAACAATGAGCAGCATAAAAAATGCTTTTTTTCTTTGGGATACAGATTTTTTTGTTTTTTTTTTTTTTTGCATAAATTAAAGTGCTGCTGACATTAAATAATTTAACTAAAAGCAAAATATACAGAAAGCAGAGTAATATTGATCGCCGTTGTTTGTGTTTATAATTGGAAAAATTTTTAGAGAGGCACAGCTTAAGGTAAAAGACGAATTAGATGTCCTCTTCTTACGTCTTATTTTGTTTAAATAAACGTTTAATTCATGCTTTAACACACTTTACGTGAATATAATAATTTCTTAAACGTTCTTTACATTAATAATAATTTCCTAAGTATAGAAATAGTTCGTCTGTTTATGACAATGAGCGTCTTTCAGGCCCTACTCAATGTTTATAATAATTGTTTATTTTTAAGATATAAAACTTTAAATAGCGCATATCGGAATATTTATTCCGTCAGTGCACATCAGTCTTTGGCATCTATTTCGAAAAACAAATTTAAAAAAAAAATTAAAAATTTGTCTCTGTTTATACGGAAAGTTATTTCAACATTAAGGCCGTAAGTTAAAAATGATTTGGATATAATGAACAACTTTTAAGTTGAACAACTTTTGAAAAGTGATTTAAATAGTCAGCTTTTATAGCTTATCATATATTCTGAGAAAATTTTAGGGAAATAAATATTTATTAAATTTTTATAAACTGGAGAAAATGCAAACGTTTGACACATTATAAACATTTTTATCGCGATTTCGATGAATTTATTCAAAAGCATTGAATGGACGCTTAAGCACGAATTCTTACAAAAATTTTGTAATATAAAGCAAAACAAAAAAAAAATAAATAAATAATAATAATGATGGTACAAAAATATTTAAGATATGAATTGATAATGCTTTTAATTTGCTGACTTAGCAAGGACTCATTGTAGAAAAATTAGTTTTGCAATGTCATTGTAAAGACTTATCGATATGTCAAAAACTAGGTAACACAAATATATCTAACGCAAAAAATTATCGAAGACGTAATTCTTACTTTTTTAGTTTTAATTTACCAGATGAAAACAGAGAACTGAAACAAAAGTGAAATTTAAATCGTAATATGCTCTTAAAAAACAAAGGTTGAAGAGATTTAAAACTTTTTAGATAATCGATTTTGGTACTTTTTTAATACAAGCCTTTTTTTCTTTTATATGGAATGGATTATACGAGTATTTTAAGTTGTAAAATCGGAAAACAAAAAATTATTTGGCACTTTTTGTAACTTTAAGTGGGACTTTTAACTGCCTGTTATAACTAGTATAGGAAGGAGTTTAAAAATAGGCAAAAACAATTGGGAGAAAATTGAAATTTCAAAGGCTATAGTTTAACGGAAAAAATTATTGCGTTTTCAGGATTTATCAATCAAAAATTAATAAAAAAGTGTGCAAAAATTCATAGTTTAATTTCAACATAAACACTGTAAATCAAGGCTAAAAAAAAAAATAAAGGAAACAATTTAGAAAACAAAGAAACTTACAAATAAATTAATTTCTAAAAATTTTTAAGAAAGCAAAATAATTTAAAAAAAAGGCATTCTAGTGGCACATAATGCAACATTTTCTGGATCGATACATTCGTCATTAGCTACTTCGAATCTATCTACCTCCACTTGTGTACGTTGTTGAAATCATCTAAGTAATCTTATAACTCAGAATATGAGGAGTATTCATAATCAATCATTATTAATTAGCTTAGACGAAGTCCACACACAGCCCAAAGCTTTTTTCCTATTGATTTCTTCTGCAAATAAAATCATAAAAAATTAAAAATTAAATTGCACGCAAGGCACAGCGCGCATTCATAACAATCAGTATAAACAGATATATTAATATGCACAAAAATCAATTTCATTAATTATATGAAATTTTCACAGCTGGTTACCTGTGATCCAGTAGGCATGGAACTTACCCTTTTAGTTTTTTGATGAAATCAGGAGTTGAACTGGAATATTACAGAGAGCAAAACAAAGAAATGCTTTGAGTTGCATGTGGACTTCGTCTAACCAAGTTAATATCGATTAGTTCGTTAAAATCATGATGTTTATAATGTACACAACCTAAGGTAGATAGATGCGAAGAATACTGATGAAGAATGTAGTGATTCAAAAAATGCTGCATTACATACTGCTGGTATCTAGTTTTTCTTCTTTTCTTTGAAAAACGTCCGCATGCACTTAAAAATAATTTTTCTTTCTAAAAATTTTTCGAAATTAATATAAAAAATGAACTTGAGCCGAAAATCAATTTCATTTCATCTTATATCATGTATCTTGAAAACTTAAGTAGTTGAAGCCTTAAAATTTTGAATAATTTGGCAAACATCCGAATTATAGAACTTAAATCTTGAACTTTTTTTTACAAAAAACAGGCTAGATTGGAACTGTGGGCGTGGTAAGTCTCATTAAAAGTGAGAAGTTATTTTTTTATAAAGAAGCTAAGCGCACCATGTATTAATTAATTTTATTTTTTTAAAGAGTAGCAGCACTTCAGGCAACAAAGCCTATTTAATTAGTGTGTAACCGTGCTACAGTCATTAGGAAAGGGATAGCGGAGAGAAAAGAACAGGCGGTGAAAGTATAGCTAATTTATTAAATATTTTACTTCGCCGGCGAATATGCTATGAAGAAGTACCGACGAAGGAGGCTGCATGTTTTAATGTAAAATTTTCGGTGATAGAAAAAATACTTTTTTTCTTTTTACTGAGTTAAAATTTATTATTTTTTATCAAAATAGTTTGTTCAGATTTTGCTAGTTTTAATACTTTCAATTAAAAAGGTTTTTATTCGCACTTTCCATGTTTACAGTTTTGTACTACTAACTAAGGATCCAAAACTTTGGTGTTAACTACATATTAGAAATTTAATAACGTTTTATAATGAACTTTATACTAATCAAAACGCGGCTTGAAAATGATGTATTTAAATCGAAAGCGCTCGCCAATCGTACCAAATTAACAGCCAGTGGCGACTGTCTTCACCGAAAGGTATGACAACAGATCTTTTTACCTTAAACTTAAGCAAAAATGTGTTTCTATAGTGACTTACATTTTCTGAGAATATTAAAACGTATATATTTCATTAAGTTTTCGTGTTAAAAATGCGACTTTTAAATAATAATTACGTATAATTGTTTATTTAGTGTATTAAAGGGTTTTTTTAAAATGATAATGCTTTAAAACCATTTTAGGATTAGTCAATGATTATGACTTTATTTTCTAACTAATTTTTATTGAAACGTTTGTACCATTAGTGAAAATAATGGCAATGTTAAAAAGTCATATGCATTATTTATCATTCAGTGCCAATGAAACTGGCCATGGTGCATGACCAATATTCAGATTCACAGAGATCTTAGGGTTCCTCTCATTAAAGATGAAATTAACAGGTTTAGCTCTCGATACATAGATCGACTAAGTAACCACTGTAACGTCTTAGCAATTTCTTTATTAGAAGAGACAGAAAAGATTAAAAGACTTAAAAGGTTTCAGACTTAAAAGGTTTGGATTTGCCTTACAGGAAATAAATAAATAAAATTCTAAAATATAAATTTTACAAAAATTTCCCTTTTAGTTCAATTCTTTTTATTTAAATCTTAATATATGTAAATATCATTGTAAATAAAAAATTTTAAGATAGATTTATTAGGCTTGCTGAAGCTTAATTACGTATGTTAAGTACTTTTACATAATCAAATTTACTAAATAATGTAAAATAGATTGTGAATAAAACTGTTGAAAAAAAAATAAAAAATAATGCAAAAAGTTTATATTTCCCATTTTGCGACCTCAGACATTGCGCGCACAAAAATTGCAGAATATCCAAGTTCAAACGTGGTAAAATTAAAAAAATTAATTAAAGAAATTTATTTCCTGCAGATGAATATTACAAATTAAAATTCAAGCGGTCGAAACAATGGATATGGGTACGGCTTCAATTAAATACAAACATTTTCTGCGTAAAAAATTCATGGAGCAATTCTTTTTGTTTAAAAATTTTTAACCCAAGAATAGAGCACATCAACACACAGTTTTCCCAAAAATATTTGTGTTACAAAAACTGTAACTAACTGAGTATACTTATGCTTTTGAAGTAAAATATTTTTCTACATCTAATAAATATAAAATCTCCTGGATGATGTCAAAAACTCTCTTGTGTGATATTTAACAGCACTGATGAAGTTTCACGTTTTGAGAGAAGCACTATGAAACAAAAACCCTTGGCGTGTGCTAAGCACATGTGCTTTGGTTTAGTGCTTTCTTACTTCAAAAAGAGTTAAGTATTTATTCCTCTTTTTTTTAATATTTAACATACAAAATTAAACATAAATGTGAGTGTGTTTTTGTTAAAAATCCATAAATTAAAAGAAGCTGGTATGCAAATTTTTTTGTTTTCGAAAAAAAACCCAGGGGTATCAGTAGCAATTAGACAATGTGTAACCCAAACTACACACGCGTCACCCTAAGTTTTTTTTTCCAAGCAGTTAAAAACTCACATACACACACACACACACACACACACACCCAAAAATCCTTTACCTCTGGGTGAGTTTATTTTTCTTGTAAATTTAAGGGTGTCGTTTTTTGCTTGATATTCTTTCGTGGATGTTATCATGACTAAAGTGCGAGTGTGCCTGGAAAGGGTTTAATATTACACAACACGTACGTAAAGTATAAGAAAATTTGCATTTTTTTATTTTAATTCAAACAATAGAACACCTTTGTTTCTCTGTCTGTAACTCTTTTTTATTTTATTCTTTTGTTTAGATTAACAGTTTTTTTTTTGTTGTTTTGAAAATTCCAAAATTATGGGTAACATATCAATTTTAGTTTTGTTGTTATTGCAATGCACCGGATACAACTGCTGCGTATAAAGCTGCATTTAATTCATCACATATAATTTTTGTCTGTGTTGATTTTAAATAGAAAAAGGTTTTTAGCGTAATTACATTTGCATATCGTAGAATTAACATTTGCATAAGTGTGGAGAGCCGAAACCTGAAAAAGAGTTGTTGTTTCTTTTGTCATAGATAGCACTAATAAAAATTAACTATTTTATTCTGGAGAAAGCCAATATTCAGACAGTAAAGTAAGAACAAGGTGTTTTAGTAACTATTTTTTATTTATGTTTCGAAAAAAAAAATCAAAAAGATTGATTGTACCCGGAAATAATTATTTAAATTGGTTTTTATTTCCAGCTGCTTGAAAATATTTCTTTGCCAGAAGTTATTTCTTTCAAATAAAAATTAATTTTAAGTTAATGTTATTGTTATAATTGCGAAAAGATCTACTGAGATTAAATATTTATAAGAGAAGGAGACGGCTAATTTGTAAACAAACATAATTTCAATTTTATAATTTCCATGACAGAAAACGCCAGAGACGCTCTTTGATTGCACGGAAGGTTCTAAGAGAGCGGCAAGAGTGGGCGGTAGTGTCTATTAAGTGGGGTTTGGAGGCAGAAATTTTTGCTACCAAGAAGGCTGCTAATTGACTAAAGTACTAAAGAGTATTTGGCAGAAACATTCGTTTTTTGTACATAACACAAAGACTAGTCCAGGCGTGCCGGACATCCTTATTCTTGACTAGTTTTGCTGCCTATTCAATAAACACTCTATGTTGAAGGCGTAGACACATCAATTAAATTGCCTAGGTTTTCGGTTGCGCAGCTGAACTTCTTTTTTGTCTTACATAAGGCAATTTTATGTCCTCTTTTTTTAAGCGGGCAAGGTCTACCGAGGAACGGAGTTGCTCCAATGCTAGGATTATATTATCACAGTTGGATTTCGGCAGAACAATAAATATCATAAGACTGAGGAAGGTACAACTATGCGACGTGGTAGCTTTAGTCATTGTAGACACTGTAAATTTGGAAACCATGTCTGGGGGATGGGGCTTTATTTCAATAATAAGGGCACAATTTGTCAAGCTGAGAGCTTCTGTGATAAGCTGAAAAGTCGGTATCTACAATTCCAACATCTCTCTAGAATTACCAAAATGTTGAAAGGGAAGTAAGGTAGTATCAGACCTTTATATGAAACAGAAGGTGAATAAAATACAAACTCCGACTTTTGGAACCACAGTTGGGCCGCAAACTCTATCTCAGCCTGTCAGAATATCCCGTTAGCTTTTAAAATTTTTGTCTCTCCTTGTGCTGTCCTCTTTTACAATTACTTGCAGGAAAGCTTATTTTTTGCATTTGAGTCAGGTTAGGTTATCATTTAAGGTAGCAGGAATACAGAAGGGTGGCTCACTAGGGCCTACACTTAACACGTTTAAAAGTAAAAAGGTAGAGAAATATAGCAATATAATAGATAAGCAAAGCTAGAACCGAATAAACTGATAAAACTTTACCAACTCCGCAGATTACAAAGACCCGGATAGAGGAATAGAAAGGGGAGAAGTTATATGCAGGTATGCCTACTCTCCTGGCGTTCCCGAGAAACCTGCAGAGGCTAGTAATTGTGACCACACTGTCCTTTAAATATTTACGTTGGAAAGCCAACAGATAATATTATTGTAAACTTTACAACGACTCAAGAGTTAAATATTTAATAATTTATAAAATAGATTAGTGTTGAAAATAACTTGGAAATGCCACAGTTATGTTAGAAACGCAACTGGTACGAACAACAAATTTATAGTCGCGAATATTCACCGTCAAAAATAAAACATATCGGTGTAATTCAAAATGAACACATTATTTATTCTTTTATTTTGCAATATTTTGCCACACCGTTGTGTAGCATCTTCAGGAAACAAAATTATAAAAAATTGAATTTTTCAAGAACAAAAATGAATTCAATATTCAATAAACAACATTTTTACTTAAAAACTGACGTAGTGCTTGAACAATTAGAAGATAAAATTAATTATAAAGGTCAAAAAAGCTACAATAGTACATTTAAAAATGAACACAGTCATGAACAAACTGTACACAGTGTATTTATAACGCTGGCGAACGATGAAGAAATTAATACAATGTGACCATGTTTAGATTAGATTCAACGTTGAAGTATTTTGGTAAAAAAAGGTTATATTACTTAAACAATTTATTTATTATTTTATTTTTTAGCACCTGAAATAAATGTAGTAATTATTAGTTAAATATAAATATTATTTTTGGTTGTCTTCTTGTTAATGTTTTATTTTTAATTAGAATTTTTTAATATGGTCACCTTATCACAAAAATAGCAAAAACTTTATAGATTATATCAGCTATATTTTTTCTTCTATTTTGTGCTTTCTGCGATAAATTTATATATCGAACTTTTGCCGAAAATTTTGGCTTGTTCGGCGAAATTCGTCGTTCGCGCCATTTGTGTTCCCAGCAGTAAGATTTTTCTTTTAAAAATGCAAAACAGAACTGCAAAATTTTATTAACGCATTCATTTTTTTAGTTTTTTTTTGCGTTGAAATAATTTTTTTTGTATTTTTGTGGTTGCAGTAATCTTTTTATGTGATCAATCTGAATTATCAATTGTTTTAGAAACATTTTAAACAAAAAATAAAGAAAAAGCTTTCCCTTGTGTAAATTATGTGTTTAAAAACAAATATATATTTTCTGTTCGGCCATTTGACCTTTACCTGTTTGAAAACTTTTAATTAAAAACAAAAAAGAAAAAAAAAATACAAAAATCTATACTATTGGCCTTTAACTCCGTGACAACCATTGAAATATTTTATTTAGCGACCATTTTATGTTCTTAATTAACTGCAGGAGCCAGACAAATATTTAACCCTTTCGCTCTATTCTTGACCAATGATGTGCCAACTAAAACCTGTTTTAAAAAATCAACATAAACAAAAAAAAAGCAAAAACAAAAACAAAAATAAAAAAGTTAATAAGAAGTCTATTATCGGCCACACTACCCTTTAGAGACTGGTTACAGTTTTGGAGCAACCACCATCATATAATCATGCTCATCAACATTAGCGTCACAACGAAATAAACAATAAGAGCCAGTATCCGTGGCAAAAAGCAGCATCATCATAAAAATTATTGCAGAAAAAAAACTTGAAATATACAATGAATGTAAATTAGTTAAAATTAAAAACAAGAGAGAGAAAAATAAGCCGACCGACCACTTTTACAACATCATGATGATAAAAAAGAGAAAAACAAAAACTCACACAAAACAAATAAAAAAAAAACTTAATAATAAAGGACAATGATTATTTTGTGGAATGAATGAATGAATGAATGGCTACAGCAATTACAAAAAACAAGGCTGTGCGCCATTGTTTTAAAATGTTTATGGACGCTACAAACATTCAAACCAACTAACACCACCATCATCATTATTTCTGGTCCTGCCACTTGTACATTTAAAACAGTTGATTGCTTCGTTGAAGAAACCCTTTTGATAAGCAAGACGCAGAATAAAATTCATTTCTTTATCATTTATTTTTTATCAACATTTAAAAGTGCTTACGATGTTGTCCACAAACGACCTTTACGAGTTGACACAGTGAAAAGAGGCAAAGCAAGAAAACAAACAACAGTTTTTTTTTTTGGTTATTGTCAATGCCTTTGGTTTCTTTATACTTTAATTACACGGTTCGTATGACTCTGTGGATTAAGGAAAGGAGTTGTTTACAAAAATTATACTTCAAAATTATACACTTGGAAAAATAATTTTTAGAAAACAAAAAAGAAAAAAATGTTATATGAAGGATAATTTAAATTAGCTGCAATTTTTACAGTAAAGTGTTGCCAATGTAAAAAGATAATTGACTTATGCAGCATAAGCAACTATTGTCGGGTTATTGGATAACCTTCATTAATCATTTTTGTACATAAAATATTTTTAGTAGTAATAGTAATCAATATGTCTGTCTGTTTGTGTTCGCATCACGTAAAAACTGCTGGAAGTATTTGAATAAAATTTTGTGTGGAAATCCTTTAGAACTTTGGTTCAAATATAGAATACTTTTTGTTTCGTAAAAATAAGTTATTTTGTAGAGAAAATAAAGGTACAAATGTGAAGTCACCCAATTTTATCGAAATAATATAGTACTAAAACAGTTGTCAGCATATTTCATTTTTATAGATGGAAAGTTGTTAACACTGTCTACAATAAATATTTAAAAATAAATTTTTCTACATTTGGATATTAAGAAAATTATAAATGACACGCGGACGAAGTCTCGGGCACTGCTAGTAAATAATAAAACAACAACAATTGAACGTATGATTTTTAATACCGCTGTCAATATGCTGTTTTATGTAACAATAGCGATCAACTTATTTAAAAAATTTTAATGAAAAGTACTCAGTTTTGTAAAATATTTTTCTACAAATCTTTCAGACGAGTTGATCGCTTGTGTTACATAAACAGCACATAACTGTCGGATAAAATTTGACTTAACGTTTTTCTTCTTTATAAAAATCGGACTTAATATAAAAAAACTTGAAGTCTATAAACCAAATAAAAGCCCCAATTGTAATTTTCTTTCTAACTTAAAGAATTGGCAATGATGCAGGAACTTCCTGGCTATAGGAAAGAAACAGCGCGTAGTATAGCAGTGAAGAAATATTTTGAAAATAAATCAGGAATTTCTAAACGTTCGGGTCGGTTCTGTTCAAGTCTAAGTTTAGGGTTTAAGCTTTCGAAAACTGTCAAGGGTGGCGCAACGTAATTAACAAAATCTCAGCTTTGTAAATTTTTTGTTTTTTATCATTGAGCTTTTCCTCTTATTTGTTTTGATTAGTTTTTCAGTTTTAGAGCAGCCACCGAAAGGGTATTTAAATCCAACGAAAGTATGTTCTTTGCATTCAAAACTTCTGATTTTTTCAAGTAGTAGCCGAGTTTCTTGGAAAAAAATCTACAATTTTTTTTCGTAATTTAGTTAGCTTCCAATGAAAATTGCAAAACTATTAACACAAGTTTCAATCCAATATTTATTCTTAATAAGAAAATAAATAATTTCTAAAATAAAATTTCTAAAAATGTCAAGTCTCACAAACATTTTTTTATGACTCCGATGCTTTACTTCTGCTTTGCTTGCACATCTCCTAATAAATTTAAAAGGCCCAAATTCAAATATGAAATTGTTTATGTTTTTTGCCCCAGTGTACAGTGAGCTGTAATCAAACACTTATTTTTACCTACTTTTAGGGCAGTTTTAGCTTGTGCTCGATTTCCAAAATTAGAACCCATGAAATTTTTTACTACTTAACTTACTTACAGAAAAGTGACATTTCGCATTTATATTTCGTGTCTGTTGGATCTATTCTCGATAGTTTAGTGGTTCTCACGGCGGTTTCTTTTGCGTTTTTGGCTCCACTCTAACACACCGTGGGTGTTATTAGAACAAAGTGCGATACATGAGTTTATCATAACTCTTATTAAGCTTGTATTATATTTAGCGCATGTAACAGTACATAAGCATGCAACACATCCTTAATGTTACTCTTTAAAAACCCCTAACCAATAACAATTACGGAAATAGTTACCCCTGCGGGCCACTGGCTGCTGCGTTACCAGTTGTTTTCATAAATCACTGGTCTGGTAAAAATTTGAGTTATCTGCACAGACGACTGGTGCCATCTTATACCCAAGAAGGGAGGTGCTAAAGTTCACAAAGGCAACATGCCACTAGAGGTGCTGTTAGAAAAGACTTTTCTACCCACAAGGGGACTGGATTTTGATCTCTAATAGGCATATTTTTTTGCACCCACCAACCTTTCTTCGATGCTATTTAACATCTAATTGTCAATATGTTAGTAATAGAGCTCAAGCAGCCTAAAAACAAAAGACGAAAAAAAATTCTGTTACATTTGTTGTCCAAAAATCAGAAAAAGTGTTAGAAAACAGCAGGATTCGACAAAAATGTACCTAAACGAAATAAGGCACGACTCGGTTGCTTTATATTTCATTCGGCTAAAAAACAAAGATTTAGACTGAACAAACACAAGTTTGGCAGGAACAAACCACTTACTTATTGTTAATAATAAGAGCAATGATAACGATTACATGGACTGACTAAACAGCTTTTAATCAAGATCCAGAAATTTATAAATTACAGCTGCACTGGACCTTGTCATGAGGTAAAACATCGACAAATGTAGTGTATTTTGAAAAATAAAGTAAAACTTTTGGTTTGAGTTCTTGCAAAAATATATTTTTTTAAACAATTTTAATTCTAATAATATAATAAAATTAATTAAAATTTACTGCAAAAATATTTTCTCAGTGCCTTAAATTGTAGGCTTTCTTCTGCTCCTACAGCTTTAAATAAAATTTAAATAAAAAAAAAAATATGAAAAATATGGCGTTGATGACCGTGTTCAACAAATAAAACGAATTAAAATTCCAATCTTCTATTATCAAAACATTTTCCATTATTACGACAAAACTCGGAAAAAAATAGCAAAGTAACAACAACAACAACAACAACATTAGTAAAATTATAATATCAAGCGAGTTTTTAACATGCTCCCACTCCGCTATTACAATGAGCGAGTGTCATTAGGCAAAGCGAGTTAAACATTCTTTAGTTAGGTCACATTTTCTATTACTCCCTTCCTCCCCGTTTGCATTTTATTACAACAACATTAATGTCAGTGGCATATTTAAGAAGGAATACATTCTGTGACATTAATTATTTGTCAGGAATTTTTTCGCTGCTCTAAGATGTAAAGAAAAGAAAACCAAGTGAAATAAAATTCTTTTAGATTGTGTTTTAACATGACTTTGACTGGAAACCCCTATCCTTAACACTAACACAACTTCAAGAGCAAAAACCTTGGTTAAAGTAAAGATTAAAAAAAACATTTCGTTTTTATTTATTTTCAGGAAATTGTCCATAGTCAACCATTCTTCATTGCAATCAAATAATCTTTAAATGATTTTTAAATTTTTTTATGTGAGTACAATAAAAGTGACATGAAGTAACATTGATTTGAGATGTATGTGAAGGTGTTATCTAATCTTGCTAATGAGATTTTATTTTTTATATTAAACGCAAAAGGTTTGTACTCGTACTGGTATTTTATTTACAAAAACTGTAATTCAGTTTAATTTCGTTTTTAATTCTTTTTAGTTAATTAATGAAAGAAAGAGAAGTGTTGTTAACAGAGCCAATAGAGTTTTACACGATCTTAACTGTTTAATAAAGCAAAAGCTTTAAGAGAAATGACGATATTAAGACAAAGTTAATATCTAAAATGAAGACTCATTATAAAGTAGTCTAAAAAGTCCTAACCTTTTCTTATACCGACCCTAAGCTGCTGTTAAAAATATTTTGTTAAGGTGCATCCACAATTTCAAAAGTTTTGAAACAAAACGATTAAAATGAAAGTCACATAAGGCTTTGATTGGTTTGGCTAAACTTTATCGGCACAGAAAAATCGTCTCATTATTAGAATCAAATTGTTTCGAACAAAAGTCAACAGTTATAGCTGAACTAAATATCAATATCACTGTTTTTAAGTTTATTTTTATTATTTTTTCATGGGGTTTAGCATACAATCAATAAAAAAATGAAAATTTTGTTTTCTTTAATTCATTCATAGTCACGCACCGTGTTAAAAGGAGTGTGAGTGGTTGGTGTGTTTCAACAAAAAGGATAATTTTATTTTCATATACTTTCAGAAAAAATATTTATATAAGTAATTTTAAGCGATTATTAATTGAATTAGTTTTTATTTTGTTTGATAAAAAGAAGAAAGTTTTCATTAAGAAATAAATTCCAAAGTAGAAAAAAACAATGGAAAATATAAAGAAGTTGCCCAAATATAATTTTTTTTTTAAATTGTATCCAAGCCGGGTTGGTATAAGACTATTACCGTAATAAACGCTTATGTAATTAAATGTCATAGCAACTCGGAATTGTAATTTAGGTAAAAAAGGTCGACGTTGCATTAACAAGGATAACATAGAGTTGCTTTCAAATTTGATTATTTCCATAGTTTTTTAAACTCCTTTTTAAGCGTTCCATACCGAAAATGTAAAAACGTAATCCAATTGTTTTCGTTACAATGCCTGTCCCTCTGTCACTACACCACATCTCAGTTGATCACGATTTCTTATAGGCAGACTCTTAAAACTTCTACACAAGATGTATATTAGCTGCTATAATAGCACATATAAACAATTAAAGGGTGTTTAGAACTTAAAATTCCAACTCACATTTGGCATGTTTATTTTATATCGTATCCTAAAAATAACATATGTAACTGACATATTTATCTCGATTATCAGATGTAATTTTGAATCTAAAGTAAGGAAACTAACAGAGATACAAGCCTTCCAATGTTACCCTAAACAACATCCATCTATTTTTTGAAAGTGCCTAAGAATTAGTAAACATTATTGGAATAAACAAATTATCGATTTATAAAGGAAAACAAATTAAACAAAAATTTTACACATGCAGCTCACACATTTGGACTTTCTATACTCACTTTCCTGCACCATAGAATTTGATCACTATCAAATCACTTAAGCTTTGCCCGGCTATACTTTGATCTTCTTCTATGTTCTTTGTTCGATATAAAATCTTTTTTTCTGTTTATTTCCAGTGACTTTTAAAATTTTGACTTTAAATTATAAAATGTGAACAAATAAAAAACTAAAATTAGTTTTAGCGGTTAAGGCGCGATGTTTTAAAGCGCATAAAAATTGCTTATTTTTTCATACAAAAGCGATTTGTAAGTATTTTTTTTTTTAATATTTTCAAATATCCTGACGATAATTTAATGAAAAAAATTAAAAATTTTTTGACTGCCGAATACATAAGTTGCTTTAATGATTGGTTATATCGATAGCATGTGTTCAACATTAACTGTTAGTGCACCGGTGCAACCGGGCTTGTGTCTTCAATTACACTACACATTTAGACTTAGACACCTGCATTGCATAATTACCGGCGACCTTAAAAAAAAGAGTTTTATATTTTTATTTTTGCAGTTTGCAATGTTTTCTTAATATCATTTTCTTCTTATCTCTATTTAATTTTGTTTGATACTTTAAAAGATAACGGCAGAGCAGTAGACACATGCCTGGCTGGTGTCAAAGAAGAGATGTAATCTTCATGAAAACAAATAAAACCAGAACAATACGAGCACAAAGACAAAAAAATTCGTAATGAAATCTGAGTAGAATAATGAGTGTTTTTTCTTTTTTATAAAAGGAAGTTTTTTACGCTTGCTTCAGATATTTTTAATAATATAAAAACTAACATTGTGCTCAACTATATATTTTATAAAAAAATACTTTGTGATCAACTATATTTAAAAAAACTAGCTTTGTGATCAACTACCCATCTTGTAAAAATATTAATTTGTGATCAACTGTATATTTTATTAAAAATTTACTTTTACATATAAAATTTTATTTGAAAACTTCAAACCTATTTGTCTGAGAAAATAAACATGAATTATAGTCAACTAAATACTTAAGAAGAAATTAACTTTATATTTAATAAAATACTAACTTTGCAATCAAAAATATATATTTAAAAGACTAATTTTAAGAACAGCTGTTTGTGTTATAAAAAGCTTTCTTTGTAATCAGCTATATGTTTTATAAAAAACATATTTTATAATCAACTATAAATTTTAGAAAAATTAACTTTGTAATCCACTAAATTTTTTGTAAAAACGGAACTTTGTGATCAACTATATATTTTACAACTAATTAACTTTGTGATCAACTTTAAATTTTATCAAATAATAACTTTGTATACAGCTATATATTTATAAAAGACTAATTGTAAGAACAGTTATATGTTTTATAAAAATACTAACTTTATGGAGAACAATACATTTTATAAAAAATGAACTTTGTGTTCAATTATATATTATATAAAAACGAATTTTGTGATTTACTATATATTTTACGATTAAATTTATTATCAGCTATATATTTTGTAAAAATCTTACTTGTGATCAACTATACATTTTATAAAAACGAACTTTGTGATCAACTATATATTTTATGAAAAACGAACCTTGCGATCAACTACATATTTTAAAATTAATTAACTTTGTGAAAAATAATATATTTTATAATTAATTTACTTTGTGATCAACTATATTAAAAAAAAAAATTTAATTAAAAATTTTAAAATCTCTTTATAGCTTTAAATATAAGGAATTTTAAGATCTGTGATTTCAAAATTTGTGATCACTCAAATATTTTATAAGAAATCAACTTTCATATGAAAATTTGCTATGCGTTTTTCTTTTACTGTGTAAAATAATACAGGACCTGAGATGGACGTTAAGTAGATGGCCAATTTAATGGGTTGCGAATTATTTAATTAAAGGGTTCAGATAGCCTTTACGCTAAACAATAAGTTAGTGGCAATGACGCAAATATTGCTAATGACTTCTTCAACTTCGAAGCCTATTGACGTTCTGAATAGTTTTTGGCGAACAATAAAATCACCGGGTGTCCGCCGGGATTGTATACTACTTTGTTTTGCCGCCATTTTGCTAAACATTAGTCTTAAAAATTCATATTTGGCAGTCGTGAAGAATACACATGGCAAAAAAAAATTTTTAATAATTATTAGCGCTTTGTTGGCAAATTAGTTAAATAACTTTCTTTCTATATAAAATAAAAATTCTCTTATTCTCTTGAGTTCCAGTTTTTTGACCTGTACTTGATCTTAGTTGCTGAAGTTGAAACAATGATTTTGTGTTGTTATGTACACGAAAAAATTTTACACCCATTAAAGGTTTGGTTTGTTTTTAAACTGAAACCTAATTGAACTCTTAATTGCATCAATTTTATATATAATAGCAGAGCCCACGACTTCGTCCGCATTCCATTTATAATTTTGTTTAAATTGAAATTTAGAAAAATACCTTTTATAGATTTTTTGTAGAGTTCTGTAAACTATCTTAAGCATTTGTTATCTACAAAAATGAATTGTGAAAACAGCTGTGCTAGAACGTCTACGTTCTCTACAAGTCTACAAGGTGACTTTTTTACAAAAAAGAAAAAAAAAAGAATTCTAAATTTGAACCAAATCTCTAAAGCACCTTCCCACAAAATTTTATTCAAATCCAGCCAGCAGTTTTTACGTAATGCAAACACAGACACACGGACAGACAGACAACATAAAAATTTTCAAAAAATATTTCATGTTCAGAAATGACCTTGTTACTGTTTTATTATATGTTTAGATTGAAAAATAAATAAAATAAAAGATATTCTAATTAAATAATTAATTGAATTAATTATTTGTTTAATTAAAAACGAAGAAGATAAAATACAAACCAATTTTCAAATTTTTTAAATAATTGAAGCATTACTTTTTTATGCTCAAAGTTATGCAATGTAAGGTCTAATAAAACAATCAATTAAATAATTGTAACAATTAAAAATTTTGTTAAAATTCAATATCAAAACTATTATTGGGATTTTTCCATTTCCATTAAAAAATTTCATTGGCATTGTTTGATGTATTGATAATGAACAAAATTCAACTACCAGTCCGTGGTAATGATTTTATTACAATTATGTTTTCTAATAGTTGTG
The DNA here is from genome assembly GCA_937654795.1 of Cistogaster globosa. Lineage (NCBI taxonomy): Eukaryota > Metazoa > Arthropoda > Insecta > Diptera > Tachinidae > Cistogaster > Cistogaster globosa. The sequence continues at coordinate 20,875,939 of OW569407.1, forward strand.
CAATTTCAATAAAGATTGTTTTCTATAAAAAATTAATTTATGATAACAGGACCTACAAAAATAAATGTTCATAAGACTTTATTTTAAAATTTTAATACTAACATAAGAGCTATAAGTACTTATTACTTACACGAAGACAAAAATATGTTGCTGCAGTGTCTTATTTTCCTAAGAATTTTAAAAAATGTCACAAAAAATTTGTTCATAAAAAAGTCATTTTAAAATAATGCTGTATTATACTATACGAGTATAGTGATTATTTATAATGATATTGTTCTCTAACTAATTATTTATTGGTGAAACTAATAGTAAGGATTAAGTTCATGATCCTTATTTATCATTCAATGCTAAAAAAATTTTCAATTAATTATTCCATTTAATTAATTACTTGCACCTATTCCGAAAACAAATAAAACCTTTAATATGTGAAAAAAGTTTTCTATGTATCATCATAAATATTTGTATTCATATTAATAACATTTTCTATTTTTAATCGTATTAATAAATTATTATATCATTTAACAGTGATTTTGCATTAGGCCTTATTCACTCGCATGTAGTTGTGCATAATAAAATAAAAAGACAAACGTCTTCATTCTTATAAAATTTTAATAAACTATGAAAATTAAGCCAAGATAAATATATGAAGGAAAAAAATGACAGCTGATGGGACCAAACATATACTAAATGTATGAAAACGACATCATCAGACTGTTTCCATTTAGTAATGCACTACGTACCCTATATTATGGTATTATAAATTAAGTTGATGTGTGAAAAGCTCAGTCAAATACAAATAAATTGAACACATTATCTGACTCAAAGGACTACACCTTTTTCGTTGTTTTAAAATAAGGTTTTCTCCACACAAATATTTTGTACGAGCATTTAAAAACATGTATCGGAGGTATGATAGATCTTTATTATTTTATTTTTGAGAAAAATTTCGTGCAAAATTAGTGTTCATGCGCTTGTGTTAAATAGTGGGCTGAAAAGGTATTGATAGTAAATAAGTTAGAGTGCTATATTCGACTATGCCGAATATTTTATACCCTTCACCATCTATGCAAGTCCTGTTAAGTGAAGTAACTCCAATCGATAAAGCAAATTTTGGAGTCACAGAGAATTAAAAAATAAGACAAAAAACACAAACAACATTAAGTACGATATATAATTTTACATAAAAATGCTGTCGGCTCTTAATGGGTTATGCGTTTTTAAAAAAAAATTTTATATTTCTTTAAAGATCCCTTCAAAAGCTTTAAAATGATACGCATATTGATATATAAAAAAAAAGTTAAAAATTTCAGAGACCCATAACTCGGTATAAATGGGCGAGTGCCATTTTTTCTCATATTTTTTTCTTATTTTTTAGTTCTCTATCGCCTCATTTATTTTTTTTTTTATTGGAGCTACTTCATTGTTCCAAACGATGATAAAAAATTAAAGGTAGGCGTGATGTGTTGCCTGCTGCCTCAAAGGACATGGACTGATTATGCTGATTTTTAATAGCACCTCTTTCGACACTATGCCTGATCGCTTGGCGTATTAATTTTTTTTCTAGCTGATCTAGTGCCTCGGCGAACTTGATTTCAACTCTAACATGGACGGACAGAAGGTCATTGCTCAATCGACTTCGCTATGCAAAATTGAAATGTCAATCGATATCTATCGCCGATCGATGAGTCCAGAACAATAACAACTTCTGAAATATAGTCCGGTTACTCCTCAGGGACGCTTATTATTAGTGTAAGGTAAAATACCAATATCGACACTTGACAAAATAATGAATGTAATGAAAAATTTGAAACATTGGCCCATTTGATCAAAGGTGTCCTTAATGAAGTCTTTATAAATGCAAGAGCAAAGTGGCAAACAAAAAGTCAATATCAGCAACGTCTAGACTCTCTATTGCTCATTTTTCATCGTTACCAGACAAAGAGCTTTCAGCCCTACTACAGACTTAAAGAAAATCAACTTATGATAACTGACATAGCCGGTGCTCTAGTTGATGGTTGTGGATAATCTCGAAAGGTTTTGCGATTTACAGTATCCATATACTCAATCAAGATACCCCTAAGAGGCCACCTTTGCAAGTAATAAAATGTTGTATCATTACTTTTAGCTTAAAAGACTTTAATGCTGCAGAATTTTGTGATAGCCACTTAAATCAAGCGCCGAAAGTGTGTTGATAGGCAAAAAAAATTAATTTTTATTATTTTATTATTAAAAGCCAACTTAAGCCGTCGCTGCTGTTAAATCTGTTTGGCCCAGACCACTCGATAGGGGTTAGTCTAAGCCGACTTAAATCTAAGATTATTATTTTATTCAACATTTTTTATTCATATTCTTTAATCTAATGATAATGAAGATGTTGTGTTTACGTGTTTTAAACGCCTAAAAGTACATTAACAAATTTATTTGTTTTTTTATTTCTGCTTGTCATTCTTGTTGGCCTCATGTAAGTTGTTTTTTTTTTTTTTTTGTTTAACCGTAACATATATGAGTGTTAAATGTCTTAAGACATTCTTCTTTCTTGTATTTAATATTTTACAAGGAATGCGACCAAGTTACATATTCGATTTCATGGCGGGGGAAGGGGGATATAAAAAGAGATTTTCTTTTAGATTTTAGTTCTATTTAATTGCATTAGTTTGGCTTTTTGTTGTTATTGCTTTGTTATAATATATACATACGTTAAATGATATTTGAGGGGGCAAAACCAAAGAGGCACATTTAAATCATAAAAAGTCACATGACATAAAATAACAATGGTAACGTATTGTCGCTTCTTCAACAAAATGAAAGGTAAGTCATGTAATTTGTTTGCCTTTACTATGTCTGACATTTACACCCAATCGACTGTTACTGATGAAGATGTTTTTATTTTTATTTTTACACTTTGACAACTGACTTTTATTTTGACTGTCAAATATTTGTTATGGCGTTTGTGTTCGTATATCGTATATTCTTATTTTAAATAGATTGGCTGTTTGTCATGGTAGAGTGGGGTTGAGGATGGAGTTAGTATAACTAGATGGATATTTATTGTTAGTGAGAGTAGTGTCATTTCAATGTTTTTTTACGACATTTTTATTAAAGTCAAACAAAATAAAATAGTTCAGCATTTGTAATAAATAGAATTTTTCTTGATTATTCATAAAATTATATGTATGTGAAAAAAAATGATCATCATATAAAAAAGCTTTTTACTTTTTACTAGTACAATTAGGCACATTTTCAAAAAAATTTTATATTGCATATTGTTAGGAACACTGAAAAAATTGTAATTTAACTTATGCAACCCTGTTGTGAAAAAGGAAGAATTTCGCCGAACACGTTAAATTCGTCGGCTAAAATTCGTTGCGTAATTTGGTCGTAAGAAGCGCAATAACAATAAAAAAAACACAGTTTTTAAAATTTCTAAAGTTCATTTTTGTTTGTGTTAATAGGGTGACCATATAAAAAAAGTGAATAGTTAAAAAATTAAACATTTACAAAAAACACAACTAGAAAAAATATTTACATTTAACTAATAACTTTTTCAATGAATTTGAAGCTCAACATGGTCACATTGTACCGATTTGTTTGTCGTTCGTCGGTGAAAGAGTTATTAACTAATCGCCGCGTATGACAAACATCAACCAATGTCCTGGTTGCATGGGTTTAAATTTTCACAAATATTTTTTATTTTTTGCGACAAATTTTTACGTCCTTAAAATTGTATCACAATTCTTAAATAATCTTTTAAAATTTTGGTTTTGGAAAGAAAAAGGAGAATACATTTTTACACTGTCGGACAAAATAAAATATAAAATATATGAATACTTGTAAGTTTTTTTTTTCAAAAAGAGAAGTACCATTGTTGGCAATAATGCTTGTTTAGTTATTTTCGTAACCGTGCTACATTCTTAAACAGAAAAAAACTTTTTTATATTTGGTTGCCGCAGGGATTGAACACTGGTCAACCAGGTTTGTAGCCAACGTGTTTACCACTTCGACTACAGCAGCCTCTTGTAAGTTCCTAAAATACAATTGAAAAAAAATTAAGGAAATAAATAAATTTTCATTTATTTGTTAAAATATTATAAAACAAAGAAAAACACAACTAAAGAATAATATTCAACTTCATATTTTTAAAAATACGATACAAAATTAATATTTTATGCGACAAAATTTAAGTTATTTTTATTTAAACTTACAATACGCAGTTTGCTTATATTTTGTTGCACCATCTTTATTTATAATAACCACTCTAAGATGTTTTCAGCTTGGATTTTATCCCAAAAACTTTAGGATTGGTTTTGAATCAGGGCTTTGAGCAGGCCAATCTAATTTTTCGATATTATTTGCTTCAAAAAATTTCTTTGCCACCCTGCTTGTAGGTTTGGGATCATTATCTTGTTGAAAGATAAAATCCCCCAAGCCCATTTTCTCAGCACTACTGTCAAGGTTTTCTAGCAAAATGCTAACATAGTGCTCTCCAGTAATTTTGGAATCTATTCTTACTAGTGATCCAGCTCCCGCTGTTGAGAAACAGCTCTAAACCATTAGATTTCTGCCACTATGTTTCACCGTATGAATAATATATTTCGATTTAAGATTTTCTGTTGGGCGAAACCAAACAGGCTGTCGAAGTTTTGTATTTTTTAATTCAAATTTGGACTCATCAGACCAAATCACTCTATTCGAAAATGATTCTGGCATTATGACATATTTTCTAGCAGAATCCAATCGTTTTTTACATAAGCCGTACGTAACAAAGGGTTTTTTCTTCGCAAAGGAACTTCTCAATCGGCTTTGATTAAGCCTTCGTTGCACGTTGTGGGTTGAGATATTTTGTTTTAGCTTCTCTTTAATCTTTCTAACAGAACTAATTGTATATTTTTTTACCTAGGATTGCGATGTGTAGATTATCATTTGTTGATGTTTTACATTTTTTATCGCATACACTTTTCAAACTTTTATAGGAATTTCGTTTTTTAGATGTCTTAAATATTTTTCTTGCTCCAGGTATTGAAATATTATATTTTTTGGACAAGTTTTTATATATCATACCATTTTTGCGATCTTTTTTCCAATAGATCTTTCACATATTTTGACAATGGTTTCATATCGACTTTCTGTAGATATCTTTCTAATTGGGTTAAAGTACGTACCTGTATTGTTCCAATAATATATTCCTGGACCCTAAGTGACTTAAATGAATTTGCCTTTTATTTTTTATCAAAAAATACTAAGAAAAGAAAATAAAGTTAAACGTTTCAATAATTGTTTTAAGTATAACAATCACGAGCTTATTTTAATAATTTTTTTATTTTAATTTTAAATAGCAGCACAGTGAAGAAATAATTAAAAAGTACAGCTTTTGTACTTTATTTTGTCCGGCAGTGTATATGAGCAACTCTTGTGTTTATAGTGGCACTACGTATTTGTCCCATTAATACCTTTCATATTAATACTCAATACCATTTCGTCTCAGATTAGTCAGCCACTGGTACTACTTCACATGTTAAGGGGATGTTTTGACACTTCGATCATCACAGTGACGAACAGTAGATGCCCGGTTAATTATTCATCGAACTAAACAACTATTTTTTAACCGAGGATCGTTGTTACTTGAGTTCAAAACTAAACTAACTAATTAATTAAAATCATTTGTGTAAATAAGAATTTGCAGGACTTTGATCCTTGTACATACTTATATGGCCTCAGTCCCTATTTCCAACAGGGTTCGTGGTCTTAAGTCAAAGTTTTAAAAATCTTACTAAAACTTCAAATTTTTAAATGATGTTGAATCGCCTCCTATAATGAAACGTTCTTCTACCTACATTTCAAACTATTTGGCAGCGCAGTTTTAAAGGTAAAATTCCAGTCTTGCGTTAATTTCGAGTCAACTTTTAATATAATATAAAGCTTAAATTGGTTTGCAAATTGTATTTAATATAAGAATTTTTGAAGATTTCACAGCTAAGACGGTTACCAAACCATCACATGCCTTTTAATTCATTTTCAAGAAACTGAAAACTTCAAATTCTTTTCAAGATATCGATTAAATAAATAAAAGGATATTTCTGATAAATATTTTTTTCTAATGCCTTTTGTGTGATGAACACACACGTAAATAAATAAACCTTTCAAAATATTTTACGTTAATCTTAATATCAAGTAACTGTTTTTACACTGACATATAAAATGACACAGTGCTTTGGAAATATTTTGGGTGATTGTTGCAACTCAAACATTTATAATTCAAATAAAAAATGCATTCAAAAAAATAAAAAAGTAAATTGAGAGTAACACCAGGTGTGTATTAGAAGATTTTTTGAAAAAAAAAAACAAAAGCATGTGTCTAGTATCAGTGTCTTTGACAAAATGCCAGTAAAATGACACAATTTTAACAAAATGTTTTTGATTAACGGGAAATGAGCAGATATTTTCTTAAATTTTTGTACATTTTTTTGAAAAAAAAAATGTTATGTTATTGAAATTAAAAAACAGCAACAAAAAGAATATTTTTTAGACGTGGGTCATGCAAGAAAACAAAAGAAAACATTTGAGTACATGAAGTGATGGCGGTGGTGACAACACCAACATCAACTACCTGCAATCATATTTTTTCATACAAAAATTTGATTTTTATTTTATTCTTTTCTTTAAGAACAAACCTTTTGTCATCAAAATAAAATTTGTGTTACTTTTTTTTTTATAAGAAACACTCTTAAATAAAAAAGGTTTTAACAATATTTTTCTTTTTATTAAATTTTATTTATAAAGAGTTTTAAGGTAAGAAAACCGCCTACAAGATTTTGATGTGTAAAAACATTTTATGGATTTATAAATTTATATTTTTGAATGCAATTTACCCAATCAATCAATGCAACAATGACATTTTGCAACATATTTAGGCAAAGGTTGTTTTGTTTTAGCTTCTTAAGAAGGTTGAAAATGTCAAAATCTGTAGGGATTTTTCGTTAATTATTTACGCTCATTTAACGTAATGATTTTTAAAATATTTTATGGATTAAAGGGGACAAATTCTTTTAATTCTCTTAATATTACTACCATGTTTTCAGGATTAAGGAACATTAAAGTAATTGCTTTAAATATTTATTGTAAATTCGAAAGACTTTGGAAAATGGCACAGTTTCTGTAAGAAAGGCCGAGTGTTCACTGAGAATGAATCTAATTTCAACAGCGTGAGTATATAATCAATGCGGGCTTAAGAGCCCTTGAACTTAGATGACATTAAAATAAGAATATCAGGCCTGTCACACATTCCCATCGGAATGGTTTTAATTCCGTATGTTAAATTGTTAAATTCCGATCGATTTTGTTTTACTTTCTTCGGATTCCGATCGATTTTGTTTATTTCTGAAAAGTATTGAATCTCCACTATTTATTTAAATGTTAAATATTTTGCACACCAAAGTCAACAACAAGGCTAATCTAAGTAGCCAAAGCAAACTAAATTCCGCTGTGCAATTTGAAAGTGGTTTCATTCGTTTTAAGTTTTCTCAAGAAGCAAGTTGTGGAATTAAAACCACTTTCGATCGGAATGTGTGGCATTACTGATATTCTTATTTTAATGTCATCAAGTTCAAGGGCTCTTAAGCCCGCATTGGCGCTGTAAGATTATATGCCTGTGAGATCCTTGTATGTTTGCTGCTCCGGCTGTCACTTTGCGAAATACAATTGGGATGGATTCAAATATTTGGTCATGTATCTTCTTGATACACACAAAATACTTAATACTTTCATTTTAAATCTTAGCTGAGTATATATCTAAGAAATCGTTATCCATACTTAAGCCTAATAAGATGCTTCCAGATGGTTAGCATGTTCGCTGTCAAAGCAATTACAATAATAGTTTTAATGGCCTGACTTCATATCTCAGTTACTATTTTGCGTTTCCCATTAATCTTGTAATCTCGATAATTCATCGATTATTTACGCTCTAGGATGCAAAGTTATAAAGATGGTCAAGCTATCAAGTTTTCAATATAAAAATTCTTTTTTTTTGGAGTAAAAAAAGCTTTTAAACATTAACACCAGGGGCGCTGCTTTATTATTTAACAATTGCTAGTTTATTGCAAATTATTATTTAAGAATTCTTTATACATAAGATCATAGCTTTAACAAAATATTAAAAATTAAAAAAAAGACTATTAGTCAGGCACTCACATTTATTTGATCCATAATTTTTTATAATGCAAATTCCATTATAGTAACGATTAAGTCGATGCTTCAACAGTAGAAGACTGCTCAGGAACATAAGGATATTCTAATCTTTGCCATAGACACAACACCACTTTCGATATAAACAAATCGCTAAGAATACTAAAACGCGTCGAACTTTCATATTTGTCATAAACAAATAGGAAATTCCACCGTAAGTTAAAAATTTGTATGGCATGAATAAAAGAAAAATCGTAGTTCAAATTAAAAGTATTACTTACGTTAGTCTTGTTTAAAAACCTTCGTTTGTTATTCATAAAATATCACATAAAATTAAATTGGGATATTTCCAAATTTGAAAAAACGAAGAAGTATCTCTATATCTCCTTTCGATGATTAGAAGCCGCATTTTCTAGTATCCGTAGAGACAAACTAAGAAACGTAAAGTATTTTCTATCACAGATTTCTAACAAGCTCGAATGGATCTGTAGGCAAGAAAAACGCTGAGAATCTATCTTAATTTAATGCTGTCTAAATAAAGTGTTAATAATTACTTTTTTGACACCAGCGTTTGTATAATTGAGCGCACTGCCCACGACTTCGCCAGCATGTCATTTCTAATTTTTCTAAAATTTAAATTTAAAAAATGTGTTTTTTAATAAATACATACATATGTATGTATGTACATACATACATATGTATTTCTTTTTTTGTTTTTTTAATTTTAATATATTTTTTTATAACTTTTCGAATTTTAATTTTGAAAAAAATTTCTGAGTACATATCGATTGTGAATAAAATATATTCTGATATTTGAAAATTAAATATTCACCCTTATTCTAGTTGTCAGCGCCGACGTCGTCGTCGTTTTAGTATCAATGTCACTTCGTATCAATGTCGTCGTCAATTCAATAAAAATCTTGCATTCTATAACACAACTGTGACGATGTCGACGGTTTATCGATTTTTATGAAATAAAAATGCACATCCCTAAGTTTTTTTTTGTTAAATTTTATTTATTTAAAATTTCATTATTTTAAGCCATTATTTTAATTTTTTATTTTATTTTTTCTTAATTTTTACTTTCTTTCGTGTATCTCCTTTTCTCTTTTGTTTCGAGCTCAATCTATCTCTGCTTTCTTTGTCAATAATTTGAGCTTCTTATTTTCAACCTCCAATAATGTTTTTTGTCGCTTATCAACATCTCTAAGGGTGCCTTTTACTGGGGGCATCGAATTTGAAATGTCGAAAAGTAGTTTTGCCTGCTTCTGGCTGTGCTTCTGCAGTAAATTAGTTTGATTTTAGCATGGTTTTTTTGCTTTCTGTTTAACTACTTTCAACGGAACAGGCTGAGCAGAACTGGTGTCATTGGTAGAAGCATTAGACGTGCAAGGATTTTCCCTTAACTGTTGGTGACTTTCACTGACTCTTCAACGACAAGTTTGACTTACGCAAGTTCCATTTCATAAGAATCGTTTCCCATGTGAACCATTTGAAGTCTTTGAACTGCTCCTTCAGGACTCAAATGCTTCTGAAGTTTAAAAGGTTTGCCACAGCTTCTTCCAACGGACTGAGTGAAAATTTCTTAAACATTTCGCCACCAGCGGCTTATACTCCGCTTTATTAGCAACCATCTTTTTTTCACTTTGAATCTTAAATCTCGCCATATCTCAAAAGTAATTTTTACAAACTTTTTTATAAATTACTATTCGATTTTTTATTTTGTTATTTTTTGCCATCCATCGGCTAATCTTCCAGGTGGACCAAGAGATTTTAGTATTTTTTTAGTTTCTTCCCATTTTTCTTCTGCAATTAATCCACTAATTTTTCAAATTGTAATCTTCACTTTTTTACTTTTTTCCGTTTTTAATGTTATGTTTGGTTTAAATCACTTCCAGTCGTTATGCAAAATAGCGTCGACAAAAAAAAGAGTCACGTCAATACAATATCGCCGTCACATTTGTTATAGAATACAAAAAATATTTGAGCAGTAATCGATAAGTGTCAATAACGACAAGTAGAATAATAATTCGAATCCGTCGACACATATCAACACTGAAATGTGACGACGCTGACAACTAGAATAAGGGTGATTATTTATTAAAACGAGCATACTGAAAGGTATTAAATATGATGTGCTGGCGTAGAAAAATCCGGTCAAGCGATTTAAAATCGAATGCTACTTTAATTCCTTTCAGTTACTTCATTGTTCACAAATAATATGTTCAGACTAAAAGATATATATTTTTTCATTTTTCGTTTTTCATACAGCTTCGCCTGCAATCTTCTTAATAAATGCAAAATGTATATTAATAAATAAAACATATTTTATTGTTAGTTTTAGAAAAATATATTAAAAACAAAGTGATGAAAAAATGGAACAATGTAACAAAAAAAAAAAATAATAATAAATAAATTAAATAAAATTAAAATTCGAATTTAGTTGTATTCTATATTTGAAAAATAATTTATCTTATTTTACATAAGTCTTTTACATAAACTTTCCACATATCTTCCACGATTAATAATATGAATGTAAGAAGAGAACAATTGCCAACCAAAAATAAATATTCATCCAAGTCAACGCTTTACCTTCACAATGAACTGTAGAGTATTAAATAAAAACCCCTTACAAAAACCACTTAAAAAAATATGCAAATTTTTTCTTCATTAACCGATATAATGGCTTACGGTAATAGGGTTGCCAAGATAAAAAAATAAATAATGGCAACAGAAAAGAAAAATTACAATAAACAAAAATAAAAATAAATGAAGCAAACGAAAAAAGCTACAAAATTTAAAATAAGAGTTTTCTTAACGACTAGAAGTATCAGTATGAACAAAGGATTTTTTTACAATATTATCTTCTGTGTACTTCAATTTCATTAATTTTTAAATGAGAGCTGGGGTTGAAGACACTAAAAGAGTAGAGATACAAGTAAAAAAAAAGAAACACAATTTTTATCTAAAATTTCATGACCAAAGAAAAAAAAAAAAAGAAAAACAAAGAATGTTAAATAAAAAGTATTAATTCGAAAGGGGGTGTAATTTTATGCTTTCTTCGCATTAATTTTATTTTGCTTAATATCACAGATAATGTTGATTTTTGAAAAAGTAGAGCCCAAGGAATAGAAAGTACTTAAGGAAAAATTTAAATAAAGAAACATAATTTATGATACTTGCTTGATGTGATTAGAAGAGACAAAACATTTTGTAGACAAAAATATTTAAAATACTTGTGCACGTTCCAAGAAGCTTTCAATCGTTTATTACTGTTCCCTATTTTACTTATAAAAGAAATATTTAAAGCGTAATGAGAATAATTTTAAATGAATAAAAAAAAAAATTTGTACACATTGAACTTATATATTCAATACTATTTATTTTGAAAAGAAAAATTTAGCATACTTTTGGGAGTAGGTTGATATTTATATTTAAGCATAGTTTAAGGAGCTGTATAAAGGACTTTTTCCTTTATTTGCTAATTATTATAATACATTAAACTTAATAAATTGAAATACTGTTGTATATCTATGTCCCTTAGAATCATAAAAAAAAATGTTAAAAAAGTACCCTAATACAAATTTTTCACATATTTAAAAGCAATGGAACTAAACTAATTTGCCTATCTGCGAAAACCACAAAATCTCCCGCAACTTAGGTAAATACTTGATAAGCAGCTGCTTACAATACGTTGCGATTATCTGATTCCACCAAATAAAATGATCTTAACGTTCTTTATATGTAAAGTTTGTTTGAAATTTTCAGGATTTTAACCATTTTGAGTTTTTACTATTTCTCAAAATGCAATGCAGAAATCCTTTTATTTCCTTCTTCAATCATGTCATAAATTATCTTATTGAGGTTAAGCATCGAATCTTCTAGGTGTTACAAACATACAGCACTTAACCTTAAACGCTTCACATGTCTCTAACATATAAAAGTGAATTGAAAAAAGGTTCGTTTATTTTCTACATTGACAGAAATTCTACAATCTTTAAATTTTTTTTTAGCCCACTTCAAAAATTGATTCGACTGAATGTTTGTTTTTTTATGTTTGTGCCTGCAGAACTTAGTCATTTCTGAACAGTGTTTGAAAATTTTTTGTACTTTGAAAGATTATGCTTACAGATTGGTCCCGTATATATTGTATATTAAGAAGTATAAATATTTAACATTATAACTTATAGGGTGTTACAATAATTGATCTTATTTTATGTATATGACCAAACTGTTGAATAGTTGTAGACAGTTGATTAAAATAAAATTGGCATAGAACCTTTATTGCTAAGTCTGCTATAATAAGAAGCAAACTTGAAAATAGAAATTAAAGGGTGTCCCTATGACTGATGTAATTTGACCTGTATGGCCTTATCTTTAAAACCGTTACAGACAAACTCTTGAAAGTGAGACTGAATATCCATTACTATATTAAACATAAATATTTAAAATTAGAAATTCAAGGGTGTCCTAAGGGTTGTAATTTTATGTATATGGCCAATTTTTGAAAAGTTATAGACAAAAGCTTAGATTTTAAAAAAAATTTTGTTTACTGTTTTAGCAATAAAAATTTAAAAAAATAAATAGTGACCACATAACTGCTGATTTTTCTTGTTTAAATACATTCATATTTTGTTCTACGACATATAAAAATTTCTGACGCAATCTTTCTGAAATATAATATAATTAAAATATAATTACTAGACCTGTGTAGTTCATAAACGAAATAGATCATTTAAACGATTCCATCGATTGAACTAAGTAAACTAGTTAAAACTTTTAAGTACACCTAGTTCATATTTGAACTATAGTTTGTATTTGAACCACCACACAAGATGAACTAGAATCCATGTCTGTGTTTCCTTGTTGACTATTTCGGACATGAAATTAGTGCTGCCACGCATTTTATTAAACATTCGTTTTAATAATGCTTCGGTGTTGTTGCCATCATATTTTAAAAAGAAAATTTGAACTAAAAGAGCTTTTAAACTAAAGAAAGCGTTTAAACTAAAACCTGAAAAGTACGAACAAGACGTCAAAGTTTGAACTAAGAGAGATTTTGCACTAAAGAGAGCCTTTGAAATAAAATGGAATTAGTTCACTTTCAAACTTTGAACTAAAAAGAGCGATCACTAAATTGAACTATATGTTACAAGTCTGATAATTACTGTCGTAGAGAAATATGATTTTAAGTTTGTTTTGAAGTCGATTTTTTTTACAAGAATTATATTTAAGTAAAATTTGAAAACGTACTTTCTACAAATTTTCTGCGTTGACACACTTTAAACGAACTTTTTAGTTTTCTCTCAATAAAATTTAATATTGACTTTTTAATTTTCATTAAAGATATATTTAATATAAAATGGTGAAATGTGCTTTCACCCTCAATAGTTAATATCCGGGATTTTAATAATACGGTCGGAATAATCAGCACGATATTTTAAAGTTTAAGAAAATGGCTGCATTAATTAATTGAAAAACATAACGCCATATTGCGGTTGTTATCCCATTTCTCAAAAAATTTCAAGAAGAGTACAAAATAATGTCTTCTCTTCTCTTTAAATAACTTTCTGTTTTGTTTTTTTTTTGGTTGTAAATTATGCGATTTAGAACGCCCCACCTCGGTTTAATTTTAACTTTTTTTTTAAATACGGATTGGTTGTCCACTAACTCATCATTTATTTTTAGTGTCCTTAATGTAATTCATTAAACCCTTTCACATTATAAAAGTAAACCACCCTCTTTTAGATTTTAATGAAAATACAAAACCATTATGGAATTTCTAGAAAACAGGTTTTAAACATATTTGTTGTTGTAAAAGCGCATGAGTGGACTTTTTGTTTTATGAAATTTAACCCTTTCGCTGTTGGTGTTAATTTAACCACTTTTTAATTATTATTTTTATATTTTTCTATAAGAATTTGTTTTCGCATGTGTTTGATAATAAAGACATGGCATCCCACAATTATAACACAAATCAGTTTAGACGAAATTTAACCAATCTTGTCCTTTGAACGTTGCAAACTTGTATACCATTCATTTTTAAAGAGAAATGTTTTTGCTTTAAGAAATATTGCGGAACTTTAGATTTTTGCATGTTCGGACTGCCACTTTTTGGTAAAAGACTGAAAAGATGATTTTAAGAATTTTTAATTAAAATTAACTTTTAATTTTAAATGAATTTTTCATTTTCCGTTAGGCTTTGGCAAAAAAATGCTGTTGCTTGTAAAGAAAGAGTTACAAAAGTTAAAGTAAAATTTCAATACTTAGAAAATACATTTTTATGCTGCCCTAAGTTGAAATGTGTTTTATTTTATAATTTTTCAAGAACGGAAAATTATTCACAAATTATCGTGTTACTTTTTAATGAAAACAGGACAACCACCTTAAATTTTCAGTACTAGTAGTTTTGTTCATTTCCATCATCCAATGATCATTGTTGTATTTCAAACTAAGTAAGACAGAAAACATCATTGCAGAACATAAGGTTACCTTGGTGAGAGAAAATAATTTAAGTTCGCTACGACGAGATCAATACAATAGAAATTTTTGTATTTGGAATTAACAATTTCCGACAATTTAAATCGAGCACTACATTATTTAAATGCCTTTGCATAAAAAATGAGATCCGTGAAAAATTTTGATCCTTCGTGTTTCATGACCTTCATTCTCAATTTGTACTTTCACATGTCCTAAAGAAACTTCACGTAATAGAAAGAATCTTAAGACGAATAAGAAAAATACGTGTACGACCACTTTGTTGTCCAGTGTAATTGATTAATAAAATAAAAATATTTAAATTTATTAAAAATATTAATAAATATTAAAAATTCAATAAAAATAAAAATTCTCCATTAAATCTTAATTTTACTTTTAATGAAAATTTTTTAATAAATTCTCATATCATTTTTTATTTAAATTTGTCATCAAATGGTGCTTAATTTAATTAAAATTTAAAGTTTAAAAAAAAGCAAACTCTCGCCAAGCAATTTAATCTGTTTGTTGTTGAGGTATATGCCAATTTCTATACGTATTTTATTGCTTATTCAAGCAAGGTCATAAGGAAATTGTAGCTTGCATTTTTAGAACATTTAAAATATTTAATAAGTATTAAAATTTTTAAGAACAGAATGAGAATTACAATAACACAGCAAGGAGGTAATTTGTGTACATGAATTTTTTTTAAATAGTATTTTTTACAAAATATGTTATTTTGCCTTCGCAAAATAGCCCAAGTTTTTGTGAGAACTAAAATAAAATAAAGAAATCAAATATAACTCTCATGTGGTTGAAAACGTTTTTCTACTTATAGAGAAATGTCATTTAGCTTTTCTACACATTCGCATAAACGTTTACTGATGATCAGGCTTAAGCGGCCAGTGAAGTAAAGTAAAGTTAAGTAAAGTAAAACACACTAGCTTTGCCAATCAATAAATTAATTCTATTTTTATTATATTTTTCAATGTTATTAAATAATATTTTTAAAATTACAACTGGTGCCTTAATGAGAATTTCCATTTTATCTGAGTTTCTTAATTCATGGGCTGTTTACTATGTATTTGCAATAAAAAAAAAAAATTTAATTTAATAAAAACATTTTTCTATAGTTTTTTAATGATCTTTAAATTATTATAAACATTTTTGTTATTTCTTTTTAACAACTTTTCTTTCAGTATCTTCCGGTCAGGATATTCTTTGCATTTTAATTAGAAACTTATTTATTTTCTAATTGCAAATTGTATGTAAATTTATATGAGAACTCCTTATTAGCTTAGATTTATTATAGGGGATGAAGATATAATCAAAAGAGCTCAAAAAAACTTTTTATTCCTTTTGACCATAATCATTGAAGTGTTAATTATTTAAAGAAAAATACGAAGCACAAAACAAACTTCCACATCAACTAATTTACTTGCGAAAAAGCAGCAAAGTTTGTTTTCCTTATAGAAAAATTTACTTTTGTTGTATTTTTTTAATGTAAACAAAATACAAAAATCATAAACAACTCTACACAAAGCTTAAGCAAAAAAAAAAAAAAAAAAATGGAGGAAAACAGAATTCTTAAATAAAAATTTATGTTTTTCTTAACCACAAGCGAATTATGAATAAATTTTTCATTCCCGCTCAATAATTTTTATTTCAGAAACTTTGAACTACAAGTACTTGGAATTATAAAAATACTTAACTGGAACTAAAAGAAAAGCCCTTAACAGAACAAACTCCCGCAAAAGCCAATGAGTTCGCGAAATTTTGCTTAAAGTTTTGACTTAAGTAAAAGACTTTTTTTTATATAAAGAAATAAATTAAAAAAGGTGTAACTATAGGTTTACAGAGTAACAGAGAAAAGTGTGCACAATTCCAAATGAAATAAATAAATATAAAATATTTTTAACCTTCTGCATTGGTTATGGAAAGAAATCTATTTCCAAATTATAGAGTGCCCATAAATCTAACAAATGTCTTAGGTCAGTTGAGTGTTAAAAATTGGACTCACAGTTTTAAGAAAAATCTCGACAAAAATCAAAAGAAAATTTAATTCAAATTAGAATGAGACTTTTTTTTGGTGTAAGAATTTCGCTAACACAGTTCAAACTTCGCTCGGTATTGATTAAAAGTAACATAAACATAAAGTAAATTTTTATAAAATATAAGGGATAAAGCTTTAGGGCATTCATTTCAAGAAATATAACATATAAAAGCTTTTTGTACGAACTTCAATAAAGACTTTTTACGTCCAGCTGCAAGAAGACTTAATACAAGCAAAGCGAAACAGAGCAGCTTCAAGACTTAGAAATTGGACAAAATCCAAATTTGATAGCACGATGGTAAAATGGCTGCCTGCAGGTTTTTTTATTGCTTTTTTCTTTGTTCAAAAGCAATGACAATCTCGCTTTTTTTGATTCTATTAAAGGAATTTAATTAAACAAAAGATTTGACTGTTCAAGATACAACTTTAAAGCTCTTATTTGTTTTCAGAGTTAAAATAGACTCTTGCTAGCGTTACTTTTAAAAAGCTGATTTGCACTGGTTTTTTATTGTGTTAATCTTCAAACAAAATCCGTTCAAATTCAGCATTAAAAGAACCTATTGATCAAAATTACTAAAAATTCTCCAACAAAATAAGAATGGTTCAGTTATCTAAATTTTCATTTCAAGCTTTAAACTTTCAAGTAGTGGCAGCAATAAAAAGCACCAGACACTGATTATTATACCACCATGCTTAATAGTTCTTAAGTTATATTTAAGATCATATTCTTTGCTTCTTAGTCCTCGTATACATTTGTCCAGAGAATATTGCATCTTTAGCATTGATTGCAACCAGATTAAGGTTTTGCGAACTGATCTCGGTCGCGCACTTGTCTAAAGTTGAGCAACGGAACTTTTATTAGTCTTCAACCAAAGAGGTTTTGCTTAGGAAGATATTTAACGGAGACGTAGAAGTGTGAATTTCTGACTCTAGGACTTGTATTATCTTTGTAGATGTGTTTAATACAAGAGTTTTGATTTAACTCTTCTGATTTCCTGGGTAAATATTATAAAGATACGATTGGTTGAAAATATAAGACAATTTTTTTTCTTCAAATTTTCATTTATTGCTGCCATTGTTATACATAGACAAAGTATATAATGGAGCGAAGAAGCTCAGTAGTGACAGAAGGTATACAACAACTCTATTAATTCACTGGAGCATCTACGCAATGTGGAGTGCGTTTCATTGTTTTATCGTTACTAGAACGGAATGTGATCTTATGAAATCAGAGAACTCAATCCTGAAAACCGTAATTTCATACGCGCAACGCGCTCTGCATCAAGAGCGCATTCCTTTGTGGTTGATTGGCCAGTGAATCGCACTACGCATCACAGAGAAAATTCGTTTTTTAGCCAAACAGTTTGTATATGAAATAAACTCCCTGCAGAGGTTTTTCCTGTCACTTTCAATGTGCAAGAGTTTAAAGCAAATGAGCACAAGCACTACTCCCTTCATCTCCATTCCCACAACCTAAATTCCTAGTTCTGACACAATGAATTGCATAAGTAGGGGTCACTTCCTGAGTGCTGTTCCTAATATAAAAAAATCGATGTTTAAGGATGCCGTATATAGTATTAGTGATAACTATTCTAGGGCTAGGATCAAGGTACATTTATTTTACTAGGTAGTAGCGGCTCTACAACAAATACAACATTGAAAAAACAACAAGTTTTTTATTGTTGTTCTATGCGGTGGAAATATCAAACACAAAAAAAAATAAGAGAGAATAAAAGATAATTGCTATAAAAATAAGGGATTGTTTTATTCTGCAAATGATGTTTTTTGAAACTCCTAAGCAAACGTAAAAAAATGCAAGCAATTTTTGACATATTCCACTACATACCAGCTGAGCGGACAAAACTACCTTGTATAATAAATGTACCTTGGTTAGGATATTGCAATAGAAAAAAGAAATTTCATGTGATACCGGCGCCTGTAGCTGATTCAGAGAATTTTTTTTATGAATCTAGCTATCGCAAAATGTGTTTTTTTTTCTAAATGGGTACAAAAAAAGCTTCGTCATCAACTGATAACTAATTAAGTGTCAAGCAGACCCTCAGAAAGAATGCTGACCCTAAAGGCACATTTTATTGTTGGTGTAGAAGCCGCCAAAGGATACATGGCGAAGAGAAACTTGGTTACTGGTATGCAGACTCGAAATACAAGTTTAAATGCTGACCTCTTTGAGTATTGTGGAATGAATAATCATGCAGCTTTTAAAGGCTCCGAACGTAGAAGTACACTAGGTGAGAATAAAGCGATTAGGAAAACCTGGTAGGGTAGAAGGACTTTAAAGATCTTATCATATGATAGAGATGAAAATCAAAAAATAAAGTACACCAAAGAGTATTGGTCCGCTTAAGAATCTCCTTTCCTTTTGTTTTTTACTACAATGTTAAGCTAAGAAGCCAAAAGAGAAATAAGGAACCTTTTCAGGTGATTAGGAAGCATGCGAAAGATCGTGAAGATTATTTTAGTCACTTGGAAAAATTTATTATTAAATGTGTTTATCTTTTTTGATCGCTGTAGAGAAACTGAGAACTGTTTCGCCACATTCTCGAATGAAAAATTTTTCTAAAAACAAAAGTTCAATGCAATTTTAATTTTTAGAAATTTAAATTGATTTGCACAAAAACGTTTTGGGTTTTGTATAAAGCCTGCTTTGTTTAAATAAGCAATTAATATGACTTTTAAATCACATTTGTATTAACTATGCGAAAATCAAAACACCTTCATTAAACTTAACAATTAGTTTTGTTTTTGCTTGGTTAAAATACGCATAAACAAACAACAGCAACAAGAAGAAAATAACTTTGACAGGACAGTTGGGATCATTAATTAACCAAAAATTAATTAAATGAATGTGCCTAATTTGCCAGCTAAACAGTGATGTAGGATAGAAGCTATTTCATGCCCTATAGCAAGATGCATAATTGACGCAGGTACACAAGTCAAATTCAAAAGGAGTGACACAAAAGATTTTTATCTTTGGATTGGCAACACAGATTTTTAAAAAGAGAAAATTCTCAAAAAAAAAAAAAGAAAACAATATCAAGCGAACTTAATACAGTTTAAGCTTACGCTACTTTACATAAGAAGGTCTTTGGTTTACTTAAAGACTAGACTAGAGTATTTTCATGAAAAATTATTCTCACTTCAGTTACAGAAACGAGGTACAGTTTCATTTATTCACAAAAAGACATTTTAAACAAAAACGACTTTTTAGAATTTGTAAGCATTGTTTCGGCCAAAATATTGCTGCTTATCGAAAAAGACAGTTTTATTGCTACATTTTAACTTTTCAAGAGTATATTGTTACATGTTTCCTTTTTTGGATCAAACGTACGGATTCTTTTGATTGAAATACCACAGTGGCACATCATATGATTCGCTATTTGATTTACTCCTCTATGGCTTCTGACTTTGCTTCTTGATCCTACCTGTCTTTAGAATGCTATGGAGTCGTATTTTCTAAACATGCGTTATTATGCGCTACACTACTGTCTTCTCCGGCGAGACTGAACTACTCGGTGCCTTGTTTAGTAGCCGTAACTATCCATAGACCATTCTCCACTTTGTTGTACATGCAAGCCAGTCATCCCTTTTTAATTCCAATAATTCTGTCGTAAACTGTAATCATGTTGTTACTGTAATCATGCTAACAGTTCTTTCACTTTATTGTAAAGGGCGTCCTCACAATTATCTCTTATTCTCATACTAAACAGACGTCTCACTTTACTTATCTAGTCATGGCTTCACATGTAATTATCTTTTTTCTTTTCCGGGAAGTTTCTACTGCTTTTTCTTAATTTTTAATTGCCTTATACAATTATTATTCTTTTTTTGCAGGCATGTCCAAAGTTTGGCTCGAACTCATGATCTGCTGTTTTACAGTAGGCAACTCCTCCAACGAGGTCGCTCAACTTGTGTTAGCTAATTTTCGTATTATTCTATACACACACCCAATGGTGGTGGAAGTAACTTATTCACCTTATGTTTTTACCACGCACATACAAAAAACAACAACAGGGGTTGCCAGATCTTATGTTCGTAACAATATTTTATATTTTTATACCTAACGCTATTTAGTTTCGTATTTGCGATATGTGTACAAAAAAATGCTTTTAAATCTATGAACTGTTCGTGACTTTAATAATTTGCGGCTTCTGCGAGACTCGAATTTTCCTGTTTTTTAATCTGGCATTTTAGCCAACTGCTGTGATACTTTTTTCTTTTTTAATTGAGATTTGAGTTCGCGATCTTTTGTTTGCCAAGTTGACGTTTTTTCAAGGCATTTATCATGGTTCAGTTGCAAGCGTTTTTCGTTCGTTTACAAAAAATTTCGTTCCGATGCAGGAGTTACCTTAATTACGATAACAAACTGAGGCACTGTTTCTTCGCAACAATCTCTCTGCTTAACTGTCCACTGAACTTGTGAGTGGTAACGTAGTTTAAATTATTAATTTCTATTTACTTGATCAACATTTCCACTGAAAACACCCGTTTTCACTTTTTTTTTGTTAATGAAATTTTCAATACTATCGAATTTTGATTGTTTCACTATGCATTGGAAACAGTGTTTGGTCAATTTCCTAGGGACTCGGCAAGTCTGCTGATTAATTTTTCTACAAACCTAACTTAACAAAAGGGACCAGTAAATGGACCCAAGTTGACTACGGAAACATAACTGCTTGGAAGCAGCTGCAGCATTAATTTTTAAGCTTAAGCATTCGTATGTGAGATTTTTTTCTGGAATAACTTAAAGCCCTTCAATTATGAGAAATTTTGAAATGTTTATTATCAACAGTATAAAAAGAAATAGTTCTGCGAAGACTAAATTAGTTTTAAGGGAGCAGTTAAAATTAAAATAATCTCAAATTTCGCGCCTAATTTTTTATACCTCTACAAGTAGTGGCACAAAAATTCGTTTTTTACTATTCTTTTAATTAATCGCTTGAACTCATTTATTTGCTTTTGCTTGATTAATAATTTAACCCGGAAAAGTCGAAACGAAATGGCAAAATAGAATCATTGGTTACTAATTGTTGGGAAAAGAAAAGTTGGTTGGTTGTTGGTTTGTTAATTTGTTTGTTGTTTATTTTGCTCAAAATCTATAAAGAGTGTTGCTGGCAGTTCAAAAGTGAAATTAAGAAAAATCGGAAACCAAAAGGAAAACAAATTCATTGCTCTAAGAATATATTAATTGTATGTTAAATCAGTGTATGTCCCTAACATTTGCTTTAATAAGAATTAAATTGGGTAAATGATTTTCGAACACAAAAGTCTGTGAAAAGCAAGTAAATAGGAAATTTAATTCTTTAGTGAGAAAAGTACAAAAAAAATTTTTTTTTAGCAAAATGAGTTTTTAATTTCTTTCATATGTCGTTGCAGCATTTTAGAACTTTTTAACACATTGTTTGTTGCCTGGAGTTGAGCTTTTAAGAGTGAGAAAGAGTAGACCAACGACAATTGTTTAAGTGAATGATAATGATGGCGATGAGATGAATGTGTGGTTATCGGCTTGAATGGGCAAATTTGTATGAAATCAGTAGAAAAAAATAAACAACAACAATAATAAAACGAAAAAATAAATCCTTAAGTTTGCCTAGGGCAGCAATAATTGCAATTGACAGGATTTCAATAATGATAGCACTGGTGTTGGTTGTGATGTTGAATATATTAATAAAGCTGGGGGAAAAACTTAGATCTATGTTTGTGTGTGTATGGGTATTTCTTCGACAAAAAATATTCCTTTTTTAATTTAACATTATTTGTTTATTCTTTGTTTTTGTCTCTTGTACTTTAAGTTTCTTAGGTGACAATATTCAAATCAATGTAAAAAATACGGCTTAATTTATTATACACCCACTTTCAATAATTGTGTAGCATGAAAATATGAAAAGAAAATTTATTTTGTTTTATAAAAGGAACCTTTTTATTTATTTCTATAAAATTCTTAAAATCTAAGCTGTGCAAAATTTTTAAAGATGGCGTGCCAGTTTCTCTTTTAACAAAAGTTATACCTGTCAGACACATCTGTAATAAATTGTAACCTTTTGAGCTTTGTACTCTTCATAGCATTTCTTGAGAGCAAATAAGGCCGAAATTCAGCTGCTGCGTCGCCTACGCTATAAAGGAAGGATTAAATTCCATTCAAAATTTCTTTACCTTTTGAACAGAGATCATTAAGTCAGTCTGGCAACATTCAATATTAACATTTTTTTGATTGCTTCTAACACACGCGTATGTATGTGCTGGTCCACCTTTGCTGTAGGCTTAAGCAATGATACGAGGGCTGCTCTATATATTTCTGGCCTAATAGTGAAAATGAGAATATTTATAATAAAAAATGGTTTTATTGTTTTTCAAAATATTCTCCAGCATGATTTATACACTTTTGGATGCGCTCAAACCAGTTGTCGAAGCACTTTTTCCACTCCGATTGAGACACCTCTAAAACATGGTTTTTGAACGCTTCAACCGCTTCTTCTGGCGACGGAAATCGTTGACCACGCATTTTTTTCTTGATGTGCGGAAACAAGAAGATGACCCATTAATTCGACGTTTTGGCCGGTCAAAAACGCTCTGATTTGAGCCGATGTGTGAGAGCTCGCATTGTCATGGTGAACAATGATTCGTCTTCTCTTGTTGGTTTTTCGAATTTCTCCGATGACTTCAGGCAAACAAATTGCAGTGTACCACTCAGAAGTGACCGTCCTACGTTGCTCAAGCGGAACAGTCACCACATGACCAGTTTTGCCGAAGAAACAGGCGACCATTTGCTTCGAAATGCTTCTTCCACGAACAACTTTCGTTGGATTTTGCTCGTCTTTGAAGACCCACACGGCCGATTGTTGTTTCGTTTCGGGCTCATACGCATAGATTCATGATTCGTCACCTGATATAAAAGACTTAATTATTTATTATTTTATTTATTAAAGATTAGTTACAAAAATTATTTAAAAGAAAAATTTTGCAAGACAATCAAACATTTTTTAATATATTATTTTTTTTAATGAATCAAAATTTTACTTTTTTCGGCTTTGCTTCATTATTTTTTTAATTTCTAAGAATTTTTAGAAAGAAAAATTGCAGAAAAAATATTTTACAAATGTATGCGGACGTTTTACAAAAAACAAGAAAAATTAGACGCTAACAGAATAAAATGCAGCATTTTATGTATCGCTGTATCCTTTGTCAGCATTCTTCACATCTTTCTACCTTAATTTGTGTACATTATAAACATCATTTATTTAACCAACTTATCCATATTAATTTGATTAGACAAAGTCCACAAGCAAATCAAAGCATTACTTTATTGTTCTCTCTGCGACTCGTCTTGTTTATACGTTTTTGCTTCCTACCAACCTTCGGTAGGGCCATTCATTTTTTATATTAATTTCTATTTTTTCTTATTTTCTCCAGAGAACAAATATCTTATTTGAATGAAAACATCATTTATTTTAATTATACTCTAATTATTAATATTATATTGTGGTTAAAAATTTTATGTTGTTTTAATAAGTTTCAAAACTATAGTTCTGGTTCGATATTTTTTTTATTTAAAACCGATTATATTTCATTTAAAGTAGTAAAGATATGATGATTAAATGGCACCAAAAAAATTCTTATCATGACTGAAGTATTGTTGAAAACAAGCATTATTTTTCGCTTTAACTGTAGATTGTCACAAAGAATAATATATTGTAAATAACTATATTAAATCCATGTTTTTTCTTTGCGTGCTGGTCGTTATAGTTAAAATTTTTCGATAAGATCCTGCAGAATTTACATTAACTTTTTAGGTAAATATTTCCATATTTCCTCCAAAAGATTTTACAGCTGTTTTAATTATGCATATTTTTTTACTCTTTCCAAAGAAATCATTGTAGAAAATTTAATTAACGATCCAGTACACCACAAATCTAACAGCTGTTTTTTCTCTTTGCCTACTTCAAGGCGGTTCTAATTGGCAAAATTTAATGCATTTGTTGTTGATTTATTTCAACTATGCAGTGTCAAAAAGCTTTTTAATCAAAAGTTATTTGTTGTTCATGGTGTAGCCAATAAGCACGGTTCCTATTTAATCAAAAATTTATTTTTATGTTCAACAAGTGATTATTATCATTTGACCATTAAATAATTATTACGTTAAAAAGTTCATGATATTGATTTGAACTAAAAAATCTGTTCTAATATTTTTAATACCTGAACAAATTTTTTCTAAGTACGAGTATTTTGAAATAACTTTTGGGTTTATAGATTTTTTATTTAAAGTATTAAAAATAATTATGATCGTAACTACGCTTCTTTACTTGATGAAATTATTTCATTAAATTTTCGTATTTCTCTTTTAATTTTATTTTTGATTTTAATTAAAATAATTTTTCATTATAGTGAAACAATCTTATTACGAAGATTGTACATACAATAAAAATAAAAACACCTTTGGTTTTTTCTATGTTAGTTAAAATTAAACTTTATTAGTTTTTTCTATATTTCCAATTAGTAAAAGGCACGTCCGGTACTAAAATTTAGCCTGGACAATGTTCTTCACGCTTTGGAAGTAGAATGCTAATTGAATTTTCCTTACATACTACAGCGGTATTTATAGTAATTTTGGATGTGAATGGTTTCAACTTATAGTAGTATAAATGATAATTAAACAGAGTTGCAAAAATAAGTACTTGACATATAAGTCCGTTAAATTCAAATTTTATCTTAACATATGTGGGGTTGTATTCTGAAATCAACACAGTGTTGTACCTTAAGGAGGCGTTAAATTCAAATGTTGTTTCAAACTTATTAAAATAATGAGTATTTATGTATTTAAGTAAAATATAAAATAAAAGTAAGGTTAAATAAATGTAGGCTGCTTCAGTCTCCCCCTCTGATGCCGATGACGCCCCGGCGAGGCAGCAGCTAAGTTTTACGAGGTCGTCCTCTTCGACGTAACATTCGTACTGGATGTTGAGATTCACTTGAGTTGGCCACCACAGGCGTTAGGGCTGATGCGTGATATGTTCCCAATGGTAACTTCAGGTCATCTTCATGAGCAATTACATAGGATGTTGTTCCCTTTTTCTCTATTATGGTGTAAGGGCCATCTCGTTTTGGTACAAATTTAGATGTAACTCCCTTGTTAGAGTTGCTTAAAACATGCGTAGTTACCAATACTTTTGATCCAATTTCTAAAGGATGTTGATTCCTTCTTTGTTCATTGCTGTTGCTTTTGTTATGATCTTGTTGTTTATATACATTTTCTTTAACATCTTTGAATACGTCAGCAAGTGTATGGAGATATGGGGTTATTTCGGCAACAAAGTTCTCAGACTGAACGATTGCTTTGAGGTCGTGTTGAACATCATCCAAAGTTCTGAGTTCTCGTCCGAACGTCAGATATGCGGCACTGTACTTGGTACTTTGGCAAATTGTAGTGTTCATGGCGAACCGTATACTTGGCAATTTTTCATCCCATTGTTGATGATTGTTACCTACTAAGATTGCTAGCTGAGCTTTCATGTCACGATTTTTACGTTCAACTGGGTTTGCTTGGGGGTGGTAAACGGGAGTTAGTATATGTTGTATATTTAGACAAAAGACAACTTTTTGCATGACGGCGGATACAAACTGTACTCCATTGTCACTTATAATTTTTCGCGGTACCCCATATCGTAAAAATATCTCGTCTATTAGGGTTTTGGCACAAGCTTCTGCTGTAGCGACTTCTAGTGAAAATAGTTCAACCCATCTACTAGCAATATCTTCCACGATGAAGATCCACTGATAACCATTTGCAGACGCAGGTAGTGGACCGAAAAGATCTATAGCAACTATCTCAAATCGTTGATTACTGGAGACAGTTTGGTATAAGCCGGCAGGTTTTAAATTGGTTGCTTTATACCTTTGACATTCAATACATTCTCGTACGTGCTTTTCAATGTCTTTGCGTATTCCTGGCCAATAGTATCTGAGGGTGATTTTATTTGTGGTTCTTTCAATGCCATAGTGGCCAGCTGTGTCGTCGTTGTGATAATGATTTAGAATTTCTTTTCGTTCATCTGTGGGCACTACAAGTTGAGCATCATCAGAGTCCTCGTTATTGTAGCAGTACAAAACTCCATTGTTCATTACAAAACCTCTTCTGGACCAGTATGTAATATCTTCGCTGTTGTTTTCAAAGCAATCCATAATTTTTTTGAGATTCGGATCTTTTCGTTGACTCTCTCTTATCTGGCTGGCATTCTTTTTAGGCATTTCAATAGAAAAAGAGCAGATTTCACATAAACTCGCTTCCTCATGCTTTTCTTCACATGGTGGCCTGGATAAAGTGTCAGCAATGACGTTAGTTTTTCCTGGCTTATACTCGATTGCAATGTCAAATGGTTGTAGTAAAAGGGCCCATCTAGCAAGGCGACCAGTTGGCGATTTAATATTCATCAGCCATTTCAATGGTTGGTGGTCTGTAATTAGCTTCACAGAGGCTCCTTCAATGTAGCCACGGAATTTTTGAACAGCCCATACAATGGCAAGTGCTTCACGTTCTATGGTCGAATAGTTTTGTTCTGCCTTTGATAGGAGCCTACTGGCATATTCGATGGGGTGCTCTTCTTCACCCTCCCCCTGGAGTAAAACTGCCCCAAGAGCGTAACCACTAGCATCCGTTTTTAGTATGAAGGGCTGACCATCCACAGCTTGTTTTAATATAGGTGCCGATGTTAGCAGCATTTTTAGTTTATCAAAGCCTTCTTGTTGTTCTGAGGTCCAACACCATACGGCATTCTTCTTTGATAGCGCTGATAATGGTTTGGACACGTCGGCAAAGGATGGGATAAAACGGCGGTACCAAGAACATGCTTGTAAAAAGGAAAGCAGTTCCTTCACATTTTTAGGCTCTTTTCGCTGTCGTAAGGCTGACACCTTTTCGGGATCTGTCATTATACCCTGAGGAGTGAGTATATGTCCTAAATATTTGACTTTGCTGCAACAGAATCGACACTTCTCCAAATTAACTTTAAGACCGAAGTATTGCAGTTGCTGAAAGATTAAATTTAGGTCCTTTAAATGCTGCTCAAACGTGGGTGAGCAGGATATGATGTCATCTAAATAGGCCAGAAGAATCGTATCTCCTAACGAGGCTTTCAGTCGATCAATCAGCCTTTGGAAAGTAGCTGGGGCATTTCGTAACCCAAATGGCATCCTGGTAAACTTGTACATGCCAAATGGTGTGACGAATGCAGTTTTGTCCTGATCATCGGGATGGACACCAATCTGCCAATAGCCACACTGAAGATCAAGCGTGGACATAAAGCTGGTAGCTTTCGCCTCGTGCAGGATGTCGTCCACTCTTGGTAATGGGTATCGATCTGGCTTGGTGATGGCATTCAGCTCACGGTAATCGATACACAACCGAATTCCACCAGTCTTCTTTGGTATAATAACCACGGGAGCAGCCCAGGGTGACTGACACTCAACAATGACTCCTAGTTTGAGCATTCGTGTTACCTCGTCCTTCAGAGCGGTTTTCCTGGTTGGGGATAGTCGATATGGAGGAATTGCAACTGGTTCCTGATCATTAGTGTGTATTCTGTGGACCGCAAAGGGAGTGGCTGCAGTTGGTTCTTTAAAGACATCTTCATAGGTAATCAGCAGTTGATCCAATTCTGTTCGTTCTTCGCTGGTGAGCCCAGTACCATCAGAATCTTTTAAAAAGCGGATGTCTAATGAGTAAAGTGGCATAAATACTTCAGCGAAGTAGTCTTCTCTGTCTGATTTTTTATCTTAATGGGAGGTCCAAATAATCTAGAAACGTCCTTAGGAGTTCTTTCTCCGACTGGGATTGCATCCCTAAATATGTTTTGGATGGCATGTGGTGAGTAGTCATTTGAAGGCTTAGGAGTAGTTGACAGTGGTGAAATCGCCTTTTTTTCTTCTACAAAACTCACAAACTTTGACACCTCTTCCATAGCCTTGGTACATGGAGAAGATTCTTCATTGGTAATATCCAAGTTGAAAACTCCAACTTCTAAGGGCTTTGTAAATAGAAATCTGGTCTTTGGTGAATCTTCAAAGTACCAGCATCTCTGTGCCATGTTCAAGACGATTCCTACCTGTTCCAAAAAGTCTGAACCAAGAAGGGTACGGCTTTTTTCTGCATTTGGAAGGTAGACAAGGCGAATTTTCTGAACTCGACCGCCAATTTTTACATCACAAATGGTATGCAACACATTTCCAATAGTAGTAGATCCATTGGCCAAGGTGACTTCTGCTTGGACTTCTTGAAAGATGCAACCATTTTTAATAAGAATTTTCTTCAAATTAAGACTAGCAACACTTGTCTTGGCACCTGTATCAAACACAGCTTCCCCTTTTAGGCCAAAAATTTCGATGTGTGTTTTAGGTAAGGCGTGACCTATAATAGTTGTTGCTATTGTATTAAATGATAAGTACTGTGGGCTGTCCTTAGCATGATTGCTACAGTTAGGACAATTAGCTCTATATACCCCAGGAGCGCTGCATCCATAACATGAGAATGTTGGTTTTTTAATTGCGGCAGTGGGTGGTTGTATTGTTTGTTTTTGTTCTTCAACTTGTTTGGTTTGTTGTTCATCTTTTTTCTTTTTCTTAAAACAGTTTTCCACACTATGGCCTTTAACACGACAGAAAGAGCAACGATTGTTTGCTGTTGTCTCTTGCTTAACCTCAGTGCGTGTTGCTGGATGGGCCTCTGTTAAGAACATTTCTGCTTCTCGGCTGGCAGAAATGAGGTCGGCAAATGTTTTTACATTGTCTCGGCGAACACGTTCTCGAATGTTGATATTTAATAGCCCATAAATCATGTTGATTTGGATTTCTTCAGTAATCGACACTTTTAGCTGCGAAAACAACAGCCTCTTCTTGCATATAAAACTGTCGGTCGGCTCTTTTCTTTGCTGTTTTACCTCAAAAATATTAGCAAAAATACGCCAATCTGGTATTGGCGGTGAAAACGTGTTGCGTATAAGCGTTTTCGCCGCTTCAAAACTATTCACACCATCTTTGACGCCAATCCACCACGTTGCCGCATAGTCCTCAAGCAGCAGGGGCATTCCTCTAACTGCGTCGGCGTCAGAAATTTTTTCTATGTCCTTATATACACTTATAGCAGCCAAAAACTCTTCCACCGCTGCGGGATCTCTCTGTCCCTGATAACGCGCTGTGCACTGGGTAAACGACCCACCTCTGTTGGAGCTACCCATAGCTGCTAAAATTTGCTGAAATTGTTCTGCCGAAAATGTTGCCATGTTGTTTGATGCGTTGCTGATATTAATTTCAGATGTAGTTGATGTACTGACTTCGTTTGCCGCTTTATTGTCGGCTTTATCGTCGTATTTGTTGTTAATGGTGGCCGTTTCACTGTCGGCTTTATGTTTTTCCACTGTTGATTTAACGTTGGCCGCTGGCTTATTGGTTTTATTTTCTGCTGCTTTAACGCTAGCCGTTGGCTTTACGGCTTTACCTTCTTCAGTTGATTTGCTGGTTTCGTTCTCTTCGGTAACTTGCTGTTTGGTTTTGTCGGCTTCGGATTTGTTCGGAGCCACAAGGTTGGGCGCCAGTGAAACAATCTTATTACGAAGATTGTACATACAATAAAAATAAAAACACCTTTGGTTTTTTTCTATGTTAGTTAAAATTAAACTTTATTAGTTTTTTCTATATTTCCAATTAGTAAAAGGCACGTCCGGTACTAAAATTTAGCCTGGACAATGTTCTTCACGCTTTGGAAGTAGAATGCTAATTGAATTTTCCTTACATACTACAGCGGTATTTATAGTAATTTTGGATGTGAATGGTTTCAACTTATAGTAGTATAAATGATAATTAAACAGAGTTGCAAAAATAAGTACTTGACATATAAGTCCGTTAAATTCAAATTTTATCTTAACATATGTGGGGTTGTATTCTGAAATCAACACAGTGTTGTACCTTAAGGAGGCGTTAAATTCAAATGTTGTTTCAAACTTATTAAAATAATGAGTATTTATGTATTTAAGTAAAATATAAAATAAAAGTAAGGTTAAATAAATGTAGGCTGCTTCAATAGTTTTATTTTAAAACGTTTAAAAAAAATTGCTTTTAAGAACAACAATATTATTATTAAGTTTAAAAATATGATTTTGCTTTAACCACAATATTTATTGATAAAATTTTGATTCTAGATTGCGTTCGCCTCACTATGCGTGCAATTATCTAAATTATCTGTCACGATTATGTTCTCAGCTGTTCGGGGCATATAGAATTCGTCATACGTTGTTCGCTTTTAAACTTAATTTGTATTTTATTTTTTTTTGTCACCTAATTTTTTTTTTATTAAAATCACAGAATACAATTGAAACACAGCAAGAGTTAAAAGAAAACAAAAAAGAAGAAATAATTGATAGCTGTCAAAGTGTTTAACGTACGACAAAAGTTAAAAGTTGACCAACTTTCATACTTTGTGTTGATGGACACTTTCTGATTGTGACATCTCTCATACATCAAAGTTTAACGTATGACGGTTTCTATGTGCCCCGGCCTTTACTCGTTTATCGACGAATTGCATAACTAACTCAACTGTACGTCCTGAACCAATTTCATAATTTAATTCTTTTAAGCACCTGCAGTTTTAAATTCTTGTGGAAATCAACGATGAACTTTAATTTATTTATTTTTCAGATCTTTTGCCTTTAAAGTACAACATTATCATTTGTAACTTTTTTTAGAATTCTACTAATTAAAGTAGTTTTATACATGCATCTGAGTTTTTGTAACCCATTTCGAAAACAACTTGCATTAAACAAGAATATTTGTTAAAACTTAACTTTAAGTTCAATAACTGTTTTAATCGATTTTAGAAATGTTGATGTTACATTCTTTTACTTAACTTTTTTTTCGCTATGAAAATGATTTTTTGGTTTTTATTATTAATTTTTTTTTTGGGCTTAAACATGCTTTGAATTGTATCACGAAAACTGTTAAGGAACGGTACTTCCCATAATAAAAATCTGTAAATTACTCCCTCCGTTTTCTAAAGGTTGGCCTTTTCTTTCTTACTCATCATGAAATTTTTGTTTGTTTCTTAACTTTATTTATCTATTTTTTCTTTCATATTTTGTAAATATTGTGTGAAAAACAAATGAGAAGAATTAAAGAAAAAATATTATGAGTTTTCAGTTGAATGAAATGGAAATTTTTAATTGCTTTATGATTATTTTTCTCTTCATAATATTTCAAAATATCTATCCTTTGCACTCTAAAAATAAAACTTTTTATATTTCAACATAAAGTTTCTTTTTTGTTGCAAAACTTCTTGGAATAAGTGAGGATGCCTCAGTACTCAAAGCAAAACTTAAGATTAAATAAACTTCTAAGGAAATGTTAAAAAATATCAATGAAAAATTTTCTTTACTGATGCTAAAAATTATTTTTAAACGACGTAACAAAATTAATTTAAAATATGTAGGGTCTACAACAAATGTCTTTTGTAACAAAAATATAGAAATTAATAAACTATTTTGAAAATTAATCATTGCTTCCAGCCTAAAGCTATTCCAACACATTTTTCAATTTAATCGCAATTATCTTTAAATGACAATTTAATTGCATTTAAAAATTTCATGAAAACCTTCTTTTCAAACAGAAAGGCTGACAATGACACTTTTTCTGTCACAATAAACAAAAAGGTGTAACATTGTATGAGACATTGAGTCCTTTCAACAAAACAAAAACAAAAAAACTTTTACAATACCAACAATAATAGTATGATAAGTAACTCTTTGATATGAAACAACAACAAATAAAGAACTCTTTTGAGAAAATAAAATCATGTTGTAGAAAACATGACATTTATTACGCACTATTAGCAACGACAAATAAAACTCTTTATCCACATATCACACACATCCCTT
Source organism: Cistogaster globosa (assembly GCA_937654795.1). Lineage (NCBI taxonomy): Eukaryota > Metazoa > Arthropoda > Insecta > Diptera > Tachinidae > Cistogaster > Cistogaster globosa. Next base: position 20,908,573 of record OW569407.1, read on the forward strand.
TTTTACCCCCTTCTTTATAGTTCATCAATAATGGAATATGTGTTAGGGGATACCCTGTCAATAAACACATATGAACATTTAACATATTGCGATTGCTGTAACAAGGGTTGTTGAGGGCCTGATTTAAGGCCTCTTAGCTAAACATTTTTTTTAACTGAATCTTATGAAAAATTTTAAAAACTTTTTCCTTTAAGCTTTAAATAAAAGTCATTATCAGTTTTAAAAGACTATTGGTCAATTTGCGAGATTTGTTAGGCGTTTTTTAAGAGCTCGTTTTACCACAGAAAACTCCTGCTGTTAAAAAGAATTTAATCAACTCTAAAATACTGTAAAAGCAAAATGAAACCCTAAAGATTAAGAATGAAGCAACAGCCATTGCAAGTGAACATAATTTTTAAAGTCGATAATCGGGATAATGTTATGAAAAATCCAAAATGAATAATTATAAGAAAATGCTTCGCCTTGATATTAAAAGCTTCTTAGATCAAAATTAAAAGCTTACTTCGCCCTAAGTACTTCTTCTGTAACTCTGTGAAATTTCAATTTTACTGCGCTGCTTATTTAAAAATTTAAGATTTATTGTTATTTTGTTGGCCTCTTCCCCCGAAGGCAACCGAGACTATTCAATATTAATATTGGTGAGATTAATAGAATTTAGTGACAGTTCTTAATCAATAAAAACTTGATGAATACTGTTAGCAACCGAGTCAGCCAATTTGCAATTTCTTTTACAAGCGCCAATCAGCAAAGCTCCATTTACTGATACCACACAAAAAGTGGAAAAAGGGTATATCTTAGTTTGTCACTCCATTTGTTATTTCTACAATATCTATTTAAGACCCCACAAAGTTTGCAAGTCCATTTGTATAGCAAAGTCAATTGAGCGATGTGTTGAAATCAACTTTGCCAAGGCACTAGATGAGTCAGAGAAAATTTAAATACACCAACCGATCAGATATAGTTTCGAAGGGGTTGGTATTGGAAATCAACAAGATCGGTCCACTTTGCTCGAGGAAGTAGGCTAAGCACCACTCCTGCCTGTAATTTTTCGATACCATTTAGAACAATGAAGAAACTCCACTAAAAAAACAAATAAATGAAGCGATAGAGAATTAAAAAATAAGAAGAAAAAAAAACATCAAGTAAACAACTTGGCGCTCGCCCATATTTTTTAAGTTATGGGCCTTTAATATTTTCATAAAAAAGTTTCATTATCAATATGGTCAATATGAGTATCATTTAAAATTTTTGAAGAGGTCTTTCAGGAAATACAAAAATTTTTTAATATTTAACCCATTAAGAGCCTAAGATAATTGTATGTAAAACTATACGATGTGTGTGAGAAAAGTAAAGAGATTGGCAACACTGCAGGAGATCTGGCAACGTTGTATCTACCGTCCGATGCTAAATGTGATTGTTGATCCCTACCACTTCCTCAGTCTGAGTTAGAACTCCGTACAGTTAACATATTAGTGTTGACAGCGCCATTAGTAAAGCTGTGTTTTCATTGTGCGTCACAGAAATGGAACTTCGGAATTTAGAGCAACGTTGTGCAATAAAGTTTTGTGTTAAACTTGGTGAATCCGCGAGTGTGACTTTTGAAAAGTTGAAACAGGCCTATGGGGAACAGTGCTTATCGAGAGCCCATGTTTTCCTCTGGCACAAATCAATTTCGGAAGACCGAAAACACGTTGAAAATGAACCCCGCTCAGGGAGACCATTTCCATACGTGAATTTTTGACCTCAAAACGATTAACTGTTGTTACTCAATCCCCCTATTCACCTGATTTAAGTCCTTGTGACTTTTTCCTCTTCTCGCAATAGAAACATGTCCTAAAAGGACATGTTTTATTTTGATAGAAGCTACTTCACTTCAAGAATCAGCTTCGACGAATATAGCACTTTCACTTGTTAAATTATAAATTAGGCCCTTTCATTCCTTTCCCTATTTTTTGGTCCTTCACTGTTTACATTTGAACTCATATTGCTTAAGTCACACATGTATTGAACCCATAATCAAATATGTGTGTTTGTTTCATTAAAGGCACAAATTGTTATCAGCTTGTTGCTCCTCGCATAAAAAAGAAAAAAAAAAAACACCAACCGTTTAGGAATATGTGTAACTGAAGGGTTTTTCCAAATTGCCTTTGGGCACAACGAGTATGTGTATATTTGCTCAAGGACATGTGTAAATTCCTTATAAAAGAGTAGTGATTTTTTTATTTCCTTGAAAAGAATTAAGACTGATTTTCATACCAAAAAAAGCAAAAGAAAAAAAACACAACAATAATGTATATGTGAATGCAAAGGGGTTGGGTGTTCTTTGCGAGAGTTTGTGTATTTGTGGGTATGTGTGCTATAGCAACTAATATAATGTTTATATCCTGTTTTTATATCCTTTATTTATTTCGCTTTAAAATGACATCTTTTTTTTGCTGTTTGAATAGCGTTTTTTTTTTTGTGGTTTTGGCTTTTTATTTTTTATTTTTTTTTTTTTTTTTGATGCCGTTAAGAATTAATTGCCGTCGCGTGTTATGTTTCGGTTACTTTAATTTTGGCTTTACGGGTTACTACGCCATGAATATGTACTTTAGCTTATTAAATGCGTAAAGTGAGAGCATATGTATTGCATAGGCTTCAAGAAGTAATGGAAATATAATTGTAACAGAAAGTTTATTTCAAGCAGCTTTTTTTGGATAGTCTGAAATTAAAAATATGAAATCTAAATGATTACTTTCGAAAAAAAAGAGATCATTAAACAAAATTTTCATTAAATCAAAAAAATATCATTAATAATTTTAATTAAATATTTTAGACGTTAGAATTGTCGTTTTCACAAAAAAGAATTTAGAAAAATTTTCACGACCAATAATTTTGGTTACGACAGGTTTCTTATAATGAGCGCTGCTATTTATGATTGACAAATTACAATATCTGCTTTAATCTGATTCTTAACTTAATGTTAGTCGTACAAGGCAGCTCCTACCAATTACAGTGACTGATTATTTATAGGCCTGCTGTTGCTTATTACTACTTGGCAGGGGCCAGTCCTTAAGGCTTAAAGATTTATTTCATTTTTACAAACCACGTCAGCTCAAGAAACTTTCTTTCCTTACTTCCGCACTCTGACACATGCCAATCTTTTTGTTGAAGCTGCGTTAATCGCAAAGATTTATAGCGCTTCTATTTTGTTTTGCTTCAGTTTGCAGTATAGGAGACAGATAAAACGTGTATTTATGCTGCCACTGACGTCCGGTAAAATACTTTTTAAGAGTTGAGAGCCGATGATAAAAACAAATAATATGTGGATAGTAAACCAGGTTTGCTAAGTACACGACTGGGACGAACCACAATTTTTTTGTCACGAATATTCATCCCCAAAAATAAAATAGATAGACTGTCAATCTGTAGCGTTTAGAACCAGGAACGCAACTGGGAACAACGACGAACTCATAGGCAAAGATTCATTGTGTAAATGCGTCGTTGTTCCCAGTTGCGTTCCTGGTTCTAAACGCTACAGATTGACAGTCTGGTGTCACTAGTAAGCAAACTGGGAATTTGTATTTCTTGCAAAAAGAAAAACCGACTTCAAATTAGATTTTATCTGCCTAACACAGTTAAAAACAAATGGCCACAGACATCAAATTTCACTAACTTCTAGAACACTCCAAACTGTATTTATTTTTTTAGGGTTCAATTCCTGCACAATAAGACTAAGACTTATAATTACAGTACAGGATTTTGTATGTTTACATTTGGAATCCGAAGATAATAAAATTTCCAAAATCAAAAATAGAGACAAAAAAGATTTTTTTTAATTGGTTAATTAATGAAAAAAATTAAAAAGGAATTTCCTAAAAAAAATGCGTTGTAGTTTATTTGTTGTTTATATATCTTATGATGTTGTTATATTAGACATCAAGTTTCATCTCACTTATATAGTCACAATTGAAAATAACTCACATCCGTATGTTACGCTTATTACTAAATAAGCTTTTGCAAGAAGAATTCTATTGCACCGACCATAAGGTCCTTAGTTTGACGTAAAGTTGTCCAATCAGTTTGTTAATATGGTTTGCCCAAGTTCCTGGACAATATTAATTTTGTTGTTGTCTATTATGATGTCATCTTCTATTAAGGAAATTATTGTTGTCCTGTGAATCAGTAGGCATTTAGATCTCTGTGGATTTAGGCAAAGTCCATTTTGAGATGCCCATCGACGTAAACTGCTGAGGTCAGAATTTAGTTTTTCAATGTTCTCCTTAATTGAGGATACTGGACTACTTAAGTGTAACTAAACATCATCTGTGTATATGTGGACATTACAGCACAATAAATGTTGCGGCAAGTCATAAGCGTATAATGTAAGTAATATTGGTCCCAAAAATAAACCTTGAGACACACCTTTAGATAGTACCAAGGGACTAGATGCTTTGTTACTTACAAATGCTGACTGAATTCTATCATTGAGATATAACGGTGTTAGTTTTAGGGATGTAAAGTAAAATTTGAACTGTATCAAGGGCCTTGAAGTGATCAAGTAGAATCAAAAAGTTTATTTTACCATCATATAGCTATAACAGACTTATCACTACAGTTCCTTGTTAATTTTAAACGTCAGTCTACAACTGTTCAATAGTTTAACAATATACATCAAATTACAGCAACTACAGAAGCTCCCTTCAATTTCCAACTTTAAATCGTGTACTTGCTGTTGTAATTGACATAGCAATCAGGTTGTTTGTCAATTTTAACCGCCTGTCAATAACCATATAAATAAAATTACATTAAGTATTATGACACCTTTTAATTTACTATTTAAAATTTTTATACTTCTTATTATAACAAACTAAGTATTAGACAGTATGTCTGTATTTCACGGCTTAAGAGATACGGTCGTATAGCACAAATTACGTCAATTGCAGGAACACACTTTAATGTATAAATTCAAACTTGTTGTTAAACTTGTTATTACAGCGGGCTTAACAACACATATTTCTTTTATATTTAAGCTAACCATCTAAGACGGTTCATTCATCAAATTACATTATTGTGTTTATAGCTGACTTAGTACTAAAGGTTCTTTGTAAATTTCAAGCGTAAACAGACATTACTTAAAAGTGCGGGCATATATATCAAATTGAATCAGCTATTGGTGCACCTTTTAATTTAAAATAATAATTATTAATACTTTTTACTATAAAGGTCATAACATTCTGTTCAATTTGCAAGCGTTTGTCTATAACGGTTCAAAAGACAAGCCAATATAGGTCAATTTACGTCGGCTATAAAGACACTCTTTAATTTTTAGATTTATTTTTGTATAATTTTTTGCTCCTGAGAGCCATAGTGATACTTAATTTTTTTAATTTTTAAGTGATGTCCTTTTTGGTTCATAATACACGTAATAAACATGTATGTTGTACATGGACACCATTTATTTTTCAATATTATGGACTAATTTTAAAACGGGACCAATCTGTAACCATCGACTTCTAAATAAAAAAAAAAATCTAAATTCCTCTAGCAATAACTAAGTTATGGAGGCATAAATAAAAAAATAAAAAAAAACAAAAAATAAATATTGCAGAGAATTAAAAATAAGAGATATAAAAAAAAATTAGTACAATACATAAGCTTACATAAAAATGTCATCGGCTCTTAATGGGTTAAGCATTTTTAAAAAACTTTAGTATTTACTGAAAGATATCATAATGAGCTTTTAAATGATACCCATATTGACCATCGAACTTTTTATGAAAATTTCCAATGCTCTCGATGTTTTTTCTTATTTTGTAAGTCTCTATCGCTCCATATTTTTTTTTTTTTATTGGAGTTATATCATTGTTCCAAGTGATATGGATAAATTAATGGCAGGCTTGGTGTTGAGCCCACTGCCTCGAGGGATATGGACTAATCTTCCGACATTTTGTCAACACTTACACGGAGGACAGACAAACATCGCTCAATCGGTTTCGCTATGCATAAGAACTCACTATATATGTGTATATATTTTTGGGGTCTGAAGTGGAAATTGTAGAAATTATAAATGAAATTATAATCGAAATGATAACCTCTCTCTTTTTTTGAGTCGGTTTAAAATAAATCAAAATTGACGGCGTCTTATTCAAACCCTTTATATACATTTAAAAGGGGCAATTTTGTGTAGCGTATGAGATCGACCTTTGTTTTCAAGATATTTAATAAGAAATATTTTACAGCCTAAATTTAGATGAATTTTCCAAAGATGAAATAATAACCTTAAACTGTGATTGCTATGTCTTAAAGAAGACACTTGTGGGATATAGTGGCATTATACAAACAGTGGTTGACATAATTTTCATATGATTTTGTTGTCTGTAAAAGAGGCAGACCATTTATTTCGTATTAATGGCAGTTGGATAATGGTTTATCAAATTTTTCCAGCAAACATTTTTACCGAATGTAGTAGATTTGCAAAGATGAGTATTTAAAATACAATCAAACCAAGATTTGTTAAAATTACTCGTACAACTTTTTACAATGTTTTGTCGTTACTGCCAAAAAAGAAGCAACAAATAAAAACAATAACCCGCATGAACGTTATTGTAAAACCCTTTTGTTCTAATTTAAATAAACTTTTCACATTCAATTCTTAATTATATCATTGTAGATAAAGAATTTCTTTATGCAAACATTCCAGCAAGGCATCCTGTTATTTTAATTTTTCTGGTCAGCTGCTTTTTTGTTTTTTTGCAAAACAGATTAATTTTCTAATTTCGTTTTCTTTCTGTTTTGCATAATGGTGCAACATCGTCTAGATTTTATCCCAAAAAAGATATAAATTGCATGCCAGTTTTTAATCCTTTTTCAGGTTTTAAGAAAGAGAAAAAAATACAACAATAACAAGACAATTAAAGCAAGAAATTGTGAAGCCAGTTGGATTGCTGTCTAAGATTAAACTAATTTTTCATGCATTTCCTTCAAGGGATTAAGAAAACAATAATCAATTATCCTTTTTTTATTTGCTTTTCCTTCTTTTCAAGATCGAATTTTTTTTCTTCTTCTTCTTTATGTTATTTGATAGAGTGTTGCGAAAACAGTTTTCGTAATTTTCTTATCAGTGTTGAGGATTAAAATTTTGTCTGTCTACGCTTTAACAATAAAAATAATTGATAATTGATTTACATATATATTTTATAATTAAAAAAAACATCCTAAATTATTAAAAAAAAGTTCTCAAATATTTCATCAGAAGACACTATCCAATGTGACGGCCAAATATTAACAATTTAAAATAAAATTCAAAAATTTATTTGTGACCTCATACAAGAGTATTTAACTAAAAAAGGAATAAACAAAGATTTTAACAAAATCAAATATTTTTTTATATTTGAAGGATAATGCTTACAGATTGTTCCCATTTTAAGAGCGCTTAATAATCTTAAAGTTTAAAGGATGTCCCAATATAACATACATATTTTTACGTCTGTTATGAAGGCACCACTTGAAAACTAAAAAAAAATACTTATCATCAAAGCTCCCAATGGCAAAAAGTAATGTAAATTGTCCAACATGGGCCTATCTTTTAAACCGTTAGTCGAAACGCTCGAAAATTTGACAGAATGTCGGTACTATAACCGTTATAATAACAAATAAATGTTTAAAATTATAATATAAAGGGTACCCCAATAGCTTACTTAGTTTAATGTACACAGCAATATTTGTTTAAACAGTAGTAGACAGACGATTGAAATATACAAAGAACCTGTATTGCTATGTCAGCTATAACAACCAGTATGAAGTTCATACTTGGAAATAAAAGGATGTCCCAATAGTTGATGTAATTTCATAATATGCAACCACACAGCTTAAATTTAAGAGGAGTTAAGTTTGCTATAACAACAAGTGCACAATTTGAATTTAGAAATTAAAGGGTGTGCACCTAATTGACATGATTTGACATATATGGCCTTATTTTTTTTGAACCGCTATATACAAACATTTAATAATTAATCAGAATGTTCACGACTTTGTCTGTTATAATAAAAAGTATAAATATTCAAAATTACAAAATAAAGGGTGTTTTACTAGTTGACGTTATATAAGGTACATATATGGCCAAACTGTTGAACTGTTCCAGGTAGACGGTTAAAATTTACATAGAACCTATATTGCTGTAAGGGCAAGTATAAGATTATGTCTTGGAAATTAAAGGGTGTCTCAATAGTTAATGAATTTGATGTATGTGGCCATACTTTTGAACCGTTATGGACGATTTTTTTTTTTGCAAGAATTATTTCTTGTTATTCGTTTGATGTTCACAATGTAACGACATCGTGCATTGTTGCACAAAAATAGCAAAACTGCTCGGAAATGAAACGTATTTTTGTATAGAGTTTTATAGTTTTCGCTGTCTGCCACGCCTCCTCCTCTAGACAATCAATAATCAGAAAATGCATTAGTAACAATATTTTTAAAATTTATTTCCAGCAAATTTTTTTTAATGTGTGATGTGTTTCACTGCTACAAGGGAATGTGCTCTTATGAAATCAAGGAACTTATTTCTGAAAACCTTACTTTCCTACGCGCAACGCGCTCTGCATCAAAAGCGTATTCCCTTGTAGTCGATTGGCCAGCGAATCGCACTATGCAATACAGAACAAACTCCCGGTAGAGGTCTTTCCTGTCACTTTAAATTTACAAAACTCAAATTAAATGTCCACAAGCACTACTCACTCTATCCGCCTTCCCACAAATTAATTTCCTAGTTGTGAAACAATGCATTGCATAAGTAGGGATCATCCTCTGAGTGCTGGTCCTAATAAAGAAAAAACAAAAATATGCTTGTGAGTCGTTGTTTTTGGTGGTTTTCTTTAGAGAAGATTTTCTTAAAATATTATTTGGAATTTAGAAGTTTAGAGTAAAACTTCAATATGTCGCTATTTGCTGCTGTGTGTGAATGTCTTCTGGCATTTTTCAAAGCTTTAAGCGAAGAAGGCTATGATGCTTCTTAAGCTTTGAATACACACTGTGTAAAAGTTAAAAGGAATTAAAAAATTTATTTTATATTTTTCTTAAATAGATTCATTCATTTAGACCCAAACGTAAAAAAATAAAAATATTTCTGATTTTGCTCCATTTGGTTACGTTGTGCATCGTTGCTTAAGCAACGAAAGATTGGTAAATTTTATTGAAGGGTTAAAAAATCAATGTGTACAAAGTCTCTTAATTATTATACACCTTTTAATTTCTATCAGAAAAATACGTAAAATAAATTTAATAAGAATAATTACAATGAATTGGTATAAATTTAAATAGATTTTTTTTCCTAAAGAAAAAAATCAATTCAGTGCGTTTTTAAGTGCATCTGAGAAAAAAAAATCCCAAAACCAGTTTTGATTATACAATAAAATTAAACCGATTTGACAGTATTCACATAAAAAAAACTAACCCTTTGAGAATAAATATTTAATATTTTACTTTAACAAATTCTTAAAATCAAATCCTTGTTATTTTTTTTAGGATTTTATGGGTAGAGCATTCATTATACATCGAAAAAAATTTTTTTTGTATGTCAGCATCTGAGGGGGTAATTTTTTATGCTTGATAAACAAATTAGAAGTTGTGACGTTGTCAGGACATTTGGTTATTCTTTTTATTTAAATTTTTTTTTTTTTTTTTGATTCATGTTGTTGAGAACAAAAGAAAAAAAAAACAATTTTTAATAAAACTGAAAAAAACTTTGACTGCAATCACCCCTCAAAATATGTCTGGGTACAGCTTTCAACTCTTTTTTATTTTAGATTCGATTTTTTATTGTAGATTAAAATACAGATATAAAAAAATTCAAATAATCAAAATATGGTCGGTAAAATACGAATTCAGGGAACGCTTTCAACAAAAATGTAGTAAAGAGACAGTAAAATTGCATTATTTAATATTTTTTTTTATCGATATTTGACGTTTGAAATAGCCGATATATTAAAAAGTATTTTTATTCTAACCTTGAAATCTTTAAAATCAGCATAATTCTTAACTGTTTCAAAACCAACGTAAATCCCTATCCCATCTCTGGTATTCTTTTTATTATTTATCATTTTATTTCTTAATACTGATTTAATATATAATTTTTATATCTAACTATATCTCACCAAATGTACACTAGCTTACGTTGGCGTTGTAGTTGTTATAGTAGTTTTATGTCGTTGCAGCTTTTATCACCGCTTCGTTCCTAAATTCGTATGCTTGAAATATACTGAAACAAAAAAAAAAAAAAAATGAATAGATAGGTAGACGTGTAAATCAAAGGATGCTACAACAAAGCGTTAATATCTTTGCAATTCCAAATTCTATGTTAGAAACATTTTATTTATCAAAATTATTATTTTAAAGATTTATGAACTGCCTTCTAGTACGTATTGGTGCAGATATCACTTTGACTGAAATGCAACATACGAAAGTCTGCAATAACGCCAACAGTGAAACTAGCAAACTTCTTCGTCATGAACTGGAGGTCCTTTATTTTTCTGCAACTTCATTCCAAAAAATATTAAAGTTTAGAGGTTTTATGTCCTTTCACAAACAGAGAAAAAATATTTTATTGTTGTTGCTATCTTCGCTTCAAAAAATGGAGAATAAAAAGCCTGCATTTTCAAAAAAAATAATTTTTAAGCGATGAAAAAATAAAGAAAGTAACTTTACTACATTCAATGCTATGTTGGGCCTACTTAATGCCAGAGGCACTGCAACACTTTTGGAAAAATAAAAATGTTTTGAAGCTTTCTTTCTATTACTATTTTACCTCGTATCTCCTCTACTGTAAAGCTGTAAAAGAAAGGTAAAAAAAGACAAGGTAACACATATTAAAAAGCAAGTAAAAGTTTCATCTTCATTATTGATTTCTAGATATGAAATAATAAGAATTTACTTTGCATAGAAGCTGCTACATCCATCATCAAATAGGTATATTTTGTGACTTTCAATTTATCTTGGGTGATTTTTAAAGCAAATAAGGATTTTCTAGATAGATGACTGTATTCGGTTGTTACAATATAAGCTTATCTAGTCCGAAATCTATAACTCAAATAAATATTTTGCTGCCGTCCTTTTCGTTTGGTACAACAATTTACAACACAAATAAATGTTATGTCCCAGTTGCTAAAGACCATTATTTATCAGGACATCGATGCCAGTTGTGGTTTTCTAATCTCGGCAAGTGTTAGACGTGCAAATGAATATTTAAAGGTCAATCATACGACATGAATCAACAAGCAATTAAGCTTCATTACAAGAATTATTAAGATCAGCTAAAGGAAGAAGCAGACCTATTGCAGAATCTTCGAGGCATAATCGGTTTTAGAAACCGAAAAAAATGAGTTGGATTGGATTTAGCCTTTAATAACGCCCACTATAGTTTCTCTCATAACAAAGATGATTTTTATTTCCTGGCTTTTTCCTGATCATTTGGAACAACGAAGAAACTCCAATCAAAAAAAAAAAAAAAACGAATATATGGGGCGATAGAGAATTAAAAAATAAGAAAAACACATCTTTAAGGAAATATTAAACTTTTTTTAATGCTAAACCCATTAAGAGCCGATGACATTTTTATGTAAACGATTTTTTTTTAAATTCTCTGTTACCTTAATATATGTTTTTATTAGAGGTACTTCACTAAACTGGATTTACTTAAATAGTGAAGGGTATTTAGGATTTGGCATTGCCGAATGTAGCACTCTTACTTGTTTATATATTTTTTAATTCGCTAATAACTTATTGTTCCTTCGAAGGTGAGTGACGTGCTATGCTCTGCTTTCAAATACCTTAAAATTTATCGGAAAAACTCGTGTTGTTAAATTGGCAAAAAATGGAACACGAACCCAGGTTTAATTATCAACTTTTGGACACTCTAAGCAAAAGCATTGTCGCAATCATAGCTTTACTGCGTATTTTTTTTAAGAAACAAATCTATTACAATTTTTATTTTTGTCAATCAGTTTAACTTTTACACTTTTAATCCTCTTTTCTTAGAAAAATTAAAGTTAATAAAAATTTAGCTTTAATTTTTGACGTTTAGGCACTCACCCACATGATGCTTTGAGTATTTCTTTGCCTTCTTCGTAAACTACTGCTATTTTTGTGATGAAATGATGATGATTGAATACAATATACTACCAAAAATTATTTAATTTTCTTTCAAGGTTCTAAGTTGCTTAAGCTCAAAATATCTAACAATGTCTGAAAATATCGGTGGCGGCCTAGGCGTTACGAAAAGCTTGCTTGCTTGCTTGCTTTCTGTGCATAAGTTATGAAAGAAACATAAAACTTATTTTAGTTTTTATATTTGTAATAATTTTAATTACATGTATTTGGATGTAGAGTGCAAGGCCGAGCCTGTGTATGCCCCTTGCTTTCTAAATAATCGAAAACAAATCTGTATATGACTTTTTAAAAAATTTATAATTTGAATTCGATTTTGTTTTTAATTTATTGTGCTCGTTTGTAAGTATCACTGCATCCTGTGAATAGAATTCGCAACCCTTTTTTTTCGCTTGCTCTTTAAATGTACAAGTATGCGTATGTTTTTCAACTTGCTGAAAGGGTTTTTCCTTTTGTAGTCTTGACAACAGTTTTTAGTTTTTAAAGTTCCTTTTTGGTTAATTTGCATTTTATGTGTGGATTTTTCATTCCTATTATTATTTTTTTAAAACTCTAGTTTTTTTGCATTTCAATTGTAGTTTTCAAAGGATATTCGATTTTTTAAACTCTTTAACAAAAAAAAAAAAAAAAAAAAAAACTTGGAAAAAAATTTGACGCTGCTGTGTGGGCTTTATAATACAAATGTGTATGTGTGCCTGTATTCGTATCCTCTTGCCAGGATACACGTTTTTTTATTTATTTCGGCGTTTAGGTTTTTTTTGTAAGTCTGCATCCTTTTGTATTTGACAAGTGAATATTCATGTTTTTCAGCATTGTTTGTAGATTTTATATTTTTTGTTTTCAAAATCTTTCACTCTGAGCAAAGCAAGGGTTAAAACTTGCGTGTGTCTGCATCTTTTTTTTCTGATGTCTCTCTATGAGTTTTTGGAATAGAATAGGAAAAAAACGTGGGTACTTCAACATGTGCTGAGGTGGAAATTTTTTAAATAAAATTTTAAGTTTAAAAAAAAAATGTTTTTGTTTTTTGTGTTTGTTATTGTGTTTACAGGGTAATTAGAAACCAAGACGCCGGCTAACAGTTGTTAAAAATAAAATAGATCAATATTTGATTTGTAAAAAATGTTTTGACCTTAGAAGCCTTTTATTTATACAATAACATATTTTGAAAATTTTACGGAGTAGATGAAAATGTTACCAACTTTTTATATTCTTTCTAAAACTTCTGCTTTTAGTATTTCCAAAGAAACTTTTTTTAAATTTCAATAATCTTTGTACAACATTTTTAAAGCTTAAATTGCCCGCACACATTTTTGCATTTGAAAAATTCTACTGATAAAATTTTGACACTTTGCACGTGTTTTTGCATGACTTTTTTTTAATTGTATTAAATAAATTAGCTCATGCTAATGAGAGTAATAAATCAAAACCAGAAGCTGAAAAAGTCTGCCGCTTATTGTGGAAATTCAGTGTTAAAGAAAATATTGAAATTCAGGAGAAGGGACTGCAACTGCAATTAGGACTAAACCTTTAAAGAAATTAAACTTATCCAACAAGGAATTTTCTTCGAGATATATTTAACATTAATACTGGAAGACAACCGATTATTATCAGTACGTTAAATCTGTACTCACTCACTCAAGCTTTTCCGTTGAAGATTCCAGTAAGAGAAATAGCTTCTTTACACTGAGAAATGGAAGGTTTAAGTGATAATAAAACAGTAATTAAAAGTTGAAAGGACCTGAATTGTCAGATCAGGTGTAAGATGGTGAGAGATCAATTCCATAGTCTGAGAAGGTAACAATGTTTACAAATAAATATTTAACAACAAAGGACCGAAAAGCCCAGATTAGGAAAATTAAAACAATAATAAAGCGTTGAAGCAACTTTAACAACTTGATTGCAGTTAAGTTTACTAAATATTGCAAAGCCTGAACTGTAAATATTACTAAAAAATCCTTTAATTATACTCTATAATGTCATTTAATTTCCCTAGTATACATCCGTCTCAATCTAGGCACCAGTATTAAACATGCTGTTTAATTACATTTGTAATATTTTGCGTAACTTTTTTAAAAGGCAAATAATGCGAGCCACAATTATTTTGTACAGAAAGCTCTATGAACTCTGGTCAAACTTGCGAAAATTATTTAGTAATTTTACTAATTACGGTAGTAGAGCAATACGCAAGTCACCAACATGGGCAAATGAAGCAATGTTGGAATTGCTGCCGTTGGTCAGTAAATTAAGGGGGTTACAGAAACTCAAATGTCAATGGAGTGCATAAGTAGAAACAAGAAAGAGTGCTATATTCGGCTATGCCCGATCTTATATACCCTTCACAATCTATGTAAATCTAGTATAATGAAGTAGTTCCTATCAAAAAAAAAAACTATATTTTAAAAAAAATTTGAAAATTTCAGAGGGCCGTAACTCGGAAAATTTCGGCGAGCGCAAACTTTTTTACTTGATTTTTTTTCTAATGTTTTAATTCGCTATCGCTCCATATATTTGTTATTTTGATTGGAGTAAAAATAAGAGGTAGGCGTGATAGTTTTCCCGCTGTGCCAAACGACATAGACCGATATTGCTGATTTCCATTAGCACCTTTTTCGACACAATGTTTTTAAATTTTCTCTAGCTGACGGACGGAAAGACGGACATCGCTCAATCGACTTCGATCTGCATGAGAAGTCAGAATATATATTTTATGGGTTCGGAAATGGAATGACAAAACTAATTATAATCGTTTTTCACTTTTTGTGGTGAAGGGCATGAAAAATTTTTAAAAACTGCATACACGATGAGTTGATGGAGAACGATATCAGCATTTTTACTGATGGTTTTTTATTGACGGTGGAGAAGAAGCAGGTGTATATTTAACTAGTCTGAAGTTATCGTGTAGTTTTCGTTTTGGAGAGAATTTCTTCGTTTACCGGCAAAAGTTCTTGGATTGCTATATGCATTGTTTCACTTTATCATTCCACTTGACGACAGGTGCGTCATAAAGCGCTTCAGGCGATTGAACTTGTACTCTTATCTAGTTCAGAAATTTATCTTAAAACTTAACAGATATACTTCGGTTAATGAGATAACATAAATTTGGGTTAAAGGATACAAATGCTACTGTAAACGCAAGTAGCACTGGGAAATGGTCTAGTGCAAGCGAACAGTAAATGAACTCAATCAATCTGAAAAGGTGAAGTGAGGCTCGAATGTTGTTCAAAGATGTCCCAGGCAGTAATGTCAGTAAGGTGCTCAGCTGTTACAGAAAAACCTTAATATGGACAACAGCATTAATTACAGGTCATGGAAATTTCAAGTATCATCTGGGCAGAATGATGATATAAGAATATGTAATTTATAAATTGTGCCTGGTAGATTCATGGTCTTTAAAGGTTCGGCACTGGCTGGTATATGCTTTAGAGCTACAGATAGAAGCTTGTTTATGTGGGTGTTAATGGGGATCTACGCCTTGAAAAAATGCCAGCAGTTACTAAGCAATCCGAGAAGAGAAAGATGACGGACAGTTAGCAGTCGACAGTCTAGAAACCCTAAGCTTATTTTTTGCTGAAGTTTTAAAGCAAATAAGACCCAAATTGTTGTTTTGTAATGTTAAATGAACAAATGGTAAGTCTTAGGGAAGCTCCGCCGTAAAAATGTTTTATTACGCGAAAGCACCTCTTTTTCAATCACGGAATATTTGGATTTAGTACTGATTTAATTACTTACGAGTATTGGAAAGAAATTTTAATCTAAATAATTCTGCAGGAAAACCTGAGCTCAAAAACTAAAAAAAAAATGTTTTTTAACTTTATGCTTCCATTTCCCAACTGAAACTTTTAAGGACTGACCACCGTATCCGGTTAAAAACATTAGCTTAAGCCGAATTAATATTAATAATTTTATTATAATACTAAAATAATTCGTAAATACTTAGTAGACTTTCAGCTTTTTAAGTTCAACATTTTTAATATAATTTTAATGAAAAAATTTATTATTTTGAAAAAAAAAGCATAACTTTCTTTTGTATTCCCCCGGCAAACCTGACCAGCACCCTCAAGGTAACTTAAGATATTTTTAATGATTTTTATTTTAGAAGCAGCCAAAGAAGTGCCATTGAAGTCTTTATTGTCAAATTCCTAAGTCAGGTTTAGTGTCGCTTTTAACACGCACCCTGTAGAAACACAATATTATTTTTTTTATTTCCAAATTTAACAAAACAAGTTCACTAAAATTCTACACACGAAAATTTTGTCAAAAAAGGGTTGCAGCTAAAACAAGACATGCAAATTCTACAAATGTAAAAAAAGAGTTAAATCCTTTATTTCAAACCACACACGCACTGGCAAAGATTTATTCCTTTACCAGACCTTATCCTGTGGCATGTAAAACGAAAATAAAAAATATTTAATCACAATAATTTATGGAGCAAAAAAATGAGTAAATGTCATTTGGTAAAAAGCAGAAGAGAAACTTTGCATGTTAGAAAAAATCAACAACGAAAAAAAAACACAGATGAGCACTTTAAAAAATAAAGAATTAATGCAACGAAAGAAAAAAATTACAGTCACTGTATACAGGCGAAAAAAAACGGCATAAAAAATTACAGGGATAAGCATGATTTGTTGTTGTTGCTACTGCTGTTGTTTTTTTTCTTTCTTCTGTTGCTGTTATTAACGTTAAAGTCACGCGAGGGGTGAGTTCAGTTGTGTTACTTTTTTTTAATGAAATATAATTTAAAGTATTTTTAAATATTTTCAAAAATCGCTTGTAATTTAAAAAATATGTAAGAGATAAGAGTTGAAATAAGCTAAATGAAGCCTTTTGAGAGTTTAGTAGTGGTAGTGATGCTTGAATTGTTAATATGTAAGTGAAATTGTGAAAAGGCTTTGACAGTTCAGGCCTTGGCCAAATAATCTTTAATCTGTTTTTTATTAATCCTTCTCTTCTAGAGTAGAAAAATATATAACAGCTTTCATTTTTTTTTTTTTTTTGAAGAAATCTAATGCTGTTTTTTTTTTAGAGAAAGAAGTAAAAAGGCTTTCCACAAGGCTCTATTATTCCTCTAATTGCTTCAGTTAGAGTTTCTGTGGATGCTTATGCGTGTGTGTGTGTGTGTGTGTAAGAGTATTAGTCAAAAAGAAATTTAAATAGTTATTGATTTTTAAATAAGAATTCTAATGAAACAAGAACTCTTTCTTGCGCCGTTTTATATTTAAAAGAAAAAATTTTAATGTTGTATGCTAACGGGGTGTTGGTAATATGTAAAAACTGAAGCATACATTTAGGAACAGAAATAATTAAATTATGCCAGCAGATGTAAGGATATTATACCGCATAAGCTTAATTTCCAGTTTCTATTTTGTTTTTTAATGGTTAAAAAAAATTATGACTGGAAGTACTTTTCCGAAACATAAACATTTAATTTTTTAATAGAGGGTCTAAAGAAAACTATTCATTTTTTTTATTTTATAAAAATGTGTACAACCACCAAATAGAATTTAGAAACAAAAATGTAAAAAGGAGTGTAAGTTTGGTTTATTTAAAAAAAAGAGTATAAAGAAATAAAAGTCAAAAGTTTTGTTGACATATCAATCAAATATTGATACAAAAACATAAACAAACGTTAACAAATGTACACAAAGAAACATTTACAAAAACACGCACACACTATTAAAGTACTTGAGTGATTTTACGTTAAGACATGTTACATACGTATGCGTTATACGACTAATAAAAACCAAAACCAGAGTGGCCCCACTTTTGTATTTAATTTTGAAAATGGAGTAAATTTAAATGCGACTCTTTAGAGCTTTTTTGATTTTTGTTATGTTTTATAAAATTTCTTCAATATTCTTATTAATTCTACAAATAATTTATAGAAAAAGCAACATGTTTACATTTCTAAAAAGTATTAAAATTTTGAATTTGTGAAGAGTATTTAGTTTTTGTCGTACGTTCGATATTTTTATTTATTTTCATTTTCTTTATCCATTTTCGATTTATTAATTAAATTTTGATTTTCAGCCGTATTTCGGCGCTTTTTTAGTAAAAATTCTTATATTTTTTTGTGACATTTTTAATATAATATGATTTTCTGTTCTTTAAATTAAATTTGAATTTTTTTTCAGCTTCAGATTTGTACATCTTTCACTACAAAAAGTGGAAAAAGGCTTAGTATATCTAAGTTTGGCATTCCATTTGTAATTTCTCTATATGCATTTCGGACCCCATAAAGTATTTACATTCTGAGCCATTTATATTCATAGCCAAGTCTGTTGAGCGATGTCCGTCTGTCCGTTTGTGTTAGTGTTGAAATCAAGTTTGCCAAGGCACAAGAAGACCTAAAAAAATTAAATACGCCAATCGATCAGGCATATTTCGAAAGAGTGGCTATTAAAAAAAACATCTAAGTCGGTCCATGTACCTCGAGGCAGTGGGCTAAACACCATGCACGCCCCTAATTTATCTGTATCATTTAATGCGATTAAGTAGCTCTAATGAAAAAAAAACAAATATATGGAACGATAGATATTAAAAAGTAAGAAAAAATCCTCGTAAAAAAATGGCGCTAGCCGAGTTGTGGGCCTCTGAAATTTTCATAAATAATTTAAATTTTTATTAGGGTCAATATGAGTTTAATTCAAAAGCTTTTGTGGAGATCTCTCAGGAATTGCTAAAGTGACATTTTCATACAATTTTTTTTTTAATTTTTGAATTCTCTGTCGCTTTAATATTTTTTTTTATTTTTTTATTGCAGTTAATTCACTACACTACATTTACATATATGGTAAAGGATGTATTAGATTTGGCATAGCTGAATATAGCACTCTTACTTGTTTAAAGTAATATCCAGTTTTATACGAATGATTTTTTGATGTTTTTTTTTTTTTTTGTAAAAATTATATTTTTATGAAATTTCGTGTCATGTAATAAGTTTTAAAAAGTGTATAATAAAACTTTCTTAATGTGGCAGCTCTACTTACTTGAAAATAGCAAAAATTTACAAAGTTACTTAGTTCTACATATACATGTTCACATCCATACACAAAATGAAAAAAAAAAAATTATTTTTTTCGAATCATTATTTAAACACACGTAAATATCGAAAGCTGAAATAACCGGAAAACGGAAGTGACCTTATTTCAAAGATAAACCATAAGCTGTTTTATTAAAGCATACATACGTACACACTTGTCCGACACACAATTTTTTTATAAATTACAAAAAAGCTTTTGGTTAAATTTTTTAAACACGAGAAATAAAAAGTAGGGTTTTAAAGAAACTTATTTTTACTTTTAATCAATAAATTTTATATATCTAATCTTCATCAATTAAAGAGTTGTTAAGTTGTAACCAAGTTTTGCTCTTAAATTAAGAGGTGAGCAAATTGTATAGCAGGTAGCATTCAAATTCAGACTTTGGCTTAATGTAACCTAAAAAGCAACATACTTAATTAGAACCCTTAACAGAGAAAACGAGTATGTGCTCAAAATCATATTTAGGTGTACAACATGTTTATTAAAGCCTTTGCTTTAAAGGCTTTCTAAAAGGCTCCATACTACTTTAAAATGATCCAGTGTGTATGCACACACATCCACAGAATTATAAAGAAAAAAGACGCTTAAAGTTTTATTGATTTTTTCAAAGAATTCTAAAAAAATACTATTGCATACTTTTAGGGTATTATTTATATGTATAAACTGAAACATATATTTAGGAATAGAGTTAATGATTAGACATTATCAGATGTAAAAACTTTTTATCGTAAAAGCTCAAAATTCACTATTTCGTAATAAAACTAGCTTACGCCTGAAATTTTGGCTGCATTGACCTTTATGCTGTAAAATTCTATAATTGTATCCTCTCTAGTGGATATTTCATCTTTTCTCTTGAATAAAATAATTTAAAAAAAAATTCGTTAAAAGCGGTGCATAGAAAGAAGTGCAAATATCTTCGGAAATTTTTATTTTACAAAATAAATAGCTGATGTATAACTTT
This sequence comes from Cistogaster globosa, assembly GCA_937654795.1. Lineage (NCBI taxonomy): Eukaryota > Metazoa > Arthropoda > Insecta > Diptera > Tachinidae > Cistogaster > Cistogaster globosa. Next base: position 20,928,715 of record OW569407.1, read on the forward strand.
AAAAAACACAGTTTTCAAAACATTCTAAAGAGCATGTTGAGTTTTAAACTGTTACATTTTAAATAAAATAAAATTTACTTTTTTGGGCTTAGGTTGTTTAGTTTTTAATTTAATTTTAAAAAATTTTTAGAAGAAAAATTTTCTTTTTTTTGTTTTCTTTGGAAAATGTCTGCATACATTTGTAAATAATTTTTCTATCCAAAAATTTTAAGATTTTAAATTATAAACTGAACCTAAGGCCAAAAAAGTAATTTTTAATTTATTTATAATATCCACGGCCCAAACCCTAATTGGAAAAAAAATTAAAAATTAAAAAATACACAAGACAGAGCGCATGTTTATTTATAGTTAACTAAACAACAGTTAATATAATACTGGAACAGCATTAACAACGTTGTGAGGTAACAAGTGTGAATGATTAAAAATAAAAAATTGCATTTGTGGCCACAGCGGTGTTTGGTACAAAAGCAAAAATAAATGTACAAGATGAGTTAGGGAACACAAAGAAAAAATGCCTTGGTTGTATGTGAAGAACTTCGTCTTCCCAAATAAATATTAATTAGTTGGTTAAATAGATGATGTTTACAATGTTCACAACCTAGGGTAGATAGATGCAAAGAATGCTGAGGAAGGATGTAGCAGCCCAGAAAATGCAGCATTTTATTTTGCTAGCGTCTAATTTCTCTTCTTTTCTTTGGAAAACGTCCGCATAAAATTGTAAATAATTAACTTTCCAAAATTTTTAAAATTTTAATTAAAAACTAAACCTTAACCGAAAAAAGTAAATTTTTATTCATTTTTAATATCCACGGTTCAAGTCCTGATTAAAAAAAAATTTAAATTATACATTTTATTTAGTCTATAAGTTGCCACGTTAACAGGCCTTTTTGTTTACGACATTTAAGTCTTGTATTAGTGTGAATAATACATACATACTAAAATGCATGCAACACAATGTTTATGTTAGTCGTCTGAATTAATATTGCCATATCACTTAAAACTGCGTTTTATGTTTGTGAGCGAGTAAAAACGTCCAGATTGTTCTAAAATGAGAAGATCATGCAGGCTGGGTCTAGTTGCGGCTATAAGAAAATCAAAAGAATTCTGCAACAAAACCTAAAACTAATTTAAATGCGTTAGTCATTTAACGTGTTTATGTAAATATGAATAGCAAAAACACTTTTAAGTTTTAAAACTTGTTAACATTTTTTTATTTGTGTAAATCTATTTATAGAAATTTCGGCCACACTATAGTTTTTCTAACTAATTATATCACTTTTATAAAGGAAAATTTAATTTTATCATGATCCATTTTAAAATCTTCTTGATCCTATGACTCTTTCCTTGCCTTGGTTAAATTATTCATAAAAAAGTGCTGCTAAAGTTTCCGCTGTCATTTTATTGGAAAAATTGCGTTATTTCCCTTTTACCTTATTTTTACTTGTAAATAAGATATCTTTTCGGGTAAATATTAATCAATGACAAAGTGTTCAAAATATTTTCTGTGCACTGCCGTGGCCTGGTTCAAATTTTATTTTATATTAGTTATTATGGTACTTTTCCGTCCGGCTAAAAGCAGTGGTTTTGTGAATTATTTAATAGTTCTTTTTTCGTGTTCTTTTCGTATTTTGCTATCATTCGTTATTTTCTTTGTTATTCAGGAAAGGTTTAAAAGTCATGGTTAAAAAGAATCGGCATAGTGTGACTTTACCTCGGTGACAGCGGTCTAGAAGTAGCTCCTTTGCTTTGGAACACTCTCATTAATAAAATGCACTGAAATATTAACTTTTAGTGGTTTATGAAATTTTATAAATTATGTAGCAGTCAATAAAGTGCGAAAACGCAAAAATATTTTTAAGAAAAATGTTGATTCATTTTAATTAATGTGCAATGTTTAAATTTAATCAGAACAAATCAAATATAAAATTTAAAAGAAGCTAGATGAATAAAGAGATCGTTTTTTCCTAATTTAACTCTTTCTGATTGTTTTATCGTTATCATAATTGATAACTTACGATTCATTTTTGTTTATTTGCATTTGTAAACGATCTATACAGTCTATTAGATGGATTTAAAGAAAAAAACTTGTGAGGAGTTCCTTTAGACCGTGGTTTAAATATAGAATACTTTTTTGGAATAAAATTAGTGATTTCGTAGAGAAAATGGAGAAACAAATGTGAAAGAACCCAATTTTAGCGGTATAATGGTACCCACTCAGCCCATTTTAATTTTGTGAATGGAAATTTTTAAAACGGTTTGCAAAACTTTACGATAAATATTTGAAAATACATTCTTTTAAATTTAAATTTTAAGAAAACTAGAAATGACACTCTGACAGAGTCATGGGCACTGATAGTTATCTTTTAAATCTTTTATGTTTTAGCTTTTCAATAAAATATTCTAATCTATATCTATCTATATCTATAGTAAGTATAATACAAAATACCCATTTTTCGAATTTTTGTCTGTCTGTCTGTATTCGCATCACATAGAAGCTGCTGGATGGATTTGAATAAAATTTTGTTAGGAGGTCCCTTAGAGCCTTGGTTCAAATATAGATATGTTATTTCGTAAAGAAAATAGATAAAAACAAATATGAAAGCATCCAATCATATCGGTATCATGGTACTCGAGCAGTTGGCAGTACATTTTATATTTGTAAATAAAAAATTTTTAATACTGTTTACAGATCTCTACAATAAACTTATTAAAACACATTTTTCTAAATTTAAATTTTAAATTAAAAATGTCACGCGGATGAATTTGTCGGCCCTGCTAGTTACTAACAAAATCTTACAGCTATAGCACTGTACTCTCTTCGAATTTGTTAAAATTGTTGAGTAACAGTGATTACTTCATGTGATAATTTTGGTATTTAAAATATGGTGTCCATCCTGCGATTTGGAAGAAATTCGCGTTTTTCTTTCTCTTCCTAAGACAACATGGCTTAACAAGCGTAAACAAAAGTCACTTAACTTATCTTTTTCTTTTCAATTAATTTCATTTTTTTATTTTTAAACAACTCTTTTATTTAGATATTAGAAATTATTGGCAACTGCCATTAGGAATATACAATGGACAGTTAGCGGCAGTTGTCTGAAAAATTAATTTAACTACAATTTAATTTATTCTTTTAAATTATAACTGTTTATTTTTTAAAAAATGTTCAACTGTAGTGAGAGGAGTTATTTAGTGAAGATAAGGAAGGACGTTAAAAAATTGTAGTGCTCTTAAACCATTTAATTATTAGTCAATGATGATGATTTTTTAAACTAATTATCAATGAAACCCATTCATTGCAATGCTTATTAAAAATAATGATAATTTTTAAAAGCATTAGCATTATTTATCATTCAATGCTAAGGAAAAATAGAGTACTATTTCTGAAACATTTTTTATGGATTTTTTTTTTAAATTTAGTGTACATACTTTGACAGTGTTCCGCATCAAAAACTAAACAGAATACCGGGCTAATCGATGAAACATGTTTATTTTGAAAAATAAATTTAAAACATGAATAAATAAATTTAAAATATGTAATTCTACTGTCGTTATCATTACACAATTGCGCAGCTAGCAACAATGGAGTCGTGGAGCTGTCGTAGTCTTCTATGTATTTTAAACTTTATGTACTTAGATTTGTATGTTTTAAGAAGAGATTTTTTTCTTTGCCTGTTTTAATAAAAAGATAAACTCTGATCGTGAGTAAAAAATTAGTAGTTCCTTTAAAATTTGCGTGTTTTTTTTAATTATCATTATTAACTTAAGCGTTATGCCCTTGAATTTTTCAAGGGTTAAAGAAGAGATTATTTTCTTTGCCTGTTTGGTAGATGGAAATTTTCTTCAAGGTATTTTTTCGTGATAAAATAAATTAGTACTGCCTCCTTAATATCCACGATATTTAAATCATATAAAAAGTGGAGATAAGAACTTAAATTGACAATCTTAGTGATGGTTTAATAATATGGGGAACTTACTACCGTTCAAACTTTATTCATCCTCCCACAGTTCTTATATATCCTTCAGCTAATAAGCGCAAACATTTACATTTCTTCAACAGAATTTAATACAAAAAAACTCCTGAAGAAGTCGACAACTACATCGACGAAACGTTGAGTAAATGATAAAATAAAATTGTTTTATTTACATCGTTTTTAATATTTAATGACCATAATTAGCCCATTAGACTGCGGTTTTAGCTGATGATAACTTAAAATAAAATTATTCAATAAAAAATTATTAATAATTAATTGGTTTAGTTGCAAAGGAGTAAGAGACCTGCCATACTATTCCATTACACCACAAAGAGAGCCTACAGTCCGATATTTTATTTCAAGTTTAAAACTAGACCTTGACCTAGACTAAATTATTTTTCTGAAAAAACTGGAAAACAGTGCTTAGTAAGTATCTGTCGCTACTGACTCAAATAGTGCCTTATATGGTGGTATAAAGGTGGAGGAATCAGAAAAAGAAAACATGATCCTTCTTGAAAACTTTGCATTTTATTATTAAAGTCCTGTTAGTTATTGTGAGTATTTCCTCAATTGTATCAGGAACTAGTGCAGCTACAGACAATATTTGTGTGTGGTTTTTTGCATTAAAGAAAATGCTTAAAGTCCTTTTAAATCCACCCTCGTACTTGATATTATATGAACAAAACAATTTTTTTTTAACTGTTTGCATTAAGTGTTTTAAGCCTTAAAAATAAACTTACCTTCAAACCAAATTCTTTTTATAAATAGTTGTAAATATCTACATGTTGTATAAATTTTAAAGGCCACACTACACATATGTCGGCAGCTATAAAGTAAATATGTGTGTTTATATGCGTGTGTGTAATATCCGTTGGATTTATAAAATAATGAAGAACCCAAAAATGAACATGACAACCTATAACAAAAATAGAACATTTTTTTAATGTGGGTGTTTGTGTATCTTGGATCCAGGAAGTTTCTAACACAACAATTCTTATCTTATGGTTTAGAGTAGTAAATAGGATTTATCACACAGGTATGAATCAATTTGCCAATTGGCAATTTTTTATAATGGCTTTCACATTATTTTTCTTTTTAACTTTCTGGTCAAAATAGAAAGAACTAAACACGTGCTGTTTATGTTTTCTTTGATTCTTGTTGCCCGAAGTTTTGCAATCATTCCTGTTTGTGTGATTATATTTACATTTGTAATTTTATTGTCAGTTTGATTTTTTTTTTTTTGTTTCATTTGGTCTATTTAGCCGGATGTTTGCTTTTGCTGTCCTTAACTGTTGTGAAAGTTTTTATATGTTTGTGATTGTTTTATTAAATTTGTTTTTTTATTTGACAGAGTTTCAGGCGTTGTTCACAGTGTGAGTTTGTCAATAGCAATGAGTTTATTATAAATCGATTAAAATCATATAGTTGCCACTGAGTGTTGTACTCGTTATAAGCTTTAAGTTTCTCAAAATAGCTGCATAAAGATTGATTATTTCTGTTTAAATGTTTGTTTTCAAATATGTAAATTGAAGAAAAGAATCAAAGTAAGAATTCTAAAAGTGTCCGAGTAGTTGTTACTGTCCGATTAGTTGTTATTTTAGCACTACAGACCGCGCAATTATTATAAAGTTTGTAGGAACTTATAAATTTAAAATTATGTTGTAAACAATTTATTTCTCATGACCTGTTTAATATTTCCTTTTTACAAAAGGTTTTCATTTAAAAAAAAAATATTACAATCATATTTTACAAGCACCTTGTCATACGTGCTTTATCACTACAAACAAATCTCATCTTAAAGGAAAACTGCTTGAAAAAGAGTTGCAATTATGAGTGAGTAAGACTTATCTTAAAAATTAATCTCAAAATAATAAAAATAAAAAAACTTGTGAATGATAAAAATCTTTGTGAAAAATTTATTTTTTTCTAGCTAAAGTAGCAGCGAAGAATTAAAATTCATAGACACGTTTTGTCACTTTACACATTTCAAATTATGTTTTGTATTTTATTTTTTTCTTTCTTTCTTTTGGCAGCAACAAAACAAGAATTTCCCCTTTTATAATTTTTCACATCTATTTTACAGTTTAACAAAAAAAAAAAAAAATTATGTTTTTAATATTTAAGGACTAAATTTTTAATTTGATGTTAAAAAGTCGCGAATTTTTTCTTTTTCCTCACAACAAAGCAAGTGTCTCAAGTATGCTTATTCTTATTTTGGGATTTTATTTTATTTTGCATAAAAGGAATTTTTTTTTTAATATTTTATTAAAAAAAAATGTTTTATAGAATTAACAAATTTATTTTTATGTGGATATTTTTTATTTATTACTCTTTTTGATGCCCTACTAAAGGGTGTCTTGTATGTTAATAGTAATATGAAAAAACGAATATGCGCTGTGTGATAGGGAACTAAGGAAGTGATCTATTCCTAGTTTTTTACTAGGTATCTGGAAGGATTAGTTTTACCAATATAACAAATATATAAACTTGTATGTTTATAGGCCAGGATGTTTGATTTTTAATTACCTTGGCTAGAAATGTTAATCACAATGAAATAGAATAAGTAAAATCCATAGATTTTAAGATGTCATTGAAATCGAAGCATGCTTTTAGGCGTTAAAATTAAATTTATTTTAACAAGAGCAACAACATGGAGCGTAAGATGTTATAAGCAGAATTTTAAGGAATAAAAGCGTTTTAAGTTGAAATAGAAACCAGGATCCTTCAATTCGTGATCTTGTTTCATAATTAATTCATTATCCATTATGATTTGATTAAATTTATTTTCATGAGAACAAATGTGCCCAATTTACAGCGAAATCAGAATTTATCATAAGTGTGTTTCTCTACCATCTCATTAACAAAATTTTTACGTTTTTTATTTATATTTTATGAAACTAGGAGTTAAACTACAAGACCAGTTACAAGGAGAACAGTTAAAAAATACTTTAGTTTGTGTGTCGACTTTGTCTAAACAAATTATTATTGATATGAATATTTCTCGTATTCTTATTAAGAAATTTAGTTGGTTAAAATGATTATGTTTAAAATGTACACAACCTAAAGTAGATAGATACGAATAATGCTGTCGAAGATGTAGCGGTCCATAAAATACTGTTCTTCGTTTTGCTGGTGTTTAAGTGTTCTTGTTTTCTTTAAAAAACGTCCGCATACATTTGTAAATTAATTTGTAAATTAAAAAATAAACTTAAGGCAAAAAAAAACTTTTTTTAATTAATTTTTTCCGTTTTTAATACAATCGAAGCTGCATGGAAAACATAGCTTTTATTTTATCGACAATAAAACTATAAATGACATTCACCCCTTTTAAGGTTGCCTACAAAAAAAATTATACTTCTTAAATAGATAATTAACAAAACTGTTTATTTTATATATTTGTGGAAGCTTAAACACAGATAAGTGTAGCAAAACTTTAAAAGTGATATTTTAAAAAATAAATAAAATTATAATTTAAAACTAACTTACAAAGTCAGTTATTTCATACAACAAGGCTTCTCATATAAATTTATTTAAAATATCTTCAAAACTGTAACGCCTTTTCTGCAATAAACATATATTAACTTTAGAGCCCGCTAAAAATTATACGGCTTCTTAGATTAATGTGTTCGCTACAAAATACAAGAAAATTGCAAGAAATTAATTTTTGCCAAGTAAATGGTCTAAACGTACAACAAAAACAATACAGAGAACTAACACAAACTGTTCATAATAAGCATACAAAATTCAAACAGATAAACGTCTCATTTGCCATATCGTAGCTGGTCTCCATTAAAAATTTTTTTCTACTTCTCACACGACACTTGACCACTTACAACTCAAGTAAAGTATCTCCCTGAATCTTGGAATGGCTTCAACAGCATATTCAGATCCTCAATGGTAACTAGTTGAGATATGGTCCATATTTAAGATTTAAAGGTTATCCAGCGATCAATTCTTCTGAAATAACTGAAAAAACTAACTAATTTTCATACAAATTTTTGTAGACGATTTGATGGCTGGTTATGTAGAAAAACAACAAGAAGTGAGCTTATTTTCATCTCCTTTCATAACAGCTGCTTTTTATTTTAAACGAACAATTCGCCAAGTAAATTTGCTCAGAAAAAATTAAAAATTTTTCTTTTGGAATTCGGGAGCAGCACATTAATTTTCGTGACATGGAAAGCGTAGCACTCTCGTGATATAAAAAGAGCAATACGTTATTTAGTCCGCTAACTTTGAAAGAATGTAGTGAATAGAATTAACTAGAAAATGTACTAGAAAATTTTAAAGAATTCTTATGTCTGTGCTTTTCTTCAAATGATCCGATCTTTAAAAGAATTTTTTTTAAATGCATATAAAGCCAATTAAAGTCGACCAAAAATTTTAAAACTCTATCACCAAAAGTGTCTTTAAAATGCTTGGTTAAAATCTCGTCATGCTTCGAAAACATCAATGTTCTCATTATATTCAACATCATTTCTATAATCGTCATCATCATCTTCATCTTCCACCTCTGCTTTGCAAATTGACGTTGTTGTTAATTTAATTTCTTTTGGTTTTGCTATTTTTTAAATTCTTCGTGTATATTTTTTTTTTCTTTTTCTTATTCATTTCAAAAATCTTGAGTGTGTGAGTGTATTTGTGCATATTCCTTAACTTACCCAACGGGTGTAGGCACAAAAAAGGATTCATTAAAAAATTTCTGTATACAAAAAATAAAAATAAAAAAGTGCCACCCTCATTTTTTCCATTAAGCTTTTTTTCTCTTTTACTTATTATTGTGTTTTTTCCAAATGTTTTTTGATTCATTAAAAAAAATCTAAATGAGCCTCCACGTTTTTTCAGTATTTTTGTTACAAATTTTTTTTTTGCCAGCCAAAGCTGCTGCTGCTGTTTGTTGACTTTGTTGTATATTTTATTTAAGTATTGCGTTGCCAACAAGGAGTTTTAAATTTTGTTGTTGTTGTAATTTTCATTTATTTTCCTGTGTTTCATTTTTAGTTTTTTGTTTTTGTTTTTGGTTGTCAGGCTTTATTTATTTTTCTTGTTTCGCTTTTAAATCAATATTAACTCTTTTGAGCAGGAGTAGGAAAGTTTAAGGCAATTTTAATTTTTTTTTTCATTTTATTTCGTTTTTATTTTTATTAATCTTTTTAGCATCATCATTATCATCTGTGAGGACGAAATCTTGATGCTGATGAGTTGCTGTGGCTTTGAATGGAAAAAATTTTACTTGAGGGCTTTTTTCAAAAGAGGAATTAAAATAAATTTTTTCTTTAAGATTTCAAATAGGAGTTTCTTTTTTTAAATTAATGAAAAATCTCTGTACTTGTATACCAAAATATTTTATTGAAATGAAATAAGACAACGGAGTTCCAGGGGGCGATTTAAAGAAATCATTTTGAAGAATAATTTTTTTTCTGAAATCAGAAACTAACAAAACGTAAAGAAGTACGGAACAAGGTAACGCCATTTCAGAATATGATGTTATTTTTTATTACATTTAAACTAAAGTCATATCAATGAAAATCTCGTCAGTATTGAAATACCCTTTTATTTAAAGTTTTTTTTTTAATTTTTTTTCCAATCATGATTTAAACTGTAGATATTATAAACGAATTAAAATTTACTCTTCCAGTTAAAGGTTCATTTTTTAAAATAATTTTTAAAAAATTTTAGAAATAAAATTTACTTACTAATGTGTGCAGACGTTTTCCAAAGAATGCATGATTTTCTGAATCGCTACATCCTTCGTCAGCATTCTTCGCATTTATCTACCTTACCTTCGTTTTTCTCTCTGTAAACCGCCTTGGCCACTTGTTTTTGTTTCGTACCAATTTCTCTTGTTTTCTTTGGAAAATGTCCGCATACGTTTGTAAATAATTTTTATTTCTAAAAATTTTTTAGATATTAAATTAAAATCTGAAACTTAAGCCGAAAAAAAAATTAATTCGTTTAATTTTTTCTATTTAGTGTTATAGCGCACATAACTTTACTGACACTATACCAATTTGACGCTTCCGTCTACCACAGTTCAAAGAATAATAATATTTATATATTTAATTTATAATATAGTATTTAATTTAATAATATAATATTTTGCTGTGATTTTGAAGAAATTAATAAAATAAATAATAATATAATAATTTTAATTTTTAATTTTCAATTAAAGAAGAATTATTGTAAATAAAATAAATGCTTTCAATATTTTGTTCTCCCAATAATTCAAATTCAATTTCTAATTCCTTTGCTTGCTTTTATAATAAATTCATTCAAATTCATTTATTTGTGTGACCAAGTGAATGGCATTCAAGAAATCAAATTCACTGTGAATGCATTCAAATTTTAATTCAATTCATTTTTTTGAACATATGAATGCATTGAATTTTTTTAGTTCATGGTGAATTAAAAGTAAATATGAATCAGTCGTTTACAGCTCTGGTTGTAATAGCGACATCTTATGTGAAAATTTCAAATGTCTACCTATTACTGTTTCAGAGATAGAGGGCTGTGACAGACGGACGGACATACATTGTGACGAAAACTGTAGGGTTATATATTTATACTTTGTGTACGAAACTCTAAGAATGACCTAAACTTTTCTGATAACAACCTGATAATTTTATGTAAACTCTTCAGTTTCATTTGGGCAGTTTTTTTGCATTTAAATTTTTTTTTAATATGCCCAATTTCTTATAAATAAAGTCAATATGAGCTGGAATTTTAGGGGTAGCTCAATTTCAAGGATGATTATGTATGATTAAAAAGTTTTTACTTTTTTATATTAAATAAGGCTCAGAAATTAGTGTCGTATGATTTGTAAAGCAGCCAACAGTCAATTAAATAATGAAAAAAAAAATTTAGAAATACCCACAAAACCCTACCCACAAAATGCCGAGACTTCAAGTTCGACATTTATAAAATCCCTCAAACCGAAACCTCGGGAATCTAAGAAATCAATCCTCATTGGCATCTCTAGCGGCAACGTTTTTAGAAGGGCTTGTGTTTTCGTGAAGTCTATCTCTGTTTACCCATTCGAATAAATTTTACTATTAAAAATTCAACAGGTGCAATGTAGGCTTCGCTTCGACATATTAAAAGAGCATTTAAAATTTTGAGTTTATTTATTTTGTTACTTACATTAGAAGACATGAGTTTCTTGATAGATTTTTTAATCAGCAAATATCAGCACAATTAGATTTAGAAACCATTTAAAATTGAGTAAAGATTTTTCTTAATTTAGGTGTTATTTACTGAAAAGGCCAAGAAATGTAAGGCCTCCCTCGTAGCAGTCAACAATTTTTTTTCGAATAATTTTAAGCTTAAAAAATTATCAAATTTAAATTAATGATTTTGTTTCCCTAACTGATGCCGTTGTTTAAAAGCGATAAACACTCCTTATGTTTCTTTTTCCTTGTTGCTGTTTATGCCGATTGTGTCTCTTTAAGCGGCTCTATATATATGCGATTGTGTTGGTGCGTTCAACATTTACTTAAATGTATAAAATTACAGTTAAATTAAACATTAAAAATTATACCCCCAAGTGTGCCACAAATATCACTTTTTTTTGCTTAAGAAAAATCGCTAAAAAAATCAAGTTGAGTGAAACAGTTAAAGGAACGTTAGATAAAAAAGTATCTGTGTATGAGTATGTCAAGTGGATGTAGGGTTGATTTTTGCAATCATCAGTTTCTATCTCGTTGTACTTTCTGCTTTTGTGTTAATAAGGACATTTTAAGAAACAAAATAATGTTTAATAAAGAAAAAAGAAAAGTAATGAATATGATTTCTAGTACCCCCATACATAAAAAGGGCCACACTCTCTTAATTCAACTCTTGACAAACAACAATGTGTAAAAGTTTGGAACAAATTATCTTTGTGATAAAGAGTTTTCGTCGCTGTAAAGCAATAATAGTAAAAGAAAAACGGCAGATACACCATGACATATTAAAGAGTTTCTAAAGGGCTGTTAAAAAATCTTTGTAAAAAAATATCAGTTGTCAGAACGAATATAATATGAAAAAAATTGTATCACGACTCATTTCGGTATGAGAAATTTTCTCTTTTTTGTATTTTTAATCATTTAGGCTTACCATGTACCTACACAAAGAAAATAAATTGTCTAGAATGCTGTTAGAGCTACGATTTGGTTATAGAGAGAAAAAGTCTAATCACATGGGATCTAGAACGAACTCTTTAGCCAGATTAGGTTTAGCAACAAGTTGATGAAGTTATTTAGAATTAGACGATAATCAAAAGATGTTTTACCAACAAAAACTTTCGAATTTTTTTCCCCGCGTATTTTCTTCTCCTGCTTTACAGTCAATATTTAAAATTAATTGTCATGGGCATATAGTTCTCCCAAATTGTTAGGCTTATAATTAATCTAAATTTGCTCAAATACTTCTTATCAAGCTTTGTAAATTCGGCTGCGAATGGTAAATTTCTGAAAAAAGGCTTTGCGTTATTCACATCATTAGTTGTGCCATGCCTCCCATCGCTCTATTAACAATTATTTATATTTCTCTACGAAACAGAATTCTTTTATTGGGCCATTCTAAAAATTGTTTGTTTCTGTTTCCTTTAGTTATAACAAAACGATTTTCTATGAAACTTGAGGGCAAAATATTATTATTTAAAATCAATATTTAGTTTAATTTTTATTTTTACATTTTGCAAATGCTCAGGTCTGCATTTTCCGGCCTTATTTGCCTTGTTGTTTTTAAAATTTTAAAAAATATGCCTAAAATGAATCAAAACAAACAAAAAATAACTTTAATTTTCTTTTAATACCCTGTTCCTTAAAAATGCACTTACTTGGTGCAGGCTTGAATTTTAAATTATTAAAATAACAACCTCAAGAATTACGCTTGAAAATACAAACTTTCGGTGTTCATTTGCAAAAATAAAAATAATTTTTTTTATGCTTCACTGTATGGTAAAACACCTAGCGCGATTTCCGACTAATTTGATTGTACCTCAAGATGCTTCAACCTTCAGTTCAGACTCGTAATGGCAATACAAATCAAAAAAATAAAAAATATAAAAACAGATGTTGCATTCACAATTACCCTCCCATTCTTTTCGTAAGAAGAGTTCATATTTAGACTCGTGTAGTTCATAAGCGAACTAGTTTATTTAAACGTTTCCATCGATTGAACTAAGTAAACTAGTTCATACTTTTAAGTACACCTAGTTCATTTTTGAACTATACTTTGTATTTGAACTACCAGAATACATAACTGTGTTTTCTTTTTGACTATTTACGACATGAAATTAGTGCTGCCACGCATTTAATTTAACATTCGTTATGGCAATGCTACAGTATTGTTGCCATCATATTTTAAAAAGAACATTTTAACTACAAGAGCTTTGAACTAAAGAAAGCGTTTGAACTAGAAGTTGAACTAATAGAGATTTTGAACTAAAGAGAACATTTGAACTAAATTTTGAACTAGTTCATTTTCAAACTTTGAACTAAAAAGAGCGATCACTAAATTGAACTATATGGCACAAGTCTATTCATATTATTTAAAATATACGATTCAAATTCTACTGGATCTCACTTCCATTTACCAGTCTATCAACGCCATAACTTGATTCATTAAAGCCTTTATTTCAGATTTCATCTTAACTATAAACTATATTTTTATACCCTTCATCCCAAAAAGTGGAAACAGGGTGTACCTTAGAATGTTATTCCGTTTGTAATTTTCACAATATTCATATGGGGTTGGACTCTATAAAATTTATATATTCTGAGTTCTTATGCATAACGAAGACAATGGAGCAAAGTTCGTCTGTCAGTCTTTGTTAGTGTTTAAATAAACTTTGCCAAGATACTAAATGAGCTAGAGAAAATTCAAATACGCCAATCGATCAGACATAGTTTTAAAAGGGTTACTATTAAAAATCAGGAAGATCAATCCATGTCCTTCGAGGCAGTTGGTTATTCACCAAGCCTGCCCTAATTTTTCCATATCATTTACAACAATAAAGTAACCGCAATAAAAAAATAAAAACAATTATATATGGCTAGAGAGAATTAAAAAATCCAGTGCAAAAATTGGCGCTCGCCCTTATTTTCCGAGTTACGGGCCTCTGAAATTTTCAAAATTTTAAAAATATCAATGTGGGTATCATTTAAAAGCTTTTGAAGAGATCTTTTAGGAAGTACTAAAAATTTTCAAGAAAGCTTAACCCATTAAGAGCCGATGACATTTTTATGTGAAATTATCTATCGTAATTTTTTTATTTTTTAATTGTCTGTCACCGCAATATTTCTTTTTTAATGGAAACTAGATTTATTTAAATGGTAAAGGATATATAAGATACGGCATAGCCGAATATAGCACTCTTACTTGTTTAATTATACAACTTGTTTTGATTTTTGTTCATTTAGTTACATTCTGTGGCGCCTGCAGCTTTAAATAATTGTCGATGTCAACTTTGACATCAAGGTAATAGTGGGATTCAGTTCTTTGATTGATTTTGCTAGAAAAAGGGGAGTTCATTTTTGAAACATTGAGCAACAATAAAAATATGTGTTCACTTTTTATTACTCCATTCGTTCCTTTTTAATTCTTTCAAATTATCAGACTTTTTCTTTTAGATTACTAAAGTAATTCTATTACAAAATATGGCGGCGAGTAAAAATGGTACATGAGTCCAACACTAATGCCACAGGACCAACCTTTTAATTTTAATCTTATATTTATTATTTATTCTTAAAAATTTTAAGCATCTGTTTATTACGGCTTAAAAGGTATGAAAATCTATGTCAAAAGTAGGTCTTGTATAGAGACACCCCTTAAATTTATATTTAATTTTTTACGCTTTTTATTTAGTGGGCATAAAGTCTGTACAAGTTTCTATGGTCAGTCTCTGACAATTTTAAAGTTAAGCTTGTATATTTAGGTGTCATGTTTTGTATAGAGAACCATTTAACTTTAATTGATTGTGTAATTGTAATTTTAAATTCATGTAAATAATTGTTTTTGTAGCGGTACAAAACCTTTTTGTAAGAATTTCAAATACTTTTAAAGCCTCCAAAAATAAAATTTCATGATAGACGTAAAAATATTTTAGTGATGGAACTAGGGTTCGGGAATTTCCGGGAAAAGCTATCCACAATTTCGCGGGAAAATTTTGACTAAATTCCCAGGATACGGGAAATCAAAAATCATTTACTCTTTAAAGAAATCACTGATTGTTTTTTTTTAAATTTGGGTTGTAAAATTTAAAAATTTTCAAATATCTCGTTTCGTGTTAATTACACTACATCTTTACATCTGTACATGAAATATATTTATTTGATTGGTATAGATAGTAATCGATATGGAATATAAAACATCTAGTCTTAGGATTTTTGTTTGTGTCTGTCTGGATTTTAATAAAATTTTGTGAGAAGGTCCCTTAAAAGCTTTTTTCAAATATAGAAACCTTTTCATAAAAATATGTAATTTTGACGAGAAACTAGAGATACCAATGTAAAGTCACCCAATTCTATCGCTATAATAGTACTAAAACAGTTGTTAGTACATTTTATTTCTTTTTTGTTGATGGAAAAATGTTAACACTGTTTACATAAATCTACAGCAAATGTTTAAAAACACATTTTTCTAAATTGTAATTAAGATATTTGGAAATGATACGCGAAAGAAGTCGTGGGAACTGCGAGTAAGATATAAAACAAAACAAAACGTTACTAATTTGTTTAAAAAGGAATGTGAGTTATTCGAAGCCACTAACATATGAAACACGAACGTGGATAATCTTTATAACGCATTGTTGACAACAAAACCTACCTCAGTAGAAAGTGAAAGGGGTTTTTTCTATGGTTGGAAATATTGCAACGAAAACAAGCAACAGTATTTCTAGTGAATTGTTAAATGCAATTCTAAAATCTTATATTTTAAAAAATAATTAATAAAATATTTTTTCAGTATTTATATCCTTGTTATCTCTCGTTATGTAGTACAAATGTTTATATGTATGTCGTGTCACCTGAATTCTTTTTAAGTTTTATAAAATATTAAAATTATTATTAAACAATTATTTTAATTGTTTGCTTATGTTTTAATTAAACTATGAATTTTTTTAATAATATTTCATTAAATAAAATTGTTTTTTTCAAGAATTGCTTTTTTTGGGGAATCCCGAGAAATCCCAGGAGTGTGATAATTAAAATAATTAAAACACTAGTGCATTTACATTATACCATTCCTTAATTTTTATCGTAATTACATAACATTTAAGGCATTTGTATCACAGTTTACTGCGTTGGAATTGTCTCCATGTATCTGGATTACAATTTATATTTATTAGCACTTAAAAGTCAACTGCGACTTTTTGTTGGTACCGAAGCTTAGCTATTGTAAGATTTTCGGTCCTTCTGTATTTGGCAAGAATGACAACTGAAGCTTTCATTCTTTAATTTGCTTGCTGATATTTTGGATCTGGGTCAATCTCTTTCTATATCTCTCTCTCTTTCTTTCTTCAATATTAAAGTTACTCTTTATAATTATTTAACGGAAAAAAAAATTTGGAAGCTTTACAGTTGGCAGGGCTGATATTCTGGCCATATATATGAAAAATTCTAGCAATCAAAGTCCCTTGTTCACCCTTTTTTTAAGACAGTAATCCTTGCAGGCAGCCCATTTCTGGTAGCCACTGCTACTTTCTAACATTTTCAAATGAATTCAAACTTTCATATTCAAATAACGTTCTCTGATTTTTTTTATTATTACTTTATTTTTTAATAAGGAAACATTTTCTCATTTGCAAATCAGTTTCTTTTATTTTACATTTTCTATTTTTTTTCATTAGTGTAAGTAGAAAGAAAAAACTCATTAAATCAAAACTCTTCGAAGTTTCTTTCGATAGACAAGAGTGAGTGCAAAAAACTTGCAAAAAAAAATTTAAATAAAAAAAGAAATTTTCATGATGAAATTCAATTAAAAACCCCTTATATCAAAGAGTTGTTGGCAACAACAAAATGAAGCAAAGGAAAAAAAAATAATGTATATAAAACCAAACATCTTATGACAGACTGTATTATGGCTGTTCTGTCATCGACATCGTCAGCATCATCGTTTTCGTTATCATCATACCCAAGCCACATTGGCAAGGAAATGCTTTAAGCAAAGTAAACTCAATAAAGATGCTTAAGTTTCATTTGATGTTACTTTGAAAATCACTAGTAAAAGAAAAAATAAAGAACAAGAAAAAAACACAAGAATTATAAAAGACACACTCATCATCATTATCGTCATTTCTCATTTCAGCCATGCAAATGAGGAAATTTTGCAAAGGATAAAATAGTGCAAGAGTTTGTTTGTAACAAATAAAAAAAAAATGAAATAACCCGACAAAGAAAGTGGTAAGTTGTCTGTTTAAAAAGTACAGCAAGCAACAAAACAACAACAAAATAAATAAATAAAATAAAATTAAAATATCGATTAGATTTTTGTGTGACGTTGTAACGATTTTTGTTTTATTATTTTCTTTTCTATTAACTTTCTTATTTTTTTAATTTAATATTTCCAACCCTTCAGATTACTTTCCAACGTTTTAATATGGAATCAAAGAAAGGTTTTTTTTGTAAATGTAAGGAAGCTAAAGATATCAGACAAATGACTAAGAATGCTTAAAGTTATTTGACAATTGCTTGCTACGACATTTCATTGGCTTTCGCCGCTGGCTATTTTCTTGACCAGCTCTTCAGTCGTCAGACGGTCCGCTTTAGCATCCAATCTCTCTCTTTCTCTCTTTCTCTCCTTCACTCTTTACACTCACTGGGTATCCTTATCATACAAGCCAGAGGGTGTATCGCATGTAACCATTTTGGAAAGATAGCTCCTTAAATTTTTATGGCCTGCGAGCAGTTACTTGAGGTAATAATATCTTTCTCCGCTTTGCCTGTTTAGCTGCCCATCTTTCATTCATTGTTGTATTCCACTCAGAGCTTCCCACTCTAGTAGGATTGTAAATCGCAATGCATTCTCTTTAGCTAATGGACCAGAGTGAATTGTTCTTGTTTCTATTCCTTAATCTTTGTACTCATTTCTTTTTAACTGGAGATAATTGAGAGTTTTTAATCTTCCTATATCTTAGGAACCTCCAGACAATAGTAGAGGAAAATGCCAAGATTAAATTTTAATAATGTCAATGCTCACTTTAGAAATGACTTGGGTTTTATGGGTTGATTGCATCAAGTATAGTCCGACAGTGCCAATTGGGTAGCCCTGATAGCTAACTCTCTTCATATCTAGGGACATCCTTAGTGGCGTTTACCGTTCGTAATTATTTACCTGGTTGGTTTCAGTAACGTAACTTTGAAGAAATTACAAAACGGTTTTGCCTCGGGCCTAGTTTCACATCATTTATTTTACCTGTTGCACCATGTGTAAATTGAAGATCTTCCACATACGACCAATTTTTGTGTTAACACAACCCTTCTTCGAAAACATAAGCTTCCTCATTTACCTTGATTTTTTATTCGTTTTTTTTTTAAAGAAAATTCAATTTGATATTGAGGATTTAATATTTAGACATGCTGCTCAATCGTGCAGTGAAAAACGTGACATAATATTGATTTTTTTTAATTTATCAAAAATTAATTTTATTTCCATTTAAAATAATACACTGTAGGATCTTCCCTGTTTCAGTGTTCCCTCTCTATTTTCTCATTATCTTTAGAAATCCTTTCATTTTTTTTTTGGTCCTTGTTTCTTGTTATGTATAAAAAACGGCCAGCGTGAGTTTCATGGATTCCGTATCGTGTATGGGTCACCTTTTAACTTTTAATTTTATTTTCTAAGTTTGTTACACCCGACATAGTAAAATATATTCTGTTTAAACATCAAGAGTCCACCTATTAGGGTGTTAGAGTTAGATGACCGTTAGAGACGTGCAGACATTGGGACATCATCGGTCCATGTACCTCAAGGCAGACAAGGCTAAACGCCACGCCGGCCTCTAAGTTTTCCACATCAACCGGAACAATGCTGAACCAAAGAACCAAAAATATGGTGCGATGCTGAATTAAAAAATAAAAAAAAATAAAAAACGTTTAGAGAAAAAATTGGCGCTCGGGAATTTTCATTAAAAAAATCGATTATCACTATGGTCAATATGGGTATCATTTAAAAGCTTTTGAAGAGATTTCAGGAAATAATAAAATTTATAAAAATGCTTAACCCAAAAAAGAGCCGATGACATTTTTATGTAATTTTTTTTTCTTATTTTTTAATTTTCTGTCAACAAAATATTTGTTTTTTTTTATAAAAGCTACTTTATTAAACTAGATTTACTGAAGGTCAATTTTAAAATTTCGATTTTTTACATTGACACTTTGCATGGGGTGTACGAGTATCACGCCTACGTGGTAACTCTTATAGTAAGCACCTTAAAATAAGGGAAAGGATCTTACATTTTCGTATAAATAAGTTCCTTTTTAGCGTGCATAATTAAATAAAAAGCAGCTGGATTGGAAGTGTAAGCATGATACGTTTACCCCAATGTGGATTCAATAAAATTTAAGAACAATTATTTCATTACAAATATTCCCTAAAAAAATTATATTAAAAACACGCTTTTTTAGAAATTGTTCATATAAAACTTGAGAAAAATTTTAATGTTTGGCTGGAGATGTACAAAATTTTAAGCAATAAAAAAGTTTTATATTTTTTGTACATTTGAAAGAAAATTAATTACCTCTTCAACCTTCGTTTAAATTAATCTCTTTTATATTGCATAATAAAAGAAAAACAACTAAAACTTTTGCCTTTGATTATAAATTAAAAGTCAAGTTGGTAAGATAGCAGCAAAAGCCACTTGTGTGTGTATTTTTATTTTTTTTTTTTTCATTCAATATGGCAAGAGTTTTTAAATAAGGCAAATATTAATTAAAAGGAAACTCAACTTTACTAATAATCAAACACAACCCGAGTCAAGACAGGCCAAGGCAATTTAAGTCAAGCCATTCATGGTCTTAACAAGCATCTTTAAAATTTTGCTTCATTGAACTCATAAAAACCGCTAGAGTAGGACAGGACGATAAAAGCATTAAAAACATCATGTTGGTTGAAAAACAGCTTTATTTAAATAATTTCTATGTAAATTTGTGTAATTTGCTCTCTTTCTCTCGTCACTTTTTATTTTTTGTTTGTTAATAATGAACCAGCATTATGCTGTAGATGAAGCATTCATTCAACCATGCAACATAATGGTGAATGTATATAAATGAATTAACAACGTGCTGAATAAATGAAAGGATAATAAGGATGCTTGACATAAACAACAAATTGCATTAACCAGGGTTATAACCCCATAATAGTCGCGCACAACAATGTAACATAACATTTACAACTACCAGGGCCACAAGCCTACAAAAAAGTCAAATAATGATGACTTGTCTGCGTCTTTTGTGGTAAAACGGAGGTTGTGCTGTTCTTTCTAAAAATTTTCTGTGCTAATTTACGTGAATATCTTTGAGAGCATTTAAAGAGTTACTGGAGGGTAAGGAGCATTAAATATGCTGTCAGATAATTTGGAAAAATTAATTTAAGGTTGTTCGATTAAAACTAATTTTTATTGGCTTAAATTCTCTGTGTCAACTTAATATATTTAGAAAAAAATGTACCTGAAGTAGTTGTAGAAAAAAAAAAACAAATATTAAGTATGAAATTATCAATTGGTTAATCAATGCCTCAAAAATTTTGTACTTGCGAAGATATATGTATACAGGAAGGCAGAGGACTTACCAAATATAAATTGTACATGAGAAGGCTGGTATTAAACTGCATGGAATACGCAAAAAATTATTTATAAATTTTGGACATAACGTTTAGCATGACTGAGTTCAACAAGGATAGTATCTCCTTTACTTTTAATCGTGCTTTCTTGTACGTGGTACCGCCTTATTTAAGCTGTATGTCGTCTGCATAAATATAGGCGTAGAAAGTCACCAATGGCAAACGCAAACAATTATGCGGATCTCTGCGAAGAAAATGATACCTACAAAGTATTAGTCGACGCACAGTACCAGATCTGCATTATTTAAAGGACAAAAGTCACAGACTAAAAAGTCACAGTAAATTTTTGAAACGCATATCTTGAAAAAAGATTTATATAGACGTGACAGTATTTCGCCCCCTCTCCACATAATTAACCTTTAGTTCAACGTTGCGCTAAAACTATTTGCACGGTTTTAATGTGTAAAGTGTTATTCTGACTTTTATTGCACTTTAATGCCATATCGACTTAATGCTATTTTTTAATTGACTGTCCGCAGAACTCAGTCATTTATGAATCGGGTGTCTCTATATAACACAGATATGTATTTTTTACGTGTATTTTGAAGCTTAAATGGCACCGCTTTAAAAGTAAGAAAAAAACTCCCAATAGCAAAAATGAATAAAAAATAAACAAGTAAAGGTGCTATACTCGGCTATACCGAATCTTATAAACCCTCCATCATGTATGTAAATCTAGTTTAGTGAAGTAGCTCCTAAAAAAATACAAACATTGGGTTGACAGAGAATTAGAAAATAAGAAAAAATAAGTAACAAATAACAATATATAATTTTACATAAAAATCCCATCGGCTTTTAAAAAAATTTTAATATTTCCTGAAAGATCCCTTAAAAAGCTTTTAAATAATACCCATATTGACCATATTGTCAATCGAATTTTTTTTAATTTCAGAGCCTCATAACTCGGAAAATATGAGCGAGCGAAAATTTTTTCTCTTTATGTTTTTTTTTTCTTATTTTTTAATTCTTTACCGCTCCATGCATTTGTTTTTTTTTTTTTGGATTGGAGTTACTTTATTGTTCCAAATACTATAAAAAAATTACAGGCAGGTGTGGTGCTTTGCCTCGAAAGACATGGACCGATCTAGCTAATATTTCATATCACTTCTTTGGACAATATATATACTTTAAGGAGCCGAAAATGGATATTGTGGAAATTTCTAATGGAATGACCCTTTTCCACTTTTTGTGTTGAAGGGTGTAAGAAATTAAAGGTTTCCCCATTGACGTAAATTATCCTATATGGAACTATCTTTTGAAATTTTAGAGACAAACGCTTAAAAAACAAACAATTAAAATGTCCAATACTATGACCGTTATATAATAAGTTCAAGTATTCAAAATAGGAAATTAAATGGTCCCGCAGTAGTTCATTTAATTTAATGTATTCGGCCATATTTTTAACAATTGTTAACAGATGGTTGAAATTTATAGGAAAAAAAGACAAAGACTTGAAAATAGACAGAATGTCTAGAGCCCTGTATAATACTGTATAGCCAAACTTTGAAACGAGTAATTTGTTTTTATAATGAATTAACGATAAGATGTCAAAATCTAACACTGATTGACATCTAGAAGTCGTTCAGAAACTTAGTGATGGACAAAAAAGGTCAATTACTTACTTTTCAGAAGAGAAGGAAGAAGGCTTGAAAAAGGAACTAGAAAGTATTAGTCTGCTTGACCTACACTTTATGTATCTATGGAAGGTGATAAATACGTTATACCGTAGCCTTGTTCTCCGTGAAGATTCACAAAAGAAAAAAAAATTGCAATTAAAAGGTCTTGCTGTGATCAGACTTAAATTTTTTTGATAATTTTATTTACTTTTTGAACCCTACTGTGTGCCACCTAAAGCTGAAGTAGAAGGTACAATTATTACATTATGGTCTTAAAGCCTTTCATTATTAATAATTAGAATGACTTTGACTCTTAATTAAAAAAAAATTTAATTTTAAAGCACTTAAACAACAAGATTTTCATTTTTAATTCCTTAAAAAACACGCCCTCTCCATTATAGATTTTTGCATAATTAAAAAAAAAAAATTATAATGATTTTTTAACTGCCACTTTTATTTCAAAGTCATAATACAATTATTACCGCATCCAATGTATCCAATTTAAATTTGTTGCTCATTAAATGTAAGAAATAACCCTCTTTTTGTTTCTTATCGTTTTTATTTAACGCCACTACAGAATTTAATAACAAACCCAACTTCCTTTGTTTTAAAAACTTAGTTAATTAACATAAAAATTAAATATTCCACTTTTAACAACATTTTATGCTGTATCCTTTTCTCTTTTTTTTACGCCATTTAAAGAAAAACAGAATAAAACCGCCGAGATTTATAAAACGTTGAATACGACAAACTACCAAACCTGAGTGGCTCTTTGTTATAAAAATGTCTGTCTCTTACGCGTGCCAGGATACAGAAAGAAAAAAGAGTCACGAAAAAATAACAACGTCTTTTAACAGGCTTTCTTTCATTTTACAATTAATGTTTTTTGATGTTTTAGAAGGATAAAAAGTGTGAGGTTTAAATTCATTAGAGGAAGTAGGAGAAGAGTGGAAAAACAGAATAATTTGCATTTAAAGGGAAAATAAGATGGCGAATAGTTAATAATAAGCTGAGGACCTTTTTAATAAAGAACAAGCACAAGAATGTTTAAATAGAAACGACATTATATCCTTTAGCCATATCAAATACATATTTATGAATAATTAAAAATTTTTCAAAAAAAAAAATTCTACAAAAGAAAAGATAAATGAAAGAAAGTTGGCTTGTGACTGCTATGTGTAATAAATACGCCAAGAAGAAAAGTGGCTTGAATTTCCTTGCTTCCATTCAAAAGTGTTGAGTAGTTAGTTGAGGTTTTCATTTGTCATTTTAATCATAATGTTTGTTATTTTATGCCACAAAAAAATTCTAAAATTTTGTATTTATTCATATAAATTAGATTTTGCTTCTTAGGAGGGTTATCTGTAATTTAAAATAGTCACTGGACTAAAAGCATAAAAGGTTAAGAATCCCCAAATACTTTCTGACACAATGTAGTGAACTTCTATGGCTGGAAGTGCAGTAAAGAAGAATGACAAAAGATGAAAACAAGGCGTGGACGTTCTTACCTATTAACAGTTCTATTAATTTTCATATTTAAGTCGTTTATTGACTTAATTCTATAATTAATTAACAAAAATAGATGCAAAATTATGCAATTAAAGAACTAAATATTTCATTGTAAAATTTAATAAAATAAATAATTTTATTAAGTAAAAATTTAACAAAATTTTAGTCTGAAAACAACTAAAACCTTTAATAACTGATGCAACTTTTCTCTGTGATGGAATTCATTCTATAAAAGCAAAATATACAGGTATGTAACAAATTTCGATCGAAATGGTTTTAATTACGTATTAAAAATTCCGATTGATTTTGTTTATTTCTGAAAAGTATTGAATCTCCACTATTTAATTTAAATGTGGAAATATTTTCCAAGGGCTAATCTAAGCGGGACACTTTAGGAAAGTAAATTTAAGAAACGCAAATAACAAACATTTAAAGAAACTAAATTCCACATTGAAATTTGAAAGTGGTTTCATTCCGAAGAAAATTTTCGTTTTTAGTTTTTTGAAGAAGCAATTTGCGGAATTGAAACCAAACTCGATCGGAATTGAGTTCTGTGATATGCCTGACATTAATTGCGCTACGATATTTGTTTCATATAACGTGTTCCCCATCCTAAGAAACTTTATTGTATTTCAAACCTAAAAATATGTGGGTCTTCGTTTTTAAGAGATATACAAATTTAGAAAACAATAAACCTAATAAAGAAAAGTAAAATCAAAGTTGATTATTGTTGTTTTTGCTTGAACTTTGATTTTTATCTTTACTTTATTGTTTACAGTCCACCCTAAATACGGGCGTTAGGCACGACGTAATTTAGCGTCTAGTTTTAACGCTGTAATGAGTAACTTAAATAAGAGCGCCAACGTTGTGAAACGAACAGTATTGTTTACTTATCTTATTTGCTAAAAACCACAAAATTAAAATAATTAAGAGAGATAAAATCGGGAAATTGACCTTAAAGTAGCTGTAATGTCATTACTGTTGGAAATACTTTTGTATATACCACAAAAAAAAAAAACAATAACAACACTTCTTTTGCAGCCAACTTCACTTTTTACGCGCGTCAAAATTGGATTTTTCAATTGTTCAACGTTAGCGTCGCGCTACTTGGGTTGGTCTCATACATTTTGTATGGGCATGAGAATTTTTGACAGTTAAATAACGTCTTACGCTCGTATTTAGGGTGGACTGTTAGACAAAAATCTTAAGTTCATTTAAAATAAGTGTGAGAAGTTTCCTGAAAAGCTAAGTAAGCGGTAGCGAAAGGGCCATCGAGATGTGCTTTTACCTCCAATAATCAATATCGGAAAAATTGCACAAAAAATTTAAGGTTTAATTAATGTGTCGATCTTGAAAAGTATTTCTTTTTATCAAATTCATTGGTTAAATAGTTGAAGTAAGAATGTTAGCAATCCAAGGTAGAGTGACATAAAGAATGGAAACGACATATGCAGCGTTTTAGAAAAAGCTGCATTATATTCTGCTAGTGTCTTATTCCGCACTTCTGACTATTAATTTAAAAAATTATACATTCAAGTTTCCTTAAAATGAAAAAAAAAAATTATAAACGATACATATCTTTTCAATTTAAAATTTTCTCGTTTGGCCCTATAATATTCTTCACTGCGTTTTTCCTTTTTTACTAGGGAATTAATTTTTCACAAACAATTAAAAATTCCCTTAAAAAAATTGGCTAGTGAGTCATTTTTGTATTTTGTTTTATATTGGAGCAGACATGGAAAAATGAATAAATTTTAATACTCTCAGTAAAAATGAGATATTAAGGAATATATTTTTGTTTTCGAGTAAGTAATAATAACTGCCAGCTGGGGTTCAAGGTGTCTTCAGAGCTCAAGTTAAAGGCCTATCTAATTTAAATTTGATAAATTAAAAATATTTTCAAATGTAAATCCATCCATTTTTTTCCAATTGTAATTAGTATTTAAATAGTTTCATTGAAACTTCATTACCATTAGTAAAAATAATTATAATTAAAATAAAATGATTAGCATTAAATTGTAATTAAATTTTGGTACTGTACAAGTAAAGCTGAAAATCATAAGAGTGAAAAACGAAGTATTGGTTTGATATCGGGAAGCTTAAATCATGAATAATAGAACCGAATACAAAACTTTTTATTGTTATGATTCAAATTCGCATTCTTTTAGTTTTTCTTTTAATTCGATTGTTGCGTAAATTTCTTTATATTCAAATTACTAAAAAAAACTAATTTCATCTGTAGAGTTAAGCGTTTGCCTGCATTCATTCAAAAATTTTCATATTTTACTTTTTAGTCTTCTCTGTGATATATTTTAACTATTTAAACCCATTTCTGCATGACACTTCTCTTAAAGCCCTCGTGCCTTTTTATTTCTGCTGTTTTAGCCATTACATTACATTTAAAATGAGTCGATCCAGTCGTCTTTCATTTGCATTGTTTCTTGGCATAATTTAATATTCGCCCATTAAGTTCGCCATTTAAAAATAAAATGTAATGAAAAGATAACAAGCAACAAAAAAAAAAAAACAAAAAAAAAATGCTGGAGTTTGCGCCTGTTTTGCTTTTTTAATGTCTCTTTTGTTTTATTCATTAAAGCCTTCATTAGTGCTTGGCAGGGGAAAAGATGGTTGGGGATAAATTTCTTTAAGATTTCATTTCTTTCAAGATTTTTAATTTAAAATTATTTGGTTTGAGTGAATATTAAATTAAATTTATGAGTAAACACATTTTTATATTTCTATATTTAAAATCAAAATTTATTATTAATGAAAGAATAAAAGCAAAGATCAAAGAAAACTAAATTGAAATCGAATGGCAGTTGTGGGTGTAAAATCGACAACAATATTTTCAATTGCTTAATGCTATAAAGTCAATTATTGTGTGTCGACATCGCCCTATAACTCGTTGACTTTTTTGTCAAAATTAATTAAACACTGGCACAGCCGCTATGCACAAAAAAGAATATGGTTAAGGTAACCATAATATAAAAGCAACATATTATAGTTGTATTATATGGTTGTAAGCAAAATATAGTATTGTTAAATAATTTATTATTACAGTTGGTCTTGGAAGCATATTAATTTCTAACACAACAATAACACGGTAAATAATAAACATAATTATGTTTAAGATGTGAACATGTCTTGGTTAAATGTAATAATATTATGTTCAAATATAAACATTATTATATGATTGAAAATGCATTTGAATCGCAATTCCTTACAGAATTTTACAAAAACATAAATTCATTTAAAAATCAATTGTTTGCTTTATTTATTTTGATATTTGCATTATTATTTTACTCGCCGCCACAAAAAGTAGGAAAAGGGTAAAACAAATTTTGTCACTCCGTTTGTAATTTCTATAATATCCATTTGCGACCTCATAAAGTATAGCGAAATCCACTTTTCCGTCCGTGTTAGTGTTGAAAACAAGTTTAAATACAAAAGAGGTGCCATTGCAAAGCAGAAAGATCGGTCCATGTCCTTCGACGCAGCGATCAGTCCATGTCCTTCAACACGCCTACCTCTAATTTTTCACATCATTTGATGCAATCAAACAAACAAAAAAAAATAAATAGGGCGATAGAGAATTAAAAAATAAAAAAAAAACACATCAAGTGCAAGTGCCTCTAAAATGTTCAAATTTTTTTAAATCTTTAGATCTTTAAGGAAATGCGAAAACTTTTAAAAAAAGTTTAATCCATTAGGAGCTGATGACATTTTTATTTAAGATTATAAAAAAAGCATTATTTTTTTACTCTTAATATTATTTCGATTAATAATTATAAATTATCCCTTAATAAATTACATTTTTCTTAATGAGTTATAAAACTATGATTGTTTGATTTTTAAGTTAAATAATAAATTTGTTGAATTTTTCGTGCACAGTAACCGTATATTGATTATATATTAACAAAAGAATTATTTTCGTTACTGAGGTATCGTTAAAAAAATTTAATTTGTTCGCCGCAACTTCACATGCTGTTTATTGTGACCATATCACAAACATAGTTTTTCTCTGCAGGTCAATGACTCAAGATAGATAACTTCTTCCTGGTCCCTGAGTGTCATGTGGCGATATCTTATGGGGACATATATGCGAGTTCCCATAAAGTTAGTGATCTTGTGCAACGTTGACTGTAACATTCCCATCGTTTTTTAAAACCTATGAATCAAAGATTTCGTTACCCAAAACGAAAGCGTCTTGCTGTTAAACCTGTGATGCAAACTGAAAGAAGTAAATGTCTAAAAAAGTATATTTTATCAGATGCTTAAAAGGGCATGAATTTCACATTTAACTTCAGATTTCTTATTGATTTTATAAATGTCATACAGTAAACTAATTATTTTTTATAATTTAGTTCTTAGGAGGAAATACATTCAGAATAGACAGACAGACAGAAAATAAAAATATTTAAGAAAAAGTAAAAATTAGATTTATACATTTTTCTTATTTATTAAATTAAGAAGAGAAAGACCCTTTTTATTAACGACAACTCTACTCTATAATTTGTTAAAGGACATCACACATCACAGCATATGAACACATTTGCAAAAAAAAAAAAAAACAAACATTTAAGTACAAACAAGGAGAACTACGAGTAGCAAGAGTAACCAGTCATTATAAAAAGCAAAGCCTAAAAGGAAACCATTAGTTGTTAGAAAATTTCGAAAAAAAAATGAAATCATATGTGTGTATTAAACCCACCCACATATTAAGCTAAGTAGACGGGTAATAAAATAATAAGTTAAACGTACATACAGAAACATACCACACAAAAAGGATCTCTATCGAGGATAAGTAAAAATTGATAATCTAATTACAACATTAGAAAGCACTACTAACAGCTAAAAATTATATTTATTTAATGCAGAAACAGAAATTATTTTTATACAATAACCATATTATAGGAAATAAGAAAAAGGACTAAAAACTCCTTTGATAATAATGCAATTACTAATGTTACAGTCAACGAAAATGTAGTTTTTATTTTAAGATTAGTTTTCATTTTTATAAAATAATATTATTTTGTTTTTCTTCAAAGTATCTTTTCTAATTCAATAAAATCTAAAAACTGACCTTTGTTAACAACAACTGAACTACATATTTAATAGTCTTGTTTACATTTGCTCACATAAAAGAAAATTCAGGTTAAATTATTTTTTTTTTCTTCACATAAAGGGTACGTTTTTTAAGAATTTTTTTTTTTCTGAGAATTGTGTGTGTTTTGAGCATTGAAACCACAAATCATCAAATGCAAATTTTACATGTGTGTTTAATATTTGATAAAGAATAAGTGTTGTCAATTCTTATGGGATGTAAATAACGCTGGGATTTGTAAACTATTGTACAAAAGAAAAAAATTAATCTAGAGTTTTTTTTACAGAATTAACACTAATTTCTGTAAAATTTAATTATTAGACGTTTCCATTAAGTTTTGTTTCTGCTTAAGAGTCAGTCGCACATACATTCAATGTATTCAAATTTAATATGAGAATTTGTATTCTGTACATCTTTTTTATGTAGGGAAGATATAAAAGCAGACTGTTTTTTTAACAAATCTTTCTTCAACCCCCTTCTGTCCTCAGTGACTATAGGAAACAGGTTTCCAATTACAACAAGTTTCGCCTCATATGATTTACATTTCATCTTAGTGATTCCAGACTCTCGACTGGTAGCTGTTGGCCATCCTTCTCTTTACAGAGTTCCTAGTAATTACTAGCATTTGTCTCAGGTTCTGATCTTCCATGACATGCATATTTATTTATTCATTTGGCCTTAGGGCCTAATAAATCAAGTAAAATTATGTGGCGAATACATCAAAAAAAAAATTCTTTTTTAAATTATGATACTTAAAGTAGTAAGATACACAACCTGCCCTTTTGCACAAATGATGAAAAATATTTAAAAAAGCACAGGAAAGAAAAATTTTATAATGACAATTTCTTGTGGTTCTGTTTCGTTGATCACAGGGTACAAAAAAGATTACACAACCTTTAAATCCTGACGATATATGACCTTGTCATTATAAGAGAAGCGTTAATTGTACCTCGATTAATACATTAGTCCTTGTAGAGTGTTGAAAAGTAAATATATTCATAAGATAATCAGGCTTTCGATATTTAACAACCTTATAAAATTCAAGCATCAGTCTTAGATTAATGAGGTTCTTTAAGTCACATTGTAGAAGTTTAATAGTGTGAACGAAGTCACGTACGTATTCGACCTATAATTTAGTCCAAAGATCCATCAGGAATGAAAAGTGATGTTCCTGAATAAATTTCCAAGCCATACAATAAAATAGAAAGACATAAGCACATAGCAACCGATTTTCTCAGAACAAAACTTATCTAAGATATAAGATAATTAACAAGAAAACCAAAACTCAAGTTGTTATCTAAGTAAATCCCTAAGACCTAATAATGAGATACAAGTTCAATACTCCTACTGCCTAAAATCAAGTTGGGTTGGGATACCCACATACATCAAGACTTAAATCCCCTTAGATTTAAGTTAAGAAAATTTTCCCTTGACCATTTCATAATAAGTTTTAAGTCCCTGTTAACCTTATGCTCCAAAAATTCTAAGCCTTATCATGAGTTTAACAGGCTCATGCCTGTTCATAGCAACCAGTGTCGAATATTCACAAACTATGTGTGCTATCGTTCCACCCTCTTTTAAGGCACAGTCTTCAAGTGTCAGGCTGATCCTTGGTAGATGATACTTGAAATTTGCATGAACTGTCCCTAACTCAGTTATCCAGTTTAACTATTACTGGGTGAGTTTAGACACTGTAGGTTGATTCTTTGAAAGAAATGAAAAAGGGCAAAACGGTTTTCATCCTAAAATAGGCATTCATGATCTCACTTCGACACTAAGGTAATTATCAGAGAAAGCAAAAGTAAGTATATAATTATCAACTAAGATTATATTTTATTGATTTAGAGAAAATTTCTAACAGCTTAAAATGGACTGAAATATGGAAGGTATTCAGATAAAGAGGGTACTCAGTTGAAGAAAACTGTTGGTAGACGGCTACCAGGTTTCTGTAGATATTGCCGCAACTACGTCAGAACTAGAAATAATACTCCAGAAGAATTCAGTACAACACAGGGTGGTAAGCACCATCTATGAAAACAAACGATATGGCTCTTATAGCATATTTACGAAATATCAACTGCAAATCTCTTTATAGACAAAAAAATCAGTATAGGATTTCTTATTAATACGAATTAAAACTGAAGCAATAGTAATATTCCGAGAAAAAATAGCGATTGCTAAGACAAAGGGAACAGTTTCACTATCTACCATCAGTGATAAGTGAGGATGGAAAGTTAAAAAAAGATATAAATGACAAAAATTCATAAATGAACGATAGGTGTCCACCAAACCAAAACTATCTGTATGAAGTTATATGTATAAGCTAACATATCGCATTCACGATGAAGATTTGTATCTTCACACAATTTAAGCAGCTAAAATTAAGTACTTAAGAGGAGTAGCCAAAATGAAATAATCCGATGACATGTGAGAACAGAAAAATAAAAAAAGTTTAAAATAATTTGGCTGAGACAAGGTACGAAACGCTTTTTGTGTGAGTTTAGCTCCGCACTTGGTTGATCTATTTGGTTTAGTTTACTTTTAAATAGAAATGAAAGCAACTTTGCTTATTGTCGTATTAGTAAATTTTAAATTAGTGTTACTCACCTAAAGTTGAATCATTTAAATAGAGACTCACAAAATCATTCTTGCATTTCTTTGCTTTAATCATTTACATTATTAGAATACGTTTACCAGCAACAAGTAGATAAAAATCTTAATAGTTTTGTGGCATACATATGTCATACAGTTTGTCATATAACCACAATATGTGATATATCCTGATACATTTGTCTTACCAGATCTTGGGACTACCCATTTATTGATTTCTTTTTATGGGGTAATATCAGACAAACGTTGCATCATGCACAATTTTGGCAAAAAAATCTCTGAAAATCGATATTTTATTAAAATTTCAAAATTTCATTAAAATTTTACCTGATATAAATTGCAAGAGGTTCAGGGTTCCTGGCAAATAAACAACAAATATGCCAAAAACATTCTGATTAAATTTTTACGTTTATTCGAATAATGAAAGCTTAATTGATTACGGTCCTTTATTGCAAATAATAAAAACTTTTAGAGCTATAACTATATTACATAACTAAATAAGACGATTATTTTTTTCTATTCGCAAAATGCACGATAGTAACTTTGCCCTTAGCCCGATGACGTTCAAGAGAGAATGACTCCGTTGGTGTGGTGGTAGCTTTCATATAGAGACTTATGGGTTCTTGAATATGCTAGAAATTTCTATTAACTTTAAGTACTTTTGGATTTATTATACATGCTGTGGTATATATATATATATATATATATATATATATATATATATATATATATATATATATATATATATATATATATATATTATTTACTTTCGTTCTTTATTTGTTGTTTTCGTTTTGTGATCATAAGTTAATAAGAAACTTGTTCCTTGTTCCGGAGACAATAGAACATTTCGTTCCATTTCCTTAGTGACAATTTTCATTACTATTTTTTATGATTTAAAAGCATCCTCGTAACAATATGCAAAAAAATCTATATTTAAAAAAAATAATAATACAATTACTCTGGTGAAGGTTGCATAATGCAAAATATTAAACTATTTTATTTATTTTTTATTTTCCAATATTAAAAAAAAGGTTTTCCAAAACTTTGTTAGCTCTATTCATAAATCTATTTTTTGATGACTCTTAGTACTGGTCATACGTTTTTGGGAAGATAAGCTGGCTTATTTATTTTAATTGTGCTTGATTCGTTCAAATATAATATTTCATAATACTCTCATGAAATATCTTTTATTTAAAACTATTATACAAAATATATTACTGCGGAGAAATCGTATCCATATGACTTTTTCGCTACTGATCATATAGCTCATCAGTGGATTCTACCCAAATTTTGTAAAAAACAACAAATTGATTGAATGAGAATTCTGTTGAATCAATCAAGCAAAAAGACAACAAAAACTCAAAAATTATCTATACAAAAGCGCAGTAACCATTAAGTAACTATTTATATTTTTTTTTTTTTTTTATTATATTTTATAGGTATAAATATCTAGACTAAACAAACTTTAAACGAAGTTCTTATAACTAATTTCTGTAAATTAATGCACAGAGACATTTCAACAACCTGAAATTTTATGTAATTTTTAAGTCCAAGAACAAACGTCTAATGTAACTGCATTATCTAATGACTACCAGTCTCATCCATGAAACAATTGCAAATAGTTATTTATAGACTTGAATTACTTTTGCTTTTTTCAATCTAAAATCCCGTTTGAGGGGCTTCTTAAATCTCAAAAAATCTCTAAAATGGCCACACCTTTTTCAATCAACAAACAAACAATATCAACAGTTGGTAAATAAACTACCTAAAACCAAAACACAAACAAAAATAACATAATAAAGAAGGAACCAGTTAACAAATAAACATTTTACATATGCAAACTTCCTTCCCCCCCGTGCAACATCCTTCGGCAATAAGTGGTAGACATATTACCAGCATACAAACAATTACACATATGAATTCAATTGAATAAGGACATGTATGTTAAAGTTCATATGTGTGCATAAAGTAGGTTGTATAAATCATGGATATTAACCCATTAAAGCTTTTAGCGTCGATAAAATTTCTCCAAAAAAAAGTAACGTAAACTAGGGGAATTTGAAGAAGGAAACAACCACCCGCAGCGTTTATACTCACATCACACAATCATATGCAAAATATTTATTCTTTAAAATGCAAAAAAAAGTATTTTTTTATTTTACATATTTTTTTAATGGCAATTGTGTATAACCAACACCACACCACCATCATTGTAAAATATCTGTCTGATTTTTATTTATTTTATTATTTTTTTTTTTCGTTGGCTTCATGTCATTTTAATAACTTTTTTATTAGTTCTCTATTTTAAAATTGCAACATATATTCCCAGTTTTGTTGTTTTTTGCTGTTGCTCCCTGGAGATTATAAGACATCTAAACTCCCTTTTATTTTTGGCAAAGTACTTGTATTATCAAAGTGTTTTTATTCTTGTTGATTCACTTTAAAATCTACCACTTTGAAGTTGTTTAAGGCGAACATTTGCCAAACTCCACTTTTCACTTTTTATCACATTTGTTGTTTTTTGAATGAAAATCGTGTGAAATTGTTGAAATTTTGTGGTAGATTTGTTGTGGATATTTGTTTGTTATTGTTGCTATTATTGTGGGTGGCTTATGGTTGTCTTTCACATATGGAGATTGCATTGAACCAAAATGCTAATACTTTGACATGATAAAATTATTTTAACTGTTGATGGCCTTGTAAGCAGTTACGGAAATTGCAATTGTGTTTTAACTTACACAACACTCACACACACACACACACACCCATACACATTCACTCAGGCACATAGTAATTTTTGTTAAGTTGCCTGTGACATGTGTAATGTTTATCATAATGATTGTTTTGTTAACACTGAATATGTTTAGAATTTTAAAACTTACATGTGAGCAAAAATACACACACAAACACATGTGTGTTTTTAAGCAGTGTTTTTTCTCATATGTGTTTTGTAGCTACTGGTTGTATTTGTAGGCTTTTTGTTTGTAAATTTATGTTGAAATTATATCATATTTGATAATGTTTCTTTTTGTTTTGGTTTAATTTTAGCGTAGAAAATTTGATTTATTTAAAATATTTAAAGGGGATGTTAAATGAAAACGTGGGAAAAAATTTGCCAATAGGTGATTTATAATAAAAATATAAAACAAAATGAGTAGTATTAAGGAAAATAAGTTATTAGAAGGAATTTGATATAACGTCAGTATAAACTTGAAGAAATTTACAGAGCGAATAAAAAATAAAAATATGAGGTACAAAAAAGTTGTTTAATTGGAATATAAAACTAAATGTATATATAAAAGGTATAAATACAATAACTACAAGCCGCCATAAAAGCAAGTGTAAAAAAAATAATATTAAAAGGTTTCCTAAAAGTAACGTACTTTTCACAAGACCTTATTTTTAATTTACCCACAGTATATTTTAATATGTCCCATTTAACAAGCTTAAAAAACAAAACTAATAAGTAAAAGTGCTATATTCGGCTATGCCAAATCTTAGATACCCTTCACCATGTATGTAAATCTAGTTTCGTCAAGAAGCCCCTTACAAAAAAAAAACAAATATTGCGGTGACAGAGAATTAAAAAATAAGAAGAAAAAATTAACTACGATATATAATTTTACATAAAAATGTCAGCGGCTCTTAATAGGTTAATCATTTTCTGAAATATCCCTTCAAAAGTTTTTTAATGAAACCCATATTGACCATATTAAAGATTTTACTTTTTTATGAAAATTTGAGAAGCCCATAAATCGAAAAATATGGGCGAGCGCCATTTTTTTCACTTGATGTTTTTTTTCTAATGTTTTAATTCTCTATTGCTTCATACATTCTTTTATTGGAGTTATTTCATTGTTCCAAATGGTGTGGAAAAGCTAGAGGCAGGCGTGGCCTTGAGGGACATGGACCGATCTTGCTGATAGCAACACTTTCGAAACTATATCTGATCTATTGGCGTATTTAAATTTTCTCTAGCTCCTTTCGTGCCTTGGCAAAATTAATTTCAACACTAACATGGACAGACAGACGGACATCGTTTAATCGCTATGCATATTTATATACCCTTTTATTACTTTTTCTGTTGAAGGGTATACAAATTAAAGGATGAGCCATATATGGTATGGAACCCGGGCGAATGCATTTTTCATTAGAATTTTATAAGTGAAGCTGCTTCTTTATGTATAAAAGAACATAAGCAATTGACCTCAAAAGGCATCCAATTTTTTTTTTATTTATTCATTAATTTAATTTTAACCATTTCATTTCAATAACAAGATTACAGATGATGTAATGAATGTCGGTGGGCGTTTAGCATAACAAAATTGGGAAATACTGGGTCTATGGGTGGGTGTAAAAGGAAACGACTTAGGAATCTTAAATGAGTATAAAAGGATGTGGGGAACTTTTGGTGGCAATTTGTGTTTATTTTTTAATTTTTTTTTTTTTGGGTAACAGCAGACCCCGAAGCGACCCCGAAGCGAAAAATAGGCCAAGTGCAAAATCATTATACAATACATCTTTATTATATCATATATAGTTTCCGCCAAAAATCTATATTTTAAGAATTTAATAACAAAATTCCTTTGGTGCAGGGTTCGGCACAGCCGAATACTGTTTATACGATAGTGCGATTTTGTTCAATTTATTTCTCTTTTATTAAAACATTTTTTTTTTTTTTTATTAATCAATTCAGTATGTAGTCAAGATTTATTTTATATCTCAAATCAATCTAAATATTTAATGAAACACAAATAAAATAATCATACATTTTAAATAACTTCCTTTTATTTTACAATAGCTGAAAGTATAAAAACTTTGTCCGCCATTCAAACCTGTTAATCCATCTCCTTGGAAAAATTAATTTATTTCTAATTTCGGAATTAATGTTTTCTTTTCTTTTTTATCTTCAATAAACAAGTACTTAATTCTTAATGAAATCATTAAACATAAACCTTACTTTTCATATTTTTTAACAACTTTTTTGGAGATTATTCCTTGTAGAAAAAAAGGATGAGAGAAGTACAACAATCCAAATGAATTTTTAATAAAACTCTTTTCTAAAAAAAGAAGACCATAAAACTGAAACACATAATCATAATTTTCAATATTCTGCTCCCGTTACTTTACCTCTCAAAGAACCCACAAGTACTTTGTGATTAAAGAAAAAAAAATTAAAACTCATTGAGACTTAACGTCTCTACAAGTCTTGCATTTTTTAAGTACTTGTTTTTTTTTCTTGTAATTTTGCTTTCATAAGCTTTTTAAAATATTTACATCTACCCATTACTTTAGAAATATACTCCTTTTTCCTTTAACAAATTTCTCTTTGTTTGTCCTGGTTTTGTGTTCACCAGCTAGACGCTAGACGTGTTGTGGAGGAGAAGTTAAAAATAAAAAAATTGCTAAATATAAAAAATGAATAAACAAAAAATATGAAAATAAAGCGAAACAAAGGAGATGAAGAAAATTAAAAAAAAATCTAAATTACAAACAACCCCTTTTTTGCGTGCGCGTTAACGTTAACGAAAAAGGAATTCTTTCTATGCTTTATTTTTATTTTTACATTTTTTAACTTTATCACATTAAAATGTCATGAGATTGGAGCTTTACATAAAATACAGAAAATTAAAAGAATAAGTTCTAGTATCCAACTATGTGTCTGAATTACGATTTTTTTAATTAATTTAAATCAGCGTTTAAAGGGTGTTTTTTTAAGCCCGATAGAACTTTAACTTGTAAAACATAATGCAAAAAATTACATTTTAATAAAGATTTTTTTTATATAAAAGATCAGAACATGGCATTAATATTTAAAGAAAAAGTTCAAGCATATGGGCACCGCGGCTGCTCATGGCGAAGCGCATTCTGAACGTCCAATTTTGTGTCACTTTTTCAAGTACTGTTTGCCGTATGTCACGAATAACATGAACAATTTTGGCCTCCAAAGCGTCAGCTGTGACTTTACGTGGCCCCACAGAAAATAATCGAGAGGTGTCAAATCGCACAACCTTGAGGGCCAATTGACAGGTATGACACGTAGCGCCATCTTGTTGAAACCACATTTCGTCCAGATCAATATCATCACCGTTGACCCTAACGTGAAATCCGGCCTCATTTTTGAAGAAATAAGATCCGATGATGCCACCAGCGTGTAAACGCGTGTATTTTTCTAAATGCAATGAAATCTATAGGGTATGATTGGTCTCACTCCATATGCGGCAATTTTGCTTATTTGCTGAACACAATTTGGCGATAAAATAACTGGTCAGTTACTTACTGCGGTATGAAATCTATCCACAGTACGAAGAATGGCTTGCTCAGATGGACTTGTTGGTGTTTTTGCACCCTCTAGAGAGTAGGTGGTATGAAATCTATCCACAGTTCGAAGAATGGCTTGCTCAGACGGACGATTATGTGTACCATAAAAATCACGTAGTCGTAGCGTTGCTTAAACCATCAAAAGTTTTGCATAAAAATTAGACTTAAGGTGTTATTTCTTATATGTTTCGTAAAAGCTTTATAAGCTGTATATTAACTTACTTTTATCAATTCTAAACCCTATTTAACCTTTTTTTTGGTAAATTTTTGGTTCAGTGTAGGTCACTCATTCATAAAAAATTAATTTCTTTCCATAACTATGTATTTGTTGTTCATGACGTGATTATTTTCAAATCTATTGTGGCTAATCCAATACCTTCGAGTAATCGTGAACTAAATTCTCTATAACAAATACATGTTTAAAGTTGTTTACAAAAATACTTTAGTCACGGCAAGCAAGATCAAAATTTTATTATCTAATGATTATTACGCATTATATAATAATTGTTTCAACTTTAAATAATTTCATTTGGTTTGACAACAGTCACGTAATTTGATCATTATCATTAGATTGTGGTTACATCAACTAAGCTTTTTATTGAATCATAAAGTGTTCACAGTAAGTTTTAAAATGAAATGGTGTTAATCTTCTATGATACAGGTATTTTTGACAATTTTCCGTTAATGTTGCTCGCCGACTCAGATCTGTGGTGAACTTTTACATTTATTAATTGCCATATTCATATTTCTAGACTTTTACACTCTTAAGATTAAAAAAAAAAAATTACATAAATAACAACGCCAAGGTTCTATTTTGAATATATAAGTTTTTTATTTTTAAAATTAGGTGTTGAATTGTGGATATAAATAAATTAAAATTTATTTTTGGCTTTAAACGTGTGTAAATTTTGTCTAATAAAATTAATATTGATATGAATACTACTCGTATTCTTATTTACAAAGTTAGTTGATTAAATAGATTATATTATTTTCTAATTGTTCAAGCAATAGATCAGTTTTTTTAAATAAAAATATT
The DNA here is from genome assembly GCA_937654795.1 of Cistogaster globosa. Taxonomy (NCBI): domain Eukaryota; kingdom Metazoa; phylum Arthropoda; class Insecta; order Diptera; family Tachinidae; genus Cistogaster; species Cistogaster globosa. Next base: position 20,967,706 of record OW569407.1, read on the forward strand.
GTTTATTGTTTTATTTTTTTCCATATTTCGGCACACCGTTGGGTGGTATCTTCAAAAAATAAATTTTGTTTCCTGTTTTCTAAAGATACCACCCAAGGGTGTGGCGAAATATTGAAAAAATAAAAAAAATTAACAATATTCTTATTTAAAAAACGGACCTAGGGCGAACAGTTAGAAATTAAAATTAATTATTAAGGTAAAAAACTATAATATTATAAATAGATTACGTTTACAATATACACAACCTCAAGTAGAATGCTAACCAAGAATGTAGTGATGCAAAAAATGCAGCATTACATTCTGCTGGTGTATAATTTTTCTTGTTTTCTTTTAAAAACGTCCGCATACGTTTGTAAAATATTTTTTCTTTCTAAAACATGGTTTTTAGAAATTAAGAAATTAGCTTATGCCAAAAATCAGTTTTAATTCATTCTGATTTATTTTATTTTCGTTCTTTGGCAGTCTTCCTCTAAAGTTTTTTACTTCTTTTTAAGTTTTTTAACCATACCAATTTATAAAGATTTTTCTAAAAAAACCTTATCCGCACAAGAATCAATTTTTTTTATTTCTTAAAGCCGAATTTTATTTAACAAAACAAAAAAAAACGAACTTCAAGTTCCAGATTGCTAGTAAAGTAACTCCAATGAAAATAAGAAACAAATATATGGGGTGACAGAGAATTAAAAAATAAAAAACGTTACCAGATCTTAATCAGCTAAACATTAAGAACAAATAGTATTTTCTTAAAGACCTCTTCATAAGCTTTAAAATGATACCCATATTGGTATTTTAAAAATTTTAAAAATTTCAGAGGCCCATAACTCGGAGAATATGGGCGAGCGCAAATTTTTTCACTTGATGTTTTTGCATTCTTTTTTTATTCTCTATCGCCCCATATATTTATTTTTTTATTGGAATTACTTCATTGTTCCAAAGCTTAAGTTATTTAATGTTCTTTAAGGTAATAAAAAACTTGTAGAAGTTTAGCTTCATTTAAAGCTTGTAGTTTGATTTACAAGATCAAATTAAAACGTTTTAAATCATCTATTAAAACTCTTTGACAAACGACTGCAAATGAAACAGGCTTCACTGACTTAATTGCTTTAGAGTCGACTATTAAATGACTTAAAATTACACAGGAAAAATTCGAGCTTCTATCATGGCCTTTCGTAGTGATGTTTGACTTGAAGAAACAAAAATAGCAAAAAACCAGTGTTAAATAACAGATATCGATGGACTGTTATATACTCGTATAACATGTTTAGCATGTGAATTTTTAAATCTTTGTCTTCTTTCAGAATAGCTATTTTTAAACTATCTTGCATTTGTTCATGGTAGCTCACCTTCTCGTCTTAATTTCCTTCTTTTTTCTCTTCGTCTCATTCTTATTACTTATTTTTCCAGCAGAAGAACAGGATTGTTGAAAACCAAAGTGGGAATGTTGTCAGCTGGCTGCCTGCACTAAGCTGAAGTAGTGGTAGAGAGAGAGAGGAAGAGGAGACCCCAAAAATCATTTTTACTTCAAAATAAAAAAATCTTTAAATGTACTTCAATATATCTTAAACAAAGGCGATAAATACTTAATATGTTTTGGTTAAATCTATAAAGTTCTATAAACAGTTAAATTTTTTTTTTTTGTCACATAAAATGTCTTATAAATTATGAAATCATTATTTTAAGGTACTTCCATCTCACCAATGCAAATATGAATAATAGAAACAGCAATACCATCGCAAAGAAAACCAAGTCTTAAAAAAGTGCTGTGTTTCTAACGATATAAAGTAAAAAATGTAATCAAATAAAAAAAGAAAACGTTTGTAAGGATGCAGCCGCCGGTGTTATGCTTAAGACACGAAATTTATAATGAGTAAAACCCTTGTATATTAAGGCCACCATTTTTCGTTACCCCCACCGCAACGTAAAAAAAATTAAAAGCACTAAGAAAAAGGATAGAACACCAACACCAAATGTTTCCAAGCGACATAGATTACGGGCCTGTTAAAAAAAAAAAATAATAACAAGAACTAAAAGTATGCAAGGAAAACAGAAACAGTAATGAAGAATGGAGTTTTTAACAGCCAAATGTAAGATATGTATCCTTGCTTTTTCTTGAATATTTTTCTTATTTCATTTCTTGTTTTTGTTAAAAAAAAACTACCAAAATTAGAAGAAAACATGCTTTTAGCAACATTTGCATCCATTATTTATGATGGAGTAGAGTTACACTTTTAATGTGTTTAAACAAATTTTTCATCTTGCCCTTCCTATTTTATTTTTCTGTTTATTAGACTTTAAGCTGCTTAAATTTAGGTTAGGGAAAATTGGGAATATATGTTTGCTAAGAATTTGTTGCTTTAATTTATATTTCTATATTAACTAAAAATTTAAATCTGAAACACTTTGCACTTTAATCAGAAATTGTATTTTTCCCCTATAAAAATCCAAATGCAATATCAGTCCACCAACCCTTCTCACCTGATGCTTTTCTTACTAAATATCATTGATGATATTATAATCCAAATTATTAAAATGATTTTTTGTTGAGTTAAGAGCAGGACAAGAACAAATATAAGATCTTCGTTCAAACTGAACAAGATATTATGCAGTTTTATTTCGATAGACCTGCTGTAAGAATCCATGATGACGCGTAGCTTTAAATTTAATATATTTTCTATAAAACCTTAAGGGTTTAGTGTTTCGGTACGCAGCAGCCGTACCAGCGGCATCGTTCATTTAATTGATGAAATATAACTCACATAACTTTTTTAGAAAAAAGATCTTTTGGGTTCCAATTGAAAATAAATCAGTTTTTTTTAAATTAATTATTTGTTTAGTTAGAAATTTATTATCTTTAATTAACTAAATGTTTAATCGATGCAATTAATTATTTAATTATACATATCTGTGGTTACAAGCAATAACAGCTTAACTCGTTTTTTCAACAGCATTTTTACTTTCATTGTTGCGTCAAATCAGGGAATATCGACTTTAGCTGTTTAGATTTTAAGGTAAAATATACTCTGCTTTTAAGCTACAAAGATGAAGTTTGATTTGCCTTACAGATTTAAGTGTTAGAAGTATAAAATTAGCAACAATTCAAATTTTTCCTAACTCGACTTTAGCTGCTATTGCTTGTGAACACAGATATATTTTTTTATTTTAATAATTAATTAATCAATTAATAAAATAAACTGAAAAGAAATAGAACTTTTTATAAATAAAAATCTTTTTGTTTTATCTTATTTGTATTAAATAAAGGGAATACCTTTGTGCTATCTGGTAAAAAACGGAAGACGTGCAAAATTTTAAATAACGAGATTTGGTAACATAAACGGAAAGGGAAGAGGTGCTGCGATACCGGTGTCCCACAAACTTGAGACAACCGTTCTACCACTAAGAGTAAGCAGCAGATAGAAAATAGGTCATTTATTTCTCCTCCTTATCACTATAAAGTTTTTAGCAAGATTGCTTAATATAATGACGCGCTCTACTAGTAGGAGTTTTGAATAGACAATGCCCGAAGTCATGATCTTTCGTTTCGATTCTCAGTAGTTGTCCCCTATTTTGGTAAACCAGAATATTCTAGAAACTCTTAGAAACCTTCATATAAGCTGCTGCTGACCGTGCCAAAAACCTCCTTCTATTTATTTGTGACAGTTTGCTGTTCACGCGCCCAAATGACGTAGTCTTTTGATTTTTCGGCCACATGTGGCAAAAAAATTAATAAGCGTAGGACACTTTAACAATAGGACACTTTAACAGTAGGTTTGTAGTCAGTACATATCTCTACTTATAAACTGAGATATTTTAGCCAGTCTACCGTTCCTTCACTATTACAATCGCAAGTTTTTTTTTTAGGTCATTTGAAGGCCTTGAGCTCATCTTCATTTTCTATGATCTCTTTTTTCAAGTGTAAAAACTAATCATTTGCACTTTTCCCGAAACTTGCTAAAAATCTCTTGTTATATTTACCAGTTCTTGTTGGCAACCCCTTTATTTAGTTAAAAAATAATAATAAATTTATACTCCTAATTTAAATTAGTACAATGATTACATGATGTAGCTCCACAACAAAAATTCAGCTCGATGTACGTTTCTTTTCTTAAAACTCCTGCTACTTTTAAAAAGAAACCCATGACACCCCACCTCCCAACTCCTTTTCAGTTTTAGTAGAAATATAATAAGCAAACGAAATGACATGCTCTTAACTCGTAAATTTAAAAATTCAACCCTTAAATATATATTTTTTTGTTAGTCGAGATAAACCACCCAACCATTTTGGAGGTATTTTTTTTTTCAACAAATGTTGTTGTAATTCATACTTTAGTAAAAAGCAAACCAAAAACAAAAAAAAAAACAAAAAAAGTCAGTGTACGTATACTCTGGCAACATTTACTAAAAAAGAGAAATACAAAAAGACAACAACAAAGATTGGAACTTAAAGCACTGAAGCCTTTATAAAAGGGGTCGCAGGTGCAAAGTTCGTGCTTGTGCTGCTGCCTTCTGGAAAGAAGATAAAATAACAAACAAAGTTTTCAGAGAAAACAAAAAAATTCTAGTACAAGCAACAGTGAAGAGGAAGAGTGATGTTGTGTAACAGTACATGGCGGGCAATATACTCACGTTTTAAAAGCGAAAGCGTATGCAAATGAGTTAAACAAAAACAATAAAAAAAATTAGACAAAGTCAAATATCTTTTTTTTTTGCTGTAACGTTTAGAGGGTGGATTTCTTTTCGCTTTGTAATGGGGTTTTGGTAAAAGGATTTTTATAACTTTTTTGTTGTTGTTTCGCGCTCACTCTGACATTTTTATGGCCTTAAAGTTGAATGTTTCATGTTTCTTATGCTGGGAATTTTTCCATGTACACATAGTTGTAACATTATTCTTGTTGTTGTTCTATTCGATGAGTTCTTCTGGTGGCAATATATCGTTCATTCCTTCTTACTTTTTTAGGTTTGTGTTGCGTCTGTGGCTCTAGTTGCTTCTGTGTTTGCGTGAGTGTATCTGTGTGTTTTAAGCGAACTTGTCATTTTGCATAAATTACGAAAGGAGTAAAAGGAATAAAATGTATTTTCAATGTAATGAAAGTATGATGCTTGTTTTAATTTTCGTATCTTATGCTTGAAATTATTTTGAGAGCGCTTTATTGGGTAAAGGTCGACAAACTTAAGAATAAAACATTAACAAATTTTGAATGCTAAAGAAAGTTAAAGTCCTGGTTGTCCTTTTAGGAATGATTGCGTTTGAGGAATTGCTAAAAATTTACCAAAAGTCTGTCGTAATATACATCTACATTATAATTATTAAGGCAATTAATTTGTTGCTGCTAATTAAGATTCTTAGATGAATTAATTGCTTCTAGTATATTTCGAAAAAAAAAAATTTATAATAAATTTGGGTTGTAGAGAATTGTTAAATTTACGTAATAAAATCTAGACACTTCAAAATCATTAAGTTTCTTTTTATTTTTTTCCCGATCAGGATTTTAACCGTAAAGGAGGATTCTCCCATTATGTCCTGACAAAATTTTTGTTCCAAGATATTTTTAGTTTTTTTTTAATTGAATTCTCACATTAATAAAATAAAATGAAATTGTGGCATTTGTTTTGTTTGTGTTCATATTAAAAAATAATTTTTCAATAAATTATTTTTTTACAAAATGGAGTGCAATGAAGCAGTTGCCCTCAAGCTAATTACAGAAATGAAAATGCCGGGAAGAGAATGCTTGAACGATACGAGCAATAGTTCATATAAAAATAATCACACAAAGCAAGTCATGTGGACCACAATAGCTAACGCCATTGGAATTGAAAGTAAGTAAATGTTATTGACGGCTTGCAGACTTATTTATGAAAATTAACAAAGGATTCCACATCATTTAAGCGTATCTCAGAAACCATTGTGTGAAAATAGCCCAATCCTCTTCTTTGCTCTAATATTTTTTTACTGCATATCTCCTTAGCATTTTCTTTTAAAAAATATATTTTGCAAGTAAAGAGCTTTTTGTATTTCAACATCCATTAATAAAAGCAACTTTCTTTTAATATTCATGTTTTAAAAACCACAATGCCGAAATAATAAAAATATAAAATTTCACACCAAGAAAACACGTTGTAAAATAATTTGACTTGTTTACTTACGTATTCACATGGCAGCTTTGTTTGTCCGGACAAATTTTTCGAAATGGGTGAATCGTGCTGCAGAAAACTCTCAGTAAAATTTTTTTGTCTCAACAAAAATTTTGTCCGGACAAAATGGGTGAATCCACCTTAAGTATTACAAATGAATTAAAATTTACATTTTCGGTTTACGGTTACTTTTTTAAATTTAAATTCTAAAAATTTTAGGAAGAAAAATTCTATACAAATGTGTGCAAACGTTTTTCAAAGAAAAGAAAAAAATTGTTTGCTGTATACGTACATCCTTTATCAGCATTCTTCTTATCAATCTACCCATGGTTAAGTACATTAAAAACATCATCTATTTAACCAACTGATCAATCTTAATTTGGTTAGACGAAGTCCATACACAACTTAAAGCAATTCCTCGTTGTTCTCTGTATATCGTCTTGTACATTTGTCTTTGCTTCGTACCAGCTTTCGGTATGACCACGAAATGCAATTTTTATTTGTTAATAATTCATAATTGTTTCTATGACAAAAAACGTCCGCATATATAATAATAATTATTCTTTCAAAAAATTTTAAAAAATTAAATTAAAAAATGATCCTTAAGCCAAAAAATTTAAATTTTAATTCGTTTTATTTTTATGATGAAAACATCACAAGCTGCCTAAACATGTCACGTAGTCATATACGAGGAAAATACTCAATATTGTTACCAAAACAAGCGCTACAACATTTAATACATAACTATAAGAACGATAGTATACATCTTAATCAGTTCTTAATTTTCACCACCAACAAGTGAGGTGTGGATAAAGAAATGTTAGCTTAGATGTCCTGAGCAGCCGGAGTAAGTGTTTAGTGCAGGTTTTTGCCTGTTTGTTAAACAGAAGATCTCAAGTCATAAGTTGAAATCCCAACAAATACAAGAGCAAAAAAAATATTTCTTATTGAGTAAACGCGTTGAAAAGAAACAGTAGTAGAGAGCTCGTATAGTCTTAATTAGAAAAGGCGTCATTTTATTGAAATAGTGTGTAAGATAGTTAAGGCGCCTGTAAAACCATGCTTCAAGCCTTAATAATAAGTGGCAGTCGTGGGTGGATTTTGTTGAAAGTTCTGCTTGGTAATCAAAATATCCTGATTTCGAGTCTCGACGAAGCCTTAAGTAGAAAAAAAGGTAACGGTCGTTAGGTGAGTATGTAAGTTTGTAATGCGCATTTCTCCTAAACAAGAAATCCTTGAATTTCAAACTTTCGTTTTACTGCTTTTTATGAGATGCAAAGCAGACTTTTCAGGGTCAAATATTCAATCAATCAATATTCAATCAAAATATTCAACCAAAAAACAAAAATTCTAATCCGAGAAACTGCATCAGAAGGTATTGCGACATGGTCACAAGAACCATATTATGTTCTTTATAAATTTAAATAATCAAATTATTGTTGATCTATTTTTGTTACAACAAATTAGTTTGATTTAAATGTTGTATCGAGCTCGGAGAAAACTAAGGTAAGAAATAAAATCTACCAAAAAATAATTATAAATTCTTTAATCTTTGTAAATTTTGTGCTATGACTCTTGTAGCTGATTTCAGTCGGCATATTCGCAGGTTAAAAGTTTTTCTTATTTATTCCTTTTTAATGATTTTTTTTAAATTAAGAAAATTGGAAACTAAAGAAGAAGCAGAAAATCAAAATCAACACGGAAAAATAATGGAAAAATGAAAAAGTGTAGGGTGGGGGGGTTAAACTTGATAAAGAAGGGATAAAAAAATTGGAAATGAGAAATGTGTTTGTATTTAATGTAAAATATATTGCCTTTATTTTTCTTAATAAGCTCAAACATTAAAAAGAATCACATTTAAAAACAAACAAAAAAAAAAAGCAAAAATCGATAAACTTTAAATTTAAAAGAAAATTAAATGAATACAAAAACTGCTCTTAGAAAATATTTAAATTATAAAATAAAACGAGCATTATTTATAGTTTAAAAAAAAAAAGATTTTTGTTAGTCTTGACTTAAAATATTTTCGATAAATATTCGCATGCTAAATAGCCTCGTGCTAACTATCTTTTAGTGACATTTGTTATGTTTTTTAAAATTAAATACAAGACAAAGCAGAAAACAAACAGAAAAAACTATATATTTTCTTTTAGTTGCCGTAGTTTTCTTTATTAAAAATCTAGAAATTAGACTGTTTATATTTATTGTAACCAGTTACCACCACATCCTTTTAAGCACATCCCTATTAAAAGAACAACAATCGCTTAACCAGTACAATGACATTTTGCAAACAAGGCATTGCGAATTTTATGAATATTTTATTCATTGATTTACGATTACAACTGTTTTGATTTGCTCTAACGGAGAAAGAGACTGTAATTGTTATTTTCTATTTATTTATATATACGTCCATGTATGTGTGTGTGATTGTAATTGTCGTAACAGGACATGTAGTTTACGCGCGCAAAATTTATATTCTTACGTTTTTGGCAAAACAACTTTAAACACAAACACATTTTCCGAACAGACTGTAAACACTATCAGACCATGAAAATGAAATGAATGTCAATTCAATTTATACGAACAATGCTCGCATTCGATTACGAGTTTTAGTGTTCTGATAAAGCAACAGCTTCGGTCTCAAATCCCTCAAAAATAATGTAGCAACAAAAAAAAAAAACGGAAAGAAAAACATGCAATACAGTTAATGATCAAGGACATCTTAATAGCAGCATGTTGCCAAAACGCTTATTTAATATTTAAATGTGGAAAAACTTAAAGTCCTTTTCTACAGAACGAATGCCTCATACGGAAAATAATACTGAGAACAATACTAAATTTTTTTGAAAGTAGGTTAGTTTCTTTTGGATATTTTAATGTTAACAAACTTCCGCTTCTTTTAATTAATTGAACATCAATTCATATTCCACTGGAAAACGTACTAAAAAAATCAGTTTGTTGTTGTTTAAATTTCTTTTAGGTTCTTGGATTTCAAACGAATAATTAATTTTTTATATAAATTTTCGTTTTTTACTGGATACATATTTCAAATGAATTTTATTTTTATTAAATTTTAATATTTTGTGAGTATTTTTTTGGCTTAAGTTTATTTTAAACATTTTTATAAACATTTGGTTTAAAAAGGGAATTTTAATAGTAAAACTTTAACTTGTCTTATTTGTATAAGAAAATTTATTTTTTAAAGAAAACTAGTCGATAAATTGCATTTTTCTATAACTATTATTTGTTTTATATTAAAGTAATAAAAAAATCTTTAGAGAAAATTTATCGATAGTAATGTCATCGATAACTTTTTTATTCCATAGGATATTTATCGATAACTTTTATATTCCATAGGAAATTTATCGATAACTTTTATATTCCATAGAAAATTTATAGAAAGAAAATTAATCAACAGATCGTACTATCTATCAAAAATGTTAGATATTGTAACCTTAAATTTTCTATAATTTAATTTAAATGATCGAAAGAAACTTCTTTAGAAAATTATCTAATAATTTTCTTTTTAATTAAAAATTTATTAAAACTTTTGTTTTTTACAGAAAAGGAATCGACAATTAATTTTTTCTATAAAAAACTTATAGGCGTAAAAGCACCAAAAAACCTCTCGATAAAATTTTGTAATCGATAACTTTTACTGTCTACAGACGAATTACCGACAGCTTTCATTTATTATTGATAATTATCAGAATTTTTATTTTTTATTTTTTCTTCAATCACAATGCATACATTTTTGGTATCTTATTTTCCTAAACAAAATCTGTTTTTGCCGACTTTCTAATAAACTATCAGAAACAGATCAATTTTGGTACAGCTATCAAAATAAGAATATGTTTCATCGCTCAGACCTTTTTCGCTTGAGTGCCTCAGTTCCGTAACTAAAGTGAAATTATTTTCACATCAAAGCATTGAAGTCATCTTGTTTTATAGAGGAAGATCTAGACTTAATAATGATTAAATTTATTTTTTATATTTTAATGATACTTTTAACTCACTCTGTTAAGAACAGTATGACTGCGATAGTTCCATGTGAAAATTTTCGCTTTAGATTCTGAAACGATGTACAGCACTCGGTTGTTGGATACTCAACCAACTCTCTTAGTTCAACATGTTTATTAGCTCTGCGTATCTCATGTGCGTCGATCCTTGTTAGCACAAAAACGCAGTTCTTTGGTGAGTGTACGCACAATCTTTCAAAAGGATTTTATCAATCGCACTTTATAAAGCTGCAATGTAATGACAAAATCACCTAAAAGTCTTGCTTTTTGACCGCCATTCACGTTTGACAAATTCTCTCCAATATTCTTACTATACTTTTTGTAAACAAAAAAAGTTTTTGCAACTATTTATAATTTTATTTGTTTTTAGAATGAAATGCAATTAAGTTTTATTCTAATAGAAAATGTATACAAAATTTTCTAATGAACAAGAATCTCATATGCTTCACCCTGTATGTAGTGAAGTAACTCCAATCAAAAAAAATTTTTTTTGGTTGACAGAGAATTAAGGAAAAAATATTTCGTATATAATTTTACATAAGAATGTCATTGGCTCTTAATGGGTTAAACATTTTTTTTAAATATGTATTTCTTAAATAATACCCATATAGACAATCAAACCTTGCCTGAAAATTTGCCTGTAAATAGGTTAATATTGGCCAGCGCCAAGTTTTTTAGTTAATGTTTTTTTTGGTAAATTTTAATTATCTATCGGTCAATTTTTTCTTTTTTGATTGGAGATACTTCATTGTTCCAGTTGATATGCAAAAACTAGGGACAGGTGTAGTGCTAGCTTCGATCTTGCTGATTTTCAATTACACTTCTCTTGAAAATATGTCCTATCTAGCGCCCTGGAAAATTTGTTTTTAACACTTACACGGACGAACAGAAGGACATCGCTCAATTGACTTCGCTATGTATAGGGACTCAGAATAATATACTTTATGGAGTCGGAAATAGATATTAAAGAAGTTACAAACGAAATAACAAACCTAGTTATGCTGTTTTCCACTTTTTGTGGTGAAGGGTATAAAATTAATTAAATCACTTAAAAATTGATATTAAAAATGAGGAAACACTGTTAAAATAAATACGTAACTAAATCAATTAAAAGTTTAATAAAATGTTATTTTAATGAAAAATAAAACATTTAAGAAGTTCTTGTAATCCTCATCTCAAACTATTCACTCCGGGGTTCCTCAAGACAGCAATTTGGGCTTCTCACAGTTTTGCTGATGATACGTCATTCCTGAACAGCTATGAAAATTCTTAGAAAAATTCCAGGAATTTCTAAACCCACGTGTTTTAATTTGAATAGTGGTTAAACAAATGGCAGATAAAAAAGCCAAAATGTGACCACATAACTTTTTCAAAATAAACATCGACAGATAAGAAAACTATATTAACGTAAAGCTGAAACAGATGAAGATTAAATTAGTCCAAATAAACTGTCTTATCGGAAAGCCCTTATTGTAAAGTTCTATTTTATAACTAATATGGTGCTATGGACTCCAAAAAATTTAAGATTTTAAGATTTATTACCTCTGCTCTTTATTATGTGAGACATGTCCTTGTTATAGACTAAAATAAACAAAAATACACTGTTTCTTACTTGAGGAAATTGGAAAAATCTCCAAACCTAATTAACCGTAGTACCCTTAACGATAGAGGATATACTCGTTTAAAAAATAGGGACCTTGGAGCCCTCAGCCAAACTTAATAAGCCCGATACTATTTTATTATATTAGGATTTGAATCACTTATTAATATTTCAATCCAAATTAAAATTTCAATATGAGTAGACATTAAGCTCAAGTTTCGGGATACTTTTTAATGTCATTAAAACTGACGTTAAAAAAATATAAACGAAGTACCACGAAAAGTCATGTGAATATTTGATTTGCAGTAAATACCTATAAGAATACCTCGGAACACCTTAGAGCAAGCTCAGATGAATATTTTACACTTTAAATTTTAATTTAGTACATTTTAATACTTCCTTAAACTACTGGTGAACTGAAAATTCCTAGAATTTTCTTCATATAATTCGGGCAATATTTGCATTTTTTTTTTCTAAGATTCAGAAAATATTTTTAATAAAACAATATCAGAGTATTTTTTCCAATAATAAGTAACACAATATTGTAATATTTATTATGACCCTTTTTTCTTAATAAATCTAATTATTTTCAAAGATTCATAAATGCTTCAAAATTGCAACACATTTTGTATATTTTTGTTTTTACAATAATAAATTACTTAAAATTAATTTTCTTTTTTATCGTTAATAAATTTACACATTTATTAAATAAAACAATAAACTTATGACTACTATTGATTTTATTTTGTTTAATGTTTTTTTTTTTTTAATTTATAAAAAATTTATCTATTAATATTTGTAGCTTAAGAAATTTATTTAATCTAATGTTTTAATATTAATTTTTTTTTTTAATTTTATTATAAATGAAACAACAAATTACTATTAGACAATAAAAAAAGAAATATTGCACAATTTTAGTTTTTTTTTTAATTTAAGTTTTAAGAACTAATTTAAGTATTGTTAAGAATATTTATTTTTAGAAAATTTACAATAAAAATTGACACATTTAGTGAATGAATAAATAGTTTTTACAAAATTAGGATTTTTTTATTTGCCATGATGAAAGCTGTATAATTATTCGACTCGTCGTATCACAATAAGAAAAACAAATTTAATTGACATTATTAAAATTAATTTAAATGGAAAGGGACTCATACACTGTACAATATTATTGAAAAATTAATTTATGATTTTGTTGTTCTTTTTTGTTCAACAAATAATCTTAAATAAAGCTTCGCATTACTTTAAATAAATTATAGGACCAAACACCAAAAGTCAATGATTTTTATTCCTAGTTTTATAAGACATTCGTTTCTAATTTATTTCCCTAATTTATTTATTTCGGCTTGAAGTACTAACTATTCACTAGAGAGGAATCCTATTGTGGCTACGGCACACGATTGCGTTTATGGTTCATTGTTGGCCAATAGGATACTCATCTAGTGATCATTTATTATTATGACCGGAGTTATGCATTAAAACTCTTGATTGAAAGACCCCACAGATTGACGCAGCCTTTTATTGCTTTCAGTAGCGTTTCGGTTTTTTTTGCGAGTTGAGAGTTGTCAACTTGTGACCGACGATATATTGTATTGCCTTCTAATGTAACATCCATACAGATGATTATACAATAATAATGTAGGTTTGTAAGGCGGTCAGATAGATTAATAACAAAGAAATTTTTTACGGCAAATACTTTTTCAAAATGTTGCAGAAAGGAACTGGGCATAGTTGCTTGGATTGCTGCATGTGTTTAAATACTTGGTGGAAATTACGCTGCATGAAGAAAAGTTTCTTATTACATTTGGCAACCAGTCAGTTATAAAACATTATAAATTTGTTTCAAAACTTAACATATGTACCTCGGTTAACGAGGTAAGCTTAAAATAAAGCAGCAGAGCAGCTGGTCAAAAAGGTGATCAGCTATGAATTTCTGTAATTTAGAACCCAAAGTTGCACTGAAAATGGCCTATTGAAATCGAAGGTAGAAGCTACGCAATCTGAAATGTTGAAGGGAGGGTACTACATGTAGTCAGGCTTGCATGGTGCTTAAGGAGCCCCTTAGCAGGACTACCTTAAGTTGGATAGCTGAGTAAGTTTAAATTTCAGTACCATCTGGCCAGGATGGGGACCGAAGAAGATGATATTTGTAGGCTGTGCCTGAAAGAGTTTGCGATGGTAGCGCCTATAGTGTGTAAAAACCTAAAGATGGCTGGCATAAGACTTGGGACCACAAGCAGAAGCTTGTTAAATGTGGTTGCAGTGGTCTACATGATCATTTAACGGTTGGACAAATGCTACCAATTACTGGGAACTCGGATATAAGAAAAAGGGCGAATAATTACCAGTCACTAGATTAAAGGCTGATGATAGTACGTGACTAAATGAGGATAAGGTTTTAAATGGCAAATCGGTTGCCTATAATCATTGTGGAAGGAAACAGGTCGCAAAGTGCCCAATTATGAAAGCCATTTGCTTCGATATCCCCCCCTACATTAATAAAATGATGATTTTTAAAAAAAATTTGACAAATTAGCTCAATGACGGCTCTGGCAAAACCAACTGCTGCCGTATATTATTGTACTCAAGCCAGTCATAAAATTGAGTAGAGTTGTGTAATGTAAAGAAGTTGGTATGAGTTTTTTTAACATTTTAAAAAGTTTGATAAAAAAAGGTTTTCCAGCATTTAATAACAATTTTACAGAATACGTCTTTTACAGGGGATCCAGCCTTTTGTCTTAGAGATCTAAAGCGAATTGCCTTAAATGCAAAACAGTTGCTGAAGCTTCTTTGGATTTTGAAATTGAACAAAAATAAATTTTGGGATTTGACAAGTTACTTTGTACTGAGGGGTCACAATTTAAATGTGTTTTAAAATGGGCTACAACCGGAAATGTATGGTACATGTCCATATTATAGAACATTTTCCAAAAATTAAAGAAAGCTTGGGTTTTTCTAGAGGATATTCACAAATCATCACATCACAGTTTTGATCAAAGCAGTGTTTCTCTGTAAAAAAATATGCGGTTTTTGTTGGCGATTACGAATGAGTCGGGTAATTATAAAATCTTTCATAAAAAGTGGCTGGTGAACAGTGTTTTGTTGATATACTTTGAGGGAAGCAGTTTGTGTTTTATGTCATCGGTAATTTTAACTGACATTTTTTTTAAATTTATTTTTTTTTTGACACTAATACATATATAAGCTAAAACTTAAAATTATATTTTTAGTGAAATGTTTATTTTCTATACAAATTTCTTATAGTTTTTTTTTTTTTTTTTTTTTTTTTTTTTTTTGAGAAATATATAATTTTAGTGCATTTAAAGTTGAAATTTTCAAAGTCTCTTTTTAAATTTCTTTTTTATTTAATACAAAAAACAAATTTAGGAAAAGAATTTGAAAAAAGTCTACTTTGAAGTTCACTATTATTTTTTAATGTTTTAATCTGAGGAACTTTTTATACCATACACTTTTTTTGCTGCATAAACAAAAATTTTAAAAAATATTACAAGTTTTGTTTAGCATTTTTGTTTTTTTTTTTTCATAAAAATAAAATTATAACTGGGAAAAGTAAATTACTGTTAAATTATTTTAATTTTATATACAGGGATTGTTAAATTTGATATTTAATAATTAATGAGGTATTTTCAGGATTTTCTTAAAATATATATTTTTTATTTTACAAGATTTAAAAAAAAAATTTCAAACGTTGTTAGACAAAATATTATTTTATAACTGCTAATTTTTATAATTTTTTTTATTTTAAGATAAATTCTTTGCAATTTCGTAGGGCTGTGTTTTTTCTTCATAAAACTGACCCTTTTATTTGTTTTTAATTATCAAGAGGTATTGGAGGTATTTGGTTTGTATTAGCTTTTTCTTTAATATTTTATTTACTAAATATATATTTTTAACATTTCTATACTAAAAAAAGCTATTAAAAAAACAACGCAAACTTTAATAAAAGAAAAATAATTAAAGAAAAATAATTAAGGAAAAATAAAAAGTTTTTAATAAAATTCCAGTGCAAAAAAATATTAATTACAAATGGCGCGTTACCCAAAATTAATCGATGTTGAGGTAGTCAGTAAATAATGTCATAAATATGGCTATTCATGCAGAAGCCTGTTTATAGAATGGTCACGACAACTATCTTATGGTTTCTGCAACAATATATGGTTGTGGGAATCATATTATATTATTTTTAAAATATTTAAAAGTTGCTTTATTATATTCATCTTTAGAATACTTTAAAAAATTTTTCAAAATCAACAATCTCTCG
This sequence comes from Cistogaster globosa, assembly GCA_937654795.1. Lineage (NCBI taxonomy): Eukaryota > Metazoa > Arthropoda > Insecta > Diptera > Tachinidae > Cistogaster > Cistogaster globosa. The sequence continues at coordinate 20,983,736 of OW569407.1, forward strand.
CCTACTTATTGAAGATTTCTTGCTTTCTACAAAATTATAACAAAAAAAATATAGTCAAGTACAAATCAAAACTTAAGTAAAACTCAGTCGTAAAAAATCGTTAACATAAAATCAAACTAAATTAACAAATTATAAGAAATTAGAAAAAATCTATAATAAAAATTGCACTTGGTAAAATATTTAGAAGTTTCTATAAGTAGGTAAATTAGAACATTTTATTTGTTACGACTCCTGCTTATATGTAAATTTCATTTTTGACTTAATAATTTTGAGGTTGAAATAATTTTTGTTAAAACATTTTTTCTAAACTACAAAAATTTAATACAATGTAAAATATAGTTAAAAACACAGTATTCCAGAATTGTTTATTTATTTTTTTAAATTAAAGTATTTTGCCAGAATATTTGCTTGTCACTTTGGGATCTAATCTGCACTCTCCTTCATTCCTGAATCTATTATAATGCAGTGCAAAGAGCGGTTTCTAGTAAGCCGAGCTTTCTCTAAAACGAATATTCTAAAGATGTCAGATATTTGGGTTTTAACTTTACTTGTTTAATTTTAATATAAATAAAAAATGACTCGACGAAGTAAACATGTGTTTTTGCGATAGTGGGATTTTTTAGAAACATTTTAAATTGATGAAATTTTTTAGTTATTTTCTGTGCATTTTTAGTTTTTACTGAAATTTCAAATTTTTTCACTACAAGTAAAATTTTTTTTATTAAAATTTTTCATGAAATCTTGGCGTAAATAAAAATTTTTGTAAAATTTTAATCGTTATAGAAATTTCAAAATTCAAAAAATATTTTTTGTCATAGTTTAATATTTTTGCTAATATTATAACATTTAGATATATTAAGATGGGTTGTAATATTTCAATGCACGGTAATTTATAGTTTTCTTTCTGAAAATTTTATTTTCAGTACAACGAAGCAAAAAGTAAGAAATATAGAAGCGTTCGGCATTACGGACAGACGGACATCGCTAGATCGGCTCTCTTTTTTATAAGGATCAAGAATATATAAACTTGACGGGGTCGGAAATAATTATTGTAGAAACTAGAAAGGGAATGACGCAGTTTTAAATAAATCTAAAACGTCTTTTTTATCACCGATGTTGTGTAAATATCAGCAACTCGTACTATGACCTATGAAAGTGGGAGTAAACAAAACATTAGAAGTCATAACGATATTCAATGAATTTACACTCTAAAGTCCATTAGATAACTTTGGCTTTAAAATAGTAATTGCAATATTCCAGTGGACTTTTCAAGAGTAATCGTCCGACGCTTTACACGCTCCTTAACTTAGTGTTCAGATAAGAGGTGCGTCACCATTATTTAAAGAATTAGAACTCAAAGCTATTATCATTAACACGAAGTCATTCTTGTGATTAACTGAGTGTCTTTAGTTTTACCTTTGACATATATAAAAATATATTGTTATATTAATGGTAAATTTCTAAAAGGTTTTTTGCAAAATTTAACAGAAATAAAAAACAAGTTCCTGAGTTATTAAGAGCAGTGTAAGGACATAAAATGATTCAAAAAAGTTATTGATTGACTGCAATTTTTGTAAAGCTAAATTTTTAACAATAATTCCAAATATTTTGCTGGGTAAGTTAATTTAATTTCGCACCTCAAGCGCAACAAAAAAGTTGTATTTAAAAACAAAAATTCAAAAACGTACACTGAAACAAAATTTCATTGAAATAAAAATGCTGAATATTTTTAATAAAAAACAAACAATAAATAGTTTTCTCTTAAATCACAAAATTCTCAAGTAATTTCTACTAATATAACTTTGAAAATAAAAACAAACTTTCAAAGAAAAAATAACAAAACATTTTTAATTCCATTCCATTTTAAAACATATATTTTCAAACAATTTCTTTTTTATGCCACAAAAGGTTCATTTACTAAAACTTATAAAAATGCTATAAAATAAAATTAAAAAAAACAAAGTTTTCATTTTAAGACAAAACAATTATTATTTTTTTAAAAAACTATAATAAAACTTAAAGTTAATTTTGATTTTTGCAACATTTTCTTTGAGTGTAATTATAAAAACTAAACAAATTTTTCTGTTTAATTTAAAAAAAGGTTTCTTAAAGAATTTCAGTTGATTTGCTTCTTAATAATATTTTTTTTAAAATTAAAATCTATAAAAATAAAAAAACTTATTAATAATTAGAAAAAAATAAAATCATGAAAAACTTAAACTAAAATTCAAGTCAATTTATTTTTATGTGCAATTTGATTTAAGTTTTCACAATTAATTGAGTTTAAAAGATTCTTATATACAATTTACCGATTATTTACAATTTTTAAAACAACTTTAAATTTGAAAAGGAAAATTTACAATCATTGCTTTTTAATAAAAGAAAATAAAACTTTAAAAATTATTTAACCTTAAACTTAAAAATAAAATAATTAAACATAAAAAAAAAAACTTAAATTTAGGAACTTAAACGATTTTAAAGAAATATGGCACCCTTTTTTCTAGTTACTGAATTTGGTATTTTTGTACAATTGAATTAATTATGTGCAATTTGATTAAACTTACTTTGCTTATCAATTAACTTCTTATTTAAAGAGACAGGAAGAGAGAGAGAGAGAGAGAGGGATAGAGAGAGAGTGAGCTAGTAGATTGTGTAGAAAAAGACTTGTACTTGGGAGTTGTTTTGTGTGTGAGTTAAAATGTAAAAGATTTCCTGTTTCTTGAATTCCTTTGAAGGACAAAATTTTTAAAATTTTGTTGACAACATTTCCTTTCCATTTTATGGCGTTCATGTTCACGTCTAAATTGTGTCTATATATACAATCTTTGGACTAATTAAACAAAATGTGACTAATTTGGTTACCCAGGGTATTTTAACAATTTACTCCATACGATGTGGTTTCATGTTGACATACTGATGTTGTTGCTGATGACGCATATACATGGTGGCAGCATCATCCAGTTCATCTAAATCCAAATCGTCATGCATCATTAGCATGTTGGGTTCAGGACTTTGAGCTGCCGATGAAGGATTGGAACGCAACAACTCCTGCCTTGGTGAATGAATGCTTAAGTCCTCGGGTTCAGTTTGTTCGGGCATATCACTGGGTAGGTGCATTATCTGTGGTGGTGGCAAGCGAAAAACGCGTCTTATGTCATTAGCTTTTCGGTTGCGCTGAGACGAGGTTTCATCAGTTTGACTGCCACCACCATCTTCAGATAGATCCAAAGGAGCATCTTCATCCATTTGAGAGATGCTAGTCGTATAATTCACAATTGCATGGCTCAACACAGGTTTGCCAATTTCCATGGATTCTTCGGAGCCATAGAAAGATTTTTGGTCACAATTCAAATAATCGTTGCTCATGGCTGGCGAGACAGCTGGCGTTATGGGCGATTGAACACCACACTTGTGATTCATCAAATGATGTCGACGTCTAAATTTCATGTGGCATTTTTCACATTCAAAAGGCTTTTCACCATTGTGAACCAACATGTGGGATTTCAATTGATTCGAGTCACTAAATTTGCCGTCGCAAATCTCACAGGTGTAAGGACGTTCCCCGGTATGAACTCTTAAATGGCGTCTTAAATTGGCCACCTGCACAAACTGACGATCGCAATGAGAACAATGATAGGGTTTCTCACCGGTATGCAAGCGCATATGGGTCTTTAGATGATGATCACGCGTAAAACGTTTGTGGCATTCGGGACATTCAAAAGGCTTTTCACCCGTATGCGTACGTTCATGATTTTGTAAAACATGTTTGTAGCCAAAAGATCTAGAACAAATTTTGCAAGTAAAACTTTTGTCTCGAGAACCAGCATCTTTATTGTTATTACTAGCTGGGCTACAAACGTCGTGCGACGAGGAATTGGGTGAGGAACCCGAGGAGGGTGGTGAAATGGGCCCCGGGGTGCTGTACAAATCATTAACGCTCATCGAGATTTCCATGCTGGGAGATATTAAATCTTTTTTCACCGATAATTTACGTGCCTTTTTAGCCGGTAATTCTCCCTGCGACGTGGCGGTAGGTGATGTTGTGCTTAAGCTGTGTTTGGTGGCTTGAGGTGTGTTGATGTTAATGGGTGATAATGGTGAAGCGGGTGGGGAGTGAGGAGCAGCACTAGCTAAATTTATGCCAGCTGGATTGCCTGCAGCCCATGAGCCAAACAAAGTAGCTGGATGGTGGGGAAATAAGGTGGAGGCTAAAGTTGACATGGGTAATTGAGCCATAAAGGCAGCGGCCGCTTGACGATTGGCAGCTAATAGTTGTGTAGGTGAGAGCATGCCAAAAGCTGAAGCAGCCGCAGCTTGTTGTAGTCCAGGATACATGACGGTATTGGTGGAGGTATTGGCAGATGTGGGTGGTGATAAGGACAGAGAACGATCGACGTCTTCGCGTTGCTGTATGCCAGCTAAGGCGGCGGCTAAAGCTAAAATAAAACAAAACAAAATGATTAAAATTAATAGATTTGCTTTCATTTCATTAAAATTATTTTCTTTCAATAAATTTAATTCACACATATTTGCCTTTTTTCTTTCGGAAAAAATTAATGAAATAAAATTGAATCTAACAATTTTAATGTTTGAAATTAAAAATATTTTTGTAATAAACTAATTAAAATTTATTTTTGTCTTAAGTTTATTTATTTTTTTATAATTCTTAAAAATTAAAATTAAAAATAAAGTTTTGTAATATTTTTTTAATTTGTTTTATTTTGTTAAAATTTTTATTGTAATATATAAATATTTTAAGAATTTATATTGAAAATCATACAAATTTACGAAAAAAAAAATCGAATAGTAATTTGAAATGAAAATGTTCTAACATCTTTTTGTATCTTTTATTAATAACGGTTTAAAAATTAAAATTTTCACAAAACTGTTTACATAGGTTTTGCCTAATTTAAGTTAAATTTGTATTTGTTATTTAAAGCTTTACTTACTTCTTGTTTGCGCGTCCTGTAGCAAGGATATGGCCATAACTTTTTAAACTGGTAAAATGTGTTGTAATTTTATTTATTTTTTTTTTAATTTAAAATAAAATTAATTTTTCAAATTTCGCGTAAAAAAACATTAAACTTTTTTTAATTGTTTTTTATCCAAATGCTGGGTTTTGTTTAATCCTTAAATTGGTTTTGTACTATATTTTGATTCACTTTGAATGGTTGCCTTTGGTTTTGAGGTATGATTTTTCTTTTTGTTTAAAGAGGTATTTCACGTGTTTTTTTCTGTTCTTGATCTTTAAGACACTTTTTTTTGGTGTTAAATTTATTTTAATGAAACATGTCTTCTTGTTGAATTGTAAATTACAAATGATATGATATTTTAAGACATCCTAGTGTTATATACACTAGTAATAAATATCCTTTTTTGCCGCATTTGATTGATTAAGAAGAGAGTATATGTAACGCGGTAAATTATCCTTTAATTTTTGAGTAAAAATTGTATAATTTCTTTTATATATAAAAATAATTATATTTAAAAACACTTTTTTTTTAATTAAATGTTTTTAGTTGTTTATTTTTACTTATTTCTATATGATTAGTTTGTTGTTGTTTTTGGTTCGTTCTGTATGTGAGTGTGTGTGTGTGTGTGTTCCTTATATTACTTTTTTATTGTTTTTTGTTAGATGTTCTCTGTTAAAGAAGCAAATCACAACTGATACTTTCACTCCAAAAGTGCATGGTTTATGTACTAGTGACATTCTTGCCGCTCATCATCACTCAATTTGCTGTTTTGAAATATGAAGAAGCAACCCTCCTATTAAAAAAAAAAACCCTTGTTAATGCACAAACTTACTCTTTAACATAGAAATACTCTTTCATTTATTAACCTACACTACTTAGATTACTCAACCGCGCTCTCTCACGTAGTCTCTTTTATTATTTATACTGTTATTTTTTGTTGCGGCATGTTTTTATAGAAACAGGTAGTTTATTTTTTCTATAGGGTTTGTGCGTTTTTTTCACTCATTTTTGTAGACATTGTTTTTGCTTCGCTGTTTTTGTCTACCTACCCTTTTTTTGTTGTACATATTATGTAAATTTAGCTTCTCCTTTTTTTGCTGCTTAGTCCTTATTAATCTGAGCCGCTTCAATATTAAAAAAACTGGAGTAGCTTGCCTTATTTTTTTTATAATTAATTTTATACACACACATATCTAGAGAGGCTTCCTACCTATTTCTACATAATTTTATTTTAAACATTCCTTTAGTTAACAAAGATGAAATGTATTTTTTTTTATTGCTGTTTTCTATTTTGTAAGCGATTGAGCAATATGTCATAAGGAGAAATTATGCATATTTCTTATACTCTTTTGTTTTATTTATGAAATGATTTTTAATTAAAAATTAAGGTGTTTTGAGTCGCTTGTTACAAGGGAAGCAAAAATTGAACGCATATTTGATTGGACCAAATTCAAATTCCATTAAATTTAATTTGTAATTCATAGCAAATATATTTGCTAAATAAAATAATTAAAAATTGTATGCGAAAATAAAAAAATATTAAAAAAAATGTATAAAAATGTAGGATTATCCATATTTTCCTATATTTAATTTTACACCCTTCACCCCAAAAAGTTCAAAAGCATATAACTAATTTTGTCATTCCGTTTGTAATTTCTACGATATTCATTTCCGATCTCATAAAGTATATATGTATATTCTTAGTCCTTATTCGTAGCGAAGTCGATTAAGCGATGTCCGTCTTGTCGTCTGTGTTTGTGTTAAAATCAACTTTGCCAAGGCACTAAATGAACTAAATAAAATATAAACTCGACCAGCAGAGAATTAAAAAACTAGAAAATACATCAAGTGGAGAAATTGGTGCTCGCCCATATATTCCGAGTTAGGGGTTTCTGAAATTTTCATAAAAAAGTTCGATTTTCAATATGTGTATAATTTAAAAGCTTTTGAAGAGAACTTTCAGGAAATACAAAAATTTTTAAAAAATGATTAAACCATTAAGAGCCAATGACATTTTTTTTAAAGTTATATAAGTTACTTATTTATTTATTTATTTTTTAATTCTCTGTCATCGCAATATTTGTTGTATTTTTTGATACGAACTACTTCACTAAACTAGATTAACATGCACGATGAAGGGTATATAACATTTGGCATAGCCGAGTATAGCACAGTTATTTAATATTATTATTATTATTTTTATTATTATTATATTATTATTATTATTATTATTATTATTATTATTATTGTTAATAATAAAATTTTGAATTTAACAGTTAAAACAGTGCAAGCTATATTTCAAAATACTTATGTGTTTTTAAAACAAATATCTTGTAAAGCTTTATGAAGAACATACCAAGCCATACATACAAAAATTATCTAAAATCGGTTTAAATCTACATGAAAATATATAAAAGATGGAAACAGTCACATTTCGCCCACTTTGCTATAACTTTAAATCGTTGTAGGTAATGCGATAATGCAATCGCTTCTGCAGCAGCAAGTCTATTTTAAATGTCTGTAGAATAAACAGATTTAATTCTAAAATATTTCACTGAAAATAAGGTCCTGTTAAATATCTGTTGATTTTTTTCTAAAAGCGCAAAAGAAAACAGCTAAATTTTATCAATAGTATGATCAAACAAGTCGCCTTTTCCTAACAGAGAGACATTTGAGAAAGAAAGCATTTTTAGAAATAAAAACTCAAATAGTTGTGGTAAACTATTCCATAACCTTCAAGAATATTTATTTACGCAAAGCTAATTCATCAATATGATAATGATTTAGTGTGGCAGTTCGAAAATAGCAGGAAGAATAGGAACAGGAGAATGTAATTAAAATAAATATTGTGAAACAAATTTAATATAAATAGAATCAACATTGCAAACTTCATTTAAACTTGTAAATAAATTTTGGTAAATTATTTTTTGTTTGTTTAACGAAACCTATTTTATTTTATTTAAATTAACAAGCAATTTTAAATAACTCTTTTGGTTCGACAAATTTTTAAAATAAAAGATCATGTACCTTCTCCTTTAATTTAACTCAAACAGTTTTTATTCTCAAATACTTTCACTTGGTTCCCCCTTTTTCAGAAAACTCATAATAAATTTCCCCTTAATAAATACTTTTACACAATTTTTTTTTATACAAGCACCAAAATCAACCAGTGAAATATCCAAACATCGTTTTTCTCTGTATTTTAGGCCTGACAACAGAAATACAAAAACAATACATTTACTCCCCTCAATAAAAGTAAACAAATGAAAACTCTCTCAGTTTTTAAGCAGTTCCTTTGATTTTGTGATATTTTTTAAAAGGCGCATACTCCATTTGTAAAGAGTGGTGCACATTAGAGTAAAAAATAAACTGATTGTTGTTATTATACAGTAGTAGTGTTAAATAAATGTTGTAGTTGTAATTCTTGTTGTATATAAAAACGGAAACAACAACAATAACACTAAGAATAGGCTCCCTTTTGTGTTTTTTTTTCATCCCCTTTCATTTTATTGTGTAAAATAGATGACATGTTGTTTTTGTTGCTGACTAAAAAAGAGTGTATGAAGTCTTTTTATACATTTATTTACTCTTTTGAATGGTATGTGCATGGATGAACGTTTGTATGTGTAGTTTGATGAGTATTTCCGTTTTTTTTTTTTAATCAGTTGTGTGTAAAAAGAGGAGATTATAATTCTATGCTGCTGGTTTTCGGCGCCATATGTAATACGAGTGCGTTTTTTTACTACAGAGGGATACAATGAGCATTTTCGTTTTAGAAAATTCGGATAAAAAATGAGTGATTTTTTCATTTGCATAAAAAGGGGAATTTTATAATTAATTATAGAAATTAAGGTATCATAGTAAATTTATATTTTAATAATAGATTTGCATAAACATTTTTAAAATAAGCGGAGGTTGAAAAAATACACATGGGATGGAGTATATAAACGTTAAAAGGATTTTATTATGGATTATAGAAAGCGGTTATATTGTTATTAATATTTTTAATGATAATTTCATAAGAAGTAGCAAAAACGTTGTAATGAACTAAAAACGAGAAAATATGAAAAAATTTACCAATAAAAAATAAGAGAGAAGTAAAAAAAATATTCTAAAATTTTTAAATTCATTCTGCTTGATTTGAGTAAATATTGGTAAATAATATATTTTTTTTATTTATTTAACAAACCTTTTGTTATGTAATAACTTAAAAAAGTAGACCAAGTTAGAAGTATTTTAAACTCTTAAATTTTGTCACAAAATTTTTTTTCTATTAATTTGCAGAAGAAAAGTTTTTGAACCTATTAAAGATTTTATTGATTCAATTATTTATATATGTAATTCAATTATTCATTTTTAATAAAAAAATATAATTGATACAATTAAAAGTTTTAACAAATTTCAATATAACAACATACAAAACATGCAAATTTTTTTTTTCTGTTTAATGATATTAAAAAATAAAATTCAAAATCTTAGTATAAATTAGCTAATGTGTTTTAAGATATGTTGTAGCTAGTCATTATAAGAAATATAATAGATACCTATTATATAATAATTGTTTAGGATAATCTCTTTTTTATTTTGCTTTAAACACACAAATTAAATTTGTAAGTGTGTCCTTTCCCAACTTCTATTGCTTAACACAGAAACAATAAAAAACTTAATACACTGATCACCTAAACTGGACATTGAGTTAAAACTGAAAAGAAGACTAGACAAAGTGTCACACATGCACACATACTGTAAAAATGTCCTTGCTTTAGTTTTTCTTAGAAGTTTTTTAATGGCATGAAGTTATTACTTTAAAAAATGACCTGCTGTGTTGGATGACTGGACAGACAATAAAAAAAAAACAAGAATTCATAAAGTGGTAAAAAAGAAAGCGGAAGATCATAAAATATTTGTTATGAAAAAAGAAGCACAACTTTTTTATAAACGAAGTATTAAAAAAACAACAGTAAATATGGCAAAAGGAAGTGCAATAATGTGTTAAAAAACTTTGGGTAAAACAAAACAATCAAATGGAAATTAAACAGGTACACTATGCCTGTGTAAAAAAGGGTGGAGAGAACTTTATTTTATAAGATAGAAAAAAGTATGCATCCATTATAATAAGTTTATTTACTTAATAATATTCGATTAATTCCTTGTTCGAATATTCGATTAATTTTTTTTTTCGAATAATATTTTAGTTTTTTTTCTAATCCTTTATATGCTAAAAAATTATTCTTAACTTAGTAAGAATCTTTCATAATTTTTTTTTGTTTTGTTAGAATTCAAATTAAGTTTTTAATTAGCTCAAATATTTATTTAACTAAAAAATTTGCTTCTGCGTTTGTAACTAAATATACAATTGAATCTAATAATCAGAAATTTTTTCTAAAAAAAAAAAAAATAAAGAAATAATTAAGTTAATTAAAAATTTAATCAAGTTTCAATTCGAATGCAAATAAAAATATAATTGAATGCCAAAAAAAAAAAAAAAAATCCGGGAAAGAAATATTATAAGAATTATTTGAATAAGCGATTAATAATAATTTGTAGTTATTTTAAAAGTCTTTAATTTATGCAGCACTAAATCTTTCCATTTACTCATTTTTTCCTATGTGCGCCCTTTGGCCTTTTTTGGTATTAAAAATCTTAATTACAATGAACTTCTCTTATCGTTTTTTAAATTCCATGACCGCAACATTAATGTCTTACTTCTTAATTCATATTTTTTTTCTTTTCGTGTTCCCTTATTTTTTAAAGAAACAAATCTTTTTAAGAAAAACAAAAAAATTCAACTATCGTTGACGGGGTATAAAGGTCACATTAATTGACAACTAATTGTAGGCATATTCTTGGCATGCGTCATCTTCATAAAAAACTGCAACAAAAAACGACAAAGGAATTTTATTTATTTGTGCATAAAAAATGCCAGGTAAAAAACGCAAAAAACAAACCAAAAAATTAAATAGAAAAGAAAACAAACCCTTTTGCTTTAAAGCAAAGAAGCATAAAAATCAAAAGAAAAAAATAGGAAAAACTCTTTGGTTTAGTTTTTTACTTGAAAGCAATTTAAAAAAATCAGTTACATTTTGTTGTTTCGTTTAGAACTATTCTTACTCTCTTTCCTCTGTGTTTTACATTTTTGCGTTTTGACTTTTTAATGATTGTTTTATGATGTCCCAGGGTGTTACTTAAAGCAAGGACATCATCTCTTCAAACAACACAAAATATTCTTAGGTAAATTACTTCAACTACTGCAAATCATACCCTTAAAATAAACAATCATACATACTTACATACTTATACACATACAAGCATACATTTACATTTTGCATATCCTTACAAAAATATTGGTTATTTTATGTCTTCTCTCCTTAAGCAATCAACAAAAGGTTAGAAATGAACAATGGAACTCTGATTTACTGGCCATAGAAAATTTTTCGAATTTTTCGCATAAATTTTATATTGAGTTTTTCATCAACTGGCCGTTACAAAGTAAAACAATACATTTTTCTTTTAAAGCCAAACAAATATTTAACAAGCAATAGGGAAAGGGAAGCATAGACAATGGGCCCAGACGACACAATAGAAAACATGTTCGCTTTCGTAACAAATATTACGTAAAATTTAATCATTTTTCTTAATCTTTTCATTTTGAAAAAGTTATTTTGAAATTTAAACAAAAGATTTCTTTTTTGCTTTTACTTTTCTAACAAAATTTTCGCCGTCTTGTTATGTAAGTAGTTCATTATTTTAATGACGCTAAAATGTTTTAAATGCCAGTCAATTTTTCATAAGAAATCTGCATAAATGGCTTTTTTTTTGGAAAAACGTAAAGAATCTGGAGGAAAAAAAACACAGGCATTCAGCGAAAACCTATTTATTTAGAAGAAATTTTGACGGTTTCATTGTAAATAAAAAGGGATTAAAACTTTGCTGTTTATCAATTGTATTTGTTGTAGACAGAGGAAAGTTTTTTTGTTTGTTTAAATAGAAAAATCATGACTTTTGTATCGCTTGGCATTGAAATTATCACAAATTATGTTTAAAGTAAACATTGCAAATTGTTTTTAATTGCTTACTTCCCGCTTAAACTAAATATTTTTATTTTTTAATTTTTTGTTTGCTTTTTGCAAACTACTAGTCTTCATCAGATAATTTTTATTTGAATATTAAATAGTTTGAGACAAAAGTTTAATATTAAGCCTTTAGTAGCACCCGTATTACTTCTGTATATAAACAATTTTATACTGAATATTTTTATAATATTCTTAGAGATTTTAGTGCAATATTACTCAAAGAGTTTTAAGCCATGAGAGGCATTCAAATAATTCGGTTTAAATATAAAAGATATCTCAGTTTTCGTTACATACCACAAAATATGACTCATTATCCTCACCAGATACAGAAAAAATTCTTTCCACGTGTAAAAGTTTTCGTTTCAATTTAGAATGAAAATTTATTAAGTATTTAATTGATTCATTTATTTAATTAAAAAGTTATTAGCCTCTGTTTTATTTTAATAATTAATTGAATCAATTAAAAACTTAATACAATTTTAATTCGAATCCAAGTAAAAACTTTATTTGTACAAAAACTTATTTCTGTGTATTATGAATCTAGAAAATTTTTAATCTTGCTACAATTTAGCCCAAGCCAAAATATAATAAAATTTAGACACATAGATGCGGAGTTGGCCTCATGGACATTGAAAGGACTTAATACATTATTTTCTTCTTACTTTTGGATTAAGTAAATCTTTAGTTACAATCATTCTGACACAGCAATCATTCGGATATTCTTCAACCCTTGCTAAATTATTAAAACAGTAAATTGCGCTGAGTTTTGCGTTCCTTTCAGCCATCCACACAAACAAGAACGGATACATAAAAAGCAAAATATAATAGCAGGCCACTGTATTTTTCGATAACTTACTAAGCACTGAAAATAAAACTTGTCAAAAGGCCTCCCTAACAGGAATTAACGAACCCAATTTTCTCTTATGTTGATCAAATATGTCAATGATTCAATTACTTGAGTTAACTATTTTATTAATTGAGTCAATTAAAAGATTTGCCAAATTTCAATATGAGATAAAAAAATTAATAACTGGTCTGGCATTTGAAAAACAATATAGACAGTATAGCCACGGATGAAAGTATTGAATACTACTTCTGCTTTAACTGTAGAAAAGTTTGAAAAACGCCAAAATAAAATTTTGAAAAATATTACCTCTGTCTGCTATTTGGTATACGAAAACTTCAAATATAAGCTGTTTCTTACTTTAAAAAATTAAAAACACCTCCAAATCTTCCTGCTTTCAACATTTTTAACGACAGAAGATATGCTCGTTTAATAAAGACGGACATCGGATCCCTCAGCCAAAGATTTTAAAACCGATGCTAACTATCACATTTTATCTAACAATGGCTAGAATTAAGAGTTACTTCGATAATTAAAAAATAAGAAACAAGTTAAGTTTTATATTTAATTTTACATCAAAATGTCAGCGGCTCTTAATGGGCTAAGCATTTTTTTTTAAAATTTAGTATTCCCTGAAAGTTCTCTTTAAAAGCTTTTACATGATACCCATATTAATATCGTTTCAAATCTGGTGCACTATCGTACTTTTCAATGAAAAGTTCAGAGGCCCGTAACTCGGAAAAAATGGGCGAGTGCAAATTTTTTCACTTGATGTTTTTTCTGATTTTTTTAATTCTCTATCGCCTCATATATATAATTATTTGTTTATTCAATATACGAGGGCTGCTATATATATATCTGGCCTGGCAACACTAAGTGCTGCCAAGTGCAATCTGACATTTCCATTGGAAAGTTTGTCATTTTTAAGCATAATCGTACTCAAAACGGTTTGACGTAGGACCATTATTTGTGTTGTTTACAGTGACTTGAAAAAATTAATATAGAAAAAAATGGAATTAACTCGTGAACATTTTCGTGCCATCATTTTTCACAACTTTCGACGTGGATTATCACGACAAGAGTGCATTGATGAACTTAAATCTTTGTATGGCGATGAAGCACCATCCTATAGCACTGTGAAAAATTGGTATAATGAATTTAATCGTGGCCGAAGCTCGCTCAAAGACGAGTTCCGTGAAGGTCGTCCAAAAACGGCTGTTGTGCCAGAGAACATTGATGCCGTGCGTGAACTCATAATGCCAGATCGACATGCGACATACCGAGAGATAGAAACATCCTTGGACATTTCTTCCACCAGCATACATTCGATACTGCATGAACACCTGGCCGTAAAAATGGTTTGTTCTCGTTGGATCCCGCACAATTTAAAAGTCGCTCAAAAAAGGCTCGTGTCGATTGGTGCAAAGAAATGTTCCAAAAATACGATTGAGGTGCTTAAAAAGACGTTTATAAGATCGTCACAGGTGACGAATCATGGATCTATGCGTATGAGCCCGAAACGAAACAACAATCGGACGTGTGGGTCTTCAAAGACGAGCAAAATCCAACGAAAGTTGTTCGTGGAAGAAGCACTTCATAGCAAATGGTCGCCTGTTTTTTTGGCAAAACTGGTTATGTGGCGACTGTTCCGCTTGAGCAACGTAGGACGATCACTTCTGAGTGGTACACTACAATTTGTTTGCCTGAAGTCACCGGAGAAATTCGAAAAACCAACAAGAGAAGACGAATCATTGTTCACCATGAAAATGCGAGCTCTCACACATCGGCTCAAACGAGAGCGTTTTTGACCGGCCAAAACGTCGAATTAATGGGTCATCCGCCGTACAGCCCTGGCTTGGCACCTAATGACTTCTTCTTATTTCCGCACATCAAGAAAAAAATGCGTGGTCAACGATTTTCGTCGCCAGAAGAAGCTGTTGAAGTGTTCAAAAACCATGTTGTAGAGGTGTCTCAATCGGAGTGGAAAAAGTGCTTCGACAACTAGTTTGAGAGCATGCAAAAGTGTATAAATCATGCTGGAGAATACCTTGAAAAACAATAAAACTATTTTTGATTGTAAACATTCGCATTTTCACTGTTAGGCCAGAAATATATAGAGCAGCCCTCGTGTTACAACAAAATTTGTTCCAAATGTTATAGAAAAATTAGAAACAGACGTGGTGTTATGCCCGCTGCCTCGATGGAAATGAACCGATCTTGCTGATTTTCAATAGCAAAATTATGTGTGATCAATTGACGCATTTAAATTTTCTTTAGCTCATCTAGTTCCTTGGCAAAGTGTATTTCAACATTAACACGGACGGACCTATGGACAGACGGGCATTGCCCAATCGACTTCAGTATGCATAAGAATACAAAATATATATATTTTATGGGGTCGGAGAAGGATATTGACAAACTTAGATCTATCTTTTTTCCACCTGTGATGAAGGCTATAAAAAACAAAAAGCAAGAAATGGCTAAAATCTATAAAGGTATAGAAAAATATCTTTTTACTTATTAAATTATTTGATTGTAAAAAATTCTGTGTGTAATTAAATGAAATTTAAGAAAGCGAAAACAAATCATTTCTCAAGTCAATAAAAAAAAATCCTTATTTATTCGTTAAACAACTTAAGGAACGTGTCGTAAACATTAAAAAAACTTTCTGTTTCTTTTCTTTGCAAAAAAAATTAATTATTTGTCTCTCTGTTTACCATCCGTAAGAAGCCCTCGTAATTATTTCATATAACAAAATTAATGTTGTATTAAATCATGTTTGTTTTATTGTCTTTTTTAATGATTTAACAAAAAATGTTTAAATTTGAAGTTTTATTATCTCATATTTGGCAATAAACCCTTAAAAACTGCAATATTTTTTTTTTTCATTATCAGCATTATCAACACATCAAAAAATCATTTTGCCCACAATATTTGATTGTCTATAAATTTTTTGTAGTTATTTGTCGAGCAAATATCAATGAATGAAAGGAGGAACCCTTTTTTCCTTTTGAGTTAATTTTTTTTTTTCATTTCTCGATTGTTACAAATTGTTAAAAAATTATATTGTGATCATTGATGTTGATGATGATGATCATAATCAATACGTTTATTATGTGGGTTTTACAACCCTTAACGAAAAAAGAGCTAAATAAAAAAGAAACGAAAGGAAAGGAAAAGTGTTAATAACTATTTTTTATGTTCAAACGTTATTTAAGCGCATACCCAACCCTTTAGATAAATAAAAATTTGAAACAAAAAATTTTATTTATTTATTTGATGTTATTATTTGTATCCTTTTATTTGTGAAAGGATTTCTCTTTTTATAAGTGACTATTAAAACTGGTTTTAAGTTTTTTGTTAATATATTTCTACTCGTTGTGTATGTGGCTTTGTTTGCCTTTATGAAGTGGTTTGACAAATCCTTTTTTATTTTTTTTGGTTATATTTTATGTTTGAGGATTATTGTTTTAGAAAAAATTTTGCTCTAAATTTTTGAATTGAATTTTTTTTGCATTTTTTATTTATAAGAAATTACTTGTTGTTAGTTCTACTATGTTTAAAAAACATAAATTATTTTTGGAGTCGAAGGCCTATTTTAACAAGAAGCCTACAGTTGGGGATTTTTCAAAATGACAATAAACTTGTAGTTCAATTAAACAAATTTGTAACAACAATAAAAAAGGAGTTTTATTTTTTTTTCATAAGATTTATACATAAAAAAACATTAAAATTTTGTATGATGTTATGGAAAAAAATGTTTTTGAGCAAAATCTCAGTTTATAGTAGATTTCGTTGTCAGCAAATAGCTTGAACTAAAACAAGTCAGAATATTATAATTTTATTAATAAAAGTAAAAAATCGAAAAACTTTTTTAAATCATCTTTAAAATTAATAAGTAAGAATGCTGTATTCGGCCATGCCCGAATATTATATACCCTACACCATGTACAAAAATCTAGTTTAGTAAAGTAGAATTAACAAATAACAAAAAAAAAAAAAAACAAAAATAATTAAATAAGATATACAATTTTACATTAAAATGTCATCGGCTCTTAGTGGGTTAAGCATTTTTTAAAATTTTAGTATTTCCTGGAAGATTATTTCAAAAGCTTTTAAATAATACAAATATTAATCATATTGACAATCGAACTTTTTTATGAAAATTTTAGAGACCCATAACTCGAAAAATATGGGCGAGCACCAGTTTTTTCACTTGATGTTTTTTCTTATTTTTCAATTATCTATCGCTTTATATAGTTATTTTATTGAAGTTACGTTATTGTTTAAATGATACGGAAAAATGTGAAAAATTAGCGTGGTGTTCAGCCCATAGCCTCGAGGAACATGGACCGATCTTGCTGATTTTCAATAGCAAAATTTTCGAAACTATGTCTGATCGATTGGCGTATTTCAATTTTCTCTAGCTTATCTATTGCCCTAACAAGGACGGACAGACGGACATTGCCCAATTGACTTCGTTATGCATAAGGACTTAGAATATGGGGTCGAAAATGGATATTGTAGAAATTAGGAACAGAATGACAAGCCTTCTGTTAAAGGGTATAAAAATACTTTTGGCTAAAGTTTAAATTATTTTTGGTATCGTTATTTAACATCTCTAATTGTAAAGGACTTTTTTCCTTAATAAAATAAATTAAAATTTTTTTATATCTCACTAAATATAATCCGTTAGAAAGTAAACTGCACAAGAGATTCGTGTAGGTAAAACATATCCATATTACGAGAGCGCTACAGTACGAAAGTTCACTAAGTGTAGATACTGCAGACGCCTAAGTATAAAGCAAAATTAATTAAATGAGAATTGTAATCAATTGGTAAAGCAAAACAAAGTGTTTAATCTAAAATTTAATATTTTTTTTTTATGAATCTTTTATACGGTTGATAGTATTAAAGACACTTTATAAATAAACGTCGGCACCCGTTGCTGGGGCTGGTAAGATATTCTGGATTGTAGTTGAAAAGTATTTAAGTTTTCTAAAAACAGTTTAAAGAATCTGTAATTATGGTGTGTTTGGCAATTCCGAACATAATTTACCCTTCTCCATGTCTCAGTCTACTGATTTCACACGTCGTTATTACAGTCGTAAAAAATTATAAAAATTTCTATTGAAATGGTGAAATTAAGACGGTTTGTTTATTTTTTTTTAATATTCGCCTTTATATTCGATTTTTAAGGTCATGTTTTTTTTAAGTATAAAATTGGAGAAACTTCTGACTGGAATTATTTGAATAAAATTTTAGATGTCGCCAAATTACATTATTTCAACGTTTCTTCTTTTATGTTGTAATTTTCTATTTTTAATGAAGCAGATTTGAGCAAAAAAAAAAAAAAAAAAATTAAAAAATAAAAAAATAAGAGAAACAAACAAATGACTTGTTAATTGATTGGCCGTGTCTGTTAAAGTTTAATTCTGAAAGGTCTTTGACATAACCAAAAGATCCATGCATCCTCTTTATATATTTGTGAAAAGTGATAAAAAATTAAAATAAAAAATTATATGAAAATGTTTTAGAGTAAAACTATCAAAATTTATTGAGTGATAAAAATGTGAATTGAACATTGAACTACTTCAAAGTTGTGGAAAATATTACTTTTCAAGAATATCTAAGAAAATGTAATAATTTTATATTTTCAAAATCTCTTTGCTTTGTGTTTAAGTAAATCACTTTACAACTTATTACACGCTTATATGCAACATATGCTTGACACACTTTAATCATCAGAATATTTGTTTTAAATGTGCCCTGATTTAGTTAATGAATCTGCTGGCAAAAATCTTAAGTTCTGGATAACAAACCACAAATCTAGAGTTTAACAAAATTTTGATCTAAGATTAAACATAAAAGAAAAATTTTATCTTAATCATAGCCACAACTTTCTTACTTTCAGTCTTGGAACTTTGTCTAACTCTGAAATAAATGTAAGAAACTGAAGTATATTCATGCACAAACATACACACACACACGCACACACATCTATTCTTATCCTTAAACACAAACTGGGATTTTATGCGAAGCACGGTAATGCGCCATTTAAGCCAGGATTACAAATCATTAAATCACCATTTAGGCGTTTAGTTGAATACACTGATGATGGAAATGTGGTTGAATTTGAACGAAGTTTAATTTAAAGTAATATTCTCTTAACATGATTTCAAAGCGGATATTACTTAAGGATGTTACTAAAGGAAGCAGGACTTTTCATAATATCTGTTTTTTTAGGTGTCTTCTAACATGATTAAAAAAACCCTTTTTCTCCTGTAAGCCAGGGGGAAATTATTTTATCTTCCTAATGGGTTTTTAAGACTGTTGGATTTCTTTAAATGCTTTCTGTGTTTTAAAAAGAATAAACAAAAGAAAAAGAGTTTAAGTTCGAGATTTATAGTTACTATATTTTTGAATACATTTTAGACAGCACAAATACAAAGTCTGCTCATTTTATGTGTCTAAAGCAAATAAAGATCATGAAGCAGGCAATGAGATTTATGAGATTTATATTTTTTTTCACTAAGCGCTTTGCTTTAAACCACTGAGTGGCAAACCAAATTATGCTCAAAATTTTTGCAATAAAATATTAAAACATTGTTTCGTTCAAGGTTATTTGTTTTGGAAGGTCAATACTTTTTTTTTTTTGCAAACAAAATAGCAAAATACTTTCGAAAGTAGAGATAAGACCTTCATTGTTTTTAACATAGAAACGTAGGTAAGAACACAAATATTTATGTTCTAGTGTAGGAATTGAGAACGTAAATGTAGGAAATTATTCATTTTAAATATGAAGATTAATTTAATATTTAACTACAGCATAACTAATAATGTTTTTATTTATTTATTTATTAAATTCAACAGATTACAAGCCAGTAGACCTAAATAATCCAGAAATCTTATGACCTAAAACAATTTTAAACTGCAATACTTTAAGTGTAAATATGTAAAAAAAATCCTACAGCTTAGGCTTAAAAAACATAAAAAATGTTACGCGTCATAGGATTCTGCTACAAGATAGCACTTTTGTGTTTTATAAATATGTGTTTGGAATTTTTTTAAGTTTTATAATTGAATTACAAAATTTTCGCTTCTCCTATGGAATATTTTGGTTCCAATATCTGGTTACTCTTACAACAAACGTTCTACTCATATATGAAGTAAAATATCTTGGGCATATAGCAATACTGGTTCTAAAATAGTTACTGAATTAAAAGCTTTTACCTAACATCTTGAAACATATGCTGAAATATGCTCTCCCTAGTTAAGATTACAATAATATCAAATAGTCAAATTTGGTTAGGACGTACCTGAAAATATTTAAATTCCCTACAGAAACAAAGCAGGACAAAGCGATAACGCTAATATCTTTATAACATAAATTGTCAAAAAAAAATCTAGACAATTATTATTGTGCTTCTTCTTCTGTTTCTTTTTCTTCTTCTTCTTCCTCTTTTTTGTCTTCTTTTTTGTTTAACATGCATATTGATTCAATTAATTTTTTTATTAAAAAATTATGTATCCTTTTTAATTAAATGTGTAATTAAAACTATAAAAAATTATTTAAATATCAAACAAAACATTTATAATTGATGTATTAGTTAAAGAGTTCTTGAACCTTTTAAATGTTTTGCCTGTTCTTAAATTCCAATTTAATTAAAATTTTCATTAAGGCAATTATTTTTTTTTATAAAAAAATTGATGTCTTTTTTATTAAGCAAATGCAAATTGATTCAATTAATTTTTTTTATTAAAAACTTATGTATCATTTTCAATTAAATGTGTAATTGAAACAGTTAAAAATTTAATTAAATAATAAACAAAACAAATAAGACTTTTAATAAATATAAAATCCTTTTTACATGCAAATAAAAAATATGGTTGTGATATGGTCAAAATATCCTTATTATGTTCTCTGTAACAAATAATAGTCAGCTTTAACAATATTTCCTTCACGGTAAACATTTTTGTTTACATTCAGTCATAAATCTTTTATTCACGATGAACAGTAACATTTATTCATTTTATGGTTATTACTACTACATTTATTTATTATATGTACCACAACAATGTTTTATTTATTAAAAATAATATAATAAATTTAACCATAATATATTATTATTACCCAAATTATGATTTAAAGCAAACAAATAATTTTTACTTTTAAAAATAATTTGTTATATGTCTTGACAAAGAGTTTTTCTATCAGTTTAGTGATTTGCTTTTTAGCTATCGTTTCTTGTAAAAACACTTAAAATGGAAATAGTTATTTATTCTTAGTGAAAACTAAGAGGATTAAAACTAATATACAAAATAAATATTAAAAAATAAATAAATAATTATAATAAATCGTAAATAAATAAAATAATAAATAACTAACTTTTTAATTAAGGAAGTATTTACACTTACGGAACAATATTCTGATTTAATTAGATCACACAACATTTTGAACTATATATTGATATTTAAATTTAACCATTTAATGTTCATAATATTATAACATTTAATTATTTTTTATTTACACATTTTAAACATAATTATGTTTATATTTTATAATGTTATTGCTATGCTTAAGGCCAAATATATTTACGACTGTATAATAAAATTATAATATGTTGTTCTTAGATTATGGTTATCTTAACCATGTGATTTATAATCTATGTTATAGACAAATAGGGAACTTCTTCACAATAAGCAGTTGAGCAATAAACACCTAAAGAACGTTGTTTAAAGCAGCGTAAATTTTGTCAGAATTGCGTCAAACTTTTTCCTTTGAAACTTGAAATCTATCGTTCCCTAAAGTTTTAAATTTTTGAAATCTTACATTAAGGTAATGGATGCCAGAGAATTCCATAGTTTAGAAATTTTGAAATTTATAGCATATTTGTCTTTTTCGCTTCCTAACCCAAGACTTTCCATTAATAATCAATACTTTTTCCATTAAACTAACCGCTAATCTCACTTTGTGATGCTTAATTCGTCTCCTTTTTGACGACACAAATTTATAAGTCTATTCTAAAAGTGATGGTCGCGTGGTATTCATAGAATTATTAACAAAATCCAAGATGCAATTTAAATTTCTAGCAGTTCTCAACTTTGCTATAAACCCTTCTTTTGACAACATTTTAATATTTTAAACTTAAACGAATTTAAAAATGAAAATAAAAGTTTTCCCGAATTCTCTTTCCACTTTCTTTTTCCGTAAAATTAAAAAATTCACTTTTACATTAGAAACACCTTCTTGTCCATTAACAAGAAAAACACAGCATGCTTTTGGCATACGTCAAACGAAATGTTGTTTTCAAAGTAAAAGCAATAGACAACATCTTTAAGATCAGTATAAAAAACTCCACTTTTTTAGTTGGATAAAAAACAAATCCCTCTATAAATTCTTGATCAATAATTTTTTTTATAAAGAAAATAACAACCACATGTAGAACGTGCTGCTACTGCCGACAGGCAAAGCAATCTTAAAAACAACAAGATACCACGCGTTGATTTCACATAAAAAAACACTTTCAAATGCAGCGTAAATTTGTTTTGGAAAGAACCCTCCATTTGATATAAAAATGAGACATTTTTATATAAAAAACAAGCGCGTATTTTGAAAGCATCCAAACACGAGTCCTTTTCTTTATACATCCTTATGAGAGGGACCTTAATGTTTGATCAGCTAAGTGAGAGTGTTTGTGTGCGTGTCTGCCAAAGCAGCATATGTTGAATATGTTGACTGCAACGTTGATGGAGAGGATGCTGTTTTTAGCCACAAAAGGTAAATAATTTTAAATGTATTGAAATCATTATAATAAATGAAAATAATATAAAAAAATACATAAACATATTTAGTAAAACAGCCGTGTGTTTTATGTCAAGAAAATCACCCCTATTTGTTTCACGATGATTCATTATTATAAAGTTTTTGTTTTGTTTTTGTTGTGTTTTTTTTTTAGTTAAAAAATTTTAAAACGATCAGGGACAGACAGACTTTTTTAAAAGAAATAAATAAATGATAGTTTTAGATATTTATTTATATAAAAAAGGAGACTTATTTCTGTGTATTGGTTATGAATATGCAAAAGGTAACATGAATACATACGTACGTACATGCCCACACATGTTTATTTTCATATCCTGATTAGATCCTTTCACTTTTCTAAATGCATACATCTCGTTAAGGAAAAATCTTTATATTGTTGTTTTTTAAGATTTAAATTTTATCTATTTAATGTAAGGAGCAGGAGGAGGTTACTCGGCACACGTTTTGAGTTCAGTAGTCGCCTTAAACTTCCTTTCGTTTGGTAAATGTTAAATATAAAAATGTAAAATTGTTTTAGGATGTTGAGGTATTTAGTTGCACCTTGATGATCCTTGTTAAAAAAGAACACACGGGTTTTGCGGATTTACATATGTGTGTAGGTATATTTATACACGTATATTTATGTGTTAATATATTTTTTAAGGTTATGTTGTTTTTTAAAGCAGCAAATAAAAAATTTTCTTTAAACAATGACTGAAAAAGGAAAAGTGAAATTTAAGACAGTTTTCTTTCACAAATGATTGCGCAAAACTAAAAATATAATCAAACACATGTTTTCCAAAAATATCCTTATGTAAAAAAACAAAATATTTTATTCTAAAAAATAATTAATCGAATAATCAGTTAGAGTGATCGTTACCCCGACAAAATGAATAATGTTTTTTATAAATATGAAGAGAAAAATAGCATATTCGGGAGATTTGGAATTTTATATAAGAAATAATATTTAATTTTTTGAAATCTTATCTAACAGAAATGAAGCACCACTAATTAAAAAATCTCTACGGGGCTAAGAGCTGCTGGTTACTGTGCGAAAGAGTTACAAACTCAGAATAGTGTAAAGGAAGAGCTACTATTTAAACAATCTGCAGCACGATAAAAATTAAGACGAGAGAATCCTTAGACATCAAAGAAAAAGAATAATTTTAAAGAAATACTTCCAAGCCCTGGTAAGCACTTTGAAATATAACAAAATTATATGGATAACAAACAAAATAAAATAAAGCGTCCCTAATGACAGTAAACCAAGGAACACGTTAAAATTAATAAAATTCAAGGCAACTAACATGACGAGTCATATAATTGCCTGCATTGAATAGAAGAAAAAACTATATGTTTGATTGCTATATTCGGCTATGACGAATCTTATATACCCTTCACCATGTATGTAAATTTAGATTAGTGAAACAACTCATACAAAATAGATAAATTTTGCGGTGAGAGAGATAAAAAATATAAGAAAAAAAATTATTCGGCTCTTAGTGGGTTACGCATTTTTAAAAATTTTTTGTATTTTCTTAAAGATCTCTTCAAAAGCTTTTAAATGATACCCAAAATGACTATTTTATTAATCGCATTTTTTATGATAATTTCAAAGGTCCATAACTCGGAAAATATGGGTGAGCGCCAATTTTTCACTGGGTGTCTTTTTCTTATTTTTTAATTCAAAATTGCTCCTTATATTTATTTTTTTGATTATAGGTACTTTTTTGTTCCTAATGATATGAAACAATTAGAGGCACGAGTGGTGTTTGTTCCGCTGCCTCGAGGTTCATGGACCGATCTTTTTGATTTTTAATAGAAACATTTTCGAAACTCGATTGGCGTATTTAAATTTTTCTAGCTCATCTAGTGCCTTAGCAAAGTTGATTTTAATACTTACACGGACGGACAGATGGATAGACGAATATCCGGACTTCGCGCAATCTACTTCGCTATGCATAAGAACTCAGAATTTATACACTGGATGGGATCGGAAATGTA
Organism: Cistogaster globosa; assembly: GCA_937654795.1. Classification (NCBI taxonomy): domain Eukaryota; kingdom Metazoa; phylum Arthropoda; class Insecta; order Diptera; family Tachinidae; genus Cistogaster; species Cistogaster globosa. Next base: position 21,008,435 of record OW569407.1, read on the forward strand.
AACTTAGATATACCTTTTTTCCACTTTTTGTGGTGAACGATAACACTACCAACCAACAAAACTTTTTTTGAGTTAGAGAATTCTTGTAATTTTTAAGGGTGCGATATAGTATTCTCACGGATATATATAATCTCTTGGTTTTAAATCGGCTGGATAAGAATGTAGTAAGCAATTATTTTTATGTGAGTTTAAGAAATATTCGAACTCTTACACGGTTACTCTGTTATAAATGATAAATAATAGCAGATGAAAAGCAATTATTTTAGATTTATTTAGGCTTTTGAAAGAACAAATTTCTTATTAATAAATTATTTAGCTTAAAGATAAAAACAAAAAATTAATAATTAACAAACAAAAAAACAAAATCGAATTTTAGTAAAAAAATCAACAAAATCTTAAACATATACTATTTTTTGCAGATATTTTCTTTATTAATATAAAAAGTTTATACTTTTTCAAAGCTTTTTTTCTAATTTTTAAGAGTAATTTCATCAACAGTAATTTATAGATATAAATTTATATAAATTTTATGAAATATTCGAATAACTTAAAAATTCAATTTTTTGTATCGCTTGGGAAAATGTGACTTGATTTTTGTTTTTTATTGAACACACTTTAAATCAGATCCGACTGAAGAATTAAAAACATTTTCTTAAAATTCATTAAAATAGATATATGAAAAAATCAATAAAATGAAACCCATTTAATTTTACCGCTTAATTGAGTTAATGGATTCTACGGTGTATGGACAGGCTCGAGTGATGTTTAAAGATCTCTTTGGCAGGTAGCCCAGTAAGTTGTTTATATATTAAAGAATACCTTAAGCTGGATAGCTGTGTTGTTGACAGTTCACTAAAACTTCAACTATTATCTGCCTATGTTGGGGATCGTAAAAAATGAAACTTGCAGTCTGTGCCTGGAAAAGGCTGAAATGGTAGCTCACATTGTGTGTGAATATCCGGTTCTGGCAACGGCTAAAGCTTGCTCAATGTAATTTATATGGCAAATCAAGGCTTTTGACAAATGTTAGCTGGTACTAGGACTTAGTTGATGAGGAAGAGGGCTCAGAGTTACACGTCGATGGTCTAAAATCAGTTACTTATGATCATTGTGGAAGAAAGGGGTGGAAAAATTACCCTTTTTAAAAGTAGAATGCTTCAATATCTTCCATACACTAAATAAAAAAATTAGTTACTTGTTTTATTTAAGAGCCAATATTGTTAACGTATTTCAATAAACTTGGTCTAGGATATTTTAAATAAAATTGAAAAATATAACAAAAACAGTTCAAAAAGAATTTTGTTTTTCAACAATGACAACACTAACAAAATATAAGTTTTAACATTTAGTTCTTTGACGTATTCATGGTAGATGTATTGGCAATTGTTACATTGAATTTAATTTCGTTTGATAATCCTATTCAAATAATAAAAATCCACTATAATAATCCACTCAGAAACAACCTGCTGATTTGTCTGAAAATCTCATTTTTTTCAGACGAAGCCCATTTTCACTTGTCTGGGTATGTCAACAAGCAAATTTGCCACACTTGGGCTTTTAAAAACCTCAACAGATTATTGAGAAGCCTTTGCATGTTATGAGACGTTATTGTGTGGTGCGCTATGTGGTCTGGAGGCGTGATTGGTCTTTGAATATGAGGTTGGAAAAGCGATAACGGTCAATGGATCACTATGTCGCTAGATGTTAACAACTAAATTTTGGTCTTTTATTAAAATCGCTGACATATAGTTTGAACAGGACGGTGCCAGATATAATACAACCAATAAAATGTTCAAGTTATTGCAAACATAAAATTTCATAAAAAAATCAGGTAATTTTTTTGTTTGTGGGGCTATATTAAGGACAGGGTCTATACGTAGCCAATCCTATTGATTCCAGACTCAAAACCTAAAATTTTTCTAAAACGTGAATCAAAACTCTCACCAGAGTTGTTGTGGATATTTGACCATTATCGTTTTTCATTTGTAATTGCAGAACTTTTCTCCTCGTAACTTTTTGTTTTCTTGAAATATATAAAATTCAATTACGGTCTGTATTGTTGTATAAATTGTCTTTTTTAACGTTCCTCAATTATGGTTGCGAAAGGCTTAGCCACTATTGAGAAAATTGTCAACCTAAAGTTAGAGGATTTAGAACTCACATGACTTTTTTGATGATTATGAGCCATTATCTGCTGTCTAATTAAATTAAACACTCCAAGTCGATAATTGACAATTACAGATTTTCAGAAAGAGAAAATGTCACTTTTATTACTTCCACTATCGTTTGTACTTCACTCAAAATTAATATGAGCATACAATTACTGACTATTTTGATTGGAAAGAAAAGGAAGAAACTTTTTTTTGATTTAAATTACAAAGTAACTGTATTAACTTAATCATATCATAAAGCACTAGCCAAGTACTACTTACCGAACATCAGGATTATTTCTTTAATTCCTAATTTGAAACCAAGATTTTATTTAGCAAATATTACAATAATTAATATTATCAGGATATTTTGCTTGGTAATTTCCCTTTCCTTAAATTCTTTTTCTTTTTCTTATACAGGAAGTTCGGGCTTGTAATCTTAGTTTTACGAAATCCCAGATTTGCTTTATCTTTATATAGAGATTAAGTTAGTAGAGGCGCTTAAATTAATCCTCCAGCTCATGTCATGTACGTGGATTAATAAAATAGCGGTTTACGAATATTCGTTCATTTGGACACATTTTTCTTAAAGTCCGCTTGATTTCATTCATTGAAGTCTTGAAATTAAAAATTTTTGAATTATTTTTGTCTAGACTTAATCTGCACGCAAGAGATTAAAATTTACGTGTTACTTTGTAAGAAAAAATTCAGAGATTAAAGTTTAAAGGAAGAAATTTAATAGACGTTTTTGTAGAGGTCTAAGTAATTGATTAATGTGCTTTGCTTTTCATCTTCTTCCTGACATTTTAACATACAGAGTTCAGAGTTCAGCAGTTTGGTATTTGGCGCTTTTAGTTACATTTTTCTTGCTTCTACAAATAATTAGTTTTTGGGGGCTTAAACATTATACGAGCAGAACTGATAATAAGGGAGAACCTACTGAAGCAGACAAACCATGTCATCCGGATAGATGTAAGAGATCAATATCTAAAGTTTTATAGCTAAGAACCAATTTGAAAGCTGACTACTTATAAGCGCCGCAATCACAAACGTAGCAGAAATAACGTTAAGAAAAAAATCTAGAAGCAGGAGATTTCTATCCGGTAGCATGGGAAATTAAAATCAGTTCCAGCCACGAAGGCTTAAAGTAGCTGTATAATTGCTGTGCAGTCTGGCAGATGTCCAGAATACGATGTTAAGCATGAAACAGCACTTACTACTCCGCAAGCTGGAGGATTCTTTACTCCGACGGCCAGATAGTGCAAGACGCAAACAATAAATGAAGGAGCTGCTGACCTTAAGAGAAACGGATTCATTAGCTTCATTTTATTTACTAAAACCAAAAAAAATTTTAAGTAACTGTACATTTGATGTACTTAAATTTCCTTAAGAGATCATTAAAAAATATTTTTTAACCTCCCATTTCTTTTCATAATTTAACAAAATTTTCGACCACCCATTTTTCTAACAAATAAACAGCAGTCATATTGAAGCATTTCTTTTAATCCTTTTACATCAGGTAAATCCTTTTTTTTTTGCGAATTTGCAATTACACAAAAAGGATGAACAATAACGAAAACAAAACCCTTTTCAACGGGTTTTTGGTCATTTAGTGAGTTTCTGTTTATAATTAAAATTATGTTGAGAACTGCCCACAAAATTCTAAATGTGTTTCACTATGTAATTCAGTCTTTGGTTCTGAAAACACTAGCGTTAAGAGTGTTTGTCTGCATTTTTTCTTCTTACAACCGGATTAAGTCTTATGTATGCGAAAAATATTTTTTTTGCTTTAAAACAGGATTAAAATTTTAATTTTTTTTGTTTGTTCCAATGAAGTCTAAAAAGTAGGTGGTCTATTTATCAATCTTTTGCAGTTTTGAGATATTGTTCTGGTTAAGGTATTTGAAAAGCAATTATCGCAAACCTATTAATTTATTTTGTAAATGTCTTTAAGGAAATATTAGTTTAATATTTATGCCATTATTTCTTAGCTACTTAAAAATTGTATTTCATATAATTCGTTATATTTTTCTTAATAATGCATTCTTTGAGTAAAAAACACCCAGTTGGGTATTGTGGAAAGTTTTTTTTATACCCTACATCGCAGATGGAAAGGGCGTGGAGTATATAAGTTTATCATTCAGTTTGTAATTTTTTCAATACATAATTCCCACCCATAAAGTAAAGAATATCCAAAAAGGGGAAAAATTCGCTTGGAAATTTTATTTTTCTAAGACAAAAAAATTTAAAAAAATATTTATCCTGTTTCTTTTACAAATAAACCCGATGAGGTTTAATAGACTTGTGATTGCTTTTTGTGTATTGTGGTCTCCGGAAATCAACTTCCTCGGTTAGTCCGCCCTTGTTCTTAAAAAGTTATCAAATTATCTTACATCGAATTTAAACACACCTGGTTAAGACTTTGTATATAAACCTTTGCAAAATTTTGGGACAATTATTCTTAACTGACTTGTTCCATAAAATCAGAGTCCGCTCAAAGAGTTTGACTTTTAAATATTATAGTCTTTTTAATTGCTAAGTCTCCAGTAACGGAGAAGCTGGTTAAGGTTTTATACCAGATCAAAGTAGTGGCAATTGACTCCTTCCTATGGCAATGCCATGGTATTTTTTTTATTAAGTACCCCATTTCGTATCGATTTTTTCTCCTCTAGGGAAAGGAGAGGTATCAAACAAAATACTCTTCTTAGGAATTTCTTTTTATATTTAAAAAGTATTAAACTGTTATTCTTTAAGTATTTTTATATGATAAAGAAAATTTAGTGAACATTAAATAGCTGCCAGGCATAAAAATTAAATATAGTTGAGTTTAATAGTAATTTTTTTTTACTAAGTCAAAACTAGAGCTAGAATGTTCGTCATATTAAAATGTTATATGCATTAAAAATTTCCAAGTGCTTAATCAAAGAGTGATAAAAAAAATTATCTATAAGCTTTCCGTAGGTTAAGGATGTATTTACGTCTAGCGTAAAAAAATTAATTATTTTGGATAACAAAATATCACAAAACTTAAGACACAAATGGAATCGCGTCTAATAAATAACAAAGTTAGCATATTGAATCACACCGTTTTTATTATAATTTATTTTATACAAATTTATTTAGTAAATATTAATTTTAATTAATAGGAATAATAAATTTAATAAAAAAATATAAATTCACTTTTATATTCGAAATCTTAATTTAAGATTAACATAATTTATATGATTAGATTTAACCATAATATGATAATATTTAATCACAATATGGTTATAAAGAAGCATAATATGATTGCAATTTAAGCAATACAAAAATATTATTTGGAGAATGATAACATTGATATTAATTGTGCAAATAGTATAAAAAAGCATTTCTTAACAAAAACTAAAAAAATCAAATATACAAATTATTTGTTATATATAAAAATAATTGGGTAATTCACAGAGTGTCATATACTAAAATGATAGTTTAACAAGTAAGTGCTATATTTGGCTATGCCAAATCTTATATACCCTTTACCTTTAATGAAAAAACTAATATAGAAGTGACGAAGAATTAAAAAATTAAAAAAATATATATAAAAATGCTATTGGCTCTTAATGGGTTAAGCATTTTTAAAATTTTTTGTATTTCCTTAAAAGCTTTAAAATGATACCCATATTGATATTTAAAAAATTTTTTCACTTGCTGTTTTTTCTTATTTCTTAATCGCCCCATATATTTGTTTTTTTTGATTGAAGTTACTTCATTGTTCTTTCTTAGAGGTAGGCGTGGTTTTTGCCTGCTGCGTCGAAGGACATGGAACGATCTTGATTATTTCCAATAGTACCTCTTTCAACACTATGTCTGATCGATTGACGTATTTAAATTTTTTCTACCTGATCTAGTGCCTCGGCATACTTGATTTTAACACTAACACGGACGGACATCGCTCAATCGACTTCGCTACGAATAAGAAGTCAGAATATATGTATATACTTCATGGGGTCGGAAATGGATATTTTATAAATTACAAACGGAATGACAAAATTAGGTTTACCTTTTATCCTCTTTTTTTTTTGGTGAAGGGTAAAAAATATTGTTGTTGCTTTTTAAATAAATTGTTATATATATATATATATATATATATATATATATATATATATATATATATATATATATATATATATATATATATTAAAAATAGCAAAATCACTGAGTTATAAGAAGTTAATTATATAATTTTATGTTATCATATTAAGATGATAAGACTTTATGACATCTTGTGAATCCTCCAAATAGATATTGAACGCTAATATGTTGCTCTTAGGTTGTGGTTGTGTTTTAAGTATTTACAAATAAATATAAAAATAACTACATTCCAGATGCTTTGATTATATTTGTTTGCCTTTTTTTAACAAAAAAAAAAACAAAATACTTTTTCGCACTTGCAGTGTGACAACATTCTTCTCCGTGTAAATATTTTGCAAACTTAATGATTCCTCTTTTGCTTCCTTAAGCAAAAAAGTATTTTTCTACTTTTAAGAAAGTTCATTGACTCTGCTTCAATATCATCAGATTTGATTTAAAGCAACAGATTATAAAAAGTTTAGTTTAAAATTTAAGCCTTTACTTTATTTCACAAATTGTTATCTTGTACTACAACTGTTGCTTAATATAATCTGATTAACATAAGGCAAATATTTTCATTCTTTAAAAAACGAACTTGCTCAATTAGTTACTTCTCTTTAACTAAAAAACATTTCTAGGTAAAAGATAAAAAAATGTGTGCCAAAGCGGAAGTAATAAGTGTGAGTTTCTTTTAAAAAAGTAACATAAAAAAATTTGGTTAATTCTTTGGTAAAAAGTCAAACCGCCAAAAATATAAAAAGGACACCTTCATAAAATCAAACAAATTTTAAAACACTAAAAAGTGAACACCATATTATTGCTAACACTTATGTAAATGTGTGTATTTTGCATACATTCGTCAAAACACTCAAATTTACTTAGAAAAGAAAAAACTCAATTGCAATTATGTGTTTCTCTTAGCTTCTTTGCTGACGGGTCTGCCAGTCATAAAACATTGAGTTTTGTATAAAAAAAATATCATAAATCTGCATATTTTTACAAAAATCTATAAAATATTGCAAACCTTTAACATTAAGCCGGATTTAGCTGAAACACTTTTATGACGCAAGTCCATTCTTAATCCGGACTTAGTTGAGATTAATGTTTTTTCACAAAAACCATTTTGACTTCTTAATTACACATGCACGCAAGAATTTTAGCTGAAGGTTTTAAAGTTCTTGGAAAATTTCATTATCAGGCCAGGAAGGAGTGGCAAATAAACGAAAAAAAAAAATTGTTTAAAACGAGTTCAGGTAGAGAAGTGTTTACGTAAACTAACCAAAGCTATGCAAGCAAGCACTTGCCTTTTACTCTTTGCTGTTTGCTGTTGTTGGTCTGTTATGAATTTCCATTATGATGATTCCATTTTGATCCGGCTTAAATCCGGATATGTTCTAAGAATGAGTTTTTGTTTTATTTTTTGGTTTCACTTCATCATATCTTGTTGAAAGCTAAAAATTGACCTGCTTCCTTTTATTTTTTGTTTACTCACATTTTCTTTGCTCTCCTTAAATCACTCTTTTAAGACGCTAAAACAAAAAAACAAATCACTCTCTTTCGCGTTCGCTAAGCTGTAGATTAAATTATGGATTTTTAAGGAAAATCCGTCAATATTACGCCCACTCTAAACACAAACGTATTTGTATTCCTTGCACACTAGCGGATTAATTTTAATCTCTCGCTGATCGCGCTCCGTTCAAGCAATAATTACTCTTTTAGCAAATGTCTGTTCGATTGTTAGCAAAAAAATAATAAATCTTCTTGCTTAAAAGGTAAAAAGTTTCTAATGCTTCATTTAGTCCAAGGATTAGCGCTAACAAATACAGATTAAAATCTTAATTCTACGTACGTACATGTGTTTTAATACAAAAGTTTTTGGTAATTTTTTTCAGTTTTTCTATTTTTACTTCTTTTAGATTTTTAGCGTCTGCTTCAATTAAAGAGGTAAATTTGGTTTTATAGAAGAAAAAAATTTAATCCGTGGATTAAATAAAACTTAGTTTTAAATACATTTTAGCTAAGTGGATTAAATGGATATGTTTTTTTGGGTGAAAGATTCAAGGACATCTCAAAAATATGTAAATTTAATTTTCAATGTAATTTCTTGCAAATTTTTAATTTTTGTGAAATATTAATAAACTAAAGTCACCTGGACTCTGTTGTTTAAATTTATTATTTGTGTTGTACTGAATACTTTATTGCAGTTATCAAATCCTTGACCCTAGAGCAAATCTTTTAGGGATAAAAATGTGTACGTAGCTTTTACGGAAAGAACTCTTACAACTGATGTAGATTATTCAACTTGTTGAGTTTTAAATAATCAAATTTGTTTATTAATTAATAGAATATTGTTATTGTTAGTTAAGACTATAAAAATATGTCACATAAAGAATACTCAACAATCCAAGCAGATTCAAACTAATTAATTTTTTATTTCTGAAAAATTATTATTTGAATTAAATTGTTTCGAGATGAAACTAGTAATCTGATGACTGATAAGCTAAATGTGCTGTGAAATTAGAAGGAACATTTTTGCAGTATGTTGGCAGCTGCAAATCAACCTGAAGAGATCAGAAACGAAATAATAACAACAGTAAAACTTGTATGAAACCGGAAGAGACGACCTGATAAAGTGCGAAATCACCTAGTTTGCACAATCAGAAAAGAAGAACTCACACGACTTAAGACTTGAAACTCAGTCCGGTTCACAGAAGAGGATACAAGGCCGTTTGCGCCAACCACCGCAGAATTAGCCTACTATTCATTGCATAAAATGTCCCTTGTGAAAGGCTGAAGCGCAATCTCACTGATCTATTCCAACATTGTCAGACTTTAGGTCGGATTAATTCACTCTCTGCAAAGAGACCAGCGAGAAACTAATCTATACAAACCGTTTCATTTTCGACTAGAGAGCTGCATTTGATATTACGAAAAGAAAACTTTTACCCCTTTATAGAATGATAGCGAGCGATATGAAATCCTCAGTTTAAATTTGAAGTGACCACTGCAAACCATTCACCACTATAAATAGTGTCATTAGATGAGGGAAAATTTATCACTCAACTTCTTTAACATCTTGATGGAGAAAAGTTTAATAAAGCGTGCACAATTAACACCAAGGACCAAGTCCTCCTGGCGTAAGCAGATGACACAGAAATAGTGGGATAGACTGAACAAGTTGTAACTGCAGCATTTAAATGAAAGTAGTAGAATCGTCAAAAATAGATCAAATTGTAATGACAGCAACACGAAAATTGTGCTGGCAGTTGCGAGAGCAGCAGTGCGATGAAAGAAAGGCGAGTTACTTCAGGCCGGCAGTTGTAACGTCTGTGCAGTAGAAGAATTGTTTTTCCTTAGTTCCTCGATAAACCGTAAGAACTTAAAAGAAAGGAAAATCGAGCTACCAAATAGATATTATTTCGAACTCTTTTATAAGGCGCTGAAATATGGGAACCTAAAAAAGCAAAACAAATCAGTTTGCTTATACCACTGAAGAGAAAGATTCTTTTCATGGGCTCATCTGCGTTAAAAAATAATGCAGTTGTCGAATGCCCCGTGAGCTGTGCAAGATTTATAAAATAACATTAATTACAATGTCTAGGGAATCTTACTCGAATGGAAATAAACGCTCCAACTGCAGAAACGTTGGACAACAACTACGTCAAAAAGCGCATACAGGGAAGACTGAGATTCCAGCGGAAAGATTAATTCGAAAAATTTGTGAAAATCATTATTATATTGAACTAGAGACAACTGCCATAAGACCGAAGTTCTACTATAGGAAGTAGAGCCGTTAAACTAAGTTTTTTTTTTATTTTTTAACAACGAGACCATGAAGAAGTATGTTATGATAGTATTATTCTAAGATTATCAGTCTAACGCTACCCAGTGCTACCTATCTTTACAGTCTTTAATTATTATCTTCTCAATATTCGTATTAGTCAGCAAAGTCATTCCACTCAGCATGTTAATCTTGATCGGTCTTTTTTAATGTTGTCTTGAATTAATTCTTTAGAACTATTCAAGCTTTACTATAAGCTGTAGCTGTAACTTTGTTTTTACCGAAAGTACTATGTCTTCATTTTTTACATTAGGGATCTTTCAGCAGTTATGGAACATAGTAAGTTAGACGTTACTGCTTCAAGTAAGTGCGTTGTATAGAAAAACATTCTCTATAAACGTACGTAGTACAAAAAGTAAAGAAAACAAGTAAGAGTCCTATATAAGGCTATGCCGAATCTTATATACCCTTCACTATATAGTTTAGTGAAGCAACTCTAATCAAAAAAGTAAATATTGGGGTGACAGAGAACTAGAAAATAAAAAAATTTTGGTACTGCATATATATAATTTTACATAAAAGTGACATCGGCTCTTAGTGGGTTAAGCGTTTTAAAAAATTTTAGCATTTCCTTAAAGATCTTTTCAAAAGCTTTGAAATTATACCCATATTGATATTTAAAAAAAAATTTGAAGATTTCAGAGCCCCGTAACTCGGAAATTTTGGCGAGCGCCAATGTTTTCACTTAGTGTTTTTTTCTTATTTTTTTAATTCTCTATCGCCCTATATATTAATTTTTTGATTGGAGTTACTAGATTGTTCAAATGACATAAAAAAATTAGAGGTAGATATGGTGTTTTGCCCGCTGCCTCGAATTTCGACACTATGTCTAATCGATTGACGTATTTTTTTTTTTTTTTTTTGTGAAATCAAGTTTGCCTCGGCGGATAGACGGACATAGGCATGTCATCATGTCGTGGGTTTTTAACAGCATTTAACTACTTCTTATCCGCTTTCTAAAAACTGAAAAGAACTTTAGTTTTATTCAAAAATGTTGGCGTTATGCAAGGAAAAATATAAATCTAAGAAGTAGGTCAACATGTTATTTCAAAAAACATTTAAAAAATAGCTTACAAAATCTAAGAATGACATACATTATTTTTGATGGGTAAGAAAAACATATTTAAGGTAACCTTAATCTAAGAACAACATATTATGGTCCTTTTGCATGGCTGTAAGCTGAATATAGTATTATTACATTTAATAATAATATGGATGGTCTTGCAATTATATTGTTGTTTAACATAAAAAGAAGGTGTCAAATTGAAATATCACAACATGGCAAAAAATTTCATGTTATGTAATTGAATCGAAATATGGTCTCGCAAATACAAGAGCTAGTTATTTATCAATGATTTGTTGCAAAAATTATTTAAAAGCATAAGTTGACAAAATATTCAATTGTTTAATATTGTTTTATAATTTAAATTCTATTTTATACATAAATTCACAAAAAAAAGAGTTTTGATATTTTTTATTATCTTTACAAACGCGTATGTAACTTGTAAAGTTAGATCCTAGAGATTTAACGTCAATAGAAAAGAAAACTCCACAAATTCAAGTTTAAAAGCGTGACAATTTAAACCATCTCCAGCGGCGGTGATATATTTTGTTAAATAATAACACTTGTTGTTGATATGTAATATAAAAGTTTTAATAAGAAAATATGTAAATGGTTTCGGAATTTATATATTTACATGCATCTTTGTTTCAATTATTTTTTAAATTGTTGATTGCCATAAATGCCTGGACATTGTTCTTGGTAATTAGTTCTCTTTTTGTAGTCACATTGATGTTGTATCAGGCAGAATTTGGTCTTCGCTACGGAAACTTTACTGTACAAATATATACCTGCCCTTACATTTTAGAAGAGTTTTAGCTCATATAATTTTAATATCGCAAGTAATCTATGGTTTGGAAGTCATTTCAGGGACGACTGAATTTCTTATTGCAAGACTTAAATGTATAAATAATTCTATTGTTAGGTTTGCTTAGAAGCCGCAGTGTCCTTAGTTCGGAATTTTTTAAACGATTCCCAGGTTGTTTCATTGAACATTGTATTCAATTTTGTTGTCTGCTTACTTTTTATAAGATTGTGAATGGTGAGGAACCCGCAGCAATTTGTAATGTCTTTTTATTCCAACCTCGCAGTAGGAGTCCTCACTTGATATTTCATAGAATGTTGAAGTCTATTTTTGCCAGATTTTTTCTTATTAGAATTATTTGTAGCCAAAATAGTTTACCATTACGGAACTTTAGCCATTCTAACAATACTTTTATACTTAAAATAATTAAGAACCTCATCTCTGAGGAGAACTAATCAATTAAGGTAATTATTTATGCTTTCTTAATGATTACTGTTTCTATGTGCCCTTGATTTGTGACTTTGCTAGTGGAGTAAGGATATACTAGGAATATGTATGTATATATAATTTTATAGTTTTATAATTAATTTTAGTATTTTATTTGCTCACGTTAATGTGTGAGCTTATCTGTTATCGAACATATTTATATGTTATAATATGTAATATTTGATTGGCCATGAAGGCTTTTTTATTACAAACTTTTCAATTAATTATTAAACTAATTAATTTTTATTTTATTTTCCATAATAACTATTTCAATGATCCGATACCGATACCCAAAAATTAATATCGCCGATAACGATTTCGATACTGATACGCATATTGAAATTCAGCTCAAGTAAAAATTAACAAAACTCAAGTAGAGTAATTCTTCTAATATACAAAATAACAGTGTTTATTAATGAGCCATTCAAATCATCAAAATTTTCAGTAAAATTCAGTTTCTAAAATTCAAACTACAAAACGTCTGCAATATTTATGATTTTACAAAATAAACGATGGCATTCAGCTCAAGATTTAAAATTAATATTAATAAGATTTAAAAAATAACGAATTGAATTTGAGATCATGTTAAAATTAAATTCAAATTATAAAAAGAACATTGCAAAAGATTAATATTTAAAATTGATATTTATAAGATTTTTGTTTAAAAGACAAAGTGTTCTCAAATTTTGCGGAGATAGACGATTCCTCCAATCCGTTTGAGGCAGACCTGCAGTAGAAAATAGTCTCTCAGATGCGACAGAACTCATTTGAACTTTATGTTCTGCTTTTGATATTTCCCATAGATGTAATGCAAAAAAAGGGCAAAAAAAGGAGTTGAAAATTAAATATTTTGTTCAAAAAACTCTAAAGAAAAATGTAAGAAGTATCGGCGTGTCGACAGTAAAATATTGCCGATATCGACATTAGCGGAAAACCAGAAGTATCGCCGATATATCGGTATCGGTTGCATCCCTAATTCTTACAGAGAATATAATATGTTGTGACCATATCACAGCCAAGTTTTTTTCTGCGTGTACATTCTTATATTTAATTATCAATACATTATTGCATTTTAATGTTTCATCACTAGATAATTAATCTGCTAATATTTTTTCAGTTTGACAATTTTGTTTGGTAAATTATAGATTAAAATTAGATATCAAGAATTTATGTATTTTTATATTAATTTATATAGAGAATACACTTCCCTGATCTCTCTGTATTCAATGCAGCACATCTTTAAAACAAAATCTCTGCACTTTTTTACAAAAAATTATATGATTTTTAATTTAAATACACTAAATTTGTACGTGCTCTTTTCACACTGTGCAACAATATGAAAATAATTTTATATTACGTTTTTTTCATTTATTCTGTTTTTCGTAACACAAGAAGATTTTAAATATTTTAATGTACTGAATAATACTTTTTTACATATTTCACATGATCTTGAAAACGATTTGTTTGATATGGTAATAATCTGTTCTATAGTTGCCGTGAGGAAAATGTTCCTGTTGTAATTATCAATAGTCTTCCCAGTTTTGTAAAAAGTTTGGTCAAATATATTTGATTTAACCAACTACTCTCATTTTTTTCTTTCCAATTAAATACTTTTAAAATTTCACTACATGCATATTTGCATTTTGCGTTATCTTAACATTTATGAGCAGCATACCAAATAAATCATCATGAAATAGATTGACGTTTGAAAAATGCTGCCAATTTAGCCACATTTAACTTGGAAAGAAATTTACTTAAACATTGTTTTAAGCGACTGGGGTTATTATTAGCTTAACGCATTTGATAGTACACAAAATTGCTGCATGTAGGGTGAAACTAATCTCTAAGAATGCAGAAATATGCAACATGCAACGGCTGACAGCTGGTGTTATCATTGAAATTTATTTCTTGAAAAATAAAGCCATAGCTCACGTTATAGTCATTAGAAAACGTTTCGGCACCATGATCAATGAGTTTTTGTTTGAAAATATAAATTACATTCATCAGGACGAGATGTGGTTTCAATAGGAAGACGCTACGAGCATTATGTCGACCCCACCCATCGATTTATTGAAATTGGCGTTAAATTGATTTAAAGAATTATATGAATTAATTCGACTTGAAGGTCTTTTAACTGGACAGCTCTTGTTTGTTTATTTTCTTTTGTAGTCACCAGAAGTCTACGATATGTGGGTTCAATGGGAAAGCAATTTATGGATGCATTGAAATTGGATACAAGTTTATTTTAAGAAATTGACCTATCAGTTAGCTTTCAAGGTCTTTTTCATGCAGATAAACTAGTAACAATTGACGCCTAAGAGGTTAACATTGTTCATAATACTTGGAAAATATGGCCAGTATTTCTCAAAAAAGTGGTTAATAATTTTGGGTTCAAAATGTCCTTCGTAAGGAACAGCAGCGGCGGACATATGCCTGTTCTCAATTTCAATTGTGAATGAAATATATTTAGTTTTCTAACAAAAAATTTTGTTAAAAGTAAATTTTTTTTTTGTTGTTTTTAACTATTTAAAGTTATATCGGACTCCTTCCTTCCTTCGATACTCAATAAGTGAAGTGAAAGCCAAAATAAACAGTTATAATATGAAGTAGCTCATATTATAAGGGAGGCCTGGGTTTATCTTTTTTGGTTATTGCATAAACTGGTTATTGCGTGGAGGTAATGCTTTGTTCTAATGCTACTTTAGAGCCATGCGAAAATCAACGAGACACTACTGCAATATCTGGTGCAATTTCTGATGATGGATGATTAATAAAATACTTGCTAGCGTTTTCCCAATTATCAGTTAAAAATATTAAAATATTATAAATCATTTTAAAAAAAATGTATTATTAACAACAACAAGAACCGTTTGAAAATAAACAAATATATTTTTCCGTCATAATGTTGTTCCAAAAATATTATAATGACTTTTAAATCTCACTTTTGATGTTGCATAGTGTAGAACGCAGCATAAAAGAGTGCAGTAACCGACCCACTGATAACTGAAATAAATCCTTGATCTTAAGATTTTAAATAAAAATTATATAAGAAAAACAGCATAAGAAAATACATTTGCTCTCTTAGTATATGATTATGTTGGGAGCCCTGTGTGATGACAACTCTAAAACTTACTGCATGCGAGCTGATAATTCCTCTTAAATATTCAACATTAATGATCACAAGCGTATTTAGAGCTTTTGTACATTCTAATTATGTTTGTGGTATTTCATATAAAAAATATTGAGTAAAAGAGATATAATTTTTTGCAGTGTTTCTAAATGTCAAAATTAAAAATTTTTAGAGCGTAAAAAGTTGTAAAGGAAGGTATTTTTTAGGATTTTAAAACCGATGTTTTTAATAGACTTGAAGCTGTCTTTAATTTTTTAACAGTATTTTACAATTTAAATAAATCAGATTTTTAATGTTTAATTCTTTGCTGTGACAAGTGCTAATTGCTATTTATTTTTTTATAACGGCAGAATTTTTTGGCTTAAATTTATTAACTATTTTATTTAAATCGGAAAAATATTAAACTGAGATAGGCAGCGGTATTTTGAGTTTCAAATAGTTACATTCCGATATGGAGCTACTAAGCCTTTTGCAGGGGTTGAAAAAGTTACATGTTTCAGATAGAAATAAAAAACCCTCACGAAAACATTTACCTGCAATTTGTTTCATACTTAAGATGTGTAGTATGAGTTATTAAATTCAGTTTTTATAATTCAAACAAATGTTGACCCTAAGTAGTGGTCCTTTTCTTGTATCTAGAGCAGTCACGAAACACTCAAACTTTAAAAAAAGTGGTTGAAAAATTGAAACTAAATTTCAATAAATTTGTAAGCCCACCTTTTCGAATTATTAACCGAAAAATATCGCAACTCACAAATATCAAAGACTTCGGCATGCATTTCAATAGGGATTAAAAATTAAATAATTCTTGCAAAAAAAACCGACTTTAAAACACACAAACTTAAAAACATATTTCTTTAGGACGGTAATTATACATTAATTATATTATATTTCGTCAGAATTTTTTATATGTAGTAGAACAAAATATGAATGCAGATGAAAAAATGATTTGTAAATAACCGCAACTATTGCAACACCCTATAATTAATAATTTTAAATATTTATACTTCTTAATATACCAGCCAATGAAGTGGACATTCTGTTTAATTTTCAAGTGTTTGTATATAACGGTTCAAGCGATAGGGCCATTAAGGTCAATTTACTTCAAATATGGAAACACTCTTTAATTTCTAGATATAAATTTTATACTTGTTCTCATAGTGGACCTAGCAATACAGGTTTTTTGTAAATTTCATGTGTCTGTCTATAAAGGTTTAAAAGTTTGGCCACATACATCAAATTAAACTAACTATTGGGACACTCTTTAATTTATAATTTTGAATGTTTATACTTGCTATATAACAGTCATAGCAATGGACTTCCTGGCGAATTTTTATTTTTCTATAACGGTTCGTAAGATAGGTTCATATAAATCAATTAACGTCACCCATAGGGAGACCCTTTATTTTTTAGATTTATTTTTGTATTGCTTTTTGCTATTGGAAGCTAAAGTAATACGAATTTTTTTAAATTATAAAGAAGTGCGCTTTACGATTCATAGTACACTTAAAAACATGTATGTTGTATGGGGACACCCTTTAATTTTTAAGATTATTAAGTGTTGGCCAGTCTGTAAGTATAATCTATAAAATGACGACAAATTTTCAAAAACGTTTGGGAAGTGACTGAGGTTGCAGGCACAAACATAAAAAAGCAACATTCAGTCGAATTGATAACCTTCTTCTTTTTTTGAAGGCGTTTCAAAAACAGTACAAATAAATCGGTTCATTGGTAGAAACTTTAACCTTAGCTTAATAAGGCAGAACAAAATCCAATACTTATTGAATACTTATTATTTTATTACAAAAATTATATAAAATATTAAAATTATTGTTCACAAAAAAATCCCAACAAAAAATTTCAAAAAAGGCAATCGTGTGAAATTAAGCAAATACTTTTTAATGTACTGTCTAATTTTTTGCTGGGTTATTTTTATATATTGAAGTTGTTAATTTTCATCCCTTTTCATAACCTTCAACAGTTTATAACTATTTCAATTTTAAGCATTTTAACGTGAACTTTTAGCTAACAAGCAAATCACTTGACTAATATAAAAACATTCTGTCAAACATTATATGTTTTAATCATACTTTGATTAGTAACAATATATTATGGTTAAATATATTACACTATTTTTAATAAATTATAAAACTGCAGTTGTTTTTATAATTTTTTGTTTTTAGTTTGAACCAATCATGTTGCATTTTTGGTGCCTAATTACCTTACCGAAAATATTATGCTACGAGTACTGTTGAAAAAACTATAATTTGTTCGCTGCAACTATTTATTGTTATACAGAATATAATATGGTTATTGTGGTTTAAAATTGTTTTTAAAAAGTGAAAATGGCAACAGAAGGTCAAATTTGTTTTAATATTATGTGCCTTTAATCCGTTGTGCTTTCGTCCTACCCTTCAACTATTGAACATCAAGTAGCTAATTTAAAATAATCATCAGTAAGAAATCAAGCAAACGGAAGAGCGCATAAGAATTCGGTTATGTTAATGTAGTATGAAGGGTTAAGAGACCACGCAGCTAAGACTGCACTAAAAATTTCTTAAAACCATATTTATCTACTGAAAATTTTCAAGACGTTCCCTGACAGCACAAATTACTTAACAATGAAATGATTTAACCAATATTTATGCAAAAAGAAAAAAAAATAAAGTCTCCAGACGCCTGTGTTTCATAAATGATTGTTGTTGTTTGCTTTTAATGCAGTACTAACAAACGCTCTTGCTCAGAGCTTTTTTTTTGCACAACCCATAACAAAAAACTTCGAACTGATAAGATTATGTTTTTCAAACTTTTACATATTTATTGCCAAAAATATATTAAAATTCATACATTAAATATTTCAAGCAAAAGAATCTTAAACCGAAATAAAATGCGACTGTATTTTGTTAATGCGACTTGTTACTGATAAACCTTCACTGTGTTTCTGATTTATGCTGTATGTTTCTTGCATGACTCCCTTCCCAACTTGAAATATCAATCGCTCTCAGGGGTTATATAATCATCATCTTGGCTGTCATAATCGTTTGGTTTTATTACTTTTTATTATTTGGTTAACAATTTCAATGGGAATTGATAAGAATTATTTAAAATAAAATAAAATACAAAATGTTTTTTTGCAGTATTTAATTATACAAAAATAAAAAGTAAATAAAATAATTTATCAATATTAAGAAAACAAAAAAGAGTTGTTTCAAAAATTTATTTTTGCGATAGGGATGCGTTAAGTGAGCAACTTATCTCGTTTTGAGTTTTTGTTTTTTTTAAATTAATTGAAAAAATTGAAAAATAATATTTTTAATTCAGTTTAATTAGGATGAATGCGGTTTTTTTTACGTTTCGTATTCAACCTATTTTCAAAAGAAAATATTGAAATGAATAAAATAAAATTGATCTATTTAAATGTATCACCATGAGTGCGTATTTTTAGATATTTAACTTAATTCACAACAAGAAAATAAAATCTATAACTGCTTAACAAGCTCGCTCGTTTTGCAACAAAAATTTCCTAATTCAAAAACTACAAAGGAAAGAAATTTTTGTTTGGCTGTGGGTCGATCTTTAGATGTGGCAAAGCGAATTTAATTTTTCTATTTAATTTTTTACCAAACAAACAACATCATAGTTCACTAAAGAGAATCGCACATTGTATCATTTGTATCCCCTTAATCTTTTATTATATTGTAATTTTACAAATAAAGTGGAAATCCATAAAACTAAAATCAAAAAAATATTATAATATTTGATGAAAGCTAAACAGAGTAAAGAAGAAATTAATATCACTGTGGTGAAGAGTTTAAAATAAGGTGAAAAAATATTTAAGTTAAAAAACAACAAACAAATCTATTATAAGGAACCTGAAATGTTTCGTTATTTTGAAGGAATTAAAAAAAAAAAGAAAAATATTTGAGTTGAATTAAAAATGGATAAATTTGTGAAATATAATAATTTTCGGCATAAAAGGCGTTCTTATCAGAGACTTGTCAGAGACTTTTGAACAGTTTTTTGCAAGGGGCGCCCTCTGGTTGTCATTGCTTGTATTATTTTCGGGGAAAAGAGCTATTAAATTTTTTGTTTTTATAGCTTTCGGAAAGGAACATTGTAACTGGCTGGCTGTCGACCGATAACTGGCGGCCTTGTTTCTAACCACGGCATTCCTAGTAATTGATAGCATTTTTCCAAGGCTGAAATCCTCCATGGCATTCATACATACGCAGCCAGTGTCGAATATTCACATGCTATGTGCGCTACCGTCTAAGACTCTTCTAGGCACAATCTACAAGAATCATGTTCTTAGATCCTTAGAGTACAGATACTCTTACATAGAATTAGTGTCGTGTCAGCATGACCAATCGAAAAAGAAAAGCTACTGGAGGACAAAAAGGAAGTCACAAAAAAGTAAAAAATTGTTTAAGTAACTAACGATTAGATCCGTTTTTGTATAAAAAAAAAATCCAGGCGCTGCCGGAGTCAAAATCAGCTTTTCGGCGTAAGTCAAGATTAATTATTTTGCAAGTTAAAATAAAAATTCGAAAAAAAATTGGCACTTTCATAGAAACTTTAATGCACCTTAATGTGTAGTAACAGGCCAGATAAAAATTTAAAAACATCTGCCTATCAAACAAAGATCCCTAATAGAAATCAAAATCAGGTCCCCTTATTAATGAAAAACTAAACGCCTAAGAATCCACGTGATATTTTAAATGAAAAAAGAAAAAAAAAAATCCACTGACCTTCATTTTAAAATCCGCTTAAAACCCACCAGTTAAATAATAATAGAAAAAAAAAACGGATGCTTTAGATATGTAACGTGACATATCAGTTTAAAACCTGGCAACAGCTGTTAGTGGAGATTAAATAATTTTAGCGCAAGCGTTTCCGCCAACAAAGCCAAATTCAACAGGAGGAGGATAGTGCAACTCAATCATTTTTAGATATTGCAACAACAAAAAGAAAAAGAAAAAAACGCACTTTTATTTAGCAGGAAAAAGGTCATTTGAAGGATCAAACAAATAATTACCAAAAACGGTACTTCATTTGTGTCTAAAAATAAATAAAAAATAACCATAAAATCAATATGAAAATGCGCTTAAAGATTCTATTACTTGGAATTAAAAAAAAAGAAAATGATTTTTTTAAGTAGCAAAAAAAAGGAAAAAAACAAAAGAATCAATAAACTGTAAAATAGCAAAATTGTTTATATCACAGTGTAACAATATTGTATCATTCATGATGCATTTTTCAAAATATTTTATTATTTAATAAAATCAAAAAAATCAATAAGATTTTAATCCTTATTCATTCATTCAGTGTCTTTTCTTCATTATAACTAAAGAACTATAAGAGAAAGGACAGGAAGTTAACTTGCCTTCTTAGTTTTCATTTATCTCTTCTTTTTTAAAATAAAATTTCTTAAGCAACCTGGCTTTCTCTCAATATAAGATACTCTTCCTTTGGTGTATAGTGCTTTATGTATTGTGTTCAAAATTTTTTGTTTTGTAGATTTATTATAAATTAAAATTATTGCACATGGTCCATTAAATAGTCCATCCATTAGGTACTTTATGTTTTGTTTACATGTCACGTTGTTGCTAAAATACACTTTTTAAACTCTTAATCGTACACTTTCAAAATGGAATTTATCAATTATTTGTAATTTGTCAAGAGATCATAGCGAAAGTAATTAGTGTTGTAATTTCGTATGGTTATCGAATGAGTTTGGCAATTTGGAAGAATTAGTTGAGCGTAATTGATGTAACTATTGGCAGGTTTTTAGTAATTAAAGTATCTTTTCAAAACTTCTTTCATCTCAGAAGTAAATTTGCTTGTAAAGTAGAAAAAAGGGTGTATTTACGATTTTGACAAGCAAATTTGAATTTATTTATTTTTTTTGATCATATATCTACATCAAAAACATAATCACTGAAAAACTTCCACTGAGTAATTTAGATCATTACGTCCAAAAATTGCAAAGAGTAAACGACCCGATGTTGCTTAATATCTGATATCCCTTGATATGACGGAATTGGTTTTAAACAATTGTTTGCAATTTTATTTTGTTTTTTTAATAATTTTTTTAATCTTCGTTATAATTGAACTAAAAATAATTATTTATGTCTCAAATCTAACAATTAATTTAAGCCAGTGCTAGAAAAAATTATATATTTTTTTAGCGAAAAAGGTTGTAATGACACCCTTAACCACAAAAACTGGAACAAGGGTTTATCTAAGTGTTGTCATTCCGTTTGCAATTTCTAGAACATCCAGTTCCGACCCCATATAAATTCTGAGTTCTTATTCATACCAAAGTCCGTCTGCCTGTCTGTGTTGGTGTTAAAATCAACTTTGCCGAGGCACTAGATGAGCTAAAGAAAATTCAAATACCTCACTCGATCAGACATAGTTTCGAAAGAGATGCTATTCAGCAAGATCGGTCCATTTCCCTCGCGGCAGTGGACTAAACACAACGCCTGCCTTTAATTTTTCCATATAATTTGGAACAATGAAGTAACTTCAATAAAAAAGAAAAAAATCATAGAACGATAGAGAATTAAAAATAAGAAAAACACATTAAGAGAAAAAATTGGCGCTCGCCCATATTTTCCGAGTTATGGGCCTCTGATATTTTTATAAAAAAATTCGATTGTCAATATGTGTATCATTTTAAAGCTTTTGAAGAGATCTCTCAGGAAGTACTAAAATTTAAAAAAATGCTTAGCCCATTAAGAGCCGATGACATTTTTGCGTATTTTCTTTAATTTGTTTTCTGTCACCTCAATATTTTTTTTTTTTTTAATGCAATAACTTCACTAAACTTGGTTTACATACATAGTGAAGGGTAGATAAGATTCGGCATAGCTGAATATAGCACTCTTACTTGTATTAAGCTCAATGTTAAAAAGAAGCCTTCCGTAAATCAGCTTTAAGCAATTGTCATGTTAAAATCTTAGTCAACTTGCAAGATTTTATTTTTCAGGGGTTTCAGTGACCATTTGTAAAAATTTGGTTGGGTGTATTTAAATTTTAAATTAAAATATCCCCCTGGAAATTGAAATAAATTAATTAATTTAAAAAACAAATATCGTGCTCTTTTGTATCCCGATTAAATTGTGAAAAAATCAAAAGATAAAATTTTGGAATTTTATAGAATGGAAATTTAAACATCTATATTTATAAAAAACACGGAGAGTAGCGAAAGGTTCTTGTAATTAATTAATTATCTACAACATAAAATTGGAAAATTTTTTTAATTTTAACAAAAAAGAGAGAGAGTATCGTAGTAATTACAAAGTTAGTCATAACTGGTATGAAAGCAGCTGATGTGTCGAGAGTTTTGTTCTAAACGTTTTTTTAAGCCAGTTTGTTCTTCTATTGGAAAAGTCAAGATGGCTAACAAATATTTTGCTTTAAAATCACAATTTCTGGCCGACTGTGAGCTTAATTCAATGCTGGGGTTGCCAAATCAATAAACTGTATTTAAAGCTTAAAGTTGCTTAATAAGTGTATTATTTTAAAATAATTATTTAAGTAAACGTTTTCAGTGTTGTATTAATTTGTTGTAAATAAAAGGTTCATTTAAGACTAACAAAATGTTAAAGTAAGGGAAGTTAATTAACTTTGCCATTTAGGCATTAAATTAGATAGAGGATTAGCAAAAAAAAAAAAAACCATTTAATAGAGATTAGCTAACAAACCTACCAAGCAAAAACTCTGCAGAATTGACAGCCAAACAAAAGTTCGATCATGAGTTGATTAGTAAAAATGACTTTGACAGTAGTTTAAGCCTGTTTTATTATAATGGGAAATTATACGTAGATCAGAATATACAAACATATAATTAAAAAGGCAAGTCAGGCATTTCAAATCGATAGAATTTTTTTTTAAATTCGTTGAAATTTCGATGGATATTTAATATTGTGTTTTGACCCCTAGAATGATGGCTTAAATTAACAGTCGTGTCATATAGGCCTACTGATTGATTTGACTTATGTTTGCAATAAATTTTTTGGAAATCAATAATTAGGGATGTATTTGTTTCAACTCTCCCTTAAGAAACTTTTAGCTCAAAAAGGAAAATTAACTTAAATTAAACGACCTTGACACAATTTACTTTAAAAACCAATTTGGCGCAAAAAAAACCAAAACCTTAACTTAACGTATTTTATTTAACAAAAGCGAATACTTCTGAAGAACAATGTTTTTTTCTTTAATGTGTGACCATGAAGTCATTTCAACAAATTGTGATCCAATTAAAATATCATGTCAAAAATATAAAAAAAGACGCAATGAAACACTATAAAACACTAATTTTAACGAACTTACTGTCTGGCAAGAAACCCCACTAAAGAAATCTAGAAAAAGGGCTTTAAGGATTAAGTAACAAAAAACAGAAAAATACTACAAAAAATATCCACAAAAATAAGGGAATCCACTGTGAAAGCAAAAACCGCCAAAAAATAGTATAACATTTTAGAGCTGCAAGAAACCTCTCAATTTACATGTGTGAACAAATCATTTTGCAATTGTGGCAAAGAATTGTAGTTCTGCGAATGAGGTGGTAGTTTGACATGTTAGTTTGTTGTAGCTGTCAACTGTCAACAAGCTGTCATTAGTTTAAACATGACATTTTTAATTTTTCTAAATATATTTTTTTAAATTTTATAAATAAAATTTTGCATGAATAAGCGTTAATTGCTGGGAACTTGTTGATGACAGTTGTATAGTAAGGAATATTTAAGCAAAAAAAAAACAAAACAAACATTGCGAATTTTAACTGCTATTTTTCTAGTTTTTGCTTCTTTTTCTGCTTAAGCTGTCACTGTAATTATTAGCAATTGTTAAAGTTGTTTAAATTGTCTTAAAAATTTTTAGTTATCAACAGCCTGAACTAATGCAATTTTATGATTTTTTATTCTTTTTTTTTACACTGAATTACTTATTTCTGCTACAATGAGAATACATTTTTTTTTTTATTTTTCTAAACATTTTTTATTACATTTTTGTTTCTGTTGACAATCTTGTTTGATCCTTTGACTTTCTTTTATTAACTCGGTCATGATTTATGATGTGAGACTAAGCATTTGCTAACCCGTCTCTAGACAATTGTTTAGGCCACATTTTATCAAACACTTTGCCAACACACCCGCACACATTTTGCCATTCTTCAGTGCTAAACAACTGTTACGAAAGGTGTCAAGTATGTTTCTTCGTTTAGATTGTTGTTTGCTTTATAACGATTATCCATAGAATGGAGTTTTTTATGTTTTCTAGGAGAAACTTAACATTTGTATAAAAATTCTTCTAAATCCAGTTGCATTTGTCTTTTTTGTTATGGCTCATTTTATTAACGTAACCTTTAGAAATTTTAAAAAGTAAATCATTAATCATATTGCAAAGTGTGTGAGTTTTCGGGCCACTAGATTCTCTATCATTTAATTTGATATCACAAATTTTTAAGTTAAATTTTTTTATAATTTTATTTGAAAAAAGAAAACAGTTTCATCATTTTGTTTTTTGTTTTGTTGTCATTACTATTGAGCAGTTATTTTGCCAGTATCAATTGTGTTGATTTGAGTATCCTTCCTTAACTATTGGGTTAAGTGATGATTTGTTGTAATTTTTTTGTATGATCATCCTGACCAGGTGACTTCATGGTAATTTAAATGTAGAAGGTACAAATATTATGATAAAGACTTTTATAATATATAAGAAAGAAATCCACTAAGTCCAAGTTGGACTTAGACTTTGAGTAAAATAAAAAAAGGCCCTAAAGTAATATACGTTTACTTTACGACACTACAGAAACACCCTTTACATTTTAGTTTTATTTATAATTTGTTTATACTTGTTCTTATGACCGACATAAAAAGACAAACTTAATGTATCTGTTTATTGCAGTTTATTAAACGAGGCCACATATCAGAAAATCATGTCAATATTAGGACATCCTTTAATTAAAACTGATTTTTTGAAGTTGTCGCTTTAGCAGACATAGTTTCACATACACTGTAGCAATTCAAAGTGCCTGCCTATAACAGTGTAAAATAAAAATTCTTTTAAAAGAGTAATATATTACGTTCAGAATACCCTTTAGTTCTTAGTAATTGTCGCTATAGTAATACAACTTCTATAAAAATATAAACTTTTACCTATTATGATTGCACAGATATAGAGCTGTGGCAAACTGAGAGACATTGTAGCGAAAATATTCTGTTTACGCTTTAAACGTTAAGGTGCGAAGCCTGAAAGAAATACTAATCAAGCAAAATATATTGCTTCGAAATATAGATTAGTAGCCGGTTAATTAAACGTTACTTCCCTCACCAATGCAGAACATACACTACCCTAGTAAAGTATCCAGTCTGGCAATGCGATGCGAAACTGGTCTCTTCATATGCAAAGATCCTTGACATTATATTAGTACTCTGTAAAAGGTCTGTGATGAATCCTTAAAGAACTTATTTTGTATTGAATGTTTAGAATTTGAAAAAGTATAACAAATGAATGTAGGAATCTTAGAGCAAACTCTAATGCAGTTGTGTTGAAACAATTCATTTCATAACATTTTTAATAATCTGTCTATTTTGTTTAAAAACCCCACTTTTTCTACCACTCCTTTTCTTAGACGTTATGGGACAAGCATCTTAAAAGTAATTGTGCCAAATTTTTCGCATTGCATTTTTCTTATTTAAAAACTTTAAGTGATAAGCAACTTGTTTGCTATAATACTAAACAGAAAGCAAAGAAAAATTAGAAAAGGAAAAATTTTTGAAAAATTTTATGTATAATCCCAGAACTCTAACCATACACTACAGTAGTTCAGTTATAATAACTACAGCTAATATCATATTTCTTGTAAAAAAAAACCGACTTCCAAACAGATTTTAACTATCTGTCTATAACGGTTAAAAGTTTTGGCCACACATTATATTACATTAGCAATTTCCAAATCCAAATTTTATACTTGCTGTTATAGGGTACTTAGCAAAACAGCTTCTTTTTAAATTTTAACCATTTGTCTATAGCGGTTAAAAATTATGACAATATACATCAAATTAAATTGACTATTGGGGTACCCTTTAATTTATAATTTTGATTATATTATCATAACGTTCATAGTACTTGACATTCTTTTTTATATTTAAACGTTTGTCTATAACGATTAAGAAGGCAGATAGCTAGGTAAAGTTGGGGGTACACCCTTTAATTTTTGATTCGTTTTTGTACTACTTTGTGATATTAGGTAGAAGCTATAGTAATCCTCGTACAACGTTTTCTTAAATTGTAAAGTGGCGCCCTTTGCGTTTCATAACACACTTAAAAAATAATATGTGTTATATAGGGATACCCTTTAATTTTTAACGTTATGAACTGTTTTTCAAAAGAGACCAATCTGTAAGCATAAATTTTAAAATAAGGAAAAAAAATTCAAAATCGGCTTAGAACTGACTGAATTATGGAGGGAGGCACAAACATTAAAGAAAACAACATTCAGACGAATTGATAACCTCCTTCTTTTTTGGAAGTTGATTAAAAATAGGTTTGATTTTTATTTAAATGATTTCGTAAAAAGTACATGCAATACACAGATTGTACACAACACAGTGCCAGTCATAAACACTGAGAATAAAAAGAAAATTTTGCTAACACGGCGAGTAGCCGAGAAAGGCAAAATGAGCCTTCCATATATTACAACCCCAGCTGAAAAGGTTAAGGTAACTGAGAAAAAAACAAGGAACTCGCAGTCCCAACCCAAATGGGGAGAAAAGAAAATACCAAACAAAAGGTTATGGAAGTTTTGGTTGAGACGATTGAACATCCTGTTTGGTAAATACTAAATAATGATTCCTAAGCTGCCCGAAGCCGCAGAGCTTTATATGAATGTCACAAGACCAGAAATAGAAGAAAAAAATAAAAAAAAAATATTTACGGGGTTGTTTTGTAACACACCAAAAATTATTGTTTAAATAAAAACGAATTAAATAACTGAAGTTATAATTATTTTCTTATACTTTCGAAGATACCCAGCAAAAAATTATTTAAGCATTTTTGGCGGAATGACTTTCCAACTGGATTGCCAACCTAATGATTTTAACAAGGCATGAGACTTTTATAATCAATTACTGAAAATTGATCGCATTGATTATTGCAGAAAATAATAAAAATCATTAGTATATATTTTAAGGGATTCTTATTTAACTTAAATAACTAGTTTAATTACTGCTTCCTTTATTTGCGAACTAATGTAATGTGTTTTGTAAACGAGTAACAAAATCTGCCAATCACAAAAGTAAGTCATTATATGCCAAATACTTTTTAAAGTAATTTCTAATTTTTGTCCAATCAAATTTACCATGAACTTCATTCTAATTATCTCTAAAGCATTTCGGTGTAGAGGAATTTAAAGTATTTGATGACACGTTATAAATTTCTTTAAATTTCCAAAAATATAAAATCTCTATCGAGTTTTCAGTTGTAAAAAGACAGCAAATGAAAATGATCCCTGCTTTAGAAAGGCTTCAGTTTCATCAAACTGGAGTAATTAAAAAAATTGATACGTGTTGATATAATAATGAATATCATTGAAAACATTCATAACCTTAGAAGTGATGATAATCATATTATTTCATGTTACTTTTTTTTATTTAAAATAAAAGAGTGATATTCAAACGTGTGTTTTGGAAAAAGTTTTGAATTAAAATAAGAGCTGTGAATTAAAAGCGGCATGTAACCTTTATCTTATTGTCACCTTAGTTACAACAAAATTGTCACATACTATCAATGGAAAAGTAATCCTTTCCTTTTCTTATTTGCACCTTGCTTTTTGTAGGGCTACTGGTAGTTTCTTTTTTGTAAAAATGTCATAAAATCATGCAAGACATGATTACAAAATGCGACATTTTAACACAGTGCGTAATATTTTAGGTGACAATTTTTTATGTTCTTTGACAGTTTAATCGATATTTTATGTTAATCTGCAAAACGTTTATCAAAAATGACTCAATTTGAAAAAAGAAAATCATTTTTACGTGAGCGGTCATTGTATTAAAGGATTAGAATATTGAAAAAGTAATACAGCAGCGGTATTTTTTATTTGAAGTAATTATTTGAATTTATAGCATGACATTCATTTCACTCTTAAATTAACAAGGTGTTAAATTGTGTCGATAACGTGTTGAACAACATCAAAAAAGAGATCAAAGCGTGTCATTAGAGGAAAGTATTAACTTGCTGTTGTGAAATGATTTCAATGAAAAATGGGTTTTGTTTTATAATACGAATATTATAGAGAACAGGAAGATATGATGTCACAATATCGACTACCAGTAATAGTATACAAACTTTAGACTGCCCCTAATTTCGTAGAAAAATGGTTCGATGATGCAACCAAAATTGCCTGTAAGCTAGGATCATATTATGTTCTATATTACTTTATATGGTTGTGGTTAGAAATTTGTAGATGTTTCAAACAACACAATGAAAGAGTTTTTTTTTACTATTTCATCATTCAGTGACAATTACGCACAAGAGATAAAATATTAATGGTTTGAACTAATAATTGTTGCTTAAATTTTTAGTAAAATGAAATTTATAAAACTATTTCCTGCAAGTTTATGCCAGTATCTTCGTCAGACAGACAGACAGACAGACAGACAGACCAAAAAAAAATATGTTTTATTCTAACTCAATTACTGTACATACGCGAAATTTTCAACAAATATTTCATGTACAGACACTTGAAATTTTACTATAGCCACTATTACAAAAAATATTGAAAATTAAAGGGTGCTCTAAAAGTGACGACATATCTATACAACAGTACAGAGTCATTTCTGTTCATGAATTATTTATTTTTAATTTTGATGTTGGTGTAAATTGTAATCGATGTGGAATACAAAACACCTATTTTTGGAATTTTTGTCTGTTTGTGTTCGCATCACGTAAAAACTGCTGGATGAGTTTGGATAAAATTTTGTGAGAAGGGCCCTTAGAATCTTGGTTCAAATATAGAATTTTTTTTTTAATAAAAATATGTCATTTCGTAGAGAAACTAGAGATGCAAATGTGAAAGCATCCAATTTTACCGGCATAACGGTACTACAACAGCTGTCAGCCCAATTTATTTTTGTAGACAGAAAATTTTAAAGCCAGTTAATAGAACTCTACAATAAATGTTTAAAAGCGAATTTTTTTAAATTTGAACTTAAAAAAATCGAAATTATAAGCAAGCGAAGTTGTGTGCTTTTCTAGTTCATTATATATTGTACTTTTAATTTTTGCAATTTTAACAGTGTACGTAAAACTATATGCGCTTTAGCAAAAAAAAAATTAAACTCTAACTTAAGGGGTGACCCAGTAAAGAAATGAATTTTACGTATGTGTCCTTGTTTTTAAATCGCAGTAGGCAGATACTTTAAGTTTTAGTTTTCTTTAATGTCCGCTTAAGGCAAAAAGACTTACGATTAAAAATAAAACTAAAACATAAAGGGTGTTCCGTGGATTTTTTCAGCCACAAGTATATACGGTATAGACATAAGTGTTAGCAAAAAATTGAAAAATTAAGGGTGTTTCCATATAGACCGCTATTTTGACAAATATTCAAACCATTATATCCAGAGATCTTAAGTTTTTAATAACAAATTAAAAAAACTAGAGTCGTGCTTTATTAGATGCACAATATTTCTTCGTAACCCCTTGTCGATAAATCAAGCTCGCGCTTGGTTTAAACTAAATAATTTTTGTTAGAATTCTAATATAAAACAAGTCTTAATGATATAGTATTTTTATTTACTATATGTTGTTGGCTTTGTTTTTACCCAATTAAAGTATATTCAATAGCAGACGAAAAATATTTGATTTTAATCATATTTTTGGTAGCGTCCTTGGTTCATTGTTTTTCTCTCAGTTTAATTATCTGTCCTTTTAACGCGTATGCAAATTAGTTTAATAAATAGTTTATCATATTATTATTATCAGTGTTGCCAGAAAAATTTTGGCTCTTATCCCCAACTTAAATCATGATGTCCCCAAAAATCCCAATTTCTAAATTAAAGCCGAGCTGCTTAAGTTTAGTGAATGGCAAACGCATTTAACTAATTCAATGGAACTATTTTTTCTTTTAAGGAAAACATAGAGACTGCTGTTACCTCTGCTTCAACTAAAATGCCCAAAAAACTCTGCACACTGCAACCTCTTAACTCGATATATCCGATGACTCATTAATCAAAAGTACTTACAGGCATTTCATTAACATTAAATTTTAACTGTTTTAATAAAGCAGGCGCTATAATAAATTTTATTATTGCTTAACATTTTGTTCAATGCATTTTTAGCATCATGGCATTGTTTTACTTTGCACACTTTTTTAAAAAATAATTCACAAAGATGATCTTTATCAAGTATTACACTAAAATATGAAATTTTATTTTGCATACAAAAATATTTGAGCCACTTTCAAGTGTCTGTACATATAAGTTTATATCGTGATGCTTTTGATATATTATCTCGACTAGAAAAATATTAAAAATATTAAATTTAATGGAAAGAAATACCCTTATCAGGCCTTATTCATATTTTTGGGATTATTTATTTATTCTTTCATGAAGCCTTTAGATATCAAATTGTTTACGAAGATGATAACACTTTTCTACATAAGTGGTAATAATAAAGTAAACTTTTGAGTGTTACAACAATCATTATAACACATGTATGTTTAATTCATCGTGTGACATAAAAAAATTACTGTTTGGTAGTGATATGAAAGTGTTTGAGCAATCCCTTTTTTATTGGTACTACTCGGTTTTTGTTTTAGAATTTTTCATTTTCCATATTCTAGGCAAAATTTGCAGTTTAACTTCCTCTTGTTTATTTAAATAAATATTTTTCTCTAAAAATGCTTTTCTTTTTTGTAAAGAACAAAAAAACTCATATTTTGATATCCTTCCTCAGAACCTGTCACTTATGTTTCAGATTTTTGTTTACTATTAACAACCAGTACTCCTTTTTCTTAATGTCCGTTTTTTGATTTAAAATAAACACATGTAAACCACTTAAAGATTTAAAAAATTATTTGCTTGTCACTGTGGTCCAGTGGTGTTTTTACAGATGTTTCCTTTAAGAAATTTGTAATAAGATTTTTTTCATTTGTTTGAATATTGTTTTTATTTTGTGCAATTTTAGGTGACATTTATGAAAGATTCTTGAAAATATTTCCAACGGGATTATTTCCTGATAATTAAATAAAAAAGGTGTGTAAATAAATGGTTTGTATGATTTAAAAAAAAATATTTCAACGAAAAATGTTTTATTTTTTTAGATCAATATTTTTATTAAATAATTTATTTCACTTAAAGAAAATTTCACGCCGAGAACTGCAAAAAAAAAATTATTTGCATAAAGTTTCAGACTCTTTTGTGCAAGACTTGAATATTGTTGTCCCCTTTCGAATACGAAAACCAATTTAAAAATACTTTTGCATATTGGCCACCAGTTTATTATTTTTTATACTTTGGAGGTGTTGATCGGAATGTTGAAATGCTTAAAAGATAATGGTCCGAAAATATTTTTCAAAACTAGAAAATCCATTTCTGATACGACAGAAGAGGATGTTTCGCTTATTACTTCCTTAAAAAAATGAGGGTCACAAGTTTTCGAATATAAAATTGCACCAGAAATCATTATACATTCCACTAGACTGTATAGACAATCCAAATCCAATCTTAGCTAGCGAAAATATTAAATGTGTCCTCTAGGGGAAATCAAAATTATAGTTGTTCTCATCTGAAAACACAATACGAAATCACTTAGTGTTACTCAGTTTCCCAAAAAGGAAACTTTACTAAGTCATTTCTCGGTGCACTTTTAGAGCTTGCAAAAAATAATCACAATTAGTCTGAAAACCTTTGAAAAGGATTGATTAAACACCGCCAAAAAATTTTTTAAAAAATTTTCAAAAAGATTATTTTCTAATAGATTTTCTTTGCTTAAAAGAGCCCTTTTTTATTTCAGAAAATATTATTTTTTTTTGGCTACTATAACGCTTTTCTGTTTGATTCTAAAAAACAATAGATGGTGAAGAAAAGGTGATAGATAGAAAGCTATATTTTTAACAACCCTGCAATTGCACGTTATTTTTATTTATTAACCACCTTCGTAGTGCCTTTAGTGTAAAGAAAACGTTATACTTTTAAAGTTGGTATAACAATATTATTAATTTTTTATTTCCACGACAAATTATATCTGAATAATAATAGCAGCTAAGGAGAGCGCTTTGATATATACAAGTACTTCTGGAAAAACTGTAATTTATTTTACAAAAAAAAAAAAAAAAATCAAGTAAGAGTGCTACAATCGGCTATGCCAAAGCCTATATGCCCTTCACTATGTATGTAAATCTAGTTAAGTGAAGTAACTCCAAACAAAAAAAACATATATTGAGGTGACAGAGAATTAAAAATTAAAATAAAAACGAATGTTCACATAAAAATTAAAATAAAAACGAATGTTCACATAAAAATGTCATCGGCTCTTAATGGGCTTAGCATTTAAAAATAAAATTAATTATTTACTTAAAGATCTCTTCAAAAGCTTTAAAATGATACTCATATTAATATTTTTAAAAATTTGATAAATTCAGAAGCCCGTTACTCAGGAAATACAGGCGAGCGCTAATTTTTTCACTTGATGATTTTTTATTATTTATTAACTCTCTATCGCCCCATATATTTTTTTATTTTTAATTGGATTTACTTCATTGTTTCAAATGATATAGGAAAATTAGAGGTAGACGTGGTGTTTTGCTCGCTGTGTCGATAATGTTGACCGATCTTGTTGATTTTCAATTGCGGCTCTTTAGACACTATGTCTGATCGATTGACGTATTAAAATTTTTTTGTAGCTGATCTTATCCCTCGGCAAACTTGATTTCAACACTAACACGGACAAACAGACGGACATCGCTTAATTGATTTCACTATGCATAAGAAGTCAGAATATATATACTTTATTGGGTGGGAAATGAATATTGTAAAAATTACAAACGGAGTGACAAAATTAGTTATACTCTTTTTCCACTTTTTGTGGTGAGGTTTAAACACTAGCCTTCAGACCAATCATCACACGCTTATAAGTCAACGTGATAATCGTCTAAAGCTTAAGCTTAAATAAGATAATCTGCACTGACTCGAGCCTGAGTATGGTTTGAGATTGCAATTTACTATCAAATTAGCAGTAATTTTTTTATCATCTCCAATGTTTTCAGTGCTAGCAGATTTTAAACCCACCAAAAGCCAGCTTCTTATAGCGTTTATTTATATTTTTTATAATGTTTAAATATCTTCTTCACCCTCTTATGTTTATGAAATTTCATATAAAAAATTATTTTGACAAAGAAACAATTTATTAAAAATTGTAATTTAATGAATATAAAATTTTTACAAGAGGTAATTAACGTACATACATATGTACATGTCAACTTTAACACAACTTTAATCTTCTTTAAATTTATGATCTATTTACTTTTATGATCTGAATTAACCAGCATATGACAATTCATTGCCACAAAAGTAAAAGCAATTTCATTCAAATTAGAGAAAAAAATCAAACAAATGCATTTAAAAATCCATAAACTACGTAAACAAATTCTTCATTATGGAAATTTGTTAGAAAAAAAAAAGATGATAAAAAGGTTAGTTGAACTAAAACAAATCGATAACTGCACGCCTCCATAAAATTGCCAAAAACCCAATGTGTCGTTATGACTCCAATAAACATTCAAATATACAATTCGAATGTTTAATGAGAATTTGACAATAAATTAGAAACCACTTAATGAAACAAGCCATAATGACCACTTCACAATTAATGAAAGTGAAGTGATAGAAAATACTATTTTATACAGGATGTGAGTGAATATATTTAATATTGCATAAATGGGAAAAGAATAAATAATAGAAAAAAAACTATAAAACCACAAAATATAGAAAGAATCATGCAAAAGTAATGATCACAATTTTTAAAAATCAAAAAAAAAAAAACCAAAATCTGCGGGATACTTCAAATAAACACAATCATACATTTAAATAGTTTTTGTTGTTGTTATAGGAATAGTGTTAAATACATTTTTGATTAAAAACAATTTTTAACACACGTTT
Organism: Cistogaster globosa; assembly: GCA_937654795.1. NCBI lineage: Eukaryota > Metazoa > Arthropoda > Insecta > Diptera > Tachinidae > Cistogaster > Cistogaster globosa. Next base: position 21,043,180 of record OW569407.1, read on the forward strand.
GAATTTTGGAAAATTGCTTAATAGTTGTAACGTGGGCTGTTCATAAATTTACTCTCATAAAATAAAATTCGATTAATTTTGTTTTGTGGCTGCTGTTTTAAGCATTGAATTTTTATCATTGTCATGTCACTGTTCTAACTGACTGACTGTGATGCTTGTTTTTAAGAGATTTCTAAGTACTCGTGCATTTGTTTCTTGTCATGGTAGTGAAATGCTGGGAAAGTGTTTTAAAAGAAAATCATAAATGCGGGCTGTATTATAACTGATTATTGGAATTAAGTCTGCTTTTTTACTATTATTTATTAAAATACTTACTATTGCGCACAAAGTTTAAGGAAAAGAATGCACGTCATTAATTTTTATACGTCAATGATGTAAGAAAAAGTCATTGTTAATGTACTTTTCAACAGGAAATCGCCAATTTAAAAATATATATTTTCGTCATCTAAAGTAAAAAAGCTAATAATAAGAAAAACTTATAAAGTTAAAGTAACATTTGGAGTAAAGAAAATGAATTACAAATGAAATGGTTTTGATGGTAATTTATATAACGAATATCTTAACTTCAAAATCAATAGAAATAGACCGCTAGTTTTGTCTCTTTTTATACCCTCCACCAAAAAGTGGAAAAGGGGTATAACTAATTTTGCCATTCCGTTTGAAATTCTACAATATCTATTTCCGACTCCATAAAGTATATGTATTCTGACGTCTTATGCCTAGAAAAATCAATTGAGCGATGACCGTCTGTTCGTCCGTGTTAGTGTTGAAATCAAGTTTGCCGAGGCAAAAGATCAGCTAGCAAAAATTTAAATACTTCAATCGATCACACATAGTGTCAAAGATTCGCTATTAGAAATCAGCAAGATCGGTCCATGTCCTTTGACACTGCAGCCAAACACCACGCCTTCCTCTAACTTTTTTATATCATTTGGAGAAATGAAGTAACTCCAATCAAAAACAAAAAACAAATATATGGGGCGATAGAGAATTAAAAAATAGGAAAAAAAACATCAAGTGAAAAAGTTGGCGGTCGCCCATATTTCCCGAGTTACGTGCCTCTGAACTTTTCAAAATTTTTAAAATATCAATATGGGTATCAGTGTAAAGCTTTTGAAAGGATCTTTCAGAAAATATTTTTTTTTAATTTTTTATTCTCTTTCACCTCAATGTTTTGTTCTTTTTTATTGGAGTTACTTAACTAAACTAGATTTACATACATGGCGAAGATTATATAAGATTTGGCATAACCTAATGTCGCAATCTTACTTATTTTTTCTTTATAATATCATTTACAATTATAAAAATTTTTCGTAGTATTTCAACGTAATGATTCGTTAAAATATTTAGTCAACAGCTATTGTTTTATAAATTGGTTATTTTGACTAATTTCAATTTCCACCACTTTTGCATTTTGGCAAAAATTTCTAAACTACTTTTTTCTAAAATTAAAATTACACTTTCCCTATTTTTGAAAGTGAAAGTATTCTATATGCAATTTGATAACTTATTATTACGAACTTTAAATACATTTTTTTGTTTACATTCATGCAGTTCGAAAAGGAAATTTCACTTTCATTTTAACTTCAAATCTGTGTACAAAATCAATCCAAATTTGAATTTTTGCCTATTTTCTCCTTTGCAAGAAACAAAAACACAAAAAAACACAATCGATAGAAAGGGAAAGTATCCGGCTGTGTTTGAAGCACCAAATAAAACGAGAGTAAAACCAACTCGCTAAAATGAAAAGTGATTGAAAACTAGAGGCGTTTACTCGAGTTGTAAACAAAAGATTGTGGTTTTCAATAAAAACCAATCAAATAAATTGCAATCATATCGCAACCTTATGATCTAATATTCATCCGTTTTTCTCTATTTAAGGTGTTTCTATTGTGTGTGAATGTATAAAAGGAAAGAAATAAAATTTAGTTTAAAAAATCACAGCAACAGTAAGTGAAAGTAAATTGTGATTTATTTCCTTAGAAATGCATTGAAACAAGGAAAGGATGCCTACAGTTTCACCTACCGGAAATGGTTTTTACACTCGCTGAAATTAAATAGAAATTTTTAAGAATTTTTACGCGTTTTTTTGTTTCTATTTATTATTTTGTTTAGGAAATTTTATAGAATGTTTAAATCTCATATTACTTTGTTATTGAAAAATCAATTAATTTTTTTTTTAATTTACCTCGATTATTGTGGTAACAAGGACCCTCATATTTTAGTAGCCCACTTTCACATAGTGGTGATTATAAAATTTTTTTTAAGAATATGTCTAGAATACTATTTTGAATATGCTAAGACATACTAGATCTTGATGATCGTAATAAATATTTAATGGCACATAGCCTTGGCTATAAAACTTTCAATTGTGGTATCCTTATAGAATCCCTGTATGCACCATAGCTAGAGCCGCAGTTGACTTTTAATAAATATATGAACCACAACATCACTTATTGTCTGTTAATACATTAGATAATCAGTTCTCAAAACAAATATAATTCTAGGACAGCGACATTGTTACACTTACTAAAAGTATAGTTGGCTTGAAACCATACTGCTGTTTAGCATAACAATGACATGGCACAGTGGCAAAGAATCCAAATAATTTGGAAACAGCTTGGCCGTTTGATCATAAATTAAGCATGAGCATAGCAGAGGAGTATTTGACCTTAAGTTTTGAAGGTGGGTGCCAGGAATGGCGCTATGTAGGCTCAAAGCACATCGACCCTGAAAAGGTTACTAACATTTGGCATTTCTTGTTTAGAAATGATCAAGTTATAAGCATTTTAAAACTTTTAATTTTTCGATACCCTGGTACAGTTTTTATTAAAAACTATGTGTTCTTAAATATAAGTGTTAATTTTATAAATTTATGTTACGGATTATATAAATTTGTACGAGATGTTATAATAATGTTATTGTGTCCATATTACAAACATGTTTTTTCCATGCATGTTGGTACCTCATATGTTCACTACTCCATGCACTTTATTTCGTTACGGTGGGGCTTTATGTTAAAGTTTTTACTCCTGCTTTTACTTACTGTGTTGCTCTTTTAATGATTAAGAGGGATATGTTCACAATATCGTAATTGGTATTTGAAATAATAAATAATTTCTGGTCAAAAGCCATAAGAATAAATACATTTCTCTGCTTTTGCTGCTACTAAAGATCATATTGATTTGTTCGGTCTCTATATGGAGACCTTCAAAAAAGCCACTTTAAATGTCGTAACTAATATATAAAAGAGCAGGTAACAGCAATATATAAAATAAAATGTACATCTTCTTGGGTCTTAAATAGAATTCTTGCAAAATAATTGTCCCGAGTCAATAATAAAACAACTGAGGATTGTAATGATGTAATTTAACAGGCAATAAATTAAAGCTTATTTTTAACTATTTTGTTTGCACTTAAGCAGAGTTCTATACTATTAGAATAGACTGAACGATCTAATTGTCTAACCAAGCCTAAAATATCGCACTGCAAAACATATACATGCGGTGTAAACATATTGAAACATTTCTTGTGTAAAAGAAAGATAACAAAGTCAACTGACGAAATTTCAATTAAAGAGCGTTCTGTTTTGATCTTAAAACAGATATAACTAAGCACGTACGTTTGAAGGTAAAAACTTTAAGTCGTCTGTAAGTTAACAACTTTGGCAGACATGCGAAATAACATATGAATTTTTAAACTGATAAGTTACCTGTAAGAAACTTGTCGTCTGAAAGCAGCTTAAAACAAAAGTTCATAAGTTCAACTCCCGTGGGCGTATGAATGTACAACAAAATAATTATGTTAAAAGGTAAATTAATGTTCAATAGCAGTACAAACCTCCCGGAGTAATGATTCGAAAATTTTGAGATTTTATTCGACTTCGGTAGTTGGATTAGTGTTGGCACCTTTTTACAAAAGCAGTTGATAAGATACTTAAGGAGTTCATAATTAGAAAACAGCATCTGGGATTGTAAAAGGCTCCACTGAATTAAAAGAATGTGATTATATGAGTTAAAACAAGAGATGAGACAGTCAATGTACCTATGTAATACAACAAACAGGAGCTTTAGCAATGAATAAGGTAATAACCTTGAAACATTATGTAGTAGTAATGGCTGAAATGGTTGAACGAACCTGGTTAGTAAAAAATGAGATCGTGAGTTGGAGTCTCGGCTGAAGCCATAGTGAATTGCTGTCTGGGTGGCTTCGTTGATTTAATGTTCAAGGTTGTCAAACAAGCCATTGAGTACAACGAGTGGTATAGCGTGATAACTGTGTAAGTTTGTAGAAGAAAATGTTTAGTAAATAAAAGGCCGTGGAAGCAAATATAGCCAGAAACGCACAGAAAATATATGAAATTTATTAAAGTGCCACAAGAGTGTAAAATAAGATTTTTCCGTGCTGTTAGTTGCAATCAAAAAGAGATCCTATGTTGCATTAAAATGTTTTTTTTTATGTTTAGGTTGTATACAACCTACCAGCTGACATAAGCAACAATTGGCTACAGAAGGAGTCAGCAAACTACACATTTGCCAAAGAGTTTTTGTGTTCAGTGCGCTAATAAATGCAACTTAAAATATAACAATAAATCTTAAACTCTAATGTTTTAAAAATAAAACCTCTTAGTTAAATATTAACTAATTTTCTATAGATCAGAAATCTATAGCTGCCTATTAAAGTGGATCGATCTTCCAGACATTTTTCCACTTTATGATCAGATATGTAGTTGGAAATATGGGATAATTTTTTGATACTTCATGTGGGCACGTCACTTCTCATACAAAGTTGCTTAGCAACTTAAATTTTTTTTTCAAATATTTGTTTCATTCATATGCTTTTGAGTAAAACTGGCTGGATTGGAATAATGTACCTCCCACACAAAGTGAAATATTTTTTTTTTACTGTATAGCTAGAGAACTATAACTGGCAGACTCTTGAAATTTTTGTACCAGTGACTGCCACATTAATATTCAAAGCTAAGCGATTAGAATTGTGGGCGTAGTAAAAAATTACCTAGAGAAGTATGAAAGGCAAAGTCTTGAAATTTTGCACAAATAACGCTTACACTCTGACGAAACACAGACTAGAGTGGAACAGTGGCCGTGGCACCTTCCATATATAATAAGAATTATCATTGTGTATCTAAAGAATTATAATACGTAGAGCCCGGAATTTTTGCATAATCTAGAAAATACTATTGAACTGAGATAGTAAACATGATTTCTTCCCATTAAAGTGCTTTAGAGAAGAGCGCACTCGTGATTTTTAAGAAACATCGTTATCATTGAACGTTCTTTTCAAATCACCGCTCTTTGTAATAGTTACCGTGATCAATGTTTGCAGTTCTTTTTTTTAGTACATATATTTAATAATTTATTATGATAACAGTAACCATAATGCAAAAGTTAATTTGATTTCTACCTTCAAAGCAGCTGTAATTAATTTTTGCCAGTAGTATAAAATTCGGCAACACTTAATAGGTATAGGTTCGAATAAAAAGCACAAAACACTGTTTTTTTGTTACATAGGAATGTATATTTGAAGTTTGGAAAAAATAATAGCTTTTGTTAATAAGAAGAAGCAAGAAAAAAGTACACAGCAATAAAGCCGCTTTGATATATAAAAGAGTGAGAGTGAGGGTCAAGAGTACTAATATTTCCTCCACAAAGTAAAATGAAATTTAAGTTCATATGTGTGCAAATGTAGAAGAACATTCTTTCGTGGAACAGTTATTTGATAAACTCAGTCATTGTAATGACCAGTGTTTTCTTAATGGCAGTAATTAGATCACAGGTATTGAAATATTGCTCATCTCTAGTGCGCATAATATAATAGATAAACTGGCTAAGTTGAAAGAAATAATATTGCTATAAATATTATTTTTTTTAAATGTTTGCCATTAAGAAATTGTTATGATTGACGTTATTTTTTAGTGTATTTTTTGTATGGCAGCTAAGTTTTTTTTTCTAGAACCAGAATCAGAAATTTTTGTCATATTGCTCTCTCTCTCTCTATCTTTCACTCTTTCCCAATGAATTTGTTTTTAGCTTCAGTAACCTCAGGTTTTTAACATTTTCCTGCAAATTCAAATTTGTATTATTTGTATGTATTTCCGTAATTCAAAAAGTTTGATTTAATATCATAATTGTTTTTTTATTTTGTCTATTTCAATATATACATATGTGTATGTATGTATTTTTTAACTGATCTTGATAAGCACTTGACAATAAAACAATAAACCTGCTTAATTTAGTAGCAAAATCTCAAATAACTTTTGTCCTTTTGAAAATCAAAAGTTATTGAAATAACTACATCAGTTAAAGACTTCTAAATAAACGTTAAAAAAAAGGCTAAACATATTGAATTTAAATTGAAATGAACATTAAAGATTGTCAAATTAATGATAACGAAATATTTACAATTCACTGATTTTGTTATAGAAAGTGAAAAGTGAGTTTTAAAAAATCATTTGACAATTTTCCCACAAGTGTTCAAGATTTTTAAAGATAAAGTTTCTTTTATTGTTTGGAATAAAATATAAAAACAATAAGAAATTTAGTTCTATACGGAAGTAGTTCTCAAGATCAACATAACAATCACATACACATTCAAATAAAAATACTAAAAAAAACACAACAAAAAATGTTGAAGAAACGTTAGTCTTTTGTGGTTGATTTTGAATTTCTTATTCGTAGGTGCTCTTTCTCTTGTTGGCAGAGTGCTTAGAATACTGTCAATTGCTGGTAACTTGACATTGGCAACTCAATTTACGGTAGTTCCCATCATCTAACAGATGTAGGCTAAAAACAATACAATTATGCAAAAGAAACTCTGAATCCTTTTGCTATTGTTTAAAGAATTAAATGTTTCAAATTATTTGTATTTTTTGTGCAATTCTTACATAGTGAATGCAAAAGTAAGAGAGAGATTTTTAAGCCTCATCATCACTTGTTTTTGTTTTTATAAAAAAAAGAATCTTATGGTCTTTAAATAATCTTTAATATCAACAATAACAATATAAAAAAAAATTTAGAATTATGAAACTAAATACTTTTTTTAGTTTTCATTTATCTCCTGCAGGTTGTCTACCTAAAAATAGAAGAACCACAAGTAATTTAAAGATCTTTTGCCGGACACATACATAAATAATATAAAGAGTTTTTGTTATAATATGTATCCTTTGCGTACTTGGTATTGTAGTAATCTTGCACAATATGTTTTAGGCCATTGTTTGATTTTTTTTATGTGACCATTTTCTTCTTTATTTTAAGGACAGGGAGAAAGAAATCCTTTTGGTCTATTAGAAACTCTTTTGTTTAACTAACGATAGAGTATTTATTAAAAAATCATTTCTTGTTTGAACAAAATTTCGCAATGTATCCTGACATGATTGATGATTTTCTAGTCTGTGGCCCTTTTGTAATTTGGCAATCGTTTTCTTTTTATGTATTTTCTTATTCTAAAGACAATAATGATTGGCGGTCTTTTTCTTAGTTTGTTCAATTTTGCAGTGATCATTAATGCTGTTGATAATAATTATGTTGTAAATGAAAATAAATTAAAATTTTTTTTGAAACTATTGTAAGGATGAATTTCCGAAAATATTTTCTTTGAATTCAAAAAGTACCTGAAGCTGAATAACTGCGTTAGTAACAGGTCGTGAAAATTTAAAAATATCATCTGGTCAAAATGAAGATCGAAGAAGATAATACTTGTAGACTGCTTCTGGAAGAGGCTGCGACGGTAGCGAACATAGTTTGTGAATGTTTGGCACAGTCTGGCCTAAGCTTAAAGGAACACAGGCAGAAGTTTGTTAAGTGCGGCTGCCATGGGGCATCTAGAGCTTGCACAACGGATAGCAATTATTAGAGACTCCGCTATTAGAAAAAATGCTGTTAGTTATCAGTTGACAGTCTAGTAGAATAAAGAGTAAAGGCTGATGGTATGACGTGACGCAATAAGAGAAAGTTTGATGTAAAATCCGTAGCGGTTGCTGTAAGCAGTGAGGAAGGAACGGGGTCGAAAAGGTACCCATTAATGATGCATTTTTGCTCGATTAAAAATATTTTTTTTAGAGTACTTTAAATAAATTGTGATATAAAAAAGTATTCAAAAAGTAGAAAACATTTATATTTAAATAATTTTGATTTTTGAAGTCCTGTTACTATTCTGGAATCATTTCTATGGCACCACTCACTTTAAATGCTGTTTTAATTTTTAAGAATATTGCTATAGATTACCAATCAATGCCAACTTTGAGTCTTTTTTTAATCCAAGATTTTTGCTAAAAATGGGTTTTATTTTATAACAGTTTCCTCAACTCATGCCGCTAAATCATTTAATATCTGATTTGGATTGTATACTTTTGAATAAATCATCTATTTTGACGATTAATTTAATAAAAAAGAATGCGACGAAAATTTAAAATCAATATCAGGTTGTTTTTAGCAGCAAATTACCTTTATTTATTTTTTTTTTAATTATAATATAAATTAACTTGAAGAAAATAAATACAAATTTCGTTTTTTTTAAATAAAATTTCTGGAAACTTTTTTCAAACTTTTCTAAAAACAAAAATTTGTTTTATTTGTATTCAAAACATGTTGTCTAACCTTAACAAATAAAAGCAAATTTGTTACAATTTTTTATTAACAATATAATCTTAAAATGGTTATTAAATGTATTTGTAGTTCAACTATAAAAATTCATCTAAATTCAACACTAAATCCCTCTTAAATACATTTTTAATACAGGATACACGAAGGATACGCCACTTGACAAAATGGGGATATAAAACAACACAACACAAATAGGCCATTCGAAACCCATATAACAAAACGCAACTATTTCATTGTGATATAAGAAGACCCAGGAATAAATAATAAAAAAGAAAAAAAAAATAAATAAAAAAGAGCATCTTATAAATGACACTTGCTTTGATTTTATCAAAATAGAAATGCAGCTATAAAATTTTAACAGGCGAAATGAAAATAAAGGATATTTACGGCAGAGTTTAAATATCTCACATCTTTAGCACATATGGAAACGAGTGACATTAATTAGAGAAAAATAAACTATAGCAGCAACGTCGCTTCTAAAGATGTATTTCAACGAATTTTATGCTTTGCTATCCCAGCAAAAAAATATTTTAAAACTTCGTGTGTTAGAAAAAGCAATTTTATTTAACGATAAAGATATGACGAAAGAGATGTTTAAAAGAGCATTTTAAAATTTTAAGAATTTACCTAAAACTAACGTATTTTTAGCAAAAATTTAAAAAAAAAGGAGGTTATAAATTTGACCAAATGTTGCTTTTGTCATATTACAGCACTCGATATCGATCGAAATTTCAATAGAGTTTAAATGTAAATTTTGATCGATACTGGATACCTCAAATCGCTTACAGTTCATAATTTCAAAAATTCAAGAGTGTCCCCGTACAACATACAGGTTTGTTAGGTGTACTGTGACCTGTAAAGGGTTCCACTTCGAAGTTGCAAAAAAACTACTAATAAAAAAATAAATCTAAAAAGTAGAGGGTGTCCCCACAGGTGACCCAATTTGGCCTATATTGCCCTTCCTTTTTGCAAACGCTTGAAAATTGAAGAGAGTTTCGATTACTATAATCATTATAATTACAGGTATAAATATTAAAAATTAAAAATTTAGGAGTGCCCCAATAGTTTATTTAATTTGATGTATGACTTTTGAACAGCTGCGGACAGACGGCCTTAATTTATTAAGAATCTGTATAATTTAGTATGCCATAAAAAAAGTATAAAATTCGGATACATAAAATAACGGTTGCCCTAATATTTGAGGCAATTTGATGTACCAGTGTAGACAGACAGCTGAAACTTACAAGAAACCTTTATTAATAAGTCGGCTATAACAACAAGTATACAATTTGAATTTATAAATTAAAGGGTGTTCCCATAATTGACGTAAGCTTTCGAATCATTATAGACAGACAGCTGAAATTTACAAGGTGCTTTTATTGCTAAGTCCACTATAAGAAAAAGTATTCAATAAATTAAAAGGTGTTATAATAGTTGAAGTAATTTGATGTATTTGGCCAAACTGTTTTATACAGACTTTTGAAATTTACAAAGAACCTGTATTGCTCGATCAAACTTTTTAAAAGTTACGGACTGAATTATTTTGATTTTTTTTTTTTTTTTTGGAAGCATTATGAAATATGTATAAATATATTTTTAAAATTATAAAAGCAATTTCTTATTGAGCTACTTGTTAACCTTTAATCAGTGAGCGGTTTTAAATCTACTGGGTGTGAAAACAAGCGACAAATAGCAGAAATGCAAACAAAGTCTTCAAACCAGAGCGTTATGAAACATAATTTTTTTGTTCTATCTATTTTCAAAAAATACAAAAACAAGCACATAGTAACTTATGATAAAAAGGCGATCTGCTGTAAATATCCTAAAGCGAGCAAAAATCCTACAGGCTGAGAAAGAACAACATGTAGTCATTAAGAAAGCAGTCTGCTTCGGTGTCACCCTTATATTAATGATTACTTATGACCTAAAGTTTAATCCATGATTCATTAAATAATTGAGCAAAAAATATAACTTTTTAATGTTAATATTTCACTTTTTTCGGTACGGCCTGATGTGCAAAATTATATTTGCTTTAGGAGTATAAAAATACTCTTTAATACAAAGAGAAATAATTCAACTTTATATTCAACCGATCTATCAATTTTTTTTTTGGATTTTAAATTAAAATTTTAAATAAATTGTTAAAATTTTTCTATTTTTAGATTTGTAAAAGAAAGTTTTAATTTATGATATATTTAGATATTTTCGATTTCGGTTTGTCTTTTGGTTTTGATGATTTTTAAACTCTGTTCCGACATTGTGAAATTAAGATTTTTGAATGACTTTCCAAAGAAATGTTTTTTTGATGCTTCAGAAAATATAGTTTAATTTCGGCGATATTTAACTTTTCGCTAAGTTTTAAAACTTAATAGAATAATCATATATTTTCTTATAAAATTTTAAATAATAGATATCACAAGGTATTATTTCTTACTTATAAACTGTTTTGATATGCATCTATAAAAAATTATTTTGAAACCTTAATTAGTTTTTTACAAACAACAAAAACAGGCCCTTCAATAACTTTAAAAAGCTACGTGGTTTTACTTATATTTTGTTTAGTTTTCGTTTTAGATGGAGTGTTCTCATTTCAAAATTGTACGCATCTGAAAATATCTATTTTACATGAATTTTATTTCCCTGTATGTACATTTTATGTTTTTGTTTTTATTGCTCGATTCTGGACTAATGTCGGCAATTGATTGCAGGTTGTATATTTTTCCATACGTTGCGGTATTTTGTATTTTATGTGACACTTAAATATTTTTGTTATTTTTGCTCTCCGATTTAGTTGTTCTTTTTGGCTCCTAAAATATGCGCCGTTGTTGTTTTTATTAATGTGTAGTAGATTTTTTCATTCCTTTTTAGAATTTTTTATTTCCGTATTATTTTAACAACAAACCCACTTAAGCAGTTTTTTATAGTCATCTTAATTTTGTGTTATTTTTTTTTTCTTTTTTTTTTTTTTGCTTCAGTTACGCGCCTATTTGAAGAAGAAATTTTGTAATATGTGTGACACTTATGACACTTTTTTTCAGGAGCTACAATAGCAAGATTTTATTTCTAGATATTTTATAAATGTTTGTTTAAGGATGACAAAGGTTGGATCAAGACAAGTGCCTATTTATGGTTTTTGGTTTATTTGAAGAGTTTTATGCATTTAAGGTTTGAGTGCATCTGTTTAGCAATCAAATTGTTTGTTTTGTATCAAATTTATTCAAAATAGTTTTGTAATAGTTTGAGGTTTAATTTTTACTTTATATTAAAAAAATATTATAATCCATAATAAAATAAATTTAAGATTTTTTATTAGTATAATTGACAGAGGAAAAAGAAAAAAAAAATTAAAAAAAAAATTTAATAAATGGAAAAACAAGAGGAAAATTTATTGTTGCATTTATTTTTTAAATAGATTTTTAAGGGAAATATTAAATAGGAGCCCATAATAATGAGGTCACATAAGAATATTTCACTACTAGTTAATAAAAATCTATAAAAAAAATCAATGTTTAAAACTTCGTCATAAAAACCTGAAAGCAGATTTTTGTTAAACACGGTAGATCGGTTATATTTATCTTGTTATTGTTTAAGATTTCTCTGTTTCTCCTTTGAAAATTTATTAATATAAGTGATATATTTTTATGAAAAAAAGTATTCTATATTTGAACCAAAGTTCAAAAGGACCTCCACACAAAGTTTCATTCAAATCCATTCCGCAGTTTTTACGTGATGCAAACACAGATAAACGGACGGACATACAAACAAAAATTCTAAATATAAATGTTTTGTATTCCATTATGATTACTATTTACAACAACATAAAAATTAAAACCAAATATTTCATGTACAGAAATGACCCCGTTACTGTCTTATTATATGTATTGACCGACCATATAATTTCGGAAGAAGATCTGTACACTGCTGTAGGCAGCTATAGCTTTCTGGAGAAGAAAATAAGCAAACCAACATATTTATGTTCCCTAAAATGCTTACAACTCATGGAACAAAATACATCCAAGGACTTTATGTACTTTAAAAAGTTAAAGTTAATGTCATCTTTCGTAGAAAGTTTACAGAACCAAAACTGGTTCGCCCATTACAGAGAATATCAATCACAAGCACAATGAAACTTATATTAATACATTTATTTAAATTAATTAATGTACGAATATCTTTTCCTGTATAATAAAACAAACTATAAGTTTATGTCAACAGTATTGTTATTCTAAATAGATGTTTTGATAAAATAATTTTTGTGTTACTAAAATAAAAACACAAACAAAAATTAATACATTTTTACAAATATAAATGACCTCTGAGTCATTTATAATTCCATATGTTAGTTTCAAGTTCAATAACAGTATAAAGTATTAAATTCATTGACTCCTTCATTATTTATATAAAAATTTACTAAAACTCACTTTAAGCAAATAAGATTAGGGCGGCTTATTTTAAATTTTGGCGCCACTCAAAGAACAAATTTAAACGACTAATTAAGCAGTGGAAAAAACATAGAAATTGATAATATTTGGAAAACTTGTGTACAAGTAATTACTTGTATTAAATAAATAGTAAAAAAATACCCATAATTTCTATTTGATAGCGTTGACCAAAAACAAAAAAACAAAAATCATACAAAGAAGAAAAGTAATAATTGATAAAACCAAAAACTTGTTTACCTTCTTCACTCAATTTTAATCATTTAAGTAACAAAGTAAAATAAATTAAATATAAAAAAAAATATGTTTTAAAAGATTATTTAGCACAAACAAAAAGCCACCAAAATTCTATGCTAAACTGTTGCTTTCACTAATTTAATTCATTCTTTCAAAATCTATGAATTAAAAGACCTTTTTGTTAAGGGTCACATGAAATTTGAAATAATTGCTGAATACGTTTTGTTTTTTGCTTTTTCTTTGGTGGGGAAGTTTAAAAAATAAATATTTTATTTTATTCCAAAATGCATTTAGTCGCTCTAAAGTCCCATTCAACACAGTAAATTTTATGTAGATTTAATGCTTCATTAATTTGCTTGGCGTCAGAGTGACAATAATTGGTATGTGTTTGTGTGTGTGAGTGTTTTTTTTTCATTTTTGCTAAAAATCTTTACTTTACTATAGATTACTCTTTTTTTTCGTTATTTTTTCAAGCGATTAAAATGCATCCATACATCTATTGTATTGTCATGAAGTATTTTTGGAAATTAAATAATTTCGGCTTATCAACTTAGTAGATAAGGCGCCAATGCTTAACAGCAATTTAGTTTATTTTTTTCATACTTAAATTTATTATAATTTAAATTGAATTGAATGATTTTCTTTTATGATAATGAGCAAACATTAATTTTTATATATTTGAAATTACTGTAGTTGGGGTAGACAAATTTGTACGTTCCACAAGCGAAGAAATAACAGGGTTATGATATGGTCACAATAATTGCGGCGAACAAATTATACTTATTTTCAAAAAAACCTTAGTCACGATAAAAACGTTTTCAATATTTTATCACTACATGTTTTTTGTTACGAGAAATAGTTTGAACCGCAACCAAAGTTTTAAAACTTAATATAAATAATATAATATTTTAAGCTAAGTATGTTATTGTAAATCATATTATGATAAGGAACAAACATACAATGTTAAAAAAAATAATTTTATGTACCTTATTCCCAATTTATTTATTTGTTTGTTAGTTATCGGATCATTTTAAAATGCTTGAAATAAAGAAAATGAATATACAAAATACATATATCAAAAATAATTAAATAATTCATTTTTGTGATTACTATGTTTTCTTAAATAATTGTTTTTACAAATAATTATTACTAAAAAAATAAATAGCTAATCTAGCGTAGCGTTTTTTGTACTGAATTGGGATGAATTTTTTTTTACTTTTAGATAAAAGTGCAGCAAACTTTGAAAGAAAGCTTACAAAAAGTTTTGTAATTAAAATTGTGCCAAAGATAAAGTAAATTTTGTGTTAAATTTGTTATAATAAGTTAAAGAAATTTTAGTAAATTTTAGGAAGAAAAAAAATAAAAAGAAATTTCTTATCAGTTGCAAGGTTTTTTGTCACAAACACAGAAATCATATGCAAGAGCGAAACCACTATTATATTTTTTATTTCGTGACATTAAGAAAATTGCTCATTTATCAAGTAATTATAAAAGTGATATATTGATTTAATAAAAGCAAAAATTAAAGAAAAAAACAAGTTCAATGTGAAATTAGAAAGCTACGTTGCACTTGGAGTTGCAAGCAGTTGTAGTGTGGGGATTGCGTCCAATGAACCTGACGCTAGAAATCCAAAACTTCACAGACATGTTGCGGGCGTTAAAAACCGCCACAGTCTTCAAAAGTCTTAATTTGAGTTGAAAGAACTTATGAAGCCCTTAAAGCAAAGTTAACTTTTAACTACTTCTACATAATAACTGTTTGTTTTTCTTTCGCTTAAGCAAATCAAAATTATGAAAAACCAAAGTGTTTTAAACGAAAAAGAGGCTGCTAATGTCAGCAATGAATAAAGAATTATAATAGAAAAATATATAATATCGAAGCAAATGTAAGTAATTTTAATGAAGTGCAAGGTAGCCATCAAAAAGGTTTTGAAATCCGTCTGTCGACCGACTAGGGAGACCTAAGGCTCAAAACTTGATGAAGTCTCCAACATGCTCCCATTGCAGAGCCTTCCTGCGGTTAAATAGTTAAAAAGAAAGTTTTAGGAGCCGCCAGGTTTTACTGAAGCAATGGTAAGAAACTTCAATTCACTATTAAGGTATTTTAATAATCTTACATTTATATTTTTTAGACATCACATTTACATAGGATTAAGAGAAAATCGCAGAATGTCAGCACTGTCAAACAAATAATTATTTGTTTATTGCGTATTAAATTATTTTTTACATGAATGTATCTTTTCTCTCACTTAAAAGTGTTTTCAACAGTTTAATTTTGACAAGAGTGTTAAGAAGTCCGTAGACGAAAGCCAGCACCGATTACAATAAAAAAAAAAAACATTTTAAAAGAAAGATAAAAATTAAAATTAGTTTACGATAAATAAAATCATATTTTATACTGCACATGCTATTTAAATATTAAAAAAGAAACGTGTATATCCATCAATTGTGACCAGTATATAAATCAAATGTGTCTGGTATATCCATCAAGAGAGATGTAATCTTCTGTGATCGCCAAATAGCCCTACAAGAACAGTGACCATCATTTGGTCCATCAAATCCCTACAAGAATAATGACCATCATTTGATAAATGACGGAAATATCCATCACTGCTTAGAACAAAGCTTCTTTCATATTCTTAAAGAAAAAATGATGTAAACATTTGTATACGTGTGATGTCTGTAGCAAACAGCGTTACCAGCGAATTTTTTTTTTACAAAAAATATAATAAAAATTTTGTCTGATTTTTTAATCAGATTTAATTACAAAATATTTTATAAGCTGGATTTTGAACTTTTCACATCAAGTTTGAATAAAAACAAATTAAAACTTAGATTTAATTAACAACAAAAAATTCGTTTAAATTTAATACGAAAAGCCGTACAACGGCAACGTTGTTTTAGTATAAAATTATTGTAAATGTGTTAGTAAACAATTGTGTATGTATAAGTTTCCCTCACTTATTTCTTGCTGGGATGAAATCGCTGATGATGGAAATATCCATCACTGCATAGAACAAAGTTTCTATCACATTCTTAAAAAAAATGAGAAAAATGATGTAAACATTTGTATATGTGTAGCTTGTGGATAATGGTTATCTTAGTCATGTTTTTTTCTGACAGCGAAACCAAAATATTTGTTAACCTAAAAATTATTTGCTCCTTTTAGTTGTTTGAAGTAATAATTTTATTAAATAACGACAATTCAACATATTCTTGGTTTAAATAAAATATAGTTTAAAAAATTATATTAATTAAGTATATTTATATAAATTTTGGTTGTAATTAAATTATTTTTATATTAAACTATTTTGTGTTAATCTCAAATTTTCTATGGCAACTAAAGTTTAAAGTTTGTTCGTTGTTTGTTTTTCAACAAACCACATCTTGGGAAAGTTTATCTACAAAATTAACAATTTAAATAAAAAACAGTACACAATTGAACAATGTAACAACGTTATTAAAATAGTTTTTTTGTTTGTTTTTATGTATGTTTGCAAAGTTATTTGTATGTATATGTATGTACATATGTATGTATGTACATATTTTTTATTTTTAATTGTCACTTATAAAACAAAAATTCTTAATATTTGTTCTTTTGTTTATATTTTTTTATTTAAAACTATCATTTATTATAAAAAATTATTTTCTATTTGACACAAAATTTCTATAAAACATTTTAAAACTTTTTACAAAATACAAATAATACAAAATACTGAACTGATTAAATGCCTTCGGCTTTGAAGCAGTACTAAAATATTTTCAAAACCAACCATTTTTTAATTAAACTTTAAAATTATCGTGCTACTATCCTAAATAAATTATTTAAATCACCGATATTTATTATCGGAGGCGAAAACACGACTCGACGGCCATTTCGTTACCGCTTACTTCAGGAAACTTATAACAATTGTTTTAACTGAACTAAAGATTTTTGTTTAAACAATAAAGTAAATCATTTTTTGTTTGCTTTTAGTTATAATTTGTTTACATACAAACAAACTCAACATATTTTGTTTTTAAATAGTATATTATGGTTATAATAAATATATTATTTTTAAATAATTATAAAACTTTGGTTGTTGTTAGCATTTAAATATGGCTTAAATTAACTATGTTTCCTATTAGTTGGTTGTGACCATTTAAAGATTAAATGTTAACAAAATTTTGTTTAAAATAACGAATTATTGTTTAAAACAACACAAATTTGTTAACAGCCAACATATATTGTTGCAGGAAACAAAGAATAGTTATTGCGACCACTTAACTAGAATATTTATTTTCTTCGCGAGGATGGTAAGAAAAGAATTAAAATTTTGTAACCTGAAAGTTATTCTATCTTAAAATGCAAAACAATTTAGCTACCAAAATTAACTATTAACTGCTAACGAACAGTTTTTGCGGGAATAGTTTTTAAATGTTCTACAACAGCTTCATAAGCAAAACTAGGAAGATTTTCACAGCCAAAAAGTAGTAAAGCTACTTATTGAACTAAACTTGACACTATAAAACTTGTGAGGTAATAGCAAAAATTTATCAACATCACTGGCTTTTGCTACTTTTTAGAATCACGGACAAGATTTGTTAAAATTAATTAACCATTTTTTATTAAGTTCCATTAACTATTTTGCAATTTTTTTTTATTTCCGGTTTACAATTCCCATTAAACTTTAATTTTATTTCTTACAATTACTACTATTTATAACAATGTGATTTAATTCAAATTTCAACTCAACTCAAGGACTAGGATTTACGCTTGACCAACAAATTAAATGATTTCAACAAAACATAAGAAATTTTCATTTGTAAAACACCGGATTAGCGCTAAGCTGGCCAACTGATGCGCTAAAATTTCTACGCCTACTTTTGCATCAAATGCATTTCTTTCAACAAAATTAGGTCAGCATGAAATTTTCATACAAAAGATTAATTACAACGAAATGATTTAATACAAAAAAAAAAAGAAAAAAAAATAACAAGGAGCAACAATTATATAAAATATTATTTCCAATAAAGATAAAAGATAATGTGGGAATTTTTTGTTTGTTTGATTGTTTGTTAGCAATAATATGCAACATTGTATTATTACCGATTGGTTAATAAAGGATAGAAGTAAAGGTTAATGTAACAAAATATAATCCTAATGTAATATAAAACAAAAAGAGTGGTGATAGCAAGATTATGAATGAGATTTAAAGAAAACTATCTTTTTAATAAAAATAAATGGAAGTAATGTTGCTTCAGAACATATGGTTTTCCCTTAATGTGAGAAAAAACGAAAAATTAAAACTTATTCAAACATTGTAACGATTAAAAATTCCAAAAATTATTTTCAATACCTCACAATTTATAACACTAATATTTGCGCCGCGTCAGTTCTACTTTACAATGTTTTTAAATTTAACTTGGTAAAACAACAATTTTTCGCGACTTTACCGTCAAGACAAAATATGCAATAAAAAAAAAAACACAAAGTGAACGCTTGAATATTTCACGCTTACCAAACTATTGTCCAAAAGATCTTTGTACTCTATCATGGAGTGATGTGAGCAGGTGCTTGGCATCAAATTGATTTAAGAACCATATACAAGAAATTTTAAACACACAAATTCAAAAAAAAAACTCATAATGAAGTTTTCTAAAATTAAAAAGAATTACAAATTTACAAAAAAAAAAAAAAAAAATTCTCATAAAATCATTTTGTTTAAAAATTCGAAACTTCAACAAACTTTAACAAAAATAGAAATAATTTTGGATTTTCTTAAAATATGGAATATGATTTTCCGAACTATTTCAAAATAAACTAATATTGATTTTTGTCTCTTAGTATTCAAACGATAGCGAAATATCATTAAAAAGCTACTTTACAATAAATATTTTATTGCATAACAAAATAAAAATTCACAACAAAAAATCGCAATTACAAAACTTGCTATAGTTTTTAAAATGTTTTTTCTTTGAACGTTTAGAAAAACTTACATTTCGTGACTAAATTAATGCCTTAAATTACTATAATTTGTTCATTGCAATCACGTATTTATCATAATTCATAGAAGTGGTTATGGCGATCATATTACAACCATATTTTTCCACTGCGGGTATCAATTGTAAATTTCAGAAAAAAAAACTTATATTTCACTCTAGAAACCGAAGTTTACCAAAACCTTTTAACACAGTCGTAAAAGATGAGTCACCATAAACAGAAAATAATTTCTTGGAGCAATAAAACATCCAGAAAGATGGAAATTTATTTACCACGAAATTAAAAACAATGAAAACTTTAATATCCAAATTTTTAAAGATATGAAATTTGCATAAACAATATTGTATTAAAAGGTCGTAGAAAAATCAAAATACCAAAACAGCCGAGTTTAAAATTTCAATCTCATGCAAGGGGTTCTGAAATATGTAGGGGTCAGCCTTTAATTAAAATTTTTTTAAACCTTTTGTAGTGGACGTAGTAAAATATACTTCAAAATTAAACCATGTGAAAATTAGGTTAATTTTGGAAAGCCTGATTATTTTTTTGCATACTTGTTTTTATAGACGCAGCCTACTACTTCTCAAAAAATAAGGCTACACGAAATACCCTTCAGTTTATTTTTTTTTTTTTTTGTACTTATGTCGTCAAATTTACGGCCTTTTGGAAACACCATTTAATTTCAAAGTTTTATGCGTAGAATTTCTGTTCATAGCGAAGATATTTTTACATACTTTCTGTGAACTCTAAATCTAAATCTGCTGGATGCGGTTGAAAAGCTAAGGCTATATAACTTTAACTTAAAGATTTTTTTACTACAGCACACATAGTTTTACTGACAATATGCAATTTTGAAGCATCTGCCTATTACAGTTCGAAAAATAACGATATCATAGAGGGCTGCGACAGACAAATGAATGGACGAAAACTCTTTCTATACGAAACCCGGAAAATCATGTTTATTCTAAATTATTTAAGTAATTTAATTATATTAAATAAGTAGATATGAAAATTATATAATAAAAACTTTCTGTTTTTTCGCAACATCCAACAACTTATATTTTTTTTTCACTGTAGCTATGGAGAAATGAGCGATTGAACAAAAATAACATTAAAACAAATAAGATATCCCCTTCACCATCTATGCAAAGCTAGTTTGGTGAAGTAACACCTATCAACAAAAAAAAAAAAAACAAATATTAAGGTGACAGAGAATTAAAGCGTTTTTTAAAAAATTTTAGTATTTTCTGAAAGATCTCTTCAAAAGCTTTTAAACGATGCGCCTATTGATTTCTTAAAAAATACATTTCTATGAAAGGTTCAGGGGCGAAAAATATGAGCGAGTGCAAATTTTTCACCTGATGTTTATTTTCTTTTTTTAAATTCTCTATCACCCGATATATTTGTTTTTTTTTTTTCTTATTGAAGTTACTACATTGTTCTAAATCATATGGTAAAATTAGAGCCAGGCGTGGTGTTCTGCTAGCTGCCTTTAAGGACATAGACCGATCCTGCTGATAATCAATTGCATAATTTTCGAAACTGTGTCTGATCGATTGGCGTATATAAATTTCCTCTAGCTCATCTAATGTCTTTGCGAAGTTGATTTCAACAATAACATGGACGGACTGACAAACATTGCTCAATCGACTTCGCTGTGCATAAGGACTCAGAATAACAAACTTAAATGTACCATTTTTCCACTTTTTGTGGTGAAGGGTTTAAAAATATGTTTTCAAGATATTAATATTAAAAGAAATAAAAGACGCTAAAACTGTGTATCTATAACCGCGATTGAATAGCTGTCAAAATAAATATTTTAAGTAAAATAAGATGATTTTTATTATTTCTTCCCTTTTACATTATATATTGTTTTATAGGTTTTGTTGCAATTTTAACAAAATATCACCGCAAGCAGTAAAAGTTACATAAAACATTTTCCCTTAAATTTTTTATAAAACTAATAAAATTCCCACGTAAGATTTAGAAGATAATTACACAAAAGTTATACAAAGTCATGACAAAATAAAAATAATAATATTAAATTTCCACAATAAAAATCCCTTAAAACGTACATGCATTTGTATTTACAATCCTTTATTATCAAAATTCAATAAAAGGAAAAACCGGTGTAGCCGCAATGTCACCTGCAAAAAAAACTCAAAAATAAATCAATAAAATCGTTTTGTCATTTTCACTTGCACTCTCTCATCCAGTCACTCATAACACCGCTTTCAATAAACAGAAGCTAAAAGAAAATAACAAAAACAATAAGAAAAATAATCATGCAACAGGATACAGAAGGATATAATATTTACACATGCACATGTAAGTATGTCTCAACACATGCAAGTGCATTTTACAAGTCTTGTTGTATGTGAGTGTTTCTACGTGTGCAATTGGAGATGTTGCTACACAAATGTAAGCATTTATTTATTTATTGAGCAAAATTTATACAATTTTCTCACTTTCACTTGATGTTGGCGTTGTCATCCTTATAATCATGTTGTAAATAATAAAAAAAAGAATATTTTTATGGGAAAAATAGTTCCCATACGTTCAACAATTATGAGAAAGGATAATATTGACAATAATAATAACAACAAAAAGAAATGACAAATGGAGAGAAAGAATATAAAAGGATATTGACGCATATACACCAGAACTATTAGATGCATTTACACTTTAATTTTATTGCCATAGTGGAAGAAATGTTGTCATGGGAATATGAAGCTCTAAAATGATTTACAAAAATGTTTATTCATTCAATGTTTTTGTGTCATTTTATGGGGAGAAATTATTGAACATTTATTTAAGGAAATTGATGAAGTGAAATAAATGGTGTAAGAATAAAACAAGTGTAAAATGTTGGTTGGTTTATTTAAATAAGAACAAAATTAATTCATGTAAAGTAGTTTTTATATCACTATTCAAGTCCTCAATTCGGCTTCGGCTTTTTAAAGAATTGAAATGTGATAATTTAAGAGAGCGCAATTGTTGTAAGATTTTTACCAAATTAAATATGCCACAACTAAGGGGTTAAGATCTACAAGGAAGTATTTCCGGGCATTCAAGTCGTTAAAGTGAATGAAAAGATTTCTATAGGAATTTTACAACATTCAATTTACAGCCTGCCTTTTTTAAAAGAGAGTTGTGTCAGTGGCCAAATAGATTCAACAAAGGTTTTAATAATGTATTCGCTTTTGAGCGCTACATAAGTGGATTCAAGCATTTGAAAACCTTTGTTTTAGTCATCCAATAACAGCTTCAGATTTCTTAATATTTGTATCCCCCACAACAGCAGAATAAACTTTTGTAGGCGCAATTTTTTGCATTACAAATATTAAAACGAACGCTGTTAGCTGTACTACCAGTTTCGGCCTAATAATCATACAGGTGACAAATATTTCCATAATCTCCCAAACATAAGCGTGATTTAAAATTTAATCAAAAAGACATGTGCATGGCTATTTTGTGTTCAAGGTCGCAAACTCATATACTTCGCCCTTTTATGTTATAGGAATGTGGGATGACTTGGTTTTAAAGTTGCCATAATTAAGACCACTTTTTCCACTTATTTATTACATGTTTTCTCACTGTACTCGTCAAACGATAGGTGGTGAAACTGACGTTTATTTACCTCTAGAAATAGTTTTTTTACACAACGATCGCTTCCTCATTTTTTGCGAGGAGTTACGTGTTAAATTAACCGGTATAAGAAGAAGGTTTTTCATACGAAGAGCTTCAAACTACACAAGTAAGTCTGTCTTGAATTCACGAAATAGTTAACAAGCTTTTCTTATCGGCGTAAGAAATCGAAAAAAAAATATGTTGTTGAGTTAGCGAATTGCGTCTTACGTCATGATTGTGTTCATTTTCATAGACTCAAGTAATTTTTTTTTTTTTTTTGTGACCCGAAATATTCGTTGTTCGACCCACTTGCGCTTTTAGCACAAGTGATCGGAAGTTGATACCTTGTTCTTGAATATTTTATATCAGCAAGGCGGAGCAACTCTGCACAAAGCTTAAGTACTGGCAGAGCTTTTGATACATTTGGACTCTTAGATTTCTCGTTTTATTGATTGTAATTGCCCAACCTTCTATCCACGTCCCGAGATGAGCAAAAGAAAAATTTTGATCACCATTCCCTCAGATAAGCTTAAAAACGGTGAGGGCATTTGTTTTCCTTACAATTTTCTCATTTAGTTTTGCTCATTTTATTAGTTATTGTGGATTTTTGCTTCTTTGTATTAAAAACCGAAGTATCAAAAAAAAAAAAAAAAAAAAAAAACACATTTCACCAAAAAATATTCAACTTTGATAAAAAATAATTTTTGTAATAAAAGATTGAAAACTTCAATCAATTCAGCAAAGAAACTCTAAGTTAATAAAAAGTTGAAATTTCACTAAACGGTTAAAATTTCACCGCTAATATAAATTTTTCCCAAAAATAGTGTTTAAAATTTTATTTGAAACCAAAATGTCAAAAACAGCTAAAAACTGGTAACAATTAAAAAAAAAAACCTAAAAAATTATTTTTGTGAAGGGTATGTAGGGTCTGGCAAAGCTGAATATATTTTCGGTACATGTTTTTTTTTCTTCTTCTTCTTTTTAAGACGGCAATATTACATATATGTATACAAATTACAAAACAAGTAACGACTACAAGAAGTGATATTGACTTATTTTTCAAAAAAGAAAAAAAAATAATAAATAAAATGACAGTTACATCTATTGGTATACAAGCATGGAAATAGTCACTCTCGGCCAATTTTAATTTAAAATGTTTACATCCTGTTGCAAAGGAAAGAAATTTTAAACCCTCATACTCGCACATTTAAATTGACCTCTAGATAAATAGTTCACCTAAAAGTTAAAATTTTTTAACAAAAATAAACATCCTGATTTGTTTTGAGCAAATAATTTCTGTGTTACGTTTAATGAATACAGGTGAGTTTATGTTCAGTAAATGATTTGCCTTACAACAGCTGAATTTTGTGAAATTATTCTTTTTTCTTAATTTTATTAGAGAAGTCTTAGTTAATTTATCTTCAACTGCATTTTGGAACTTTCTATTTGTTACTTAAGGGGAGATTAATTTTTTCCTCAATCCGTTTTAAACAACTTTCTTTAGAAAGGCAACCTCGTTTATTTAAATTGAAGCATCACTTGCTTATCTTGCAGCTCCCCAAGTGTTAAAAAAAAGGTGTGATATTACAATTTATCATACTTTATGCCTTTCTGTTTTATTTTAATGCACTAACGCTTGCCTGTTTGTATAAGTTTATCATTTATCATGTGTGCAACGCTTAAAATTAAACACTGGTTCCTCACAATAGACATGTGACCGTTCATGAACTAAAAAGTATTTCTCAAAAAATCTATTTTCCATTCAGTTTAATATTGAAAGTCATATCAGTATGTGTGTGATAACGTTTCGAAAACCTGTAAGATATGAATGTCAAAGTTAGCCTTTTAGACATAACTATATCATCTAAAGTAAATAGTACTCATAATTCGGTTAAGGAAGTGTAAATTGTTGGGCCTTACGGATACTAAAATTAAACTTATATGCACAATATGTTAACGTGTCGTTTTATTTCTTGACCTGGTAGTTAAGTCGGCATTTGTTCCAATTTACCATATGCAAATAGTCAGTTAAAACTAAACGACCCGACCAGAACACTTTCATTTTATGTATGTATAAAGTAGCAGGCAGAGAACTACAAGCAACCGTTGCTAAATCAACTTGATAAGTGCGGAATAAATCTAAGTTTAGCAACAACTTTTCTACATTTGCAAGATTCCAACACACTGGTAATTAATGTAATAAATTTATTAGAGATCCAATTTGTTATTAGCAAATATTAAGTAAAATAAGTAAAAGCTCTATATTCGGCTATTTTGAATCTTATACACCCTTCACCATGTATGTAAATCTAGTTTAGTGAAGTAACTCCAATCAAAAAAAGCAAATATTGTGGTGGCAGAGAATTGAAAATAAAAAAAAAATAATTACGATTTATAATTTTACATAAAAATATCATCGGCTCTTAAAGGGTTTATTTTTAAATACTTTAGCATATCCTGGCAGATCTCTTCAAATGTTTTCAAATGATACCCATATTGACCATAATGACGATCGAACTTTTTTATGAAAATTTCAGGGGCCCACAAGGTATATGTGGGCGAGCGCTGATTTTTTCACTTTCTTATATTTTAATTTTCTAACGCTCTATATTTTTGATTTTATTTTTAGTGGAGTTACTTTATTTTGCCGCTTCCTCGAAGAACATGTACCGATCCTGCTAATTTTCAATAGCACCTCTTTCAACACTATGTCTGATCGATTGGCGTATTTAAATTTTCGCTATCTTATCTTGTGCCTTGACATAGTTGATTTCAACACAAATAAGAAGAAACACACGGACTTTGTTCAATCGACTTCGCTACGCAAAAGGACTAAAAATATATATACATATATACTTTATGGGGTTTATGAAAATCGCTATTTGTTGCGAAGAGTTTAATAACGATTAAAAGAGAAAATTTTTGTATTGAGTTTTTAGTAGCTGGCAAAGATGTGAACACATATTTTTATTTATTTTTTCCTTGCCTTATTATTATATCATAGCGTTATAAATCGAATAGCTTATAAACAAAATCATTGTCAAAAAATACTGAATAATTTTGAGTAATTTCAAATAGCTTATGAACAAATTTTTATAAACAGAAAATGTTAAAGTGTTTTCTATTTTTATAAAAAAAAACGTTCTAAAGCTAAACTACACAAATCAAACAAAAAATAAATAAAATTAATCCAATTTAAATGGTCAGCGAAAGTAAACAATTTTAATAAGTTCTCACATAACTTCGTTTCAAGATTTTTAACCTGTAATCTATTACACCTGTAAAATATTTTTGTGTGCCAAGTGCAAATAACAAATTTTTTTAAACAACCCTGACCTAGAAACCCACAATTGCTATAGAAAAGAAAAGTGGAAGTAAAAATGAAATTTTGCGCGCCAAAATATAAAACTGCAGTTGTTTTGATTGTTTGTAATACTAAATAAAATTTTCATCACTTTTGTTATATTTTTAACGTTCCCCCCCAAAGAAACAAGATAATACAATTTTAATGAAATTTGAAACCTTAAGGTATTTAAAAAAAAAAAAAATTTTAACCTGATTTTAATTATTATGCTGATAAACAGGATATGAACTGATAGGAGATAAATAAAAGATTTGCTTGATTTTTTTTAAAGAAAACTAAACCACATTTTTATAAGAGTTGGTGGTTTTTCATTGAAAAATAAAAGTGTAAATATGAGTACCGGACACCACAATAAACGCGATCTCAAATTGCATTAACATTTTGATTGTTTTTTTTTTTTTATTTACGCACAACTTCTATAAGAGGTTTTATTATTATTTTTTATACCTTTATAAACAAAAGAAAAAAAATTAAGGCTGATTGCTAAGGATAACAAGGTAAATACAATTTATAAGACAGGTATTTTATGAATAAATATTTATTGAAAGAAAGTAAAAGGATCCAACAGGATGAAAATTCGGGATAAATATCAAGTTTTTTTTTTTGAAATTAAAATTATGAATCAATTAGTGTTTTTGCAAGGTGAACTATAAGGTTTTTATATTTAAAAAATGTATAAATGTTTTAATAAATTATTGTTAGAAAGCAAGAGAACTTATGTACAAAGCAAATCCTGCGGCAATCAAAACACAAAAAATGTTTTTTTCTGTTTAATGGTATAAATACATATTCAGAATGAACAAAAAACGTGCAGTCTCCTTCGTCGGTACTTTCTCATAGCAGATTCGCCGGCGAAGTAAAATAACTATCTATCTTTCTCCTTTCACCACCTGTCTTATCTCTTATCTATCCCTTTCCTAAAGAATGTAGCACGGTTACGAAATAACTAAATAGGTTTTAATGCCTGAAGTGCTACTTCTCTTTAAAAAAAAAAAAAAAAAAAAAAGAGTTTTTACATGTATTAAAGGTTTTATTTGCTTTATTTTTAATCATATTTTTTTAATTAACTCAGTTAGTCAGCATTTTATTAAAAATACATTGACACAAAATTTTTTATTTAGCACAGAAATCGTATTAATTATAATTTATTTTAAGAATAAAAAAATTATTTTTTTTTAATAAAAAAATTATTGAATCAATTAATAATTTAATAAATGTTAATCAGAAAACAATAATACCTGTAATAGATGCAAAAACTTTTATCTTTGTAAAGACTTTAAGTTATGGTTACATTCGTAGCATTAATTTTAATATAAAGAAAAAAATAGCATTAATTTAAATATTAAAAAAAACCGTACATTCCAAAAAAGTCAAAATGATGAAATAAAAACCGACCACCAAATCAAAAGTACACGAAAAAATTGTTCCTTAAACTAAGCAGATCAGATATAGTTTTGGAAATTTAGCTATTGCACATTAGCAAGATCATGTCCTTCAAGGAAGCGGTTAAAACACCACGCCTGCCTTTAATTTTTCCACATCATTTAAAACAAATCTAGTTTAGTGAAATAAGTAAAAAAAACTGGCGCTCGGCCATATTATCCGAGTTATGGAGTCTGAACTTTTCGTAGAAAATTGTGATATTGTGCACCATAATTATTAAAATATCATTATGCGTATAATTTAAAAGCTTTCCAAGAGATCTTTCAGGAAATGCTAAAATTTTTTAAAATGCTTTACCCATTAAGAGCCGATGACATTATTATGTTATGTTATGTATGTATAGTACTTGATTTTTTTCTTATTTTTTAATTCTCTCTCACCACAATACTTTTTTTTATAGGAACTACTTCACATGGTGAAGGGTATTTAAGATTCGACATAGCCGAATATAGCACTCTCACTTGTTTATAGATTCACTTATCCAACGCTGCTACTCAACAACAATGCTTTTCGTTTTTGAAGACTCTGTTGGGATTTGAAAAAGGCAAGTTTGCACACAACGCACAAATATTTAATGGTACAAAAATCAATCCCATAGTGAACACAAAATGAAATAAAAAATTTAATAAATACAGTTATAAAAGCAATTAAAACATAATGTTAAGTTTAAATAAATGTTTCATGAAAAAAAATAGTTAATAATTTTTTTATATTTCTTAATCTTCAATGGATTTAGGTTACGACTATGAAAAAGAATTTAAAACATTTCTTCGTATTTTAGAGAAAAGCTTAAACTCATCAAGTTGACCTGACAGATCTGTGTAAATGATTTTTTCTGCAATAAAAGTAACTAAAGCCATAAAAAGAAATATAATAAGAATAACAAGAAGAGAGATTTGACATGCAAACTTTTTTTAATATGGATTTTTAATAATAAAATAAACTAGTTTCTGGGTATTTTTGGGAATAAAAGCATTTGTTCTTGGAATTTGACTCCAAAAAAATATGAAAATAGGCTGAAATTTTTGAAAATTAAATTTTATATTTGATTAATTCACAAAACCCCTTGTATCCGTGTATACTGTGTATTGTTTAATTAAAATACAATAGTGTATGCTTGTTGTTGTAAATTTTCATATAAAATTTCAATACACCAATACACTTTTAGTTTGTATGTTTTTGAAAATTTGTATTGGTAATCGTGTTATCAACTGCATGTGAATTCCATATAACATTGAGAAGAAGAAGAAAAAAAGAAGAATAAATGGATAGCATATCAAAAGTATACTTTTCGCGTAAAAAATTTAACATTTTGCTTTTTTCAGTCCTATTATCCATTTTACTTCCTGAAAACCTTTTTTTGAATACTTATTTTTTTCTTCTTATTTGCTTTTTGACGTTTAATATACAAAATAAATTGATAGAATAATACACTGCATGTTCACAAGCATATAAACAGAAAGTGTATTAATTGCAAAATACACCATACAAGACTTTGTGAATTAAGCAATTGTTGTTTATCTAGGGAACGTTGATTTTATTTTGTGTGAGGCACTCTCGTACGAAGTTACTTTGTGGAGCACAAATTAAAAATCCTTATAAACAGTTTCGATATATTAAAAGTGATCGAAAATAATTTAAAGTTGAAAGACAGAAGCAGTTTACACGTTATTCAGTAATCTCGTATTTAAAATTTTGCTCGATTTGTGTTAACGTATACACATACATCAAAAAAATAAAATAATAAAAAAGTTTTTTTTGTAGGGCTACATAAAATATAATCCCAGTTTTTTTTAATTCATTTCAAATCAAATGACTTTTTCAAAACAATAGCAAGTCTTTTTGTAAACTGTCACCTTTCTGATAGTGACATATTCCTCAATCTTTCTACCCTGATCAGGTGTTTTGTAATTGATGAGAATGCTTTGGTCACAACTATCAATCAATTAAACATTATGGCAGGTATAGTTTTACCTAAAATGATAAAATCTTATTTAATACAGATGACAGAATCAGAAACAATCAAATTGTTAAACGAAAAAAACAACAAGAACAACAACAAAAAACAAATCACTCAAATTGATAATTTGTAGGGGTTAACTCTGAATGAAAGGATTAACTATATGAACTAAATGTTCCCACCATGACAAACACTCATGTTTACCCTCACATGACTTTGAAAAATTTTTTAAAAAGAATGTGAGGATGAAGTAAACAAACAGGATACAAAACAATATCATGGTGTTTGAAAATAAAAGAAAAAGATTATTAGATGTCTGTAAGTCTTGCCTTGAACTAAAGAAAAAAAAGAATAGGAAGGAGTTGAAGAAAAAGGGTATTGCTGCACTTGTGTTAACTTGTTTTTTTTTTTATTTTAAAGTGTAACCATAACAAATGCTAAAGGATTTATTTCAGTTTTCTTTCTTTTTTCCTAATCTTTCACCTTGACTTTATTTTTCTTAAAATTAAAAAAAAATATAAATTCCAAGATCAGTTTTAAAAACACTTTATGTTAAAAAAGGATTTTTTATGCCTGACAGCTAAGAAAAATAGGTTGGCTTTAGAAAAATATTCAATCAAGCGTGTAATTTTGTACATTAAAATATCTTTTTCAAAATTTGAAAAATTTTTATTTTGATAAGAAATAATTGCAATAATTATGTGTTGAAATTTGTAGGTTTGCACAAAGTACTTAGAGGGCTGCAAAGTATTAAAAAATAAGCACTGTCTAGACAGTGACAAATATTAAATATTTATTTTTACTGATAACAAGATGTTTTTAAAAACTTAATTTTTGTTAAAAGAAATAATTTGAGTAGTTGTTTAAAAATAAACCTATTTTTACGCTTGAAACTTGTTTTATTTATCTGTTAATAAAATGTAATGAATAATTACTTTCTTAGCGTGACTACAAGCGAAGCTTATATTTTTAAGGAAACTCCTAGTTGGGGTACTGAGTAACTTATGCCATAAGAACCGATGCAGATGATAAAATACTGTGATGTTATGCGAACGTGAAACAAGACTTTAACTAGCAAAGACAGCTGGTGGTGTAAGATCTTAGATAAAAGAGCGAAAAGTCTTTAAATACAAAAATGAAGTGACACCGTTACGACACGATCTGACAACTTTAAATATTACCAGAAAGGCAGTAGAATTTGGAGGATGCAAACAAAGACATGCTAAAAGTTTCTGTTTTGTGGGATCTAAACTTAAGAAAAATATTAGCTAAAATGCGGGTACAAACTCAACAGTAGAAAAAAAATAAGAAATTATTTATATAATTGTCTGTCTGCGAGATGTTAAAGTTAAAAAACAAATAGTAAATAAAAGGAATCCGCGAAAATGTAAGACGACGTTACAAAAAGAAAATTATAATAAAATTAAATTAAAATTGTTTTTAATATCTCAGAATAAGTGGATTAATGCAAAAGAAGGTTTTCTCATAACCACTTAAAAATATACAACCTAAATATTGTACAGAGTTTTAATTGAAAACGTGATTTAACAAAAGCGAAGTTTTTCTTAGTTCAACACACAAAAATAAAAACAAGAATCTCGTCTCTGATTTGCACGCTACTGACGAATCGATTTAACCACAAATTGCCCTAAATACCAACGGTCCAGAGGGTGTTCATAGAATAGATTTTGAGAATGTGACAACAATACAGGAAGAATGTAATTAATTAAGTAAAAGCAGTTATTATAAAAACAGGTTGACTTTGAAGATGCTACACGCTATAAATCTGCCATTGTAGAAGGTCAAATAATAAACAAAAAAAAAAAAAAAAACTATAACCAAACATCAGACGTCATATGAAATTTAAGTTGAAAAGTTAAGTTATATTTTTAAAAGAGCTAAGTTCTATGTTACTTAATTTTATATTATATTAAAAGAAAAATATTTTTTATTTCGTTTTAAAGTAGTTTTTTCCTTGATTTGATGAAATAATAATATAAATAAATTAATAACAAATTTAATTAAAAAAAAAAACAAATGTGTTTACGCAAGAAGGCTTTTAAGCCTATTAAAGAATTTAATTGTTTTCAGATTAACATTTAATTAAATTATTAATTGGCTCAAATATATGTTACACTTAACATGATTAAAAAAAACTTTCAACCTAAATAATAAAATGCATTAATTACATATTTAAATAAAAAAGTAGAAAACTGTTTTCGTATTAAAGAAAAAATTGAATCAATTAAAAATTTAATTACATTTCTATCTATCTTTCTACCTGAAAATTAATAAAACTTTTAAAATTTATTTCTGTATTAAATGAACAACAAATTCTAGGATATTGTAAGTCAACATTATTAAACGTAACGACCAATTCGTGGTTATCGGCAAGGAAAACATATTGATATATCACTAAAATTATAATAAAAAAAATTATAATATTTTGTCTGTAACAATATTTTTAACAACATTTAAGTCAGAATAAACAAGTTCTTTATTTGCTTTGATCATCGAATTTTTCCGATAATTCTAAATACAATTTAGTTTTTATAAATAAATAAAAATAAAATTGTAATTTATACAATAATAAATTAATCACAAATACAATATGTTTAGTTTGCCTTTATGTTATTAAAATATTACTTAAAATATTATTATTATTATTAAAATATTACTTAAATAATGTTTGATTTTACAAATAATTTGATTCAGCCCTTGGCTGGTTGCTTCTCTGTCAGCTTATTGATTTGCTTAAAAAAAGCCAAATTTTAAGATATTAAACAAAAATTTCTAGTCACAAAGAAATAAGGAACAAGTAAAAGTGCTAAATTTTACTATGCCGAAACTTATACACCCTTATCCAAAAAAAAAAAAAAAAAAAAACGAAAAAAAAAAAACAAATATTCCAGGGAAAGAGAACTAAAAAATAAGAAAAAAAATTAAGTACGATGTATAATTTAACATAAAAAATATAACTTCCAAGTGGGTTAAGCGTTTTTTAAAAATTTGAGTATTTTCAAAAGCTTTTAAATGATGTTCATATTGAACATATTAACAATCGAACTTTTTTATGAAAATTTAGAAGGCAACAAATTGATGTTTTTTCTTAGTTTTTAATTCTCTATCGCTATATCTGTTTTTTTTTTTTTGGATTGGAGTTACTTCATTGTTCCAAATGGAACCTCAAGGGACATGGATCGGTCTTTCTGATTTTCAATAGAGACTTTCTGGACTTTCATTTGGCATATTAATTTTTTTTCTAGCTCATCTAATGCCTTGACAAAGTTGATTTCAACACTAGCAAGGACGTTTCAATTTTTTGTGGTCTGACAGATGATTTGCGTGAAAAAGCCAAATTAAATAATTATTTCTTGTCACAAAATAAATATTGAAAAACATAATGCAAATTATTATACAAAATAGCAAAACATTATGCATAAATTTTACAATGTAATAATTAAATTAAACAATACTATGATTCTAATAACTATAATATTATTGTGGCGTATAATCATATGAGTTGACCACAATTGATTAATTCAATCATTTTAGATTGCTCTTAGATTATTGTTAACTCCATCATTTTTTTATTTTGCACGTTTTAATTTCTGATATATTTAAATAAATTGCAAATCACTTACATTTGGTATAGAACAAACATCTGCATTTTATGATGGTAAATATTTCTACTTAACTGTTTTCTTTTTCAAACTTTTGCATCAACGAAAAACAAAAATCAATTTATCATGTGACCCGTTCAAACTACTTTACTCATGTTAAAACAACTTTACAAGAAAAACTTTTTTCGCTAAGAAAAAAACAACAACAAAAATTCAAAAACTTTAACAAACAAACTAGCAAAAAGGTACTCCAGTAGACGGCATCCTTTACTCATAACAACAAAAACAATTTCAAACCAAGCCAAAGAAAGTTATTGGGGGCGTTCACTAGCACTGGATTTCAATTCACTTATAACAAAAATTATAAGATGGTTAAACATATAATTTTCAAACATAATAAGAAATAATTTATTAAATAACTATTTATATGCTTACAAGTTCTGTAAATAACTAAAAATGAATTAAATTTGAACACCTCTAACATTTAAAAAAATAAAAAAATAAACACAGTTTAGTAAAACAAAGAAAAAAGGTCCAGAAATGTAAAAGTATTGTTACCAAAAATGTAGGTCATTAGTATAATATTCGCCATTACATTCAGTTTTGAATCACCTTGTTTTTGTTGTAAGAATATAACTAATTTTTTATTAGAAGGTTAAGATTAATAAGAGATTTAAACACTGACAGAAAAAGATGTACTAGTCTTTTATAGAAAACTTTTTATTTGGAAACAAGTATCATCAGAAAAATGCTCCAATTTCACTAGTTTTTTTGGAAAACTTCTTCACAATATTGCTTAAGAAAATTTTACGAAGATTTGTTTTCTTTTTAAAAACTTTATTTCATCACTTTTTTAGAAACAACTTAAATAAAAAGAAAAACATGCAACTTAAAAAGTCCGTTTTTATACCCTTCATCGCAAAAAGTAAAAAATGGATATACCTAAGTTTGTCATTCCGTTTATAATTTCTACAGTATCCATTCCCGTCCCCATATGCCGAGTCCTTATGCATAGCGAAGTCGATTGAGTGTTGTCCGTCTATCCGTCCATGCTTGTGTTGTAGTCAACTTTGCCAAGGCACTAGGTGAGCTAGAGAAAGTTTAAATACGACGATCGACCAGATACAGTTTCGAACGAGTTGCTGTTAAATATCAGCAAGATCGGTCCATGTCCCTCGAGGTAGTGGGCTAAACACCACGCCTGCCTCTAGTTTTTCCATATCATTTGGAACAACGAAGTAACTCTGATCAAAAAAACAAATACGAGTATATGGAGTGACAGAGAATTAAAAGATAAGAAAAAACATCAAGTGAAGAAATTGGTGCTCGCCCATATTTACCGACTTATGAGCCTGTGAAATTTTCATAAAAAAGTTCGATTGTTATTATGGTCAAAATGGGTATCATTTAAAAGCTTTTTTAAATATCTTTCAAAATTAGTAAAATTTTTTTAAAATGCTTTACCCATTAAGAGCCGTTGACATTTTTATGTAAAATTATGTATCGTTCCTTATTTTTTTAATTTTTTAATTCTCTGTTAACGCAATATTTGTTTATGTTTTTTTTTTTTTTTTTGATAGGAGCTACTTCACTCTTACTTGTTTAAGGTCAATTTTAAAGATTATTTGTTTCCTTATTCCTTTTATCTTTAATTATTTTATTAAAAGTTTTATAACAAAAACAAAATCTTTGTCATAATTTCCTGGCTCCTCGACAATTTTTTTTTAAGCAATTTCTAAACTTATTTGATTTTGTCACTACTGTGTGTATTTTCTACAAATTAAATATTTGAAATTATCTGATCGCTACTCTGTTGACTGGTTTATATATATCAATTTATATGTCATTCTTTTTCTTCTAAAATATCAGACTACAAAGCTAAAGTTTTTAGTAAATGGTTCCATCTGCATTTCCGTTTATATGCTGTTTTTAAGAAATTAAAATAATTGACTTATGGAACTCTCAACAAAACAAAACAATTAAAAAATGCAAAATATCCATTAATTTGGCAACATAAAATTCTCTCTGTGTATTTTGCCTTCAAACAATTAATTATAAATTACATTTTATAGAGTAAGCAAATCACAGCAACAACAAAAAAAATCTCTTGAATCAAACATGAACAAGCAAGACGAACTAAATATGGCTGCCAAATTATAAAAACTTGGTTAAACGCATGTGTGCTCCATATTAAAACTTTTTCTCTCTACTCCAAATAAACAGTAAACAAACATTAAACAACAATACAATAAATAATAACAGAAACAACAAAAATAAAAAGTTAAACAAAAACAAAAACAAAAAAGCGTGCAAAATCCAAATAAACACGTGCAGAATGTATACATATGTGTGCGTAACTCTTTTATTTCTAAGGGGTTCTTTTAAAAATCAGAAAGACTTTTAGTATGATTTTTGTGCAAAATACAATAAGTTTCAAAGTCTTGCAATTTAACGCATATGTGTAAAAAAGTGATCTGACAACCATTTTACTACAATCTTTTCTGAAGTCAATGCATATGATGTCAAAGAAGTTCCTGAAAATTTATAACATACATAATTTTACGGACACTCTTCAAACTTATCATGTCGGCGCAACAACTCACAATATTTAAAAAAAAATCACGTCTCTTTATGAACACCCTTTAATTTTTTCTTTCCTAGAAAATTTCAAGAGTCAATCGATTACGTTTTTAGTAGATAATGAGCTGTGGAAAACGAACAAATGGACAGACATTGTGTCAAAACAAACGGCTTATAGGCCGTGGCACATAGCATCCGTTAAACTTTGACGTATTCAGCTGACAAGTCAGTTAAAATACATGTTTTCTTAAGAGCAATATAACAATCAGTACGCGTCTGTTAACGCAAAGTACGAAAGATGATCAACTTTTAACTTTTAACGTATGATTCTTACTTTGACAGCTATCAATTGCTTCTTCTTCTTCTTCTTCTTTGCTTTCTTTTAACTCTTGCCCTGTTTTAATTTTACTATATGGCAAAAAATTAATGTAAATTAAGTTAACAAGTAAATAAAGTACGAATTAAATTTAAAAGTAAATAAAAATAGAGAGAAAACTTTGATTAAATATCCGTCAGCAAAGTACTTATTGTGCCAACTAGTCCCTCGTTACCTTGACCTCAGTTGAATACGGATTTTATAAGCCCCGGCCTTAAGTTTTTATACTTTCTAAACACAACTCTAAAAATAAGTTTTTTAGAACCCGTTAACTCTTATGGTAAACACACACACCTACTTTTTGTAATTGTTTATTTTCCATATACACAACCCTTTTAATGGCGTCTCGTCATACTAAACATGAATAATACTCCCACAATATGGCCCCTTTACAACCATTGACTCATATAATGCTCCATTACTTTAGTTGACATCAATAAAGCAAAAACTTTTGAAAGCAACAATAACAACAACAACCAGGAATTTGTTCATACATTTGAGACAGACGGCCATTGACACTTGTATTCTCTTGTTTTCATCAGTGAATTCAATAATAATTTTTGTTTACTTTTCACATGCTTTCGTTAATCCACGAAAAAAAATCATACTCATATGCAATCTCTCATTTTTTCCTTAATCCTTTAAAAGAGAACGAGTTGCATATGTGATTTTCAAATGAGTGAGTTTTATATGGATAAAAGAAAAGGGGAAATTTAATAAAAGAAAATTTACCCCTTTAAATGATTAAAATTAATTAGTCCTTAACAAATGCACTCTTTTAAAATAAACACATATGCAACTCTTTGAATTTTAAGAGTGTTTAAAGAGTAATATTATTATTAAAGAGATTTTCCAAAGAGTTTATTTTATTTATTACATTCAAACTTGTAATCTCCGTGTGATACAAATAAAAATGCGAAGAGTAATCACAGAAATATATATTGAAAGTGAAAGCTACTATGACGTTTCATATTAAAAGGGTAAAATTATTAAAGCTAGACAGACATTACTACTGTTTGTGTGTATGTATATTTATATATAATTGTTTATCTGCCTGTATTTGATATTTCTATTCCCTCTTCTTTTATGATGCCTTTATTGTGATTTTTATTGATTATTACTTTTGTTGTGTGTTGTTTTCATATACCTAAACACAATTTTTTTTTTTTTTTTTGGAAAACAACAAGTAAGTGGTGATATTATTTTTCATGTGTACAACTTCTTTTAATATGTATTTATTATGTGTATGTTTCAACTCTTTCAGCTCTTTGCTGATAGGCTTATACCCCTTCCTTTTTTGTACTTCTTTAGATGTATTTTGTCTGTGTCTGTCATATCAAATGGATTATTTAGTATTTTTATTTGTAGAGATATTATTTTTAGGGAGGCGGAGTTTGATCGATACTTTGTGTACACATTAAAGTAGAAATATAATGAGAGGGTTGTGTGAAAGAGTTATATGTGTGTTATCGCTTTAACTCTTTAATATAAAATTGTTTATTAAGAATATTCATTTTTAAAGTGAAAATGGAGCCATTTTTAAGACATATAGATATTATCAACCAACTAAAGAAGAGTAAAGGCAATTTAATTTTTATCATCAGGTTTAATTTACAGTTGTTT
The DNA here is from genome assembly GCA_937654795.1 of Cistogaster globosa. Taxonomy (NCBI): domain Eukaryota; kingdom Metazoa; phylum Arthropoda; class Insecta; order Diptera; family Tachinidae; genus Cistogaster; species Cistogaster globosa. The sequence continues at coordinate 21,081,056 of OW569407.1, forward strand.
TTTATTGGTTTTATCACAGTCTTACTGTGGTGTATGTATGTTGGTACTTACTATGACTGTGTCCATGAATTTAACTTAGCTACAATTTAATCAAAATATAAATAATGGCCAGTTTTTTACTTCATATTTAAATACGTATTTGGTAATTTACATTTCAATATTTTAGGCATCTATGTTCCCTATTATTTAAGGTGTCTTCAGACGAAATGTTTTTTACATATGACTTGTCAGTTTGAACACCGACATATAATTCCTTATGTATGTCAAAGTAGTCGTTTTTACATATGGTTTTACAGTTCAGGCTTAAACGTAAATGCAAATTACTTCTGACATAACCTACAAAGTAAATCATTGTTTACAACAATTGTTTGGTGAGCGGCTCTTTAAATGCTAATAAAGATGTCAACTCTATTCTGCTTCCAACGATTTTAGTGCTTTTTGCACTTTTTGATAATTTAAAAACGGAATACGTGAAGAAGGAAAAAGTTGCACCACTGGAAGTCATATGCTTTGTCCTATTAAAATAGAACATGCTCTAAATGAATATTTGTCATATGACTTTTACGTATGTATTTAACAAAAGAAATGTTTCAAACCGTTTACACAATGCATATGTATTTTTTTATGGAAAATCTGGCAAGTCATATGTAAATAACAATTCGCCTAAGGGCACCTTTAACTTTAATCAAAATATGGCAGCATTACGAAATATTAAAAAAATGATCAATAGATGAAAATGAGTTGCTTTCAAACACAATGAAAGGCAAGATTTGTTAATAATATTTGAAATATTTACCTCCATATATTAAAAAATGTCTGCAATATTCATGTCTTCACTATCTAAACTTATTTTATTTATTTGCTTAACTTTTTAACTACCATTTTGTTCTATCGATGAATAGAAATGTTTGTTTACTTTTGCCACATCCTTATGGAAAAACTGTATTATTTAAATGGACTTTAAATGCTCAAGATCGGTCACTTAAGTTTTGTTTAAGTGTATCTTAAAGAAACTAAATTTTGTACTTAAATAGAATTTAAAGATAAATGACATTTCATATTCAAAACTGGCCCCAAAAAATCAAACATTTATTTTGACTACTAAAATTTCTTATGTTTTTTATTAAATGGCAACCCTTATGTAGAAAAATTAAAGAAGAAATAAAAACAGTTTCCCAAAGCCGGAATACATAGAATCTGTCATACGTTGTACTTTGACAAATTCAACTAAAGTCAAAGTAACGACGGATGAGGTTGGCACAATGAATACTTTGCTGACGGATGTTAAATCAAAGTTTGCTCTCTATTTTTATTCACTTTTAAATTTAATTTCTATTTTATTCACTTGTTAGTTAAATTAAATTTGTATTTTATTGTTTGCCACCATAATTGTTTTATTAAAATCACAAAACACAATTGAAACACAGCAAGAGTTAAGAGAAAACAGAGAAGAAGAAGCAGTTGATAGTTGTCAAAGTATTCAACATACGTCAAAATTTAAAAGTTCACCAACTTTCGTTCTTTGCGTTGACGGACACGCATTGATTGTGACAACGCTCATAAGAAAACATGTATTTTAACTGACTTGTCAGTTGAATTTGTTAAAGTTTAACGTATGACGGATTCTATATGCCCCGGCCTTTAATCGGTACTGTGTGTGTTTTTTGAGTTTTTATTGTCCTTAGGCTTTCTTGATTTAAATTTGGCTTGAGATATGAGACTTTTGAATTTTCTGTACAAAATTTTAATAGAATCCACTGATGATAAGTTGCAAAGAGACCACATGGACATACTTTCCCCGCAGTAATACATTTTTTGTTTTAGTTTTATATAATAAATATTTCATGAGAATACGAGAGTATCATGAATAATTTATTTCTGAAGAAATCAAGTACAATTATTGATATAAAAAATCAATATTAAAAGATTTTTGTTTGCTTGTGAATAAAACAGTAATGCGTCAGAAAACAAAAATCGGAACTGATTTTCCAAATATGTTGCCAGGAGACCTTAAGTATCTCCCAAACTCTTCTCTAGCAGATTAACAACTTCGACTAGACGCTATGTGCTATAAAGTTAAATAACTGTAGTTGAAACATTCTCGATCTGTGTGCAAATAATATTATACTCTTCACCAGAATAAGTAGAAAAATGATATATCTAAGATAGTCATTCCGTTTCCGACCCCATAAAGTATATATATTCTGAGTCCTTAGCAAAGTCAATTAAGCGATGTCCGTCTGTCCGCCCGTATTAGGCATTAGATGAGCTAAAAAAAATTTAAATACGCTATTTGTTTAGACATAGTTTTGAAAATTTTTGCATTGAAAATCAGCAAGATCGGTTCACTTTCTTCGACGCAGTTAGCAAAACACCACGCCTGCCTATAATTTTTCTATATCATTTAGAGCAAAGTCAAAACTCTAAGAAAAAAACTAATATATGGGGCGATAGAGAATTAAAAAAATGAGAAAAAACATGAAGTGAAAAAATTGGCGTTCGCCCATATTCTCCGAGCTATGGGCCTCTGAAATTTGCATAGAAAAGTACGATTGTGCTTCAAATTCTTTAAGATATCAATATGGGTATCGTTTAAAAGCTTTTGAAGAGATCTTTTAGAAAAAACTTACTTTTTAAACAAATGCTTTACCCATTAAGAGCCGATGACGTTTTTATGTAAAAAAATTTAATTTCTTAGTTCTCTGTCACTTCAATATTTGTTTTTTGTTTTTTTGATTGGAATTAGACTAGATTTACATACATGGCGAAGATTTAGCATAGCCGAATAAAGAACTCTTATTTGTTATTCACTTAAAATATCGGCAGGATGAACGAAAAATTTGCTTACCTTTAAATTTCTTTACATATGTAAGTCAAAACAAGTTTTGAAATTTATTCTTATAATAATCCTTAAAAATTTTCATATTAATAATCCTTTTTGTTTAAAGTAGAAAAATAAAATTCAGTTGTTCGTACCGCTCGCCCTTACAGCCTTAAATTTTAATAAATCCACTCAGTACAAGTTAGACTCACACCCGAAGGGTTCCCTATCATGTAAGGCCCACCCCTTAATTTAAATTTTATATCTCTATAATTTTTTATTTTTTTTTTTTCTTATTTAAAACGGCTTTCTCTTATAGTTCAAAATTAAAGACAAAATACTTTGAAATAACATCTTCTATAGGAACACTATTTTTATTTTAAATTCAATTTTTTATGTTTGGCATTATTAGAGGCTCAAATTCTTTGTACCTTTAATAATGGTTACATCGGTTTAAGAGATAAGGCCAAGTTTATAAAAGTGAAAATAAAGTCTCTATGTGACACCGTTATTTTTTAAAATAATTTTTTTGTTTACGTCTTGTACAAATGTTATGAAAACAGAGAAACAATAATAGACGATTTTTTCTTAATAGTCGAGCCGCCGACAATTTTTTGCTCAGCCGCCACCGCCGAGGTTTTATCACGACTTGTTTTTCTGTATGAAAATAACATCGGGCAAATGGAAAGAAGTAAATGGTTTTCCATTTATTGTGTAAATTGAAAAGCAGAATTTTTCAAGTGAACTTTATAGACGGGCCGTCTCCAACCAGCCTAAGGACATTCTTAGATAGAAAAATTCGACAGAGTGGTTTGGATATTATTCATCTTGATCCACACTTGGATTAAAGATTAGAGTGGCGTGACTTAAAACGGAATAAATAGATTCCATATAAAAACTTGCGAGTTCAGACGGACAAACATTGTTGAATTAAAGAAATGTTTACATGTAATTTTAACTAAGTTGGTTTATAATGATACGATTGTTAGCAACATCAACCAAACATATATTTTATTATTTATTTAGTTTTCCGAGCTGATGGTCAGTGCTTACTCTCATATTTGGTCTCAAAATTTATTCAGCTGATTAATTGAATGGTAATAATAATAAAAATATTAAGTTTTCAAAGAAAAGCAACTCTTTCCATCATTTACAATATATGAAGCCTGACTCTCGCATGATTGTTTGTGAGGGTGTACAAATATGTGAGTGTTTTTTTTTTTGTTTTTTGTACCCAAGATCAACTTTTATAATAAAGAGTTTGTTTACTCAATGCCATTGGTTACTAACCATTACTAATTTTTTGGGAAATGTTGTTTTTATGATCGTTTAACACAAAATAATTAACTTGTTAATATAACATGCCTAATTAAAATTATATATAAAACATAAAACAAGCGTGAGAAATTTTAGTTTGGTTTTTAAGAATATTGTAAGCGTTTATGACGCAAAATTTTTTTAAGAGAAAAATTTTTTCTAATTAATAAATTATCAAATTATCGGATATATTAATTTGGCTAGAGTTTGAGAAAAAGGCAGACTTTAAATTCTCTGGTTTAATTTCTTTGAATTTAAGTTCTCAGTTTTAAATAACACTTACAATATCTCTTCATAAATGTATCCACAAGAAAAATATATGTACAAGGCACTTAACAAATTTTTCTTGCTTTCTTTCTTTCGGTTATTATGCCTAAAATGATATTTCTCCTTTAAAAAAAAAAGAAGAAGAAGGAGGTTATCAAATCGACTGAATGAATAATGCTTTTTTATGTTTGTGCCTGAACTGATCCTGTAAATTTTTGTAATTTGATGGCTATTGCTTACAGATTCATCCCGTTTTAAAAACAATTCATAATCTTAAAATTAAACGGTGTCCCCATACAACATACATATTTTTCAAGTACATTTTGAACCGTAAAGCCCACTTCTTTAAAATTTAAAAAATGCACATTACAATAATAGTCACCAATAGCAAATAGTTATAGAAAAATAAATCTAAAAATTAAAGGGTGTCCCCACAGGTGCCGTAAATGGACTTATATGCGCCTGTTTTTAAACCGTTACAGACAAACTCTTGAAAATTAGATAGGATATACATCACTTTATCAACTATAATGACAAGTATAAATATTTAAAATTAGTAATTAAAGGATGCCCTGACAGTTGATGTAATTTGATGTATATGGCTAACCCTTTGACTTTAAACAAATTTTGTTTTACTGTGTCAGCAATAAAAAGTGTAAAAATTAAGAGTGAAAACATAACTGCTGATTTTTCATGTTTAATCTTCATTCATATTTTGTTTGAGGACAAATCAAAAATTCTGACGCAATCTTTCTCGGATATAAAATAATTAATGTCTAACTGCCGTCCTAAAGAAATACTATTTTAAGTTTGTCTGTTTTGAAGTCGGTTTTTTTTTTTGCAAGAACTATTATTACCAAACTTTGGCTCCACCAAACGGTTGAGTGGATTTCATCCCATTTTCTAATCAATATTTTTATTTAGAAACTAATCTGAATCTTATACATTTACTAATGAATATTCCTCCACCCCTTTTTAATTTAATAATTTTTTACCACGCAATTCTCGGAGCGCTTTGCTACCCCAATGGAAATAAACTTGCATTATTTTTTTTTTAATTAATGACGGTAGATGCCGTCCTGTCCCTTCATTTTTGTGTTACTTCGACGGCATATGCCGTCTTGTCCGCGAATGGGTTAAACTACTATAAATCAACAAATATTCTGTTGTAAAAATAACTCTGAATTTATTCTAAAATAAACGAAAATAACTCTGAATTTATTCTAAAATTTTCGCCTTACATCCCTTAAGTTTTTGAAAATAATATTTTAGATGCTTTTTAAACAACGTAAAAGATAAAATAATTAAATCTACTTTCGGCATTTTCTAAAGTTTTCAGCTATAAATATACACACACGCATCTGATCTAGCTAATCTTAAAAGAATGTACGTTTAACATCCTCCCCACACAACCCCATGTGTGAGTCAATAAACATTTCTAAACTGTCTGGCTGTTAACTATACTGACTGACACTCGTCAAAATCATTTATAAAGATCAAATTGAAGCCATATGGTAGAAAATACCTAATAAAAACCTACAAAAAAAAAAAAATTAAAAAAATCTAAACTTACACACGTAAGAGGGATCATAAAGGGAACGCCTACAAACCATCTCTTCATAAAAAACAAACAGAAGAAATCTTAAATGAACTTTTTTAAGATCAATTATCATCTTTTGGCAGAATTTATGAAAAGAGGTGTAATTTATCAGTTGCTTTATTATGTTTCATTAAAGTGATTAAACAAATAAATAGGGAGCTCAAGTTTCGTAGTACGAGGCCACGTGGTGATTAAATCGTAAGGCAAGGGGTTAAGCGATCACTAAATTGAACTATATGGCACAAGTGTACCGAACATCAGTTTAATTGTTTATGAGCATGAATAGCTCTTTACAAAAAAAAATGGTTCTATTACGCAGATCGGATTACTCCGAAATATAAAAACGGGTATAAAAAGTACCAATTTTCATAAATTAACTTTTTTTTTATTTCCTAAATTAACTTTTTAAAATAGGCCACACGCTTCTCTGCTTAAACGAAAATGTGAAAAAATTTGATGTTGCGAACAGCATGCAAATAAAAGAACAATTTTAGAGTCCCTAGTGGGCCGACGCAGCTCAAATATATTTTGTAAAAAAAACGTAATCAAATAAAAACCGAAACAATATGCCAGTGCAAACTATTCTGCATTCAGGCACGAGTTTTTTCCGATCCAAAGGTTGGGATCTTGCTATATAAGCAATGAATCAGGATCATGTAAATAAAATTAGAGTCTTAATACAACTAAAGAGCGATTCTAAAGAAACAAGAAGGTGGTCCCAGGTTGACTGTTGTAAAAGGGGATTTTAGTCAATGCGCCTCAATAATAAAAACCCATAATACTGTCTTACGAAACCCAAGAACATAATAGATTTAAAATAATTTTTCTAGAAGGGGCTAAAGCCTTTTATTAAAAAGAAAATAAGAAGAAAAGAAATCATGTGAAAAATTCCAAATTCCAGAGTAAGGAAAACAATTCTTAGGGAAGAGCTAAATGTATTCTTGCTGGCGGCAAAGCCCTACCCAGACAGGCCTATCTACGCTTAAGCCAAATAAAATGTTTCCTCTTTATACCACATTTCCTTATTAATCTTTCTACTTGATTACAATTATAAAACTTTGATGGCGTCCCTCGTAAAGCAAATCAATCAAATCTTAATATGAGGTTAAATGAAGGGTAAACAAGACGCCACAAAAGGGGAATATTAAGACATTTAATAAGAAAAACAACCACATAAAGAAATGAAGCCAAAAACGTAAACAAATAAATTAAGGGTTATAAAAACACACAATCAACTCTAAGAACCTCCAAATCGTTAGAGATCATTTCAATAGATTAATAAGACTCAAAAAAATAGTAGCAAACGCTTAAATACTTTTTATTCCCTTCAAAAAAAAAAAACAAGTGATTATAGAGTTGATAACAAGAAGGAAGGCGCACACACGAGATCATCTTAAAAACACAAGCAATAAAAAACAAGAAATAATGAAAGGGGAAAATAAATTTTTTTTATAAGAAAAAGATCGTTGAAAGGGTCACATAAAATATTAAGAAGTACAAAAAAAATAGAATGTGTTTAGCGCAGGAGACTGAATAAAATAAAGGTGTTGAAGCATTTTGCCCTTTAAGGCAACAGTTAAAGATCATTCGCTTTAAGTTGATACCAAGAGGTGTTGCTGCTCATCATGATAATGTCTTTATTTTTGGGGGCTTTATTTGTTACCCTTCCCTTTTTTTTTATTTTATTCATACTTATTTCTAACATCTTTGTTGTTGGTTATTCTTAAAGTGTGTGTTTAAATAAAAGTGTTTTTGGTTTTGGAGTTTAAAATTTTTGAATTTATATGTTCAGCATATTTAATTTGTTGTACAACATCATCATTTAGTTTATTTAAAATTCTTCGAGTGTTTAACATTTTAATGGCTTGTTTTCCGATGTTTAATTTGGATGGGGTTAATTTATAACTTTAGTCATGTGCTGGCTGCATCTTGTGTTATTTGTCTTTTTAAAGGTACTTAAAAATGTCACTCACGTGTCAAATTAATCATTTGTTAATATATTCCATATAAACGACCGTCTTAACAAGTTGGATTACACTTGCATTTGGTTGGTATTTAAATATTTTGTCATTTAAGTTAAATTAGCTTGATTTAGTAGTGCATTGTTGTGGTAATTAAATGCACATAAAATTGATTTACAATTTATTCGGCGGATGTGTAGGGAATATTTAAGTTTTCCATTTGTGTTGTGCGGTAGGTAAAAATGTTTGCTAGAAGTGAAACATGACCAATATGGGAGGTGAGAAAAGTCTGACCACATGTTGTGTCTAACTTCCTGTATAGAATTCGTTATATTCAAAAGGATATTTACTATTATTTTAAAACATTTTTTGTATAATTTTTTAGGTGTAAAGAAAATCGTTTGAAATCTTTAAACATTTTTTTTCAGAAGTTTGAGTATATTAGTTGCATATTGTTATGTTTTTATACAAATAAATCAAGTTTTAAAGTCTTGGATATAAAATTTTTTTCTTTTGGACTCAAAATCGTTTTTAATGATTTTAAATTCATTTATTATATAAAATTTTTTTGATACGGTTTATAAGTGATTACAGATTTTCTTTATTTTAAGCATATTTATTTATATATTTCAGCTCAAAATCGAATATTAATAAATTTAAAATTTTTTATTATAAAAACTCATTTTTCAAGTTTTATACTAAAGTTCGTTTATCAAGTCTTTAGTATGTAAATATGTATATTTAGACTCAAAATAGAATATTAATATGTATAAAATATTTTATTTTAAAAATTAATTTTTCAAGTTTTAAAAATTTTTAGTATAAAAAATATATATTTTTATGCTTAAAATTTAATTTTTATAAATTTAACAACGTTTATTGTAAGAAATAGTTTTTATATATTTTTTAAGCGATCACAGGTTTTATCCAAGATCTACTAAGCTTTAAGACTTTGAGTACAGAAATCTATATTATTGTGCTCAAAGTGAAATTTTTATAATTTTATTTTTTTATTATAAAAATTCGCTTTTATATATTTTGTAAGTTATTACAAGTTTTCTATATACCTCTAGTGCTTTTAAAGGAAGGTTTTTATGACCTGCTTAAGTAGTTCAGTATTTTCTGGGACAAGAAAAAAAATCGTTCCATAGGAATTGGTTGCAAGCTCTACATGACTCGTTAGCAGTGTTTAAAACGATTAAATTTTTTTGCTGCTGCTAAAGGATTATTACACAATAACGCATAGATTTCAGTTGGCGACGAATATAATTTTAGCTTAAGTATATATTTCTGTTCAAAACAATTTTTTTTTTTGCTTCACAAATAATAAAAATAAATTGCCAGTGATAATTTCAGTATATTCTTCTTGCTCGTCCTACTCAATCTACCGATTAAAATCCACTAGCCCAGTAAATACCAATTCATATGGGTTATCAAAGAAGAAAAGCTGAATAATATATGGCCATTGCAAGAAAAAGTGCGATTAAGAAAAGGTTGTGAACGATATGTGCGGCTTCGTGGAAAAATGCGATAAAGAATTAAATTGTATCATTTGGTAAATATTGAAGCGGTATACTACTTTTCTGGCTAACTATTAAATCCCTGTACCTTCATAAGGCCCGCGTCACTCAACCTAATGACAGTTGGGTGATATGCTCGACCTTTAACCGGTTTCATTAACGGGTTTTTGACACACAGCTTCAAGTTTTTTTATAATGTGGATTTTTGATAAACTGTCGAATAATCAGTCACCTAAGGTACAAATATTGACAGGAGATATCTGGTCATTGATTAAAAATGTTATCTAGATTTTTCATTACAAGGTCCATTTGCTATAGTAAAAGATCTTTATGGCAACCACATAAAATATGCTTCTGGCCATGATCTTCATTTAACTGGCAGCCAGTACTGCATTTTAAGTCTCAGTCACATGTCGGCATAGCGCTAACTAGGGCTTCCTGAACAACATTCGTGCCTGCCTGCTTACACACCTACAACACCTTTTAAGGTATTCTATATTTTTATTTACAAGACGTAGAGAATCATTAGCTTTATTAGCATTATTTGCTTCGTTTCCTGCTTACAACCATTTAACCTCATTTCAAGAGACATCAATGCTGAGTCTGCATTCTTTTCCCGCATACATCTAACTGCACACTGACTTTCCAATACAATTTAAATTCTTCTCCATTCAACCTGATCCTTAAGCATGCCGTATGCCAAGATCTCTGCAAAGAAGACGACTTATTGAATGCTGCCGATTATGCACTTGCAAAGGCTCTTCTGTTTAATAGCTTCATCACTGAAATACAATCAATCGTCCAGTCCCAGACTTTACACGACGGCAATTATACAATTACACTTCCTTTTTCTAACAGATTCAACTTCATAGCATTAATGCCTCAGAACTCTTACTTATTTTCGGAACTATCTAATAGTCATTACGGTGTGTCCTCTTATATTTCTGCTTCTCAAGATTGAGAGTCCTCAGCTTTGAAATTCAGTTTCTTTGCTATCGGGTCAGACTTTTGCAACGGCAATTGGGCAGGCTCTTTATTTCGTCCAAAAACCTAACAATTTGAGCAACTTTAATGACAGTTTTCATCAACGTTAAATTATTGTTGAAGAAAAACGTTTTAATTACGCAGATCAACATTTTGACAGAAAGTCGGTTGGTAACTTAATCCGTATAGAAGAGATCTAGTTCACTGCTGTCTACACCTCTCTGTTGTGTGCAGCTCTACCGTGGCTTAGGATGTTATTTGAAAGAGTCCACTTCTTTTCGCCATAATTATTAATCCAGCATCGTTAGTAGAGAAATGGTCAGCTAAGAGTGATTTTCCGACCATATCTATTCAAGTATTGGTCACATTTCCCACAAAAGCCACCAGAAGGCCAGTGTAGAATAAAAAAATATTAAACGTTATTGGAAAATGGTCGAACCATTTACAACTGCGAGTAGTCAGAATTATTAATTCCTTGTATATTTCGCTAAAACAATTAAATAGACTTTTTCGTATTTGTTTTTGTTTGCTTTTTGTTGAAATCTTCAAACACAACATTATAAAACATTCCTCAGTGAGTTGCTTGATAAACTTAATACAAATGTGCGCGTATTCGTTTTGTTACGATAAATAAATAAATACAATTCTCTGCAAAATTGTCAGAAAAACTAACAATTTTTTAAATCAATAATAAAATAGAAAACAACAAGCTGAATGTTTTAATTTTAAATATTTTACTATAAAACAAATCGAACATAAAACTGAAACATTTTGTTTGCATACATTTTGGTTTGATCTCAGTAATGAGTCCTTTCTTTGAAGAAAATGAGCACGCGCACACAACACAATTAGCGAGCGGTTGTTAGGCGGCCAAACAAGAAAGTGCGGTTAAAAATGAAAGCAAGGAAGACAATTTTCTTTTTTGATAATTAGGAAAGTTAAATATTTAAGAAAAGCAAATACAAATAAACAAAAATTTCTTTTAGAAAAAAAGAGTAAATAAATGTAAAGAAAGGATTTCACAAAAGGATGTGATTTATGCGGTTGTGGTTGTTTTATTTTCGAAACAACTCATTTATTTTGTTTGGCTGGAATAAAACGTAAACGATATTACGAAACGTGTGATACTTTTCTCTTAAATATTTATTTAAATATATTTGTACAAGTAGATTTAAAAGATTATTAAAATAAAATAAGGGAAAAAAATCTAATAAATCTCTTGAAATACCACAAAAAACCAAATAAAATTTCATAAAGTTTGAAATGTAATGGATGTTTGTTATTTCAATTTTATTTATTTTTTGCATGTTAATTATTTTACTAGAGAACAGAACTTTAACCATTTTGAAACTCATTTAAATATATAAAATTTATTGTGAGTTTCATCATTTTTCAAAACAATAAAAAGAGAAAACAGAACAAAAGGAAATATCACATGTTTCAAAATCAACAGTGTGTTATCGCGTAAATCGCATACAAATATATGTTCATACACTATCATCATCATCATCATATCTACATACATACATACATCAGAATTTATTTAGGATTTTCTGTTTTTATTTTCTTTTGGGTTTTTATAAATATAGACAAAATTTTCCTTTTATTCTGGTACTCGTCTCAAATATTAATTATTTAACATTTGATAAGCTTTCTAGTTTTTATTTATGTCGGCCTTCTTACTTTGATTTGTCCTACAAATTTGTATGTCAATAATGTGCTCTCCTTTATTTTCATATACAACATCACAGGTGAATTGAAAGATAAAAGAATTGTTTCTTTATTTGGCCTTTCGAATGAGTTGTTGCAATAAAATAAATTTACATTTCCCGGAAATATGCTGTCATTTACATTTTCCATATTTGTAGGTTTGATTTTTTTTATTTCGTTTTAATATTTTAACATTTACTTCAATGAATAAATAAAAAACTTTTCAATTAATTTAAAAAAAATTTACTCTTAATTAAACAATGAAAGTTTTTTTTTTTAATTTTTAAGTGGTACCTTTTACGGTTCAAAATATACGTAAAATTCATGTATGTTATATGCGGACACTCTTTAATTTTTTAATGATTATTATGATCCGTTCGTAAAACGGTACCAATCCTTAAATATAAACTTTTAAATACAAAAAAAAAATCGGTTCAGAAATGATTGAGTTCTGCAGGTACAAATATAAAAGAGCAACATTCAGATGAATTCATAACCTTATTTTTTTAAATCGGTTAAATACGTTGGTTAGCAAGGGCGTAGACAAACCCTATATACTATATTGCAAAAACCCCAAAAAGATTTTAAATTTTTAACTTGTGGTAACATGAATGATCATTCGGTTAAATACCTTTTCTGATATAATTTTACGTTGTTTAGGATACAACGTGTTTTGGTGTAACAAAAAAGCAAGTATGACTAGAAAATATCCTTACAAATGGAACAGTGTCACTTAAATGTAGTAATATGATTTGAATACAAACAAAATCAGTCACGAAAAAGGCTGTAGTAATGTTTGGTGATATTGCATTTAAATTAAGATAGATTGACAGCGGTTCTTTTGAAAGCCATCGCAAGGTTTAAATTCAACGACTTCAAAAAAAGAAGGAGGTTACCAATTCGACGGAATGTTGCTTTTTTATGTTTGTGCCTCCAAAAATCAGTCATTCTAAACCGATTTTGAACATTTTTGTAATTTACTAGATTATGCTTACAGATTGGTCCCGTTTTGAAAACAGCTCCTAAACTTGAAAACTAAAGGGTATCCCCATACAAATTAAAAAAAATGCATATAACTATAGTTCCCAATAGCAAAAAGTAATACAAAAACATATCTTTAAATCAAAGGGTATCTCCATAGGTAAATTGAACAATCTATGAGGACACCCTTTGACACGTATATTAGTCCATCTCTTAAGCCGGTTTAGTCAAAAGTTTGAAAATAGCAGGATGTTGATTCCTCTGACAGTTATAATAACATACAAAATTATAATTTAAAGGGTGTCGCATTACTTAATGTAATTTGACATATGTGGCCAAACACTTGAACTGTTGTAGCCAGATAGTTGAAATTTGCAAGGACTCATTTTTGTAAGTCCGCTTTAATACCAAGTATAAAAATTGTATTTGGAAAGTTAGGGGGTACGAATATTTGAAGTTAATTGACTTTTATGCATCTATCGTTTGAACCGCTATATACAAACACTTGAAATTTAAACAGAATGTCCACTTCTTTGTCTCGTATATTAAGAAATATAAATTTTTAAAATTATAAATTGCAGGGTGTTACAATAGTTACTGTCATATGATGTATATGACCAAACTGTTGAACAGTTGTAGACAGTTGATTGAAATTTGCACAGAACCTTTATTGCTAAGTCCGCTATTACAAGTAGCCAACTTAAAATTTTAAATTAAAGAGTGTCCTTGTAACTGATGTAATTTGACCTACATGGCCCTACCTTTGAAATCGTTACAAACAAACTCTTGAAAATTAGACAGCATATCCGTTACTTTATCAAGTATAATAACAAGTATAAATATTTAAAATTAAAAATTAAAGGGTGCCCTAATGGCTTTAATTTGATGTATATGGCCAATTTTTAGAACAGTTACAGACTAATGCCTAGAATTTAAACAAATTTTGTTTTAACGTGTCGGCAACAAAAAGTTTAAAAAATAAAAGGTGACATAACTGATGAATTTTCTTGTTTAATTTGCGTTCATATTTTGTTCTACGTATAAAAAATCCTGACGCAATCTTTCTCGAATTTAATATAATAACATTAATGTATAATTACCGTCCTAAAGAAATATGATTTAAAGTTTGTCTGTTTTGAAGTCGGTTTTTTTTTTTTTTTGCAATAAATATGTCTTCCTTTCTTTATCCATTTCAGTACTTTAATTTCTAAAATTACGCACTTAGATTTTATCCGAACAGCTCCTCTACAAAAATATTCAAAGTTTTTTATTCAGAGCTCATCTATTTGTAATCGAAGGGCGCTATACATTACAGAGACAATTGATTTTTAAGCCAAACAGTTCTTGTATGGAATCACCCTCCTGTAGAGGTCTTTCTGCTACTTTGTATGTAGAAAAACTTTATTCAAATATTCACCAACACTTGTTCCTCTATCCTTTTTGCAATAACCTAGTTCAGGCATAAAGCATTGATTGAGTAGGGGTCATGACCTGAGTGCTGGTCCGAGATAAGAAAACTTTGTTAAAGAAATATTAAATGCTTAACAATCTAGAATAGATTTTAAAATTAGAATCATAAAATAAAAACTTAGAAAACGTAGATTTGAATTTAATTTTTTGCTAAAATGTCACAACGCCCGTTAAAATCACTAAAAACTAGAGTTTTCGAATTATGTGTCAACAGGTAGTAATGCTACAATTTCATCTTGAAAAACAAGAAATTTGTCAGTATGTTCTCTACGAAGAATTGGAATGCCGCATCACATTAGTACTCCCCTTGTGATATTTACGTTATGGCGCGCTAAGCAACAAAAATGCGAGTGTGTCAAAATTTCAAATTTTAAAAATGTAAAATTTTAAAAATGTCTCAACTGTCTCAACAGTTTTCAAAATTATTTTAAGAAGGTTCAGTTTCAAATAAAGTGTAGCATTAATAAAAGCAAGAATCATGATGAACAAAATTCTTTGAAACTATTAAATTTTATGAGAGTTTTCATTAAAAAGAGGCAGGATAAACAAACCTTAAATTATGACTTTATTAACAAAAAAATATATATCTTTTTAAAAAGTAAAAAAATATTTATTTATTTATATAATGATCAACATGTGTATAAATTTACTTTCTTTAACAACCATCACTAAATACAAGTTCATTTTTAAACATAAAAAATGAAAATAAAAAATAAAAATTGAGGCGTGTCTATTCATATCAGCTGTTAAAGATTAAAAAATGAAATTAAAAGTAGAAATAGAAGGCCATTCCATCAGACTTCCATCAACTCATTTTTGAGCCTTTAATATTAGAAGTGTTAATCGTAAAAACAACAAAAATATCTGGTTAAGAAACACTAATGATTAGAAGAATAACGAGTGAGAGTGCTAGAGAATGGATGACATGTGCTTGAGTTGTGTCAAAAATTTATGATTAAACACAACAAAATAGGTTTTTTCTGTTCAAACGAAACAAAAATCGTTTAGAAAATAAAAGTGTGTCAGACACAAGTAGTTTTACCGTTACATTTTTTTTTTTTTTGTAACTTTCAATTTTTAATTTCTTTTTACCTTAACGAAATTTTAAGGGTTTAAATAAATTTAGTCAATACAATTCTTTTATTTGTTCAAAGAAATTGTGAAAGAAAAAAATTTAACAAAATATTACAGCAATAATAGCTATTGTACCATGACTAATTAAAAAATTATGATGTGTCTTTGTTCGTTGCTGTAGTTTCATATTAGCGAAAAAGATACCATTTGTTATTTAGGGGTTAATAAAGAAGAGTTTAAAATACAGAGTTTTGTTTTTATCACTATTTTTTTTCTCGATTTCTTTGTGGCAAAAAACTAAAGAAGTTTTTATTTGATTTTAAGAATATTTGAAATCGAAGTATTTTTTAAAATAAATTTTACATTTAGTTACACTTTGTCAGACATAAATCTGATATTAAATGGCAGCCGGATTTGAAGGGATAAAAAGTAGTTTAACTTCAAATTTAACCGATAGTTAAAAACATTGTAATATTTACAAAAAAAATCTCTCCTGTATAAATTTATATATTTAAATATATGTGGATAAATCCAGCCTTAACGGCCAAAACTATTTGGCAAAAATTTTAATCACAGACAAACGTTTTGAACCTGAAAGGCACTGTAAGACAGAAAATAAAGACAAGAAAATCAAGAAATAAATAATAGTTTAAAAACTGCACAACATCAAATAGTGCTTTAACAGGCAAATTGTTGTTTATTTTCCAACATAAAGTAAACGACGGAATATAGGGCAGACGCTGTTATTAAACACTTTTTTACAATATTCATTTCCGACCCCATAAAGTATATATATTCTGACTTCTAATGCAAAGCGAAGTCAATCGAGCGATGTCCGTCTGTCCGTCCGCGTTAGTATTGAAATCAAGTTTGCCGAGGCACTGGATCAGCCAGAAAAAATTTAAACACGCCAATCGATCAAACATAGTGTCGAAAGAGGTGCTATTAATTAATCAGAAGTAATTCCAATAAAAAAGCAAATATACGGGACGATAGAGAACTAAAACTAAGAAAAAGAAACGTCAAGTGAAAAAATTAGCGCTCGCCCATATTTTCCAAGTTACGGGCCTCTGAAATTTTTAACATATTAATATGGATATCATTTTAAAGCTTTTGAAGAAATCCTTAAGAAAATACTAAGTTTTTTTAATGCTTATACCGTTAAGAGCCGATGGCATTTTTTGTAACTTTTTTTTAAATTCTCTGCCACCTCTATATTTGTTTTTTTTATTGGAGTTACTTCACTAAACTAGATTTAAATAAATGGAGAAGGGTATATTAAATTTGGCATAGCCGAATGTAGCAGTCTTACTTGTTTTGGTCTAAAAATAATTTTAAGACCTTTGACATCATGATTTAGCCCATACCCAGAAATATAATTTTTTTTTTTCAAAATTACTTCTAAGAAACATCCTTTCAAATCTTAGAAATGTTCAAACCCTAACAAATAACTGACAAAAGTTTAATTAGTTAAAAGCAAATAATAAGCCACAAAATCTTAACAGGATCTCACATATGGCCAGAAATCAAATTCCTAAGAGACCACCAAACCGTGAGGGTGCAAATGGGAAGTAAAATCATTATGATTTTGCAAATAGCAAAGATGTTATTTATTCTTACGTTAAATCATATTTATCTTAAATGTGTGTGTGTGTGTGCTGAAATCATTATTAATATTTTTGCTTAAAATATTTATATTCTTTTTTTTTCCTTGTTATTGAGTGTTTTTTCGGAATTCTTCTGTTGATATGTTATTGTTGTCGTTGTACAACATGTTAATAAAAATGATGATAGATTTTAAAAATTAGTTGAACTTTTAGTTTTCGATTACCATTCAATATTTTTTTCAATAGGATTTTAATGGACTTATGTAGTTGCTATTATTTCACAGATTCTTTTTCTCTAAGTAAAGTGTGTTTTTTTAACAAGATATCAAAATATTCCGCTTAAGAAAGAATATTTTTTGATTTTAATATAAACTAATTACGGATTTTTCCCTTTCAATTATAAACAACGAATCTGTATATTTAAGATTTGCAATATTTTCAAGACATTTATTTTAATATTATAAGAAGATTAGTGGCCTGCCACGAAGACACTTGAAATTATATAAAAGAGATTTAATTCGAAAACAAAGATCGTATCTTTAACTTGATATGAAAACTACGAAAAAAAACAAGCGATACAAATCTAGTCACATAATTAGTTCTTTACATTAAAAATACCTATTTTCTTATAAGAATAAGATCCATGGAAATTGCTTATATAAGTTATAAAACATTTTATTTGGTTGAATACCTGCTCCTACTTATTTTGTAATTTATATTTTGACCTTTTTTTTGGGAGGCATAACAGTTACTTTTTATCTGAAACTATGTTCAAATACCTCTAAGTTCATGTGCATAATGTAGCGAAAAACTAGCTGGATAGGAACAATTGGCAAGTTACCTCTCATATAAAGTGAATAAACGTTATCGTGTGCCTACAAAACTACAATGGATAAAGTCTTGAAATTTTCGCAAGTAACACTGCTGTTAATGTACATAGCTGGAGAAAAAGCTTTTTGCATTGAAACAGTAGGCGTGGTACCTCCAATATAAAGTAAAACTTATCATCATGCATCTAGAGAATTATAACATGTAGAGCCCTGACATTTTGTGCTAAAAACTTCCTCAATAATATGAATAATTTAGCGAAATACTTGAAGGGTTAGGACAATGGTCTCACACGAAGTGAAAAGTTGCGGTTTATCTTTGAAACTAATAGGGGTAGGTACTTAAAATTTCGTACAAGTAACTTCCATTGTAGTATGCGCAATCAAATAAAAAATTGATTGGATTGGAAAAGTGATTGTGGTACGATTTTTTCCATTGGAGTAGCGAAGTGCACCGGGAATAGCTAGTTTGTTATAAAATAAACTTTGAAAAAAAAGTGTAAAACGCAAGAGGTATGTCACAATAAAAACTTTGACAGCGCTTAATTATTGTTTGTTTACGTTAAAAGTGCATAGTATTTTTTATATTTTCATTAAAATAATATTAAAAAATGTTATTGGAGGACATATTGGAATTGGTTCTAATCCTAATCTTAATGAATGAAGCATTTTTATATAACTACATGTATACATAAGAATATTAAAATAAACTATTTCCTATAGTTAAAATAATTTGTTACAAATTAATACTAGAAGCCTTTTTCAAAAATAATAAAGGAATAATATTTAATAAAAAAAATTACATTTTAAAATACTTACCTCTTTTACTTTAGATTTTGCAAAAAATAATATACAAATGTATAGCAGCTAATTGTCAAAGCGCGCCAAAAGATGAGTGTTGACCAACTTTGCGCTTTGCTTTGCGTTAAAAGTGCTTTATGTGACATGTTTCATATAAGTTCATACATTTTATCTTAAATGTCAAAGCGAATTTGCAACGCAACGCAAAGCAAAAGTTTTATCTGACACGGCCTTAAACGTTTTGTTGAGAAAACGGCGTTAGCACGATAGTTTGGCTTTGTTTCTTTGGTTTGTTTTTGTTGACATTGTTGTTGTTGGCCTGGGGTGTTTTTGGAGTATATCCGTTTTTGGCGCTGATACAATAACCATCTCTGTGTCCAACTTGTTGAAATGAGGAACACTTATGTTTGTTAAAGGGACAGAACTTGACATAATGTAGGTCTCCACAAAGCCAACATGGTAGTTTTGGAAGTTTTTGTGGTTTCGCTTTTTTGTTGCTTTTGTCGATGGCACATACAATTTTTGTTTGACGTTCGATCATTGTGTTGTCAGTTTTCAAGTCTAGAATTCTTTGAGTTTCATCTACAAGATGATCTAGGTTCATGGAATCCTTTGAGTCATCCAATAGTTTGAGTAGACGCAATCGAATATCGTTGTCTTTACTTGAAAATGAGACACTTAAATTGATCAATAACCATTTCTGATAGTTGAAACAATTCACATTGCAAGTTTACTTTGCTGGCATATTCACGGAAATCTTCGTTATCCATTTTTGTGAGTTGTAAACACTTATAGCGTTGGCTAATTTCGGTGTCAACTTTACCAAATAGCTTACTGAGTTTTTCCACGGTTTCCTTGAGAGTCATCTCAGCGGGTTTTTTGGGTAACACGTAGTTTTTGAAACGTTCATGTACACGATCAGACATTTTTCTCCATAGAAGTGCTACTTTATCTTGTTCTTCAAGAGTGCTTGCCTCTCTTTCGAAGATGTGTGCGTAACGATTGTACCAGATCTGGAAGACGAGTCCACTTTCTGGTTCATAAAGAAAATCTGTCATAGAGTGTATGAGGGACTCCATTAATGCTGCCCTGGAGGTGCTTGCATGTTGATTGGATGGTGACGTGTTTGAAGATTGTTGATTATGTAGGAGTTTTGATAGAAATTCCATCATCTGCGACTGTTGCTCCATTAATTTAACAGTTTTGTCGTCGGACATAACTGCGTAGTTTTTTCTTATTGGTCACAATAAAGAAAATTTATATTTGTTTAGGAATTAAGTCATTAATTTCTTTTTTCCTTTTTTTCAAGTTTAAAATCCTCGTCGCCACTTTTGCTGTGCTTTTGTATTGTTCAAATAAAAAGACAACTTTTAATATTAACTTAAAATATGTTTATTTGATTCACAAAGTTAGATATTATAAAAGTGAAGCGTTGTCGAGATGACGGTTGAGACGAATGAATACTAACTCATTTTTAAAATTGACAAGTATGACATATCTGCATGAGGATGCCAGATTATAAAGTGGTTAATAGGGTTGCTATCATACTAAGGCTATAATATCCTCGAAACCGTGCAGGTGACGTCGTCAGACCATCTGATCTGCGCGGCTCCTTAAAGTTCCTGCTGAATTAAAAGCCTACAGTAGTTTAACGAGACTCCCACCAGTGGACCTATCTCCCGGTATCTCAGCCGAGTTTAACATCTAGCGAGTGCGTCCGCAACTATGTTTCCGGGTAAGCCCGAGTGTGCCGGTACCTATATTAGTTTCAGGTTGGAATGTCTCGCCATCTCATCTAGAGATGTCCGGCATTCACCGCATATAGACCCAGATTATGGCTTTAATAAATTACAGAAACACACGATTTTTCAATCAAACCGAAGAAATTCGAAAATAAAATTGTTACCTTCAGTTCCAAAGTATTTGCACGAATAAATTGTATTAGGTTTCGTTGAATTTCCCCTTTTTATACTTGATTACGAACACTACTTTTGTGGTTATTAAATTAACAAGTTAATTTCTAAGATCAAGAAGAATCTTTTTTATTATAAATATTGATCTGAAAACGTGATAAGAATCCAGTTGGTATTTAGACAATGAATGAATTTAGGATTAAAATATTGTAAGAATTTTAATTGCACTTTTTATTAATTCTTAGCTCTTTTTCCTCTTGTTGTACTCTTCACCACAAATATTGAAAAACGGATACATATATCCAAGTTTATCCTTCCGTTTGTAATTTCTACAATATCCATTTCCGACCCCTTAAAGAATATAAATATTTTGAGCCCTTATGCATAGCGAAGTCATTTGAACAATGTCCGTCTGTCCGTCCGTGTAAGTATTGAAATCAATTTTGCCAAGGCATCAGGTGAGCTGGAGAACATACGCCAATCGATTTGACATCGTATCGAAAGAGATAATATTGAAAATCAACAAGATCGGTCCATGGCCTTTGAGGTTGTAGTTTTAACAGCAGGTCTGCCTTTAATTTTTCCATATCATTTGGAACAATGAAGAAAATCCAATCAAAAAAGCAATTATATAGAGCGATATTAAATTAAAAAATAAAAGAAAAATACCACGAGAAAAAATTGGCGGTCGCCTATAATTTCCGAGTTATGGGCATCTGACATTTTCATAAAAAAGTTCGATTTTCAATATGATCAATATGTTTATCATTTAAAAGCTTTTTAAGAGATCTTCCAGGAAATACTAAAATTTTTATAAATGCTTAACCCATTAAGAGCCGATGACATTTCTATGTAAAATTATATCTCGTACTAAATTTTTTCTTAATTTTAATTCTCTGTCACCGCAATATTTGTATTTTTGAAAGGAGCTACTTCAATAAACTAGGTTTATATATATGGTGAAGGGTATATCAGATTCGGCAAAGCCAAATACGGCACTCTTACTTGTTTTTTATTAGTTTAAAAAATTTATAGCCTTTATCGACATTTTGATATCTTCACTTGAATAAGAGTGTTTCCACAACAATTTTGTTAACATTAAAAGTATATTTAATAGTTTATCAAAAGCAGCTTTAAAATTTTTACAGATTTATTAGGCTTTAGGGAAATAAAGTATATATTAAAAAAAAATAGACCTTTGTTTACAGCAGTTTGTCTCCGCTTTGAGAATTAACCTTGAAAACACCAACCATCTGCAAATCAACTAAAGATGTACACAAATCATTAAGCGCTTTTTGTCCTTTTTTTGAGAATGTGAGTTTAAAAAAATATTATTTCGCTATAATTTTTTATTAAAATTAAAATATTAAATATTCTTTTAATATTTTAAACGTAAAATTATTATTCACTCGCTCTTTTATATGTGTTTTTTAAATGCTTCAAAGCTTACGGCAATATAAAAGTTTAATTAAAATTGGTCATTCAGGCGGCTTCAAATAGCATTTTCTATGTAAATGGCAGGATATCAATACATGTTATGTCAAGATAGATATTTTATAAAATTTAAGAACAATGAGACCTTTAGGCCCCAAGGAAGAAATTTATGTTACCAGTCCGTCGATTTAAGTAAAATGACTAAATGAGCCTCCATTTAAAACAGTGAGGGTAATTTGTCCCATAAAAACTACAACTTAATTTAAAGTAAAAATCTATTACCTCAACATAGATCACAATTATGAAAAATTGAAATCCCAAAATGAGATAGCCACCTTTTTTGCGCTTCTACGTTAGATATTAATTAGATTTAAAATAAAGAAAAATGGCCAATTTATAAATCATAATATCTTCGTTATTTTTTAAATTTAAATCAAATAATCTTTTTTGTTCACCCAACCCCAAGAGGAGCACAATAAACCCTCCAAAAGAAGGAAACAAAAAAAGTTAAAGAAATGACAATCAACACTCAATAAACTAGTGGTCGTTGTTCGGTCGCCATTGTTAAAGACTTCCGTTTAAAAATAATTTCACATACAGAAAAACTTGAATAAATAATAACGATTAACAAAAGACCCCCTTTTTACATGATTAACAATTCTGAATCGCTATTGTTGCATGTTCTTCTTAAATGATTAAAAACATAAATAAACCCGCCTCTTTCTAAAAGAAAAATACTTAAACGAAAATGAATGAAAGTAACTTAAATTCGTATAACAAATAAATGTGTTACTCATATTTGAATTCAATACAATTCCATTTCATTAATTCTACTCGTATAGAAGAAGAGCTTCTGATTAATTCGAGTTTAGTTTCTTCTCACGATCAGTTTCAATTCTTGAAAAGTCAACAATTCTTAAGAATGTTTTCTTTTCTTTTCTTTATTGTTATTATTATTTTTTTTTTTTCTTATGTAGCATGAGTTAAGGAAGGAGTGATTTCTTTTATTTTCTTATTAAAATTTTCTTATATATTGACTTCTATAGTGAAAAAAGCAGCTTTCCCTTTCAATTTAAAAGCATTTTCAGTATAATGTATTTTTCTTTATTTTGAGGCAAAGCTTGTTTATATACGGTTTCAATATTTGGTATAATGGGAAAAGCTAATATGCAGTATAACGAATTATTTGCACATTTTAGTGGCTTGGTGTTCAAGTGACATGCTAAACCTGGATTAAAAGAAGTTTTATTAAACGGAGATTTTAGTTTTTATACAAAAAAGCTTATAAAATATTTTTTTCGTTTATTTTTTTTTTTTTTTTTTTTGTTTTCTTAAACAAGTTTATTTTTTATTTGGGTTTGTTGGGAAATATTTTCTATAATTCGTCTTAATTTTTTTTATGATGTTAACTAAAAATATAGACTTTATTAGACCATTAAAAAAATTAATAGAATTTCGAGCAATTGAGTCGACGAAACTTATCTAGAAGTCTCAGCAAAATGTTTATTTAAAAACTTAAATTTCACATAAATAATTAATAAAAATTTATTTAAAAAAAAATTGCGGAAAAAATTAAAACTTTAAGGGAACATAAAATGAAAAGTCTCTTATATGTTTTTGCGATATGAATCAAAATCAAAAATAAGTTCGAGTTCAAAAGTGTTAAATTTCTTCAACAAAAATATATTAAAAAAATTAATAAGAAATTTATTCCATCATGACATCACTCCAAAAAACGAATTTCAACATCAAATTGCAATCTGAACATAAGTTATAGTAAGAGAACACATAACAAAAAAAGAAATAAAAAAATAAAAAATAAATAAAAATTCACCGTAAAACGATATTAAGCAAAAACACTAAAACCAAAAGTTGGGAAAAATACATATATATGTAGCTAAAATTGATCAAGAATATTTAATAAATATCCACAATTATGTAATAAAGGAAATGTACGACTCGACACGACTGACTTTAGAAAGCTGTGAGTTTGTTAGTTCAATACTCTGGCATTTTGCAATCGATTGTAAAAATAATTGAGTTAAAAATTAAAGGCTGACTCCATTTACTGTTACTGATTTTGACGTACACTTTAAATTATACTCCAATTTATGACAGTAAGTACTGCTTAGGCATCCTAACAAAAAGTACTAAAACAAGTATAGGTGCTATACTCGGCTATGCCGAATCTTATATACCCTTCATCATGTATGTAAATCTAGTTTAGTGAAGCAGCTTCAATAAAAAAAAATATTTCGGTGACATTGAATTAAAAAATAAGAAACAAAAATCGGCTCTTAATGGGTTAAGCATTTTCAAAAAATGTTACTATTTACTAAAAGATCTCTTCAAAACTTCTTGAATGATACCCACATTGACAAAAGAAATTTTTTGTGAAAATTTTAAAGGCGCATAACTCGGTAAATATGGGCGAGCGCCAATTTTTTAATTGATGTGTTTTTTCTTATTTTTCAATTCTTTATCGCTTCAAATTTTTGTTTTTTTGATTGGAGTTACTTAACTGTTCCAAATGATATAAAAAATTATAGGCAGTTGCGGTGTTAAGTCCAAAGTCTCGAGGGATATTGACCGATCTTGCCGATTTTTTTTTTGTCTTTCGACACTTTGTCTGATCTATTGGCGTATTTAAATTTTCTATAGCTCATCTAATTTGCTAGGCAAAGTTTATTTTAATACTAACATGGACGGACAGACGGACAAATTGACTTCGCAATGCATAAGGACTCATAATACATATACACTTTTCGTGATGAAGGGTATAAAAATAAACCCAAAAGTTTAAATGTGTTTCCATAGAAAGATGACTTTCTCAGATACTAGAAATTAAATTTAAAGGGTGCACCAGCATCTCTATTTGAACCGTAATAGCAGATTATATAAACTAACAGGAAGCTATGCCTACAGATTGTTTATATTTTTATTTTCCTTTTTTTATTCATTGACAGTGTGTCTAACAGTTCATTTTAAAGATGTTTTTTTTTCAATTCAGAAACAAAGTTTTTTTTTTTGTAAATAAAGGCAAAGCATCTGTATTTTAATACAACAGTACTTCATAATAATTGTTTTATCATTAAAACCTATTATACTTGCTAAGAAAAATTGAATTTTTATTTAAACTATTTGGTTCTTAAAAACAACATCTTCATGTTTAAGTTGATGTTAAAAATTTAATTTATATTTAAATAAATAATGAATTTAACTCGCCACTTCTCTTTTCACAATTAAATGAATTTATGTGGGAATTATTAAGTTGTCTTGAGATAAGATCGCGTGTTTTGTGTTTAACATCTCACTTACAGTTGATCTTGTTACTTATCCAATTCAATTTGTATTAATTATAATAAATTATATTGAAGCATAATGTTTAAATTCATGATTTATGTGAGAAATTTATTATTAAAAATATTTAGTTTAATATCTTTTCTTAAATATTTTAAGAAAAAAGTAAAATAAATTTTTGTTGACGACTTTAATAGATTTTAGTTGAAGTCAAATGAAGTTTGATGTTATTACTCTATAAAGCATAATTAGAAGCAAATATAAATCGACTGCTAGTCGAGATAATGAAAATTAAAACTTTATGTAAATAATGCACTTTTCGTTTCCGCTTTCACCTTGCGTTCACAATGTTTAACAGCCCTTACCGTTGACTGGTAAATATCAGCATCCTTTCTCATTGCGTAGTTCTTAGTAATGGCTAAGATCTCCAATGCCATCTACATTTAACAAAATGCTTCCTGTGGTCCTGAGCCCTTTGCTAGCCAGTTTCGAACATTCACAAACTATGTGAGCCTCTCCCAGGCACAATCTAAAAGTATCGCCCTCTTTATCTCCAACCTGATCATGTGATACTTGAAAATTAAACGGCCTGTCATTAACGCAGTTATCCAGCTTAAAGTACTTCTATTATATCCGAGCACCCTACTGGCCTTTCTGCCAAGCGGCTCTACATTGGATTCTGGTCTACAGCATATCCCCTCGTCTCATTAACTGAGGCGCATATCTTTTGTTATAGGACACATTCCAGCACTAGAATAGATTTCATGTTTATTAGTCTAATGCATTTTGTAACAGGCTGTTGTAGTCGTAATACAGGCTGCTGTAGTCGAAGTGGTAAACACGTTGGCTACAAACCTGGTTGACCAGGGTTCAACCCCTGCGGCAACCAAAAATAAAAAATGTTTTTTTCTGTTTAATGGTATAAATACATATTCAGAAATAACATTAAACATGCAGCCTCCTTCGTCGGTACTTCTTCATAGCATATTCGCCGGCGAAGTAAAATAACAAATAAAATGGCTATATCTATCTTTCTCTTTTCACCACCTGTCTTATCTCTCATCTATCCCTTTCCTAAAGAATGTAGTACGGTTACAAAAATAACTAAATAGGCATTATTGCCTGAAGTGCTACTTCTCTTAAAAAAAAAAAAAAAAACAAACACCGACCGGATGTCGAGTGCAATGAAAACCGTGCTCTCATGATGCCGAATTTCAGCAAGAGGTCAAACGAATATCTCCACCCCAACAAATCTGCGTATTACTCCACACGATAAAATAAGTTAAATAATCAAATCACATAAAAATAGTTTTTTCCAAAAATTTATACAAATTTCGACGTTTTATTTAAATTCAAGTATTTTATGAAAAGCACTATCCACACTTGATAACAGATTGGGAACTACATATGATAACAAATGATAAAAACAATTTTATTCAGATTTTTTAGTATTCATTCATTAATTTTTAGTAAAAAATTTATTTAACAAGGCGGCATAATAGAAAGGACATATTAGCAGCAGTTTTTAAAGTTTTATAAGAAAAAATAAATGTTTGATAAAATTTTGCATGCGATATAAGTCCACCAACTTAAATATCCCATGTTTTCAGAATTACGCAAATATTATCCAACTTAACACTAAGAAAAAAGTTTCAGGACAGCTCAATGTTTTATTTAGATTAGTTTATTCCTTATTAGAACAAAAAGGAAAAAAAACAAAATTTACAGAAAAGGAGACATATTCCTGAAGAACTTAAATTTTGTTTTTTGTATATATTTTTGAAGGGTGTCCTTAAAGTTATGCAAAAATGAAAATTAATTAAAAAACAAAAGGTACACAGATAAGATTCATATGGAGTAGCATTTTCCCAGGAAGAAATTAGTGAGGGAAACTTATACATACACAATTATCTACTAACGCTTTTACAATAATTTTATACTGAAACAGCGTTGTTGTACGGCTTTTCGAATTAAATTAAAATGAATTTTTTTTTTGTTAACTAAATCTAAGTTTTTTCATGTTTTTATTCAAACTTGATTAGCAAAGTTCAAAATATAACTTATAAAAAGTTTTCCAATGAAATCTGTTTCAAAAATCGGGCAATATTTTTATTATATTTTTGTGAAAAAAAAAAAATTCGCTGTTAACGCTGTTTGCTACAGACATCACACGAATACAAATGTTTACATCAAGTTTTTCATTTTCCCTTTAAGAATGTGATAGAAACTTTGTTCTACGCAGTGATGGATATTTCCATTATCAGTGATTGTCGTTTGATGAATCAAATGATGGTCACTGTTCTTGTAGGGTTGGCCAAATGGACACCACTGTTTTTGTTGACGTATCATTCAATTTCCACCTCTCTCACCTTAAGATCAGATTATTATTATTAGTGTAGGTAAAAATATCGAAGCAGATCGCTTCGCTTATGGGTTTCTATTCTAACCACTTTCGTGCACAATGATTATAGGTAACCGATTCGCGATTTGAGGCAACCTGAGGTGCTATCGTCAGGCTTTATCCATGGAGCAAGTGATTTCAAACTATGAAATAGTAACTGTCCGCCTTGTTTTTCATCACAGAGTCCCTAGTATTCCTAACATTTGTCCAAGCTTTAGATTCCACATAGCATCCGCATCTAATAAACTTCTGTCTGTGGTCATAAGTCTTATGCCAGTCAGTGTAGGAAATTCACACACTATGTGCGGTACCGTTTCAGTCTCTTCTAGATACAGTCTACAAGTATGATCTCTTATTATCCTCATCCTGCCCAATTTATATTTCCATGATCTGTAACTAACGTAGTTAGCCAGCTATAGGAACTTCTATTATATCTAAGCACCCTATTGGCATGCCTGCCTGCCATGTTGTGACGATGATGGCTTAATTACTTTTAATCAAATGCTTTAAAAAAAAAATTAACAAAGTGTTATAATTGTATATGTTGACTAGTCTTGTTGAAACCAATATCGTTCAATATTAAGGAGCCTTATTTTTTATTCAAATAAAAACTGTCCTTCATTTCCTAATTTTTTTCTGCTGGCTATTTGGCACACACTTTAAAACTTTTGTATAAACAATCGAAACATATGCAAAACTATAACAAAAAGATGAAAAAAGAACACATTTGTAAAATAAACGTTACATATGTTATAAGTCCTTTAAAATCCTTTAAGAATGCTTCTTTATGGCAACGTGTAGGTTGGGTTTTGTCTCTTTTTTTATATTCTAATTTAATATTTAAAAAGAAAATAAAAAGAAACCGAAAAATATGAAAGAGGTCATTTTAAAGGCCATTTATGAAAATATAAGACAAGCACAAGCCATTTATTTAAACAAAAAATAAAACTAAAATTTATGAATTTTTCATTTAAAAAAGGACTTTATGAAATCCTTTATAAATACCACTGCTATAGTGTTTTTTTTTTTTGCAAAAGGATTTTTAGCGTAACCAAAATGAAAGGAGCACAAACCAAGCAGGAAATAATTTTGAACGCACGTTTTAACTTGAATGGGAATTTTTAAATTTTTAAATTGTACCAGCCGAAAGACAGAACATTTTGGCAGATGAAAAAAAATTTTAGCATATAAAAAAAAAGGAATTTAAAAATATAAAACGAAATACTTATGAGAGGGATTAACTTTAAATCAAAAGTAAAGTCTTTGGAAGTTGAAAATTTCAAATTGAACTGTCTGTTTCTCTAAATGCGAACAAACCTTTCTTTCGCATATTTATATGTTTGTTTCGTATTTAGTGTAATCGGCAGTAAATTTAAAGCTTTAAGCAATGAATAAGTTTCAATAAAAGTAAGATGAAAATCTTCTATTTTATTAACTTTACGTACGCCTTGTCTGACCGTCTCTAGAACCGTATTAGGCAGATTCTTGAAATTTTCACAGAATTTATATTGCTCTAGCAGTAGACTTGTGTAGTTCATAAACGAACTAGTTTATTTAAACGATTCCATCGATTGAACTAAAGGCCGGGGCACATAGAATCCGTCATACGTTAAACTTTGACAAATTCAACTAAAGTCAAAGTAACGACGGATGAGGTTGGCACAATGAATAATTTGCTGACGGATGTTAAACCAAAGCTTGCTCTCTATTTTTATTCACTTTTAAATTTAATTTGTATTTTATTCACTTTTTAAATTAATTAAATTTGTATTTTATTGTTTGCCACCAAAATTTTTTTATTAAAATCACAAAACACAATTGAAACACAGCAAGAGTTAAAAGAAAACAGAGAAGAAAAAGCAGTTGATAGTTGTCAAAGTATTCAAAAGTAAAAAGTTGACCAACTTTCGTACTTTGCGTTGACGGACACGTATTGATTGTGACAGCGCTCATAAGAAAACATGTATTTTAACTTACTTGTCAGTTGAATTTGTCAAAGTTTAACGTATGACGGATTCTGTGTGCCCCGGCCTTAAGTTAACTAGTTCTTACTTTTAAGTACACGTATTTCATTTTTGAACTATAATTTGTAATTAAACTACCAGACAGATAAACTAGAATACATAACTGTGTTTCCTTGTTGACTATTTACGACATGAAATTAGTGCTACTACGCGTTTTATTTAACATTCATTGCGGCAACGCTATGGTATTGTTGCCATTATATTTTGAAAGGAACTTTTGAACTAAAAGAGCTTTTGAGCTAAAGAAAGCGTTTGAAATAAAAGTTGAAAGTGCAAAAAATATGTCAACAAAACATTTGAACTAAAAGAGATTTGGAACTAAAGAGAACCTTTGAACTAAATTCCGAACTAGTTCATTTTCAAACTCTGAACTAAAAAGAGCGAAAACTAAATTGAACTATATGGCACAAGTCTATCTATCAGCTTTAACAGAAATATTAAAAATTAAAGTGACGTGAGTAAAATTATATGTGTATGGCAATATGTAGAAAAAATAAAACTTTAAATTAAAGGGTGACCCAATGTTGACGTGATTTTCCCTAATAAGGCTTAAGATTTTCAATCGTAGTAGGCAAATATTTTGTTTTCACACAGAGTATGTACAAATATGATCATTATAAAAGCAAATTTCAGCATTAAATTTAGAAATTAAAGGGTGCTTCCATAGAGGACGAATATGGCCTTCTCTTTTAAATCGTTATTGGCAGACTCCTGAAATTTTTACTAAAGATGTACTGCTATGTTTGTTATGAGAACAAATACAAAAATTGAAAATTTAATAAAGGGTTATTCCGATAGTAACGTGATGTTCACATGTATGTCTTTATTTTTTTGAACCGTAATTGCTAAGTATTTTAAAGAGGCTCAGCAATACATACCAATTATTAAAAATATAAATTAAAAGGTGTCGTAATAGGAACATCATTTCCACAGGGACTTATTTTCAACTTACCCTGAATATTTTAGAATCTGTTCACTGTAAAAAGTTAAAAAACTTAAACTAAAAATTAAGTGTGGCACATACTACGAAATCCTTCGGGCGAGTTTATTTTAAGTTAAGAAGCTCACTGCAATCGAAAGTCTATTTAAAAAATGCTTCTTTAAATTACGAGGTGTTCGACATCAAGCTGAGGTGGTTTCTTGAGTAGCATGTCATATTTGACTTTGCATTATTTACTTTAACATCGTTTTGTTATCTGAGCACTAAGTGCTCAAATGGAAATTGAACCCTGTCATTACTTAAAAACACGTCTATGATATAATTTGATACGGTTCCATAAATTACTAGGTATTTCAGGCTGTTACTTTGTTTCAATTGTTTTAAATAAAATACTTATTTCGTCTAAACTAATTGTAATGTTTTTCAAAAATAACGTGTATTATATTAAATTATTATTACAATTTAATAGAAAAAGTCAGTTGGATTTTCAAGTAATAACTAAAATTTATTAATATAATTAACCCAAATTTTAAGCTGCCTTTGAAAATCTTTTTGGTTTTTCCTTTTAGTGGGCCCCTTTGATTATTTTTTTTTTTGTCCAATCACTAATTTATGAATATAAAATATCAATCTTGAATTGACGTTAAACGCTTACAATTAAACGCATAATAATTTTCATATACAAACTGTTCCACAAGCTTAAGGTCGGTCGATTTCTATTTTAATATTTATTCACGCAGGCAAATCAAACCGCCAAAATGTAACTAAAAAATGAATGCTTAATGGCCAGACTTGCAGTACTTGGTATGTTAAACATGTTTTACCCACACACACCGCCATTGTTAGTAAAATGTCCTTTTCTACTAATAACGGCTACTCACTCTATCTACAATATAGACTGCTACCCTTTTTTCGTGTTTGTGGGGTTTTTATTTAATTACTTTTTCGTTTGTTTTTTGTTTTTTAATGTTTTTTTTTTGGGAAAAAATATTATTACAAAATAAATTAGAAATTCTTAAAACAAGGTTAAATATGAGGTCTGCTTAAATGTTGTAAGTTTAGCATGAAACCCCTTTGGCCTTATGCAAACTTATGTACGAATGTTAGTATTTCACGCTTCGCGTGTTTGGTCCTTATTTTCTCTAATACAGTTCAATTTTAATTGTGAAGCCTACAGCTGTTATATCGCTTTTAATGTTCTGAATACTTAGGAACACGCAAAGGTTGGCAAGTGTTAAGCGCTGTTTGACATGCCTTTTTGTTTTCTAATTTCCCGTATAGTAAAAGTTGAAAGGCGTGTCCTCTCAATTTTTCCCTCTATCTCTCTCTCTTCTTAACCCGATTTATTTAAATGATTTAAATGTTGTTGACAATTTTTTTCTTAAGGGTTATTTAAGGCATAAAAGTTTTCTGGTCTAAATCAGAAAATTTAATTTAATTTTAAGTTTTGGAGAATTTTAATATATTTAGATGTTGATACGAGGTATCATAACTCACCGTTTCTTATTACCGAGTTGATCACTGGCAAACTTTCCTCAGTTAAAAACCTCTAGGATATAATCTTCAACTGCTTAAATTCTACAGACTTTTTATGACATCTAAGGAGTTCAGGAAATATTAAACATCTAAAACATTTTTTATTAATTAGTAAAGAAATGATATGACATGATATCTGAAGAAACATTTCCGTAGTCACCTAAAAACGTTAAAAACTTGTTATTAAGTTTGTTTCCCAACTAAAGGTCAGGATTCACTATCATACACAACCGTACGATTTAATCACACAAAAATCTGACAGAATTCTATCCTACTTTAAAAATCGTTTCAAAATGGCGTCGTACGTGCCACACGCTATTATACAAAAAAGTTGCAAATAACAGATCGTTTTAATATTTTTTGTTGCTTTCTCTTCATCTTCAAAAAATCAACTCTGACCGCATAGAAAAAATCATTTTGTGAATTATTTCAAAAGATTATAAAATCGTACAGACTTGTCAAAAAGTCTGTCACACACATACACTTTTAATCCACACTATCATACTTTTTAAGCACACATGCAATTTTTGACAGATCGTACGACTGAGTATGATAGTCAATCCTGGCCTTAAGAAACGACTTAATTAGTTCAGTTTTGTTTTTGGGGTCTGCAGGCCTAAAATGTTTTAAAATAATATACACATTTCTTTAATAAAAAGAAGCTAAAAAAAAGCACTTGATTGTTCCGGAATAATCTGCGACGTGCTGTGGGGTATGGCACTATAAAACAACGCACTGATGGTAAAAAAACCTTGCGTTGTTAAAGAATTGAGGTCTAGGAAAACTAAGCGCTTATTCTTAATATCGGCTCCAATTAGTACAAGCGTTAGAAATATTCGAGACTTCTTATTAGGGGCAAAATAAAAGTCACTAGGAGTTTCTTAGATCGGTTAAAGCTACAATTGGTGAACATATAAAAATCATTCGGGAATTTTCGCGTTTCAAAAAACAGACAAATAAAAAATTTTCTTTCAGCTGAAAAACTTGTTTATGACTAAATGTAGTAAATGTGAGGTAAAAAGTATTAGGAGGTTTTCAAATTATAAGTGAACCTAAAATACTTAAGTAAAAAAAAATATTAACTAAATGAGAATTATGATTCTTAAAGGGAAAAAATAAACTAAATAAGAGTTGCTAGATAATCAAAATGCAAATAAAGTGTAAAAGAAAAAGAGACTTTGTGAGTAAAAACCTATACACAGTTCATTTTGACATAATTTTAAACATAAAAAAAACCAAATAATAAGTTTTCCTATTGATTATTTGCAAAAAATTATTTACAGCTTTTATTTTTTCATTAAGTTTTTCAAATGCATATGAATGATTTCCAATGACAACCCTTATGTAGAAAAATGAAATAAGAAATTTTAATAGTTACTCAATGTTTTGTGTAAAATGTATTTGAGTTCTTTTTTTTCACTTTTGCTTTCATTTCATCAATTTGAATTCTCTATACAAAATTTAGCAATATAAGCAGTAACGATGCAGAATATTTATATTTAAAGGAATCAACCACAATTGACGTAGATTAACATTTTCAGACTTGTCATCTTAATTATATTTCCCGATTCTTACATTAGTTGTTGAAGTAGATGTCATCTACAGATTTTTAAGGTCAGTTCATATCCAAGCATTTTTACCTCGTTTTTTATTAGCATTCAACATTTTAATCCTGTTCCTTGTTTCTGTAACTTGAATGAGGAACCTAAAAAGTATGAAAATCTTATTGTCATTTTTTGTCTGAATTAATTATAATTTTTTTTTTATTTTTAACCGACTCCAAAAAAAAGGAAAAAGGTTATCAATTGGACTAAATGTTCTTTTATTATGTTTGTTCCTGTAGACCTCAGTCATTTCTGACTTTTATATATTATATTTTTATATTAACTATTGCTGTGTTTTATTTGTACTGTGTGCTTTTAATAAAATAATATTGGTGGCAAAAATATAAAATACAAATTAAATTTAAAAGTAAAAAAAATAGAGAGAAAACTTTGATTTAACATCCATCAGCATTGTGCCAACCTCATCTGTTGTTACTTTGACATCAGTTGAATACGTCAAAGTACAACATATGACGGATTTTATATGTCCCGGCCTTAAATCTTGAGCTTAAACTTTCTAACAAAAAGGTATGGATGTTTTCTAAATTTAACTAGTAAAATTCGTCCAATTTAATTAGGAAAACAGCCGTTAGTTATAAAAATTTTGTAAATAGCTTTTTTGCTATTAAACCTTATGGGTATATGATTACATAAAAATAAAATCCATCAAAGTATACACACACATACATACATATTTTCAAACCCTTACGTGGTGACGCGTCGTATTAAATGACCACCAAAATCCACCCTCACAATTTACCCTTTGATTGTTTTACGAGCCAACAATAAATAAATAAACATACAAAGTTACATAAAAATACGTAGCATACACACACTCATCAGACACATAAATATATGTCTCAGATGATGTATATTTTTATGTAATTTAATTCTTTACATGTGGGTTAAAAGACACTCATACACATAAACATTAAATTATTTTTAGTAAAACGTGTTGTGCCAGTAAGGGTTTATCAAAATCAAGGATATTGTGTATAAAATCCTTTTTTATATCTTTTATATAAATTTCTATGTCTAAATATGTATGTGTCACATACACACAAACAGTCATATAAATATTTTTTTTTATTTTTTGGTATAAAATAACATATCAAACAAATTTGAAAGTCATTTATAAAATTATATTTGGTAACCGTAAAAATGTTAAGATTATAACCAACACAATTGTACTTTAACTCTCTTATTGCACACATTTTGTATTAAAGCATAAAGACTGAAGTTTTTATGTATTATGAACATGTTAGT
Source organism: Cistogaster globosa (assembly GCA_937654795.1). NCBI lineage: Eukaryota > Metazoa > Arthropoda > Insecta > Diptera > Tachinidae > Cistogaster > Cistogaster globosa. The sequence continues at coordinate 21,116,414 of OW569407.1, forward strand.
ATTTTTGTGCGTATTTTCTATTATTCTGAATGTTGTGTGTGCCAGTGTTTATAGCAAACTTTGCTAAAACTCATTCATCATCACAAAAAGTTTTTCTGTGTATTTTTGTCAAAGGATAAGAAAAATGTTTTGCGATTGATTAAAGGAGAATTTTAAGTGCGCTACAAGAAAACTATATATAGTAATCAAAGTCTTATTAATTAAAATATATATCTGCCATATATCTTCATTCCTTTATCTTCCATATATATGTATGTAAAACTCAAAACGTGTCTACACCAGTGGTCCGATCTTTGTGGAATTTTCGCTGTTTGTCATCATATTTAGTGAAACAGGGTACTTACTTCTTTTTTTATATTAAACGCGGGCGTGGCACTTTCCATATACAGCAAATTCTTATCAACGTATTACTTGGTAACTGTAATACCCATCACCCGTCACCACGACTTCGACCGCGTATCATTTCGAATTTTCTTGGAATAAAAATTTAGAAAAACGTGTTTATAAATATTTATTGTAAAGTTCTGCAAACGGTCTTAAAAATTTACCATCTACAAAAATAAAATGTTCTTACAACTGTTCTAGTACCGTTATGCCAGCGAAATTGGATGCTTTCAAATTTTTATCTCTAGATTCTCTACGAAATACATATTTTTATGAAATAAAAAGTATTCTAAATTTGAACCAAGCTTTCAGGGGACTTCCTCACTAAATTTTATTCAAATCTATACAGCAGTTTTTATGTGATGCGAACACAGACAGACGACAGACAGACAAAAATTCCAAAAATAGGTATTTTTATTCCATCTCGATTACTATCAACACCAACAGCAAAATTTTTAAAAATGTTTCATGTACAAAAATGACCCCGTTACTGTTTTATTATATGTATAGATGTGTCGAAAACCTGGTTGGATTCAAACCGTGGGCATGAAATCTCCCACATAGTGTAAAAAATTATCACCGTTATGGTAGACTCTTGAAATTTTGCACCAGTAACTCCTCACCCCCAAAAGTTAAGCGAACACAGACTGTATTGGAATAGTAGACGTGGCACCCTTCTAAAGGCAAAGTGAATAATTACTTTTGTGAACTTAAGGAACTACAACAGGTGGTGTTAAAATTTTGCACAATTAAATTTGCTGTTGATGTAGACAGATGAAGAAAAAAAGTAGGCGTGGTACCTCCTATACAAAGTGAAAAATAATCATTGTGTATTTAAAGAATTATAACACGTAGAGCCATGAATTTTTGTACCAGAAACTTTTCTATTTCGATGCATAGTCTAGCGAAATGCTAAATGGATTGGAACAGTGGGCATTGTACCTCTCATACAAAATAAAAATTGTTGTCATTTACTTAGGGAACTATAAGGGTAAACAGGGTCTCTAAAATTCAAACAAGTAACTTTATCTTAGTGTGAATAATTAAATAAAAAACAGGTTGGATTGGAAGAGTAGTCATAGTACGATTATTTGCGCTGGAGCAGCGAAGCGCACCGGTCATAGTATAGAGTAAAGCATGCGTGAGGTCGTAAAGAGTAGAAATTCGTTAAAGTAGAATAATATTTTTAATTTTAAAAACAATTTTAGTTAAAGAAAATTCAATAGATCTACTAGACAATTTTTTATTTGGCATAAAAGCAAACATTTGGTTTGTTTAAAATATACTCACATTTTCATTGTAGCTGCTACAAAACAAAATTGAATTTTTAGCAAGAAAATGATAAAGTTTCATTTTTTCTTTTCTTTTAAAATGATTTCTGAATAGCAACAAAAATGAATTACAAACTAGGAACATAAAAAGAGAAAAATATTCAAACAGACATAAATGCCTGTTAAAGGCACTGAGAGAAAAAAGCTGTAAGTTAATGTTTCAGAAAATATAAAAAAATTCAATTTTTTGCATAAGTTTAAACTTTTAAAAAGGGATTATTAAACTAGTTGCTTGAAAAATTTTAAGTTGAATTTTTTAAAAATAATTTAGATTTCATATTTAGTAAGCAAGAAACAAAAAATTGTTTGAAAGTAAAATTTAAATAAAATTAATTTTTCACAAAAACGGCTGGTAAATTTTAATAAACCCTTTTGATAATTTTTGTATTTAAACTTTAAATTTTTTCTAAGTGTAAGATCAAATGCTTAAATTTAATTCTTTCTCATATAATCTTATGTTTTTGAATGAAGGCATGTTGACCACATAAAATTATTAAAAACAAAGAAAAAAATAAATTTTATTTCTCAACAGTTATACCTTTGAAATCTCAATCTCAAAAAAAAAAAAAAACTCCGAATTATCCACTTATTAAAATACAGCCAAAGCAGCAAAAGAATAAGATAAGAAAAAAAATAAATACTGCAGAATATAGAAAACCAAGTGCTCAGCATTCAACATTATTAATCGTTAAAGTTTTGTTTTGGGTTAATATTTCCAAATTTTACCAAAATTACACATCTACTACAAACTCCATTTTTTATTCAACTCCAAACCCTGTAAGAATCATTTAATGTTAACAGTTTAAACGATAATCAAAACTAAATTAAGTATTTTTTTGGCTTTTAAAATTAATTGAAAAAATAATATTTGTGCTTTGTAAGAATTATTGTTTCTATTTACTTTAAATATTAACATGTAAAATTTAAAGAAATCAATTTTTACTAATTTGTTCCTAGCGTTTGTAACGATTTTAATATATTTTAGTTTTTCGTCAGTCACAGGTTGACAACTCTTAACTCGCAAAAAAAAATCCAATCGGGTTAGTATTTACTTTAATTTATTTTTTATGAAAAATAATTTCAATAGCTTTGCTTTCTTTACTTTATCCCACAATAAATATCTCCTACTTATTTTGGAATTTTTATTTATTTCTAACATGGTTAAGCAACGGAGTAATAGCGTTTTTGTTTTTGTCTTCTGAAAAGTACAAAAAACATGTTAAAAGTTGTCAACCTGTGACCGACGTTTTAAACAAAATGCTGGACTTATTAATATTATAATAGGATTTAATTTAAGCTTAAATTACATCAGGAATATTTGACGAAATAAATTTAACTCACAAAATTTCACCTAAAATTATTACAAGTTTTTACAATATGTAAAATATTATTATTAGGAAAATAAGGTTTAAATCTATTATAACAAGAAGCTTAAAACCTAATTTCTCCATCAAAAAGTTTCGTTGTAATTTTAGTAAATTAGCTTGAGTTATAATGTACCACCAAAGAATGTATGGCTTAGATAGCCAAGGTACCTGTATAGCAAACAGCAGATTAGATATTCGAAATTTTAAATCTTAACGAATTTCAAAAAAGAAAAAATAATTTTTGTGTAACTTAATGTGCAGGGTCGGCTGGTACGGATAAAACAACAGATCATGAGTTCAACCCCTATCGGGACTTTGACTTAAGCCGACTAACAAGAGTTATAAAGCTCTTGAAGAATTGGTTAAGGCAACCTTCTTTCAATGCGGTCCTACTTTTGTTAAGTTCGTTAAGGTGCCTATTCGGTAGACAAGAAATCGTTAAATATCTGTTTCAAATATCACAGGTAAGGTATTGGTCCATGCAAAATCTTATATACCCTTTACCATATATGTAAATCAAAAAGACAAATATTGGGGAGACAAAAAATTGTACATAAAAATGTCATCGGCTCTTAATGGGTTAAGCATTTTTAAAAAATTTTGTATTTTCTAAAAGATCTCTTTAAAAGCTTTTAAATGATATCGACATTGATTATATTGACAATCGGACTTTTTTGTGAAAATTTCTGAGGCGCATAACTCGGAAAATATGGGCAAGCGCTAATTTTTTCACTTGATACTTTTTGCTTATTTATAATTTTCTATCGCCCTATATATTTAATCTTTTGACTGGAGTTACTTCATTGTTTTAAATTATATGGAAAAATTAGAGGCAGGAGTGGTGTTTTGCTAGCTACATCTGAGGACATGGACCGATCTTGTTGAATACTAATTCTAGAAGCTATGTTTGTTTCTATGAATTATTTCCACTTTTATACCAAATCCTCTACTGTGTGCCCTAATTTTCCCGAAATCTGAAAAATAGCGTTTAAAAAAACTTCAACTCCATATTTGGTTTTAATTTCAATTTTTCCCAAACTTTAGCTTGTCAAAGCTTATGAAATTAAAATTTCGGTTGGTTGGTAAAAAGAATCAGAAGATAACCTTAAGCCTTTTCAATATCAATTATTTTACTTTTATGACAATTCATTTAGAAAAAACTACGTAGAAGAAATTACTTAAAAACAAGTATTACATATTCGACCAATACATAACCAAAGGCACTTTCACTCATTCTCTTTATCTCCAACGTATCTTTCAACTTCTTCAACAACTTCTACGACAAAGACACTTTGGCAATAAAAAGGGGTGAATAGTTTTTATTCTTTTTGATTCTCTCACCCAAACAAACATAAGAACTTACATACTAATAGAAAATACAAAAATCAGTTATACTTATGTGTGTCAATATATTTGAAACGTCCAAAAGAAGAAGCCTTTAAAACCCTCATCTTTTATTTTTGTGATAGAAATTATAAAAACGGCAGCCAGGAGCAAGAAAAATAGGCAAAAAGTTTTATAAAAACAGCAAAAAGCATAGAAAAATACATACAAGAATTCTGTACTTTTATGTTTTGTTCATTCGCTTAGTTTTTTTTATTTATTTATTAATTTTTTTTTTTTGGTGTTTTAACCCTCAAATATCTTTAAATTTTGAAATGTCGTTGTGGATGCGAATTAAAGCAAGAGGTTGTTTGTTTGAGTTTGTTATAAAACTTTTATATTTTTTCAATACAGCTAAAACACTTTCACAAGAAGAGCCACACATGTCAGTTCTTGTTGTTATTCCTTTACTTTTCACTTTTTTTTTGCTTAGAAATGGGTGAATAAAGAAAGTGGTAAAAGGATATTTTTGGTATGTTTGTATGTTCGATTATTTTATATGTGAATTTAACAAGACGTTAAGTATTCGGTGTTGCCTGCAATAAGGGTTAGAAAATTGTCCAGATGACGGCACACAAAATATATTTATTTCTCTAAAAAAAAAAAGAAAACAAAAAAATTTGTAAATAAAAGTAAAAGTGTTTATTTTCTTTTAAGCAAATTCGAATATTGAAGACACTTCTTTATAAGGAGTTGTATTTTTCGATATTGAATTGTCTCAGTTAACTTTTAGCATGATGCAGAAAGCCTAGCAAAGGAGTACGCTGTTATGGTCTTTGGCATGATAGAATCCAGAAATGTTTCTCGGATAGTTAAAACCTAATGAAACGTCGGTATAGATATTATTCAAGTTACTACTTGGAAGAGGGACTACCAATAGCTATAGTGTTCTCTTAACTGGTTTATTAAATTTATTTCAATAATCTCACGAACATTTTGCCCAATTCGGTTATGATAAAGGAAGTCATCGACTAATTCTAAAATCTTCTAGGAGCGGAAAAAAGTCAAATATTTGTTTATGTATCAGATATAAGGGCATTCTTTTATATTGACTTCGTTTTAAGAAAATGAACTCTATTAAAATAATTATTTTAATGATACAACTTCTTATTGTTACGTCACAAACCAATCTATAAATTTTGTAAGCTATCTTCAGTAACAGCAAAACACTTTTTAAATTCCTCCTGTATTTTTTCTTATTTTATTTTATATTTTTTTCTTTTTTAAAGGATAACAAAAAGTAGATCTCTAACTGATGACTCGTTAAAGTAAAAAAGGATGCTTCAATTATATCGATTTTTATAAGTGCTTTATCCTTCGTGCCTGCCTAAAAATGTATTCCTTAAACCTTAAATAAAATTTAAAAAAGTATTTGTGAGACTATTAAAGTTTCAGGAATAAATGTTACTGCGTCATTTCTATTGAGTGCAACAAAACAACCCTTTAATTGAAGTTACACATTTTTTTATATAAAGTAATTTTAACACTTTTTTCGAAGAACCATTTTTGCATTAATATCGTTACTGCTATTGGCTGTTGAGAAAAATTATCAACCCTTTTTTAGGCATAAATTATTTTATATAAATTTTTTTGCTGCAACAGTTTTGTTTAACCCTTTTACGAAAGGGTTATTACTTGGTGAAAGGAATTGATTGGTCGAAATGAATTAAAATGGTAAACCATAAGCGAACAGCCATAACGTCTCAAAAAAGTCACTGTTAGGAACGCTTTATAGACCATCGAAATTATTGAAGCATATTTTTTTAAAAACGATGATAAGCAGAATGTAACAGTCATTGCTGAACGTCATATAGGGATGATTCAGAACATTTCCGTTTTTGAACTCGCTAACAGTAGTTTCGCTAATATGTGGTAAAAGACTTCATTCATGCAAGCGCAATGTTTATTGTCATTTATTATCATGCATATCGCATTGTAGATTATAAACTTTGGGAACATACCAAGTAATTTGTTAATAATAATTAACAAGGAATCGCTAAATATTTGAAACACCTCTGCTATCGTTGTCAAATTACAACTGAAGTAAACTGTAGAGTTAAAAAAAATTGTCAGCGTTTCAAATATAAAATGAGGAAACTAAATTATAAAGCCACATTCGTATTGACAAATTTGCATCATTTTGCTGAAAGGAAAACATTGGCAGAAACGCATAATGAAGCTAAAGGTTTAAAACTTTTTAGTAATGAAAAAACTAAGCCTAAAAGAAACCCAAAATAATAAGAAACTAAACAAGTAAGAGTGCTGTATTCGGCTATGCCAAATCTTATATACGCTTCGTCATGAATGTTAATCTGGTTTAGTAAAGTAACTTCAACCAAAAGAATAAATAATGAGGTGATAGAAAATTAAAAAAATAAAACAAATAGGTAAAAAACTTTTAAAAAATTTAACATTTCCTTAAAGATCTCCTCAAAAACTTTTTAATGGTTTTAATACTGGCCGTATTGAAAATTATTTTTTTTATAAAAATTTTAAAGGCCCATAACTCAGAAAATATGTGCGAGCATAAATTTTTTCACTTGGTATTTTTTTCTTATATTTAATTCTTTTTGGCTCCATATTTTTCATTAGATTTACCTCGTTATTTCAAATGATATTGAAAAATTAGAGGCAGGCTTGGTGTCCGATTTTCAATAGCAACTTTTTTAAAACTATGTCTGATCGATTGCCGTATTTATATTTAAACGCTTTCATTAAAAACCATTATTAAATGTGAAGTTAGTGGTAGTGCAAAAAAATCTAAAAAATTATTTTACATTCAGTTTGGTAAATACTTAATCTATCTAATCAATTACACCAATTCAGAATAAGTTTACTTAAAATAAAAACCTGAAAGAAGATACAAAATTCTAGTTGTATGTTAAAATTGCCACTTAAAGCGTAAGTGTTGTCTGCAAAAAAGTTTGCTTTTTTAAAAGGCGGAGTATGAATTAAGTAAGAAGGAAGGGATCATTGGGATGAACAAGGGACCATAAAGATATTCAAAAGAGAATTAATTGCTTTCAAAAATTTTTAAGAATATTTATATTAAAAATGTGGCCCATAGAAAAACATTGTAATTTCTAATGCTAATTTTCAATAATAATAATAATTTCGAAAAGCAGGTATTTGTTGGTATTTCGGCGGTTGCTTACACCAGCTCGCCAGTAAACCTTTATCCAAATTTTTAAAAAAGCTAAAAACATTTTTCTTCAAGTATAAAAACTGCTTAAACAACATGAAAGTTATATTAGAAGCCCGAACAAAAATGTTAAGGCTTTAACAAAAATTACCAACTAACAAATCACGTTTTATATTTTTTCTTACATTCCCTTCTGCGTTATATTGGTTAAATGCCAACTCTTAATGCCGACATAATATAGTTGTTTTCCACTACAAGATATTGCTGAATTTGTTATTATTTTTACTACTTAGACACATGGTGTGTGTGACCAGAGTAAAAGCAGGGCAGCGGCTGAATTGCTTGAAATAACTATGTTTCTTCTAAACAAAAAAAATGTCATGAGTTCATATTCTAAGAAAACAAAACCGTTTTTGACAATTGTTGAAAACTGATTTTGATTTCTCTAACATATTTTTAAGAGAAGCAATTCAACAGAATAGGTAAAACCTTTCCAGTCGAAATCAAATTCGATGGGCCTAGGTTCGGTATCGATAAAAAACATTATAATTAACTAAAAAAGCATGCAGAACACCCTTACGGAATCCAGAAATTTTGAATCCAAATTGTTCAAACTTGAAACTTTCATTTCTCAATTAGGTCGTCTGTTAACTTAAAAGATATTTAACAAAATTAAAAAAAAAACATTGTAACCAAGTTACTTTTCAAAAAAAAAAATTATATTCTTTTTTATTTATTAATTCTCTTTATTTCCTTGTATTTTTGTTAATGTCCTTTTACAAACTAATCACATTGTAACTTGGCTTTTAACTTTTGTCTTTGTAAACTTAAAAAAATTAAATTTTTTACAATTAAAACAAAATCCTACGCTCAACAAAATATTATTATGAATTAAATTAAAATCCAAACTGTGTTGTTCTGACGATTTGTTTGTTATATAATTTACACAAGATACTTTAACTTGAAGTTAAGAATATTATAGAGAAAAAAAAAAACAAATTCTATTCGCTTTCATTTTATACTTTGTGTCCTTTTAGGCTAAAAAATGTGTCCTTTGTTTGTGTTGATAAAGATGTTGTTAATATTGTTAAGATGTACTCAACATAACAGCAAAAAGTTTAAATTTTATATTGTTGCAAACGATAAAAGCCCTTAAACAATATGTTTCTAATATTAATGCGAGCTTGTTATAACAAACAACAATAACAGTTTTAAAAGCAAAATTAATAACGGACACGAAGTTTAAAAAAAGGATGTCTGCTTGAATTGTTCTTAAAAAGAATTTTAATTAATTTTTTCATTTATTTAATATAATTAAAATCGTATAACAATCTAAAATATGCTTGCGTTTCTACTAAAAGTCTTTCTAAGAAATAGAAGTGAGCTATTCTAGGCTTTTAACAAGGTTCTGTAAGGTTGATGTCTTCATGTCTTCATTCAGTAGTGTTATCTTCTTTACAGAGAAACACCCTTTACTTTGCGAGACATATTGTTGCAGTTGTTTTCAATCTACGGTTAATTTTTTTCCATCGTATCAGCGACTAAAATCTTCTTTTGCATGTGAACAATCAATATTAAACATATCGTCAGTCTTTTTTTGTTATGCGGAAACGTATTTCCCCAAATGTTAAGAGCCTTTCAGTTTAAGTTTAGTAAAATATACTCCACCTCCTGCTTGTCACTTCATATAATATATCAGTATCATTATACTCATTTTATATTTGGCCAGCTGTAGTGACAATGCTGTATATCACTTTTAAAATTCTGTATAACAGTTTGGCTTAAACCTGACCGTAGCCTTACCGTTACTTTAATATTGGATAAAATAATACAAAAATTTCACACATTTAATAAAAATTTTCCAAAATTTTAGACAGAAGTAGTGAAGCCAGCTTCAATAGGTGCAAAAGGATTAATTTCGGTCTTGATAGGAACCATGTGAAGCTTTCGCATGGTTTATAAAGAAAGAACCTACGTTTCTCTCCATAGAGGAAAGTTTTGAAAATTAATTTTTGGCCGTTCCAATTTTACCGGTTGTGCGTATTGCTTGGAATACAGTTGTACAGTTATAATAACTAAATAAATATGGCTCTAATAACAATTTAAAAAAAGTTTAAAATTAACTAAAACAAGTTTTTTTTTTCTTTCATATTTATTTTTATTTAAAATATATATTTTTAATTAAAGACCAAAATAATCCAGCATTACATTTTCCTATTTCCTTCCGACTTCTGTTTCTTTTTTTTTTTGGAAATTTCTATGTTACATTTTATTCGCAAAAGGCCAATCGAAATAAAAAACTTTAATATAATTTTTATCTACTTTTTTTTATTAATTTTGAATTTAGCTTTTATTTTTCGTTGTTATTTAAACTACAACACTGCTTTATTTTATAGTGTAAAAATTTTATTTGAATGAGTCAAGTAGTTTTTCCTTTTTATATGAATCAAGATTATAATTTTAACTACCAAAATTTTGATTTCAGTACTGATGTGTCGAATAAGCTTCTACCCCAATTAACAGAATATATTTAAAAAAAACACAAATGCTTAATTACAGCTTTCTTAACAACAACAAATATCAAAAAATATGCCAAGATCATATTTTATTAATAATACAAAAATTTTTATAAAAGTAGATAAGTATTGAAAGTTTCAACTGACTTTTTACCAAACATGTTTTCTGTGAGTATATATTGTATTTTTTTAATAATAATATAAGTTGCTTAAAATATGAATTGCTAAGTTCGAAGGAACTTACCGTTCTGTCATATTTATGTAGTAATAAAATTGGCCTATTGTTTCTTTGTAAATAAATTGCAAATAAAAAAATATATTAAAAAAAATTAAAATAAAATTTAGTATATTTCGTGATACATATTTTTTATGGTATCTTGCTTTCGACTTTAATGTCGAAACATTTGCGTATAATCAAATGCAAATAATAAATATTGCTTTTTCACGACGTACATATGTCACATAAGAATAACATATAATTTATTGTTGTTTTAAAATTTAACAAACATCTGAATTTACTGTAACATCATTGATTATAAAATTTATTTTTGCTATTAGGTTGAACATTTATCTGGGAAAACTACATACATCGTAACTTATTGGGTTTAAATTAAGAAAAAAATTTTCCCTGACCATTTCATAATAATTTTTAAGTCCTTAATAACTTTATGCTCCCAAAATTCTACGCCATGTCCCTTATCATCAGCTAACAACTGGACATAACCAGCATATGTAAAACACCTGCAAAATTCAAGCTGCTGATATAAGTCATTAATATAAATCATAAATAGAAGCGGCCCCAAAATAGAACCCTGAGGAACACTTGTGTGGATTTTAAAAGTTGAAGAGATATTTGGCTCAAGATGCACATATTGGCATCTTTTAATATGAAAAGACCAAATTAAGTTGCAGGCAGATGAGCCCAAGTCATATTGTGATAACAAAAAAAATTTAAGGCATTTCCGTTAGGTCCACTAGAATTTGTTTTGATTCTGGTCATAGTATTAAAAATTTCATTTTCAGTTACATTTCGAAAAGTAAAATTGAGATTATTGCCTAAAATTACTGGAGGAATAAAAAAATTGTCATCTACAGAAGGAAGAATAAAAATTATATTAAATTTCTCTGCATCAATTTCATTACCATTGGGTGTATCACTTGTAACTCCTTCAAATTTAAGTTTACGCTACATTTGAGCTGGTGTTCGAACGCGAAAATATTATACACACTGGTGTCTTCTAATGTGCCTTATTACAGATTTAAGTTTATTACGATATCTGCAAAAATGACTACGAGTTTCGACATATCTTCACAATAACTACGCCAAGCCAAATTTCTACGAGCCCTTTTTTCTGAATTATTCATCCAACTAGAATTTTTATTGGAAGAATATTTTCGAAATGGAACTTTGCAATCAAAAACACTGGTAACACACGCCTCAAAAATTCGTATTTTTTATTTACACATTATGTATTAAAAATTTCCGAAAAGTCAACAGAATTCAAAATAGTCCTTTAAAATTTTTTCCATTTACGAGTAAATTTGTGTAGAATAGTTAAACATATTTTGTTCCAAACAAAGCAAATTCTATTAAAATATTAACAAAATGTTAGAAAAATAATTGTCCGATTTTAGGTAGAAAACAGTCAGTTTAATGTTTTGGAGTGTATGTATGTATGTATGTATGTATATATGAATGTTTAAATGTTAATATAAATTTATATTTTCTTTCAGAATTATGCCATCAAACTTAAGTATCCTTTATATGGAAAAAATAATCGCATGTTAAAACATTTCAAACAACGGGATTCCTTCAACAGCATTTTATTTCATCTTGTGACAATTATAACGGAAATTGAGTTTTCTTTAATAAAAAACTATACTTTTTCTTTTATTTATAGTTTAATTATTATTATTAACAATTATTTTGCAGTTTTTATGATTATTCGTGGACAATAATAATTAAAATGAAGTACAAAAATTCCCATTAGTGCAAGGATTTTTATTGCAAATCAAACAGCATGAGTGTTATTACAAATTGTTATTTCACTTCAAATAGAATATTCAGTTTCGTATTTATTACAAATATTTCAATTTTTATATTCACATGTGGTTTGATTACTAAAAACTTCAAATGGTAGCAAATAACATTTTAAGAATTTTATTTTGTTGATTTCTCATGATGGTTTTTGTTTTTGTAAATATCGCAATTTTTATTGTAGCGAAATGTAATTTTTTTCCTCATATTCATAAGTTTAATTAATAAAAATTGCTTTTTGAGCTATAAAAATTGTTTAAGTGTAATAACAAAGGATTTTTAATTGATATTGCAAATACATAAATAATGTTGGATGGTGGTAACAGTATTTTCAAATATCAAAAAAAAAAAAAAAAGATATTAGTTCAGTCAAGGAACGGAACGGTAGCCATCAGCCAAGTCCTCTTTTCTTGATAAGCTACATTTAGCGCTAAGTAAACCTGTTTCCATGTCGATGTATGAATTCAACTAATAATTTAAAAATTAATTTTTTAATGTTTTAAAGTGTTTGATATTATAAAAATTAATTTAAGCCAAATTAATTAATTCACTTTAAAAGAAATGTATAATTAATGAATAACTAAATTAGCGAGTCAATGTTTAGAGAATTGTTCGCAAAGTCAACAAAAAATTGTTTTAATAAATTCGGGCAATGTGAGATAGTCAACCTCCCACATCGTGCAAATATCCCATAAGCGTGCTAAGACTGAATCACTGTTAATTTTACCTAAAATCATTCTCAGAATTTTTTTTCTTATATAAAGAAGCCTACGTGGGGTTGCAATCCCTTACCTTCCTTAAGTTTAATAGATTTTATCTAGAGTAAATGATGTGATGGGTGATTGCAGCGCCAGAACTCAGTACCAGACTTCGCCTACTTTTCAAAACACAGCTTTAATCCTATAACTGACGAAACAGTGAACACCAGTAGATATATATTTTTTTGTCATATCATCTTAAACTTAAACTTTTGGAACAATTTTGCCACCTTCGCTAGTCTCGTGAATAAGTTACAGTTTTTGTATCAACTTTAAAGGCTTGAGGACTCAGTCTTAAAAGAGAACTTGCAAAAAATGTATAAGTTTTTAACAATCCCCATCAGTCGCGATTATTGCATACAATAACATTGCAAATGATGGAAGGTAGAGAGTTTCGTATTTATAAAAGTTTCTTAAATAAAAATTACAACAAAAAAACCTTTGCAGAGAGGATATTACACAAACAAACTGAATGATGAAAAAGCGAGTTAAACCTGCGAAAACCCTGTAAGAATCCGTTGTGCAATTAACGGACTTAGTGCTCTTATTGAACAACTTGTAGTATTTAAATTTTTCGGTGTTAAGAAGCTTTTCAATTAACTGTAAAGAAAAACATCACAGTTCCGAACTCACTATATTAAAATTTAGACAGCTTGTTATACACTGTCAATCTACTGTTGAATTTTATCGTAACTCTCTTTACAGCCTGTTGTGTATATCTTTCAAACTACAGCCAAACCTTTAATCGTAATCAATCCTTTGGATTTGCAAAAACAAAGCACATTTTTTAATAGTATAAAACAGATATTTACCCACTCAAGTGCTGTCATTTAAAATTATTATTATTTTTACATAATTATGATAGATTTAGTTTTTCTAAAGCACCTGCCGTCTTGACATCGAGTTGATGGAGCGAGTAAAAAAAAAATTAAATATTATTCTCTTTAAACAAACTAACAATCAGGCAAAAACAGGTGAATTGATAAGATAAATATTCGAACATTAAAACAAACATCATTCCATCATTTGGTACAATTATCCACCAAAACGAAAAAAAATGGCTAAAAAAGGTACAAAACACTTAAAATGTTCTTAGAATGATGAACAAATTTTTACAACTTCTCTAAAGATGATAACAAAAATTCTTAAAATAATGTCTAATAGACAGACGGAAAAAATAGAGCACGATTATAGAAAGTACTTTGACTTTCATGTGGACAGGCAAAAAACAATGACCATAAATAACACAACATGTAGCAAAAGTAAGACAAAATGTAGTAACATTGCAATAATCCTTTGTACTGTCTGCTCGGACAAGCAGAACAGCAAAAGAAGAGCCGACAACCAGATCTTAAAGATCAGTCATTTGTAACTGCACTTGTCAAATGATGAGCTGATGGTTATTTTGTTGTAGTTAATTTTTGCTCAAAAGCTTTTGTTGTTGTCAGGAAGATTTTCATATCCTGCTGATATGCGTTTATTTAATAGGCAGCCTGTTTTTTTTCTCTCTCATTTCATTTGCTTGGTGCATATCAATTTTCTTTTTCTTTTTTATTTTGTTACAATTTAAATTTTTCATTATTGTTTTTTTTGTTTTATTTTACAAAATGATTAATTGTTTTTTTATTCTCCTCCTGTTTGTACTCCAGTTTTTGGTAGTTTTCTTTGTTGCCTTACAGGTAGTTTTTGCTACTTATTCAGTTTAAAGCCTTTTTAGTCACGTTTTCATTTATATTTTTGTGTTGTCCAAGGTGTTGTTTTATTTGTCTTAAAAATGTTTTATTTCTGTATTTGATCTTTTAAATAATTTAATTTATGTTTTGTTTATTATGTTAGTTTAACAATTAATTTACTCACAATAGAAATGATTAATGTTTCTTTCTTACTGGCTGCTAGAAAAAGGAGTTAAAATAAAATTTCTTAATTAAAAAAAAAAATACTTCAAAAAGATCTTTATCCTTTTGCTACTATTGTTCTTAGTGAAAAATTGCTTTGAAGTGAGTGAAAATATGTTAATACATTTGTAAAGTTTTTTAAAAGAAAAAAGAGCCTTCATAGTTTTGCTTGGAAATAATAGAAACATAAGTCCCAGAATTATACAATTTTATAAATCTTAAAGTGATCATTGTTTCACAGCGCTCTAAAATGAATCGCTTAAGATTCGGCGCGATTTTGGATTAATTCGAGGTTACTAAAAGCAATAATTCGAAGTACGTTTCCTTTTGTATTATTTTAATATCGAAATCAGTGATACCATTTGTAGAATTTTCTACATAACATAGACGCAGTTCAATTTTTGCAGCTCGAAAACAAGCTCGGTTTTTAGAAAAATGATAACAGAAAATTTGAAACTTAAAGTTTTGTTTTGGAATGATTTTTTTAAAACTCTTGATCATATTATCTTCATTGAGTCTCAAAATTTAATAGCCTTTATTATCGGCTTTCTTTATTCCTCATTGTATAGTCTTCCCCAATTTCAATAGTATTTTCAGGGCTTTAGTTTCGCATATGATCCACATTTACACAAAAAAAGCGCTACCATCTCAGTCTGTTCTTGGACAAAGGATAATTTATATGCCCATGACCTGCCACTAACGCAATTATCTGGTTTAAAGTACCCCCATCTATTGAAACAAATAAAATTTTGATTTAATTTCGAATCGAAAACAAATAAAATATTTAATTTATTCAACGAATTTTCACTGTGTTTTTATAAAAATATAAAACAAAAATGCAATAAAATTTTAAGATTCCTAGAATATATTTGCTTGCATCGATATAATTAAACAACAAATATTCATACTTTAATCTAACACTAATACTGCTGAATTAGATCCAACTAGAGTTTGACCAAAAATTCTTTAATCATGGTTCTTTATGTGGTCTTTGATCAAATATAGCAATTTTCATGCTGGCTAGCGTTGTCCTTACACTGCATTTAGACAGACAAATATTACTTTGCAAGGTTTTGATTTTATGTGGGGGAGAGGGAGAAAGAATCAAAGGCAGTACAGACTTTGATCTTCTCACAAGGTTGCTTTGTTTTTCTTTCGTTGCTTGCGTTAAAGGTACGAAATGCAAAACGTCCAAAAATTAAGAAGGATCAAACAGAGAGAAACAAAATTTGTAAATGAAAACTTTGTTTGGTGTTCAGACAAGAAAATTAACAAAACTTTGTCAAAGTCAAATTTGTCTGTTTGAATGGGGACTTAGCTATGATATTATATTGCCGTTAAAAGGCCTTGAACCTCCTCTGTACAAAAATATCTTAAAAAGATTATAAAGTGAAATAAAAAAAATAAAATTGCTATATTCCGTTATGCCACATCATGTCACCTTGTGAAGCAACTCCAAACCAAAAAATAAATTATTAAGGTGACGAGAATTAAAAACTTAAAAAAAAAATATTTATAAAAAATTTCATCGGCTCTTAATGGGTTAAGCATTTTTTTTAATTTTAGTAAATCCTAAAAAAATCCGTCAAAAGTTTTTAAATGATTCCCATATTTATATCTTGAAAATTATAACGCACAATCGTACTATTCTATAAAAAGTTCAGAGGCCCATAATTCCGAGCGAGAGCAAATTTTTTCACTTGATGTTTTTTTATTTTTTAATACTCCATCGCCTCATATATTTGTTTTTTTGGTTGGAGTTACTTCATTGTTCCAAACAATATTAAAAATAAATAAAAGGTAGGCGTGGTAATTTGCCCACTGCCTCGATAGCTGAATTTCAATAGCAAAATTTTCGAAACTATGTCTGATCGATTGGAGTATTCAAATTTTTTCTAGCTTATCTAGTACCTTGGCAAAGTTGATTTCAACACTAACACGGACGGACAGACCGACATTGCTCAATCGAATTCGCTATTCATAAGGATTTAGTATGTATATATACTTTATGGGGTCGGAAATGGATATTGCTGAAATTACAAACGGAATGACAAACTTAAATATACTCTTTTTCCACTTTTTCTGGTGAAGGGTATAAAAAAATTTTGCCATATGACAATGGTCTTGCTGTACAATTATTTAGAATTTGTAGTTCTTTTCAACTTCAATTTTACAACGGCGGCTGACTTTTTGACATAAAATAAATATACTATTTATACAGATACAAGAACAAACCAATAAGTTGGCAAAAAGTTCATCTAAATTGTTTTTTTTTTCACGTAATTTCCTTAGTGTTCGATGCACTTCACTCAACGAGCCATAAACAGTATTAAATCTCTCTCAAAATAAGATATTGGAGTTTCCTTATTATGTTTAATCATTTACACTACAAAATAAGACAACATGCAAAATTAGTTAAAGACTAAATCGGAAAAAATAAAATGAAGGAATGAATTGTCATTTTAATTTCACTTGCTTTTTTTCTCAACGAAATTTCAGAATTAAGGGCTCGAGCAATACTTGACTTAAAGATAATATTTTTAATAATTAAAAAAAAAATTTATTTTTGGCCATACCGATGATTGGTACAAGATCAAAACAAATATACAGCATGAGTTACAGAGAAAACCACGAGGATATACCTTAGGTTATGTTTGAACTTCGTCTTACCAAATTAATTTTTAATTAGTTGGTTAAATAGATTTTGTAAACGATGTACACCATCGAAGATTGATAGATGCAAAGAATGCTGATGAAGGAGGTAGCGATCCAGAAAGTGCAGCATATCAATGTGCTGAAATGAGTTTTTCTTTCTGAAATTTTTAAGAATTTAATTAAAAAACTGAACCTAAGCCAAAAGAAATAAATTTTAAATCATTTATATTTTGTTTTGACTAAATTAAAAATAATTGTTTAATGATAACCCACACAGTGTTAAGCAATATATTTTCATTAAAGTTTTTATCAGCTTGCAATTAGTGATTGCAAATTTATTTAAAGTTTATTTTATTTTCTTTAATGGAATCTCTTGGTCATACCCGGCATTGTTCACCACCACTATCGTCAAAAAAATCAAAACTAGTATGGGAAGTCCTGAAAATTCAAATCGGTCTTGAAATAGACAAAGAATACGCAAAAATAAGTGGACTTGTCGATAAATGTACCTGATTGATTGATTTGCTTTGATTTTCAAACAAGCTATTCATTAAAATTTTTGCTGTTTTGCCTTATGACACGGGTTAAAATAATTTTTTAATTATAAAATTTCTATGTGTGGTTTTTGGGGTTTCATGCACGAAATGCAAAAATCATAGCTCTATGGTTTTCATTACAATATCTGCTTATCTGGTCATCTGTCACAAATTTCTTATATAAGTACACTCTTGATTTTTAACAAAAGAGATTTTATTATAGCCGCTATAACAAAAAATACATCCTTTAATTTGAAAGGATGTTCCCATAGTGACGTGATATTCATAAAAATATTATTATTTCTTGAACTGTTATTGACAGACACTTTAAATTTGCACAGTTTCAGTAAAGATATGTGCTTTAAGACCACAAGTATAAAATAATCAATCTTTAAATTAAAGGTTATCCCAATATTAACGTGATTTTCACTTATACGGCTTTAGCTTTTTAACCATAGAAGATAGACATTTAGAATTCACACAGCGTATGTACAGATATGTCCGCTAAGAAATTTAGATATTAAAGTGTGTTTCTAAATGGTCGTGAATTTAACGAATATGGACTAATGTTTTAAACCGTAATAGGCAGATACTACAGAGAATGTACTGCTATGCCTGCTATAAGAATAAATACAAAAAATTAAAATAAAGTGGAGGGTATTAAGATACTAAAGTGATTTTCACATGCATGTTCTTATTTTGTTAAAACGTTATAAGACGCAGAGTTTAAATTGCTCAGTCACTATAAATGTAAGTATAAAATTAAAATTATAAGGTGTTTCAATAGTAACTATATTTTCACAGGGGCTTATTTTTAATTTGCCCAAAATATATTTTACTTCTTCCTCTTTAACAAGTTTGAAAAATAAAATAAGAAATTAAAGGGTGACCCATACATGGTAAGGAACCATTCGTGTGTGAATCAAACTCACACTTAACGGATTTACTTAAACTAAATTTTTCAATTGTTGCAAATGTTGTCTTTTTAAACTTATAAGTCTTACGAGACACTCTTTTCAATTACTTCTATATTAAAGTTCTTTGTAAATTAAAACTATCATTTTGTAAGAGAAGAAAAAACAAATTAAAATATTAATTTACACCTGCTAACTGACACACATAATTAAGAATATAAAACCCCATCATTAAATGTAAAATACTAGAAAAGTTTTTTTTTTTTTTTATAAAATCTTTTGACGCTTAAACAACTCTCATACATAATTAACAAATAAAATACCTTTAATAACAAGGTAAGAAACAAAAATGCCGCTACAAATTAAAGAAAAAAAATGTATTTAAAACTATTTAAAACCACAAAAAAGAAGAATAAATAAAAGTAACAAACATATTCAAGCGACCGCACAATACAAAATAGAAAAAAAATTGAATGGTTAATAGAAACTGAAGACACAAGCTGCAAAAGCAACTCATCCGTTTTTGTATTTATTTAATTGTTTGTTATACATATTTTTTTTCATACCAAGGATTACGACATTTGTAGGTTATAATTGGATCAATTTTTAAGAAAAATTTATGGCTTCGGTTTAGAGTAAAAAAAAAAACATTTTAACTATTTTGAACAGGTGAACTAACTCATGCCACTTAAGCCGTTTGTATGTTTATAATTTTATTTTCTAGACTTGGTTAAGTTGCCACTATGGGCCGTTATGGGCACGCAATTGATGGGTTTTTTGTAAAATTGTGACACTCACACACATATACGCTTACAGTTTATTTTTTTTTATTATTTTTTTTATGTGTATGTGTGTAGGGGACAAAATCAAAATCTTTACTCAAGATTAAAATCATTCTTAGTTGCTCGTGGTAGTTATGGCTGTATTACATTCTGTGTTTATGCCGTATTCCCAATTGACCCTTAAATAAAATGCGTTTCTTTTTTTCTTCATTGTTTCCTAACAAGTGTAAGTTTTTTTTTTCTTTTCTAAAAATACTTTTTATGGCCACTAAACACTCAAATCCTTATATAAAAAGCGAAAGAATGTAGAAAATAAATGGTAACGAGGTCTATATTTGCCCCACATATTTAGTGGCTTTGCAATGAAAGAGGTAATAATATTCAAGTAACTACAACAATGTAAGTAAAATAAGGGCAGGCATGTTTGTGAAAACTTACTTTTATTATATTCAAAATTTCCTATCTTAGGTATCGATTAATTAACAAAACAACGTTTAATCTGTTTTATAAAGGGTTTGGCTTAATTTTTCCTATAGATAGTCTAAAAAGCCTTCCTCTTTAGTCTGATATCCTTTTTACAAAATATCCTTTATACATAAGACAAACAACAAGTCAATTTCTTTTTTTGTTTTCTCGTTACTACTGGTCTTTATCGATAACTTTTAATCATTTAAACGATTTTGTGTGTCTTGATAAAAAATTGCTGGCAAATACCCGGCAGTTCGTTAGTTAGATTATATTTCATTTTGCCAATACATATCTTAGGGAGTCTAGGATTGCCACCTCATACTCGCCATATTATATTTGTTGTTCATCTCTAGCAGAACATTGTCGTTCGTTTGACCTTAAACAAATTGGATATTACTGTGTAGCACAAAGACAAAAAAAAATTTACGAAAACATTTTAGTTTATGAAAAACTACTTTTTACAAAAAATTTAATAAAATTTTACCTGTAAAAGAAAAAAAAACCGTTTCAGTATAATGCAAAAAATGCTAAAACGGTAACATTGTTCAGTAAAAAATTTAGAATGACAGCAGTCACCATGATTAAAGAATTTTTGGTAAAACTCTAGTTGGATCTAATTCAGCAGTGTTAGTGTTAGATTAAAGTATGAATATTTGTTGTTTAATTATATCGAAGCAAGCAAATATATTCTAGGAATCTTAAAATTTTATTGAATTTTTGTTTTATATTTTTATATAAACACAGTGAAAAGTCGTATAAATTAAATATTTTATTTGTTTTCGATTTGAAATTAAATCAAAATTTTATTTGTTTCAATAGATGGGGGTACATTATACCAGATAACTGCGTTAGCGACAGGTCATAGGTATATGAATTAATTTTTGTCCAAGAACAGATTGAGATGGTAGCGCTTATTTTGTGTAAATGTAAATCATATGCGAGGCTAAAGCCCTGAAAATACTATCAAAATTGGGAAAGACTTTACAATGAGGAATAATGAAAGCCGATAATAAAGGCTAACAAATTTTGAGACTCAATCAAGATAATGTGATCAAGAGTTTTAAAAAAATCATTCCCAAACAAAACTTTAAGTTTCAAATTTTCTGTTATCATTTTTTTAAAAACCGAGCTTGTTTTCGAGCTGCAAAAATTGGACAGCGTCTATGTTATATAGAAAATTTTACAAATGGTATCACTGATTTTAACATAGAAATAATACAAAAGGAAAGGTACTTCGAATTATTGCTTTTAGTAACCTCGAATTAATCCAAAATCGCGCCAAATCTTAAGCGATTCATTTTAGAGCGCTGTGAAACAATGATCACTTTAAGATTTATAAAATTATATAATTCTGGGATATATGTTTTTATGATTTCCAAGCAAAACTGTGAAGGCTCTTTTCTCTTTTAAAAAACTTTACAAATGTATTAACATATTTTCTCTCATTTCGAAACAATTTTTCACTAAGAACAATAGTAGCAAAAGGATAAAGATCTTTTTGAAGTATTTTTTTAATTAAGAAATTTTATTTTAACTCCTTTTTCTAGCAGCCAGTAAGAAAGAAACATTAATCATTTCTATTGTGAGTTATTTAATTGTTAAACTAACATAATAAACAAAACATAAATTAAATTATTTAAAAGATCAAATACAGAATTAAAACATTTTTAAGACAAATAAAACAACACCTTGGACAACACAAAAATTGTAATCATTTACTTTTAAAGAAAAAAAGGAGAACATCAACTAAAACATAATTAAAAAAACAAACAAAAATTAGGGATGCTTTATACATTTTGTATGTACATGAGAAATTTCGACAGATATCTTGCGCTTTACGCGCTAGTTTAGGAATGGCAGTTACTTTAAAAACTGGCTAGAAGACAACTAGCAAAACTTGTACGGAATTTGCCGTTATAATAGCAATGAATTTCATTATTAATGGCTGGAGTGTCTATAAGGTCACCAGTTGAGCAAAAAAAAATATTATCAATATACAGCAGAACTACAAAGGAATTATAGAAGAAGACCTCTTATGTTTTTCAGTGATGTGTTAATCTACAGGTCCAGCGCTACTTAACCAACCTTTTTTATGGCCGTAGACTATTAACCCGAATCGCTTTTATTGCCTCCTTAAAAAAAAGTATTTGCCTGTTTGATTGGTTGTAGCTATAACTTCGCTGTTGATCTCATGTTTTAGGTGTTTGCTTGATTTCACAACAGTTTTACGAATACACTTTAACTTCGTAATAGGATTGGATTCGAAATCACGTGGGTAGTTTCCTAGAACTTTCTTGGCGGTTCACACACATATGGGGTAGTGTCATCTCTATCTTCACAATTTTTCTTCCCCAAGTGAGCAGGTCCATTATTATTTTTGACCTGAAAAATTTATTCTTTCCACCTTATGCAATAGTATTTTTGATTTAAGTTACACAACAGCTTAAAAGAATATCAATCTTACACTAAATCTTTTCTTAATAGCAGCATATCCACGATCTAGGAGCATATTTTCGATCGTTACCACGAATTGGCAATTCTGACAACTGCCAACTGACAGTCCTTTATGGAACAAAAAATGTAGTGAACAAGATCTTTGAATTGACAAAAAATATTCTGCACTACTTATTTGAGTTTCTCCATTATTTAGCAGCTATTAAGATGGTCGTATGTTTATACTAAAAAAAAAAAAAAACAGAGATTTTTTAAGTTCGTGCCGGCCAATTGTAATTCGAGTTTTCAAAAGTAGTGAGTTATCACTCATCAGTTAGATGCAAACTCGTAATCTACACAATGGCAAATATTAGCAAAGCAGCTTTTTTAAGTATCTACTAATGCACCAACTCCGTATGCCGATATTTAAAGGACCTCAACTCTTGGAAGCCAAATACCTGGGCTTCAGTCCTGATAAGATGTTTAACTTAGAAAAATATATTAGAAGCAAAGTTGATACATATAAAATAAAAAATTGGCAGAATGTTTAGTCTTAACTTAGATTTAATAAAAAATTCCCAAATTATATTTCGTTTTAAAAAAGCTTGAAAAGTATCTAAAGTGTGCAACCGCTAAGAGCAGGTACTTGCTGAATGATATCACAATCTATTGGATTGACCACGCAAGAATAGTTGAAAAACTGCATCAAAATAATTTTTTTCTTAAATCAGTTATCAGTCCCTTTTAATTACTTAAATGACATTCCACGAACTACTTGGTGTGTTTGTGTGTAATAAAATGTGGTTAAAAAAATCGAAAAACTCCTTCACAATATCACAATGTCCCCAAAACCCTCTCTAAATTCTTTGATTTCTTTTTTCATACCATGCCATTATTTCGTATACAGTTTTTGTGTATGAGTTTCATTATTTTTTTGTCTGTCGTCCTTTATAAGCAAAATGATAGACTTTATTTTTATAGATTGTCTAGAAATGTTAAAGGATACATTTTTTATACATTTAATACATACGAGTATCGTTGATTCATGCTTTATGCTGTTCGATTTAGCCATTTGCTGTGTTAAATGTTTACAGCCAAGTTAAAGAAGATAGTGAAATAAAAAAGGGAACCGAAACAGAAGCAGATAAAATTCAACATTTTGTGTCATTGATGTAATTGTGTGACATTATGTCACATACTCGTTTTATAGTATTAGAAATATATATTGAAAATGTTTTTTATATGTAAGTACGAGAGAAATAAAAATACTATTTCATACAAAAGGAATCATAATCGAATTTCCAATGAAACGTTAAATTACATGTTGTCATTGCCATAGACGGCCATTAACTGTTTCTTTTTTTGCGACTACTGGTTTGTTTGTTGGCTTTATATAATTTTCGGCTGCTTATTATTTTGTACACCCTTTTTTTAATAAGGGAAACAGGTCCAAATTTTATAGCATAATATCGATCAAAGCTTATTGTTACATTTTGATGTTTTCCTTCGGATTATTATTTTATCATATCAAGATTAAGTTAAACAATTTTTTATACTTAGGAACATTTACTTAAGAGCATTAATCTTTGCTGCAAATATATTACATCCATATCATCTGGTGAATATGTAAGTACTCGAAAATCATTCGCAGGTGCCATGGTAAAAGTTCTATTCACTCCTGATTTAAAGTGTTATAAAACTTTCCCTTTGCAATATTTAAAAGTTGGAGCTAAAAGTTTAGAACTTTGCTTTTCACATTTCCTTTTTCCAATCCTTGATATGAAACATGTTTTAAAAGCACTTTTATATTCCTCTAACACTCCTTTTTTCGGAGATTAAAGAAACACTTTGACAGTAATAAGAAAGGCCGTCTTACACTTAACAACTTGAAAACGTCAATATTTGTTGGCGTTTCCATTTAAAAAGAACATCAAAAAGTATTTAAACTTTTAGACCTGCAGGTGAAAAATATTAGATCGAGAAATATAATGTTTATTTTTCAAGTCCATAGAACCTACGAAAGGTTTAACTATCAAACGTGCTGTCAAATCGCGGTTACATTTTGACATTTAAGATCAGAATACATCGGCCAGTTATCACAAACAGTATGAAGCTTGAGCAATGTTGCCAAATTATCCAGATTCACTTAAAGAATCTATTACCAATTTGCGCAATTTATAGACGTAAAATTGCCTTCTGTAATGAGGCTATTTTTTTTAAATTTGTTTCGTTATTGGATCTATTTTTTTTTTAAATAAAACCGCAGCTAACGTTGCGAAATTTATTTTTTATTTAAAATAATTTTTGATAAAAAATATGGATGACATTCACTCTCACTTTGTGTTATAGGGCGATCACAAATATGGAGTTATTGAAATCAAAATTTGGAAATATTTTGATTTTGAAAAAGAGACACTTCGAATTGATTTTTGAAGTTGTGCGATTCCCCACCTTTCGATTATTTCCTGTGATGGCACGTATAGTCACTGGACACAAGTGACGTTTTAAAGGCCAACTTTGTCCATATTATTCATGATATCCGGTCAGTAATGCTAAGCAAAATAGCATAAAATTTTAGGTCCAGAAAATGCTTCTTAAGAAGAGCCACGTTGGCCATATGATCAAAATTATTTTCGAATGTTTGTGTGATGAAAAATTTTCTTTTAAAAAATTTTAACTTTTTGTTACTTTTTACTATTAAAAGTTTTATTGTTCCTAGAAACAACTTTTACTAGCACTGACTAAGGATTTAAAAAATTATACAGTGGCATCTAGAACTGGAACTGAGCTAAACAAATTTTCTTTTAGTAAATTTCTCTCTCTCTCTCCCTCTCTCTTTCTGTCTCTCCGTCTATGACTCTTCTCTTTGAAATTTGCGTTCCTCAGATCAAAAATCACAGATCTGCAATTCTCTATATTCGGTATTCCACTTCATTCTTTGTAGCCATTAACTGACTTGGATTCAGATTTTCTTGTTTAGGAAATAAGACTACAATTTTTTAAAAGAAAAATATATAAACTGATATTAAAAAATTTTGTCGCTAACCAAAAAGTAAATCTAGATGTGTAAAATATACAAAAAGAAAGAGTACGCTAAGACTCAAGATATTTCAAAGAAAGCGAATTATTGTCTTGATTTATAACCAGAATTTATTTTTCAATTATAAGAAGCTGTATATTAAAATACTGATCTACTTTTCCATTAGGTTTTGTTAGATTGGACTTAAAAAAAAACTCCTTCATACTGTTATACTGAATCCACCTAAAAGAAGTTGATGGTGGTCTCAAATATCTTAAATAACATGCGGTTTTTAAAGCGACATAGAGTTGGGAGCCATATGTTACATTTTATCTCTTTATTTAATTTATTCAAAATTTTACACCACAAATGACTTCTGTTTATTTAAATTTGTGTTTTTTAATGTGTTTTTACAACCTGGTTAGTAAAAAGTCAAAACTAGTTTGACACTAAGCGGCATGTTTTCAATGTCCACTAAACTGGCCTCTTCTATTATTAACAGCATGTGTGAGTTTATTTTATCTATGGCTCATAAAATGATGTGACAAAAGAGGTACAAAAAGGTTACTAACAAGACTAGAATAGACTGACTACATTTTGGTCATTAACATAAAAACATCAATTGAGGTAACAGAGGGCAGGTGCAATATTAAGGAGAGAAAACTCACTACTACTTTGTATTTTGTAAAAAATGCTGCAGATAAAAATCAATTTATTTTAGATTGATTGTTAAATAATTTAAAAAATTTAAATCTATTTCTTTATCAAAAGTAAAATTTAGCAGATAATGAATCAGTTTCCCTCGTTTTCTTAAGCACGTGTTCCTCTTTCCATTTATATTATAAAAAATATCACTTTTATTTTTAAAAGAAAATTTTTGTATTAAATTATTTCCTGCATTTATAAAAGAAATTGCTTGCCTTTGGTTTGGGCCTTTAACGCCTACTTTAATTGATAAAAGAAGTCAAACAAAAGTCTAGTAAATTCATCTGTAGTTTAATAGATTTTTCTTTTTTAGAGGATAAATTTTTATAATCTTTTGTTAGTTTGATATCGTTAATTTACGTTCATTTTATAAACGGAAATAGATTATTTCTTAAAGATTTTCTAAATAAAATCGACACTCATCTGTCGTTTGGATTCTGCGCTGCATGTTAAACGTCTTAAATGAAAGTGAATATATTTTTAATACAACTAATTGAAATTTGATATTATTTATATTGATGGCAATTATTTTATGCATTTATTTCAGCATAATTATTATATGCTGCTAAAATTTTAGCTATTTTCTCGTCATAAATTAAATCTAGAAATGTGAGCAGAAAAATGCAACTCTAGATCTTTTGTTTCATTCAAATCAATCACAGTTTTTAAATAAAATTACAATTTTTTTCAAATTGAAATATAAATTTTTAAATTTAATTTATGCCTTGAAAGCAAGAACATGGTACCTCTGCTTCATGTTTCTTCGAACTACAAGCTCCAGTTAATTTTCAACAATTTAAAGAAATCAATCAGATTATTACAATTTATTGATGTAGAAGTAGATCGCTTCCTTAGTGGCTCCCTTTTCGATTCACTTTCGCCCTTAAGGATTATAGGTAACCGATTTACAATTTGTGGCAACCTAAACTTCATTTAGTCACGTACTACTACCAGTAATTAGTCATACCAGATTGTCGACTTTTACGTGTAGGCCTTCTTACTCTTCACGAAGTCTCTAGTAATTGCGAATATTTTTCAAAGCTTAGATGCCACGGGGCATCTATATTTAAAAACCTTTGCTTAATGTTCAAAGTCTGATTCTAGCCAGTGGCGGACATTCACATTCTAAGTGCGCTGTCGTCTCAGCTTCTTCAAGGTACAGCAACAAGTACCATAATTTTTGATTCTCATCCTGGTTAAATGATACTTTAAACTTTCATGACCTGTCAATAACACAGCTTAAGACACTGCATATGGGCTCCATGACTACCATTCGAACCTGTCTACATGTTGTAGACTTCTTCTACTTTTTCAGGTTAAGAGAGAGTTTACACGCTGTAAAACCCTTGTTCGCATTGGGACATTTCCCAGCGCAACTTTTGATTCTGGTATACAGAAATTCAAAGCAAATTTCTTTTTTCTCACTTGGTCTGCTGCTTCATTGCCAGATGTACCCATGTTCTCTTTAACCCACATCAACGTTACATCATTAACCGAGGCGCATCTGTTAAGTTTAAAGAGACATTCAAGCACAAGATCAAAGTTAACGTTCACGTACCTCGTTCGTCAAGTGCAATGATAACCTTTCATCTATGCACTTGACTTTCTAGCAAGTGATCCAACGCTTGCAGCAACCCAAGCCATTCTGCTTGGCAGACTAAAGAACAGATTCAGCATTGTTGAGTATTCATTTGCCCTTTTGCTACCGACTAAAAAAATATATTTATATTCGGGTTTTATGATTAGGAGAATAAATAGTGGTATAGTTTAACTGAAGTAGAAGTGTAAGAAGATAGTGGACTTGGTTGTCTTTCGTGAGTAGGGAAGCATTAAATAATGTTTTTAATTAAAGAATTAATCCTGTTCCCTTCTTTTATTGACACAAGGATTATACTTCTGAGGTACCAAAAGTTTAGGTCTTTGGAATATTATCGTTGATTAAAAGCAAGAAATAAATTTCTACAGCTTTTTCTTCTCTTCATTATAAGTATTTTAGTTTAAAACGCACTGTTAAATAATTAATAATATTTACACATAGGAACTCTTGTGATAGCCAAGGATTAGGTCACCCATAAAGCTACAAAATCTATTCGGAATAAGGTAACCATATTTCAATATTGAAGCTTTGGTGGAATTTTTTAAAAATTCTTTTTCATGAGACCGTAAGTTAGAACACTAACAGAGCACACATTTTAGGGACTCGTTGTGTTGCAATTGCAAATTAATGTTTTGTCTTATGCCGCAATGTCCACTGAAGAATTGCGTAGGTAAACAAAGATTATTAATACTCAGCGTCTGTAGGTTTTAGCACTTTTCGGAGATAGCTTGTAGTAATGCTTTCTGTGCGCATTTAGAGCTATCCAGTGACGAGAAAACCCTTCGCTCGTTAACTATTAGCTATACCAGAGAGAGGCTCAGGCCGCATTTTACCATTTAATTGGCCAGATACGCAGCCTTTTTATTAGCAAATCGACCCACGCAACCGAACACAGTACAGACTATTTCGGATACCAAGTTGATTCACGAACGCCACACAGTGTATGACTAACTCTGAGATTCTATTATTGCACTCCATTTAATTATTTATTACTCACTTCACCAACAATTTTGTGTTAAGAGAGTATCCCGCGAATAATTAGTACACAGAAAAACGTTTTTGCACTATTAAAGGAAATTTTATTAAATTTTTCATTGAATTTATCTTACTAATTAATCGAAAATAAAAACAAAATTTTCTAAATAAAAAAATAATTGTATCAGTTATAAATTAAATTTAATGTGTAAGTTTAAGGAAAATAAAAACATCAAAAAATATCATGCCACCGCTTAGAAATCAACCATTTGAACTGTTGATAGTCAGTATAGAAAAGACTTCTCTTCTTGACATGCTTTTCTTTGAATTTTTTTCCATAAAATTTCGAAACTTTGCTGATCACAACACTTTACCCAAGATACTTTTAAATATTCCCTAGATGTCTTTGTAAATTGGAAGATTTTTCTTACGAAGTTAATAAATTCCTATTTAAAGAAAATCACATTTTTTCACTCAACATAAATGAAGTGATTAATTCCTTTGTTCTCAACGTTTGGCTCTTAAATAAAGCCGATTAAAACAGTTATAAGCCATTAATGAAAAGGGTTATTATCAAAAAAACTCATTGAATGAATTAACCCTTTTAAAAACAAGACATCATCAACCACAACACACAATATATTGTGACAGCTAAAAGGGTTGTTAATTTATTAACTCCCTTTTTAACAGGAAATGAAACAAAAAATACTCATCCTCCATGAAAGAATCGAACACGTAAAACTCTTCATTAAATAGCAACCGCTTATTAAGTGGAGAAATAGAAATTATAGTAACGATCACAATAAATAACATAAAAAAGATAAAAAGATAAAAGTAAAAGGGTTGTTAAACATTTGTATGATTCAACTAATTATTACTCAATTAACAATTAATTGGGCGTGACAATATTTTTAATGGCTCCATAATTAATTAATTTGTCATTTAGAGAAATTAAAATTGAAGAATTAAAAATGTGTAGAAGAAAACGTGTTGTAAAAGCATTTTTCAAAGTAAGATTACGTTGTTTGTATCATTTAAAATAATAATGTATTTGAGCTTTCTATTGTGTGTAGAATACTCCTGAACAAAATTGTTTTAAAAATCTTTTGTGTTTTTTACGTTAAATAATTATTTGGCCTTTAAGTGTGTAAAATTTACGATTAAAAAAACTCATATCGCCTCCAAATAGTTCCAACAGCATTTTTAATTTTAAAAGCATTTTCTAAGTTAAAGTTGTTTTATACTCTTCACCACAAAAAGTGGAAAAGCGTTTAACTAATTTTGTCACTACGTTTGTAATTTCTACAATATCCATTTCTGACTCCATAAAGTATATAAATTCTGAGTTTTTATGCATAGCGAAGTCGATTGAGCAATGTCCGTCTATTCGTCCGTGTTGGGTTTAAAATCAAGTTTGCAGAAGCACTAGATCAGCTAAAAAAAATTTAAATACGCCAATCGATCAGATATAGTGTCAAATGAGGTGTTTTTGGAAATTAGCAAGATCAGTTCATGTCCTTCGACGCAGCGGGTAAAACACCACGCCTACCTCTAATCATTCTATATCATATGGAACAATGAAAAAACTCTAATAAAAAAAAATAATTAAACAAATATATATGGCGGTAGAGAACTAAAAATAAGAAAAAATCATCAAGTGAAAAAATTGGCGCTCGCCCTTATTTTCCGAGTTACAGACCTCTTAAGTTTTCTAATTTTTTAAAATATCAATGTGGGTATCATTTAAAACCTTTCGAAGAGATCTTTAAGGGAATACAATTTTTTTTAAAAATGCTTAACCCATTAAAAGCCGATGACATTTTTATGAATTTTTTTTTTAATTTTTTGATTCTCTGTTCTCTTGAGTTACTTCACTAAATAAGATTTGGTTAAATGCTGAAAGGTATACAAGATTTGGCGTAGCCAAATATAGCACTCTTACTTGTTCAAATATGAGTTCATTAAAACGAGAGCTCTTGAAGCAAAAGATGAGTAAAACATCGTAGCGAGGTTCTACTATATAAAACTGTCCTGCTGATCCTACATACAAAAATATAAAGAATTAAATGCTGGTGCGATGGATTTGGTTAAACATATGTAAATACCAAGCTGTATTATTTCGGGCTAGGAATTTTACTACTTAAATGACAGGTTTATGTTTATAACATTTTAATATTTTCACAATTATAAAAGAAATTCGTTCAACATAAATATTAATTTAAACTATTTCTCAGCCATAAATTAACCAACTATAAAATTTTAATATTAAATAAACATCAAATAAAAGATGTTATATAAAATTAAAATAAAAAGGAAGAAGAGTCTTACAACCACTAATTATCCTTTTTAAGTATAAGTAAATTTTTCCCAAGTATTATTATTTGAATAATACTAGCTTAAGATATTTAAAGATATTAAAAGTAGTTATTGCACAACGTTAACTAAACTAAAAGAAGAAAAATTGTATTAGAAGCAACCCTCAAACAAGAACACCTACACCGCGGCATTAGTTTTCTTTTTAAAGTCCTTAAAAAAAGAAATGTCTTAAAGAAAACTGTTCTGCTTAAATGAATTCATGTGAAAATATAAATATTGTTTTTTTTTTCTTGTTTTTTTTTTTTTTTTTTTTTGCCAAGAATAAGAAAAGTTACATATTTTCACACAATAATTAAATAAAAAAGATGTTGAACAAAAGCCGGGGTGGGTAGAAAGAAAAACAAAAGCCAACAACGTTTGTCATGCAAATGACAGTCCAATGTCCGGTAATCATTTACGCCATCTTTGCAGGCCAAAATATAGAAAATAAAAAAATTAACAAAACAAAAGAAAAGAAAAAAAGCCAACAAAAATAAATAGAAAAATGCGGAATTAAAAATATTAACAACAAAAAATGTACTTAAAAAATGCTAAAAGGACTTTACAGCTCCAGTCACTTGTACTCATCATGATAATGACTACAATGGCTAATTAAAAAAAAAGAAATTAAACAAAGCAAGAAAGATTTTCCACATTTTTAACTTAACACTCAACCAACAAAGTCAAGCCACCCACAAACACCCGAGAATGTACCCGAAAATTCAAATTTCTTTTTTTTGCTTATTTATTTAAAGGAATATAAACTCGTTGTGTTGGAAATATGTTGTCACTATTTGATAAATCATTGAGATTTTAATAATTTCCCAAGCTCAAGTATCCAGGCCGGTGGTTATAATAAAAAGCGGCAGGCCAAACACTGGCCAAAAGAAGTAATGAAAACAAAAGCCAACAGCCGAACATTAATAATAAAGAGAATAAAAAAAAACTCCAAATGCTTTTGAATTTCAAGAATGAGGGACTTTTAATTCAACAGATTTTTTTTTCTTTTGCTGCTTTCTTTGATGGTGATAAATTAAAAATATATATTTTGTTCTCCTTTTTTTCTACTTCCAGTTTCTTTCTTATTTGTCTACATCATTTCAGTTTTAATTTTCTTTATTTTTTTTTCCTTTTTTTTTAGCACCAAATTGTTTAAAACAGTAGAGACCCAGTAAAAGAAGTTACATTTTGTCATCGGAGCTTTGAAATAAGAACAAATATCTTTGATTTTTAAGGTTATTTTTGCTTACTGTCTCTCATTTTATTAAGAATTTCTTTTGTTTAACTTTGGCACGAAAGCAAAAGAAATATTCATTGTATTTGTTTCTTAAAAATGGATCATAATTTTTTTAAAGCTTCCACAGTTAAGGCGAAAATTGTAGCCTTTTTTAACCAAATATGCATATCTTAGTTTAAAAAATAGATTTTTCTCCAAAGAAGAACAAAAAAAAAACAAAATTACAGTACTTTTTGCTGACCATACACAGCTATAAGAACTATTTCGGCAAAAAATTTTCATGTGTCCTGTTGTCCTAGTTTTTGAAGGATAAAATAGTGGGGACAGGCAGATGTTATCAAGATTAAAGTTAACGCCTTCCATGATGGCCTAAACAAACGGTGAAATACAATGCTTGGACTAGCGGTCTACACTGGCGTAGCATAACAAAATAGCAAACTTAAGCACATCACTTGCTAAACTACAAACCACTCCTTGCTTGAGGGTTTTGAAACCTATCAAGGAGATTCAAAGCCCAACTTAATTTTCGATCAACGTCCTCAATTCAAAACACAAGTTTTACAACCCAGCAGACTGAAAGAAGTATATCAAGTTTCATCAAGTTAAAAAGTCTGATAAAAAATTTTGTATTTTAAAACGTTAACCTAATCATCAGAAATACTTAAATTACTATATAAGAGAACTAAGCTTATCGAAAAAAAACTTTATTCTGCCCGATAAAAAACTGTTACCAAATTTGTTTTGAGGAGAATGATTTAGCTATTTGTAACGATGTTGGTTGGGCATAAAAAAGTATCAACTTATTGGCACCTTTTCATGGACAGCAGCAAAAGAAGTTTAAAATGTGTTTTGCTTCATAACGGTAACAAGTTTGGATTCATACGTATTGCATGACTTGAAATGTGTTTTTTTTTTTTTTTTTGATTCGGAATAAATTAGGAGTAAATTGTTTCTAAGATCTACAATATAAAGGCCTTTAGTTACCCAAGACCGTAAATCCATGATTAAATACAGAAAAAATAAAAGCCGCAGATTAGGCAACTCGTTAAAAATTCTAATTTTAAAAATCAATGATTAGAATTTATTTGTTTTGGTTATGAGTTATTATCTAAAAATCTTTAGACCTTTTCGAGCTTTCTGAAAGCGTTCTATCAAACTTGCAACAGAGGCAGAAAAATACTAAAATGGCACCCACGTTTACACCGATTTCCACAGAATTTGGGCAATAAACATGACTAAATAATTGTAGTTGTGCGCTAAGACTAAGTTTCGTAAATAAATAGCAAAGTAATGTATGTAATGTTGTATGTCTTACGTTGTTTAAACTGCTACTCAGACTAAACATTGAAGGAATTTCATCTATAATATAAAGAGTTTTGTTTTAGGATCGCCTTGTTGTACAATTTTGAAGTTTTGTTTATGAGTGGCTAGAAGAACTTTACTGCAAATCTAAATTCAAATTTTATTTTTTTTTTAATATTATTCTTTTTTTCTGTTGTTGTAAATTTTGTGTTAGTTACTTGAGAAAACAGTATCCTTAAAAAACACCAGTATCCAAAAAGTGGCAGAAAAAACTTAAAAATAATTTTCTTTTTGTGCCAGGTCATTATTTATCAGCAAAAAAAGAGAAAAATAATAAATAAATTTAGTAAAAAAAAACAAAGTTTCTCATATTTTTCTATAATCATGGCCTGAATGTTGATGTACAAATGACAAAGCAACCCAAGAGACTAACAAGTCCACAATAATAACAGCAACAATGGAATTTAGGAGGCATATAAAAAAACAAGCTTAGTCTTTAACTAAGCAACTCATCTTCTTCGTGTTCTTATATTTTTTTTATCAAAAACTTTTGTTGGGTTGAAAATTAATCACGCTTAAGAACCCACACCTTTTAATTTAAAATGCTTCCAGTCACAGGATAAATAGTTACTAGATGAGCTGTTTTCTTAGTTTGTTGTTGTTTTTTTGTTAAAAGAAATATTAAAATTAGCCGCGATTTTTCTTAAGGTTACTGACAAATTCCTTTTTGCCAAAAGTCCATTGTTTCGTTATTATGCCGTTTTTTTCTTTCCTATTGCTGTTGTTGTTGCTGCTGCTTTTGTGCTGGATAATTTTTCATTTAAATTGCCAACTTTTAATTTTTTAACTGTAAAAATAAAGGAGGCGGTTAAAGACATGGTATGTTGGCTTTGTTTTTGTTGAATTCTATTTACGCGTTTCATTCTTTACCCATAAGTATTAATCATGTTATTTTTGTTTTGTTTTTTTTTTTTTACAGTGTGGGGCAGTATTCTTCCCACAAAATTTTAATATAAAAAAAAAAAACTGTTTGTGAGCAGAGTTTCGAGGGCATGACGAAGATGTTTTTTTAACATCTACCAGCTCTAGTATGTGCAATTAAATTATAGTTTTAACCTGCCAAGATTAATCAATAAGAAAATATTCCTTTTTACGAAGCTAAATATTTTTTGCGCTTAAGAATATATAAAATTTAAGTACGTAAATTTTGAATATTTCTATTGCGTTGTTGTTAATGTTGTGTATTTGAGAGTAATATATCTTCAAAGTGGAATGCGCTTTAATGTTACAAGAAATGTATGTAATTTAACAAGTTACATGTAAAATCATCTCGTGTATAAACAGCTAAGCAAAGGAAGGGAATGTAAATAAAAATAGTAAAAAAGGAATAAAGACTTTTATAAATTAATTTTATAAAAATTTTCTTATTTTGAACGTACGAAATTACGATTTTCAGGAAGAAGTTCCCTGATTTCATCAGACCACATTCCGTTGTAGTACCGATGAAATGATAAAACACATCCAACAAAATGCGTTCATGCTCTAGCGAGTCAAGATAGCTGGATTTCCTACTGTCACCGATTAACTCTAAAGTAGTTTTGGAAGCTCCGGCCCATACATAAGAGTTGTACTTTCGGTCTGATAAAAGTTACATAGATAGCAAAGAAATCAGAGATTGCTTAGTATTTTAGTGAAACTTCAGCTTTTTTCTTATTTAAAAGCGGAAATTTTTTAAACTGCTGATATTTATTAGCGTTAACTTGGATAATTAAGTTGATTGAATATTTAAAGCCAAAAGTCTAAATAAATAAACACACAACCATCTGTGCAGTAAAGGAGGAATTCATCATCTTCCGTGCCGCTGCTACTATTTTGCTAACATGAATTATTATTGTTATTATTGCCTCCTTTTTTATGTTGAAAACACTTGGGTTTGACATGGACCAACAAAATATGCTGATTACGTTCTAAATTGCAACTCAAGAGACGAATTTTGGACTCAACTACTCCGCACCATTCCAAATGATCATCTGCAGAGTGTGAGTTCAGCAATAAAATAATAAAATGGCAGTACATACAACAAAGAAACTTATTTTTTTTATAATTTATACGTTAATTTAAAAAATAATAATAATTTTTTACCTATAAAAAAACTAGGTGCCTCAAAAAGACGATCCCATGAAGCTCTATCCAACATTATTTCATCGGTTGTTGACATGCCACGGGTAAATTCTATTAAAATAACTTTTTTTTTTGTTTGATTAGAAAACATTAAATGTTGAATTTTGTTGTGGATAAGCTGGTGTTATGATAGGCATTAAGTGATAACGATCTGAGGCATTAACACCTGGATTCCATACCTGCGAATAAGCGGTCAACAAGATTTATTTTTTTTTTTATAAAAAAAAAGATCACAAAAATACAAATTCACTTACCGAAAACCTTAAGTTAACAATGTCTGGATGTTTAATAAGACCAAATTTGGCTACTTTCCAACATGAAAAAACCAAAATGAATTTATGCACAAAAGTGGAGGCTGTAGTATTTAGATACAATTGACGTGCCACTAGCATTGCCCAGGTTATACCACCAATGTATTTAAGTCACATGTAAATAAAATGAATAAAATGGTCGTAGGAAGTTTTGAGAAATTATTTGCGTTTAAGTGACAACTCTAAAATGTAACAGGTGCCATAAATCATTTTTCAAGGAGTGGCCGAATAAATGGATGGACATTAGGCCTATGCATCAACGTATAGTTGAGAATTTGTTAAATTTTTGGCCTATTCCAAAACGTCAGAAACAATTTTTGAGCTCAAGAGAAGGATACAAATCATCATCGGTGAAATACAGCTGCACCTATGTCAAAAATTTAACGGTCTATTACCACAGCCTTGATGACCAGTTGTCAACTATTTCATATTATACATAATACAAATACATATCTCTTCATTATAAAATACCATAAAATGTACATGAAACTTGATTTAATGTCCACTGTCCTACAATGGCAATTTAATCAAAATTCGTGCCAGCTCATCTCGTTCTAATATCCTTTACAATAAAAAAAAATTTCAAAAAATGTTCATTGTTTGGCAGCAAAAGAATGAAAAAATAAATAAAAAAGCGAAGGTATTTTTTTTCTATTTGGCGGCATTTTCCATTAAAATTCCAACATTTTTTTATGAATTAAAACACTCTCAACTCACATTCTTATACAAATAAAAATTTGTATACTTTCAAAATAAAAAGAATTAAAGAAGGAGTACAAATGCAAATGATTTTTAGCTTTTCTCAAGACATTAACAACATTTTAAAATTAAAAGGAGAAGTGTGTTCAATTAAGCCCAGTAGTAAAATTTAAAGCCCATTAAAAATTAAAATTTTTTATATTAATTTTTATGCTTTTTTTTTAAAGTCAAAAGAATGCAATAAAATAAAAGTTAAATTTAAGCTTCAAGAAGATATAAAATTCTCATTTAAGGATTTGATTCTTTAAAAGGCAGATTAGAATTATGTTTATATTTTCATACATTCGGCTACGGTATTGGCGTTACATCCTAAATAAGTCATTGTGTTCTTCATTAACATTAAACGATTAGTAAGAATAAAATAGTTGACAAAATGAATCACTATTTAAGTGAAGAATTTCAAAAAGTTTTGCAATTTTTGAAAGTTATTTAAAGTAATCCCTGATCTGAAATTGTTTCAACTGAAATTTACCTATGTTAGGATTTTTTTAACTACAGTCATCTAGCAGGAAAATTATTTGGAACCTGATGGCTCAATGGTTGCAGAGATCGATCAGCAAGATATGTTCTCTAGTTTTATCAACGAAATCTGTTATTTGGCGGGATAAGCGCTGCAATACACGTTGGCTAATAAAGTTAATCTGGCAAGTTACAAGTTTTCAACTTTCAAAAAATAGTCTTCTCAAACAATCCAACCTTATACCCGTTTGTCGTACTCACTAGTTAATCAGTGAGGATTATGGGATACTAACGGCTCAACCAAACATATTTGAAAACTAAATGAGAATTTTTAATATAAATTACAGCTAAAGCTAAAGTTGTTATATGTGATGTCACCCTGCAATTAAAAACTTAAATGGCCTGATGTGTGCACAGTTACACATACAACATCTTGTTTAATAATTTTACAACATAAGAATAATAAGATTAATAAAAGCGTGTTGTTAAGTAAACAAAATTGGTTAACTCTCATTTAGTTCAATATGTTTTAAATTTTAAATATTTTTAAAATAAAATTTCTATCGACGTAACAACAATTAAAGTTGAACTGTTCTTCATTTGATCTACATTATTTACGAAGATGTATGGAACACTTCATTTTCTTTATTATAATCATCAAATTTATCGCGCATTCATTCTCTAACAAAATTTCTTTAACTGTAATTTTTTTTACTTTTATTGTATTTCTTTTAAAGCAAAGAATAAAACTTTGATTCTAAATTAGCAATAAAGCAACACAAGCGCGTAACAAATAATTACCTAAATAAAAATTGTTTTCATCTTCAACAGATGAAGCAATTAAAATGCCACCCATTTCATTAAGTTAAAAACAAATACCCCAAAAACTTTTTTACCCACTTTTCAGGCAAAAACAACTACAAAAAATGTCATAAGATCAAAAAGTTGTAAAGTTCTTTTTTAAAGAAAATCAACTTTTATAATAAATAGAATTTTTTGCCTGGCGTCTCTTAAAAGTTACCATGGAGGCCTCAAATTAAAAGAAGGTTGTTAGCGAATATAACAAAGTATTGATTAATAAGCAAAAAAATACACAAAAAGTTAGAAAAACAGCAGAAAAGTTACTCAAAGAGAAAAGTGACCCCGTGCTTAACTCGAGAATAAAAATCTACATTCCATCCTTTCAATTATGTACCGGGCGGTGGGATGTTAGATGGTTTGAAATCAACAAAACAAAATGGCAATTTACATAAAAGAAAACATAGAAATCCAATAGCAGCCTAAATGAGCAGGACGTTTTTTCTTTATAATGAATACTTTACCTTTACATTTCAAACCGGGTGGAAAGTTTTTTCAATATTTCATCTAAAACAAATTAATTTTGGAGTTGTAAGCAGTTTTCAAAAAACTCGTACCAAAAAAGTATTGTAAGAAATAAAAAAGCACTAAATGAAAACTAAAAAAAAAAAAAAAAATCGCTATTTTGTTTTTGCATCGCTGGTGGAAACTTATATGAAGCAGCCTTAATACTTTAACCGTTTAATTATTCTTCGAATATATAACTACCAACATCGATACCACAAGCCTTCATTTCCATGATTTTTCAATAAACAAAAGATTAAAGTTTATATATCTAGTTATCGATAACATAATTTTTGTTTGCAAAAAATTTGTTGAACACTGCAGGATTGCGAGTATAAAAAATTTTTAAAGAAACTTAAGTATCTATCCCTAATAATATTGATACCCTTCACCACAAAAAATGGAGAAAGGTTATATCTAAGTTTGTTATTCCGCTTGTTATTCCTACAATATCCATTTCTGAGCCCATAAAGTGTATAAGTATATTCTGAATCCTTATACATAGCAAAGTCAACTTAGCAATGTCCGTCTGTCTGTCTGTCTGTGTTAGAGTTGAAATCAACTTTGCCAGGTCACTAGATGAGCTAAAGTAAATTTGAGTGCATCAATCGATCAGACATATTTTTGAAAATATTGCTATTGAAAAGCAGCAGGATCAGTTCGAGTCCTTCGGGTAGCGGGCAGATCACCTCGCCTGCCTCTAATTCTTCCATATCATTTGGAACAAATCTAGCTTAGTGTAGGAACTCCAAATATACAGGGCAATAGAGAATAAGATAAGAAAACAAAAACATCAAGTGAAAAATTTAGCTCTCCTATATTTTCTAAATTATGGGCTTTTGAACTTCTCTTAGTAAGGTACGATTGTGCATCATATTTTTTAAGATACCAATATGTATATCACTTAAAACCTTTTTAAAGATCTTCTAGAAAAATACTAAAATTCTTTAAAAATGCTAAACCCATTAAGGGCCGATGACATTTTTATGTATAATTATATATAGTACTGAATTTTATTTTTATCTTTTTGAATTCTCTGTTTTCAAATTTGTTTTTTTTTTATGGAGTAACTTCACTAATCTAGATTTACATACATGGTAAAGGGTATATAATATTCGGCATAACCTAAAATAGCACTTTTACTTGTTTTGCTTAGTGAAGAAATAATTTTTGTTTGTTAAAACCTTCAAAATTTCATGTTTTTGTTTGTAAAGCAAATTTTGTTTTAATATCACTACTAATCAGTCTTTTTTTGCTCAGACAATTTTGTTATCGATAACATATTTTGGTTTCGAAAATCCTGTTATTAACAACAAATTTCTATTTCGAAAGTCGTATAATCGAAAGTACATTTTTGTTAAGAACATAATATTTTAGTATTACAATTTTGTACAAAAAGTGTTATCGATAACATTTTTTTTAATCTCCTTATCGAAAACACATTTCTATAAAGAATACATATTATTGATAACCCATTTATGTGTCGAAAATATTGTTATCAATAACGAATTTTTGTTTAGAAAATCTAGTTATTGATATCAAATTTCTATTTCACAAAACTTATTAGATATCGACAACTTATTTCTTCTTACAAAATCCTGTTGCCTATAACAACTTTCTATTTACAAAACTTTTTCTTCAAAGAAAAAAATTTTTTATCGAGATTTTTTAATCGATAACACGAAAAACAAACAAAAATTTGATATCGATAATATATATTTTTTAAAAATATATCGATGATAGGTTTTTTGTTTAGAAAATTTTATTTTTGACAAGAAACTTTTTCTTTGTTAAGAACATCTTATTATCGATGATATATTCGTTTACAAAATATAACTATCGGTTAAGGAATTTTTTAATCAATAACACGTTTATTATCATTATCGCATGCACGATTTTCGCCTAAAATTTTTTTCCAATAAAATAAAAATATATTTATCGAAATTTTCGTTATCGAAAAATAAAAAAATTTGTTATCGATAATACATATTTTGCTTGCAAAATTTTGTTCTTTTTTTAATCAGGACATCATGTTATTATACCACGTTTTGCTTTGAGAAAAACGCATTTTCTTTAGACAATCGTAGTATCGATAACAGGTTTTTTGTTTGGAAAATTTTGTTTAAGATAAGAAATTTTAATATAGAGAAACTCCTTTAACTTTTTGTTAACAAAATCTTATTATCATTTTTATCATTATTATTGCATACACGATTTTCGCCTAGAAAATTTTGTATTTAATGACACACCTGCTTTTTATACTTCCACGATTAAAAAAATAATTTAAAATCCTTAAAACCGAATTTATTATTCACACACATGCACATCAAATTAAAGCATCAATTGAAATCAATGCCTGCCGTTAATCAGGCAGGACCAAATCAAAGGATAATCACTAATTCGCAACAAAAATAAAAACACATACACACAACAAATAATAACAATAATAATGATGACAACGATAATAATAGTGCTGATGATGTCGATAAAATATAACGAACCCATTACGCACGCCACACTCGTGCTTACAAACACATAAAAACGGGGTAACCATTATGGGCAAAAATAATTGTAACCGAAAGGATAAAAAAACAAAGCAAAAAATACTTAAAAAACTCACAAAAAATGGGTTTAATTTTCGGCAATGACAAAACATTAAACACTTTCAGTTTTTATTGAAAAAATTTTAAACAATCTGAGGGAGAGACAGGGTTATTAAAGTTTAAAATTGTAAGGGACACAATTATTTTTATTAAACGAAAATAAAATAAAAAATGTTTTTAAAAAAGACCTTAAATTTGCACTAAAAAATAGAAATTGATTTACAAACAATTTTGAAGTTTTTGAAAATTGAGCCACTGACAGCACAACAAAGGGAAAAACAAAAAGAAACACAACGAACAAAACCCAAATTCGCAACTCGTGCGTGGTTAATTGTTGCTTTTGCTACAAAAATTAAAAATGACTGATGTTGCATTCACCATAAAAGAAAGGATGTAAAAAAGGATAAAAATTTTCTACGTAGTCAGCAAGAAGTAGACGGACATGCAGCCACCCAGCCAGCACACTTTGAACATGTGCCCTAATTGCAAAGAAAAGGATTTAAAATTTGTACATTTTAACAAATTTTTGAAACGTTTTTTAAGGCAAAATCTTTAATTTTTAACGCATTTTTTTTGTGAATAAAGAAAAAACACCCCACCTAATGATGACAGTGCAGTGCGAGTTAATGCTCACACATGTTCACGTATGAAGTGGAAAGGGTGTTGTTTATCCTTTAAAATTGATAAACATTTTGAAAAAAGGGGTTGGCCCTCCCATACAAAATACATCAACTATGTTTGCAGGATAACAAACATTACTCAACATACTTTTCTACTGGAGTGGACTTTGAAAACATATCGAGTTGTGCGATTTTTTTTTTCTTGCACAAAATGAAAAGTTGCGGGTGCTTTAAGGGGTTGGTTTTTTTTTTAATTTGGTGGTAGTAGTTGGCAATGCTAGTGTTTTTATTATCCTTTCACTTTGGGATTTTGACTGGTGTCATTTATCTCTTATAGGAAAAATGTTCGTTTTAT
The DNA here is from genome assembly GCA_937654795.1 of Cistogaster globosa. Classification (NCBI taxonomy): domain Eukaryota; kingdom Metazoa; phylum Arthropoda; class Insecta; order Diptera; family Tachinidae; genus Cistogaster; species Cistogaster globosa. The sequence continues at coordinate 21,158,856 of OW569407.1, forward strand.
TTTTTATGTACGGGAAAAAATTGAGGGTGTTTATTTTTTCCGTATGATTTTTGCATTAAAACCTGAAAAAAGTGGTGGATTTCTTAGTATTTTTATACTTTTTAACCAATTTTTGTTATTAGTTTTTTTTTTGTTCTGTATGTCAGCATTTGTTTAACGTTTGAAATTTGACATTTAGGTTTTACAGCACACGTGTGTTTATTTCTTCGACTCAGTTTTTATTTACCTTTGAAAATCAATAGTTTGAAAGTTTTAATCTTCTTAGTGCTTTTTGAAATACAATGAACAAAAGATTGAATTGAAGGAGGTTTTAAATGTCTCAACTTTTACTTAAAAAAAAAGTTGTATTAAAAACTTTTTAAAATAAGAATAATATACTGGCCATACTGAAGGTTGTTACGAATCGAAAATAAATTTACAAGACGAATTACAGAGAGAAAAACGAAGAAATGCTTTGGATTGTGTGTGGACTTTGTCTAATCAAATTAATATTGATTAGATGATTAAATAGATGTTGTTTACAACCTAAGGTAGATAGATGCGTAGAATGCTGATAAAAGATGTAATCTGCTAGTGTCTAATTTTTCATGTTTCCTTGGGAAAGCGTCCGCATTCATTTGTATATAATTTTTCTTTCAAAAAATTTCTTTTAAATTAAATACAAAATGAACCTAAGCCGAAAAAGTAAATATTAATTCATTTATGATTTTCGCGGTTCTAATTCAGATTTGTGAAAAAATTTTAAAATTATCTGATTTATATTGTAAAACAGCAATAACATTTTTGGATTTCTTTTTCTCACCAGACAAATTTTTGTTGTTTCTGCTTCAAGCAGCTACAGCTTAAAACAGTCATAGTGGTCAGTTAACATATGAAAGTGCCGTTTTCTATCAGCCGTTTCCTTTAGAAGTTATCAGGGAAAAAAAGATGTTATTTTGAAAATCAGCATGACCGGTCCATGTCCTTCGAGGCAGCGGGCAAAACACCACGCCTACCTCTAATTTTTTCACATCATTTGGAACAATGAAGTAACTCCAATCAAAAAACAAAAATACATGGCGCGATAGATAGTAGTTAAAAAATAAGAAAAACCATTGTATTAAAAAATTGGCGTCCAAAATTTTCGTATTGATTTATTAAATTCTTTAAGAAATATTTAATTAAATTAAAGTTTTCCTAATACTTATTTAATTACACTGAATTTTGTGTAAGTTTCAGTGAATTCACACCAAACAAGAAAACAAACCTCGAAACATTTCGTGAAAAAATGCACAATCATTTTCATAAACATTATTTTGTACATAATGATGAGTAAAATTTCCACTGCTATAAACTTGAAAAACAAAACCAGGATAATGGAAAATAGATATTAAATATTAATGATTTTTAACATAAAAACCTTTTCATTAACACGAACTATTTAAACGTCAATCAAAAAAATATATAAAAATTTTTTGAATAAAAATAAAGCAATAACAAATATAAATTCTCTCTTTGTAGGTTAAAGTTGATTAAAGAAAATATTCTTTTGGCAGCTCATGATGGGTGTAAATAGAACACAAAAAATTAACAACAATTTTTGCGTAAATTTGTATATTAAACAAAAAAAAAAACGAAATTTGGCGCGAAACTGTATCTTTTTTCAATTTGTCTCCTCACAAAAGAAAACATTCAAGTAGTGAGTGGCCAGGGCCAGCTGTTGTTAGTTTTGTTGAACATACAAAATATATATCTACATTTAGCTACTGTCCAGTTAAGTAAACAAGCAAACAAACAAACGCAAATTAGAAAGAAGATGATGATAGAGTTAGGGGTTGTCTGTCTGTCTGTCTGGCCAAGCAACCAGCCAGATGATTACTTGTATAATAACGATGACGTTACACATGAATATAAAAATTAAAATAGTAAACAGAATTTTATATAAATTTGATTGATATTAAGTTGTGAAAACGGGGAATAAACCTTTTATTTGTTTAGAGCAATAAATTCATAAATTGTCAAACCAGTTCTTAGGGTATTTGAAGGTTAAAATCTTTTTGTTTAAAGATTTTTTTTTATCAAAAGTTTATGACTTCGACTCGAATAATAAAGGGTTTTAAATTAAAAACTAAATTTCTATTATTTGCCTTTAAATTATTTTATATAAATTCTTGATTTTTCTTTATAAGAAACCAAATAAAACTTTCAATTCTTATAGACTTTAGAATCGCTTGAAAATATTCTACTCGTTTTTTTTTTCTTTTCTTGTGTAAATGTTTGTGCCAAATGCAGCTGCTGGTTGGTTGGCTGGTTGGCCTATTCATTATTTTTAGTTTTAAAACATTTGTTCACATCACATTGTGTCACCGTGATAACCTTTGGCCCGAGATTTTTTTGTTCCTGTGATTCGTTATTTTTCCCTTTTTGTTTAGCACGAAATAAAAACCGTTGTATACTGTTTCAGTTTTTCCCTACAAAAGGATTTTTAAACAAAACAATACAATAGGAATACGTTGCGAGAATGAAAAGTTATTGTTTCAAAATACTTTTTTTTTTCTGTCGATGTATTTTTGGGGTTTTTTGTCTATAAAAATAATATGATTTTTTTGCCGTTGTTTTACAAATCGCGATATGTGGCATTGTAGCAATTAATTCTAGTTTAATTTAAGTGCTTTTTTTATAAATAAAAGTTAGTTCTCATAATAAAAATGATTTAATACTTAACCAAGGGCGGTAGTGTTTTATACTAATAAAATAGAACAAATTCGTCTTGACTTTATATATAAATAAAAAATACATATATATATATGTTCAGGGTACACGTAGTGAAAAATATGGTTGTGATATGGTCACAATAAACATATTATGTTCTCTGTAACCATGTTAAGTTCCAGCAAACATATTATAAGAGTTTTGAACAGCACTTCAGTCAAGATAAATACATCTTTTGTTAACATTCAATTATTAGTGGGTCACTATTTACAAAAAATCGAACCAGAGCGAAAGTTTTATAACTTATAAAGAAAAATATAATGTATTTAATCAAAAAATACGCTTGTTAAACAAAATGTTATTAAAAGCAAAACAAAAATATTTTCTTTTACGACTTAACAGAATGCTTTTCTATCATTTTAGGGATTTTAATTTGTTTATCAGCCATCGATTCATGTAAAAAATTTTAAAATTCAAATATTTATGTAAAAGAAAAAAATTATAAATAATATACAAAATATGTAAATTAAAAATAATATAATAAACAAATAATTGAATAAATAATTTTTGTACAAATCATTAATAAATAAAACAATTTCAGGAAAACTTTTCACTTACGAGAGCATATTATGGTTAAATGACATGTTCAAGCACATTATTTTTAATCGTCATATTATAACATTTAACAACAACACATTTACATTTTACAAATAAAAAAAATATTTATACCATCAATGTAAAAATAATATGTTTTACTTACAACCATAATTTGTTGCTCTTTGATTATGGTTATCTTAACCAAGTTTTTTTCGTGTATAAAAATTGTTCAACGGCAGATTATTTTAGTTAATTTTTCAGTCAGGGGTCTTTTTGGAAAAATGTTTTGTTTACAATTTAATTGTTTTGTTTTCAAGCGACCTCAAAGAATGCATTTTTAATGTTTGTGACTGCAGAACTCAGCAATTTTTGAACCGATTTTGAACAGCTTTTTTTATTTTAAAAGTTATTCTCACAGATTGTTCCCGTTTTAAAATCAAATATTAATTTTAAAAATTATAGGGTGTCCCAATAAAATATAGATGTGTTTTACATACATTATGAACCGTAAAGGGCGCCACTTTAAAGTTTAAAAAAACTACGTATCACTATAGCACCCAATCGCGAAAGAGGTTTGGTGTTGTAAGTTTTTTTTCGCAAAATTTAGTAAACCTCAGGTTTTTAGTATTCTTGAACTTTTTCAAAATTTTATTGAATTTTTAATGAATTTTATACTGAAATTCAAATTTTTAGTAAATTTTTTTTTTTTGTGGTGATATTTTCTTAAAATGTAACATTCTTGTGAAATTTCTAGAGTTTATTGAAATACTAATTCTTGGCAATGTATAATTTTTCACAAATTTTGGTTTTCACTAGAATAAATCAAAAAAAGTTATAAAAAAAGAGTCGCTCGCCTTTTTTACAATATTTCCAATATTTTTAAATCGATGTCGGTTAAAAAATTTAATTTTCATATGCTTGGGACTTTCGTCTATCCCATTTGCTTAAGAACACGGACACAAGGTCGGATGAAAAGACGGACCGAAGGATTGGTGTAAGTAACCGTTAACAATAAACTCTTGTAATCCTTATATCAAGTTTCTTCTTTTATAAATCTACATTTAATAGCGTCATCAACATTTGCTATTGGGCTCCAATTAGAACTCTTGTTATTTCTTTAAAATTAATATTTCTACCCAAATATTAATTGTGTTTCTCAAAATTTTAGTAAATGTTTTCTGGTGACTTGACTTAAGGAAACACTTCGTGTGCCAACAGCACACTCCAACAAAATAATTTAATTCTTTTGATTTCATTTAAAAATTGCCATCGTTTACGTAACGATATTGTTATCGTTTTAACCACTGAAAACCGTTATTAATCTTATCTTCAATGTGACAATTACATATTTAGAAAGTACTACACAGGCCATGATAATAATTACATATAAATTAATTTATTACCAAAAATTCGTAACCTCAAAAGCATGCGACATGACACGATCTTTTTTTTAAGAAAATCCTTAAGATCAGTTTTTTACCTAAAACAAATAATTAATGATGTTTTTTTTTTGTTGTAGTCATAATATTCTTAAAAAAATAAGTTGATTAGTTTTACATTTCAACACAAACCTTTGCAAATATAAGCAACGACAAAGCCTCAAGTGGGGTGACTTAATGTTTATAAAAACTGATATCCTTGCTTAGGATTCGTTTCTTTTGTCTTTAAAAAATGCATAAAATCCTAAAACAAAAAGATGTAAATTTTACCCGAAAACCAAAAAGCAACAAATATAAAAGCGTGTGCTATAAATGCATTAAATTTTTTTTAAATAAATACCGGCGGCATATGTTGCCAGCTATTCAAGATCATTAAAGACGAACGACCCGCGTTGATGATAGGAAAAATAAAAAAAGTATAAAAAAGGCAGGCATCCCTAAAAAATGAAAAGATGATCATTTTAATTTTTTCATTGGTTTTTTATAAATAAACAAATAAATAGGGAAGCTGCTGTTTTGTATATTTTATTTATCACATATTTGGCTTGTTAAAGGAACGTGTCTTGTCTTTTCTTATACAAAGAGTTTTCTTATCGTTTTATTCCTTCCGTAATTTTTTATCTTCTTTTTTCGTCTTAACACTGGCACGCGTTTAACATCATCTTCAGTTTGGAGTTTCGTTGTGCATTATTTTTTTTTATTTCTTGACAAGAAAAGTGATCTTTTTTTATTATTTTTTCATTTAGTTATTTTTAGTTGCACGAATATATTTATTTTTAGATTTATATAAAGTTGTTTTGTTTTTTAAGGGGAGTCAATTTATTTAAAGTGTTCATTAGTCGCACATTTACATATCACATTGTTAGCATAACTTTACTTATTCTTTACTTTGTTTTATTTTATTTCTATATGGATTTAAGTAGAGAGGAATTTTGTAAGTGGTTCATACTTTAATTTTTATGCTGATTGTTGGGTGGGAGGTAAAGTAATTTCTTCGTTACCAAAAATATACGAAACTAAAAAATCGTTTTTTAAGGATGCTAAAATACTCAAAATAAAAGTATCCAAAATAATTCTTATTATTGAGTTTAAATCTTTAAGCGATTAAAAGATAAAACAAGAAATGTTTGTGTAAATAAAAATTTTACATTATGACATTAAAAGTGAAAGGAAAAATTTCTACACGAAGTCTATTCCACAAACGAGTTGTACGCCTGGCCAATCATTCCTACTCAGATTGCACCCTTAATAAACAGCGTATTTGTTGAATGATTATCGTGAGCATATTCCTTATCGACACACACCATATTGCGAAGATTCGCCATTGAGTCAATAACATTAGAAATCATACTGTCGGCAATATCTCTTTATGTCCTCTCCTCCGTGGGATCAAAATAGATTTTGAAACAGTAGAGTTGTGATCTAGTTTTAGTTTACATAAGTGAAATAAGTAGTAGTAAAGCTCGTATTTTTGGCACCATCCATTTTTGTAATAAAGCATTTTTCCGTATTACTTAACAGATCATTGTTGCATGACAAATAAAACATAAAAAACATAAAAACTGGTAAGATGCCTTTAGATCAAATCTACATAACATTATCATTTAATTTTGAAAAATAACTCTTGGAGCCTTCAGTCATTATGAAAAAAACTTTTTCCCATACCTAAAACAAAGTTACTGATTGCGGTGAAAAAAAGTCCAACCAAAACCACCAGTTCTCTGTACGTGAAAAAAGAAAAAAAAATATATAAAAAATTGTTTGTCATTTAAGTGTTTTAATTGCTGCCACTCGTCATTTTTCTTTCCAACGCAAGAGAGGGACAAAAAGTAACAACAATGAGGGGGATTAATGTGTTCCACACTTCATTTGACATTAAAGTGCAAGATTGAGGCACATGCTGGATACATGCCTTCCCACCCTCTACTTGCATTCCCGAAATTTAATTTGCATTTCATTGACGTTTTAAGATCAGCGGTAATATTTCTTAATTGTCTATTGTGGTGTTTCCTACAAACACTTTTGATGGTTTTTGGCATTTTTATTGTAAATGTTTATTATTTAATGTCGTCATATAATCAGGCCTGCAATTGTTTTTTTAAGATACAAATACATTTTTTACTTTAATCAATAAAGCAGAGCTATGTAACATGTAGAAAAAACGAACAGAATTTATTATTTTATTCCTTTGTGGTTTCTTAATTTTGTTTGTATGTTTATTCAAAGATTATTTTAATTTCAAATAAGGAGAGGGGGAGGGGATGTCGTAGGCTTGAATTATTAATATGATATACAAAAACACGTGCCACTAGAACAAATATCGACAGGAAAATTTTAAATTTTCTAGTAACTTGCATATCAGGTCATTGGCCTACACTAATTTTGTTATACAATTAAGTTTACATGTTTAATTGAAAAAAAAAATATTAAAAATTAAAATATGTATTGATATACAATATTAAAAAAATTTATTAGCTGATGGCCAAAGTAGCCAATGCTTGTATTTGTATTTAATATTAAGACTATATTAATATAGTCTTAATATCATGTAAATAAATTAATAAATAAATTTAGTTAAACTTTTTAATTTAAAAAATTACTATAAAGTCTATAATTCGAATAATTTTGTAATCTATATTTTACTTATACTGCTGCTATTTAGTTAAATTTCCTGAAAAAAAATTTATACACATGTTTCCGTAATATTTGTTTTATTTATTTTTTTTTTTTTTATAGCAGTCGTCTTTTGTCAAAGCTTTTATAACTATTTTTTATTAGTGGTTTCTAGAAGTCTCATTCTGTTTTTACATGTTTTCAAGTGCAACAATTACTTTATTTTTCTTTATCTTTATTTTCTGTCTGGGCAAAAATCTTTAGTTTATTAAAAGTATTTTTAAAAAGTTTCCTGAAGAGCTTAGTAAGCAGTAGCGCAAAGGCCATCGAGAAGTGCTTTCACCCTTAATAATCAATATCAGTGATTTTATAATTCAATCGGTATAAAAAATTGCAGGATATTTTTTTTAATAATTAATTTAATTTAATATTTCCGTGGTTAATTTAAATTTAAAGTCAGTTAAAATCAAGTCACTATAACCATTCCCTTCATATTTTAGTTTTGTTAAAAAAAATTTTTTTCTTGTTCTTACAGCAGACATAAAAACATCTCAACTTTAGGGGCTTATTCGCTTTACAGTCGGCACACCCTTTAATTTTTAATATTTTTTTTCTAGCCGCATTAGCAATATACCTTCTGGGAATTGCAATAGTGTGACTGTAACTGATAGACAGACATTGTAACAATAGCAATCGGGTTACGTTTGGGTACGAAACCTAAAAACCATATAAAGTTCTCTCAAGTTTTTATGTTATCAAAACCAATACTTTTTTCTATTTGTAGAATATGTCCAGATTTACTCTATGCAATTTTTTGGGGCATTTTTTTTTTCAATTCTTTATTCATGTTGCAGTGATATGCGTTATTCAGAAATAAACACAAGCTACAGTAACAGCCCCTTAAAATTCAAGCAATACCATATTGCGTACCCCTCTTGCTTCACCAACAAACAAAAATTGCATGCGAGTGTTATGAAAAATTGCATAGTGTAAATGCCGTATATTACAAAAATATTGGCTGATTAGCAAATTGAAATTCTATAATGGTATAAATTTTTACTACAGAAAATGTTTAATGATCGGAATTTGTAACTGGTTGTTTTAAGATTAGAGCTGGGATATTGTTTTAAGCGATCATTAAAAGATTCCTTTTGCCTAACAACTATCAATAGCTTCTTTGCACTTCATTTTCATTGGTGTAGCAAAGTAGAATTGCATTTAAAATATCACATTTGTATTAACTGTACAATTCCTAAGTCATACACTTTTAAAGATCTGTGGGTTTTATTGTTTTTTTTTTTTTAATTCATTTTAATTACCTTTAAAATTTAAAATATTTTAAAGTTTTATCTTATATACAGCTTCCTACATTTTTATTTAATTTAAATAGAATGTCCTCCCCTTTTTACTATATAAACATACATAAAAACATATATACATTCATACATACATATTTATATATACACAAGCATACATAACCATTTTCAGTCTTTATTTATGCACAGAAAACTGTCAATAAACTAACAGACTAAATAAAGCGCGCTGAAATTAATACCCCATCCAACAAATGGTCATTATTCATTATTCATTTTTCCTAGTTTTATGTCACTTTTATGCACCAAAACAAAAAAATAGATTCCAAAAGACATCAAATATGGGATAAAACTAATGATAACCCTAAAAAGGATAATATGAATACGCTTGAAACTAAAACAGTTATAGTTGCAGTTATGCAAAATTTTCATTTTACTTTCAATAAAAACCATTTCAACAAAATTTGTATTAGAATAACGATAGAGGAAAATGCACCCTTAATATTCTTTAACAAAAATCCTTTTCTAATTTACACAATGTTGTACTTTAAAAGGCTTTTATGTACAGCATGGTTTTTGTATTCGTATAAAATTTATGTAATTTAATGAATTTTATTTATTTATGCATGTGTGCGTTTTATATTTGGAATTGCATTTTAGTTTCTACTGTAAATTTTTTTTTTCTCTCATAAAATTAAAATACTTTCTTGATGCCCTCAAAGAGAATGCTAAAAATTTTTTAACGATCAAATGATAAATCTTTTCGTCAATACACACTTCAATAAAGAATTTAATAGAAAAACTGTGAAATTAAAATTACAAAAAAATTCACTCAAGAATTTTTTTAAAGAGCCAAAAGTAAAACTTTACATTATAAATAATAAATTTATGACCGTTATTACAATGTATCACCAATGGTTACTATTTTAAAGACCACATAATCAGTTTTTAGCTAGACTTAAATCTAAAAAGCATCAATAACTTAAAATCCAGATAACGAACCCTTTCACTTGTCACTAAATTTGATTCCTTCAAAAATAAACATTTCATAATATTTTCGTTATTATTTATTTTACTATTTAAAACCTTTAAATATAAAATGTATTACATGGCGATTTTATTTCCGCTCATTAAGCTTTTCAGGCTATTTCAACCAAATTTAGCTTAAAAATTCAAGATACTTATGTCTTAAATAAAATTGATTAAATGAGAATTAAATTTTTATCTTTTTTACAATTTCTAGTTCATCATTACAACTTTGGAATACAGTTGTGGATTTTCGGTGGCAACCGGAGTAGGGTTAATATATTATTTCTTAAGGCAACTTGTTATGAAAAAAATTATAGATTTTGTTATCTTTTTGCTTTATTTAAAATAAAACACAATACAATTCTCATTTAATCAGTCGAGTTTGAGGCCTAAGAATATTGAGTCTCTATAAAAAAAAATAGTAGTTCAGAGACCCGAAACTGGGGAAAATGGGCGACCGCCAATTTTTTTACTTGATGTTTTTTTTAATTCTCTATCGTCCCATATATTTGTTTATTTTTACTGAAGTTATTTTATTGTTCCAAATGATATAGAAGAATTAGAGGTAGACCTGGTGTTTTTCTCGCTTCGTCGAAGGACATGCACCAATTTTGCTGACTTCCAGTGGCACCTCTTACGACACTATGTGTGATCGACTGGCGTCATTAATTTTGCGATAAAATTTTTTCTAGCTGATCTAGCGCCTCGGCAAACTTGATTTCAACACTAAGACGAACGGACAGAAGCACATCGCTCAATCGACAAACTTATTATTATTCACTTTTTCTTTATTCGAAATATTATGCAACAAATTTTCACCACTATGCCAGCCATTGAGAGACAGACATTGCTGATATCAAAGAAACGAGGATAGTCATCTTACGACGTAAATTGACAAATATAAGAAACAAGCTAAGATAAAACAGAAGATGCTAACGAAAAAGTGAGGCCTGCTTTAAATATTGGAGTTTTACCATAACATCCTCGCGGTTTTGTTTTCATATTAGAAGTAGATTTAATTACTTGGGCAGTAATATCTTAAAATTATATTGGTGTCCTTTTTGAAAAGTGATAGAACAGAAGAAACGCGTAACGGAGATGGATAGAATTTTACAAAAGCCATAAAACTCCTGGCAATGACCAATATTTCGTATTTTATAGCAACATATTTTACAGTGTTGTTTTGTTTTTTTTATTATTTTTTATTTTATAATTCACTGGCATTGATACAACTGTCTGTCCAGTGACTGCTTACCAAGCAAATTTACCACACTCGATAAATGTTCTGTGGAAAACTGATAAACTGAAAATATTTTTTAATATGATCGACGTCAGAATTTTTTTCAGATAAATGCAATTTTTCAGCGTTAATATTTTAGAATTAATTTATTTTGTAATGATAATTATAATAAGGAAAACATATCTTGTTGTTACTTTTCTACGCAAAACAGTTATGTAAGAATTAGTAAAGTAAGTAAAGTAGAATTTGTCACTGACATATTTTTTTAAGAAAACTTATAAACTATTTTTTATAAAAACTTATTACTGCAATAATTTAAACAACGAAGACATGTTACAGTGATATTTTTAATAGTAAAAATTATCATTATAATAATTTTCATATTGGAAATCATCACTATAATGGTAGATTTCATAAGAAAAATATATCGCTGTAACAACTTTTAAAAGAAAAATGTATCGTCTTTACAATCAGTAAAAGAGTGCCCGCCTATAAAACAAAAATTATCGTAGTGATGTTGTGATATTTTATTTTTCATCCTGTTTCAACTGCTGTAAAGATCTGAAAAAAAGTGAGCCGTAAACAGTGGAAAAAGAAAAATAAAATCAATGTTGATTATTGTTGTTTTTTGCTTAAACTTTGATTTTTTACTTAAATTTATTGTTTGAACAAAAATCTTTAGTTTATTTTAAATATTTGTGAGAATTTTCCTGAAGAGCTAAGTAAGAGGTAGCGAAATGGCCCTTTCACCCTCAGTAGGTTAATACCGGTGAATTTATCATTTAAATGTTATAAAAAATAGCACGATATTTTTTTTAAAGTAATTAATTGAATTTAATAATCCCATGGTTTATTTTAATTTATAAATTTTATGACTGTGACGAATTTCACAAAATAAATTTACTACCATCACAATTTTCATAAGAAATATTTTTACTGCAATAATTTTCGTAAGAAAAATTTAAAGCCGCGTTAATCTATTATTGTAAAGTATATCACTGTAATGATTTTCTAAATAAAATTTATCATTATGATATTTTCTTAAGGAAGTATAAAATTAAAATAATATTTTTTAAGTAAATGAATATTTCCTAGAAATGATCATTGTCATATCTATACAAATAGATCACTTCGAATATTTTGTTAACAGAACGTAATTGCAGCACTATTTTATATATAACTTATATTACTTATTTATTTTATTTCAGGAAAATTTTTTAATACGATAAAAATTTTCAGTAATAAAATAACCTTTCCTAAGAAACTTTTCTAATGGAAAATTTTGAGAATTTTTATAAGAAACTTTTGCTTTTAAAATTTGTGACTATGCTAATTATCGCAAGATAAATAATAATATTTTTTAAACTTTTGAGACTGCACTAATTTTCATAAAAAATAAAAGTATAAAACAGAAAACTTATTATTACAAAACTGATGATTTTAGAAAATCTAAGATTAAAATAATATTTTTTAAGAAAATTTTTCTCAGAAATTTTTAATGAAAATATATTATTATGACAACATAAATAGATTACAGTTATAATTTTTTTAAATATTTAATTACAGTCGTAATCTTTCCTGCAATTGTAATAAAAATCGTATAAAAATTTGTTCACTATGAAACAAAATTATTACGTTCATAGTAACAGTTCTTTATAAGAAAATTTATAACAATGAAAATTTTTCTTAGAAATTTTCTACAAATTTTATTAACTTTTTTTAATTCAATAATAGTATTTATACGTTCATAAAATTCTCTCAATTCTTAAAGTTTTTGAAGTTTGAAAATTACATTTTAGGGCGATTACTAAGAATGTAATTTTCTTTTAATAATCTTAAGTCAGTTTACTAAAAGTGCTTTTAAATTTCTAGAAAAATTAAAAATATCTTGCATTATAAAATTTATCAGAGTGATAATTTATCTCAGGACAACTAAATATATTAAGAATATGGATCCTTTAGATATTTTTTTACAATTATTTTTGTTATTATGTCCATATTTCTAAGGAAAATTTATTACGAGAAAAACATTCTTACGAAAATTTATACCAGTGAGAATTTTTCTAAGGTTAATTTCGGCTTAATTCAAAAAAAAAACACAAAAAACATTTCGATAATAATTTTATAAAATTAACAAAATTGGGACATTTGTTTATAAAAAAAACTTATATGTAAAAATAATTTCATGCCTAAATTTTTTTTAAATCAGGAGAGCAATAAGCTTTCTTCTGTTTTACAAATGATTGTACCAGTCAGACCCTAATTACTTTTTGCTTTTATATTTAAATACCAGCCTCGTAAATTCAAAATTTCAGTCAATTACTACGTTTTTTTTTTTTTTTGCCTTTAAATACCAGCCTTGTAAATGCAAATACGATTTTAATGTTACCTCCCTGCTAAAAGTCATTTGCTAGAAAAATACAAAAAAAAATATATATATATTCATCGCATCATCAAAATATCCTTTCCTGTGTCATTTGTTTATCTTGTACAGACCTTTAAGAAACATAATTTCAAGATCCTTGTCTTTTGCATATATTTTGTTGAAAATATTAAAATTTTAATAGAGATGACGATGATGAATATAACAATAAAGTCTGTGATGGTGGTGATTGGTGATGGCGGGAAAAAGTGAATTTTTCATAAGCTGTTCATACACAATGTGAGGAAACCATGCAATAAATGTAAAAATATTTCTTGCATATGAGTTCGTAGTGGGCTGGATATGCAATTAGTCACAAAAGAGGGAGAAATATAAAGGACTCATAGTTTTTAATGAAAAACTAACGTAACATTTTTGAAGTATAAAAGTATAATAAAACAACACAAAAAGGATATAAGAATGAATGGCAACAGGATTGTATGAGTGGTGTATGTGTGTATGTGTGTATGTGTGAATGTTGCATTGCAACTAACAAAAACCTTGTCAGCATAACGGTCTTGGGTTGGGGTCATTCTAAAGGTCATCAACGGGATTTTTATTTTTGATTTTTGTTGAAAACTATTCGTTAAAAATAATATAAAATTTAAGGCTTTGATTTGAAATGTGTAATCTTGCAGTAACTGCCAGCGGCATTATCACTTCCTCTATACGTATAATCGTGCAGTTGTGTGCATTTAAACTACGGACAAGGGATGCAAAATTGCATATAAATGATTTTAAGAATATTACAAAAATAAAAATCCCCTAATTTTTTTGGAAAAAATTTTTAAAAATCGAAAACTAGGGATGTTTCTTTTGTTTCTTTTGACTAAAAAATTTTAAATTCAAATTAATTTATATTTGATTTTTTATGTTTATTTTTTAAGATGACATGTTTGTATCTTCTTTTCTTTTTTTTATATTTTCATAAAGAAATAAGATTTATGTACAAATACTTTTTAACCTTTCGCTTAAGATTTTTTGTAAACTGATTTTTAAGATATTGAGCAAATAAGATAAAAAGATGTTGGCTTCTGGTTTTTTAACATGCGTTTGCCACACTTTTTTTATGTCTGCATTTTTTTATATTTTTTTTTTTTGTGGCAATTTTTTAAAATGTTTTGGTAACCAGGACACGCGTCTTTTTTAACGATTTTTTTTAAAGACGGCCATTAAAAAATATTAGTTTTTACTTCAAAGGTAAAGTATATTTGTGCAGCATAATCCGAATATCTTTAAGCGGATTGCTGTTTGTTGCAGCTACAGTTTCAGGGGGTTAATATTTTTTTATACACATTTCTTTTTTATATATTTTTCAGTTTTTTTTTTTGCATATGTTGCATGTAAATTGATACGGCATAGTTTATTAAACACACCCTTTAAACATCCATATGCATGTAAATATATGCTGTATGTAGTCCGCCATTTAACCCCTGTCCATATGCATATCTAACCTTCTTATATGATTGTTTGTATTTACATCTATATAAAGCTCTATGTTCGCTAGATGCTTCTTGTCAACCAACAACACACGTTTATTTCGCATTAGCATGTGGCAAGTAGCAGTAAAATAAAGGGGTTGTTTGCTGCCATTAAAAGCAATAAAATCCAAAAATTAAGAAGCTTATGCGAAAGGGTATATAATAATTATATACAAGGGTTGTAAATATGTATTTGTGCTTAACGAAAGAAATTTAAAACAAAAGTTCATTAAAAATCCAGACGCATAATACTTTTCACTGGTTTTGATTGAAAAATAATTTAATTTACCAAAAAACTAGCTGGCGGGTGGAAATTTAATCCTGTAGCAAATAAATATGGATAAAATTTTTTATCGGGAATCTTAAAAAAGAATCAAGAAATAAATTTGCCTGGAGATGCGTCAGCGCCTTCTATTGTTTCTAAGGAATCTTAATTTTTAACTACTGCACTTACTTTTATATTGTCATTCAAGTTTGTTAAGCGGTTTTGGACATTAACGAAATTAAACACAGAGAAGAGAGATTTTACCGTAAACTTCTTTGAAAAAAATATTTACTTCAACAACAGCGCCATCTATCAGTTCTAGTTAGTCAAGTCTTATGCTGCAGATCAGTTAGTAAATTGTGATGTTAACTGAGCTTCTTGAAGCCACAGATGGATAACACAAACGAATTCGAGCTGTAATTCCCGCAATATAACGCAATATATGCTTTAAAAGTGATGTAACACTAAAAGTTATTAAAAAGAAATAAGATGACTGATTGTGTAAAATATTTTCTCAAAAATATGCAATAAAATAAAAACAAATGGGTTTTGGTTTTGGTGTATTTTCTATTTATTCTGTTCGTAAAACTTACGTTTGGGTTAATGGGTAGAATAAAAGTAGGAAAAAAATTAAAAAAAATTTTTGTGGGTTCTGTTGTTATTGCGCTAGTTGCTGTTTCAATTGTAGTATTTGTTTTTGCAAATGTTGAGTGTTCTTGTCGCCCTTGCTTAGTTTCGTTTTGTTGATTTTCTTATTTCTTCTTTCATTTTTCTTTTTCCGAGTTTTTTTGGGTTAATCAGTGCGTGCTTTTCTTCTGAAAACGGTGTAGAAACGTTTGCTGCTCTGCTGTACATTCCATACACCGCTCTCCGCTGAAGCGCTTATCCCTTATATGAGAGTGAGCCAAGCAATTGAAACAGTAGCGATATTTCATTATTACTTTTCACCTCTTCCCTACTGACATTTTATGAAACTTGGAACATTTCCGGATAGCGTGTTCCCTTTTACAAATGCGGTAGTCTCTTAGGCTTTTATCACGTGGTTTACTTTCGGGCTTACTTTCTGTAGCTTTCTTGACTGGACGGTGAAGCTCAAAACGCGCTGAAGTTTTAGACCTATTTTTAAATCTAGAGGTGATAAAAAACAAGAAGAGAAAAAAAATTTATTAATCGGGGTTTGAATAAGGAAGAAGAACAAGTTACACAATTAGCCGGGTAATAATGGCGGAGGTAAATTATTCTGGCAGACCACAACCAAAATTGCCAAGAACAAAGTCCATAGTAGGAAACTTCAACTTTGCGTCTAAACGTACCTCAGTTGGCCGTCGCAATCATACATCTTGATACCACTTGATTACGTTTTATAGGGCTACATAAAGTCTACATTAATAATACTCATCATTGCCAGAATAATGCCGTAAAGATTGGTCAAAGTCATCACTAATTGAAATAAATATTTAAAGC
Organism: Cistogaster globosa; assembly: GCA_937654795.1. NCBI lineage: Eukaryota > Metazoa > Arthropoda > Insecta > Diptera > Tachinidae > Cistogaster > Cistogaster globosa. Next base: position 21,175,410 of record OW569407.1, read on the forward strand.
ACTGACAGCAAAGTCAAAGTGATGTTGCTATTCTGCATATAGAAAATCATAAATGCAGCTTTAAAATAAATCGATTTTAGAATACGACTTATTACATATCGTTCCACTTTCATCACAAACCTGATTTATTATGTGGCCAAAAGGATTCCTAATAAACCCTGTCCCTTATACATAAATACACATTTAAACTTGCAATCCTACTCTTGTAACAGAAAGAAGAAATATAAAGAAGATCAACCGAATTTAGGAGCAAGTGTTTTAATATAAAAGAATCCTTATTATTTCTTATTAGAAATTTGTGCAACAAACACTCCTGTAATTTGTGTTCCTAGAATAGATGACGTTGGTTCTGTGTTAAATAACAGAGACAGAAAAGCAATTATACATAAATAAGTCTCCTTTTTGCTGTGATACCTTCTGAACACATGCAAAAATTTTATATTTGAAGTGTAGTTTTCTTTCAATACTTTATATCTTTCAGCTGTAAAGAGTTACATATTTACCTTAAAGCTTTTTTATTCTCAAACAATCGCATGTTAAAATGCAATTTAAATGGAAAAGCAATAAAATAAAAAAGCAAATATCACTAAAATAAAACTTAAGCAATCAATTTTTAATTTGAAAACTTTAGGCTTTTAACGTTAACACATATCCAACCACACACTGATTATGAACACTTTTAAATTTTCATCATTTTTTATGCTTGTAAAAATGTCATTTTCCGATACTTCTTCGTAAATAAATGGTTTTAAATCAAAAACAGACATAAAATTGTTTATAAAAAACTTTAGTGTTTTTTTATAGGAAAATTTGTAAAATCTCTTTTTTGTGCTTTTTTCTGCTTTTGAATATGTGGCCATTAATCAAATAACAATCTCACGGGACAATCTTAACAAGACATGTTAGTAAATGTTGAGTATTTTAATAAAAGTTTTTACATACGAAAGCAGATCGAAATGTCTTTACAAAATCATGTAAATAACACCTTAAAAGTCGAAAGCAAATAAAGTTTCTGAAATCATATTGAAGAATATTTTGTAGTGTGGAAATTTAAAAATATATCCTGAAGTATTTATTTATTTAACGTCATATACGTTATAGAACCAAGGAGAGGTAGAATCAAGCTAAGGGAAGATATGTCACAGCCTTTAAAAATATCTCTAAATGAAACTCCCACTAATGATGAAAGTACAATTGTCATAGCGAGCATGATCACAATTGATCTATTATCAAGGGCGGCTGAAATCGTGTAGTGGAATATCGAAAAAGACTCGAGGCCGATCAGCTGATGCAGAGCGATATTAACTGACATTCTTAAGCCAAAGCTCAGCAACATAAATAAATTCCTGCAATACAATGTTACGTGTCATACAAGCAATGCAACGGACGAAGAGGTAAAGGAGAAATTTAGTAACTTGACTGTCTAATGATGAGCGTTCATCTAATTTAATTTAATTTCAAGTTGATATTTTTAAATTTTCTTTTATTAAAAAAAAAATATTTTTTTAGAATAAAATTATAATGAACTAGCAGAGCTCGCGACTTCGTTTGCATATCATTTCTTATATTCTTAAGATTCAAATTTAGAAAACTGTGTTTTTAAATATTAATTGTAGGCTTTTGCAAATAGTGCTAAACATTTTCCATTAACAAAACTAAAATATGCTGGCAACTGTTTTAGTACCATTATACCAGTAAAATTGGGTGATTTCACATTTGTATCTCTAGTTTCTCTACAAAATGACATATTTTTATGAAATAAAAAGTATTCTATTTTTTAACTAAGTTTTTAAGGGACCTCCTCACAAAATTTAATTCAAATTCATTTAGCAGTTCTTACGTGATGCAAACACAAACAAACAGACAGACAAAAATCCCAAAAATAGATGTTTTGTATTCCATGTCGACTACTATCTACACCAGCATCAAAATTTTCAAAAAATATTTTATTTACAATAATGACCCTGTTACTGTTTTGTTATATGTAAAGATAACATGATTTAAGCCACTAGTCGAGCCTGGGCAACACATTTTCCTATTTCCTTCCTATTTTAGGTTTATTTATTTTTTCTTCTGTTTTCTATTCCATTGTGAATCTCTTTTTATTTATTTTAACTACCGATATTTGGGTTTCACTACTGATGTCTCCAATAAGGTTCGTTGGATCTCCCAATAAACAGAATAGATTTTAGTTGAGACGCAATTCGGTCTGCTAAACTTTTGAATTATCGTTTTTAAGCAAAGAAAACACATGGATGAGTTAACCATAATCTAATATGTTGCTACATTAGAATTTTATTATATGGTAATATTGTTACATTTAACAATAATGTTGTTGGTTTTGGTAAGTTAAAATTATGTTTCAAATGGAAACATGTTATCAATAATATTATGTTTGAATTTCAACATTAAATGGTTAAATTAAAATGTCATCACATGGTTGCAAACGTCATGTAATGTAATTGAATTATAATATGGTCACGCACACAATTTTATATTTTTTTATTTAGTAAAAAAAAATAATTGAAAGACATGAATTCACAAAAAATTAAATATTTTTATTCGATTTATAATTAAAATTATACATAAATTTACAAAAATTAGTTTACATATTTTTTGTTATAAACAAAAATGCATATAAAAATTGTAAAAGATATTTCTAGGCATTAAGCGGTATTTGTAAAGCAAAATAAAAATATATATTGTTTATAAGCCCAAATAATGATTTATTATCGTAATGATAGTTCGGAACTAACTCCACATTTACCCAAAACTTCAAACACGTTAATCCTGCATCTGATGTAAAAATTTTATTAAATAAGAACAATTAGTATTGTTGCACAATATGACATACTGAACTGAAAAACATTTAAATGGTTTCAAAACTGTGCTTAAAATACAAAAATAAAAAATTTTATTCTTAAGGTGTAATCAGATTTGACAAATATTTGAGCAAAAAAGCGTATTTACTATTTTTACAAATATTTATTTAATTTTTCTTGGCTCACATCTTTACGAATGACGATTTGTGATATAATAAATGTGATATATTACCTTTTAAATTGAGTAGGATGTAATATTTCAAAAAAAAAGTATTTGAGAAGGACGTACTTTTTTGCTACAATTTAGTGTTTACGTCTTTTTGGTCAAATACTTGACTAAACTAACCGTACCTTTATATATAAACTTCTTTCAAGTATTTTTTAAATGTTTACTTAACTTTTTATTTATTTCGTTTATTATTTTAATTAATAATTTTTTTTTTGTTTTTGTATATTAATTTGTTATTTTTAAAATTTTTTCCAATCGCGCGTTTTCACGTGAAACGATAGCTAACAAACCAATCACTAAACTGAGTGTAAAGCATTCTTTCGAGACCTAAAACAATATAATTTTTAAGGCAAATATTATTTGCTTGCATTTAATCATACTTTGATTGGTGTTTATATATTATGAACAAAAATATTATATTATATTAATATTAATAAGTTATGAAACTTTGTTTGTGGTTAAAGTTTTTTTCTGTTCAATAATGATAATGCTAACAACAAAATTTCTATCTTTACTAAAGTTTTGTTGAAAACAACTATTATTTGTTTTTCGCAACTATACATTGTTACAGAGAACATAATATAATTACGGTCTCCATACTTAAACCATTTTTCCCCTACGTATACAGCAAGACGGTCAACAGCTGTTTACATCCACTCAGCAGCAAAGCATTCGCGATTCCGTATTAATGGTTAGTGCCTTGAAGATTCAAAAACTTTATCCAGGCAATAATGACTTTCATAATCACCTAGATAAATGGAAGTCACAGAAAAACTTGTTTTTTATATTTTTATAAGGACTTATTGACTTACCCCCGTTCTACTGATAAGAACATATCACTGCATTTGTTTATTTTTTATTTCAAGATTTTATCTTTTAAAAAAGTTGCTGATTTACTGACAACGTTAATGAAGTTGGCCATTATTTTTTTCAGAAGCAAATACTCTTGAGATTTGATTGCTTTTAAAATATTTGTAAATTTGATTAAATATTTCTGGGAAATAATGTAAATTGTAGAAAACAAATTCACATAAGTGGCAAATACAATTTATAACATATTTTTGTTTGAGATATTAAAAAGTTAATGCCAACACTATAATTTTAATGTCCTCAGAAGAAGAAAACATTTCAAATAACCTAATGACCTTTAAAAGTCAAAATATTCATTTTGCTCTTCATGTTGTTGTTTATCGTTACAAATAAGTGCTTCTTGTTTTAAGAAATACATTTAAAAAAAGGTTTTCTTTAAAAAAGAAATCAGAGCATGACGGTTGCAAAAAAAAATGCAACAATAGATGACCAACTGAGATGAACTTCTTTTATGCATTTTGACATGCTCTATAATAAATTATGTGCACTGAACATTTGTGTTTGTGTGTGTATGAATGCATGTGAAATAAAGGAAACAAAAGAATTACAACATATGCAAAATATGCAGCAACTGCCATAACAACTACAACAACAAAATATACATTTCTATGACAGAATATTTTCTTTTCGTAAAATTCCTTTTATTTCTTTGTTCTTAAATTAATACAAGAAGGATCTTTACTTTGCGAGTTTTAAATTAAAATCTCACTGCAGTAAAAGAAAACTGACAGGGAGATGTAATTTACATTGCTCTGATTAAAAAAAAAATTTACATGCAAAATTATGTATTTCAAGTATGAAAATTTTTTGTTTGGAATATTGCAACAAATCTTTTACATCACACAGCACAGCCAAAGTCTTTATGATGCCCAGAATTTTCTCACACTTTTTCTTAATTCTTGCAAAAATATTATACCTTTTTTTTCTTCCCTTTTCTCTTCAGCTTACATTTATTTAAAAACAACAACAAGAAAAAAAGAAAATTATGAATATGAATATTTTAGAAAACAATGATTTCGCTAAAAATCATAAATTTTTCTTTAAAAAATTTTTTTCTACCTAAATTATGAAAATGCAGTTTCTTTATCCTTGATCTTTAATAAAATTTAATTGAAGCACTTTGTTTCTCCTAGTTCCTTTGCTAAAAACGTGGGTGGTTTTTTTGTAAATAACAGCAGTAAAACAATTACTTTTATTTTTATATTCTTCCCAGAATCCTTAAAAAATTTTGTTGTTTTTTCTATATTTTTTTATTTATAAAACAAAAACTCATCATCAACAATATTTTGAAATCATTAGTTAGAAAAGGTAACAAAAAGAAAGGATAATTGAAAAATTGCAATAGATAAAGGATTAAATTTCTGCTTGTAATGTTCCTACTTCATATAATTCCCTGACGGATAACAGGTATTAAATAATTGTATTCTCACAGTAAATCTTTTCGATAATTAATGATCGAAGATTGTATTGGAAATTTTTAATTAATGATCAAGTGTGAGGTCTAGTTCTTAGAAATTTTAACTTGTTTCACATTAAAAATTGGGAGAGAATAGACAACTGAAAAACATACCTTCTCATGGTGAAGTAAAGAGTTAAACAAACAGAATTAATTATTTCTTTTTAACAGTCGATATTTAGTTCTAGCACAGACCTTCGAGCTCCACGAAGCTTTTTAAGGGGCAACAGAGGCTTATCCCTGCGTGGAAAGAGAATTATGGAGAATTACCAATCGATATTCGTTTTTGCTGCAGGAGGAATGCTATTTCAGTCGATTTTTAACCAAAAACTAATATTCTAATATTCCTTTTTATAGCAATTTTGAGAAGTAGCAGCTTCTGAACAAGATTAGAATGTAAGTTCTGCGTTTGTGCCCATCATTGACTGGTGTTTAATTAAATACTTTGTTGCACACAATGTAGGCCTGCACAGTGGCTTGAAAACAATTATCAATTTCTTTTACAAAATTCGGTATCTCAGAAACTGCTCAAGATATCTTAATGAGATTTTACAGAGGCAAGGCAAAGGTGTTCTCAGTTAATCTAATCTCAGTAAATCTAAAGTTGGCCTCCTAGGATGTAGGGGGGCTTCTGGGTAGGCCACCGAGATTAGGTACCTCGGACATATAATTTTTTGAAAATGTCATAAAAGTTTATTAATGTTAAGGACTTTTTGATTTAATTAAGCCCTCAAAAAATTAATTAAAAATGTGCGTACATGTGTAGGTTATCTCTTTTAGTTTGGGAGAAAATTGACTTTAAAAAATCGGCAGTTCGTAGATTTACACTTACAAGCACCTCTGCTTTGACCCTGTAAAATTTCATTAATATATTTTGTTTGGTTGACAACATACCAAATTTTGTTCAAAAAAAATCCTTTTCAAGCCACTGTGGCCTATCTGGGAAGATTAGATATTTTGACAAACCGATCTAATCTACACACCAACAAAAAGTAAATCTCGCATGACTGGAAAGAAGTAAACGAATTCTTGCAGAGAAATATTCATATCCGAAATGATTTAAAAGTGTGAGCGACCACAATAAGTAACGTTTTAGCATGCGTTAAACTTGCTTATGATATCCTGCTATCTCTTCACATTTCCCAAATATGTGGAAATTAATAAATAAAAAAATAATATTGAAATACCGGCTCAGTTGTAAATACAGAAGGTGGGATCCGTGTAATTCGATACAGTACGAATATAATCTTCACGATCTTAAGCTAGCAGACACTTGTGCAAAGTTAATAAAACATTTTCGCAAAAGTTTTGCCTATCGAAAAAAATCTAAACTTGGACAAAAAAAAACATCTGCTTATACAATGCCCATTTTTAGCCCAGCGACTACACCGACACACAGCAATGCGTGTATGTTCAACTAAGCTGAAACTTATGCACAAAAATTAACATATTGCACGCATATCAGACGGAGTAGTAAAAATTAACTCACGTCAGAATCAGTTTGCTATGGCTTTTCTAATCGTTCTTATCTGGTTACGCTAAATAGGGACAGTAGTAGAAATCGAAAATCATAAAAAGGTTGAATCGTGCAGTTGCTTATAGGATTCAATTGTGTTCAAGTAGCATTTAGCTGGTTAAGAAGTTTTGTTGTTTACGACTCCTAGAGACTGAGACTACAGCGTACTTAATGCGTGAAGATTCTGATTTGGACTGAGTGTTATAACCAAACTTTTTGATCGATACTAAGTTAAGGAGGCTTCGTTAGGAAAAAATAAACGAAGAGTGTTTTATATTCGAAACTTTTAGCTCTGTTTTAAAACGCATAAAATGCCAGGTAACTTAATTATAGATCCTGTTTCACACTTACAAATATAATGCCGATACAAAGCGATGCTATAAGAAACGGCACGTATCACAACCGTTTGACCTTTAATTTAACTAAAGCCTTGTCAAGCAGGATTTTCTTTCTCCATAATTCATGAAATGTAGACGTATTAAATAATCGAAGTCACAAAAATATCACCGGCACCAAACTCAAAAGGAGAGGAAGAGATAAACGCACCGGCCAGGAAATATAAATTTAAATTGAGGGGCATTGTATCAAGGTGAGAGGCGTGGCAGTTTCAACAGCAGTAACAAAAATTCGTACCCTCAAGGCGGGCTTAAAATCGTAGCATAGCTCGTTTAAGCTTTATAAAAATATGTCTAGTCAATCTTCCTCTACTACTACAAGTCAAAGCGAAACAGAGATAAGCTTGTAGGTATTTAGTCTGGTAATTTACAACCGGTCCCAGTTAGGAATAGTATTACTGTACAGACCAACAAACCCTCTTCTTCCAAAGGCAACCAAAATGAAGCGAAACTAACGATGGATGACAACGATTCGGAAATAAACATACCAGTGAAAAAGTTTACAAAAGCCCAGAGATTCTTATAGTGAACGCCATAAATGACCTCAATCGTAAATAAATGCAGGAAATTATGAGGAACTACGTAGTTAAAGAAAAAGCTGGCAAATAAAAAATTTCATCTAAAATAAAAAGTCCACCGAAAATTTCTTTTAAGTGGTGGAAGACATGGTGATGAGGATAAAAGCTTTATGCGGAGTCAAACTCGAGAAAACTCGTAATAGTTATGAGTGATGTATGGGAGCTGTGTTCAAATGAAAAATACAGTTTTAAAGTTTTTAAAACAGCTTAAGGCTTTTAGAATCTTGATAACTATTTTGCAACACAATTGATGGAAAACTAACAAATTACTTTATCCATCATTGATGGCTATAAACACTCATCGCACTGTTTTAATTTTTAAAACCAAATCGTCATTCCAACTTGTACCAAACACCATTATTCATCTTAAGTCATGGACAGCCTTTATCAAATTCATCATTATCTTAAACATTTTATCCACAAAACCACCTTTACGTTAATAACATTTTCTAATATGTTTAACTTGTTTTAGTTTGATCAAAATTTCCCCAAGTGATTACTCAATTTGAAAGAAAAAAAATCTCAATACTGAAAACAAAATTCGCATTAAAACAAATGCGTACGTAAGTGGTCATTTTCGCACATTATTATCATGTGTGTTTAGAAAAACATCAATAAGTACTCGTCTCTTGTCAGTGTTGTTTTGTATTTTCTTTTTATTTTGTTTTTTTTTTTTTTTCAAAACCAAAACTTTTTTAACATTAATAATTTTTTTTACACCCTTATAATGTTATCGGTCAAACCAATTTTACTATTTTTTGATTCACAATTTCGTATGGAGTTTGCAACAGTCAAAAGAAAATAGATGGATGGTGTTTGGTGCTTAAGTATTTAAATGTTTATATGGGTATGAAAGCATGTGTATGATTGGTCGTTATTGATAAACATCTTAAACACAATTGTCACCCATTTTTTATGTGAAACTGGCGGCCTGTTTTTTTTACCACAAGTTCTCTGAAAAATCATCTAAAAAAATTTAACATAAAAAGAGATGAGTGCAGAAGAAGCATTTCATACAGGTCATTGTCGATAATAAATTACTCTACACAACATGGCATTATTATAAATTCACTGTAAAAGGAAAAAAACTAATGAAAAATAAATTATTTCATTACAAAAAATATTACCTAATTTTAATTTAAAAGAATTAATAACAATAAAAGTGTTTTGGTATTAAAAGAACTTTTTATTGAAAGAAATTTAATTCACAACAGACGATGATATTCACAACTGTCTTGATAATCATTCACTGTTTTGCACAATGTTAATTTTTGGCGTTTATTCGACGCGGTGATTTTTCCTAGATATTTTTAGCGGTAAATGTGCTTTTCAAAGAAAGATATAATTTTTATAAAAATTCTTTTTTGTTTTCGCTTTTTTAATATTTTATAAAATCTGGTCGTACTTTTCTATAAGGTCTATAACTCGGAAAGTATGGGCGAACTCCAATTTTTTCACTTGAATTTATTTTTGCTTGTTTTTTAATTTTATTTTTTATGTTTCTTTGATTAGTGTAACTTCACTAAACTAGATATGTCACGCTGATTTGGAAAAATTAGACGCAGATGTGATATTATGCCCGCTGCCTCGAAGGACATGGACTTGCTCGTTATCAGTGGAAAATTTTCGAAACTATATCTGATCAATTGGAGTATTTAAATTTTCTTTAGCTCATCTAGTTCCTTGGGGAAGTTGTTTTTAACGCGAATACAGATGAAAATTCCTACATCGATTTCGCTCTGAAAAAACAAAAACTTTTTTAACGGAATAACACTTTTGGCATATCTAATACCAGTGATCTAGTCTTCCAATTTTGTAAGTATTTTATTATATTTTGATTTTATACTTTTGAAACACCTTATTAAAGGAACCATATCATTATAAGAACCACGGAGAATAGAGTCTGCTCAATTTGTATAGTTTACTGCACGTTTTGAGTGCCTGCCAGTTAACATCACAGTTATACGACTACACTACCCCATTTACAATCGGACCGGTTTCTATACTCCATGTTCAATCGTCTAGTAGCCTCATTATTTCTCTGAAAATATTTTTTTTTTGTTTTTGCTTAACATTCTTTACAGGTACTTAGCTTTTCTCTTATTTTTGTTCATCTTCTTTTGTACGCCACCACTATTAGTTACTTCAAAGTCTTTTTATTCTACGTTAAACGAATATTAGAGAAAAAGTGCCCACTACAAGACCCAATAACACATACTGAGCTGGAAATTGACAGGTATCTTGAGTCCGCAACGAAATACCAAGTTCCATCCTAAATACACATTGCTAACACATACTGTTCCACCATGGATTTAGTTATTATTTCAAAGAGTAGACTTTTCTTCACTTGACACTTTTATCCGTCATCTCAAGAAAACAGAGATAAAGCTCCCGGCAAATGCCATCCGACTGATATGGAAGGAAATTTCATTCTTATTAAATCTAACAAATGGTCAAGACTACGCCGAAATCGTCAACCTCAATTGGCAAAATATTAATATCTATCGATGTTGTAATATTAAAACCACAAGACTACTTTCTTTGAGCAAGACTAGACAAGTTTAATCGAGTTCTAGAAAACTCTAGAAATATCGTAAGCGATTAAGGAACAAAAAAAGCGTAATCAAAATATTCACTTAGGCAGCCATTATGAAGGCTTGATTTAATGGAGGTCTCAAATTTAAATTTATACTGCCATGTCCTGCCACTCCTGAAGGGGTCACACTAGAAACCATTTAAACATTTTAAATACCTAGAGCTGTCATTTTTCATTGGATCTCAAGGTGGAGTTTTGAATGACTACTTCGCAACTAAGACCAGTGTTAATTAACATATCTAACGCTTTTATGTTCAACAAACCTTTTCCTTTGTATGAAAAAACTGAATCGCATAGACCAAATATAGGGTATTGTAAAAAAATAACCAAAAATAGTAAGCAAAATTTGCCTAAAAAATGAAATAATACTTGCAAGCTTAGGAACTCAATATAAATAATGTGAACATAATGCCTTAATTTTGTTTGTGGAATGTTGTGTTGTCCTGTGCTAAATTTTCATAAACCAAAAAAAAAAAAAAATGAGGGTGACAATTTGTATGTGTGTTTTCAAAAAGTGGTCACTTACAAACTTTATTTAACATATGAGTATCAGTAGCACAATTTAATATAATAAATGTTTTGGCATGAGTCCGCTGATAGAGCGAAAAGTTTTATTATTCTTCTCTTTAGATTTTGAAATAATCATTTATTATTGTCTTTTTGCCACTTTTTGCATCCTGAATAAATTTTTTTTGTATATTTTTTTACTCGAGATTGGTAAAAAAAAATAAGGAAAAGAACGTGTGTTTCTAATGTGTTTTTTCAAATGTTATTTTGTTTTTTATTTCTGTTTGTTAAAGTGAGTTTATAATAAAATAAAAAGTTAAGTTGTTTTAATATCTGATTATTGAAATGATATAATTTTTGTCTTTTTGAGAAAAGCAAAAAATAAATATGTATATTTGTGTGTTTTAATGACATCGAAGGGGATGTGTCAATTGCATGAATTTAAGAAAGTAAATAAACGATGTATTTGGTCAACATTTGACATTTGCACACATTGTTTAATACAAGCGTTTAATGATAGATAAACCATACTCCTCTTGGAATATAGAACCTATTTAAAAGATACTTGAGAAGTTTAATAATTTATTGTCATTTATTACTAAGTAAATCTTGTTCTTCTTTAACAATTTAATTATTATTAGAAAAGGACAAATATATACAGACTAGTCTTTTTAATCGACTTAAAAGTGACTGAGTTCTGGGCGCACAAACATAAAAAAGCAACATTCAGACGAATTGATAATCTGCTCCTTTTTATGGGAGCTGGTTAAAAAAGCAACCATTATGACTAGAAACCCAATACATTATTGGCATGTTGTGGGTTCCGAGCACATTTAAAGAAATATCATGACGGCTACAGAACTTTACTTAAATCAGAAAGCTACTTTTAGTATATTCGATATTATAAAATATTTGATATCAATTGTCTTTTTCCCAAACAGTTCCTAGCACATATGATTATGACACATAAACATATCTGCTTTAATTGCAACTGAATATTCCCCATGGAAAAATACCTTAAAAGCTTGAGCCATAGATACCAGCTCAAATTTAAATCACGGAAATAATAAATTAATTAGCCTTAAAAATATAGTGCTGATTATTCCGACCGAATTTTAAGATCGCCGATATTGACTATTGAGGCTGAAAGCACGTTTCGATGACCATTTCGCTACCAACCTCTTAGCTCCTCAGGAAACTTTTCTTTTATATTTTAAATAAACTAAAGATTTTTGCCCAAACAGTAAAATAAAGACAAAAATCAAAACTTAAGAAAAAAACAACAATAATCAACATTGATTTTATATTTAACCGACTTTAAGAAAAGAAGGAGGTTATCAATTCGACTGACTGTTGCTTTTTCTTATGTTTGTGCCTGCAGAATTCAGTCATTTCTAAACGGGTTTTGAAAATTTTTTCCAATTTAGTAGATTATGCTTACAGATTGGTCCCGTTTTTAAAACAGTTCATAATCTTAAAAATTAAAGGGTGTCCCTGTACAATATTTACACATGTTTTTAAGTGTATTATGAACTGTAAAGCGCGCATCTTTAAAATTAAAAAAACCTATTACTCCCAATAGCAAGAAGTAATACAGAAATAAATCTAAAAATTAAAGGGTGTCTCCATATGTGACGTAAATTGACTAATATGCGCCGACCTTTTGAATTGCTATAGAAAAACGCTAGAAAGTTGGACAGGATTTCGATTACTCTGATCGTTGTAATAACCAGTATAAACATTCAAAATTATAAATGAAAGGGTGTTCCAATAGCTGATTTAATTTGATGTATGCGGCCAAACTTTTGAACTTTTACAGCCAGAGAGTTAAAATTTACAAAGAACCTTTATTGATAAGTCCGCTATAACAAAAAGTATGAAATTTGAATTTAGAAATTAAAGGGTGTACCCATATTTGAAGTAAATTGACCTTTATGGCCTTAAAGTTTTAACCGTTATGTACAAACACTTGAAAATTAAACGGAATGTCCACTACTTTGTCTGGTATATTAAAAAGTATAAATATTGAAAATTATAAATTATAGGGTGTTACAATAGGTGCTGTTATTTGATGTTTATGACTAAATTGTTGAACAGTTGTAGACATTTTTTTGAAATTTACATAGAACTTTTATTTCTAAGTCCACTATAACAAATAGCAAACTTGAAATTATACATTAAAGGGTGTCCCTATAACTGACGTAATTTGACCTATATGCCCCCATCTTTGAAACCGTTACAGACAAACTCTTCAAAATTAGACAGCATATCTGTTACTATATCAAGTATAATAACAAGTATAAATATTGAAAATTAAGAAATAAAGGGTGCCTAAGAAACTAATCCTGTTCTATTGTCGTTTCATGCTTCCAGCACATCTAGACAGATTTACAAAATTTCGCATTTGTTTGGCGTCAATATTCAATTTAATTTTTAAAAAAGAAATTAGGATACTTTTCTTAAGCAATAAATACTCTAAGAAACTCGTGCCAAATGTTAACATAATTTAAATAAGATTATGGTAAACTATACCTGCAAAAAGTAAGTAAGTAAAAGGTGTTTAATAATAAATTCTTAAAAATAACACACACATTGACTTGACCACTTAGAAAGCCACTAAAGAAGCACATGACATGTTAGAACAAGAAAATATGTCCGAATTATCCGTTTAGAAAATATATTCAAAATAAAAGGACACACACATACAAGACTCAGCAGAAAAAGGATACTTAATAGAGCAGCATATGGTAAATGTTCTTGCAAGATTAAAAACAGTTAAAGAAAAGACTTTAAATAATGAAAGAATTGTTGAGTAAAATATAAAAATAAATAAAATTGAAAAAAATAGGAAAAGAAAATTATACAATTGTAATTACAACTTGCATAATCATCGTTTTATTATTTTTTTATTTCTTTGAAATTCTAATGTTGCAACTGCGTTTTATTTTCTATAACTTCATGTTGCATTGTTTAATACTTTCAACGCTTGAATACTTATGGCTGGCTGCCATTGTAAATGACATTACTTGTAGAGGTACATACATACATATTTATTTATGCACATTGTGTTTAATCTTCATCTTGAAATTTTATAAACAATAACTCGTTATAACTGATTCTTATTTTAAGAAGATTTTGATAAGATTTTATAAAATGTTTTCTGTTTTGTCATAAGGACAATAAAAAAATCTTACATACGTAATGTTTCCTATGTTTATTCAAAGGACCACAAATTTCTTTGTATTAAATGAAAGGAAAATATGAAGTCTTATATGACACATGCAAAAATTTCAATATTGTGATGTCATTCGGTAGCATAAATATTGACACTAGAGGCAAAGAAAATATACACCACACCTTTCCTTTTTTGCAGGGATGCACATAATTAAAAAATGATTTACTGTGAGCTGGATGAATCTATACTATAGAATGTAACTGTATGGAAGCTATACCACAGAAAGAAGTGAATGCCCAGAATCCAGTTATAAAAAAGATTCAACTGGAAGAGCCCTAAAAACTGAAATGAAGTTGCGGTACGCAATATGAAAAGCTGCCGAGCAGAGACGTGAAGTAGTAGCTTCTGTAGCCCTAAATCCAGGATTGCATTGGGAATTTATTTAAGAGAGATCCTAAGATTGTTTACTCCTGTACAATGATGAATAAGGCAACTTAAAATATCATCGTTTTGAAAGAAATATCGAAACAAAAATGTTTGTAGCCTGTGTTTAAATAGTAGCCAACAGTTTGTGTGAGTGGAAAATGGATATCAAAAACTTTAGCCCTGAGACCAAATTTTACGCAAACGTATAATTTTTTCTATTAATATTTGGAAATCACTGAGAAAGAAAAAAGATTTTGCACCTATTAAAATTTCATTTCCTTTCAAATTGACATTTAATTAAATTTTTAATTAATGCAATTAATTGACTAGAAAATATTGTGTTTATTTTCCAAGAAAATATATAACTCAGACTATTAAGACTTTAATAAAATTTCAATCTAAAAATAAATAAAAGTTAAATAGGTGCAAAAACTTTTTCTTGTGTGTAGAATGGTTTAAAATGGTTTTTATGCGGTAACTGGCGTTGCCCTTTTTTAAAATGGTCGTTCTTCCAAGTCGACGAACGGTAGCTGTCTATGAGGAAATCTCGTTTCAATGGCATGTTTTTTTAAGAAAGGCACGGTGCATAGAGAACCGATTATGAGCAGCGCGTTAGAATTAGGCTTATCACAGACAGGAATCTAAAATGATATGTAAAAGTTGTAATAAATATTTAGTTCAACAGCTGATAATGCGGTCAACGAGGTCTATATTTACCCAACCCTATATACAAATATTTAAAAGTTGCCATTTTATTATTCAGAAGTTTATATCCGTTTTTTTTTTTTTTTTGTGAATTATGCGCCTAAACTAAGACATAAATGATGGTTAGTGTTGTTAAATTGCTACAATTTTTCCTTTTAAGGGAATGTGGGTACAACATAAAACATAGCTGCCTTAGCTTCCTTTTATGATTGACATTATATTATTCCATCATTTAAAGCAGCTTCAATAATTTGAAAAAAAAAGGAAGATTTTCAAAAATAATAATTCTTTGTTAACTGTAGCCAAGCAAACATAATATTTAATTGTCTCTTATTAAACTGTTGGAAATCTTGATAAAGTCCAGTTTTTAAACCAAAAGTATTATTGAGCAGTGCTGGAAAACAAAAAAAATTTTCGCCAACGTTTCATGGAAATGCATAAGCTTTCCACTTGCTTTAATGCAATTGTTAAATCACATCTTGTAGTTCGCAAATAATTAAGTGTTTGTCTTTAAACGTTAATACATTCACTACTATAACGAGTAAAACGCTTCAATTTTGATTTTTTCCGGCTGTTTACCCTTACATTATGTAAATGATACATTGTTTCTAATAGATTCTTCTTTTGCTTTTTTTCACTCGCTACAAAAAACAAAATATAAGCAAAGAACACGTTTCGCTTTATTTATTTTCGTACCCTGGTATTCATTTTACCAATTCAATTTCGTAATTAACTTAAACATTTTGAATTTGTTACAATACCCTTCACAACAAAAAGTGGAAAGTTGAAAGTTGAAATTTCTACAATATCCATTTCCGACCCCATAAAGTGTATAAATTCTGACTTCTTATGCATAGCAAAGTCGATTGAGCGATGTCCGTCTGTCTGTCCGTTTTAGCGTTGAAATCAAGTTTGCCGAGGCACTAGATCAGCACGATAAAATTTAAATACGTCAATCGATCAGATATAGTGTCGAAAGAGCTGATATTAGAAATCAGCATGATCGGTTCATATCCTTCGAGGCAGCGGGCAAAATACTACGCCTACCTCTAATTTTTCTACATCATTTGGAACAATGAAATAACTGCAATCAAAAAAAAAATATATATGAGGCGATAGATAATTACAAAATAAGAAAGAAACAGCTAGTGCATAAATTGGCGATCAATCATATTTTCCGAGTTACGGAAAATTTTTAACATATCAATATGTGTATCATTTTAAAGCCTTTGAAAAGATCATTAAGAAAATATTAAAATTTTGTAAAAATGCTTAACCCATTAAGAGTCGATGGCATTTTTATGTAAATTTTTTTTTAATTTTTATTTCTCTGTCAACTCTATAATGGTTTTTTTTATTTATTTTTTTATTTTTTATTTTTTTTTATTTTTTTTTTTTTTTTTGATTGGAGTTACTTTACTAAACAAGTTAAGATAAATGGTAAAGGATATATAAGATGTGGCATAACCGAATTACTTGTTCTTTTAATAAAATAAAAACTCGAATCAACAGTGCTGATTATGTTCCGGAATTAAAATCAAAGGAGGAAATCGTCGGATAAACAGACACATTTAAATATGTGATTCGACATAAATGGTACATGGAATTAATTGAATGTACAATAAAATTAAATTCGTTATTTACTTTTTTTTTAAATAAATAAAATTGCCTTTTACCTTTATATAAATCAGCTACTTTTATATTGGCCGCGTATCATATCTAAAATTTAGAAAAATATTTGTTGTAGAATTCTGTAAACAGTGTTAAAAATTTTCCATCTACAAAAAAAGTTTCTGACAACTGCAGTACCATTTCACGAGTAAAATATGGGGCTTTCTCATTCTCATTTCTCTACGAAATGACATATTTTTATAAAATAAAAGTATTCTATTTTAACCAGGGTTCTAAGAAATCCCCACACAAAATTTTATTCAAATCACTCTAGCAGTTTTTACGTGATGCGAACACAGAAAAACAGACAGACAAAAATATCAAAAATAGGTGTTTTGTATTCCGTATCGATTACTTTCTACACCAACATAAAAGTTTTCAAGAAATATTTCATATACAGAAATGACCCCGTTACTGATTTTTTTTTATCTGTATAGAAAGAAGAATTCGAATGCTGTCAATATTTTAAGAAAATAACTATTAATTTATTAGACTATAAAAAACAACAACAATTTTTTTTAATCCTAACAATTTTACTTTCTAAAGTTGAGACAAAAAAATGGCAAATAAATGCCACTAGAGAAAGAAACCATTCTTATTACATACACTTATTATAAAAAAGCACACATATTAAATTTTATGCTACCCTAAAAAATGTCTATATGTCTTTATATATGTAAAAAAAAAAATCAAAAATGAAGAATGAGGAAGCACACATATGCTAATGGGCTAAATCTGTAGAGTTAAAGTCTCTGCGTAGTCGCACAATCATTCATTCAATTCCCTCTTTTATTTATTCATTTTTATGCACAACCCCATCCAATCATACACACAATAAATATAATGAATTCTTGAAGCTCATGACACTTGAGCTAATGTACAGTGGGCCTTTGCAGATAAAAAAATAAATAAAATACTTTTGATATGTAAAAAGTTTTATATTAAAAAAAAAAATGCAATTTTTGTTCTGATTAAATTAATAAATCACCCCTATTGATTATTGGGGATGAAAACACGTCTCGATGGCCATTTCTCTATCGCATACTTAGCTCGTCAGAAAACTTCTCACAAATATTTTAATTAAACTGAAGATCTTTATCCAAACAATAAAGACAAAAATCAAAGTTTAAGAAACAACAATATTGATTATATTTTTCTTTATCCAATATATACGGCTGACTTTTTAATTTAAAAATTATTTATTTTAATTTCATATTCCGGTGGTTTATTTCAAAGTAAAAAATTTATGTTGAAATTCCCGTATCTATTTCGATTATAAATTAAAGTAATTTGCCAAAAAAAAAATTGCTTAACTTTGGAAAATTCCCGATGTTTTTGACAAGCGTTCCGTTAGATTCTATTGAATAAGGATTTTTTTTAAATTGCATTTATTGGCCTGTATAAAGTGGAAAATTTTATTTTCATCAAAAATTCCTCATCCATAAAATTGTTATAAATTTTTAACTTGTAACTTTGAATTACAACTTATTAATAAAAAGTAGAGAAGCTCAGCGCTTTAAATACAAATTATTTTTAATTACAACCTTAAATGACCCTATCAAAAATATGTACAACTTTTTTAACTGAGTCCAAAGTAATATAAAAGAATTTTAGCCATTTTAAATTTTTTAATCGAAAATTTTTATCATTTTTATTCTCTTAATCCCACTGTCCATCATCAGCATCATCATTATAGTCTTTGCCATAAAAAATTCAAACTTAAAAGGGGTGGTCTTTGATATGGGTGTGTGTTTGTCAAAGCGTGCGTATGTTGCTTTCAATATGGTGTCTTTTCTCATATTGAGTGGCCTTTGATTGAACAGACTCCATGCGTGTCTGCTGCCATTATTTATTTTTTATCAACTCATTCGTACATTCATACATACATACATATGTAAAAAATATAAAAATTTTCCCCTTTTAAAGGTTTAATTTTATCTCTGGTGCATAAATAAAAAACAGCCTCCAGTATTGAATTTATATTCTTGCCATTTATGTAATTTTTTGCGTCATCATGGCATCTTCTACGAAAGTAGAAGAAAAAGGGCTACATTTGGCAGTAAAGAATTTGATATACCTTACGCTCAAATACTTACATTTTAATATTGAAGACATTATCTAATGAGATACCCGTTTAACATATACCTACTCGACAGAAAATAATTATTAAAGGGAAAACACAAATAGATTGTAAAATCGAACTGGCACAACAATTCTATTTGTGGTGAAGGGTGCAAAAAGAAAAAATTCCTTTTCTGATATCAAAAGTGAAGGAGATACACGCATAAGAAAAGAAACTTACACTTACAAATACATATGTATTTTGGTAAAGTTATTTGTACTTCAAGGAGTTTACTCATGTGTGTCAGTTCCCTTTTTTACATTTTTTGACATTTTCATTTATCATCCCATTCTTTTTTGTTTTTTGTTTTTGGTGCAAAAATAAAAATGCTAATGGCAAACGTTGTGTATTAAGAATTTGCCTGATTATTGGGGTTTGTTTTTTAAGGCTTTGAGATACTTTAAGAGAATGGAGCCAAAACACTGCAGAAAAAAATGTAATAACTTGTTTAATTTAAGAATTACAAATTAATCTGAAATGCTGGTATAAATATTTAACTTTATCGTAGTATAATAAGTTTGTAATAAATTTTGGTATTCGATGTTAGTTTAAGATTTATTAAATTTAAACAAAATATAAAATACACAAATTAACTACTAGAAAATAATCCTGAACACTTGCTGAACTGTGCCAAAAAGTTATAGTTCCTCGAATTTAATTCTAATTAAATACTTTTTAGGCTTACAACATCCTTTCATTCTCACTTTCCAATTGTGTAAACCAATGAATTTATTTAGTCTTTTCCTAGAGAGTAGAGCTGTCCTCGTCTTCACCATCTCACAACTTTTAAAAGATTTTATATATTCTTCTGTCTTCATGGATGTTATTGCTCAACAAGGATGCTTACTTTATCTTTTATAAACAGCTTACCTAGATCGTCTCAAATAGCAGCCCCATATAATTTATAACATTTACGCAGCACCACGAACCACCCCTTTCCTTAAATTAAAAACAGATGGAAGAAATTCAGTCCAGAGCTTCAGACAATAAATTAAACATATTTAATAATATTTTCTAAAATACCAACGTAAATTTCTAAATTTACACATTTTTCTAGAAATCGTCCCCAATTTTACGAAAAATATTTAATACTGTTGTAATAAATTTCAAAATCAATATGTACGTGAACTTAAGACGGACTAATAGTGTTTACTTGATTTTAATACGAAATCAGAAATCAGTAAATTTTTACGCAAGACACCGCTCATTTTTGTTCCCTAAACAACAATCAGTATGATTTTTTAGAGCAGCTTATTCTGTAATAAGAAAAATATGTGCGGTAATATAAATAAATTGCATTCATGGCTAAAACGACAGCGAGAAGCAAGTGTGTGACGATTAATAAAGAAAACAAAAAAAGCTTTGAGTGCTGTGTGGACTTTCAATAACCACATTAATAGAGGTTGATAAGAAATATTCCTCGTAATCCTATTTGCTAAATTTTTTGATTAGATACATGATTACAGTGTAAACACCTTAAGTTAGATAGATTCCATTAATGCCGATGATGGATATAGCGATCCAAAAAAGTCTTTATTACATTCCACTCGTGCCTTTTTTCCTGTTTTCATTAAAACATAACAAAAAAATTTGTTAATAAGTTTTCGTCCATAATAACTTTAAAAATTCAAATTAAGCCGAAGCAATTCTTTGAAATAACTATAAATATTTCTTAAAAAATACAAAAGTTCAAATGCAAAGGTTTTTTAAATGATATTTTGTGCAAATAAAAAAAATATTTTTTCAAGAATAAAACACGCTTAACATAAACGATATTAGTTACATATGTATAGTAACGAACTTAAACCTGACAGAAAACAAAATATTTTTTATTTAAATTTTATTTGTACAGATCGAATATCTTTCCACCCATATATCGAGGGACTTCTTAGTAAATTTCCCTTTTGGCTATACTGTTCTTTGCAGATGTCTTCGTGTAACATGTTCAGTTTGGTCTATAATATAATAATATATAATTTAACCATGAATCGACTAACAAACGAATAACGTTTGCAGTTAATGAATTTTATAATCAAAATTCATGTTTGGTTTAGCACGTACAATGTGCGGTAATTCCATTTTATGATCAACTTCTAAGGCGGCGATGATTGGAATTTTTATCCAAAAAAAGAGCTGGATGTGACTGATATGTGGCTTCAACAAGATGGTGTCATGCGCTACACATCACTCGAAACAATGGCCCAATTCAGTCTATTTTTTATGAGGCTCTATTAAAGCCCATGTCTATAGGCATAGCTAGCAACGGTTAGAAGTCAATATTGAAGAATTTTATTGAGAGATACCGGCCGATATGTTGGCGAGAGTATGCCTCAATTGAAGCCAGCGTGTATACCAATTGAGGCATGGCCGCGGTCTATATTTACATGAAATTATTTTTTAAAATTGATTTATATTGACCGTTCTATCGATCACATTAATCTCTTAACATTTTAAGTTTTTTTTAATCAAATCTGAAAGGTCAAAAATGTTAGATAAAACTTTTTTTAAATCAATTGAGTGACTCTTTATGGATAGAAATAGAACACATTTGCCAAAAGCCATTAAAACTTCGTCTTAAAATTTTACTTATTTAATTTAAAACCTAATGCATGGCTGAAGGAATTATTAAAGTGGTGAAATGAACGGAATTTATATAACAAGCCTTTCCCTTAACCAGCTGTATAAGATTCTGAAAAATTCTGCTTTTAATTGCCCGCATAATTACTCACCTTTCATTTTATTCTTAAAAATTATCCTTTTCCAAACAACAAATAATTATTCTCCAAAGAAAATCCTTTGATCATAAAACACATAAACGAAATATAATGTTGATGGTATCATTTATCAATTAAAATGAAACTAACAATTATGATTATCCTCTCACGTCATCACATGTTAAAGGGGCTGCATGATAAAATTATAAATTTTCTTTGCTGAAAGTGTTTTAACCCCTTCGTGAAACCTTACGATAATTATTTTAAGGAAAAAGTTACCTTAATAATGATACAGACAGAATCAAAAATATGTCAGTTAAGAAAAATGTTGACTCACCATATGGTGGTATTCAATGTGCTGATGTTCTTATGAAAATTGTGTTTTTTTTCTCCGTTTACACATTAAAAAACAATAAAAATAGATTTTATGGTATATTAAACATTTAAGTGGTGGTCAATAATAGAAATTTCGTGTATTTGTTGTTGTTGCCAACCCTTCACTTGAAACCGTTATTTGAACAATTAAAAGAAATTTAACCCTATTAAAACCCTTGAGTTATTATTTGTATTATTTCCAATTATCCTCGTGTAGATTTTATTCTCATTTAAATTGGTTATAAACAAATTATTTCTTTATTTGTTGGCCATTTGCTATTCAAAGCGTTTTTTATGTTGGTTGTTTAATTTTGTTTGTTTGTTTGAAACCAACAGTTTTTCTTGTCAGTTTTTCATTCATTCGTTTATTTGTAAGTTGGGTTTCTTTAATGCTAAAAGTGGCGCCATATGAAATATGAACTTTTTGTTTTAGAAAAGGGTTGCTTTTTTGTATTTCGAAACACGCAAACACATCATAAATATTGTATGATGGCCAATTAAAGGGTTAAATGATGTTTGACATGTTAAGCAAATAATGAAAATGTCAATAATTTGTCAAAGAAATAAAACAAAAAATTAATATGTCACATGTGCCTTATTGAAATTAACCTTTAGCGTACCGAAATGTACTTTTTCAGTCTCTTTTTGTTTCTCAGTAATTTAATAATTATCAGTCTCATTAAATTATAATTTATTTACGACTATAGTAAATTCTAACTGTGGATATTCACGGATGACGTTCACTGGCACATCAGTAGTCTTTTCCTCTAATATGCGGAAGTCATCATTAGAAAATGCCTTGTTGTGCTTCTAACTACAAGATATTAAAAGTTTTTGCATTCCCAGCCTTGGTACACCAAAATAATTCTATAACGTATCCTAAAGCTTAACGCGTGTGACTTCATAAACCAGGTAATATTCACCTGTTGGCTCTTTCTAAAAGAGGATCCGTCCTAGTAATTTGAACACTAAATTTTATTTTTTTTTTCAATTAAAAATTAAAGCGGTAAAGGAAGAGTAAAAAAAGGAAAAGTGTGTAATTATGGGGCATAAAAAAAATAATTTAAATACGACACATGGTAAAGTTGCACGGCCTCAAGTAGGACGGCTTAGATTTCCTAGCAGAACATCAGCCAAAGGAGTTTTTGGTGTGTGTACAGGCAGGGAACTGGCAGACTTGCTTCCGACCTAATCAATTTATTTTTTTTAGTCAGCTGGTATGATTTTCTTTTTTTGTAGCTGCTGAGATAACCAGCAGCGAGCTTTAGCCGGTGCTTAACGCCAGCATACCAGCGCCGCCAACAATCTGGTTACCCAACAAATATTTCTATTTGGTTTCCGTTTTTTATACAGCAGCCGCTTCAAATAAGGGAATAATGCTCGTTTTCTTACTGACTATGAAGTAAGGAGAGACATCTTCTTCGGTCACAAATGGTTTAACAAATTTAGCAGAGTCGAACAAACATAGTCGAGTTTAATTTAATAAATCTAAAGCAATAGCAGTTGAGAACACATGCAAGTGGTGCCAAAAGAGCCCTTGTGCAGAAAGGCAAAATCCATGAACCCTAAAATGGGTAAATGTTTCAGTAACAGGTTATGGCGACTTCAGATTTTATGAGGCTAACAAAAAGATCGACTTATGAAGGTAGGCTTATCAAATTATTGTTCAAATTAAATTTAAGTTTGTAAATTTCCCGATTAAACAAATAAAATTCAGTGGTATTGATTTTTGTAGATGAAAACACGTCTCAATAGTTCTTCACTAACACCCATTAAGCTCTTCAAGAAACTTTTCACAAATTTTTAAATAAAATAAAGATTGTTTTCCAAACAAATTGACTGCATACGGTTGACTTTTTTGGCTCTTTATGCAGTTAAAAGATAATGAAAAATGAAACAAATAAAATGTCACAAACAATTATTATAATTTCTTTTGCTTAACATAAGAGCACCTTGCAAATTACTCATTTAATTTAAAGTTTAATTTTAGAAATTATATCAAAGGCTTCTTTAAAGTACTGAAAGGCTTCATTAAAGTTCACGGTTCACCAGTTTTACTGTAGCCTATTAAAAAGGTTTTTTTCGCGACTACTTCACAACAGTTTTAATTTTTTACACTAAAGCCGCTGTTGGGACTTGAACTTATGAAAGGCAATTTTCTTTTAAATACACAAGCAGTGGCTTTTGCCAAATTTCTGCATTTTAAACTTTCATATCATAAAGATAACTGTTTATTTTAACATTTTCTGTTCAAGTAATTTAAGTATAAATTTTAATTTTAAAAATATGTATCTAAGGTTTAAAAGAGGGATGGGTGGAACATAAAATTGAGGCACTTGTGCAAGTTAGAAAATTAAGAAAACTAATAAGTTTTTTCTTTAATAAATTTCTTATTTTTTATGGACCAATTAATTGCCAATTTCATGAGCAGTGAATGAAAAATAATGCTAATGTTTTTTCGCATTACCGTTACCACTATTGAGTAAAGTTTCAATATCACAACAGTGCCTGAGTTGATAAAAAAGATTTAATGGTAAAACAAAAGATCGTGAGTTGGGTTCTCTTAAGTTCTTAGTCCACTGCTAGCACACAAGCAATAAAAAGGTTTAATTATTAATAATTTAAAAACCAAAATTATTATCATTGACTAATGATTAAATGGATTAAATGGTTTCAAGGCATTACCATTAGTCATGTCATATTTCATAAAGCAAAGTAGAGCATTCTTTTAATATCGTTTTTCATTACAAACATTTTATGAAATGTATCTGTTTTATTATTCTTACACTGAGAAAAAAAGTGCGCTTTAAAATTAAATGTGAACACTTTCAAATTTTACTTAAAGTGCCTCAGTCTATAGATTCTTATGGGGTCACAAAAAAAAAGTATTTTGTAAAAGTTATAATTTTAAGTTTTTAAAGTTTTTACTCTTAATTTTAAAGTTAAAAATTTTGTTTTTAATGTAAAATTCTTAAATTTAAAAATGTTGACTTTATTTTATAATGTCAAACTTTATATTTTAAAGTAAAATATATTATTTATAAAGTAATCACTTTTAAAATTGAACCAAAAGTGAATACATTTAATTTAAAATTTTTAAACTTTAAAAAATAAAATTAAAACGTTAGTTTCAAAGTGTTAACTTTAAAATGTAAAGTGATCAATTTGCAGAAAAGTGTTAACGCTTACATTTAAAGTTTTCACTTTATAAATCAAAGTGATACTTTCTAATTTAAAGTGCTCACTTTAATATTGAAAGTTTTAATTTTAAATAAAAAGTGCTTACTTTAATTTTAAAATTTTAACTTTAATATATAAAGTGTAAGTTTATTATTAAAAGTGTTCATTTTGACATTTAAAGTGAACATTTTGTATTAAACGTGTTAACTTTAAAACTTAAAGTGTCTTTGTTAGAACTAAACGTGAACACTTCAAAACGCAACGTAAAAGTTTTTATTTTCAAAGTGTTTAAGTTTATTTTAAAAGTCCGACTTTAAATTGTACCGTTAGCGGAATTTGTGTGAATTCATTATAGTAAAGTGAATTTAGAAGTGTAAACAAGATACAAGAATGACCAGTCAGGGTAAAACTATACAAGAAAGTGACTTGTTGCGAATTCTTGGCAATGATATACAAATAATTGAGCAGTGTGATTAAACGTACACGTATGTTAAGGAAGATACAGATCTGGAAACACTGTTTCTTGATCTAAAAATTAAGTAAAAATTCTTAGTCAATATTAACACTTATGCAATACTATTAATGTTCCTTAGATGCTGGAATAACTTTTCGAAGCTTAAAATTTTTGTCAAAAGAAGACATTGTGGAAGCAGTAAAAAATATTGGTCTTCGAGCGGAGTTTAGAGAAAAATTTTTTTTCTGGCGCAAGTCAAAGGTAAATATTATATTAACTTTGAAGCTTATTTACGATGTTACGCACGTACATAGATACAATACCCATTTCCAAATTACTACGTTTATAGTTTAGCAAGCTTATTTTTTCAGTTTGGAATAGAAGACGAAACGTTGAGTCAGACTTCGAAGGTTGTTGGTTGGCTAAAAAATAACCATCGCAACGATTCACATTGTTCTTCAAATAATTCAATAAGAAACATGTTTGGATCACAGGTAAGAATATACAGTAAAAAGTTTCGTATTAAATTTAATAATACGCTGTTGCAGCCCCTTTCAACATTTTTAAAGAATAACTCAGCCGGAAAAAAACTTACTCAATATTATGAGGAAAGGGCATGTTTTACGAATAAGCAACGCGATGACCTCATTAAAATAATTTAAGAAGATGTCATGTTAACAAAGGCAAAGCTTAGACCGGAACGCTTTGCTAATATTGTGGAAGAAATAATTGGTTTATTTCCTAAAGAAAAAGAGTCCCAGGTTATATTAAAAACGATATATTAAAAACAACATATTATAAACTGATTTCTTTCAGGATTATTACTACATTCCACGTCAAAGAAGAAAAAACCCCGTCAGGCAAGCTCTATTCCAATTATTTTAACTTAAAGACAAAAATTAGAAAGAGTAGTCCATTAGCGGAAATATCTATTTCGAGTGAAGTACGTGATCCATTCGTCGAAGAAAATTTTGAAGTTGATGAAACGCTGTCGTTATGTTTAAAAACTTCGCTTCAAAAAGATGCCAGTAATTGGGATGAGGTTATTGACAAATGGCAAAAAACATTTACATTTCGAAAGAAGGATTTGGCAGAGCGCTCAAATTCATATTTTTTGCAGGAGTGGCCAATTTTAAAAGACTCCAGAGCTCCATTTCTGGTATTTATTTAAAAATAATTGTAACACAAAATTCAGGAATATTCGTATACAAATTTTTATATATTTTTTAGATTAATCTAGATTTCAATTTGATTTCTCCACAAAAAGGTAATCTTTTAAAAACAAAGTGGGATAATTTTAAAACCAAGATAGTGAACTACTACGATGTCAACATACGGAATCAGCAATCAATAGATCTTCTGAACCAAGCAAAAACGACGAAAAAAGTTGGTGAGTAACAATTATGGGCTTTTTTAATTAATAAAATAACACTAAATAATTTTTTTTCAGATTATCAAGACTATATTTTTACAATTCTTCTCAATTCAGTTCTGCTGCCTTCAGCAAGATTTAGTGCAGATGGAAATACAAAAAAGAAAGCCACCATTAAAGATGCTAATGAAAGCTTCGTATTGCATTTAACAACAATTAGCGATTACTTAAGACGAATAAAACAACTTATCGGTAAATACTATTATAATAAATTTACTGTACAGCCGTTTATAATTGTGATAGGAGAATATGTGGACGATCTTAAAACATTTTATATTTACTTTGACGAAATCTTGTACAAACTAAATTCTTTTATTGAAAGTTTGAACTTATGCTTAAAATCTTTCATGTATTTAATCTTAAATATCCCAAGATCTGCGTAATGCCATGGATGTTTATCCAAAAGTATTTTTATGAACTAGATTCAAAATTTGATTAAAAAAGTTCAAATCTTACTTCATTGTTAACACACATGAATGACAAAAATTAAATTTTGTAAATTTTTCTATTGTCATAATGTATAAATGTTTCAGATGTTTTCAGTTATTTAATAAGGTTGATGTGCTAATAAGACATTTAAAACACGTGCATATATTGTCAAATAGAGATATACTTCAATGTACATTTTCAATCTTACGAGACTGGTATAAAAGAAAATTGCTTAAAACTGATTAACATTTTACATTTTACAAGCTTGCCTATGAATTTACATCAAATTAACAATGTAAAAACATGTTTTTTAAACTTAAATTAAGTTATTTTATTTAATGAATTATTGATGCGTTATACTTAAGTTATTTCATAAATATAAAATAAATTTAAATATGTTTCAATAAAAAAATGTGAATTAAAAACAAAAAAAAAATATTTTGTTTTCTTTATAGTGAACATTTTTAAATTGCATTTGAAAGCGTTCACTCTTAAAATAAAAGCTAACGCTTCTAATTTGAGATTGAATGTGTTAGCTTTTAATTTAAATACAAACACTTTTAAATTGGGTTAAAAGTGTGAACTTTAAAATTAAAAGCGTTGAAATTGTATTCGAAAATGCGCATTTTAAAATGTAAAATTTTCACTTTCATATTCAAAGTGCTAACATTAATAATTTACATTTTAAAGTGTAAACTTTAAAATTAAATATTTTTTAATACGGCTGGTTTTCATACATGAAAATTTTTAATTTTAAAGTCCCTTGTACTGGATTTAAAGTGAGTTTAAAGTGTTTCTTTTCTGAGTGTAGGAAAAATGAAAAAATATGGAAATATATTTATGTTTTACTTCAAGTATAAACTGGTTTTCTGAAACGATGTAAGAAATACTTCACTCCATCTGATCTCCTTGCTCTATATGTCACCTTTATCAGACCGATAATTGAATATAACTCTCATGTATGAGCCGGTGTTCTAAAGTCTATTTTAGAGTGACTCTACAGCGTGCAGGAGAGAGGGAAGAAGCTTAACGGTGACAGTAGAGTATCCAGCTCTATTGATTCACTGAAGCATCGACGCAATGTGGGGTGTGTTTCGCTATTTTTTTTCGTAACTACAATAGAATATTCTCTTATGAAGTCAGGGAACTTGTTCCTGAAAATCGTAATTTCATAAGCGCAACACGCTATGCATCAAAAACGCATTACTTTGTGATCGATTGTTCTGTAATCGCAATTTGCATTACAGAACAAATTCGTGTTTTAGGCGAACAGTTCTTATGTGGAATAAACCTCCTGCAGAAGTCTCTCCTCTTACTTTTAATGTACAAAAATTCAAATCAAATGTCCACAAGCACTACTTCCACTATTTCCTTTCCAACAACCTGAATGCTGGTCCAAATAAAAAATAAAAATATTTAATATTATTAATTATTTGAAGGCATGTTGTAGTTGGAAACGGAAGACTACTGCTAAAAAACGAAAAACCAATATTAGCTCAAAAAAATGAATTTTATTTTGTACTAACAGTGCCCACGACTTCCCCCGCGTATCATTTCTAATTTTCTTAAAATTAAAATTAAAAAAAATGTTTTCAAGTTCTGTTAACAGTGTTAAAAAATTTCCGTCTACAAAAATTAAATGTGCTGACAACTATTATAGTGCCTATATTCCTGTGAATTTGGGGGCTTTCTCATTTCATTTCTAGTTTCTCTACGAAATGACTCTACTGAAAAAAGTGACCTATATTTAAGCGAAGGTTCTTAGGGACCTCTTCAAAAAATCTTATTTAAATCCATCCAGCAGTTTTTTAATGATGCGAACACAAACAGACAGAGAGAAAATTCTAAAAAAAGTTGTTTTGTATTACATATCGATTACTAGCTACACCAACATAAAAAACTTTAAAACATATTTAGTGTACAGAAATGACCCTGTTACTGTACAGATATGGATTTCACTTCAAAGCTGCTAATTTGCTTTTTACATCTACAGTGTCGTCTTGGCTGGAATTGCGCGGAAAATGTGGATCCTTATAATAAATTCAACAAACGACAAAAATGTGATTTCATGATTTCCTATATTCAAATAATTCAAATAATTGTCAATTAATTTGGGACTAAGGATCCGTTAAAACTATCATGTTACTCGTAATGATTGATTTTTTATTGAAATTTATTATTATTTATTTCAAAATGGTTTTCAAATAAAGACAGACTCATATAAATAGAGCTTAACAGCTTAATAAGCTATTCTACTGGAAACGTTACTAAAGGCTTTCTCCTGGCCTATCAAGCTTGTATTTTTGTAATATCTGTATTTAGTACAATAATCTCTAAGTATTAAGACTGCTACTAAGATGAATAATCTTTTAAGATTACAACTATTTATTCAACTAATGAGTAAAATATTTAAAGCAAATGAATGCTAATGATTTACGCCTCTACCAAAATGCCTAAATTGCTCATATTTTGTATTTTGTATTTTGCATTTAATACCGTGTTTTAACTAAATCGTGATTAACTAAAATCTCAGCTTATTTTAAACGCAATAACCTTAAGTCTTATCCCAGTTTGTTTGAGCAAATTGTGGTAAAACATTTGCAAACAGTTTTTATTTGTTTGGTTGCAACAATGGCTTCGATTTGCAAATCCTTAGAGGCTGTTTTTCATTTTAATACTTTTAACTGGATGTATGCAAGAATTGCAATAATACTGGACTCATTTTTCAAAGGGCTGCGGCCGTTCAATGTTACTCTGGCTTTTCTTTAGTTTAAATTTGTAAAAAATATTATGATGCAAAGGATGTGAGATCTAGTTTAAACAAATACTTTTTAATCTAGAGCACACGCGCTTTTGTGATTTTAAGAATCTTCTTAATCATTTGCATCTGTTTATTATGCAGAATTCTTGGAATAAACCTGATGATTCTTAACAAGAGATTTTCTTTGTACATTTTTTTTTTTCTTTTGAACGTAATCAATGAAAGTAAGAGTTAGATCTGTTGTTAAAATTATCCTTTTTTTCTTTTGTCTATTTTTTTTTAATTTCTGCGTGAGGTCTATTACCATGTTGCATGTTGTCATTGCATTGTTTTACTTGTGCCTTATAGGGGTAACAGGCATCGCAATAGATTAATTTCAGTACCTTTTTACCTCAACATTTGTAAAGGAAATGTAAAATGTAAGATATTAAGTAGTAAATAGTAAATTTAAAGATAGTAAAATTTAAGATTCTATGTAAACATCTATCAAGCAAAATATAATTTTAGGTTAAAAACGGTTCTAAAATATTTTAAACGCGATTTAAGACAAAATATTTAAAAACTTCGATTTAAAGCTTTAATTATTCATATATCCCATAAATGGCTTTGGAGTCTTTGACAAATGTCTCAAAAACATTTTGAATAATAAAAGAAATACATAATAATTTTAAAATAGTTAAAATTAAAAACAAAAAATTAACAAAATCCTGTATTTGAAATGTTTTTATATATTTTTTATTTCTGATAATTCTTAATCTTTTTAAAAAAAACCAATTTCCTAACTGTATACCTTTGATTAAGGCGCTACCAAAAATGGTTCATTCATTGAAGCTTTCAGAAGGCCGCATCTTAATCTTTAATTTATCTTGTTTAATATTTATAAGAAATTGAAATGAAAATGAATTAAGTCGAAAGAAAATCAAAAGCCCAGAATGGGCATAAGACAAAATAAGAATTCCTTTTTTGAATAGAGATGTTTTATTAACGGACTTTGAAAAACGAAGGAGGTTGTCAATTCGGCTGAATGTTGCTCCTTTTTTATGTTTGTGCCTGCATAACTCAGTCATTTATGAACCAATTTCAGCATTTTTTTCTTCCTTATAGATAAGTAACGTTTTGAAAATTATTTAGATTTTAAAAAATTAAAGGGTGTACCTATATAACATACACTTTAAATTAAAAAAAAAACTAAGTATCATTAAAGCTACCAAAAAAGTAAGCAAAAAGTAATACAAAAATAAATATAAAAATTAGAGGGTATTCCCATAGGTAACGTAAGTTGACTTATATGTGCCTATCCTTTAAACCGTTATAGACAAACGATTGAAAATTTGACAGTATGTTGATAAAACATTTAAAATTATAAACTAAAGGGTGTCCCAACAGTTAATATAATTCGATGTATCTGGGAAAATTTTTGAACTGTTATAGGCAGATAGCTGAAAATTGCAAAGAACCTTTATTGCCAAGTTCGCTTTAATAACAAGTATAAAATTTGAAAATTAAAGGGTGTTCCATTAGTTGATGTGAGTTGACGTGGCCAAACCGTTATAGACAAACAGCTGAATTTA
Organism: Cistogaster globosa; assembly: GCA_937654795.1. NCBI lineage: Eukaryota > Metazoa > Arthropoda > Insecta > Diptera > Tachinidae > Cistogaster > Cistogaster globosa. The sequence continues at coordinate 21,207,394 of OW569407.1, forward strand.
CAAAAAAAACTTTAGTGCTTAGTCCGCTTTAATAACAAGTATGAAATTTGAATTTAGAAATTAAAAGGTGTTCCTATATTTAAGGTAAATTAACCCTTATGGCCATATGGTTTGAACCGTTATATGCAAACACTTGAAAGTTAAACAGAATGTCCATTACTTTGTCTGGTATATTAAAAAGTATAAATATTTAAAATCATAAATTATATGGTGTTTCAATAGTGTTGATGTATATGACCAAACTGTTGAGCTGTTGTAGACAGTTGATCGAAATTTACAGAGCACTTTTATTGCTAAGTCCACTAAAGCAAGTATCAAACTTGAAATTGGAAATTAAAGGGTGTCCTTATAACTGATGTAATTTGACCTATATGGCCCCATCTTTGAAACCGTTACAGACAAACTTTTCAAAATTAGACAGCATATTTTTTACTATATCAAGTATAATAACAAGTATAAATATTTAAAATTAAGAAATAAAGGGTGCCCTAATGGTTGTAGTTTGATGTACATGGCGAATCTTTTGAACAATTATAGGCTAACGCTTAAAATTCAAACAATTTATTTTCTGTGTCTGCAATAAAAGGTGTAGAAAAGTAAAGGTGACCCACATAACTGCTAAATTTTCTTGTTTAATCTGTATTAATATTTTGTTCTATGACATAAAAAAATCCTGACGCAATCCTTTTCGAATTAATATAACTAATGTATAATTACCGTCCTCATGAAATATAATTTTAAGTTTGTCTGTTTTGAAGTATATTTTTTCGCAAGAATTATTTTAGGGTTATGTTTTTATTCAGAATAACTCATTCATTGCTGAATCGATTTAAAAAATATTTTCTTTATTAAAAGGCTATAGATTGGTTCCGTTTTAAGAACAACTTAGGGTTTTCAAATTTAAAGGGTGTCCCAAACAACAAACATTTTCTTAATTACATTTTGAACTGCTAATGGCAGCACATTGAAATTTGAAAAAACTGAGATAGACATAACTCTGCTTCCTTATGTATGGAAAACCAAAACATATCTGTAAAAATGCCCTAAGTCAGGTTTTCATAAAATTTTGTTTTTCTTGATTCCAATACATTTTACACAGACTCACCTCATCAAAAGAGGTTAATGCAATAATATTAAAAATAGCGGGTTTTAAATGCGATCCGAATTGTGTCTTTACTTTTTTCTGTAAAAATAAAATATTGCGATTTAGGGTTTTCTGCTTGAAACCAACGATATGTTATTAATGCAGTTAGAAAGAATATTGTAGACTAACTTATATACACCCTTTCTACCTTTAGTAATAAAGGGTATATAAAAAGCAGACAATTTTTTAATTTTATGTCTTATATTTAGATGTAGACTCGGTACAGACGAAATATTCCGCAGGTTTTCATTCAGTTCAATTTATGCTGCTACTAACTTTAAAAGAATGGATGCCTTCATGATGCCATCAGTTATTGCATTCACCGAAAAAGCTTGCTGTCTTGCGAAAAGCGTAGTTTTCATTCTTCAAAAAAATCAACATCCATTTATGGGTCAAAATATTTATCACCGATTGATCTCTTTGCTCTTTATTACAGGAGAGTTAATATTTTTAATATAGTGTAAACACTGCCCAAAACACCTGGTTTTTACGTAAACTGTTTTTAATTGTAACTCACAGCCACTTGAAATTTATATAGAAAAAGTAATACAGAGTACAGAACTCCTTGCATTCTACGCAATTGGCGGATTTATTTTAACACTCTTTGAAAAAAAAATTGCGTTTAATAAAAATTATTAAATAAATTAACAAGTTGCGGATCCTTTTATTTTTTATTTATTTTATTTTTTTTAAACTCTGTATAAAAAACAAGTTTCTTGTGTAAAAAAAAAACTAATGATAATACCCTTCCAGGATGAGGATTGAATAACACTACCGGCAGCAACAAAACAAAATCTCTTTATTTTAACACTTTCCTTTGCTTCGCATCAACACAAAAGAAAAGAAAGTTTTTTATCATCTTTTAATAAAAATTTCATAAGATTACATTGAGATAACAATTTTTAAATTTGTTTCACTTTTATAACTTAACAATATTTTATTTATCAAACAATAGAAAACCCTACTTAAGCAGGAATTTCAACACACTTAAGGGTTGTTGCCATTGTTTGTCATTTAACCCTTAAGTAGGGGAACAAATAAATAAATATTGCTAACAAAAAAAGGCAGTTTTATAATGCAACAGTTTATAAAAATCTATAAAAAATGAATTACACGTTTCAGGCGGCAAACTATTGACACTTCTTATTAAAAAAATATATATTAAAAGAATCCTTTCTTTTATATTTAAAAAAAAAAAAACATGAATGAATGCCATGAAAGGAGAAAGAAATCGTGTAGTCATTATTTGAAAAATACAAGAATAGAACACAAAAAGGTTAAGACGGTTAATGTGACCCCAAATATTTAACACTTTTATTACTTTTTCATATAAAAAATTAAAGAAAAAAATGTTAAATTGTTTATAAAAGTAGCAAACAATTGGCTTAGATTTATACGAGTAAATTTCTATAAAAGAAAAATTCTTTAGACTTCTTAAAAAATTTGTTACACTTAATTTTTTGTAACTAGGGATTTCTTAAAAAAAAAGAAACGGGGACTCAATAAGAAATACAACAAAGGTAGCGTTTTGGTAGGTGTTTTGATTTATGACATGACGTGTCATTAAACTGTTTAGAAAATAAAAGATTATGGTAGCAGATTTTTTATTTTTTTATTTGGAATGATAAAAATTAGTAAGTTAAAAGAAATGAAAATTTTAGTTGATCAATAACTGAAAAAACTTACTTCGAAATGCAAATTTTGAAATGAAATCTAGCACTGTTGTTACCTAGCGTAATGTAAATCAAGACTTAGCATTAGCGCTCTTCTTTAACAATTCTTGAATTTTTTTATCGGCTGGTTTTACGGGAAGACGCTGAATGCATTACAAACTTATAAACACAATCAAATAAATACAGATCCAGTGAGAGTGACAGTCACTCGTGTGAAAATTTAATCGGTTTAATCAATTTAATAAATTTTTCCGAATTTATGTTCTATCCTCACAAATAAATGACTAAAAAGATTAAACGTTTTTTAATACTCCAAAACTTTTAGTTTGTCACAACAAATTGCTATGAATGAAATAACAAAAAATCCAAAAACTGGTTCAGTTATTAGCGTAGCTATAAAAGCATGAATCTTACGGGAGAGGACAATATTCCTAAACAATTTCTCTAAACGTGAAACAACAATTTTCGATTACTATCGAATTTCCCATTAACACATTTACGAAAGAATACCAGCCTTAAATTGTTACGTCTGCAAAAACTAGTAACGAGAGATTAAAACAAAAATTTTTAAATCCATTCTTCCAAATGTAAAAAAGTAAATGAACACCTTATTAACAAAAATCATCAAAGAAAATGGGAATGCAGTGTAAGATTTAAACCAGTACAGTGTGAACATTAAATAGTACAATTTTTAAAATAAACGTAATAAAGTTAAATAATATATAAATTTATCGACAACTATAAGCCAGGAAACTGTTATTAACGATAGAAAACAATTGACAACAAATAAGTTTAGGGGCATCGCAAATAAATTTCTTTTACAGTTCGTCTAAATTTACACTATGCAATTTTTTTGAGGACTTTTTTGAATTTTCTATTTAAGTTGCAGCGATATGCAATTTTTAAAACTAAACACAAGCAAAAGTAACATCTCCAAATTCAAGCAATACCATATTACTTACCCCTCTTGCTTCACCAAGAAGCAAAAATTTCAGAATAATTTCATGAAAAATTGCATAGTGTAAATAAAGTATTAGTTTTATTTTAATATACCCTTCTCCACACAATATCCATTTCCGACCCCATAAAATAAATATATTCTGAGATCTTAAGCATAGCGAAATAAACTGAGCGATGTCCGTCTGTCTGGCCAATCGATTAGACGTAAATTCGAAAATTTTTCTGTTGAACATTAGCAAGATCGGTTCATGTTGTTTGAGGCAGGGGCCAAAACATCACGCCTGCCTCTAATTTTTCCATATCATTTAGAACAAATCTAGTGAGGTGAAGTAACTCAAATCAAAAAAAAAATAAAAATGATAAATAAATAAATAAAAGAAAAAAATAAGAAAAAAAAAACATCACGTGAAAATTTGCGATCGCCGATATATTCTGAGCTACAGGCCTCTGAACTTTTCATAGAAAAGTACGATTGTGCACCATATTTTTTTAATATATCAATATGGGTATCATTTAAAAGCTTTTGAAAAAATCTTTCAGAAAAAACTAATTTTTTTTCTTTTAATGCTTAACCCATTAAGAGCCGAGAATATTTTTTATGTAAAATAATAATTAATTTTTTTCTAATTTTTTAATTCTTTATCACCCCAATATTTCTTATGTTGATTGAAGTTACTTCCCCAAACTAAACTTAAATATATAGTGAAGGCAATATAAGATTTCGCAAAGCACTCATAATTGTTATTATTAAATTTGTACCGAAAAAAGAACATTGCTTTGAAAATTACAACACTGTCTTGTTTACTTTTAAATCCTAAACAAATAAAAACACCTGCAAAGCTAGAAGATTCTGAACCGCTAATTTCAGTTGTTTTAAACTTCTTTGCTGCGTACTTCTCTAGCTAAATTTAACAAAAATGACAAAATAATATTAATTTTATATTCTTTTATTTGCTTAATATTTGTATTTTCTTTAATGTCACAAAAATTTCCTTTTTAGAATTTTTTCAGAAAAAATTTTTTAAGAAAAGTTAACAAACAGCTGTTTGACAAATTCTTGCAATTAAGTCTCTTACTAGCCAAAATTTTCCAAAAAAAAATTTTTTTCTGTCACATTTTTATGTTATTTTTTACTTCCTCCTGCCACGTGTTTGTTTACGTACACGAAAAACGTGTTTTAGTAGCATTAAGTAACAATTTTTAGTTACTGAACAGACATGGTGTAGAGAATTGAATTATCTATAAAAGAAAAACCACATAATTCTTTACAACCTGAAACTAGCTTTAGAATCGCAAACAAAAATAATTTTTTCATTATTTTAAAATTTAATAAAAATTGTCCTAAATTTAGGAACGAAAATGAAGCCATGATTTTGACCCTTTACAAGGGGCGTACTTGCAAAAGGATCTACGTCTTCAATACCCGTAGAGCACACCCATCTAACAAATCTTAATCTAAGAATTAAAATCATCACAACATGAACACAAATAAGATCGATATAAATACTTTAATTGAAAATGTGTGTTATTTAACCCATTCAGTTCAGCAGGAGGTCCTTGCACACAGAATTTGATATTTATGCCCAAGTTTTATTGGTTCAACAAAAAACATGCAAAAAAAGTATCCAAGAGCGGCCATTAATTTTACCAAATAGAACTGGTTATGCTTCAATAATGTTGAGTCAAGGACAATAAAGAAATTTAAACACACTCACGCACACACAACAGGGATAACATTTGAAAGGGTTCACGTTTTAACACATCCACGAGTTGTATTACGTGTGCTCACAGTTGGTCATCACAAAGTACGATATGAAAAACCCATTGATTTTGTTTTTGTTGCAGCGTTATAGCATGTGGTGTAATAATGGCTTCAAGGTACAACCCTTTTGTTTGACTTTATATGACGTAAACGGGGTTTCAATGCAACGAAATTTGTTAGCCGGCATCCTGCAGCGTCAATGAATAATTAAAAGTCAATGTGGTAAATCGAACACATTTAATGGAGTTTTAAACATGTTATCCTCTATTATTTTTGCTTTCATACTTTGTTTATCGTGTGTTTTTTGATAATTTATAGCATTTATTTTTGGGCAGAAATAATTGATTTTTATTTTCAGGATTTTTTTCTAAAACCCTACTGCTGATTTTGTGAACAATGGCATCTAAGTTTCTAACTTAAACTAATTCTTAATAAATTATTGTTTATGTGCAAACATATATTTTTATTTTCATAACTTTCGGTTTTCTTTTGAGTTCATTTCATTTGTTTAATTAATTCAAGTTTATTTACCAATTGTCTAACTTTTTGAAATCTTGAAAATATCTTTATTTCTTTTCTTTATAAATATGTCGTTTTAGCGAATACTTTTTCTAATTCTAGTCGATTGTGTTGCTGTTGGAAATAAATTCATTTACAGTGAATTTTGTGTGAGTTTTACAACCCCATTATTGGGATTTACCTGAACATTATGCTGTCATTTCAAAACGATTTCAGGCTTACGCTCGTGTACAGCGTTTTAATTAAACATATAAAAAATGTTTAATTTCTCTTTAGTAGCAGATAAAAAAGATTTAGAGGACTATACCGTAAGTAACACTTAAGTAAAAATAAAACTTTAGTTAATTCGGAAATGAGTGAAGAATATAAGAGATTCTCAAACTGTTGTAAAAATGACAGAAAAAACACAAATTTTTATTATTATTTTTTTTCCAATGAAAAATCAAGGAAAGAATCTTACATAAGGAAAAGAGCCATTAGTTCTTTAGTCTTGAAGGCATTATCACCTCCATTATGACTTCAAGACTTCTAAAGAAACTGGTCCTGATGAGCAAACACTGTAGGTGTGTAAAAAGTTTATGATTATCATACTGGATTATAGAGGAGAAGCTCTCAGTTTTAATGCTAATAAGTCCGTATGGACCGTATCCACTCGCATGAAGAAAAGGATTGTAACTTTTCCTTTAATGTGCCCTGGAAGTTGCAATACCCAGAGGTTGTAGTACATATGCATTATATTCCGTAGTTCCTATAAGGAATATAAAGCCCCAACAAACTACCTAAGATCATCTCTTTCTTTTGCAGTATGTTTTATTTCGCTCCGTTAGCGACCTGAAATTCTTGTTATGCTATTCTGGTGTCTCCTTTAAATATGAAAAGGCCATCCATCCAATACGTCTTGCCAGCCGATGGTTATTCTGCTAATGTCGGGTGGCTTTGTAAGCGTATGGCCATTCCAACGCCACTTACGTCTACGTATCTCCAACTGGATGGGTATTTGGTGGGTGGTATTCTAAATATTGATTCTACGAAGGCATCTGTTTACAAACACTTTGAGTTTACTAAGTATTTGAGTACAGCATCCTAAGATTAATTACCAATTTACAGCAATATAGACTCTACTTTGGAATTAAAATCTCTGAGTTTGGTGTCGATAGATAGTGGGTGCATTGTTATAATGGATTCAGCATAGCAAAGGCATGACTCGCTTTGTCCAACTTGGCTTTCATATCCTGAGATGATCCACCGCTTGTTGTGATGTTGCAATCCAGATACCAAAAAGAAGTTACATCTTCTACAGCTTGGTGCCGTAAGAGAAATGGCTGAAAGGTTGATAAATATTTAGTCTGACTTTGGTGAACATTTCCTTTATTGTACGGAGTTTGTCTTACATGTCAAGGAAAGAAGTTGTGTTAAACAGAAAACTAGCTTATAGTATATATTTAGAGAAAATGAAATATTATTGCATCAATATGAAGCCACAACGGTACAACGAATTGCTTTTGTAAAAGATTTGAGATCAAACGCACCCATTGAATTAATTTGTAAAGCAAACAATAACGTAATAGGCACTGTGTATAAAAGGGGAATCCACTTAAAAACAATTTGATTCGAACTTGCGTCTGTATTAGTAATCCGGACTTCTTACACAAAGAAATCAAATACACAAGGATACCAGAAAGAATCCAACACCGATAGAGCTTATACAGGAGAAGTATAGTCAAAGATTAAAAATTGTTTGGTATGTAACTTATGGACCAGTCATGAACCGGACTACTATGTGTCTCTTTATGCTGCATAAATTATTCAACTTATTGGAGGGCAGTTAGGACACACAGAAATACTCAACTTATTATTAAACCAAAAAAGTAAACAAAATGTCTACAAACGACAAGAATGTAGAAGAATTGCATTTTAAAAAGAAACATATAAGACCTTATGGAAATCCCCGAGCAGTAATAATAAAAGACCGATAAAGAGTAGTCCTTCGATATGAACTTCGAATGGAGTGTGGGTACAATATTTATTTATCAGTTGAGGTGCCAGCTGTAAATAAGTCTTCTTAAAGACGAAAAGTCAATAACTAAATAAGCTAAGCCCTACTAACATAAAGAGATGTATGGCATTAAGGCTTGTGAATTAAATTGAGACTATAAGTTCACTCCAGCCGACTAAAGCCGAAGCTTTACGTAGTAGTATTCTGTGGCCTCTAATACTTTTTGTTTTTGACTGACATGCTAACCAGCAGTTTTTGCTGAAGTCACATCCTGCTGTGATAGAAATGAAGATTTTTTAAAATTATTTTTAATTTTTTCCTAATAAGTAATTAATTGATTTTTAGAAATGAAGAATTATATTAAATGGACAGAGCATCATGCCCTTCTAATTGGATATATAATCAACACACCAGCACTCAAAAGTTAAACATCCTGGCAGACATCTCAAAAGGCTTTAAACTTAGGAAAACCGTACCGAAGATAAGCTGACGCAAGCTAAACTAAATGCAGTATAAATAAACTGACTTGTTGACAGAAACTTTGCACCAAAGTAAAATTATCAAAATTCGTACCTCCACAAAAATTTAAAGGCGGAACTGTGCAGCATGCAGCTAGGCTGCAAAGTTTTCTTTCTTAGTATTTCTACAATTTTCAAAATTTCAACCAAGAGCATTTTGCGGACGTCTCCCAACTCTCACACTTACTAATCCCTCGAAGTTGTGGAGTGATTTACCCACATCTACGAATGGGCCGCGTATAAACTTAACCCATGATAAGTATGAGAGTCCAAATCAAACTTAAGCCTGATATCTGCAAGCTGATCGTGCGAAATGTTTTTACTACAGCTTCCTTTGTTCTTTAAAGAATCTGTTCTTCTTTTTTGTTGCTATATTTCATTTAAAAATTTCAACAGAGAATCTCTGCATCTTCGAATATTCCATACAGATTTTATTTGTTTAAAAAATAACTTCTTGTAGTTGGCTTTATGAAAATTTCAACAAACAGCTAAATTTGTGTTAGTCAACGTATAAAAAATTAAAACAACGAACAACATCTAAAATTTCTTACTTTATTATACCACGACAAACACTATTGAGCGTTGTAGAGTAAAAAGAGCCTGTCATAAAAAAAGTTATTCTTAAAAACAGAAATAAATAAATTCCCTTAAACTCTCTGGTTTTGAAATGAATTTCTTTTTCTTGGCTGTTATACCTTAATCACTTTGTTTAGTAGGTGGAAGGATTACAAAGTATTACGTCCTTTTTACTGTGCGCAAAGATTAAATAACCTGCTATTGAATTTGGGAAGAAAATTCTTTGATCATCTTGCGACATTTAATTTCTTTTACAAATTGTTTTGTTATTTTTTGTTTTTTTTCTTTAATTTTTTTTTTCCAGATTAAAGTGTAAAGTCCGAAAGGATTTATTTGTTATTTTATAAAATATATGTAACCAGGTCATATGTGGTTTTCAATTACAATTTAGTTTTGAGTTTGTTTTCTATTTCTTATTTTTTTTTGCGTGGTTTTATTTAAGAACGTTTTTTACTTCTTAAGCTTCCGCATAGGCACATAAAAAGGATTCTTCCTACCGGCAGTATTTTTTTTTTTTGTTTTTTAAATTTAAATTGTTTTTGTAGCAATCTGGAATTTGTTATACCTTTTCTTACCTTTACGTTAAGTCCTTATTTGATGTTTAACCGCAAAGTTATGAGGAATTTTGATTTTTACTGAAATACATCTATGATGCTTGAACAGGTCTTTCGTAAATATGAATTTGCTTCTCTTATTAAATTGTATTGCAGTACTTTTCTCTCGAAATGTATACAGTGTATCAATTAAAGTCGTTGAGAGTATAGAGATCGCTATTGTTTGGAGAGTGTATCAGCGCGGCAACAACCATTCTTTGCCATATCCACTGGCTATTCTACGACAAAAACTTGGATCCTGAGCTGAAGTAGAGTTTAAGAGTCATTCAAAAGCTCTTACAGTACTCAAACAGGCGTATATCTCCGAAACTTCTAACATTTCATAAGAGCAACTTTGGGCTGATTACGCTATGGCTTACATTATGGTCTAAGATCCCATCAATATAGGATTCGGAATGCTGAGATTAAAGTCTTTCACTTGCGCAAACTGCACGACTAAACCCTGCTTAAGGTTCTCGTAGGGGAAGTTTCTTGGAGTCTCCTTCTATCCTCAGGGGACGTAAATTATTTTTAAATGTATAAGATTATCCGCAGCCTGAAAATTGCACAATGAACATAAAGACGGTACAAAATGCCCTGCGAGTTGTAGTACTCGAGACTAATATTGGAACGGAATAGAACAGAATAAAATATAATAGAATTTTAAAAAACAGAATAAAATAGAACAAAATAGTAGAATATTTCAGTCAAGGTCAAAGAATATACTTGTATATATTTCGTTCCTGTCAGAAAAATCATTTCGCATTCCAGAAAAAAATAGTTTTCAAATCATGATGTCGCTTAAAACAGTAAGCTAATCATAACACGAGGAAGGCGCATTGGAATGCTGGCATAAATATTAAGACAAGAGCCTACACTGTTTCAAGAATGTATGACTGTCTAATACGAAAGGACCTCTCTGATTTGAAATTTCAGAAAAAATCATAGTAAAAATTTTTCGGAGTACAAGAATCGTAACATCAATCATCGGCAAGGAAACGCGTTAACAATGAGTTACAGTATAAAACTTTGTTTTCAGATACACTCATTAGTTTGTTCATATTTCTAAAGAATATTTAGAGCCTTAACGTAGACAAGCACTCAAATGGTTTTCATTTGGGTAAAATGTCTTAAAAAATGAATCTTTATTCGATCCTAACATTTCAAGTTTTTTCTTTTTGCTAATATCGCTAAAGCTTATGACAGTCACTAACATTCTGGGAAGTTAAATTCATCGTTGTCTTTTTACTATGGTTCTTTTCACTTAATGGTTATTTTTTCCTTGATTGATTCAAGAAGGTTACATTTCCATAACTCACACTTCCACTTCCGAAGACCTCTCTTTACAAATTTTTACACTAGAGTTAACTCAGGGAGTATGCCTGACTATTTCTCAGTCGAAATCCATTACGATTGTCTCGCTCCAGTTTACCTTATTTGAGACCACTTTACTTGTCTGCGTAATTTATAAATTTTTCTGTGTTAAAAGTGAAGTTCAATTTCTCTTAAGAACCCGTCCATAGCTAGCACTCGTAGAAGAAAAGGCCTGCTTCCAATCGCTACCAGAGCGATATATAAGTTGGAATTTTAACAGGACTTGCTGCTAACGAACAAATGTGAAGGTTTTAAATTAGATTTTTATTCAAAAATAAATTTCGATTTTATTTTTTGTCGTAATAAAGTTTTTAACTTCAATTGTTATTAGTAAAATTAACTTTATATTTTATTGATGCCATTCTATTTATTAACTTCGCTTACGAAATAATAATAATCACAGACTTCTCTTCTTGTGAATATAAATCCTGTGTTAATAAAAAACGCATTTTATAAAGAAAAAAAATTTTCTCTCGTTAACATTTTGAACCCTCCAAACTGATTTTTTTCAATCATATTTTTTGATTTTCACTTCACACTTAATATTTAAAAGTATCAATAAATTTCCATAAAATCATTAATCAGACTACCCATACAGATCAAATTACTGCTACTTGTAACACCTAAAAACTCTAAATGAAACTCCTTTAAAATAATAAAAGGCACTCACAGCACTGGCTAGCGTTTCTTAGAAATGAGCTTAAAACAAACAGAAATATTTAATGACACTCTGACACAGTGAAATAATAAATAAATAAAATATTGTCCTTCCTTCTTCGACGTCTACAAAACGTAAGATTTTCTCACGGAATATTAACTTCAAACCAAAGAAAAAGGAAACAAGTACAATATCATTAATATTTAAATTTCGCTACAGAATATCCTGTCACAACTTTGTATGTTATTATTATTAAGAAAACATAAACTCACTTACATCTCTACTGCACAAACGTTGATTTAAATTTACAAAAAAAAATTGTGTTTAACTTTAACCTTTGCATGAAGTAAACGTATCATTGGATATTTGCTCTGTGAAAATATCAACATTTGTATATTTATTGTAGGTAAAAGTATGTATGAGCCTTAAGGACATCCTTTTTAGTTCTTTAATTACTCCCAAGTGACAGCTCTTTTAGTCAAACTATGATAAATATAATTTTCTCTAACTTGATCTTCCAACATCTTGATACAAAAGACTGCAACTGATTAGAGAAAATTGAGTTGTTATTTAATTTTTAATTTGTCAAAATATGAAATATAATATAGAAAATAAATTTACGCTTAGAAAAAAGAATATATTAAAGGACTAATTTTAGATTATTATCGTTTAAAACATGATAAGTTAATAATAAACCATTTGAAGAAATTCATTAATTTTAAGATGTCGTTTTTCAAAACCATGTAAGCGTCAACCGTTATTTTAGTCAAAGACAAATTTTTAGAAACCATTTCTTTGAAAACTTTAAACGACCATTGTTAATGGAATAGGAGTCATTAAAAATATTAAAATATATTAAATCTATTTTAATGAAGTAACTACAGTTAAAAATAAAAAAAAATATTGGAATAACAGAGAATTAAAAAATAAGAATTTTTTCTTTACAAAAATTTTTGTATTTCCTGAAAGACCTCTTCAAAAGCTTTTAAATAACACCCATATTGATATCTTTAAAAATATGATGCGCAATCATACTTTTCTATGAAAAGTTCAGAGGCGGTTCCTGGAGAACATGGATCGATCTTGCTGATTTACAATAACAAAATTTTCGAAACTATGTCTGATCGATAGCAGTATTTACATTTTCTCTATCTTTTACCTTGGCAAAATTGATTTGAACACTAACACGGACGGACAGACAGACAGACATCGCTCAGTCGAGTTCGCTATGCAGAATATAGAATATGGGGTCAAAAATGGATATTGTAAAAATTACAAACGAAATGACTAACTTAGATACCCCCTTTTTCCACCTCTGTTGAAGGGTATTAAAGGATTAAAAATTATTTAAAATGGAAAGCAGTACTACAACAAGAACTTTGTTTTCTTAAACAAAATAAAACAAAGAAGTTGAATGAAAATAATTTAAATTTATTTAAATTTGTATTGTATTACGAAGTGGGAGGTCGACAATTATTAATAAAAAATGAAATCGAACAAATTTTGATCACGCAAACACTTGTCGATTCTTTCATTAAAGTTTTTAATCACTTTTTGGCAACTTCAAAAAGCACGGCCAAATCACGTCTCCAGGCGACATAGCGAACGATACTGTGACATGTTGAGCATGCAAAGACTAAATGCAGCAATTGTGCTTTCACTTGTTGACCCCAACAAATGAAAATGGGCTTCATCCAGCGAGTAGTTCCTGAATGAATTTTTTACGGTAGATTTTTATCATTTTAAGGCAAATATTCGAGCCAAATTGAATTCATTGTAACAATTGCCAATGTATATACTACGAATACGTCTAGAACTTCAATGTCAAAAATTTTATGCCGTTGGTGTTGCCACAATTTAAAAACAATGATCCTTTTGAAAAACTCTATTGATGTGGTATTTCTGTATTAAAGACCATAAGCTTGTCTAATAGTTGTTGAGTGTGTTTCACACAAATATTCACAAAAAATTTTTAATATTAAATTTTTAACATCATTTTATCAAAGGGTATACATTTCTTCTTTAATGTTCCATTTGTAGTTTTTATAATACTTTATTCCGACTTCATTCTTATATATAGGGAGGACAATTAAGCGTCATCCGGCTGCCCGTCTATATCAAAAAACAGTTTTTAAAGATTGCAGAACTGCTACGTAAATTTTAAGCCCCTCAATTCGTTACACACACTTTCGAGACAGCTGCTATTGAAATTTAACATTATCGGTTTATCTCTTTAAAAAATCAATTGACCCTATTTCTTTTAAAACTTTTTTCAAGTTTTGTGAAGCATTTTGTATGTTTTTATTATATTTTTAACTTTTTTTTTTTTTTTGGCTTAATCGTATTGAAAATCCTTATTTAGAAACACCACTGTAGAACCAAAAACACAAATATAGATAAAACTAAACAAACAAAGTTTCACCAATATTTTATTATTATTGCAAACAAAAAAATTTATTTCATTAAAAATCAATTCAACGATTTAACAATTAGCGAAAAAATCAGATTCGCAAAAGAAAACAAACATTCACCCAAAATTTATGAAAATTCTATGAAAAACATAATATTAAAAAAAAATTTGAAATTTTCATTAAAACTTAAAAAAAATTAATTCGATCTCAAAACTAAACTTATTAATAAAAACAACGAAAATTCATAAATAAAACCCCTAAAGTTATAAAAATTTAAAAGTTTTATAAAGATGCATCTCTTCTTAGACAAAGTTTTTATTTTAGCAATTTTGGTTAAAACAGATATGCGTGACAATGGAAATTTATTTGCTCGAAAAATTTAATATTGAAAGGTTTAGGAATTTTAGGTTTTCGCTAAAAATTAATTTTGTGAGAAAAACTTTACGTGATCACAAATTAAAATTATTTTTTTTAATCTGTTTTATTTTCTAATTATTCAAGCACTATTCAAGCACAATATTTTTATTTTAAGAAACTGACTGAAAAATTAGAAAAAAAAATTAATTATAAAGGTCAAGATTTTATTTCTTAAATCTGCTTACCATCTCGAAAACATCAATATTGTGAAGTTTTTTTTTGCAATCATTTTTCTTTTTTTTTTCCTTTTTTGTTTAGCTAAAATTTTATTTATTAAGTAAAAAAGTGATAAAATTATATAGACTATAGATTTATAATATAATTTCCAAGTTAAAATTAATAATTGGTTAAGAATTGGTGGCAACAACATCAGGTTATTTTGTTGAAAACTTTAAAACACAGCGATTATACTTATTTAAATTATTAATTAAAAAATTAATTAATTGTTATTTCTATACAAAAATCGATTTATTTATTAAATCTTATCACTATACCAAAAATCGATACAAAATTTTTAACAAGCTACCACTGTAATAGGTGGTACATATACAAATTATAAAGAGTTTTCTCAAATCTTATATTTGAAATTTTCACTTTGGGTTTTTATAAATAAATTCATTAAAAAAGTAAAATATAGTGTAATTTCTTTAATCAAAAACATTTGAAAATGTAACCTTTATACGCTCTACAAATGTTGAGTCAAAACCTTAATTGAATTTTTTTCTTTTTCAATTATAAAATCTTGTTTTTCAAAAACTTCTGTCAGAATTAATTAAAAAAATCATCAACTTAAGCCAAGTAGGAGTTTACAATTAATACTTTATATTTAAACAACCAGAACTCATTTTCTTAAAACTCAACACAAGAAAATTAAATTTCAAAGGTAATGAAAAATATTCTTCCCTCTTTAAATTTTGGTTTAAACAGGAAATTACATAGA
Source organism: Cistogaster globosa (assembly GCA_937654795.1). Taxonomy (NCBI): domain Eukaryota; kingdom Metazoa; phylum Arthropoda; class Insecta; order Diptera; family Tachinidae; genus Cistogaster; species Cistogaster globosa. The sequence goes on from OW569407.1 coordinate 21,222,935, forward strand.
AATTAAAAAAGAAGTAAATAAAAACCATATGGAAATTACTAAGAAACCATAAGGATACGAAAGGATAAAAAAAAGAACAATAATAAAGATGACACACAGTAAATTTTAAGTGACAGTTTTTTATTTGTTCTTGTACTTTAAATGAGTGACACTGGGAGGGGAAAATGTAACAGATCATAAAAAATACACAAGAGTGCAACAAAACCTTATAACGAAAGTAAAGGAAAGGATATACGGTATGTGTAACTTGCAGTTTGGAATTTCAACGATATGTTTTTTATGAATTATTACAAAAAGCAGTCGATTGGCATAAACATGTGTCTTAATTGATATTATATTTTGTTTGTTTTAAAGTAAATATGACAGAAAACAAAACAGCTTATTAAAATGGAAATTTAAAATATTTCTTTGTTACACTTAAGGTGGATTTAATTTTTGTTTAATTGATTTTTTGGAAATGTTCTGAACTACAAATGGTATCGCCTAAATTTGCTTTTGGTTTAAAATAGAAATACATGATAAAATAGAAAATCATTAAAAAAAAAGTGCATTAATTAATTAAAAATTCGAAATTGTCAAATTCTAAGAATAATAAAAATTTATTCCACTTTAAGCAAAAAATGTTTTTTGTGATCGTATAACATATTTGAAATTAAAACATTGTTTTGTTACAATCTAATAGCTGACAGTTGCTTTAGATTTAGCCTAACTTGCCATTTACTAATGAATACTTTCCAGAGAAAAGCTTTTTAAAATTTGATATTTAAAATAAATTTTGTTGTAAAATCTGCAATAGGGGAGGAAAAGCGTTGATGTCCCAAATTAAAAATTCTTGAAGCAAAAAATTGGTCAAATACGGTGGGCTTAAATGATGTGTCTACCCTAGAAGGATTATATGTAAAACACGCTCTAAAAAAATTATCCCGTCCCCATTTTTTTCGAACATACCATCTGCAATGGTTTAAATTATCATTGTGTTACGAAAAGAAAAATTCGACAGTTATAAATGAAAAATTAAAACTAACAAATGTCCATCATGACCATGAAAGTTTTTAATCACATTTTAGCAACTTTGAAAAAAACGGCGCAATCATGCCTCCAGACTACATAACATACCATACAGTGACACAAGCTTTGCAATAATCGCTCAAAGATTTTTTAAAGCCAAAAAACTGAAATTTTGTCTGTTGACATTTTCACTTGTTTACCCTGACAAGTGAAAATAGATTTCGTCTGAAAAATGAGCAGGTTGTTCCAGAATGAATTTTTATTTTTTTAATGCAATTTTCGATAAAATTGAAATCATTGTAACAATAACCGATTCATCTACTACGGGCAAGTGAAAAATTAAAAAACATTATTCTTGACGAAAAACCCTTTACTTTTTTAAATTTAGTCCCTAAGGTACTTCTAGGATAAATAAAATATATGACCGAGACAGAAGTAATAACACAATACACAAAATGATATTTATCCATTCCTTGTTGAGTACCCTTTACACGCAAGATTTTTTTCAAGCAGTTCAGTAAAAATTCATTTAAATTTGACTTCTACGTAGTATTTTCTTTGTTTACCCCTCAAATCCCTTAAGAATTTTCTTCCTTTGTCATAAAAAAAACAAATATCCTTTTAAAACTGTTAATAGTAACACCATTAATATACATTTTTAACAAATTTTTTATTATAAAATGCTGCCGTTAAAAAATCTAATCCACTTTCAAAACTTGAACTCTTGACTTGTTTTGTTGTTTTTTTTTAAATATCGAAAGAAAAAACTCAAAACACTGAACAGATGTATTCGTTTGTCCTCTAATAATTTAAAGAAATCCTTTTTAAAAATTTATAGTCTACCAAATTTAACACATTAGCGGTAAACAGGGATTACAAATATCCTTTCTTTAGTACTTTTTTGTAATACAATTTTAAAGTATCCCCCAGCTTGAAGATAAGAAAGTGTGTTTCAGGTTTCTTTTTTTTTATTGTTTTGTTTTTACTCCAATAGAGTGCATGTTTGTCATTAGAATTTAGAGAAAAAAATTTCTTAATTTTTGGTGTATTTTTTAAAAATTCATTACAATTTCCAAAACATACATAAAATTACAATAACATCACAGAAAAAGAAGAATTTTTTTTATTTATATTTTTTATTTAATTTGTCATTGACTTCCTGTCATCTGCTGTTGGAGTAGTAATTTTTCTTTTGTTTCAAACCTGAGAGGGGGAGAATAATATTCAAAATTAAAAATATAAAGCACGTGTGGTAAAATACAGAAGTTTGTAGGATTTAGAGATTTAAAAGAAGCTGTACTAAAATTAATAAAATAAATTAAAAAAAAATAAAAATAAAAATAAATAAATAAAATTTATAGCAAAATATTGCATAAAAAAATCATATAAAAACCAAACTTTTAAATAAATTATTAATTCGTTATATGAGACAGTTAGTGAGAGACTAAGTTGAAATATACTTCAATAATCGTTAGAAACAGAACTAAGGACATAAAAATTGTAAAGCTGTTTAGTTTTCCCAGATAAACTATAACTCAGTCGGTCTGTTTAGTTTCCTTTCAGAGGTCTGCTCTTTTGTACTAAAATACTTTTAGTTTTTTTAGAGTTCTAATAACCCAAACGTTATTTTTAAGAGAGATGGCCAGTAATAGAGCGGTATCACATTAATATGTATATCTCACTATAAATCCAAAACAGTTTATTCAATTTGGATAAATAAAACACCAGAAAATAAAAGTTATTTGAACATAATTTTATATCAGCTCAACAGTTTAAGTTATTTCAGAAAAACAAAATTTTTATACAAAATTAAAAGAATTTTGGTTAAACAAAAATTAAAAAATTTGTCATAATTCATAGAAGATTAAATTATTAAATCTGTTTCTTTACTCTACTTTGAGATCTACCGTGGGATCCCAATTTGCACGAAAAGCGTTCCCGTACTTAAAAATTAGGTAAATGGGAAACGTTATTAGAGAATAAAGTTCTTCTTCTTGCACGAATCAGCCGAAAATTTTTCTTCGTGCAAGTTATTTATATTTGTGAAACAGCTGTAAAACAAAAACAAAATAAAAACAAATAAAAAATTCATTATCAATATTTAAAAAAGGTTAAAAAAATATTCTAATATAAAAGACAATTTGTAATGGCAAATTAAAACGGGTTAAAGACATTGTTTCAGATTTGTTACGAGACTTCAAGTGATTCTAGTGATTGTGACGACATCGTAGACCTTGTTGAACAGGATTCCGACTTAGAAGAATAACTTTTGTTGGATCTTTTTGAAATTTTTAAATGCCAAAAGAGAAACAGAACTCTAAATTATTTGAATTAAATGTTCCATCATATACGGACAAAGAATTCAAACAAACTTTCGCATATCGAAAGAATTATTAATCAAATTTATCCGCAATATTTTTTTTTTTTTGTTATTGAAACAGTCAAAACACTTTGACTTGTTATTTTGTGTTTAAAATTAAAATTTTGCGTTCCCGTACTTTTAAACTATTTTGTCTCTTTTTAAAGGTGCCTTCAGACGAAATGTTTTTCAGATATTACTTGTCATATGACAAATTTTTATTTAGAGCGTGTTCTATTTTTATATGACAAAGCATATGACTTCCAGTGGTGCAACTTTAATTTCTTCACTTATAACGTTTTTAAATGATCAAAAAGTGCAAAAAGCACTAAAATCGTTGGAAGCAGAATAGAGCTGACATCTTTATTAGCATTAACAGAACCGTTCACCAAACAACTGTTGTAAACAATGATTTACTTTGTAGGTTATGTCAGAAGTAATTTGCATGTACGTTTAAACGCCAAATTTTAAGCCATATGTAAAAATGACTACTTTGACATACATAAGGAATTACATGTGGATTTTCAAACTGACAAGTCATATATAAAAAACATTTCGTGTAAAGGCACCTTAAGAGAAAATTATATTTGCTCTCATTTTCACGAACTTTACCCAAAAAGCAAAGATACAAATCTGTTATAAAAAAATAAATCACGTTTCATTTAAATGTATAAACAAAAATTGGATTTTTATCGGCAGTATAAAAAAATAGTTCTAATAGTCAGCTTGTTGATTGCTCTACATAACTTCCTAGGGAACCTTCAAACAAATTTGGGTAAGATAAATATGCTTTTATGTTTAATTCAACAAATGGGAAAGGTAGACAAGGAAATTAAAAAACGGATAAATTAAAGCTCAGACAATAAAATCAAAAAGGAATAGTGACTTTATTTTGTTTAAATTTGTGGAGTCAATTAAATTGCTACAGAAATTAGCAGATGATGTCTTACGTCATCCTCTTTGATTTATACAATATGAAAGCAGACGCTTAAAGACTTAAGATGTATCTGCGGGATCTTGAAATCGTCTGCAATTATTAACTATCAATAGGAAAATAAGATGTATTTAAGAGTTATTAAGATCAGCAAATAAACGAAAATCAAAAGTATTTGAAAGTTACTAAACTAAAATCGGCCAAACAACGAAGTAAAAAAAATATTTGAAAGTTAATAAGATCGGCAACGATTTAAAATGAATATAAGAATTATTTTAAACTTCTTACATTCAACTGCATCAATGGAAAGAGGTCGAGTTAAATGCGTTCGAGTAATCTTTACTCCAGACTGGGCTGCAATAGCGCTTTGCAAAACAAATTAACTTACAAATTTAAAACGATTCTTCCAAGCTAACCAAGTTTTACTATCTGCCGTTAAGCCAATATTGTTAGCGACTTTGGCATAGAAATTTTTAATAATGTGCATATTTTCCAGCACCGTATGTGGAACTCTACAGTGTCATGGTCTCTCTCATGAGAAAACTAATTAATTAAAAATTTAAAATACGCTTAAGTTTCAGCTTACATGCTCGAAGTTTACGTAAACTAAATAGAGCACTTCCTATCTAACTTTTTAAGTAAAATTTTTTGTAAATACGAGGGGTGCTCTATATATTTCTGGCCTAATAGTGAAAATACGAATATTTATAATCAAAAATGGTTTTATTGTTTTTCAAAGTATTCTCCAGCATGATTTATACACTTTTGCATGCTCTCAAACCAGTTGTCGAAGCACTTTTTCCACTCCGATTGAGACATGGTTTTTGAACACTTTAACAGCTTCTTCTGGCGACGAAAATCTTTGACCACGCATTTTTTTCTTGATGTGCGGACACAAGAAGAAGTCATTAGGTGCCAAGTCAGGGCTGTACGGCGGATGACCCATTAATTCGACGTTTTGGCCGGTCAAAAACGCTCTGGTTTGAGCCGATGTGTGAGAGCTCGCATTGTCATGGTGAACAATGATTCGACTTCTCTTGTTGGTTTTTCGAATTTCTCTGATGACTTCAGGCTAATAAATTGTAGTGTACCACTCAGAAGTGACCGTCCTATGTTGCTCAAGCGGAACAGTTGCCACATGACCAGTTTTTCCGAAGAAACAGGCGACCATTTGCTTCGAAGTGCTTCTTTCACGAACAACTTTCGTTGGATTTTGCTCGTCTTTGAAGACCCACACGGTCGATTGTTGTTTCGTTTCGGGCTCATACGCATAGATCCATGATTCGTCACTTGTGACGATCTTATAAACGTCTTTTGAAGCACCGCAATCGTATTTTTGCAACATTTCTTTGCACCAATCGACACGAGCCTTTTTTTGAGCGACTTTCAAATTGTGCGGGATCCAACGAGAATAAACCTTTTTTACGGCCAGGTGTTCATGCAGTATCGAATATATGCTGGTGGAAGAAATGTCCAAGGATGTCTCTATCTCTCGGTAGGTCGTATGTCGATCTTGCATTATGAGTTCACGCACGGCATCAATGTTCTCTGGCACAACAGCCGTTTTTGGACGACCTTCAGGGAATTTGTCTTTGAGCGAGCTTCGGCCACGATTAAATTCATTATACCAATTTTTCACAGTGCTATGGGATGGTGCTTAATCGCCATACAAAGATTTAAGTTCATCAATGCACTCTTGTCGTGATAATCCACCTTGAAAGTTGTGAAAAATGATGGCACGAAAATGTTCACGAGTTAATTCCATTTTTTTTCTATATTAATTTTTTCAAGTCACTGTAAACAACACAAATAATGGTCGTACGTCAAAACGTTTTCAGTACGATTATGCTTAAAAATGACAAACTTTCCAATGAAAATGTCAGATTGCACTTGGCAGCACTCAGTGTTGCCAGGCCAGAAATATATATAGCAGCCCTCGTATTTAAAATTTTAAATTAAAGGGTGGTGCAATAGTTCATTTTATTTGACTTATATGATCATACATTTAAGCAGTTGTAGCCAGGCGGATTACATTTACAAGGAATCTGTATGACCACTATTACAGTAAGTTTTAAATTTGAATTTGGAATTTAAAGGGTATCCCGGTTTTTGAGTCGGTTTTTTTCTTTGCTAGATTTACTTTTTTTATTTTCTGTTTTTAGTGATATTTCCAATTTTTTATTGCAAAAACAGTTTTAATATTTTTGTTGAAATGTTGGTGAAAGTAACATATTCTGGTGAAATTTAGCTGGTTTAGTGATATTTCAAGTATCTGGCTATTTTTAGCTCTTTTTTTTTGAAATTTCGGTTTTTAATACAACAAAACAAAAAACAACAGTAAGCTACAAAAAAAAGCTACAATTAAAAGGAAAACATAGGCGATGTTGCTCTATTTCAATAGCGCCTCTTTCGAAACTCTTTGTAAGAGAATGATGGTCATACATTTTCTGTAGTTCATCTGGGCAAAACTGATTTTAATTCGATTACGGAGAGAGACATCGCTAAATTGACTCCTCTATGATGAGAAATATATAGATTGTTTATGGGGAGGGAAATGAATATTGTATTGAATATTGTTGAAGAAATTGTTAGTATCGCGTACTTAAAGTCGCAGAAGTTTTGCGTTAACAAAGCTTGAGGAGTAATAGGGTCACTGTATCTTCTCTGTGGTCGCATAAATTCAAAATTCAAAATCAATTGAAGACTAGTTTCCTCTACTCCTACTTCTATACCTTAAGCTATTTCCTTAGGGAATCCTGAATATTAGCTTTCTTTAATCTTGGTTACAGTTAGGTTGAAGTTAAAGTTCCGTAACTATTTGTCAAGCAGCATTTAAGCTGGTTCAAAATGGTTATCTATAATTAATTTTTCACCTGAATTTTATAATTTATTTTTGTTATTTGGAGTTAACTTTTTCCACTAATGTGTATAGTCATTGCTTCCAACATTATTTTTTTACTTTCACTGTGATGTGTTATAAAAGTAAATTTCAAAAATAAACATCCTTTAATTTTTCTAACACGTTCCAGGAAATCGTTATTACGATAACTATCATCAATCAAACACTTGCATATTTCACCCGCTCCTTTAAATAACTAAAGCTAAAGGAACTAAACAATTAGTTAAACCCACGTAACTCCTTTTTTTATATTTCTTAACAAATTATTGCTTTACACTAATTTTACTTATTGTTGTATTTTCTGGCATTGAAACTGGTTGAGTACGACTGTCTTTAACAAATCAAACATCTCTTACCGCATTAATTACTGATTATCAAATGTGTGGCATGCGTTTTAATACCTGCAACCTGCTGCTTTGCCAAACAAATCAAACGAAATAAAAGAACTAAAACTCTTCTAGCATTTTTTATTTTTTTTTTTTTTTGTTGCTTCATTTTGTTTTTATTTCAATGAAAGGATAATCAGGCACTTGAAACGTGAATGCATCCTTTGTATAGAAAATTATTTTTGCAGTATATGCGTTTCTAATTTAATTATGGGTTATGGCAAGTGATTAAGGAACATCTTTTAAGATGGAACGAACGTATATTTAAAAAAGAAGCCTTTGTGTACTCGTATTATGTTTTAAGAACCGCTTAAAAAAACAGAATTGTAGGCGTGTTTAGGACTTAAGCAAGGTCACTTTGCAAGATGTGAGGTAAGTGAATTTCTGAGTAAAAGTAAAAATAATTATTTAATCCATACAGTCGATAACTGATGAAGTTAAACGTCATTGTTTTTTCAAAACCAACATGCTGGTCCCACAAATTCGTCATCAGCTTCACTTAAATCTTCTAAATAACTTTTATTTAACATTTAATTTATTTAGTTTGGCAACTCATGTTTAAAAGTTATAATATTTTTGAAAACTCAAATAAATGGTATGGAAGAAGGAGAAGTAACACGGTTTCACAAAGATAACCACTTTGAACCAGCTTAAATACCACTTTACGAATAGTTACGAAACTTTTAGTTCAACCTTACTGTACCCAAGATTTAAGAAAATTAATATTTAGGATTCCTTAATGAAATAGCTTAAGGTATAGAAGTTTGGGGAAACTAGTCTTCAATTGATTTTGAATTTTATTTATGGGCAGACAGAGAAGAGATAATGACTGTTAACGCAAGACTTCTGAAACTTCAAGTATGCGACATTAACAATTAAACAGATTTCTTATTTTCTATTATTTAATATAGTTTAAATAACCATGAAAGTGTACGTTAAGGCTAGACGCCGATTAATTTTTAATACGTGCAATTTTTAATTCGTGCAATTTTTAATTCGTGCAATTTTTAATTCGTGCAATTTTTATTTTAGACAATTTTCATATTATGTTTTACGCAATTTAGGAGTAAACACGAATTTGCGCACTTATTTTTCACAAACACCACTTCATTTAGTATTTCGCAAACGTAATTCAAAAACGCGTGTGCGAACGTAATTTAACAAAAGAAGCAAAAAAATTGCAAAACTTGCCCAATAATAAATCAGGAACATTAAAAATTTTGAATAACAAATGACATGTGGCTGCGTTTACATAAAAACACGTATAGCACAGTTAGGCATTGGGCGTAGCCAGAGCCTAGCTCGGGAATCCCTATTTATAACATGAGTTATTTTTTTATTTTATTTAACATTCACTGGTAACGATGCTCCCTAAAAATCGTGGGATCGCTCATCCCTAGCCAAGGCACTAAATGAGCTAGAGAAATTTTAAATACGCCAATCGATCAGACATAGTTTTGAAAGTTTTGCCATTGCAAGATCAGTCAATGTCTTTCGAAGCAGCGGTATAAACACCACCCCTGCCTCTAACTTTTCCAAATCATTTCTAAGAAAGAAGCAACTCCAATCAAAAAAAAAAAAAGAAATATAGGGGCCGATAGAGATTTAAAAAATAAGAAAAAACATCAAGTGAGAAAATTTGCGTTCGCCCATATTTTCCGAGTTGTGCATCATATTTTTAAAATATCAATATGGATATCATTTAAAAGCTTTTGAAGATATCTTTCAGAAAATCAAATTTTTTTAAAAACTCTTAATCCATTATGAGTCGATGACATTTTTATATAATTTTTTTTAATTTTTTAATTCCATATGTATTTGTGTTTTTTTTTTTTTTTTTTTTTTTGTTTATTGGAGTTACTTCACTTAACTATATTTACATACACGGTGAAGGGTATGTAAGATTTAGCCGAACATAACACTCTTTTAATTTTAGTTTTTAAATTTTAGTTCAATTCCTTATTGTAGCACAGTTTGTTTGATCGCAAATCAAAGCAAAATTTAAAAATCTAGTTGGCTTCACTTTTCACTTATAAAATAATTTAAAAAATGAATTTGAATTTTGCCTAAAAACAATTAAACCTTTAAAAGCATCTTCATAAATAGAGTAAAATTTCCAAATTAATATAAAACCGTTCAAACAATTCTTAATTGACACCATTGATTCTTGAAGTCTTTCTTTTTTCTGCAGTCTAGTAGTATTACCGTCATTCGTATTACCGCCTCTGTTGAATATTTTTTTTATTCATCCACTTTGCTTTATTTTCTATAGACCATTTCTAATGATTATTAATGTCAAACGTCTGATGTATTTTTGATTTTTATCCATTCTTCAAAAATTATATTTTGCGAAGAAGTGGAGGTCATACGGGAGAAGTGAAAAAAAATGTATGGCGATCGCAAAAATGTGCAGGATGTTTTAGTTTTATCTTAAAGTGAACACTTGAAAGATAAACTGAAACATAATTTTAGAACTGAACCATCCGCTATAAACAGCTTTAACTCTTACTAAGAAAAGGAAAGTTTTTATTATTTTTTTTTTTTTGCACTTTTTAAACTACTTATAAAAAAAAATTTTATTACATACAATGGAAGTTGTAAATTGAAAATCACCGCCTTTTTAATCATAAAGCAGTCACAAAAAACACACTTCTTTTGAAATTGAATTGCACGTGTTGGCAACATTTTCTAATCGGAGCTAAAAACAAAACCTGAATTTAAAATTAACTGTATTAAAAAGTTTATTAAGTGATCAAAAGGAATGTTGCCAGTTATTTTTTTATTCTAGCTAAATTTGTGATTTACCACGCCTGGGTCCGAGTACGCCAAAAGAAAAAAATGTGAAAGTATACAAAGAAAGGCAATTAAAAAATCAGACAAACGAATAAAATTAAAACTTACGGTTTACTTCATTATAGAGCTTGGCCCGAGAGTATACAATTTACAATAGAAACATAGCAATATTTTGAAGTTTTAAATTTTTGGAACAATTTGAACAATTTAAGATCTACTTCTTTCAACTTGAATCTTGAAAAAGAACTTTTCCCAAACTCATTTGTACATTAAAGGCTGTGTCACTAGTGCCTCTGGGGTTCTAAACTGTAAAAAGACAAGCAGGATAAAAAGGAATTTCACTTACAGAGAGTACTGAATATTTAGCACTCGGTAAATTGGTTGCTTCGAGTTTGATATCTTAAAATTTTTTGACAGTACGTTAAGGGCTTTTTTGGCATCTTAAAAAAGTTGTATTTGTATTCGATATTGTATTATACCTTTTTCTATTTAAGATTTCATTTTATAGAAAGTTTCATTTTATAGAAGTGAATTGTCAATATTGTTTACACATTTTTGGCTCAAAAACATTTAACACTTGATATAATTTATTTGGAAATATTGATGTTTGTACCTAAATCTCAGTTACATCGAAAGTATTATAATGTTGAGAAAAATAAACACAAAACTAACAGTACAATGTCTGCAGACAGAATTCGTAAAAAATTTATAAAACACAACAAAATTTCTACCAAAGTGAACACACGCAATGTAGCACAATCAATAAAATAGCGAGAAACAAAAAAAATGTAGAATAAGATAAACAATAATCATTTTATGATCAGTATCGATCATTGTCCAATTGAATTTAAGCAAAAAAAAGAAATTACACAAATTCTAGCAACAACAATTATTAAGAAAAAGGACATTAAAAGCGAAAGGGTAACGAAAAAAAGACTTAAAAATTCAAGTCAGTGACAGTGATGTGTGGGAAAGGCAAACACGGGTATTGTAAAAATGATTGAAACAAAGGGCTAAAAGGCCACAAAAGAAATAAGACAACTGGTTAGTTGGTAGGGTATAAAATGTCATAAATTATGCAACAACAATCATCATGTTAATAATAGATAGTTGCAATGTCCTGCTGTTTTACCAAAAAAATAATTTTTTTTTGTCTTGTACAGAATAAAAGAAAAAGTTAATAAAATTGAACGAAATGTAATAAAGAATTTCAAGGGAAAAAAACAGATAATAATATACAATGCAACAGTTTCTTTTTTGATGTTAAAGAGTAAGAGAAAAAATTATACAGTAATTTTTTAATAAAATAAATATGAGCTAATTTTTTGAAAATGAAAAAACACGTTCTTAAAATTTAAAATTTTATTTAAATTAATAAGAAATTAATGGTGCAAATACTTAAAACTATCTTAATTAAAAAAATGATCAGGAAAATTTATTATGCTACACTCAGACTTTTAAATTTCTCTCCAGCACAAGAATTCACTAAAGGTAGAAAGTAATTTTTGAATTTATTAATCAGACATAATAAAAGCCAAAATTAGCGGTGCCAACTTTTTCAAAGAAAAAGCGCAAAGCTATTTTCCAAAAAACGCCAAAGTGTCTACGTCTCAGCTTAGGGCTGCATCCAAAATGACCCTATGAAAAATCGCCAAAAAAAATTAAAAATCGCCAAATGAATAAAAACCTTAAAAAGATGAAAAATAGCAAAAAAAATGGAATGTTTATTTATATATTTTTTACAATTTAGCAAAAATTTCATATAAAAAGTTCATCGTGCCCGTAACTACCGAACGGTAGTGAGGGCATTATTGATATTAGTTTGATCCGTCCACAAAGTTTTGAGCTTGCAATTTCTGTTAGCAATCTCTGCAGCATTTTAAATGGCTGCATGGCAAGAAAGCAACTTTTGTTGCTGTAAATAGTCTGCAAATATTAGTTGAAATATTTAGTTTTAATTTATTGTTATAAATGCGTTAATTGTTAAATTATGGAATTAGGCGCCGCAGGAAAAAAATTTTTATAATATAAAAAAAACACGTTTCAAACTAAATAATTTTATTTTATAATGAAACAAGCACTAGGTCAGTTTTAAAATAAAATTTTGTTTATTTTATTTTTTTCTTTTTTTCTTTTAATATTTCGCCACACCGTTGGGTGGCATCTTCAGGAAACAGGAAATAATATTATTAAAAAATTGTATGTTTTTCAAAAACAAAAAAACAACAGTTTTTTAATAATATTATTTCCTGTTTCCTGAAGATGCCACCCAACGGTGTGGCGAAAAATATCATGTCTATATTGAATAAAGTTTTAATATAATTTTACTGATACTGGAAAAAATTTGAAATGTCTGCCTATTGCAATTTAAAAAATACAAACACTTTCGGAAAACCCTTTCATATTTAGTATTTTTTGTTATAGCGTATAGCAGCTTCAGTTAATAATGAACTTTTGTATTTACTTTATATAAACAATTTTGTAATAATATTAAAGGTGCGGTTAGATTAGTCAAACATTTGACAAAACCACTAAATTAAATTAAAAATATTCTGAGTCCTTATGCACAGCGAACTCGTGTTAGCGTCGAAATCAACTTTGCCAGGGCACTAGATTAGCTAGAGAAAATTTAAATACCCTTATCGATTAGACATAGTTTCGAATACTTTACAATTGAAAATCAACAAGTTTGGTCCATTTCTCTCGAGACAGTAGGCTAAGCACCATGCCTGCCTCTAATTTTTTCATATCATTTGGAACAAACAAAATGTGGAGCGATAGAGAATTAAAAAAAAGAAAAAAAAACAACAAGTAAAATAAATTAAAGCTCGCCCATATTTACCGAGTTATGATAGGCCTCTGAAACTTTCATAAAAAATTTCAATTATTAATATGGGTATCATTTAAAGCTTTTGAAGAGAACTTTCAGGAAATAATATTTTTTTAAATGCTTAACCCATTAAGAGCCGATAACATTTTTATGTAAAATTGTATATCTCACTTATTTTATATATTTTTTTAAGTCTCTGTCACCGCAATTTATAGGAGCTACTTCATCAAACTAGATTTACATGAAGGGTATATAAGATTCGGCATAGCCGAATATAGGACTCTTTCTTGTTTTTATTATAAATCGTTATTCATAATGGTTTGTTTCAGGAAAGATTCAGCCATTTTTGCTGAGATGTAAAATAAAATCGACTTTTCCAAAACTGCTTTCGTAGAAAGTACGTTTTGCTTAAAACCTGTGTGAAGAAAATTATAGCTGAAGCTGTCTGTAGCATTTACACATTGTCTACACTTAACAGAAATTATGCAAGCAATTAAACGAAAACGTAAGCAAAAAATAAAAACAAAAAAGAAAAGATATTTTTTAAATAAACGCAAATCGAATATCACTTGATTTTCTATTAATGGTGTAAACATTAATCTGAGCTAAAGATTTTTTTATTTAAAAAAAATCATGTCAATTTCACATTAAAAAAATCACTGATACAAAATAAATATTAAAAAAAACTTTTTTAAGCAAAAATATACTCTCCAGTGAAAGGAAACACTTAAAAAATAGGAATTTATTTAGGTCTATGATCTATTACTTTGAAAAATCATTGCTTTTATATAGAAAGAAAAGTAAAATCACTTGATATTAATTAATAGTTCTTTAATTAAATAATTTTTAAGTATGACAAAATTTTAATTCATGCATTCGCTAAATTTCTTTTTTAGTTTTCCTTTAAAGCATACAAACATATATAAAGCTTAACAAGGCCTCATATATATAAATAAGGGCTTTAAAAAAGAGTATCCTAGCAACTTTTCTATGTTCACAAGATTAAATAAATGCCCAAATTTTTAAGTCATTTTTTATGTTTTTTATTTTTTATTTTTTTTTGTACAAAAAAAACCTTTCTAGAACACGCTTAAGGATAATTGAAATGTAACAATAGTAGTATGAAAAATAAGAAGAGTAAAGTAGAGTGGATTGAATTGAATTGGAGTATTATTGGGTGTTGGCTGGCTTTAGATTTATAGCAACGCGTATGTATAGCATTCGTCTATTATTGTTTGTAAATTTAAACAGGATGATTAGAACAAGTGCAAAATTTTGATAAGTTTTCTTTTATTTCAATGCGTCATATGGTTAATAAGCGGAGCTGGAGGAGTACAAATAAAAACATGTTTATTGATGTTGTTTTCTTCAGCAGTTGTTAAATAACAAAATTGGCTGTTAAAAGATTTTGTCGATAAATAGACAGGTAAGCAGTGCTTTAACTAACTGCAATAGTTTTTAATTTATTTCATATTTTTAAAGTTCTTTCAACTTTTTTTTTTACTTGATGCTATAGGGCATACAATTTTACTGATACAAACAAATTTGAAATGTCTGCCTACCACAGTTTAAAATAACAATATTTTTATGAAAATACAAACTCTTTCGGAACATCCTTTAATTTTTAGTATTCGTTGTTATATCGTCTAGCGGCTTTATTATATAATGAAGTTTTGTCTTACTTTATATAAACAATTTTTTAATAATTCTAAAGGTGCGGTCAGATTAGTCAAACATTTGACCTAAAAGACGGAACCACTAAATTATGGAAAAAATATTTTGTTTTTCTCAAGGTAAGATATCACATTTTTGTAATAATGGTTTGCGTCAGGAAAGATTGAATTAACATTTGTAAAAATAGCGGTTACGCTTTTTTGGTTAAATATTTGACTAACCTAACCTAACCGGTTTACTCACCTCTAAAAAATTCTGGAAATAAGTTTTACCGTTATATTCTAACATTTAACTCAGACTTGTTTATACCGTTTCACTATGTCTAGCAATATTATAGCTAAGACTTAGTTGAATAATTTTTAATGACATTTTATTACAAAAATAATAAAGTTTTCCTGCACTATCGTGAAACAAATATAAGAGAAACTATTTTTTTTTTTACTTTTTTATTAGAAACTAATATTTTGCACTTACAATGTTTAGCAATATTATGGCCACGGTAAATCTGAACTGTTATTAAAATATCTCTTCTAGTTGAATATGTCTAAGAAACCTTATAAAAAAAATTTTTTTTTTAATTTTCCTATATAAAATATCAATGGAATAATAGCTCCCTTATTGCCAAATAAAGTTAAGTGATATAATTAGGTGATATCAATTTTCCTGAGAGAGTAATGATTATCAGAAACTTTTTAGGCTTTTAAAATTTGAGGTTTTTACTACCCTGAGGCAGTAGAATCGAACCTATACTGTCAAGTCTGTGTATTTTTCAAGTTTTAGGATACATTTGTTTTGAAATCTTGTGTGTGTTGGACTAATAGCAAAATTTTCTTTTGTGGAATATTTTAACACTGCGTTTTAACTATGCGTAAAACAAATAAGTCTTAAGTTGATGGATTTGTATTTGAAAATTTTAATAACACTGGTCAACACAATTTTGTAACAAGAAAGGTGCTTACTAATTATGAATTACCTACCTACCCTGATATAAAAACAATGTTTGAAACGATCTCGATCTATGTCATTTGCAATTCCAATGATTTGGACGGAACCAACGAACCACTCATCTGATTGTTATTTCTGTCGTCTGCAAAAAGACCAGTCCCTCACAGTGAGGAACAACCCATACCAGAACCACCTAAAAGGTCCAATCTGCCCGCTACACCGGAAACAATCGAATCCGAAATTTTAGATCCTAACTTCCAAGAAGCTTCCTCATCGAATGAGCCACATCTACTATCTCAAGGAGACCTTAATGATTTAGTATGTGACTTAAACTTATCCAAAAAAACAGGCAGAAGTTTTGGGCTCTGGATTAAAGGGATGGAATTTATTATAACCAAAAACAAAAGTATGTTACTTTAGCAATCGACATCAAACGCTAAAAGTTTATTTTCCACAAGATGATCAGTTGGTTTATTGCAATAATGTCTGTGGCCTAATGATCGCTTTGAATATAAATCAAAAATATAAAGCAAAAGAATGGCGTTTATTTATAGATGGATCAAAAGTATGTTTAAAGGCTGTTCTTTTACATATCGTAAATGAACTTCCATCTATACCACTGGGGGAGGCTTCTAATATGAAAGAGTCTTATGAATCTATTAAATTTATCTTAGAAAAGATTTAATATAACGAACACAACTGGAAAGTTTGTGGAGATTTGAAGGTAATTGCTCTAATATTAAGATTACAAGTAGGATACACAAAATACTGTTGTTTTATTTGTGAGTGGGACAGCAGAGACCGAAAAAATCATTACATTAAGAAAGTCTGGCCTAAACGGGATTCCCTTGCTCCAGGACAAAAAAATATAAGAAATCCCCCTTTAGTGCAGCTGAATAATATATTTCTACCAGCTTTACACATTAAACTTGGGCTCATGAAAAATTTTGTTAAATCTATGGATAAGAATTGTGATGGTTATTTATATTTGAAGAAAAGTTCCCTAAACTGAGCGAATCAAAAACTAAAGAAGGCGTATTTATTGGTCCTCAAATCAAGCAATTAATGAAAGATAACATATTTAAAGAAAAACTAAGTGATTTGGAATCAGCTTGGGAATCCTTCATGAAAGAGACTCAAAATTTTCTAGGAAACCACCGATGGAATGACTATGAAAGTATTGTCGAAGAGCTTTAATCTGCATATAAGGCTTAAGGGAAGGAACCAAAACCTACAATATAAAAGTCCATAACTTTATGTGGAATGTCTCCACAGTAATATGCAAAACGGGGCAGATTGAACACACCATTCCAAACGTCTACAAAAAAAAAACTCTCTCCCGTCAACTTACATAACACTGAAAGCGTTTATGTTTTGTGCCCTGTGTCTGAATTCGTTAATGAAATCTTGGTGTCATTGCTTCCTTTTAACACTCTGGTTGGTAATTTTATAAAAATTTAAGTAGGGATTTTAAAGATCAACAAAATAAAGACATACATAAGTATTGTTTTCCTTACGCATACATGTACATATATGTACGTATACATAAGTATGTCCGTTAGTATAAATGAATGGTTGTAATATAAAACACTCCCACTCTCGTTGGTCAAAAAATATCAATGTTCTTGTTTTTTTTAACATGAATATCATCTTCATCAGTTTTTAAGGACATCATAAAAATTGTTAAAATTCCTTTTTTTTTGTCAATTACCTAAAATTTACACACATTTTTTTACAAAAAAAAAATAAAAACGATAAACTGAAAAATAATAATGAATGAAATAAGGAATTTAAGCAAGTAGTCTCAAATCAAAATTACAAAATATTTTCTTGATTAAAAAAAATCATGTTAACATAGTTTAACTTGTTGACAACATCATCAACAACGACGACAAAAAAAGAAAAAAAATTCAAACTTTAATAAATGAATAAAAATAATTTATTTTCTTTTTACTAACTTTAATTTGAAATTCATATTTTCAAAATTTCAAATAAATCCGCCAGCACTAATCTCTAATATTGAAAATGTATTGTAGAAATGTTTTTCTTTTTGCAACAAAATCCTTTGAATTTTTCATTGCTTTAAAGTAGATTCTTATTAAAACAGCTGTTTACATCCTGCTGGTTACACCAGACGCGTGGTCAGTATTAATTTCGTTATGAATTCTTTGTTTTTTTTTTTGTAAAATAAATTTAACATAAAATTTATGTTGCATTTGAAATGCATTATTACATGTTGCAGGCATGACGAAATGCCTGTCGGTGTTTTATATTCACAGAAATTCTTAACCTTCATTTCTCATTTAACTCTTCTGTCTTTAAGTGCATCTTTTAAGGGCGTAAAATATTACACTTTTACTTTAAAAATTTAGGATTCTATTATTAGATTTTTAGTTGTTGTTGCATTTTACAACATATCAACAAAAAAAACAAAAGAAAAATAAACCAATTATTAAACCAAGCAAGCAACCAACCCATACGTCATCGCTTATAAGCGAAACGAATGAAATGCCCACAGCAGCAACAGCAGCAGCATTTAGAGCCTCTGTATTAAATCAAAAACTTCTAAACACTTCAAAAGACCTAGTTGTCCTTATTCTCAACCATATGTCCAATTGATCTTTTAAATTCTTGTCTAGAACGTTAAGTAGAATTCATCCACTTGTTGGGCAAAAATACTTGAACTAATTTAGTCCCATATGAAAACCATAAATTTATTTTAAAAATGTTGACTAATGTATCCATTCATTCATTATCCTTTTTGTGTTATCCCTTTTTCTATTGGAAAAAAATTAGTAAGTGATTAAAAAAAATTTGCCTTTTTTTCAGGAAAATATTGTAACAATGTGTTATAATTGCTGTTTAAGAGTATTTAAATATCTGATATATTTAAGTGTTGTTGTTGTTGGTTTAATTGTTAAATAGTTAAGGGCCTAAGATTTTTAGTTTAATTGAAACTGTTTGATCATGTTTTGTTTAACCGACTGTAAAAAAAAAACGAAGGAGTTTATCAACTCGATAGAATGTTGCTTTTTTACATTTGTGCCTGCAGAACTCTGTCATTTCTAAACTAATTTTAAAAATTGTTTCTTTATTTGAAAGATTATGATTACAGATTGGTCCCGTTTTAAAAACTGGTTATAATTTTCAAAATTAAAGGTTTTCCCCATAAAACATACATGAATTTTATGTGTTATTAACCGTTAAAGGCCACACTTTAAATTTAAAAAATATTGCTTATCGGCAAAAAGCAATACAAAAATAAATCCAAAAATTAAAGAGTATCCCCATAGTTGACGTAAATTGTCCTATAAGGGATTACATTTTGACGCTTAAAAATCAGTAAAATTATTATGATCGTAATAACAACAGGTATAAATTTTCAAAACTATAAATTAAAGGGTGTCCCAATAGTTTATTTATTATTTATAGACAGACGGTTGAAATTTACAAAGAAACCTGTATTGCTGAGTCTGCTATAATAACAAGTATAAAATTTGTATTTAGAAATTAAAGGGTGTTCCCCTTTTTGAAGTAAGTTGACCTATATGGTCCTATCGTTTGTACCGTTATTTACAAACATTTCAATATTAAACAAAATGTCCACTATTTTGTCTGGAATATTAAGAAGTATAAATATTAAAAATTATAAATTATAGGGTGTTACAATAGTTGCTGTTATTTGATGTATATGACCAAGCTATTGAACAGTTGTAGACAGATGATTGAAATTCGCACAGAATCCTTATTTCACTGTAACAAGTAGCAAATTTAGAATTAGGAATTAAAGGGTGTCCCTATAACTAATGTAATTTGTCCGACATGGCTCTATCTTTGAAACCGTTAGAGACAAACACTTGAAAATTAGACAGAATGTCTATTATCAATATAATAACAAGTTTAAAGATGCAGTCAGATTAGTCAAATATTTAGCCAAAAAGACGTAACCACTTAATTACAAAAAAAATATTTGTTCTTTTCTAATTCTTATTAAGATATTAAAATCCTACTAAATATAAAATATAAGAATAACATTTATTATATTATAAATCGACGGTCGTAGCAGGAAGGATTAAATTGTTAATTTTTTAAAATTAGTGGTCACGCTGTTTTAGTCAAATATTTGACTAATCTCACGGCACCTTGAATATTTCAAATTATAAATTAAATATTGCCCTAATAGTTGCTGTAATTAGATGTATATGTTTTATCCTTTGAATATTTATAAACAAACGCTTAGAATTTGCATACTCAGCAATAAAAAAACATGATTCTAAGTTTGTCTGTTTAGAAATCTGGTGTTTTTTTAAAGAATTATTTGAAAAATAATTTGCTTCATATTGTATGATCTTGTTACAACACACGCAATGGTGACTTTCACTTTTTGGAATTTCTAGTTTTTAATACTAAACAAAAATATTTAAAAACTAAAAAGACGGGAATATTAAATTAAATTGATTGAATTTTAAAATTATGGTGCTATTTTCCCAAATAAATTATTTAAATCACCGATATTAATTATTGAAGGTGAAAGCACGTCTCGATGGCCTTTTCGCTACTGCTTACTTAGCTCTTCAGGAAACTTCTCACTTACATTTTAAATGAACTATAGATTTTTGTCTAAACAATAAAGTAAAGCAAAAATCAAATTAAAAATACAGTATTTTTCGAAACCTAAGAAACTTTTCTCCAGTAAATTCTAATGGTCGTATATGTTCTCTTTAAATAGATCAATGAAAAATTTCCCTTTTATTTATTATTATACATATAGTCTATATAGTAATAACAACAACAAAAATTACATTTTATGTCTTTGGAAGAAATTATAAAACAAAAACAAAATTAACTTAAAAATTCGATGTTCGAAACCCAAACAACTTTTACATTGTTGCATTTGTTGCGAAATATTAACTAAAACAACAACGAAAATATTAGTCCCGTTATGATTGTTATTGATTTTATGCATTTAAGTAGTACCAATTCATTAGAAGTGCAACAATGACGTCATTATGGATCAGCTTTTAAGCTAAATATTATTGAACTTTTTTATAACGGTAAATCCCAAATTGCTATAGCAAACCAATTGAATATTAATAAATCAACAGTTTCCCGACTTATAAAAAAGTATAAAGCTACTGGAAAAGTAGAGGAAGCCAATAGTGGGGGGCGACCTCTAAAAACTTCTGAACTTTCCGTTTAGTTAAAAAAAATCCATTTATTTCGTCGAAAGACATAGTGAATGAGCTTGAACTTCAGATTAGTTCTTCCACCGTAAGAAAACGTTTATTGGAACAAAACTCAAGGAGCTTCATGCCATCTAAGAAGCGTATGCTGACTAAGAAGCATTTAAAAAAGAGGTTTGTTTGATTGATTGCAAAGTAGTGTCTGATTTTCTCAGCTTTTTTGTTGTTTTAGGTTGGATTTTGCTAGAGCACATATGCATTGGACTATATCCAAATGGAGAACTGTTTTGTTTGGTGATGAATCGAAATTTAACTTACTAAATTCAGATGGAGTTTGCCAAGTGAGAAGTTCAAAAGGAAAGCGGCTACATCCTCGGTACTCAAAAGCCACAATAAAGCATGGGGGTGGAAATGTGATGGCTTGGACTTGTTTTTCGGCCAGTGGTGTTGGTCTCTTTGTAGAAATTCAAACAAAAATGGACCGTTTTATTTACAGAGACATTTTAGCAACTCACATGCTTAACTATGCTGAGTGGGAAATGCCACTTCGATGGGTGTTTCAACATGACAATGACCCAAAACACTCATCGAAGTTAGTCGAGGATTTGTTATCAGCTAATGGAGTTCAAGTTTTGGAACCTCTTTGGAATTTTAAAACGGAGAGTTGGAACTTCAACGCTTTAAAAATAAACAGGAGTTGATGAACTGTCTAAAATTAGAGTGGGAAGCTATACCAACATCTATTCTAACGAATCTATGCCCAGAAGACGCGCTGAGGTCGTAAGAAACAAAGGATATCATACCAAATATTAAAAGTTGCTTACGAATTTTTAAGTTAACTTTGTTTTTATTTTATTACAACTTCCAAAAAAAATGGAATTTACTTCTTGTTGTTATTTTTAGGTTATGGACACATTGTGTAGTAGTAAACAAAAAATATATTTTCTATAAATTTATTTAAAGTAAAGATATAGTGGGAAAAAGTTGCTTAGGTTTCGAACAATACTTTAGGTATGCAAACAAAATTTCGAAAATTTTTTACAATTTCCAACCAGTTACGTGAAATATTTATTCCCTTTTCGCCGGTCAAAAGTTATAAGTATTGTACAACTCCCACTTTCATATGTCATATGACAAGTACGTTACGCACAGTCTTTAACTGAGATAAACCTTGGAATAATATATGAGAGAACGCTGGCAAAATAACTGAACTGTTTTGTTGAAATAAATCTGAATTTTGTAATTATTTGGCAGTCGTTTAATAAACTTATCTCATTCCTTTCTGTTGCAGTCAATTTTCAAAAATATTTTATATCTGATTTTACATATGTACATACATTCATACATATTTATTAAATTTTTTACAACTTTTTTACTTTAAAAGATAAAATAAAATTTTCAATGGCATTTTTTTTTTTTAATTTTTGTAATTTTGTGCGGGTGTGTTGATTTGACAATTGTTTTGATGAGATCTCCACTACAATAATACTAATTTGAAGTCTACACGTAAGAATATCATTTCTAGGAATGATTATGATGTTTGTTAATATAAACATCCCAGCTCTTATTCCAAATTTAAGCCCGTGTGTTAAGAATAATTATCTATATAAATCTTTCAATCATTAAAAGTTCTATCGAAAAGGATGCACAGTGGAGCTTTATTTAATAATTTCCATGTAATAGCCAACTAAATAAATTTAAACCGAAAACAACTTTTGGAATTAGAAAATTTCGTATATTTTGGATACAAACTTATTTTTGATTTGTTCTGCTGCTCTAAGTGATTCAATTAATTGTTCAATATATTGCTGTTCAACCTGTAGAAAGTGGCATAAGACATTTATTGTGCTAGTAAAGTCATATTAGGAAGTTCAATATTTTCTGTTACCTTTAATGAAAAATTGTCTCTTTTGATATGACCCCGTCCACACTTTGCAACTTTTGTTGTGCAATTTTTGAATTTGTAGATGTACTTCTAATTCCCTTTTGGTTTGTCATTCGTAGTGTTAAGCAAACACATTCAACTTAAGCAGTCAAGGCCGAAATCGCAGAAACTAAATCGAGTGTGTCGACACAAATACAATGTAAATTTCAAAACAGAATTTCAAATAACTGCAGACAGACAGAGACTAAAGGAATTTTGTTCAGCCACAAACGTCATTTTACAAAAAGAATTTTTAGAAGCAATCAAGTCTCCTTTGACACAGTCGTATTGCTTGCTACTAGGCTAGCCATTCTCTAGAAGCTGGTTCTGCTCTGTCTTCCATCAAAGAAAAAATAAAATGTTTAATTATCAATAATTTCTTTATGCATTATTATCGCGTGCTTGTATTTTGCCATTAGCATTTTCCCCACCTCAGGTTTTTTGAACCGTATGAATGTTAATTTATAAACTGGCAACTTTAAAAGCCAACGAAACGTTTGTTAATACGCCTTACACGGGGAGAGACTGAGATGACATAGAAAATACAAAAACCATCCTGCTCCAGCTACCCTTTTTTCCCGTATCATAAGGAATTTAATGTCCTAAAATGATCCCTTCCGCACACACCTGACAAAGACTAACTTGAATATTCCGCCATACTGGTTAAAGAAGTCTAGAATTTCTGGACTAGTATCGCTATATAGACGAATATCCCTGCTCTCTACTCTATAGAACCCCATCCAATTCGCAGCCCTCTTTATTACAAAATTTCCTGCCTGCATTATGTAACATTTATCCGGGAGCCTGAATGTTCGAGTTTTTTGTCATTAAAGGAATCCATTTACAATTCAATTAAGATTTCTTTTTTGTGATTTAAAATGCTTTTTAATTCTAATTTTGTTTGTTTGTATTTATGAATTTGTCATGAAATGTTGTCCACAAATTTTAAAACACCCGCAAAGAAGAAGATTGTATACAAATGGAATATCAATTCCTTTCAACCCTTGAAATAGAAAAATTATCTTAAAAAAATTCACAATTATTTCATGTAATTTCACTAGAAATAGAGAATTATCCAAAGAACACAAAACAACTGAAATATTGCAATCCTTTTTACATTTTTTTTATACTTTCTTCTGACGATAAAATTAATGATGACCATTGTCCATTTGCCATCTTCAAATATATAAATTTCTTTCTTCTTTATTATTGTTTGAGTAACATGATCTAATGCAAAACTACCCCTGTTGCTAAAAATACCAAAAAGGGTAACTTTCACAAAGCAGTCAGTCAGTCCTTCCCAAATACATTCTGCATTCGAAAAATAAATGTTAAGTTGTAAAAACACTATAAAAAATAAGTGAAGGATAGACTATGCAACCTCGTTAAAGGGAATCAATAAAAATAGACAAAAAAACAAGAGATTTTGTTTGGCAAATGAATAAATGACCAACGGACGGACAGTGACTGCAGCACTACATGGATGCAACAAACGAACGAACGGTCGGTTGTACATTTAAAAATGTGTACACACAGCAGGACACTATTTTTTATGGCAACTAGAAAGTATTGCATTTTGTTTTGTTGATTTTGTTGTTATTGGCATATGTTTGGATCATTAATGGAAAATGTAATTGATAAATATAACTTTACTGAAACGATCACTGGATCCTTTTGTATTTTTTAAGAGTTTTAAATGCTTTAAGTGTTAAAAATAATGTAAGCCGGATGCACAGGCCATTTAGTATTTGGATGCCCTTAAAACTGAAACAAAACTTAAAATCAGAAAAAAGAATTGACATTAAATGTGCAGACCGTTAATAACTGGACCTGAACAAACTAGTTCGTTCTTTGATTTAAGCTTTAAACAGGGCTGATAAATGCAACTCATATATTGGAAATATCTTTACCATTTACTATTTACCACTAGCTATTCTAATTAGAGCTGTGTCGTTCGTGAACGAACGGGTTTAATTGACCGAATCACTTAAGTGAACGGAATGATCCGGTCATTTAACTGAGGTTCTTTCGTTCAATAGTGTACGGGTTAAATTGAACAGAAGACCTAAGTGAACAAAAGACCTAAAAGACCGAAAGACCTAAAAGACCGAAGTGACCGAAAGACCCAAGTGAGCGCAATGAGCCAGACATATAAATGCCACCTTTCATTCAATAGTGTACGGATTATTATACGGTTCACTTTCGGTCGAGGAGAAGATACAAACTTTTTGGCAAACTTTTGTTTTGTTTTGGCAAACTTTTTTCAGAGTTGCATGGAAAGTACTTTTTCCCATGCGTGTGAACATGTTGTTGTTTTTTTTGTAGGTGTATTAGTGCCACGTGCTTTCATGTTATACATAAAAAAAATGTAAACAAACTAAACCAAAAAATAGCATTTTTCAACTCGATCGCAATTCCTTAATTTATTATTAATTTTAATACAAAAATAAACAAAATTAAAAGCCTACAGATCATAGAATCAAATTTCGCAACTGTCACTTTTGATAATTAAGAAATAAAGTTGGTGCACATCCAGGTATTTAGAGCAGTTTTTCATTCATAACTCGAAAACTATTCCGCGTGCACATATACCGCTATATACGATCGAAAGAGGATAAAAATACGAATCGATCGTGGTATAGTTTGTTTTCTGAAAGGCTGTACGAAAAAAGTTATTAAGCGGCAAACTTTTCAAAATTAAAAAAATCGCTGAAATTAATAATTTTAGTTTTTTGCTTATCTCTCGGAAACTATTCCGCGTGCACATATACTGCTACATACGATCGAAAGAGGATAAAAATACGAATCGATCGTGCTATAGTTTATTTTCTGAAAGACTGTACGAAAAAAGTTATTAAGCGGCAAACTTTTCAAATTTGAGCAAACCGCTGAAATTAATAAGTTTAGTTTTTTGCTTATATCTCGGAAACTATTCCGCGTGCACATATACCGCTATATACGATCGAAAGAGGATAAAAATACGAATCGATCGTGGTATAGCTTGTTTTCTGAAAGACTGTACAAAAAAAGTTATTAAGCGGCAAACTTTTCAAAATCAAAAAAATCGCTGAAATTAATAATTTTAGTTTTGTGCTTATATCTCGGAAACTATTCCGCGTGCACATATACCGCTATATACGATCGAAAGAGGATAAAAATACGAATCGATCGTGGTATAGTTTGTTTTCTGAAAGACTGTACGAAAAAAGTTATTAAGCGGCAAACTTTTCAAATTTGAGAAAATCGCTGAAATTGATCATTTTAGTTTTTTGCTTATATCTCGGAAACTATTCCGAGTGTACATATACCGCTATATACGATCGAAAGAGGATAAAAATACGAATCGATCGTGGTATAGTTTGTTTTCTGAAAGACTGTACGAAAAAAGTTATTAAGCGGCAAACTTTTCAAAATTAAAAAAATCGCTGAAATTAATAATCTTGGTTTTTTGCTTATATCTCGGAAACTATTCCCCGTGCACATATACTGCTACATACGATCGAAAGAGGATAAAAATACGAATCGATCGTGAAATAGTTTATTTTCTGAAAGACTGTACGAAAAAAGTTATTAAGCGGCAAACTTTTGAAATTTGAGAAAACCGCTGAAATTAATAAGTTTAGTTTTTTGCTTATATCTCGGAAACTATTCCCCGTGCACATATACTGCTACATACGATCGAAAGAAGATAAAAATACGAATTGATCGTGAAATAGTTTATTTTCTGAAAGACTGTACGAAAAAAGTTATTATGCGGCAAACTTTTCAAATTTGAGAAAATCGCTGAAATTAATAAGTTTAGTTTTTTGCTTATAATATATCCTGTGGTTTAGGTATTTGTTCTTGTTTGTTATGTCATGTTCTTTTATTTCAGTTGATTTTTTGTGTATTAAAAAGAGTTGCTGTACATATTCGAATGTAAGTACATATTTTCTTTGAGCATTGGTGTGGCGTTGCCATTATTGTTTTTATTTGAATTAACAGTCTTTTTAAAAAAAATAAGTTTTTTGATAGTGTTTCTTTTATACTGGAAAAGATTTAATATTTCAACTAATAAAAAAGTGATTTGAATAAACAAAAGAAATGGCACAGAGAAAAAGGAGTGAAATTTGGTTGCATTTTATGGAGGATGGAAAAAATCGGGCAAAATGCAATTATTGCAAAAGTTCCTTAAGCCTTACAGGTGGATCTACTGGGAATCACAGCCGGCACTTGAAGTCCAAACATCCATTACAGCCTCGGTCATTACAGCGCCAGATAGTCACTGCGCCAGGAGATCAACAGCTTTTAAGCAGCATACAAACTTCTACAAGCTACATATTTTAGCTGTCTGTCTATAGCGGTTTAAGAGGTTGGCCTCATACTTCAACTATTAGACAACCTTTAATTTCCAAATCCAAATTGTTTTCTTGTTGTTATAGCGGGCTTATCAATAAAGGTTCTTTGCAAGTTTCAACTATCTGGCTATAACAGTTCAAAAGTTTGGCAACATACATCAAATTACATTAAGTATTGGGTCGGCCTTTAATTTATAATTTATTAATTTTATTATATATTATTATTATTATTAATTTATAATCGACATCCTGTCCAATTTTCAAGCGTTTTTCTATGACGATTCAAAAACTAGGCGCATGTAGGTCAGTTTTTGTATTAATTTTTGCAATTGGCAGCTATAGTAAGACGCACTTTTTATAAATTTTAGAAAACTGCCCTTTACGGTTCATAATAAACTTAAAAAACATGTATGTTGTATGGGGACACCCTTTAATTTTTAAGATTATGAACTGGTTTTAAAACGGAACCTATGTGTAAGCATAATCTATCAAATTACAAAAAATGTTTAAATCGGTTCAGAAATGGCTGAGTTCTGCAGGCACAAACATAAAAAAGCAACATTCAGTCGAATTAAAATAATAATAAATGAATTGAAAAGTTACCTAAATTGTTGTTTTAATAAGCAACAATGTCAACTGTTATTAAATTAAAAGATGCAATACAATTTTTCATATTATTTCCATTTTTGTGTATTTTGTGTTTAAATATATAATAAAATTAAACATACATATATTTTAAATAGATATTTTTTCTTGATTTAGTTTAAACAAAAATAATTTTTTAAATTTTACATACTAAACGATTCTCCACAGCCAGAGGTGCCCTTAAAATTGGGATTAAAACCAATTCGCTTGCTAGTTTTGCTTCAACGAAATTCATTTCAGTGCCTGTAAATAAAAATAACAAAGCCAATACAGTTTAACAAATGTTTTTTTAATACAATTTATAGATTTGTATTAATGCAATTTTTAATTTATAATATACCTACATAATTGTGTAGTGCATGTATATAATTTTATATCACGAAATTGAATTGATAAATTTTACATAAAATAGTGAAGATATTATATTAGAATTTAACTGTTCAATTTTTATAGGCTTAAAGTAAACTTATTTTAATGAAAAAAATTTAGTTTGATTTGGCTTTAATAAAAAAATGAACAATTTGCTATACATAATAAAATCCTCTGGCAATTAGCCCATATGAAGTTTTGTTTAATAAAATTTAAATATGCCATTTCACAATCTTAAATTTTCAAATTATATAACAAATCAATACAATTAGTTTATATTTAAACTTACCCTTTTTGTCACTAAAAACTTTAACACCATCTTGTACTACCTCATCCTCAAGTTTATCTGTTGAAAGTGAGGTGAAAAATCATCAAAATCAAGGAAAACAATCAATACAAAATATATAAATAAATAACCTTTTCCGTCGCATAGTTAAGGGTATAGAAAAGGCCATTGCAAGCAAACATGTTGCACATTCAGGTCTTTCTTTCCATACATTTTTAGTTCGCTGCACTGCGGCCGAAGTCTGTGGAAAATAAAGAAAAATTGGTTTATATTTATTTCAATATACGAATTTTTTATGAAATCTTATTTTGTTACCTCAGGGCTGATAGATACAGAATCAGACAGTTTTAGCGACGAAAACTTTACTGACGACACTGTGCAAATGAGCTGTTGCCGAACGCACCATAAAGACACCTTGTTGCTACTCACTTACTTCTCTGTCGTTTCAGTGTGTCGCCTGCGAATAAGAGAAGCAATTGTACATTTGGATTCGTCTGTATAGGTCTGTTCAGCCAACTCCAGGCTAGGTTGTAGGTACAAACAATAATAGAACATTTCTGCCACAGATCACAATTTCTGCGTTCAAAAAGACTGATTCAAAGAAGTTTTCTTTTGCATATGCAAGTTAATAATTTATTTTTTTTTTATTTTCACGAATAACTCTCTACAGAAAACTTGATTACATATACCGTTTTCTAAGTGCCAAGGGTTCACTTCTATATACTTGTGGTTCTGATAAAAAGAGAAGAAATTCAAATACAATAGGGATTGTTGTTCAAATTCGTTCATTCGTTCAAATTGACCGATTGATCGAATTGAACGAACGGATCAGTCTCTGATAAATGAACGAAAAAGACCGGTCAGTGAAATGAACGACCGGGCACAGCTCTAATTCTAATAGATTTATTTGCCCTGTATCAAAAACTTTGATGCTGGCAATACCGCAGTATTCAAAACAAATCAATACACAAACCAAAATGACACATAATCTACCTACCGGCATAGCATTAATAGCGCTTTTGAAGATACTGTCAAACACTGGCAACCTTTTTCTGGATAAATGCAGTATTGCTAACTCTACATAATATATCAAAACTTAAATGTGGCAACAACAAGCAACATGGCAGTCTAAAAGAAAATTGTATGCCGGAGTTGTTTACAAAAATTTTTTAATTTTTGCGTAATTATTTGTTAAAATTTCATTATTTCTACATAAAAACATTTTTGCAACGAAAAGAAATGTCTACTTTTCGTAAAAGAATCGTAAAACGACCAATACCAGGCACATGCACTAGTCCACAGACTGGTCAAGTTATAACATCAAGTGGAAATCCCTCATTAGATGTCATCTTGGGTACGTGAATTTAAGTAGACAAATAATTTTAAAAACCAAAAAAAACAAGTTGTGTAAAGGGTAAAAACGTGACTGGCATAAAAAGCATCAATTGCATATATATGATAGCAGAAAATAAAACTAAAATGTAATCATTTTATATTCTTTTGATAAACTTTTTTAACAGGTGGAGGATTACCAATTGGCTCAATATGCCTAATTGAAGAAGATAAGTTTGTAACATATTCAAAAGTTTTAGCCAAATATTTTATGGCTGAAGGTGTCCTATCAAAACAGTCAATATTTCTAGCCTCCTTGGATGACTCTCCAAAAGAATTGATTAGAAAATTACCACAACACTGTAGTGCTGCTGCCGAAGAAGAAAATCCTGAGACAGATAAAAATGGTTTGCGTATCGCTTGGCGCTACAATGATCTGCCCATGGTGAATTCGGAACAAACTAATGAAAAAATTGGCCACAATTTCAATTTAATGGAATTTATGGATCCAAAGCTTTTAAAATCAGCCCATACAATTATCTGGTCCGATGACCCCGTAGATAATAATGTAGTTGATCCAGAGGAAGACGAAGATTGTTGGGAAGTTAAAGATTCTGTAAACGAATGTGAAAATGTTAATGATGCTACCTTCGTACTGGATTCTAGTAAAGAATTGGATAATTCTCCCAAAAATTCTACACTAAATACAGCAATTTTATTAGATGAAAAACAAGATTTGGTTGAGACTAAGAACGCTATTGATTCTATTGAAACTTCAACATCGTCACCAATGCCTGCACCGCCATCCCCTTTGAGTAGGGAGATGCTTCTATTTCATAATGCGAAATATTTTCGTTTACTCAAAGAATTGCAAATTTTATTGGGTGATGATAAGTTTCATTCGGGTGGTTTTTTGGTTAAGCGCAGCTTGTGTCGTGTGTGCATTACATCATTGGGTTCTCCCCTGTGGTATGAAGAAGATTTTGGTACTGAATTACTCAAATTCTTAACAATTTTACGTGCTTCTATTCGTTCATCGGTCTCGGTGTGCTTCATTACAATGCCAATGCATCTTGTTGCTAAATATGTGAGTATACAAAAACCATCTAAATAACTATTTGGAATTATTATTTTTAAGTATTTTTAAAAAATTATTATGAAGAACTTTTATTATTGCATCTTATGGTTTTGTTTTTATTAATTTATTAGTTAAACCTCCCAATAAAACATTAATATGTTTCGTAAGCTGGGTTTGTTAATAATTTTATGCTGAAAAATTGATTGAAACCGAGTAGTTGCGTTATTTTGTTCTTTTTTTCCAATAAAAACCGTAAAGTCAAGAAAGAGGCCATAAGAAAAGAAAATTAAATTTTATTTGTGCGTAGAAAATCAAGTGCCAGGCTGTGAACAAAATAAATACACTCAGACAATTAAACTTTTGGAACATTTCCAACTTACTAGCAAATATAGTGAAAAAGAAATGTGTTTTTAAATAAAATAAGATCAAAATAAAATTATAAAACCATTGGTTAATCGTTTAAATGTAAGAAACACATAGAAAAAATATACTATTGAATCAAATACGAAATCTTATACCGAAAGGACTTTCATTTAATCCTTTTAAAGGAACGAACTTAATATTAAATTTAAATAATTGCAATGACATGTTAAAGAAAACTTAAACTTTTGAAAAGTTTAACTTTTTATATAAGCGGTATTCACGGTTGATAATAAACTTAAAACTCTTTTAAATAAACTACGATTTAAAACATCTAACACGGTCTACACTTGGGATTAGAGCTGGGCATTTACAGCACATTTAGTTGTCCTGTTTTAAGTATATCAAGATTTGCTATAGCTGTCATATTTTTGTTAATTAATATTCATATAATTAATTTTCAATTCTGTTTTATATTTTTATTAGGATGACACATTGGTTTCGAAAATACGCAATTTAGTTGATTATTCTATTGAGCTGGAATCGTTTGCTGGTTCAAACAAAGAAACTAATCCGGCCTTCAAAGAATATAATGGTCTATTCCAGCTGCGTAAAATGTCAGTCATCAATACACTAAGTGCCTATATGCCGGAAACAACTGATTTGGCATTCAAATTAAAACGCAAAAAGTTTGTTATTGAAAAATTACATTTGCCACCGGGTAAGTACAACATGGGATTTTTAATCAAAATCAGTACCAAAACAATATTTATTTGCATTTAAATTAAACAATGATTTTATGTGCTTTTATAGAATTGCAAGATGAATCAACAGCTAAACCAGATGTAAAGCCCTCAATAAGCTGTAGCAGTAATACAAGTCCAAATTCAAATAATTCCTTGGATTTTTAAAACTCAAAATCAAGAAACGACAAACAAATAAAAAAAGTACAAGTTTTAAACAGCTTAATTAACACTAAGCAAACGCATAATCAGTTAACAAACAATAGATTAATCTTAATATTTTTAAATAAAATACAAAATAATTGAAATAATTAATAAATTTTTAAAGAAAATCATTCTCATAAAAAAAAACAAAAATTAAATAAATAGTAATTTCCCATAAAATTAACTCAAGGGCAATAATAACCATGAAATTTTAATATCTAAAGGAATTTTAGGAAATTTGTTTCATACATTATTTTTATTTTTTTTTTTAGTTATAAATTGTAGGAATCTGATTTTCGGCCGCCATATAAAAGAAAATGTTTAAGGATGAAAAAAAAAAATTCTTTTAAAAATTTTGTAATGTTTGTATTCTTTAAAGTGTGTTCATAGTACTAAACAAAATAAAAATTTTAAAAATATATATTTGTACAAATTTAAAATGCTGCATTTTATTGAAGTTTTCTTATTTTATTTTAGCTAAAAATTGTGTTTTTTTGCTTAAAAATCTGTGAATTTCGAGAAAATAAGCTAAATTTGTGATCATCTTTGTATTTTTTAATAACCTACTTTTATAAAAAAAAAAAATATTTAAAATTTAAATTGTCTTTATCCTTGTAACGAACAAAAATTTCGAAGAAAAGCATAAAGGCCTCATTAGTCTTTACTTTCTGTTGCTGTTCTGTGCCGTGCCGTTCTGCTTTTTAAATTATTGTAATTAGTTTTTCTGTAACAACAAATCAGCCGTTTATAATAAACAAAGAAAACACAACACAACAAAAACAACTACGACAATTACTATTTTGCACTCACACTACCAAACAACTTTCAAGTAACTTAACGTTGAATTCTATTTTCTACTGATTCGAACGGGACAGAACAGAACGTCAAAGTCATAACCAGAAATACATATTTTCCATTTAACAGAAATTGATCCGTCACGGAACGGAAAGTAAAGACTAATTCTGCCTTAAATATTGAATTCTTTTTTATTATAATTAATTTTTATACGTTTTATAAGTGTTCACAGATTTTCTAGGGCGCATAAACTACAAGCTTTTAAATTTCTAATATTCGGCTCAAAAGAGAATTAACAAGTTTTTATTGCGAAAATTCACGTTTAGAGATTTTATAAGTGATCACATGTTTTAATAACCATCACAAAAAGTGGAAAAAGAATATAACTAATTTTGTCATTCCGTTTGTATTTTCTACAATATCCATTTCCGACCGCATTAAGTATGTATATTCTGAGTCTTTATGCATAGCGAAGTCTGTCCGTCCGTTAGTGTTGAAATCAACTTTTCAAAGGCACTGGATGAGCTAGAGAAAATTTAAAAACGCCAAGCGATCAGACAGTTTCGAAAGAGTTGCTTTTAAAAATCAGCTAGATCGGTCCATGTCCCTCAAGGCAGTGGGCTAAACACCAATTAAAATTGAAATTAAAAAAATTGAGCGTAATTTAAAAAATATCAAGTGAAAAAATTTGCGCTCGCCCATATTTAGCGAGTTATGGGCCTCTAAAATTTTTATTAAAAAATTCGCTTGTCAGTATCACGGTCGTTTAAAATCTTTTGAAGAGATTTTTCAGGAAATACTAAAATTTTTTAAATATATAACATTTATATGTAAAATAATATATCGCACTTAATTTTTCTTATTTTTTAATTCTTTGTTACCGAAAGATTTTTTTTTTTTTTATAGGAGCTACTTCACTAAACTAGATTTACACACATGGTGAAGGGTATATAAAATTCGGCATAGTCGAATAAAGCACTCTTATTTATTTATCAAGCATATTCTGAAATACACAAGAAATTTTCACTTCATATTTTTCAAAGCATTGTTGCTATAAAATTATTTTTTGCAAAAACAATGCCTTACAAAATATGAATATTTCGTGTGGATTTCAGAATATGCCTGATAAATAAATAAGAGTGCTTTATTCGGCTGTGCCGAATTTTATAACATATCTGTATTTATTTTTTTACTTAAATTGAAATTATTTTTAATATTTTCCAATCAGGAATTGAACCGTGGATTATTATAAATCAATTTAAAATTTTTATAAATTTAAATTTTTTTTGTTAATCTACGATAATTGTGCTTGTTCCTTCAAACATAAATTTTCATGATATTGGTTCACAATTTAGAAAATATACAAAGGCGCCGGGTAGCTAGACTATATGCGCACAAGGAAACATATCATTTTAATATTAAAAAATGAACAATTATATATTATTATATATCTTGAATACCATGCCTTCGAACACTACTCCTTATATGAGATAAAAACACGCAAGTCGTGCAGTCCATAAATTCCTTCAGTCGATCACTAATCAGTCAAAAGATGAGCTACCGATAAAGCAACACCACAGTAAAAACACCTTGCCGGATCCGTATGGTTAAAATAATGTTGAGTATTAAAGAGAGCCTTGCCAACTCTAATCCGACTTAACAAGTTTTAATTTAATTTTTAATTATAATTCTAGTTTTAACGTTTTTAGTAATAAATGAAATAGAGTTACATATAAATTCTCGATTTGATCATAGATTTTCTTTATTTAAACTCTAGGATCTATAGTTTACGAAAAAATAAAGTTTTTAGTATAAAAATATATATTTTTTCTCGAATGCAGCATCCTGGTTGATAAAAAGTTAAGGTAATTGAAGCTTTTTTACAAGAACAGGTTTCATCTTTTGACATTGCAAATCTAAATGCTAGTTATAGTGCCTTAGTTGTAGTTTTGTTCTGCATGCATGCAATTATCGCTTTAAAGTTTTCCGTCATAAACTGTATTCATAAGCGCCTCTGATGTTATGTCTGTGCCTCTGATATTATGCTACCATTAACTTAGGCTTTTCCGGAAAGTTCATAAAATTTATAAGGATTCTGTGCTGTTAAATTTCTTCCAATTTTGATGCTGGTGGTTGTTTAATGCCTGTGTTTAGTTGATTTTAATTCGTGGTATGTTACGACAAAATAATATCGTAGCACACGAGGGTTGTATTTTGAAAATAAAATCAGCCGCAATAAAGAAAAGTAATTTATTCATAAAATGGTCAGATTAATAGCACCGTATAAGTCTGTGTTACACTGTATCACAGGTTTTTTATTTTTAGAAAAATAGAAAAAATTATAAAAGCGAAAAAGTTTGGGAATAAAAAAAGTATATTGAATACCTCTAGTGAGGGTAAAAATATAACTTATTGTTTTTAAAAACTTTAAGCACTTCTTTCTAATGAGACAGCGTGTTAGATACGATTTTTTTTTCCAAAAAGGGATGCCAGAATAAAGATTTTACCTTATTTTAAAGATTTTTTTAATCAAAATAAGATTTGAACATCTTTTCCCAAAATTAAGATTTTGTTGATTTAGTTGTTTGACAACTTATACAACTTCTTGTTAGAATTTATTAACCATATTTACCTATGTGAAATAATTTTACTGTAAATTAGTACCCTAAAACAAAAAATTGTATAACTGCGGCTAATAGATAGATATATATGCAAATAATTATGACGTTTATCAGGCATAATTGTAAAAACTAAAATTTCCGATACAAAGTTTAATGCTACTGAATTAAGTGAATTTATTGAGGTGTGTAAACAAGTAACAAAGCAATTTGACTTTAACGTCGCACGCAGCGTCTGTTTTTGCTGTTAGAAGCTCTGTAGGAACATTTTTAGTTGCTTAAATTTAGCCCTAAATAATTTTTTTCTGACTTATCATAGTTAAAACAAAATTTAGAGAATGAAAAACAAGAGAAATTTTCGTACGTGTCGTTTGAAAAATCTTCATATTGTTAAATATGACTGCAAGTTCAAAAGTCTATACAAGAGCTTAATATTCATCTTAATTTCTTTATCCTTAATTTGAACGCTGATATACCAAAAATTAACACCGATATAGTGAAACGTATTACTATGCTTTATATCATACGCACCCCTATTCTGCGTTTCGATTAAGTCTCCGCATTCAGTTCCGTTGCGATCGGAAATTGGTATTCTGAAGAAAAACGGAATCTGAAGAAAAAGAAGAAGACAGCAATGTGGAAATGAAATAGCAAAATAAGCAAGTTTGTTTTAATTGTTGTAAAAGTTGTATGTTTACATAATTAATAATAATTTTTTGATCAAGTTTTATAAAGAAATTGTTCAATAAAAGAACAAAATATAAAAACAAAATAAAAATAAGTTTTTTACGGCAACTAATTTTTGCACTGTCACACTTTGTTGGAGGACCTAGTGCATTGAGGATTCCTGCAACTTCCTCTCAAAACGCTGCTACTTCTTCCTTTGATCGCTGGTGGTATCCACATGTAATATTTGCTTTAGATGCCATTACATTTGCCAGTTTTCTATACTGCTCTGGTGTTGTTGTTTTTGACCCGTAATACATAAAAAGCACTTCAGATTCGTGTACAAAAATTAACAA
Organism: Cistogaster globosa; assembly: GCA_937654795.1. NCBI lineage: Eukaryota > Metazoa > Arthropoda > Insecta > Diptera > Tachinidae > Cistogaster > Cistogaster globosa. The sequence continues at coordinate 21,259,659 of OW569407.1, forward strand.
TTTAAAACAAAAGAATTTAATTAAATAAATTAGTTAAAAATAATTTTAAGTTTTTTTTTAACAGTTTCTGAACCTTTTATCTCATTTTCTACTTACATTTTTTCAATTTTTAACTTTTTACTAAAAAACACAAATAAATAAAACCCCTTCGTTAACAAAAAAAAAAAAAAAAAAAAAAAAAAACAACTGAGAAAAACGGAGCTCCGATCGTAATGCAGAATACATTTAACCGAAAGAAACTTAGCGGAATCGAAACGCAGAATACCAAAGTTGTCAGACGGAGAAAATTTCAATTCGAATCGAAACGCAGAATAGGGGTGACTATTATCCATTTAATATGTTATGACATATTTGTCTTACCCTTGCAAACTGATTACAATTTATTTACATATTTTAATATATTGTATTGTCGGAACGTTTACTTTTTTTTATTTACTTGTGTTTAATTCCTGATAAGAAAAAATTTAAATCAGTGTTAAAACAAAAATCCCTCAAAACTCATTTATTTTTAATTCATTAATAAATATTCCACACTTGTTTGTTCCACCTGACGAATACAAATTAAATTTTCCAAAAAAGATGATGCAATCAAATAAAACAATTGTTATCTCACGTCCTTTTAGCCAATCAAGTTGTAACATTTCTGACAATTGGATTGGAATTTATTAGCAAATGAGAACAAATGTCATTATAAATAAATGATTGAAAGTGGAATAAGAATGATATTGGTTTTTTAATAAAAATTAATTGACGTTAAATACGATTATAAATAATTCTTTTCTTAATTTACATTTAAAGCAATGTAGGAAAGAACACAGCGGCCTCTATTTCTTTGTTACTCTTTTTCTAAAAAGTCTTCCCAAAGATTTAATAACCTGAATCAATATTGCTTCGAAGCTTTAGCAAAATAATTTTTGTATCTGTAATCGGTATTTTAACTCAGCAACTTCTGCTTTTACCAAGCCATAACTAGATTTAAGTGATTACATGCACATTTTTTTATCCCTTCACTACAAAAAGTGGAAAAAGGTTATATCTCAGTTTGTCATTCTGCTTGTAATTTCAACCAGGGACCGATAATAAAAGCTATTTTTTAAATTTAAAATCAAAAAGTCAGGTGGATATAACTTGTCTATCAAATATTTGAATACAGCATATTGATGCTGTTATGCTAAGGAATAATAAACTTAAAAGATTTTAATTTTTTTGACTTTTTTAAAAAAGTCACTTTATAATAATTATTTTTTGACCGATATTTTTCGGTCAAAAATAAAAATTAAAATTTGACTTTTATTTTTTAAGTCAAAAATAAAAGTTAAAATTTGACTTTTATTTTTTTAGTCAGAAATAGAAGCTAAAATTTGACTTTTGTTCCTATTTAAAGCAGATGTTAAAAAAGTTAAATAAAATTTTAATTAAATACATTAAATATAAATTTTAATTAATAACACAGTTTTTATTTTTAGAATTATAAGTACATGTTGTATTTGTATTAAAAAAAGAAGAAAAATTATAATAGAGTATGTATACAAAAACGTTTATTGGCTAGAATTTTAAGGAGTTGGTGTTTTGCATATTTTGCTCTGAAAATACAATTACATTTAATTTCCTTCATTTTAATATTAAATTGTTCACTCTTCATTGCAATGACTCAGAATTCAACTTTACCATTAATATAGCTGCCAAGTTCTGTTCAGACAAATTGTAGCGCAAGTCGCTGGGAACAATCTTAAGTGCTGAAAACGTTCGTTCTACACTAACTTGTGTCGCAGGTACTTGATGAATAATACATGCCAAGTCCTTTAGACGGGGATATACATATTTTTTGTTTTCCCAATATTCCATAAGGTCGACATCAACGTCAATACGCTTCTCGTTGTATGAGTCAATTTCCATGAATGCTTTGCGAACGAAATCCTTGGAACATCCGTCGTCTTCTTCGGACGACGCATCTGATAGCTCCATGCCTAAGAGTCCAATTCGTAATTTTGAGGAGCTGCTTTGGTTTGTTGCATCCTCATCAAATGGGAATGACTCACTACTGGATGTTGTTGGTAGTGGATTAAGACAAGTCTAGTGTATATAAAAAATAAATAAAATAAATAAAAATTTTCTTGTGTTTTACTAAATCTCAACTTTCAAGATTAAGTATAGTTACCTGTTGATTATTTTGGATTTGTAGGATGATGTTTTTTAAATGTTTGTTTGCGCGTCCAATTTTTTCTTTCGACAAAACTTTTCTAAATCTTGGATCCAGAAATAAAGCTGAACACATGGTATCATTTTCGATCAATTGTGACTGCCTTGACTTGATGCATTCAACGAGAATTTTACTAATTTCTGTCGTATTAGATTCCAACTCAAACATCATCTCCAGCCATGCTTTATAAAAGTCTCCCAACAACAATTGACTTCTTTGCAAACTTAAAGTTAAGATGTGCACAGGAGTAGGAACAGATATGATAGTCTCTATTTCCATCCATTCCTCAGAATTCAGTTGCTTGGATACAGCTTCGTTATCTAGGCAAAAATCTTTCACACTCTTTAACATTGTAAGAGTTGAGCTCCAGCGTGTGGGGACGTCCAACTGAGGTTTTGGCAATTTTAAGTTCTTAATTGTGAAGCTGAAATATATAAAGCAATAAGATTATTATTTCGCGATTGAGAGTCATAGTTTACCGAAATAAAGCAGTTCTTAACAGCTTAGATAATGCTCGAGCTTTTCCGATCAAGTTTTGGTTTTTGTTAGAAAAGAAGTCTTTTACAGACAATTGAAGTATGTGGGCAGCGCATTTTATTGACACAACATTCTCGTACACAATTCCTTCCGTAATTTTTTCCGCATTGCTATACGTACTTTCGTCATCATGGCTGTCTTCACTCTCATTTTGCGACAGAAATTCCACACATTTTACTAAATTTCTACCATTGTCTGTCGTAATTGAATATATTTGCTTAATGTTTTTTCTTTAGTTTAACCATAGCCAAAGTGTAAATTACGATCTTCTTATTTACTATTAATTGAACATTCACTCCCAATATAGACCGATCATTTCGCGTGGCCTTGCCCAACTTCAAACTAACAATTTTTCCTTTTAAGTTATTAATTATGCACTGTTTTATTTGATCACATTTCTCGGTAATAAATTCCATATCATTTCTTGAAGTTATTGGTTCCACTTTTAAACCATTAAAAATTGGATTTGTTAACGTCTTGAAAGCCTTAGAATCAAAAAATTGCAGAGGCCGTGCTTCCGTGGTGATCATATCAATGCAAGCATCTACGACCTCCTTTCTGGACATTTCCACTGTAAATTTAATGCGATAATCATCCTTACTTACATTCTTGTTTGAAAGTTTGCTCAATTTTTGGTAGTCCGTATACATGTCTGCATGGCAGTTTTGCAAATGTCTTTTTAAATTGGTTAAGCTTCCAGCATTGATAACTTTCTTACATATTTTACACAAAGTTTCTCCACTACTCTCAATGTAATATTCGCGGATTAAAATATTCCGCTCACGACCTATGTTTCACCGATTTATCAATTAAAATTAAATATTTGTCAACTGCATTAAAATGAAATGTTTACTGATATGCAAAGCAAAGAAGAGTTGATAATAATAATATAACAATTCCACTGTGCTATCACAGGAGTTGATACTTCTTAAATTAGTAAAGTATAAATAACGGTAAAATAATAATGTCATCAGTGTTCCCGTGGCCCTTAAATTTTTGTAAAAAAATTTTAGTAAAAAAGCAATCAAATTGGAAAAAATATAACCAAAACTCTTAAAACCAAATTTTTTGGTCAGGCAGACATGACAGGAGGAAGTACTGCAAAAAGAGTATCATTTTGTGCCTAATCAATGAACAATGCTTTTACTTCTTCATTCATCTATTAAAAATGTTGTTGAAAAGCTTTTAGATCTACTTACGAGAAATATTTTTTTTCTTTGGAGGAAAAAGTAACCAAAATGAATCCATGTAACCAATTTTGGTTAGAAATAAGCAGAACAACAACACTGGTTGTCATCGATCTTGTTTTAATTATATTTCCATTACATTGTTATTATTATGGCATAGTCAATTTTTTTTCTGACTTAAAAAATAAAAGTAAAATTTTATTTATTTATTTATTTATTTATATATTCATTTATTTAACCGAGCCCTTCATAGGGCCATATATGGTTAAAAGTATTTAAAAAAAAGGAAAAATGCGCGATATACATAAATTAAGCTTAAATTACAATCAATCGATGTAAAAAAAAGATAAAAAATAAAACATTAAATCATAAAAAAAGAATTGTATATAAAGGAACATTATTCTATTGGGAAGCTAAGAATTCGCGAAAAAGGTGTTTGGATTTAGGCAAAGAAAAAGAGAAAACCTTGAGATAGTTGGGTAAAGGGTTCCAGATACGTGAGACTCTGACAACGAAAGAATGCTCGTAAGCAGCGTTATGAAGTCTATTAATTAGAATCTGAGGAGACCGCACTGAATAAGAAAAAACAAAGCTTCTGTATAAACGACTTGGTTTCATTAAATAGGTAATCTTATAAAAGGCAAGAATTACTCTAAGCTTTACAAACGTTGCGAAAGGTAATCCGAGGAAACGAATTACAGAAGAAGAGACATGATTACGTATTTTCAGGCAATAAACGTATCTAGTAATTCTGTTAATTATTTTATTAATTTCCTTGAGAGCAGTACGGTTTGAAGCGGAATAGACTTCAATGCCATAATTCACAATCGACATGAGAAGAGAATTGGCAACAATAAGTCTGGTGCTGAAAGAAAGGTAATAACCTAAATTATAAAGTTTTCTCAAAACAAAACATACCTTTGACTTTACTGAGTTGATGTGTTTGATAAAATTAAGTTTAGTGTCTAAAATAATACCCAGACAGGACAAGTTATCGACAAATTCAATATCAGTATCGCACATACGTAATTTTAATAGGGACCTATTATGTAGCCCGAAAGAAATAGCCTTAGTTTTGCTGATATTAATGTGCACAAAATTTCTCTCCATCCAAGAGTCAGTAGCATTCAACGAATAATTGACTCGTTCAGTTAAGGTATCAAGGAATTGTTTCTCGCCTAGAAAAACTAGTTGAACATCATCAGCATATAGAAATATATCAGAAGGTGGCAAATTGATAAAGTTTATAAAGTCGTTCATGTAAACAGTAAAAAGCAGAGGCCCCAGTACAGATCCTTGTGGAACACCACTGCGGCACATTAAAGTAGAGAAGTTGCTATTAAAGACTGATACAAATTGCTGTCTATGGGTCAGATATGAATGAATTAAAGTACACGCAGCTTTATTGAACCTAAAGAGCGAATTAAGCTTGTTTAATAAATTATTATGATTAATAGTGTCAAACGCCTTGGATAAATCCAGTGATACTAAGATGGCAACACCTTGATTATTAAGGTGCTGCCTAATCCTATCTGTCAAACACAGCAAGAGAGACGTGGTGCTATGTCCCTTCCGAAAACCGAAATGGCAATCGCTTAGAAGCTTGTTATTGGTCAAATATTTATTAATACAAGTTAACATAAGATGCTCAAAAATCTTAGCAAGGCAGGGAATAATACTTATCGGTCTATATCCATCAGAAGCTGAACCATGACGTTTTCTTATGGGTGCTATTTTAGCTATCTTCCAAGCCCTAGGGAAAGTGGAAGTCATGATAATCGTGTTATATATGTGAAATAAATGCTTAGCGAATAAAGGGTACAATATTCTTAAAAATTTAGGGGGTAAATTGTCAACTCCAGTTGCATTAGATTTGACATGATAAAAAGCTTCACATAAGTCAGTGTAATCAAATCTATCAAAGGAAAAGAGTCCAGAATCACAAAATGGATTCAAGAAACAAGAATGAGTGGATTGATTTGATATGAAGGTAGCATTTAAACTGTGAGGATCTTCAGATATGTTATCCTGATTTTTATTGCAACATCCAATGTTAGAGAGAGTCTTCCAAGAAAAAATATGGTTAGTATTATTAAATTTATAAAAATTAGCCTTTCTTTTTAATTTTCTAATGACATTTTTAACACGATTAACTTTTATTTTTGACTTAAAAAATAAAAGTCAAATTTTAATTTTTATTTTTGACCGAAAAAATAAAAGTCAGATTTGATTTTTTATTTTTGACTTAAAAAATAAAAGTCAAATTTTAACTTTTATTTTTGACCGAAAAAATAGATGTCAGATTTTAACTTTTAACTTTTATTTTCGACCGAAAAAATAAAAGCCAAATTTTTACTTTTATTTCTGACCGAAAAAATAAAAGTCAAAAAATAACTATTATATTTTGACTTTTTTGAAAAAAGTCGTAACTGTTACGGTCCCTGATTTCAACAATATCCATTTCCGACCCCATAAAGTATATACACACATTCTGAGTCCTTATGCATAGTGAAGTCGATTTAGCGCTGTCCGTCTGTCCTTCTGTGTTAGTGCTAAAATCCACTTTGCTACAGCACTAGATGAGCTAGAGAAGATTTAAATACGCTAATCGATCAGACATAGTTTCGAAAGAGTTGCTATTGAACATTAGTAAGATTGTTCCCTGTCCCTCGAGGCAGTGGGCTAAACACCACGCCTGCCTCTCATTTTTCCATATAATTTGGAACAAATCTAGTTTAGTTAAGTGACTCCAATCCAAAAAACAAAAATATGGAGCGATAGAGAATTAAAAAATAAGAAAAAACATCAAGTGAAAAAATTTGCGCTCGCCCATATTTACCGAGTTTTGGGCCTCCGAAATTTTCATAAAAAAGTTCGATTGTCAATATGAGGTATCATTTAAAAGCTTTTGAACAGATGCTTCAGGAATTTTTTAAATGCTTAACCCATGATGTAAAATTATATATCGTTCTTTATTTTTCTTTCTTATTTTTTAATTTTTTGTCACCCTAATATTTGTTTTTTTTTTTATATATGGTGAAGGCTATATATGATTCGGCATAGCCGAATATAGCACTCTTACTTGTTATATAAGCAATTGTTTTTAAAATATTTGATTAAGCAATATTAAACAAGCCAAGGACGGATATTTGACAAAAATTCCGAGCAATGTCTACACTCGGTCAAGTTATCAACAATCTAAATATAATCCCAAGAAGTCACAGTTGAGCCCGAAAGATTTACGACATTTTTTTAGCCGCGAAGTACTAAAAAATTTTTTCCATTCCTGATAACGCTTCTGCGAAAGTCCTATTATTATATATATTATCCTATATTTAGTCTTTAATGGTGAAGACCAGCAGCATGTCAACCAGTACCAGTATGCGTTTTTCCCCATGGGATCATCATCAGAGTTGCATACTTTCTACAATTACTCTGGAGACATTGAAGCCAGTAGTAAGTGCAGATTGCTTCCCTTGATTATATAATCTAAATGTCTATAAATGATTCCTGCTGAAAAAAAATGATTTTACTTCTCTCTAATCTATTTCCCTATTTCCTGTGCTTCAGAAAAGTGTCTACCTTTATTGGAAATTGGAGTCGGCGTAGGGAAATCTGTAGAAACGACCATAAATTCTTATATCAAGTAAATACAACCTCTATAGTGCACGCCCGATAGTTCCTCGAGGTTCTTATGACCGCTGTAGATTTATAAATGAAACTTTGGACAGTGGGCAAAACCGATAAGATTATACATTGCCTATATGCCTCAGAAATCGCTTTCCTGCTACTATAGATTATTTCCAAGGTTAATTATAACAAAGTTCTGATCCAACGTCTAAGCTAATATCCTCCATAATAGTGTCCGAGAGTTATGCATTTATGCCATTTCCCTAATTTCTCTAAACTTGGATGGAGTTTTGTCTTTATTCTTCATATATTGATGGTTCCAAAGCCATTGTACATATGCTGCAGGCCTTTTTACATTTTATCGGAAAACTTATAGATTTTTAAATGACTTTTGGATAATTATAGGACCCAATCTTTCCTAAAGGTGTCTTTTTACATATGACTTGTCAGTTTGAAAATCCACATGCCTTATGTATGTCAAAGTGGTCATTTTTACATATGTCTTTAATTTTCGCGTTTAAACGTACATGCAAATTACTTCTAACGTAACCTACAAAATAAATCATTGTTTAAGGCCAGGACTGACTATCATACTCAGTCGTACGATCTGTCAAAAATTGCATGTGTGCTCAAAAAGTATGATAGTGTGGATTAAAATTGTACGTGTGTGACAGACTTTTTGACAGATTTGTACGATTTTATAATCTTTTGAAATAATTCATAAAATGATTTTTATTATGCGATCAGAGTTGTTTTTTTAAGATGAGGAGAAAGCAACAACAAAATATTAAAAGCACTGTTTTTTGCATCTTTTTTGTATAATAGTGTGGCACGTACGACGCCATTTGAAGCGATTTTTAAAGTAGGACAGAATTCTGTCAGATTTTTGTGTGATTAAATCGTACGATTGTGTATGATAGTGAATCCTGGCCTTAACAACAGTTGTTTGGTGAGCGGCTCTGTTAATGCTAATAATGATGTCAATTCTATTCTGCTCCCAACGATTTTAGTGCTTTCTGCACTTTTTGATAATTTAAAAATGGTATAGGTGAAGAAAGAAAAAGTTGCACCACTGGAAGTCATATGCTTTGTCATATAAAAATAGAACACGTTCTAAATGAAAATTTGTCATATGACTTTTACACATATATTCAACATAAGAAATGTTTCAAACCGTTTACACGATACATATGTATTTTGTTATGGAAAATCTGACAAGTCATATGTAAAAAACATTTCGTGTAAAGGCACATTAAACCATTCATGTGTAAAAGCCTGTAGCCTTCTGCAATACAGAAAAGCGCTCTATGAATTCGAATTAAGAGTCTACTCGCAAGAGTAATACGAAAAACTATTTAAAAGTCTGTCAAATCTTTAAAAGCGTTCAGAAGCTGAAATACTACTAAAATTTAAATGTTAGCTATCCAGCGAAGATGATATAAAACCTTTAAATTTAAAAGTCTTTAGGACTAAATCAATGATATGAATTGCTAATTCCCACTGTTTATTAGTTTTCATGATCTTAACAATGACTTTGAAATATGTTAATCGTTGCTTTCTATGGCAAAAGAGACAAAGAACTTGTGATTAAAAAGCCCCTTGATGATCAAATCTAAGGTTGCGACTATGAATAATGAAACATCTATGCAAATATAAGATTGTTATTATGCAGCCTATAAATAGAGCTCACGAGACTAACAAAACACTTGAAATAATAATGTATTCATAACACTTGATCATTTTTTTTTTAATTTTATTATACGGAAGCAAAATATATATTTTATAATTTTATGCTTTTCTTAATTTCGTCCACAAATATTCAAAAATATTTTGTTAATTTTTAATTTATATTCAATGTTTGCTTTTGTATTTTAAAATGCAAAAATAAAATTTTGTTGTTTTTTAGCAACAAGTAAATTATAGTTATAAATATTAAAATAAATATTCAAATCATGTTTGAGGAGAGTGTTTTCTTCTTATTAATGAATATTTACGTGGCGACAAAATTTAAATTATAGGGTGTTTTTATGGTGTGGGTTAAGGCAGTATTTTGACAAATAGTTTGTCGTAAAACATTAATGTTAAATTCATACGCTAGATTGCTTCAACATAATGAAAAGTTCATAGGGAAATTTTTTCACTTGATGTTTTTTTCTTATTTTTTAATTCTTTCAATAAATAAATATATATATATAGATATATATATATATATATATATATATATATATATATATATATATATATATTATTGGAGTTAATTTATTCTTCCAAAAGATATGGAAGAATCAAAGGCAGTCGTGGTGTTTTGTCCGCTGCCTCAAGGGGCATGGACCGTTCTTGCTGATTATTAATACAAAATTTTCCAAACTATATCCGATCGATTGGCATATTTAAATTTCTCTAGCTCATCTCGTGCCTTGCCAAAGTTGATTTCAAGACGAACACGGCGGACAGCTGGACATCGCTCAATCGACTTCGCTATGCATAAGAACTAAATATATATTCTTTATGGGGTCGGAATTGGATATTGTAGAAATAACAAACGGAATAACAAACTTAGATGTACTCTTTTCCGATTTTTTGGGGTGAAGGATATAATAATCACAAATAAGTTCGCAATAAAAAGACTGTTTAACAACTCTTGAGGACCAAATGCGTAAGAATATTTGATAAAACTTCTAAACAGGCCCATTTTTGGAAACATAGCGAACAGAGGCACACTTTATAAGTTCTAAAGCGTTTTTACCTTATTTTTCAAATTTATATATATATATATATATATATATATATATATATATATATATATATATATATATATAAATATATATATATATATATATATATATATATATATATATATATATATATATATATATATAAATATAAACAAAAGAGACTTACAGAGGTTTATACACGATCAAAACGCTGGATGTCAAAGTCGTATAGTTTGATTTTGTACTGTCAGCATCGCGATTTCAATATTGCGAAAATGTTTTTAGCGAAAAAAGCATGCAATGCTGGTAATAAAATAAATTTAAAGATTTCTATTCTTCCGACATTTTTTCAACCGCACACGAAAAATTTGTTCGTGCTTGAAACACAAACACAATACAAAGATCATAGTATGACATCCAGCATTCCAATACATAAAACTGTTTGATTTTTTAATCCAGAATCGTCTGCTTTTATATAAAGAAACGATTTCTAGAAAAAATATAAATTTTTTCTTTTCGAAAAAGTGCCAGGATACCTGGTTCTTTGCGTTAATTCCTGTTGAGCTTAAAGGATATGTACCGATCAACAGAGTAATTTTTATGCTAAGACAATTGGTGTTGCTAAAGATTAATAATGAAATCTAAAAAATTTAATTTTAGTTTAACATTTAAATAAACAAACGAATTAAATTAATTATTAATAATTAAAAAAATATATATTTAGGTTTTTCAGAGAAAATAGGAATAATTAAAAATAAAATGATTACATTCCACAGTGTAATGCATCATTTTCTGGATTGTTACATTAAACTATTTAACCAACTAATTTTTGTAAAACAGAATACGTGGATTATTCATAATTAATCAATGCTAATTTCTTTTAAAGTATTTGTCTTAAATACTTCAACTAACAATTTTATGAAATTAAAAAAAAATATTAATTAAATTAATAATAAGTGTAAAAATAAAAGTGTATGTATACTTATGCAGTCTAGTGCATATACTGAGAGAAATGACTGTCATATTTATGCAAACGCAACACTTTTTTTCAAATAAACAATACCATGTGATTTTAATATTTTTGTTATCTATATGCAATAAAACAGTAACGAGGTCATTTCTGTACATGAATTATTTATTTTAAATTTTGATGTAGGTGTAGATAGTAATCGATACGGAATACAAAACACCTATTTTTGAAATTTTTTCTGTCTGTCCGTCTGTCTGCGTTCACATCACGAAAAAACTGCTGGTGGATTTGAATAAAATTTTGTGAGGAGATCCTACATAGCCTTGGTTCAAATATAGAATACTTTTCTTCTCTCATTTTGTAGACAAAATAGAAATACAAATGTGAAAGCATCCAATTTTACCGGTATAATGGTACTAGAACAGCTGTCATTACATTTTATTTTCGTAGATGGAGAGTTTTTAACACTGTTTACAGAACTCTACAACAAATGTTTAAAAACATATTTTTCTAAATTTTTAATTGTTATAAATAAATTTTTTGTTGAATGTAGAATATAAGTAATCCTCAAAAACTTACTTTTATAAATTTCTGGATTTATCAATCCTGAAAAATACAGGGAACTCAGAAATCGGGATTTGCCATTTAAAAAAATCAGATCGAATGCATCTCTTTTTTCAAAATATGTTGCGATCGGCGAAGTTATTTGGAATTAGCTGATTAACTTCCAATACATTTTAATTTTTAATAACTCGTTCAAATACAGCGCGACAGTTAAAAATGAAAAAAAAACACAGATCTTTGCTATTTGTTGTCAAATTAAAGTAATAAATTAATTCAATTAGTTTTGAATTAAATGGAAAATTTTGCAACAATTTTCAGAATGACTAGATGAATTTTTGTTGTTGTTACTTGCTACAGTGATGTTTAAAAATAAAAATGTAATCGTATTAATGGAAACAATAAAGCTTCACTGTGAAAAAAGTTGAGTAACTAAAAATAAAAACTCTTCGTTTTTTATGTTACACATAGTTTTGTAAAAAAAAGGAATTACACAAAATTGAAGAATAAGTGTAGATAAAAGTAAATTTTAAAATTTCTTTATAGTTATGCGAATAACTTTAAAGGGAAAAATTTAACTTTTTAGTTACATATATTTAAAAAAAAATCAAGTGAATAAGAAATGCTCTAAGAAATGAATAAAATACAAAATGTAATGAAAAAATATTTTCAGACTCAAATTTGCAAAAAGTTACGAAAGTTATTAAGCTGCGATAACTAGTTTTAATAAAAATCTTTGAACACATTTTGATAAAACTTCCGTTTTTTGTTTTCTGACTAGTCCTTATTATTTTCAACTTGTAAATTATTACTTATGTAAATTCATATTTATATAAATACGAGGGCTGCTATATATATTTCTGGCATGGCAACACTGAGTGCTGCCAAATGCAATCTGACATTTCCATTGGAAAGTTTGTCATTTTTAAGCATAATCGTACTCAAAACGTTTTGACGTACGACCATTATTTGTGTTGTTTACAGTGACTTGAAAAAATTAATATAGAAAAAATGGAATTAACTCGTGAACATTTTCGTGCCATCATTTTTCACAACTTTCGACGTGGATTATCACGACAAGAGTGCATTGATGAACTTAAATCTTTGTATGGCGATGAAGCACCATCCTATAGCACTGTGAAAAATTGGTACAATGAATTTAATCGTGGCCGAAGCTCGCTCAAAGATGAATTCCGTGAAGGTCGTCCAAAAGCGCTGTTGTGCCAGAGAACATTGATGCCGTGCGTGAACTCATAATGCAAGATCGACATGCGACATACCGAGAGATAGAGACAGCCTTGGACATTTGTTCCACCAGCATACATTCGGTACTGCATGAACACCTGGCCGTAAAAAAGGTTTGTTCTCGTTGGATCCCGCACAATTTGAAAGTCGTTCAAAAAAAGGCTCGTGTCGATTGGTGTAAAGAAATGTTGCAAAAATACGATTGCGGTGCTTCAAAAGACGATTATAAGATCGTCACAGGTGACGAATCATGGATCTATGCGTATGAGCCCGAAACGAAACAACAATCGACCGTGTGGGTCTTCAAAGACGAGCAAAATCCAACGAAAGTTGTTCGTGGAAGAAGCACTTCGAAGCAACTGGTCGCCTGTTTCTTCGGCAAAACTGGTCATGTGGCGACTGTTCCGCTTGAGCAACGTAAGACGGTCACTTCTGAGTGTTACACTAAAATTTGTTTGTCTGAAGTCATCGGAGAAATTCGAAAAACCAACAAGAGAAGACGAATCATTGTTCACCATGACAATGCGAGCTCTCACACATCGGCTCAAACCAGAACGTATTTGACCGGCCAAACCGTCGAATTAATGGGTCATCCGCCGTACAGCCCTGACTTGGCACCTAATGACTTCTTCTTGTTTTCGCACATCAAGAAAAAAAATGCGTGGTCAACAAATTTCGTCGCCAGAAGAAGCTGTTGAAGTGTTCAAAAACCATGTTTTAGAGGTGGCACAATCGGTGTGGAAAAAGTGCTTCGACAACTGGTTTGAGCGCATGCAAAAGTGTATAAATCATGCTGGAGAATACTTTGAAAAACAATAAAACCATTTTTGATTATAAATATTCGCATTTTCACTATTAGGCCAGAAATATATAGAGCAGCCCTCGTACTAGCAGATCCCACAACTTTGTCCGCATATAATTTTTAATTTTCTTAAAATAAAACTTTAGAAAAATATGTTTTTAAACTTTTGTTGTAGAGTTCTGTAAACAGTGTTAACAGTGTTCTATCTGCAAAAACAAAATGTACTGACAACTGTTCTAGTGCCATTATACCGGTGAAACTGCATACTTTCAAATTTCTCTGTTCTCTCTAGGAAATTACTTATTTTTATGAAAAAAGTAACCTATATTTGAACCAAGGTTCTAAGGGACGTGATGCAAACACAGGCAGACAGACAAAAATTCCAAAAATAGGTGTTTTGTATTCCATATCGATTACTATCTACACCAACATCAAAATTTTCCAAAAATATTTCATGTACAGAAATGACCCCGTTACTGTTTTATTATATGTAAAGATGGATGAATTTTTTCCATTTTAAGTTACACGTATATACATAAATACGTATATACGTTAATCCTCGCTATTTTGGCAACAAAAAATTTACACAATACAAACACACAACTTTTTTAAGTGTTTTTTTTTTTTTTTTTGTGGTAAAAGATTTAAGTATCAATATATGGTGTGCCAATTGCTACAGGTTAATTCTCTATTACTTCTGTTTTTAACTTTTGACATAAATAAAAGAATAGAAAGATTTGTACAGTGTTAAAGAACTTGTAAAATGGTGCCAATTTTGACTAGCGAAATTTAGCCAATTAAGACAATTTTAGTTGACAAAAAATTGATTAGCATTTAAATTTTTTAATTATATTTTTTAAATTATTCACAAAACATTATTAAATGAGCAATAAGTTTTTTATTAGCACTTCATGTTAATAGCCGACCTTAATTTTATGATCGATGCTGTAATCAAAAATAATTTTTTACTTCCGTAACATTTGTTTTCGTTTATATTTAATTCCGCTGATTTGTAATTTACAATTTGTTTAAAATTATTCTTAATTATAATTCAGTTGACGTTTTTTTTTATAATTATTTTCAAGTCAATTACCAAATAAACATATTGTGGTTTATTTATTTATTTACATACATTAAAAATAGTTTTTTGTTGCTACACATTGAAAGAAATAATGATTGTTATTAAATATGAATGATTTGTCAAAAAAAAAAAAACATTTTGTGTGAAAAAATTTAACAACTTGAAATTAGGGTTTTGTGTAAAATTTTAATGAATGTCTCATTAAAATTGACATCTGGAATTTAAATTAAATAAATACTCAGAATTATTAAAAATCAAGCGGACTTGTTGTTTACTCACTATTATTAAAAACTTGTGCAGTAAAAACACTTGTTTCAAAACGATCACGATTTTTGAAACAACGTTTTTGCATTAAACAGTAAGAGGAATGTTCAACAAATTATTTAAACATTTATCTTTGGAAATAAATTATTGTATTTAACATTTTCTGATTACAACGATGATTATCACATTTACATCAGATTATAAAAACCAACAACAACAAAAATAGTTGAGTCATTTGAAATTGCATGAGAATCCTAGATAATAAATTAAAGTTTGTTAAGTGAAGTATAATTTTAAATTAAATTATTAAGATTGATTAGTTTTTTACATAAAGTCTTATAAATATGTATGGCTTTTATGTTATAATCTTAACAAAACAAAAATAAAATTTCTTATTAAATATTTAAGACCCACAGCCAGCAATACACTCGGTGGCTAGCAAAACTACACTGCACGACAAAATTAAACTTTTACCAAAATAACAACCGTGATGAATTAATAACAGGTGGCCTAAACAGCACAGGTGACTGTGTGATTATTTCTTCTTCGAATGTCAAAAGTTAAAATCTTCTATTGTACTTTTTGGTTTTGACAAACGAAGACGATTTTTACAAAAATAATATGTACATATTTCCTTTACGATATTGTATTCATTCTAGCCGTGGGCTTTCCTGTTATTAATTCGCCATGAAAACAACGTTTGAAAATTGATGGAACATGAAGTTGCCAGCCTTTTAGACGTTCTTATGTAAAGTCAGAGAGTTGGCCACCATATGTAAAAAATAAGATGATTTTTTTGTGAAATATTTTTAGTCTCAAACCTCTCACTTTCGTAACAAAGGTTAACCTTTAAAACGTGGATGTAATGGGTTAAAATATTGTTATTGTAAGTCCCGAAAATTTATAAAATTTGAGCTAAACATAAAACCTAACATGGAAAGAGTTAAGGGCTCCATGGGCCCCTTAGTTGGTCCAAAGATATTTGGGCATTGATTGACCTCTTAGAGTTCCATTGGCCTTCTGTGCATCTTTTGGCCCCTCGTCCCTTCCACTGGATCTAGCAGCCCATTGGCAACTCTACGTCTGCAGTTCATCCATATGATTAATTGCCGGCCTCTGGGGTGCATAGGCACGTATCTTGGTTTTTTATAATGTCACTTATCATCCACATTTAGCCCCTTTATAGCCGTCGCTCGATCCACCCATGGCTGATCAATTAATTCTCTTAAGGGTTTTTATATTTAAAAAGGAAACCGAAGGATAAAAATCAGAAAGCCCTATAAATATCAAAGCCCTCCTCGCATTGGGGCCAATTACCCATGGGGCCTGTTATCCTGCTCTGTTCTCTTGGTGTCTCTTGGTATTTATAAGCCACATTCTGTGGCGTTCTTTAACCATCTCCATACATAGAACGAGACAACATCGCACTACTCAAGAATATGACACTATCGCTCATGAGTGAATGCCATATGGGCGGGATTCTGTGATAAAAAATGGGTCTACGATTCTCGATAAGCCAATTAGGGGGCCTAAAGAAGAATCGAAGAAGCCAAGAGTATTCCCCCTTTAATGGCATTTTTTTTCTTCATCTAGTGTTTGATTTAATTTTGCTACCATAGAAATAATCTAATGCTGCGAACGATTAAGTTTTCAACAAAATATTTTACCGGACGTTTTAAGTACGTCAATCAATACTTAGTCATTTTTCATTTAAAATTATTCTATTATTACTCAAGTAGACTTGTGCCATACAGTTCAATTAAATGATCGCTCTTTTTAGTTTAAAGTTTGAAAATGAACTAGTTAAAATTTTAGTTCAAAGGCTCTCTTTAGTTCAAAATCTCTCTTGGTTCAAATGTTTATGTATTGTTCGTACTTATCAGCTTTTAGCTCAAATGCTTTCTTTAGTTCAAATGTTCTTTTTAAAATATGATGGCAACAACACCGTAGCATCGCCAAAACGAATGTTTAATAAAATGCGTGACAGCACTAATTTTATGTCCGAAATTGTCAACAAGGAAACACAGACATGGATTCTACTTCATCTAGTCTGGTAGTTAAAATACAAAGTATAGTTCAAAAATGAACTAGTTCACTTAGTTCAATCAATGAAATCGTTTAAATGAATTATTTCGTTTATGAACTACACAAGTCTATACTTAAGTGTTTGGCAGCTGTTTGAATTTTGAAAATGATCTTAAAAAGTTGTTTGCTGTAAATCAATCAATGCACTATAAGTCGATAAAATAAAAAGAAAAAACTAGTGCGGATAAAAATATAAAAATAGTTGTATTTAAAAAGAAAATTGACACAACACCCGTGTTTTAACTTACAGTGTTAATATTTATTTAAATATATTTTTTTTATTTTTCAATGTCTTGTTTATCACCAGCTTAGGGTCGTTAATTTTGCTGCTATTATTGTTAGTTTTCTTATGATTTATGAAGATTATAATTCTAATGACAGGTGTATGGAAAAGTTATTAAATAGTGTAACAGATTTTTTTGCCGACCGTTTTGATAACTTTTTCTTGAAATTTCAGAATATAACAGTTTCATTCTAACACATGTGCAATTTTTCAAAACATGACATATTAAACTGCTAAACCTGATTATGAATCAGGACATTTAAAAAGTGTGCAGGAAAATTAAAAATTTAAGTTAAGTTACTCAAAAGATGCGTATTAAATTCGGTTAATCATTTTATCAGCACATCCGTACACATATAAAATCTTTAATATTTAAATATACTTGATTACGCGAACAATAAAAAATTTATGTAAAAATAAAACTCATAAAACTGTTCCAACTCTCCCGTATGCAAAAATTTAATGCATTTTACTGAAACAAAAAATTCGTTGATACTTAATTGTTGCAAATTTAACCTTCATATATTGTTTGCATTTTAAACAGTTTTAAATTTTACATCTGACAGTAAACAGTTTCATTACGAAATTTATTGTTTGTTTTATTTTAATTTTTATGCATGTGGATTTCATTTTATTAAGTTTAGGGAGTGTCTGGGTTGTTATTTTTTATTTTTTTATCAATTTTATATTTACAGGCTTAATTAGAATAATTTAATGCTTTTTTGTTAATTTTGTTGGCATTTATTTAAATTTTAATTTAATTCCGGTATTTTGATTTATGCTGAGAATGTACAAAATTATTTTAGAAGAACAAAAAAATATTCAGGTTCAATTAGGCGGGAAAATTGATTTGTTCTGTTGTTAAAAAAGTTTAATTTTGTGCGGTTATAAATTAGATTTCTAGCAAGAAAAATGTAAAAAATACAAGAAATAAAGTTTGTTTTTAATAGAGCTGTAAATGAATCAATCTTTTTTTATTTTAATTCGCTACGAATCAACTAAATTTTAATTTAAATTTTTTTACAACAAAAAA
The DNA here is from genome assembly GCA_937654795.1 of Cistogaster globosa. Lineage (NCBI taxonomy): Eukaryota > Metazoa > Arthropoda > Insecta > Diptera > Tachinidae > Cistogaster > Cistogaster globosa. The sequence goes on from OW569407.1 coordinate 21,278,251, forward strand.
GAATTGAATGAAATTTGAATCAATTCAAACGAATTAAGCAGAAATGAATTTCAATTCGTTTCCAATTAAAATGATTATGTAAAAAATGGAAATTCGTTTTTAATTTAATTCTAATTCATTTGAATTGAATTGATTTCATTCAAATAAGTTAGAACAAGGAATTGCAATTCAAAGGAATAAATTCTAAAATGAGTTGCAATCAATTGAGTTCAAGAGCAGATCTAGGGGTTATAAAAAATGAAATTTCTCCTACTAAACTGAAAATATTCAATGATCAAAGGTCAAAGAAAACATGGAATTGCTTACTGCGTTTTTACTTACAAAATCAATTCAAATTTTAATCAATGAGTTACTAATTGCTTTTTATAATTTATTTTAAAAAATTCAAAGTTAATTCAATTTAATTGAATTCGAAATTAATTGCAATTCACTTTGACAAATTCATTTGAATTAATAATGAATTGCAATTTATTTTACAAATTCATTAGAACTGGAAGCGAATTGCGATTCATTTTTACCGAATTCATTTGAATTGACTTAAATTTCATTTAAATAATTTTTTGTGTTAAAAGAATTAATTCTAAAATTGGTAATTCATGGCATAAATGATTCGCAAAATAATTCCAACATAAATGATTCATTTACAGCTCTGTTTTTTAATTTTTTGCTTTAATATTATCTTATATATTTTTGGATTTTATAAGAAGTTTGAAAAGGGTTTTCTGATGATCCAGCTTTTCCCTCAAAATTATAAATTGCATTTTTATTTTTAAAAGTTTCTTTTTATTCACTAAGAATCAATTAGTAACTCTTTAAGATCATAGTCTTTGAGTTGAGTGGATGTGGGCATAAAACTTGTTTTTTTATTGTAAAGAGTGTACCCCGGGCTATTTTTGGTCAGATTTGTTATCGATGCGAATAAAAAACTTATAAATTTTTTCCCAACGTTTTATCGGCTCTTTCCGACTTCTTCAGGGGAGTATTTTTATTATTTATTATTCTAGTGACAAATTACAAGAAATAATTGATATTTAAATTTTAATTTTGATTTTAATCCTTTTGATTTTACTTACGGCTTGTTTTAATTAACATTATTAAATAAATGAATACGTGATAAAACATAATTTGAAAAATTGATGTGTAATAATAATAATAAATTGTGGACAGTACGATACATTAAAATGTTTTTAAATTAGTAAACGAAAAAATAATAGTATCACAGAAAAATATTTTTAATCAAACAAATATCACAGAACTTTAGTTTTAAATTATTGCTTGGGAAAATTAAAGAGTGTTGTTGTCTTTGTCTTCTTTACAGTCCACCCTAAATACGGTCGTTAGGCACGACGTAATTTAGCGTCTAGCTTTTACGCTGTAATGAGTAACTTAAATAAGAGCGCCAACGTTGTGAAACGAACAGTACAGTACGTTCATAAATAATAGCACATTTGCTAATCTGTAAATTAATAATTCATAAAATTTTAACAGGGCATGCTATAATTTTCATCTCTTTGTGTAAACTTTTTTAATATGTTCTCTTTTCAAAATTGAGCTCATTTTACACAAAACTCTCAGGAATTACAAATACCGTTATCAAAATTGCTTACATTTATATATTTAGCATATTTAAGCGTTCAAATTGTATAGCACAAATGCAAATAATTCTTTGTATAAAAAAATATCGTTTTAAAACAACATATTGCATTCAGTTTTATTAAAAATATTAATTATAAGCAAAATGCCACGCGGAAAAGTACTTAGCGAATTTGAAAAAGGTCAAATTTTAACATTGACATAAATTGGTGCGTCAAAAGCTTAAATTGCAATTTAAATCTGCAGAAGTCGAAAGGTTGTTCATAATTATTTGGCAAATATTGAAAATTATGGCAATAATAAAAGCAGTGGTAGAAAAAAAAGTTGAATGAACGCGAGCGCAGTCTTATTCTAAGGACAGCAAGCAACAGTACCAAAAGCTGTAACCAACTTGCTGCATGCGTTTCCAACAAAGTGTGCAAAACGACCATTTGGAATGTTCTAAACTCTTCCAAACATATTCAAAGACAGAGAATGAAAAAAGCTCCTCGCCTTTTGAAACATCATATCAATGCACGTTTGGGGTTTTGCAAAAATAATATGAATACAAATTGGTTAAATGTAAGTTATTTAAAACCTTTGAGTTATAAAATGGTTAACTTATTTATTTCTTTTTAAAGATAATTTTTTCAGATGAAAAAAAATTTAATTTAGATGGCCCTGACGGCAATAATAGTTACTGGCGTGACTTACGAAAAGAACCCCAATGTTTCTCACGAAGAAACTTTGGTGGTGGTTCTGTTATGATTTGGGGTGCATTTACTGAAGAATGCTGTTTGGAGTTGCAAATCGTACCAACCAAAATGAATAGTGAAAAATATTGTTAATTGCTTAAGTGCAGTTTATTGCCATTTTTACATAATAATATAAATAAGAAATATATTTTCCAGCAAGACAATGCAGCCTGCCATGCCAGCAAATTTACAAAAGAATGGTTAAGCTCAAATAATGTCGATATTTTGGAATGGCCTTCTTGCTCTCCAGATATGAACCCTATTGACAACATATGGGGAATTCTCGTCAGGAGAATTGATGCTGGCAATCGTCAATTCATGAGTGTTAATGAGCTCAAAAACTCAATTTTCAAGGAATGGGAGGCACTGGATCAGGCTCTTCTGAAAAAATTAACAAGTTCTATGAAAAATAGAATATTTAATTGCATTAAATCGAAAGGTGGTCTAATAAATTATTAAAAGGTTTTCTTTTATTGTTTTTGTTAAATAAATAAATGAAGTTGTTGTTTAGTCTTTGTTATACAAAGAATTTTTTGCATTTGTGCTATACAATTTGAACGCTTAAATATGCTAAATATATAAATGTAAGCAATTTTGATAACGGTATTTGTAATTCCTGAGAGTTTTGTGTAAAATGAGCTCAATTTTGAAAAGAGAGCATATTAAAAAATTATAGCATGCCCTGTTAAAATTTTATGAATTATTAATTTACAGATTAGCAAATGTGCTATTATTTATGAACGTACTGTATTGTTTACTTATCTTATTTGCTAAAAACCACAAAATTAAAATAATTAAGAGAGATAAAATCGCGAAATTGACCTCAAAGTAGCTGTAATGTCATTACTGTTGGAAATACTTTTGTATATACCACAAAAAAAAACAATAACAACACTTCTTTTGCAGCCAACTTCACTTTTTACGCGCAGTCAAAATAACAGTTAAATAACGTCTTACAGTTCACCCTAAATACGAGCGTAAGACGTTATTTAACTGTCAAAAATTCTCATGCCCATACAAAATGTATGAGACCAACCCAAATAGCGCGACGCTAACGTTGGACAATTGAAAAATCCAATTTTGACTGCGCGTAAAAAGTGAAGTTGGCTGCACTATCCTTTGGATACGAAATCTGAAAAAAAAACAAGTGAGCGTGCTATATTCGACAAAGCCGAATCTCATATGCTCTGACCATGTATGTGAATCTAGTTTAGGAAAGTAACTCCAATACAAAAAAAAAAACAAATATTGGGTTGACACAGAATTAAAAAATAACAAAAAAATTAAATGCGGTATATAACTTTGACATAAAAATTTTATTGGCCCTTAATGGTTTAAGCATTTTAAAAAAATTTTAGTATTTCCTGAAAGATCTCTTCAAAACCTTTAAATGATACCCATATTCATATCTTAAAAAAATGGTGCAAAATCGTATTTTTCTATGAAAAGCTTAGAGACCCATAACTCAAAAAATATGGGCTAGAGCCTATTTCATCACTTGATGCCTTTTTTACTTTTTAATTCTCTATCGTCCCATATTTATGTTTTTTTTTTTGTTTTTATTGGAGTTACTTTACTTAACTAGATTTGTTCCAAGTGATATGGAGGAAATAGAGGCAGTTGTTATGTTTTGTCCGCTGCCTCAAAAGACATGAACCCATCTTGCTAATTTTTAATAGCATAATTTTCCGAGATATATCTGACCGACTGGCGTACTTAAGTCTTCTCTTTTTGGCAAAGTTGATTACAACCCGAACGCAAAACGGACAGACGGACAAGGCTCAATCGAATTCGCTTTGCATAAAAACCCTTGCTCCACCTGTGGTGAAGGTTATAAAAATAAAAATTATAAAAGAGTAAAGTGATCGTGGCACAAAGTGATGTGGTTGCACAATTAAAAAAATATGTAAATTTCTCATTGCAAAAACTTTAATTCTATGATAAATAATGAGAAATTACTTTAAAAAAGCCGATGTTAACAATTTTTCTTTGAATAAGAAATGTACAGCTTAAAGCAATCACGTGTACTTTAGTATTTATAATTACTATCTGAATGCTCAAAGACAAGCAAGTACAAGACATAAAAAATAAAATAGAAATAAAATATTTTATACCTGTTAATATTTATTAAAGTACTAGTGTGCATATGCTTTGTTTGCCTTGATTGTTTATAAACAATTTATTGAAAAAAAGTTGTAGTACTTTTCCAAAAAGCTAATATTCTGCGCCAATATTATGGTCAGACAATACAACAACTAGCACTACTACGCAACCGTATAATCAACCGTACATTCAAAACAGTAACAGGACCAACTAAGTAAAAGTTACTACCAAACTACGGCTTGGTTCTGGCAAAGACTCGCACTCACGATCTTCTTTTCTATTTGAGACACAGCTTCAAACTGATTCATTTGTTCGACAACAAATTTGTTTGACAACAAATATTTTTCACTAAATTTATGATCTTCTGTTATAATACAAGAAAACAACTCTGTTTGGTTGGATAGTTAGCTAATGCTGTCAATTTAAGGGTGCATCAACTATTAGACAAAACCTGTCGCATTTGCACATCTATCGAGATTCGCTTGTCTTTAAGAAATTTTTGTTTCGAGTTATAAGGTGTGGATTTTCACACATTAGGCGAAAAACCGCTTTATCTTTTTCGTTATGACAATCGCCTGTTTTGGCATGTCCAAGCATTCTAGAACGATTATATGTTGATCATCCAAGGACCAGTCCATTAAGACGTTTGCCTGGCTGATCTGAATGTTTTATCGTCTGTCCGTCTTTTCGTCCGAGTTGGTGTTGAAATCAAGTTTGCCAAGGGACAAGATCAGCTATAAAAATTTAAATACGCCAATCGATCAAACATAGTGTCGAAAGAGGTGCTATAGGAAATCAGCAAGTTCGGTCCATGCCTTTTGACGCAGCGGGCCAAACTCCACGCCAACCTCTAATTTTTCTATGTCATTTGCAACAATTAAGTAATTCCAATAAAAAAAAAAAAAAAAAAAAAAACAAATAGATGGGACGACAGAGAATTAAAAAAGAAGAAAGTGAAAAAATTAGAACTCGCCCATATTTCCGGAGTTACGGGACTCTAAAATTTTTTAACTTTTAAAAATATCAATATGGGAATCATTCAAAAGCTTTTGAAGAGATCTTTAAGGAACTAATAAAATTTTTTTTTTTTAAATTCTTTACTCATTAAGAGCCGATGGCATATTTATGTAAAATTATGTACATGTAGTACTAAAAATTTTTTAATTCTCTGTCACCCCAATATTTGCTTTTTTAATTGGAGTTAAACTAGATTTACATCGGTGCTGAAGGGTATATAAAATTCGGCATAGTCGAATATAGCTCTTTTACTTGTTAAAATATCAGTTCAAATAATAGTTTCATAATAGAAATAAATTATTTGTAATAATAAAAAAGCAAATATTAGTAAATATTTATTCATTTAATTCTTGCAAAGTGCACTATAAGCCAATTAAGCATTAGAGTTGCCAAGTAAAGTCACTCAAATTAAGACAATTTGCTAATTTTTAAAGTTATTTAAAATATTTAAATTAATTTGTTAAATGAAAACATTCTTTTGTGTAACTTGTCTTTTAATAACTTTTTGTTAGTCCTTAAAGATTTCTATAGACATCCAACCCTAAGGAGGGAAAGATTTCTGTAGTTTTTTTTTAATAAAAAAAAAAGTTATTTGCAATTAATTAACTCAATGTTTCTACGGCAAATTGTTAAAAAATATTATTTTTCAGTTTAACCGGTAACGGTTAGCAAAATTAAAATTAATTGGTAACACTGCTATAGACAATATCCAAGGTGATGGCAACTTCATGTATTTATTTGTAAACAGCTTTCGTAACCACTAATTGTTTTCAAGAATAATAGCTAAACCTAAATTAGCGCGTTAAGCGTAATCTATCTGTCAATAATTTTCATGTACATACAAAATGTATGAAACGAAGCATAACAGCGCGGCGTCAGAGCATAGCAATTGAAAAATTCGGTTTTAACAGTGCGTTAGGAAGTAAAGTTGGCTGATTTTTAGTTTAATTTTGATTATTTATTGTTGAAAAGTAAGGGCAATCTAGCAGTTGCATCACTTTGTTATTTCTATACAATGGGTTTTATAAAATAATTTAACATTACTGTTCGAGATACAAGGTTGACGCTCTTACCCGAGTTCACACACGTCAATTTTTGTTGCAACAATTCTGAATTTTGTGGAAGAGAAAGGAGTGCAGAATCATTTTATTTATCGTTTTCTCACTCATGAGAAATCGGTGAATTCGGTATTAATTAGTTGTGACATTTATGGGCCACGTTGTGGTACGCTTTACACATTAATTTAAGTTTGGCTATTAGTTATTTGCAGTCAAAAAATTACCTCCGCATGCGACCATATTTTTTATTTGGAATAAATTTAGATTTAAAATTCTGACCATGCGTCTTTATTTAATCATAATAAATGTTTATTTATTTTTTATCGCCCAGTTAAACTTTTAGGAAAATAAATGTGCGCAATAAGCTTCTATTAAAAATTATCTAATCTCAATATATTTTTTTTATTAAAAAGTTAGAAAATTCTTTACACTTAACGAATAATAAAAACAAATAAAATGTATTTTAAATTTTTAATACACATACTTTTAATTCTTTGAGTGAAATATAGAATTTATCCAGTTAAAGCCGAAATCACAGTTTTTAATGAGGTTACTTACATAACCGACAGGATTGGGCAGGATCTTGGTGTACTTTTCTGTACGGTTTAAACCTTAAAGTTGTTACAAAATGCAGTTGTGATCATAACTGTGGTCTATGGTTATTTTTAGACTCGAATTGTATTGGGACTCTGATCAGTTTTGCCACTCATACTAATTATATATTTAATTTTTATTACATTTACGGCCGTTTCATAAATTAATTGGCAGGGTTTAGACCTCGAGTTTTCAAAATCTACATAAAAACTTTGGCCATATAGAAAAAAAAAAAATAGTTGGCAATTTTAAAAAGGATTAAAAGTATCTTTTATTAGTATTATACAACTTCCTACCGCAATCTTTCTTTAAGCAGGGCTTAGAAAAGTCCAAAGATATTGTATTATTTTTACTGTGTTATTTGGTGTAGTCTGTATAATAATACTGTCAAGTATTTGTTGTTGTAGTGCCAAAAGTTCTAATTTTATACATAATGATCGATACACCTACACGGACTTTAAATATATTGTACATCTAAGTTTTTTAGAACACGAATTATGTTCTTTTTTACCGAACATGTGCTTGTGTAAAACCAAATATTAGAAAATAACATAAAACATATATGTGTTTTCGGCAACATACAAAATATAGAAACACACATAACTGTTATGTAAAAAAAATATTTGCATAATGCTCCCGAACAGCACATGTTATGTATGATGTTTGTTTTTTCTGAACTCTGGTGAAAACATTTTAACGTACACAATTAAACGTAAATATAGATAAGCCATCTTGATAAATGTTTGTAAAAGAATTTCGACGTTTTTGCTCTAGATTCACAACAATGTTGCAATACTGTTATTTAACAATATTATTTTTTATCTTTAGCCTGTTCGAATTTGTAAAAATAGTTGAGCAACATTGATTATTTCATGTGGAAAATATTACACTTAAAATGTCGTGTTTATCACGCGATTTAGAAGATTTTAATGTTTTATTATTGCTTTTACGTTTAGTACATTGTTTTAGAAATGTAATCAAAATACAGATGATCAGCTGTTATTTAAAAAATTCCGCAGGAAATAATGCCTCTTTGTTTAATTCACAGCTTTTGTAAAATGTTGCCAGAAACATTTCATATGTTTTTAATAGTAAAAATAGAGCACTACTTCTGCAAAATTTTTCCATGACTTTTTCATACAAGTTTTTTATAAATGTAGTTTGAAAGCCTTCCGCATAAAAAACTGAACAAAGTACCAGGTTTTACAGCCAAACCTAAATTGCGCTAATAACAGTTTTTTTTTAATTATTTTAAATATTAAAATTAATTTGTTAAATGAAAACATTCTTTTGTTTATCTTATCTTTCAATAACTTTTTATTAGTCCTTTAAGATTTACATAGACACCCAACAAATATTTTTTCTAATTGAAAATAAAAATTATTTGCAATTAATTAACTCACTGTTTATATGCAAATTGCAAACAATTATATTTTACATTTTTAGCGGTACCGGATAGCAAAATTAAAACCAATTGGTAACACTGTTAAAGAAAATGTCCACGGTGGTGGCAACTTCATGAATTTATTTGTAAATAATTTTCGTAATCACTAATCGTTTTCAAGAATTACCGTTAAACCTAAATTAGCGCGTAAAGCGCAAACTTTCTCAAATTATTCTCATGTACATACAAAGTGTATGAAGCAAACCTGAATAGCGCGACGTCAACGCTTAGCAATTGGAAAATCTGATTATGACAGTGCGTTGGAAAGTTAAGTTGGCTGCTTCTTACTTTATTTTTATTTTCTTTTTTATTGTTGAATAGTAATGACAATTTTTTTATTTTAGATTAATCTAGGGGGTTTATCTCTTTTTTATTTCTATAAAAAAAATACAATGATTTAACATAACTGTTCAAGACACGAAGTTAACATTTCGGCGCAAAAGCTATGGACCAGATTGCGTTAAACCTTACGCTTTAATTTAATTTTCGCTATTATTGTTATTATTTATCAAACCACATCCATAAGTTACATAACAAAAACATATTAAAGATGTTTAATGGTTGGTCACATTAGTTTCAAGATCAGGTAATAGTAATTGTTTTAATCAGTATCACAATTTATGGTGATGTTAATCAATCTTAACAAACTACTAACATTTGGTGCTCTGTTTACAAGTTACCTTAGACGGCATGGTTTTGTCCATTAATTGATCGATCACTGTGAATTTGTATAAAAAAAAGCAATTTAATGTTACTATTGCCTTCGCAGTCGCCATTAATGGTTTCTGACGTCAGTCTGTCTGGCTGCCTTTGTCACTTGAATCTTGTTCAATGTTTAAACAATTGTGGTTATATTGCAGTGGAAAATTTTTGAGTGAATATGTATGCATGCGTTTTTTGTTATTGCTACTTTCCTTCTCCCTCTCTAACCGCTGTCTAGACTTTTAACCCAATTAGACATCATGAAATGTTTGGAAGCTTTAAAAACAATATATCAGTTTTTTTCACTTCTTATCGGGCTTAGTGTATTTACCTCAAATTTGTGTATTTGAATGTGTGTGTGCGTATGTATGTTTGTCACGCAGTTTCAATTGCAAGAGTTCGAATGTCGCTGTGGTTGTTGGTATTGATGTTGTTGTCTACGTTTTGAGTGGCATCTCATTCAAATAATGTCATATTTAATATTTGTTTTATCAAATACTTTTCAACAACATGGATAAGATAAGACGCATCATATCGTAGCAATAAAAACACTTTATTGTTTATTTATTACATACTTAAATAATTATATTTATTTGTTTATATTCTAAGAAAATCATTAAATTTTTTGTTTTTGAGAATTATAAAAACAAAAGAAATAAAAATTTAAATTAAAGAACGGTTAACGATGTTTTGTTAATCAGCTTAGTGGAAAATTATTTTGTAAAATTCCTTCGTTATACTCCTCTAGAGTAACAAACAAATTTATGAAAATCTTATTAAAAGTTTTGTTGAAATATTTCCCGTGCACTTAATATTTTCACAATTTTTGAGTTTATTTGTCAAACAGCAAAATAACGGGTAAAAAAGAATACATTAGAGAAAGCTTCTGAATGAATCAAGAATTAAAGATTTGTTGTAATAAAAACTTTTAATTAAGTAAAGTGTCGTAAAGGAAATAATTCTTTACGGAGTTTTGCAATAACATACAAATGCTGCTTAAAGTCTCCGTGCTATGAAAAACATTCAACAAATAATATATTTAATTTCTTATGGACTCATATGTACATGTAATAAATACAAGTATAAAAGAAGCAGCTATGCAACACGTTGCCACATCTTTCCACATTAAAAAACTCTAGACGTTTAAACTCGCTTAGAAATATAGATCGCAGTTGTGAGCGGTATGATCAAAACGTCGAACGGAATAGTTGCTCGTCGATAATAATAAAGTATATGTATGCTTTTTAAGAGTGTATAATTTTAAAATGGGCTGATTAAATAAAGGGATATTTAATAAAAAAAGTTTTACCGCTTTTTAGTTTTTCCATCAAAAAAATGTAACAAATAAATAAAATATAACAATATATTGTTCTACTTTCTTATAATTTCTTTTTTTTAATAAAAATTGAGTGAAGATGGTTTTGAATAAAAAACATTATTTTACATTATTATACCCTTCACCACGAAAAGTGGAAAAAGGTTATATTTTAGTTTGTCATTCCGTTTGTAATTTCTACAATATCGAGGTATATATGTTTGTTATGAGTTTTTTATGCATATCGAAGTCCGTGCTAGTGTTGAAATTAAGTTTGTCAAGGCACTAGATCAGATAGAAAAAAAATACGTCAATCGATCAGACATAGTGTCGAAAGAGTTGCTATTGAAAATCAACAAGATCAGCCTATGTCCTTTCAGGCAGCGGGCAAAACAACACGCCTGCCTCTAATTTTTCCTTATCATTTGGAACAACGAAGTAACACTAATTTAAAAAAACAAATAAATGGGGCGACAGAGAATTAAAAAAGAAAAAAACCAGCGAAAAATGGCGCTCACCAATATTTCCGAGTTATGGGCTGTTTCGTCTTTAATGATTTTTAAAGACTGTTTGCACAATGAAAAAAAAAAGATATTGTTTTTAAGCAAACTTTAAATGTTGATTGTTTTTAATAACGATTTAAGGGCACTGATTTTTAACAAAAATGGTAAAACTAGCAAGCGAAAAAAAGTACAAGACCGGTTTTATTCGTGTTTAGTACAAGAATGAGATCTTTATTTATAATAAAAATGGTTGACAAAAATTTCATTTTATACAGTTACAATTTCCCCAGCGTAACTGACATTTCATCGGGGGCAAAATTTATTTTATTAATTTGACATTTGAATGAAATTTAAAAGAGTGAATTCATTGAATTAAAAAATAAAAATTAAACAAAAATAAAGAAAATTAATTTTAATTAAATGAAATGCCGAAATATGGGCCTCTAAACTTTTCATAAAAAAGTTTAATTTTCAATATGTTCAATATGAGTATCATTTAAAAGCTTTTAAAGCGATCTGCTAAAATGCTAAAATTTTTTTAAATGTTTAACCCATTAAAAGCCGGTGACATTTTTTTGTTTGTTTTTTCTTTTAATTTTAAAACTCTCTGTCACTCTAATATTTGTTTTTTTTTATGCAGTTACTTCACTAAACTAGATTTACATAAATGGTGAAGGGTTTATAAAATTCGGCATAGTCATACTTACTTTTATTTCTTTTTCTTTACAATTATGGTTTCAAAAGCATTTTATTAAATTGTCATCGGTTATTTGAGAGTTCTATATTTCAGTTCATTTTGCTTTAAAAACCAATACGGTTTGGACATTTCGACATCTATTCATATAATAAAATATATAATTAACAGGGTCATATAAGTCACAGGGATATCCAGGCTAACTGTGAGGCCGATGATCTTGCTAAACGGGGCACATTGCTTCCTAACGTCTCCTCGCTACCATACGTTGGAATTCCTCTGGCAACGGTGAAAATGGCCATAAAGAACCACTACCTCAATTTGGCTCGCAAATTATAAGTAGAAGACTACACTGGACCTCAAGCGGACCAGGCAGCTGCTCAGACTGGACAGAAAATCTATAAGTATCACGGTCTCGGTACTTACTGGACACTGTCTAATCTGACGCAGCTGTGCCTCGGAGGATGAAGAAGAGACCGTACTGCACCTCCTGTGCCACTGCTGCCCATCCCTGGCTCGGAGAAGACTAAGAATTCTGGGCTCTCCTTTCTTTGGAACTCTTACGGAGCTATCATCTCACTCTATAGGGGACATAACGAAGTTCATCCGTGAATCCTCATGGTTCTCGGCTGGGTAAGGGGAGTCGCGCCGCCTTCCTTGTGGTATCACAACGGGCCATTCGATTGAGCACAAGTGAGCTTCGTCGCGAGAGGCTGTCACTCCTAACTAACTAACTAACTAACAGGGTCATAATAAGACGGGGTAATTTCTGTACATGAAATATCTTTTGAAAATTTTGATGTTGGTGTTTGGGGTAGGTAGTAATCGATATAGAAAACAAAACACCTGTTTTTGGATTTGTTGTCTGTCTGTTTGTGTTCGCATCACGTAAAAACTGCTGGATGGATTTGAATAAAATTTTGTGTGGATGTTCCTTAGAACCTTGGTTCAAATGTAGAATAATTTTTGTTTCTTAAAAGTAATTTATTTCGTAGAGAAAATACAGATACAAATGTTAAGTCATGCAATTTTTTTTTTTTTTTTTTTTTTTTTGTATAATGGTACCAAAATATTTTGTCTTTAAATTGGAAAATTTTAAACACTGTTTACAGATCTCTACAATAAATATTTAAAAACACACTTTTCTAAATTCGAATTTTAAGAAAATTAAACGTGACACGCGGACGAAGTCGTGGACACTGCTAGTGAAACATATTATTTTTAGTTATTTTCACACTTTATTTGCGTCTATCCCAAATTCTAGCTTTAAAATAAGATAATTTCGTATCAAGTTGTATTACTTATCTGTTTCTTTATTATAATTTTTTATATATCTCTTATGAAAACGTTAATATTTTACATGAATACCACATTATTGCTTTTTCCTATATATTCAATGTGAGTTAATGTATTTCTCTATTAAAGATTTCTAATTAGAAAGTATACGTTGTTGAATATTCAATTAAACATTTTATTTCCTTAAACAGTTTATGTATGTGTTGACACATGTGTATTTATTTCCTACAACTTTTTTACTGAAACCAGTAAAATGTGCAAGCAAATTTTAAATTCTTTGTCTTTCGTAAACAACGTCATTCACATTGTCATTGCTGCGAATTAAGCTGCGATTTTATGAATGAAATTGATGACAATACTTCTCTCTTAAATTTGTTTTTTTTTTTTTTTTTTGTTACAGAGTGTTTGAATTATTTGTGTTTTTCTTAAGCAAAATTTGAATAGCTTTCTGCTAAAATAACTTCAAAAGTACGGCGGCAAAAGCTTTCAAGTTTCTCATCTCTTCATTTTAAAAGAGTAGTACACTGTGGACAAAGATAAAAATTACGTTTTATTCAGTTTCGTCGAAAATATTACAATGTTAGTTTTTATAAATTGGATTTCATTTCAAACTTTTTTTATTTTACTTTTGCAAAATGTATTCACCATTCATATTCATTTTCATACAAAGATACCACAAGAAATACAAATTTTGGATTTTAATAAAAATTTCTAAATTAGACGTATTTTAATTAGTTTGCTGTATTGAAATTTTCCTCTCAAACCTTGCTGGAGAAAAAATTAAGAGCAACATGAATGCTCGACAAATCCGGTTGATTTATTCATTGGATATAAATATTAATTTGAAAATCAAAAACCTTTGGCATTAATGTGCAGTTAATGGACTCAACAAATCATTTATTTTAAATCTTCAAAGAAATAATTTTTTTTCAGGCTTAAAATTTCTGGGATTTGATTTGTGATTTACCAGGCTTAAATACAGGTTTAATAATCTTACCTTGGTATCTTGTATTGTTAGTTTGTTTGTTTATTGTTGCGTCAAACAGGGCTTAACTGATTTTAATAAAATTTCAGACGCCAAAATAATATTTGTCTAAAAGGTACATTACAATTTTTATATCCTTAAGAAGTGGATCAGGAGAAAAGAAAAGGAGAAATCGATTTTAACAAAAGCTTGCGCTGAATCGAATTTAATGAAATACAAAACATCGCCATGTCCTCATCGATAAAGTCCAATATTTATATCTGCAGTGGTAGCTCTTTTAGGTGAAGCCGCCACTCCACTTAATGGAGGACGGACAGTGCATTCCGTATATAAGAAGTATAATAATTTTTTACTTTTTGCTATATAATATAACCGCCGCACATAGGAGTATTTTGACGATCTAGCCGGACGTTACTTTTTTTTTTGTTTATATTGACTCTAGAAAATTACTGAACTCAACTTATTCAATGAAACTTGGCAAAAAATATATCTTATGTTCAGATGCCATAAATGCTTGAAAATGAAAAAAAGATAAAAAATCTGACCAAGGAAAAAAAGTTCCTGATAGAAGAGCTAATTCTACCTCTGAAGTTTTCCATACTTTTGTATAGCAAATGCAACTATTAAAGTCAGCGAAAGTTCAAAAACTAAAACTTGGACCAAGGAGAATCTAATGTTAATTTATAATTAAGTGAGTATTAAAGAAGTGGAATGCACACGTCATAATGCCATCAAAATTAAATTTACGTTTTATGAGAAGGCGGAGGTATCCTTCCAATCCCACCTCGAAAATATCCCTGTGAATTGCCTTTCTTATTTTTTTGTTGTAATTTCTGAAAAATATTATTTCTAAACTTCTATGTCGATGTTAAGGTATCTTTCCAATGCCTTACTAATTCCACCAGTGAGGAAAATTAGTAAAAATAAATTTTTGTTATTTATTACTTTATAGAATTTATTTGATTTGAAAGTGATTAATTTATTCATAATAATAACTGATTTAAAATAGTAAAAATAAATTTTATTTAAAACAGCTTCTGCTTTTCACTACAATGATACTAATTGGCATTGATCTTCTGCTTCTGTTTCCTCAAAGACCTTTTTCAAATGTGAGGCCGCTTCCTCTGATAACAGCCCAATAGGCAATAATGTCTCATTCATAACATGCGACATGTATTAAAATCGTGTACCACTCATATAGCGTAACGTACAGTTTAGCAGTGTCAAAGCAATAATCTGCAATCTCTTACAAATGGATGATATTTCTTTCTTCACATGAAACACCTATTAAACATGTTATTTATCTACTTTCAATATGATTAAGCAAACATCTATACACAATTATTAAAAACTAAAATATTTTATGACTGACAAAAGGTTTTTACTAGTAACTACTCATGCAAGATGAGCAAAAACAGAAAAAATTTGAATTAAAAAAAAACTGGCGCAAAAATCGCATCATTTTTTCTACAGTAAAAATCACAAATCTTATAGTGATTTGAACATTTTTTGGGATCGAGGCTGCCTTCACTACTTAAAAGCTGTTCATATACTTTTGTTTTTTTTTTTCCAAAAAAGTTTTTTTTTTAATTCAAACGAAATTTTTTAGTATTAAAATATAAAATAAAAAATAAAATTTTTCTAAAAATTAGCTGTTATTTTATCCTTTCACAGGAAAAAAGTCTATACAAAATCTTTTTTCATTTAGCTACAAAAAAAAAATATTGCCAACCTCTCTATACTGTAAAAAGTCAAATTAAACGGGTTCAAATTACTCAACCAACATCTTTGATTTTAACGGTATCTGAAATCCGACAAATCTAGTGCAAAAGCATTGAAAATTCAGTAAATTTTGCAATCTCTCGAGCTGCGTAATTAAAAATTTATTTTTCTAAAATTTAAGTTTTACCCGTTTAGATTGGCAAAATACCCCAATGTGAGCCGTGGACTGGGTACCTATTTTACTTAATATGTAACATTTCAAAGAAAAATATTTAGTTTTAAAATAAAATAAAAACGAATACATAACAAAACAAAATATTAAATTTAAATCATTTAGGAAATCTTAAATTTAAAAATAAATATTAGTAATAAATTGTATTAATTACAAGTAACAGTGCTATGTTCGGCTATGCCCAATCTTATATACGTTGTTGCTATGAAAGAGATTAAAAAATAAGATAAAAATTAAGTACGATATATAATTTTACATAAAAATGTCAATGACTCTTAATGGGTTAAGCATTTTTTTAAAATTTCAGTATTTCCTAAAAGATCCCTTCAAAAGCTTTGAAATAATATTGACCATATTGACAATCGAACTTTTTTATAAAAATTTCAGGGGCCCTTAACTCGAAAAATGTGAGCGAGCACCAATTTTTTTACTTGAGGTTCCTTTTACTTTTTTTTAATCTCTACCGCTCCATATATTTGTTCCTTTGATTGGAGTTACTTTATTGTTGCTAATGATATAGAAAAATTAGAGGCAGGCCTCGAGGAACATGATTTTCAACTCTTTCAAAACTATGTCTGATCGATTGGCGTACTTAAATTTTCTCTAGCTCATCTACAGCCTTGGCGAAGCTTATTTCAACACTAACATGGACGGACAGACGGGCATTCATATTTCTTTGAAAAACCACTTTTTGTTAAGAGCTAGCACTTATGCTCTCTTTGTTAAGGGTCTTTTTGTGGTTGTATTGTGTATGTGAGTCCACACGGTTTGTTTAACGATCGTTGCTCTAGAAGGCTAACAGGTCCTTTAATTTAATATAACTTAGGATCATTTTTACAACTTGTCGTAAGTTAAAGCTATCATTTTGTGTGCCTGATAAATAGCTTTGCTTTATTAATAACAATAATATTTAATGAATAAAAAATAATAAGTGAAGGATTTATAATCCAAAGTTATTTAACGGTCAGACAAAATCCTGCCTTTAACTAACGGCAAGTTTCAATAATGACCCTTAGAAGCCAATTAAAAATTATTTTTTCACTTAATAAATGATTCAATAACTAGCCGACAGATATGGAATTCTACTGAAAACTTTATTACCTACAGTCAACAAATACAATTGTTCAACGGATACAACGGTCATTCTAAATTTTACTAAAACCTATAAACTGATTTTACTCAATACCTGATACCTGAAGGAAAACTCTGTCTTAAAACATTGTTTAGTAAATGATCTACTAAATCATTTAAAATAAACTCATCATAAATTAAAATA
Organism: Cistogaster globosa; assembly: GCA_937654795.1. Lineage (NCBI taxonomy): Eukaryota > Metazoa > Arthropoda > Insecta > Diptera > Tachinidae > Cistogaster > Cistogaster globosa. The sequence goes on from OW569407.1 coordinate 21,295,519, forward strand.
AATGTTCCTCTTATAAAAAAAGCGTGAGTATTTTTCAACGTGCAAATTAGATTTTGTATTTGTTTACCTTCGGTCACAGACTTGATGATTGGACCAGATAGGGGCCTTTTCTAAGATTTTGTATATGTTTTGTCCGAAATTTTTCTTTGGAATACGTTCTTCAATACCTGTAAAGACACTGCAATAAGAAGCTGGTAACGCCGAGTACAATAAGTCGGTTTTAAAATAATTTGATGCAGAAATATAAAAATTATTAATAAATTTTAATTTAAGTATTTCTATATCAAAAATAATTGAAGAAAATTATGTTATTAAGTTCGATTCCTTCAATTTATTTTTATTTCGTTTAATAAAAATTAAATTCAGGAGAAGTCAATAATAACCATAATGATAAAGAATATGAAACAAAGTAGTTTTGTGAAAAAGTTGCTTTTGAAATTGACTGCTCGGCGAGTTGAGTGCGAGGAGGCCTAGGGGCCAAGGGTTTGCAAATAACATATTTCAATTATATCAGTTTCACAAAAAAAGAGAACAAATAAAAAACTAATAATGTTTAATGTGCTGTCTTTGTATTAAAAGAAATCAAATTGTCTGAAAAAAATCTGTAAAAATAACTCCAAAAATCGAACTGTTTTTCATAAAAAATTTTCAAGAGAGTTGAGCACTTGTATTACAGAAATAACACATAAATATGCCTTCGGCGTGGTGAGCCGATGTTGGTTCAAAATTAGTCTTTTTTCATTAAGCAAAAACACATAATCGCTTAAATTCACGATTTTCATTTATTCTTTAGATTTCTTTTTTTGAAGTCATAAAAATATATCTAAATTTTCGCTCGAGATTTAAGCAAAATTCTTTAAAAGAAAACAAATCAATTTGTAATAAATTATTTTGTTATTGTTATTATTTTGGATAAAACGTAATTTATTTTATGACTTTAATGTCGTAAACAAATTTTAAAAACAATGAATTGACAATTAAGTGGACAAAAGTAAAAATCTAAGAATTTAATGGAGTTTAAATGTATTCCGAATTCATATCAGGCATTTTCTAAAGGTTGGCAGTTAAAAACTTGTTACAGTTCTTATCTCAGAAAATCCTTGTTTTTCTTATCGAGCAAATAATTAAATCGTTTATACTCCTACGTGCTTCAAATAAAATTAGTAAATTGCGACATTATTAAAACATTGAAAAAAAAACTTATAGTGCAGCCCAAAAAAAAAAAAAAAAAAAAAAAAAAAAGCACCGGAGATTTTTATTTGAACGTAAGTGTGAATCCACTATTTTGTAAGCTGTACCTCCGATTTTCTAATGCCACTTGTTTTATTGCAACAAAAAATAAACCAGCCTGATCAATTAAATTAATAATTATTCTATCCGTCCTTCAATATGGCACTGAAATAAAAGGCGGACGGAGCAGTTTCGAATGCATTACTGATAAGGATCCTTCAAAAAAGTTAAAGGTTCATGTATGTGGGCAGCCGAACTGGATATGAATGTAATGAACTGCGTTAAAATGCAGCGATTTCGTTGACTAATAGATTTCTACTACTGGACGCTCAGACATTTAAGAAGAAGACTCCGGTAGAAAGCCCAACACCGAAGTGCCAAGAAAAACAATAACATTTAGAAAATAGTAATAGTAATTTTGTGTATTTGATTCTCACAAGTGTTCTGTGGCACAAAAACATTTTTTAATTACTTTAAATAATAATGTGTAGGAGAATTCTAAAGCAGATGACTACTTTTTTGGGTCACTGTTCAACCCTTCTTCTTTCGTCGGATTATTCTGACTATAATGATTTATATCTATCGATTTTCTTTCCCATTCATATTCAGTCTAAAGCTAGTCTGTACTGGATATTCACACACAATGTTAATTGCCGTCTCAGTCCCTTTTTCATTATTCATTTGATCATTTGTTGTTTAAAGTTGCCGTTTTCCGTCACCATCGCAGTTATCCAGGTGGGCACGCCTGCCTAAGCCTGTTCAGCGACATCTTTTTAAATTAATAGAATCAAATCATTGAAAGATCTGAGTAATGACTCAGCATTATCTTATGCTAGATTGTCTTTTATTTGAATTCCTTCCCCGTGCTTTGTTTTTTTTCCGACTCTCATATATTTACACTAATTGAAGCAAGTAGATATATCCGTTATCTCTATATCCTTTTTGGACAGGTTCTTCCAATTTCCTACTAGACCTTAAGATTGTCCTGTCTTAACTTTAAAAGACAGGAATTAATTTTTTAATACATAAAATAGAAATCTTAAGGTTTCTTGTGTCCAATATATTGGCTTATTTAATTGTATTTTCTGCAACAATTTTGTAATTTGTCAAGGATGCCATTTTTTTTGGGCATAGAGATCGAAACGCCCACATGAATAAGAAAAAATAAATATAAAAAAACAAATCAATAAATTAAACACATTTTATGCAAAACTCACAAACATCGTTGTTTAAAAAAAGCGCTGATTTTATCAAAACGGCGCAAGTGCGACTTTATTGCTGATTTAAGTAGTTTTGTTGCTGTTGTTGATTTATTTGTTGCTGTCTTTAATTGTTAAATAAAAATTTAGATTTTTCATGCTGCTGCTGGCTGCTACCATTGATTGTTAACTTTTAATTTGTGTTTTTTTTTATATTTTATTATTTTTTATGAGTGCCATACAATGATCTTTTAATATCAGTCATTAAATAAACGCGCAACAGGTAACACAACAAATAAAAACGCTCGCAAAATATTAATAAAAAGTAATAAGCCAAAAGAAAATATAAATTTATAAACAAACGCAAAAAACGAGAATTTGTTTTATTTTTTAAAACGTGCAATGGTGACAATTGTTTCTGTTCCATTCAATCTACTATGAATCGAATACCTTAAAATTTATAAAAATGTAATAAATCACGTCGAACGGCTCAGTCAGAAACGTATTTCATTTTCAAAACTCTGTATATTCAAACAAATAAAACAAGGATCATAAAACTTGAAAAAAATTAATAAAATAAAAATAATAAGATAAAAGTGTTAATGATTTTATAAAAAAGTTGGTTTAAAAAAGTCATTTTAAGATCTGCCTGTGCTGTGCTATAACAACAACAACCATTGCTTACTTAAACATTTAAAAGTTTGGAAACAAAAACTATTAATTTTTTCAGAAAGGTAATTTTTAAAAGTGCTAAAATCAAATATTTTTTTATAAAAAAAAAAGTAACGTAAAATTCTTTTGTTACAAAAATTCCAGCAGTCATTTTTTTTAATTATAAGAATGTTTTAAAATTAATGGTTTTTCTATATATTAGACATTCAGGAATTTTTTAATTAAAATTATCTGTGTAAAACCTTTTCGTGCATTTCTTTTATTTAATAACAAAGAAAAATGCAAACACTCAAGATTGAAAATATATCTGAAATCAAAACAGAAACTAGAATTTATATCTTAATTCAACTTAATTTGTAAATTCCTTTGATTTTTAAATTAGATTCTAAACAAGTAAAATTTTTTATGAAAACATAAAGTAATAAAAAATTAAACCAGCTTTGGCTTAATTTTCCAAATGTCAGCTACATCTTATGTGATCCAAAGTTTTTTATCCAAAAAATCGGAACATAAAAATAATAAAAAAAAAAAATTAAACTTAAGCTGTTTTGCTGCCGAGGGTTTTAGTTTTTAGACGAAAAAAAAAATAAATGAATAAAATGTAATGTTAACTTATTGATTGCTAAAGATGCCTTTAGACGAAATGTTTTTTACATATGACCTGGCAGATTTTCCATAACAAAATACATATGTATTGTGTAAACGGTATAAAACATTTCTTATGTTAAATACATATGTAAAAGTTATATGACAAATTTTCATTTAGAGCGTGTTCTATTTTTATATGACAAAGCATATGACTTCCGGTGGTGCAAATTTTTCTTTCTTCACTTATAACGTTTTTAAATGATCAAAAAGTGCAAAAAGCACTAAAATCGTTCGAAGCAGAATAGAGTTGACATCTTTATTAGCATTAACAGAGCCGCTCACCAAACAACTGTTGTAAACAATGATTTACTTTGTAGGTTATGTCAGAAGTAATTTGCATGTACGTTTAAACGAAAAATTTTAAGCCATATGTAAAAATGACTTTACTTTGACATACATAAGGAATTACATGTGGATTTTTAAACTGACAAGTCATATGTAAAAAACATTTCGTCTAAAAGCACTTTAAGAACCATATATATGTAAAAAGGAAAACATAAATTATTACACTCTCAATAGCTTCGTCTTTTTTCAACACTCTGTTGTATAACTATTCGCTACAGTGCACTAGAACTCTTTGCTGATCTACCTTAAACATGTTTTTGCCTTTTAAATTTAGTTTCCTCGAATCGTAAATAATAAAAAGCTTAAAATTCCAGTGTTTTTAAATTTAAAAAATTCCGACAATGAGAAAATCGTTAAAAAATAAAAAAAGTACCTCTTCTCTGAAATAATGCTCAAATAACGGTACAATATGTAGACATACACTCAAATGCTTGTGTAATTTGTGTAAAAATGTGTGTTATTAAATATAAAAAGAAATTAATGCTTGTGACCAGTGTTGCCACAATTCAAATTTTCCTAAAAGGAACCATATGAGAAAAAAACTAAAAATATATAAAATTAAATTAAATTTAAATTATAAATTTAAATAATTTTTGGTTAGATTTTTTTCTTTTCTTTAATTTTATATTATACCAGCAGAACCCATTACTTCGTCCGTGTATTATTTCTAATTTTCCTAAAATTCAAATTTAGAAAAATACGTTTTTAAACACTTGTTGTAGAGTTTTATAAACAGTGTTTAAAATGTTCTTGTACCATTATACCGGTGAATTTGGGTGCTTTCACATTTGAACCTGTACGTTCTCTTCTTAATTCTCACTAAATTTTATTTAAGTCTATCTAGCAGTTTTTACGTGATGTGAACGCAGACAGACAGACATATAGACAAAAATTTGCAAAATAGGTGTTTTGTATTCCATAGCGATCATTAAAAAAAAAATTAAAAAATTAGAAATTAAAAAAAAAAATGCATTCAAATGCTACCTAGCGAAAATTGTAAGAGCTGCAGTCTTTAAGTGTCGCCTTAAGCAGTTCGTAAAAAATATACACGTTTAGATAAAAAAAATCAGCCAAATGATAGTGGAACTCACATATGAAGGCACCACCTTTTAATCGTTAATTTTATGGTGTGACACATAACATTGCAAATTTAAATTATCTGTCTATAACAGGTTGAAAAAAAAAGCCACATTGTGAAAATCAGGTATATATGGTGTTACTCTTTAATTACTTCGTAGCACTACGTAGTCTTTGTGAAGTGTCTATCTGTGAAATAGAAGCCTCCCTTTTATTTTTAACATAACTTCTTCTGTGAAAATTTCTAGCGTATAACTATTGAGGTTTCAGAGATAGAGGCTCGTGATCGAGGGGCGGACATAGTTGTTACATTTTTCCTCTATTGGGTAAAAAAAAGACAGTATAGACAGGATAATGAAGTCATATTTAAATAACAACGAAAGATAAGGGTTTCATACTTTGTAAAGGGTTCCTTTAAATAAAGTTGCGAAGTAAGTTTAAGTTTAAGTTTTAAGGTAATTGAATTCATTAACGCGGTAGCTCCTTTACAACGCAAATTTGGTGATATTAAAAAACAACATTGGTCTTCTAATTCAAAAAAAATCTTTTTCAATACAAAACCGCTTAGTTCATGTAAAAATGGTTTACAGAAATGACATGTAGTGCTGTTTCTAAGGCATTAAATGTTTAACTTATTTTTGCTGTGATTGCAGTGGAGCTACAGGCTGGGAAAAAATACCAAGGCCGAATAGACACAACTGGTTACAATAAGCTGTTATATAACACATCTATTTGTAATTTTGTGAAATTATGCGTCAATTACGGCTCAACTAATTTATCGATGCTATGCTTGTTATCCAAACTCGAATCTAGACTTAAAATAAGAAGAAAATTTATGTAAAAAAGCAAGAGTTACCGTATTCCTACATGTTATTCTTTGGAGGATCAAAGTTGCTAGATTAAAATTGATTGCTAGTGTTTTTTCTCATTTTATATGGGTTATATATAAAACTAATTTTTGGTATTAGAAACTGTTTCCGCTGTCTTGGGTTCAGTCGCCGTAAAAAGCATATTTTGAGCGAATTTATTTAAGGTGCATAGAAATTTAAAGAAAGGGAGAGATACGTATTCAAAAAGTATTTATTTCTTAGAAATAAATAAATAAGTTCGCAATGTTAGTATTTTTAATTAAAAGGGCGGTTGCTTAAAGTAGAAAATAAAGCAGAAAGAAAGAAAACCTAAAATGCAAAATTATTTTATCAAGCTTAATATGTTAAGCCATTATTATTTTAATAAGTTGTCACAGCTGTAATAATTACGTAACTCAGCAGTAATTAATTTGCTACAGATTTTTTTAAGAAGGGATCTTCTTTCTTTCATTCCATTTTTTATAGCCTTCACCACAAAATTGGAAAAAGGGTTTATCTAAGTTTGTCATTTCGTTTGTAATTTCTACTATATCCAATTCTTACTCCATAAAATGTATATATTCTGATTCCTTATGCATAGTGAAGTCAATTAAGTAATGTCCGTCTGTCCGTCCGTGTTGGATTTATAATAAATTTTGCCAATACACTAGACAAGCTAGAGAAAATTTAAAAACGCCAATCGATCAGACATAGTGTCAAAAGAGATACTATTGAAAATCAGCAAGATCGGTCCATGTTCTTCAAGGCAGTAAGCTAAACACCACGTCTGCCTCTAATTGTTTCATATCATTTGGAAAATAATAAAATAATAATTCCAATAAAAAAAAAACAATTATATGGAGTGACAGAGAATTAAAAGATAAGAAAAAAAACATCAAGTGAAGGAATTGGCGCTCCCTTTTATTTTCCAAATTATTGGCCTCTGAAATGTTCATAAAAAAATCGATTGTTAATATGGTCAATATGGGTATCATTTAAACGTTTTTGAAAAGATCTTTTAGGAAATATTAAAATTTTTTAAAAATACTTACATTTAAAGTAAACAAAACAAAATAAAAGTACACATCTATGCATAAAAAAACAAATTTTGATTAAAGGTAACCACAACGGCAACACTAATTGCCACAGAATTTAATTCAAGCATTTCTGTCTGTCTAGTGGTGCGCACTTTAAGTTTAAAATGAATATGTGCAGCAAGTTTTTACGTTATTTAGACAGCTGTGAAGATTTTTTAAAGTTTTATAATTTTTATTTTATTATTATTTTATTCTATAAAATTTTCATTCTTTTTAAAATTGCAAATATAAAAAAAATTTTTTTTAACTATTAACAAAAGGAATTTGAAAAATTAGTAATGCTTTTTTTCCGAAAGTGGAACTAAAAAAGTTATTAAAAAATTTGCGTGAAAATTATAAATAATTCTGTACACATATAATAATTATTTTTCGACAAAAGGAAATAACCAGTCATGAACTCTAATTCGATTTATTATTTAAGAAATAAATTATTAACTAAATATATATTTATAAAGTGGTAATAAATAATTTTGTTATGAAAGTAACTTTAATACCTTTACGTAACTGAAACAAAATACTCTTTACGAAGATTTGCAATAAAAAATAAATTCTGACTAAATTATCTTTGCTATCCAGATTTATTGCAAAAAAAAACATAAGTACTTTAAGGGTAATAAAAGTACTGTTAACATTTTTATAGTACCGGAAAAAAATTATTTTCCATACCAGGATGAATTACTGAAGGGCGTTTGTACAGTAAAACAAATAATCTAAAAAGATTATAAAATCGCGGTAGCATAAATTATTTAGTAGCGTACCAAAATAACAACATCCCAAAAAACAGAAAAAGAAGAAATAGAGAGCAAATAAAGTACCTCACAAGAGTAGTACATTGCTTACGTGCAGGTTTTGAAAAGTGGGTAAACGCAACGTCACACAGAAGGGTTTATTGTGGACAATATGTCTACAATTAAATTAAAGAAATATTAAAATTAAAGCACGCAGCTTAATGGACTGCAAATTCTACATCGCGTACTGAATTTTTAAGACTTTTGCTGTAGATTTGTCATCTTGGGCCACTGTTAAAGTCAGGGAAGTTGAAGAAATTGCATACGTTTTTGTGGCTAAGCGAATAAAGATTTTGTATTGATTTTTTTCCGTTAAAGGATATATTTACAGTTATATATATTATTTTTTAGAAAAATATTATTTTTATTAAAAAAAAATTTTTATTTTAATTAAAAAAATATATGAAAAGGTTTTTAAGATTGAAGACTAACGCATCACTATGAAATTTTAAATTTCTATTTAATTGCTGTAAAAAAAAACGTTGCTTATTTCTGACATATTTCTGCAAAGTTTTATTAACTGAACTCACAGTAAATTTTTAGGACCAATATAAACAAAAAGAAAAATAAATGTCCGGCTAGACTTTCAAAATACCCCTATGTGTGTTGTTTGAAAGAAATTTGGATAACATTCCCTTTTAGCGGTCTCTCCTCACTAGGAACATGTCATGTCGTTTTTATAATATAAACATTTTAACATTTTTCTTTAAACGCCTTTATTTGTTGAATTTCTAAAAATTCTAAAACAAACAAATAATCTGAATAATTTTACTATGATGGAAATATTTCTAAGAATCAATACGACAATTTTTGATAGTAAAGTTTTAGATCATGAAATAATTTGATTAAAATTTTAATTACTATTTTACAACCCCATTTGCATGCATATTTAAAACGACAAACGTATTATTATTATTATTATTATTCATCCTTATTCTAGTTGTCGGCATCGTCATATAACAATCTTGATATGTGTCGACGCATTCGATTTATTTTTCTACTTGTCGTAATTGACACTTTTTTTGTATTCTATAACAAATGTGACGACGATATTGTATCGACGTGACTCTAGCTTTTGTCGAAAAATTGAAGGTTACAAAAGCAAATCAATTTCAGAAATTAGTGGAACAAATGCAAAAGAATCCATCTCTTGCACTGAGTTTTCGCATTGGATTTTTCCATGTAATTTTAAAGAAAAATGGGAAAAAATTGGAAAAATTCTAAATTCTCTTGGTCCACCTAGAAGATTAGCAGATGAATGGCAGAAGGTAACAAAATAAAAAATCGAATAGTGATTTGTAAAAAAGTTTGTAAAAATTACTTTTAAGGTATGACGAGATATAAAATTTAAAGTGAAAAAAAATGGTTACTAATGAAGCGGAGTGTAGAGTCACTGGCGGCAGAATGTTTAAACAATTTTCACTTAGTCCGCTCGAAGAAGCTCCACAGTTCCTTTAAACTTATAGAAGCACTTGAATCCTGAAGGAGCAGTTCAAAGCATTCAAATATTTGACATGGGAATTTGATGAAATCGAATTTGTCGTTGAAGAACCAGTTTAAGTCAACCAACAGTTAAGGGAAACACCTTGCACGTCTAATACTGTTGTTACCAATGATACCAGTTCTGCTCAGCCTGTTCCGTCGAAAGTAATTAAAAAGCAAAAATAAAACCATGCAATTAAGCCGATATATTGCAGAACCACAGCCAGCAACAGGCAAAACTACCTTCCGACATTTTAAATTTTATATCCTTAATAAAACGAACTCTTAGAGATGTTGACAAGCGACAAAAAAATTATTGGAGGTTGAGGAGAAGAAGCTAAAATTATTGATAGAGAAAGCAGAGATAGAGAAAGCTCAAAACAGAAAAAAAAGGCTTTAAATAATTAAATTTTAAATAAATAAAATTTAACAAGAAAAACAAAAAAAAAAATTTAGGAAGTGCATTTTTATTTCATAAAAATGGATAAACCGTCGACGTCGTCACAGTTGTGTTATAGAAAGCAAATTTTTTTTTAAATTGACGCCGACATTGATACGAAGTGACATTGATACTAATACGTCGACTAGAATAAGGATGATTAGTTACTCTCGCAACATTAACGTCGACAAAATTTATATTCTAACATTGTTGTTTTAACTCAACAATGTCCGTAACATATTGATTGATACACATGCGAGTAGAATGAGAGGTGCATTAATTTATGTTAAATATTAATTTGTATGCTTTTTGTAGTTTAATTATTCAATTTTTTCATTTAATGAAAAAGCATTAAAATATTATACTTAAACTAAGAGTATTAATAATGTTATGCATCTCGTGCAAAATATGAGAAGTTGAGTGTAATTGTAATTATCAAATAATAGTTAAGTTTAAATATTAAAAATCATAAGGTTTTATTCTTTTTTCTTTCTTGGACTGAGTTTGTCAAAAAAATATATAAATAAATAAAAACTAGTAATAGTGCTATATGCGGCAATGCCGAAACTTATATATCCTTTACCATGTATATAAATCTAGTTTATTGAAGTAACTCCAATCTAAAAACAAATATTGGTGTGACAGAGAATTAGATAATAAAAAATTACATAAAAATTTTACCGGCTCTTATTTTTTTTTTTTTAATTTTAGTATTTCCTAAAAGATCTTTTTAAAAGCTTTTTAATGATACTCATATTGACGTCTAAAAAAATTTGATGCACAATCGTACTTTTCTATAAAATGTTCAAACAATTTTATCACTTGATGTTTCTTTTTTCTAATTTTTTAATTCTCTATCACCCTACATATACTTTTTTTAATTGGAGTCAGTTTACACACTAGATTTGTCCTAAATTATATGCAAAAATTTGAGGCACGATCTTGCTGATTTTCAATAGCAAATTTTCGAAACTATTTTTGATCGATTGACGTATTTAATTTCTTTAGCTTATCTAGTACTTCTTGGTAAAATTGATTTCGACATGAATACCGAAGGGCAGACGGACATCGCTTAACCTACTTCGCTATTCATAAGGACTTAGAATAAACGTTACGGGATCGGAAATGGATCTTGTATAAACTACAAATGGAATAACAAACTTAGATATACCCTTTTCCCTCCCGTTGTGAAGGGTTTAAAAAGAAAAATAATGTTATGTATTATATATCTCAGCCCTCTGCTAGAAAAGTGACATCTACTTGTTATGAACGCTGATTTAAGCCAAGCTTTCGATAGCGTAAAATATAATATCCCTTACGCCAAACTAGACATGAAAGAATTTTCCTTAAATATTATGAATTGGAGCAAAGGCTGCTGTAGTCAAAGTGGTAAACACGTTGACTACAAACCTGGTTGTTACAGGGTTCAAATCCTGTGGCAATCAAAATACAAAAAAAAAATGTTTTTTTCTGTTTAATGGAATAAATACATATTCAGAATGAACAAAAAAACGTGCAGTCTCCTTCGTCGGTACTTTCTCATAGCAGATTCGCCGGCGAAATAAAAAAAAAAATAACTCTCTCTCCTTTCACCACCTGTCTTATCTCTCATCTATCCCTTTTCTTAAGAATGTAGCACGGTTACGAAAAATAACTAAATAGGTTTTAATGCCTGAAGTGCTACTTCTCTTTAAAAAAAAAAAATCATGTTTAATTTAAAGAATTTAGGTTTCTCTCAAAAAAAAAAAAATTAGTTAAAGAGTTCTTTAATATAGACACTTTGGCAGTTTCTTATGATCTCTAAAAACTTAAAAAGCATGTTATTTCAAAAATATGTTCACATCACTTGGTACGTTTATGTACTTACTTTAGGATAATATTAAACGCACTGCTTCCCGAATACATACGCATTTAGCAAAAATTTGTATGCATGTTCATGTACTTCATGTTGAAAACATTAACATTTTTAAAGTTTATCTCAACATTATGTCTCAATAGCAATTCGTGTCGAATATCAAATCTTTTGATCAATACTTATTAAAGCAAAAGCTTTTTCTCAAGAAAATTTCGTATAAAAAACTAATCAATCAAATATTAACTTCAATAATTTTTAATTAAATAGAACATATCTCTTTAAAAAAATTTGTAATATGAAGGTGTATAAAATTTTAGAACTTGATATAGTTTTTAACAAAATCTTTTAAGTATTTAATTTTTTAACCTTTTTAACAAGTCGACTTTAATTATATTTAAAAAAAAATCAATACCAATTAAAAACAAGTAAGAGTGTTATTTTCGGTTATGTCGAATCTTGTATACCCTTCACCATTTGTGTAAATCTAGTTTAATGAAGCTCCTATCAAAAAAAAAAAACAAATATTGGAGTGACACAGAATTAAAAAATAAGAAAAAAATGTCCTACGAAATACACCTTTGTATAAATATATAATTGGCTCCTAATGGGTTAAGCATTTTTTTTAAATTTGAGTATTTCCTAAAAGATCTCTTCAAAAGCTTTTAAATGATACCCATATCGACCATATTGAAAATCGAATTTTCTTAAGAAAGTTTCAGAGGCCAATAACTCGGAAAATATGGGTGAACCCCAATACCTTTCACCACAGGTGGAAAAATGGTATATATAAATTTGTCATTCCGTTTGTAATTTCTACAATATTTATTTCTGGCCCCAAAATATATGCACATATTCTATATATTTTCGAAAATTTTGCTATTGAAAATCAGCAAAATCGTGCCTCTTATTCCTTCGAGACAGCTGAAAAAACCCCACGGCCGCTGAAATTTTCATAAAAAAGTACGATTGTCAATATGGTCGATATGGGTATCTTATAAAAGCTTTTGGAAAGATATTTCAGGAAATAGTAAAATATTTTGAAAATACTTAACCCGATAAGAGCCGGAGAGATTTTTGCGTAAAATTCTTTTTTTAATTTTTTATTCTGCCACCTCAAGATTTGTTTTTCTTTTTTTAATAAAGTTATTTAACTAAACTAGTTTTACATACATGGTGAAGGTTATAAAAGATTGAGCATAGCCGAATACAGCACTCTTACTTGTTTTAATTCGAAAGATTTTTTGTGACCGACTATTAACTGCTTAAATCTTTTTTGACGATCATTTAAGGTTTTTGAGTTTCCAGTATGCAATTTAGTATTAGTGTGATCTTTCCTGTAATCAACTTTATTTGATTGTTTGATTGTGTTTTCTTGATTTGATTACGTTTCTGCATTTTTTTCGTATTCGTTTATTTACCTATTTAAAAGAATTTTTTTTTAATCTTTGTAACTTTTGTCAATTTAAAAGTTTTTGTTCCGAATTTAATTGTTTTAGCCTTTTTTTTATTTAATGAAATTTTTTGATTTTGAATTGGTAATTTATTACATTTTTCCGAGTAGAAGCTTCTATATAATTTTTTAATTCCATAAGACTTTGTCCCCTTTTCGGCACTTTGCATTATTTCGGATTTTAAGTTCTAATCCATTTGGTTTTACTTTGATGCCTTTTAACGCATTTAAAGACGTTTTCCACTTATGTGTCTTTCAGTAACTTTTTCTTATTCATTTGAAATTAAAGGGGTTAACAGCCGTTGATGCATTAAGTTGAGATTCCTTCTTCAATCCAACGATACTTGTGGGTTTCTTAGTTCATATGCCTTTCCGAGATACAAGATTAAATCGCCGCTTTACGCGGGCTACATGAGACTTGATCGCATCTTGTTGAAACCACTCTGACACATTGTGCATACGTTTCATTTTTAAGATCAAGTTCGCTTTTTAGGAATTTCAAATTCCGCAGTTTTTATGATAAACTAAGCCATAAAACTTAAACTGTGCTTGCTCAAAAAATAGAGCCATATAAGTCAAATACCGTCACCTCTTGGAAAACCATTTAATTATTAAGTCAATTTTTTTTTTACTTTAGTGCTGCCAGCTTTATTAAAATTTTATGTAGGTGCCCGCTATTGTTCATTAGATATGTTAAAATTATGTGTACTATATTATTTAAATAGGGCACAGCCTGTCCATTTAACAATTACAAAAATTCACAATCGAATCAGAAATCACCGAGTTCTGCGGCCACAAATAAATAAAAAATTTCAATTGTATTGATGTTACTCTTCCATTTTAAAATCGGTTAAAAACACTGTACAGTACATTTTTTTTTCAACAAAGTCGCACAAATAAATTTATCAATAAATAGTTTAATCAAATGCTGAATTTTATTATTTCAATGATAGTGTACGTAATCAAAACTTGATAAAACCAGCAAATAAATTGTAAGCAACACTCTTTATTAAAAGTTTATTGATATAAATGGAATGTTTTAAAGAACTCAATTTAATTATATTTACCTTGATCCAGATTGATTCTTGAAGACAATTGTCATAAGAGGACTGTTTTTCATAATCGATTTTTATAATTTTTTTTTATTTTCAAACGTAGATGTGAACATATTTACGCACGTAAATAAAATAATTTTTCTTTTTTTTTGATTTGCAAAAGAATTTTCGAGTGTTTTTTAGAAGCGTATAACTATGTTTTGTCTATCCGTAATCTGACTTTTATTAAGAATATCATTTTGGCATTGATATTTAGGTTAAGTTGACACGAAGCAATGAACAACGGTTGGTTGGTCTGAAAAAAAGATGTCTAAAAAATAGCTGGTAGATAATGGTCATTTCCGATAGAGACGTAGCTTATGCATTGGTGTAACTAAACAGCTTTTCTGGAGGCAACGCACCATTCCTAAACAAATTAGTTCACCAAATACATGACTCCAAATTTTTCCATGTGCCTCTTATTCCTTTAGAAGTTATTTGTTTAAAGCACGTAAACGAAGATTTTATCCAAGATCTAATTTAGAAAAATATAATTAATGATAGTTTTTACGTGCAATAATTCCGATCAAAAGTGATAGCAATTTTGCATATTGATTTTTCAGAAAATGAAAATCAAAGAATTTCTTTGAAATGAAACCACTTTTCAATTTTAAAGTGAAAATTAGGTTCTTTAAAATTTTCTTATTAGCGGGTTTTAAATTTATTTCAATTATGTGTCCCTATTCGGATCACCCTTGTTGTTTAATTTGGTGTGCGAAATATTGCTAAATTTAAATTAAAGAATGGAGATTCAGCAATTTTTTAGGAATAAGCAAATTAGATAAGAATCTAAAGAAGATAAACAATTGGTATTACGGAATTAAAATCATTTCGATCGCATTTTTAACATATCTAATAACTTTTCTCTCTAACTATGGCTCGTCGAGATTAAAACCATAGTTTCCTTATTTAAAAATACAGGCACTCAAACACCTCATTTGCTGTTCAAGTTAAAACGAGCTTTTCTTCATTCACCGTGGCTAAACAATAACCACTTTCAATTTCTACTAAGATTTCGGTGACATTTAAACTTCTGTTATTCGCTTTTATACAACTCATTCATTTTTTCTTTATACTCAAAGCGATGTTGAGATTTAAACTCATTATATTCTATTTAACTAACAAACTGACAGATACCTTTACCACACAATTCTACATTATTAGCAGCACTAACTTCACCATGTATGAAATTCGGGTTTAGTGGAGTAGATCCCATTAACAAAAAAAAAAAAAAAAACTGACTGAGAATTAAAAAATAAAAATAAAATAATTAAGATATATAATTTTACATAAAAATGTCATCGACTCTTAGGCTTTTAAAAGATACCCATAATTATAATCGAACCTTTTTATGAAATTTTCAAAAGTCCATAACTAGGAAAATATGGGCGAGCGCCAATTTTTTCGTTTGATATTTTTGATATTTTTAATTCTCTATCGCTTCAAATTTTATTTTTGTTTTTTTTTTTTTTTTTTTATTGGAGTTACTTCATTGTTTCAAATGATGTGGAAAAATTAGATGCAGGTCTACTACCTCGATATACATGGACCGATATTGCTGCTTTGCAATACCCCTTTCGGCACTATGTCTAATCGATTGGCGTATTTAAATTTTCTCTATGCATAAGAATTCAGAATACATATACTTTAATAAGTCGAAAATGGATATCGTAGAAATAACAAACGGAATGACAAACTGAGTTATAACCTTTTTCCACTTTTTGTGGTGAAGGGTATAATAAAAGAAAAAATATTGTTGCATAAGCCCTGGGTTAATTTTTTTAATTGCAAATGACTCTCACGAAAACTATACGTAATCAAAAAATAAATTTGCAAAAAAAAACAAAATATGACGTTGCCATCTGTTGAAATATTTTTAGCGTTTTTAACAATCAGTCTCCCTTATTCACATATGGTTTCATGTGTCCACTTTTACATTAAGCAACTTTTGTCGCTGCAATTCATGTTTTGTGGGTGAGAGAGGCGAGAGAGGAATTAAAATGGGTACATGCATGCGTGTACCCTTGCAATTCGTTTTGTTATCTCTTTCGTTTTTAAACATGAAGTTAACACATGTATACACACATGTACTAATCTATAAAAATTGCTGCAACAAAAATTGTACAATGTGAAATCAAATGCAATTTTGAAGAATAATAGGGAAAAACTGCAGCAACAAAAATTGATAAATGTAAAAGTGGACTATGTCTCAATATTAGTGTTACAAATTAATTATAATTTTTGCTATTCATTAGCACTAAAAATTAAAAATATTATCTTAATAAATAAAAATTATTTTTTTATTTAATTTATAAGCAATAGGTTTTTTATTTATTATATATTTTTGTTTTTGTTTTTTGTTGTTCTTTTATATTGTTTCAATAAATATTTGTTTTCCTGAAGATGCTACACAATGGAGTAGCGAAATATTGAAAATATATATAATAAATAAAAGACCTATTGCTTATAAATTAAATAAAAATATAATAATTAAAAACGTCAAATAAAAACATTATCAAAATAAATAAAAATATTATTTATTTGTTGGTTGGTTGGACAAAAACTTATTTTCGTAACAACATGAATACAAAACCGATTATTTAATAAATTGCAGACACTATTTGAATCTTGTGATTAAATATTAATGAAGATACTTACTTGTCTTTTAACCAATTGTGCTTTTTATCAAGTGAAATTTATTTAGTTGTTTCATCGATGTCATCATTCAAAAAAGTAAGAAAAAAAAACAAGTTTCCTTTTTTTCGACTTGTGCGGCACCGACAAATGATAACACGCATCTTTATGTATTTTTTATGTTCTCTGAATGGAACGAACAGGCAGACGTACATATAATAATGTATTCCTATACCCCACTTTTATAACTTTGCACGTGCAGTTATTTTTATGTGTTTTTTCTTTTCTTTAAAATATAAATATTTTTTTAACTTTTTAAAAGGAGTTACATATGTCCAAAAAAAAAAGTGGAATATATTAAGATAGTTGATTAATTAGTTACATTAAAGGGTTTGCCATAATGGTTTCACTGCGAAAAAAAAATTTTAAATGATCTGCATAAAAGTGTATTTTCACCAATATGCTGCAGAGAAAGCTTTGAATGTCTTATGCAACATATTAACCGTTCACAGAACAGGAATTACAGCTCATTTAAAATTTAGTAACGTGAATGAAAAATCTTTTATTTTAAACTCAAGTAGGATTGGTTATATAAGTTTATCATTCCTTTTGTCATTTTTACAATTATAAAGCGTTTATATTGTGAATTCTTTTAGGTACAGAAATTGAGTTATGATGTTGGTTAGGTCGTTTTGACCTAGAGATGGAATTTGCAAACGCCCTAAAAACTGATATATGGAAAAAAACTATCTGACAAAATATATATATAAAAAATATCACATTTATCTCAAAAAACTAAAAGTTTTATCCAAAACTGAAAAATTTTTAGAAATAACAGCTTTTTCCTTTTATTTGAATTTTGTTTGTTATTTCAGTTCCAATTTATAATAGGAAATTGGAAAACATCGAAAAACCTAATTTTCAGCAATAGAATTACAAAATAAGAAAAAAAAATAAATATAATTTAACATAAAAATGTCATCGGCTCTTAATGGGTTAAGCTTAGAAAATCGATTGAGCAATGTCCGTCTGTACGTCTGTGTTAGTGTTTAAATCAACTTCGCCAATGCACTAGATAAGCTACAAAAAAAATTTGAATACACCAATCGATCAGACATGGTTTCGAAAAAGTTGCTATTCAAAATCAGCAAGATCGGTCCATGTTTCTCAAAGCAGTGCGCTAAACACCACGCTTGCCTCTAATTTTTCTATATCACTTGGAACACTGAAGTAACTCCAATCAAAAAACAAATGTATAGAGCGCGATTTATAACTAAAAAATAAGAAAAAAAAAAAACATCAAGTGAAAAAATTAGCGCTCGCCCATATTTTTCGAGTTATGGGCCTCTGAACTTTTCATAAAAAAGTACGATCGTTTACCATATTTGTTAAGACATCAATATGAGTATCAAAAAAATTTTTCAAAAATGTTTAACCCATTAAAAGCTGATGATATTTTTATGAAAAAAAAATTTTCTTTAATTTTTTAATTCTCTGTCATCGCAATATTATTTTTTTCAGGAGCTAATTCACAAAACTAGATTTACATACATGGTGAAGGGTATATAAGACTTAGCATAGCCGAATATAGCACTCTTTTGTTTTTATTATGTGAATGAATCAAGAACTTTTGTCGCAAAGTTGTTTATTTTATAAATTATTTAAAGATATTTTAAAACAAGTTTTAACTGAATTAAAATTATACCCGGAAATAAAAGCGATGAAAACAGTTCTTTTGAAATCCAAAAAGAAACAAAGTTAAGATGGTTCGCATCGTATTCAAAGTTATAAAATGATTTGTTCTTTTTTTGGCTCTTTAACAAATCATTCTTTGGGTATTTAAAAGCAAAGTAATTTTTTAATTTTTAGTGAGACATATAACGGTTTTTTCTTCTCAATCTACACTCTAAAATTATTAGTTGGAATTCGTGATTGCCTACTACATGTTGAATAACTCCTAATAATCAGACAAAGGGTTCCAGCTTTAATGCGAGTCTATGATATAAAACTTAACAGTTGTTATGTTTAATTTGATTACTCATTTTACAAGTTCCGAACCAAATTTTAGCTGATGTATCATAAAACATAATTTTGTATCGATGTGTCGTAAAAATAATTTTTTTTTTTTAATTTAAACTAAAACATAAATAAAACATTTTGAGAAACAAGAGAAAAAAAAGAAAAATAGTTACTCAATGATTATTGTATTTTTATATAAAAAATTTTAGATTTTGTTATCGTTTTGCTTTGTTGATTAAATATAATTCTCATTCGTTTGAATTTAATTTTTTTACGCAAAATTTGGGAATCCACTGATAGCTATATGATCAATAATTAAATAGAGATAGGGATATGCTATGCCCGCAGTAGTATTGTAGATTAACATAAACAAGATTGGCTCTTAAGCATTTTTTAAAAATTTAATTATTTCCTTAGAGATCTCCTCAAAAGCTTAGAAATGATACCGATTTTGATATTTTAAATATTTCGAAAATTTCAGAAGTCCGTAACTCTCAAAATATGGCGAACGCCAATTTTTTCACTAAATGTTTTTTCTTAGTTTTTAAGTCTTTATCGCCCCAAATATTTTTTTTTTTTATTGGAGTTTCTTAAATGTTCTTAATAATATAAAAAATTAGAGGTAGGCGTAGTGTTTTGCCCGCTGAGTCGAAGAATTTGGACCGGTCTTGTTGATTTTCAATAGCACCTCTTTCGACACTATGTCTGATCGATTGGCACATTTAGATTTTTTCTAGCTGATCTAGAACCTCGGAAAACTTGATTTTAACACTAACGCGGAGGGACAGACGGGCATCGCTCAATTGACTTCGCTATGCATAAGAAGTCAGAATATATGTATATACTTTATGCGGTCGGAAATGAATATTGTAGAAATTACAAACGGAATGACAAAATAAGTTATACCCTTTTTCCACTTTTTGTGGTGAAGGGTATAAAAATAATTTTTAATACTAATCTGTATGACAATAGTGAATAAGTTTTGGTTTCCTCGAGCAATATAGAAGTGTTGGTCTGCCATATCGTTATGATATTGAAACAGAAGCAACGGTATTTGCATATCGGGATTTTACAAGTAACATGCTTTAAATATTATTTATGGTGACGGAACTAACTACGATATCGGCTACCAACCCAAATTAAACAGGTATGAACTGGCATTTGCATTTCGACAACAATATGTGCCGAAACAAACACCGGTTTTGATCAACACCATTATCTGCTATCTCGATAATGGAAATTCTATAAATTTTTGAAGGCTTACATTTTTTACTTGCGACTCTGCAAAACTTTATTTTTGCTAATACAATAATTCAACTGTTTATATTAAAATCGATACTTTGATTTAACACCGTTTCCACCATCAGTCTTTGGCAGCTTGAGCTGTAGTTTGAAAAAAAAAATATCGACAGATACTTACAAACTCTGTACTAATTTAAGTTTATATTGATAATGATCAATATGTTCCCTTTATTTAATGCCACGTTTCTTACTTCTGTATTTGAAATACATATTTATTCAGTAGACTTATTAAAACACTCTAGATCAGATAAAATATATTTAAAAACTCATATTTTCACGTGTTTTGCTTTAAAATTTCTTTAAATCGAAATAGCGTTTTCTTTGCAATTGTCCAACAATGAAATAACAAATAAAAAATAGAACGATTTAATTAAAACTTAACATTTAATCTTAAAAAAAAAAGAAAAACTTATATCAATAAATTAATCATATCGTCCAGTAACAACAACAACAACAACAACAACAGAATTTACTTTAAATAATTATAAAGTTGTTGTAGTTGATTGTTACTTACTGTTAATTGCTGCTGTTGTTGTTTTACAGTTAACAAGGTTTTTAACAATCTCGCAAGTAAACGATCACCTGGACAGATGTCCCGCCCGTCAATCAACCGTTCAACACACGAAGGGGAAAGAACGAATGGCGAAAAAAAAAAAAATATTGAAACTTTTATTAACAAAATTACTAAATTGTTTTCCAAATGATCAGTTATTGCTGGTCAATCAATAAAGACGGTTGATTTGGCTTAAAAATTAATTCGTTAGTGTGTCCTTTTCTAAAAATTAAAATAAAAAATTACGTAGTTTTAGTAAAATTAAAGGTAATGAAGATAACAGAACAAATTAATTTCTTAGTTCTTTAAGTGTAAAAAAGTTTCTCAAAGTAAATAAATAGCAACAATGTTAAAGTGCGAAAAACAACCGTTATCATATATTTAAAAGGCCGTCAAGCACTATTGTGAATTGCAAAATTATTAGGAGCGAATTTAAAAATATAAACAATCTGAAGTACTATATTCGGAATAAAATATAAAATATAAAATTTAAATTCAAATTTGATATTTTATTATTTTTTTAATTTCTACGAGTAATATTTATTCTAAAAGTACAACAGTTATTTGAAAAGCATACAAAATAACAATAAATAAAAAATGTTGGGAAAAATTTATGACATGATAAAATTATTTACGCTTAAGGTATTTTGTTATTATTTAAAAGCAATAATTAGCTACACCGGTGTACAGCGTTTTAAATAACACAAATACATACAGTTTTGAATAGGTGGAAATGAAATTTTTTCAATAAAATTTTACAACATATAGAAGCATAATTAAAAAGGGACGGCCTCGAAATTTTTCAGTTGTTTCAAGGTCATCTAAAAATTTTTGGTTATGTAAAATTTGAATTCTGTTCCACTTAGTAAAATCGGTTTGTTTAATGCCATACTGGATGCAACTCAAAATGCAACTCTAATGCAATTAAGATAAAACTCGAAATACAATTATGATGGTAGAGAAACTGTTATATTATAAAACTTTTTAAAAGATATGAAAATATTCTTCTCAATAATTAATAATTGATCTTGCTCCTTAAAGACACCATGTCAAAAGGCAAAAACCCTATTCCTTTTCTCATATTTAGAAATATATTTTTTAAACTTTTATTTTATTCACAACTACAAGGTACTTCATTTTAGGTGCCCCACTGGTACAAAAAATGTTTAAAAAGTAAAATGCAAAATGTAAACATGTTAATCTTTTTTAATTGTATTTAATTCCTTCGAATATAAAAATTTCATGATATTCTTATGAAATATTTTTATTATTGTATTACTGCGGGGAAGGCATATTTAATTTTCTTTTTCAAAGTGCCTTTAAATCCCACACACAGGGTTTTCATATCGTAAGACTTATGTCTTTTTAAAGTTTTTGATATCGTAAAAATTTGAAAGTTTTTTTCCAAAAGTAAAAAGTTTTTTTGAGAAATTTACATAAACAAAATATAGCGGATTTTCATCATAAAACAAATAAATAATAATGTACTTTTTAAGATTTCATTAGTTTTATCAAAAATTTCTTTGGGTTGGTGTTTCCATCTTATCAATTTATTATTTTTTTTTAACCTTTTTATGCGACAATAAAGGTATTCAGTGTTTAATTCGTTCTTAGTTGAAACTGTTTGCAATTGCAAGAGTTTTCCCAGCATACCATTATCGGAGCGCTCTTATATATGAGCTTATATATGAGCGATTTTATGAGCTTCTGTGAGTGTTTCCTGCGTGCATATTTCTGAGCTCATAAACGATCGATTTTATGTGCTTTTTATGAGTAATTTCTGCACGCTGTCAGATAACGGTAAATTCCAACTAAGCATAAGAAAGAAGTTACACAAATTGATTCATTAGTGAATATTTTTGGACGCGTAAAGACAAAATTGTGAGTTATTTTATAATAAATACAAAAATAATACATAATTAAAATAATGAAAGGAGCAAGCTTAAAAGAAAGCAAATTAATAATAAGTGAACAAACTTCTTAAAAAGAAAGAGTGCTAATATTTAAAAATTTTTGTTTTATTATTATTTATTTTATTTTTTGAATTTATGTTGAATGCATTCAGTTTATTTAATTCATTTTAATACCATTTTACTTTAACAATAAAAATATTTTAATTTATTGAATAAAAAATCCTAATTTGAATTATCTGTTTTTCGTCATTTTCGAGATACTATTTAGAGTTTTTGAAGTTATCAAAATGAGGCTCAAAAATATTATTTTATGCACTGGAACAAGAGCTCAAAATGCGTTTTAAAAAAAGAGTCATAAAATACTTTTTTATGCATAAAATTTAGAGCTCTTTCAATAGTGACCAGTTTAGTGGAAAAAGCCACTCAAAAATTAGCGTTTTATGACGGTTTATGATTATTTTATGAACTCATTATGAGCGTCAGCGCTCCGACAAAAGAGTCTTTATGAGCTCATTTAGAGCGCATATGGTATGCTAATTTTCTTAAAATTCAAATTTAGAAAAATATGTTTTTAAACATTTATTGTAGAGTATAGTAAAACTTATTTAGACCCGTTAGAGGTTTAACGGCAAAAAATTCAGTCTAATCACATAATCTTTATTATAATTTTTAAAAAATAAATAATTTATCAAGCTTTTCAGATTTATATTTTATTATCTATATTATTTGCATTAAATCTATTTTTTTCAAATAAATCCATGTTTCATTTGAATAATCTTTATTTCTTTTTCAATAAATACTTTATAAATTTAATATATCCTCCTTCGTGATTATGCCAAAACGAGTTATTTTTTTATCAAGAACTTAAATTAAAAAAATTAGACACCAACAAAATACAATGCAGCATTTTCTGAATCGACCTATCCGTCATCAGCATTTTTTGCATCTATTGAACTTAGATTTTGTACATTGTAAACATCATCTGTTTAACCAACTAATTTTTGTAAATAAGAATACGAAGAAAATCTACAATCAATGGATAATAATTTGGTTAGACAAAGCCCCCACACAACCCAACACATTTGTTTGTTTTTGTCTCTGTAAATCGCCACGTTCGTTCTTGCTTTCTGACAACTTACTTAAACTTAAGGCGAACTTAATTCAATTCATTTGTTATAATATCAAACAGTCTTAATAATGATTTTATAAAAATTTAAATTAAAGAAAACTCCAATAGATAAAGAGGCTTTAAAAGTATTGTATGGCATTGTTTAAAGGTTAAACGGTTATCGATAACAGATAAAAATATGTCTACATAATGATTTAATACATAATTGTTCAAAGAATTGATTTATTTATTAACAAATATCTATTAGTACATGAAACAACCTTGTTTAGACCAGAAAAACTTGTAGTACATAATTTGTTTAAAGTCCACATAAAAATATTCTTTTTATTTTATGAGGCTGGAGAGATATGAGAAATTTAGTGTGACATTAAATTTATTTTACTTTTCTCATGAATGCGAAAGATCCCGAACTGCAAAGACTTTTTTTACCATGGTTTCTACTTATGGACGTACTTTCGACAGATATTGCATATTCTTGACGAAATGATAAATGTGCTCTACAACGAATTCGCCATTGCGACCACCTTGTAATTATTTCGCCATGTATTTCATGTAAACACAAGATTATTGTTTTATAATCGTTATGTGTACGGCGTTGTAAATCACAGCAATTGGGCTAAATAAGTATGGATCCAAATAAACCTTTAGCAAACTTTTTGCAAAATTCTTAGATGATTGCTAGATTATGTTCGAAGATTATTTTCCCACCACAAATTAGCTAAACAATAGAAGGTAGACAATAAGTCTCCCCTAGATTTTTAACTTTTAAAACAGGCAAATTGCTTCCCTTTATTGTAATTAATGGCGAAATGTGTGCAAAGACCATGGTAATTTTTAAAAACAAATTAAACTAGTAATAGTGCCATTTTCGGCTATACAGAATCTTATATACCCTTCACCATATATGTAAATCCAGTTTAGTGAAGTAGCTCCTATCAAAAAAAAAATATTGCAGTGACAGAGAATTAAAAAATAACAAAAAAGTTAAGTTCGATGTATAATTTTACATAAAACTGTCATAGGCTCTTAATGGATTAAGCATTTATTATAAATTTTAGTATTTCCTGAAAGATCTCCTTAAAACCTTTTAAATGATACCCATATTGACCATATTGACAGTTGAACTTTTTATAAAAATTTCAGAGGCTCATAACTCAAAAATACGGGAAAGTGCAAATTTTTTCACTTGTTGTTACTTCATTGTTCCAAATGATATGGAAAAAATAAAGGCAGGCGTGATGTTTAGACCACTCTCTCGAGGGACTTGGACCGTTCTTGCTGATTTTTATTAGCATCTTTTTCGAAACTATATCTAATCGATTAGCGTACTAAATTTTCTCTAGATCATCTAGTGCATTGGTAAAGTTGATTTCAACACTAACACGGGCGGACAGACATTCTGACATCGCTAAGCCGACTTCGCTCTCCATAAGGACTCAGAATATATACACTTGATTGGGTCAAAAATGAATATTGTAGAAATTACACGATACAACATTGTTTAGATGGTTGTTGCTCAATTACGCCTCCGGATTATAAGTAGATCAATGATTTCGTTTAGTAACCAAACATTTGTTACATTTTTTTAAGTTTTAAAAAATCCACGTAACATGCAAAATTTTGGTTTATTTGGAACTTTCGTAAAAAACACGAAATAAAGAAATATTACTGAAAAAGTTTTGTTATTCGAGGCAAGACCTTCTCTGATAACCGTTTTTTAAAGATATTAATTCGGTTTTTAATCATAAAAATTACTCACTAGACAATGCTATCGAAATCCCATAAACAAATTATTTCAAAATATAGTAGTTCTTGCCTTAAGGTATGCAACATTTTTTAATTTGAAAAATTTTCATTCTTTGACAAGCTTTAAAGCAACGGTTCTCAAATGGTGGTCCGTAGCAACCATCCAAGGGGTCCGCATGAAGAACCGAAAAAACAGTGTTTTAAAAAATAATTAAAGTTTTATTGTGAATTTGGGCTTCAGAGGGGTCCGCGAAAAAAAATTAGTTTACTAGGGGTCCGTGAGCAGGAATTAAATGAGAACCACTGCTTTAAAGCATATATAAAGCAAATTTGTTCTTAATAATGATATTTTTAAAATAATTAAAATAGTAAATTCTATAGAAGCAGAATTTTGAGGATTGAGTCCTGATTCTAATACCTACCAGCATTAAAAAATCAATTTTTAATCTAAATAATGCTGCGGAAAAGCCTTTGTGTATAGAGAATATTTAGTCAACTGAAAGTTATGAAGACTGACCATTTTAAACTATTGAATTCTGGTACAACAGCA
Organism: Cistogaster globosa; assembly: GCA_937654795.1. Classification (NCBI taxonomy): domain Eukaryota; kingdom Metazoa; phylum Arthropoda; class Insecta; order Diptera; family Tachinidae; genus Cistogaster; species Cistogaster globosa. Next base: position 21,321,589 of record OW569407.1, read on the forward strand.
GCTTTAACGAATGCTGAAGCAAGTATTAAAAACCTTTAAAACTATAAGCCTAATAAGTCCAAAATTGAGAACAATATTAGTGCCCACGACTTTGTCAGCGTGTCATTTCTTATTTTCTTAAAATTAAAAATTAAAAAAAAAGAGGACGCTTTCACATTTCTGTCTATTCTCTACAAAATTACTTTTTTTATATTTTAACTAAGGATCTAACCGACGTCCTTACAAAATATTATTCAAATCCATCTAGAAGTTTTTACGTGATGTTAACACAAACAAACAGACAAAAATTTCAACACTAAAATTTTCCAAAATATTTCATTAACAGAAATGCTTCTATAACAGCTGTATTATGTGCATAAATTTAGAAACCTCTTAAAATTTCTAGACAAAAAGAATAGGTCTAAAATTTTCTGTTTTTTTTTCATACGTTTTTCTAATTTTTTTATTTTATTTTATTTTGTTTTTTTTTTTTTTTTGTCTCCAGTTAATAAAGAAACTATTCACTAAATTTAAAATTTTATATAAAATGCATTTAATTTCAATGTATTTAAGCAAAATTTAAAAAATAAAACTTTTAATGAAAAGTGTAATTTTTTTGAGTAGATGCCCAACATTTTCTTGTCTTCCCTGGCAACACTAGATACCATAATATGGAAGCATACTTTCAGGCGTTAAATAAATTTTCTTTTATGTAAGGAATCTCTGCATATAACGTTAATATCGACTACTCTCGACTTAAAAAAAAATAATACGCGCTTAACACGTAGACTTTCATACTTTGTGTTAAGTTATTGCTCAACATTTTTTTAAGGTTTTTGGGTTCAATTTCGAGGATCACGGAAAATAATTCAATTTTTATCGAAACATCTTAATTTAATAGGTTTTTTTTCATAGCTATTTCTTCGAGGGCTATTGATATTTTTTTTCATAATCTTTAACGTAGATAATACAACAATAATCAAAATATCGGAACAATTTTTAAAATCGAAACAACGACATAAATTGAAATATTTACTGTTTTATTATTAAAAAGTGATAAACAATCGCAAAACCATTAAGTGGAATTTTGCTGACGTACATACATTCATACATAGATAGAAATTTAAAGATATCATATCAGCTAAAATAACAAAGTAATACAATATGGTTTAATTAAATAAATTCTAACTGCACTTTTTAACACCAAAACATTCTTTCATATTCTACAATTGTTGATAACTTCGATATATCTATGTTTTTTAATACAACATTTTTTCACTTTTTATTTCAATTTAGATTTTATTTTAAATTTAATATTTAATACGTTTTTAGAAAAAAAAACATACACCAGCATGTAGGTTGTTGTAAATCAAACTGGTAAAAGCTAGTAAGTCTTAAAACTTTGACGCGATTTATTAGTCAATAAAATAAAATTTAAGACTTGGGTATTTTAAACAAAATTATTAAATATTTGAATACGTAAAAGTTCTGGGATTTTTTTGAATTATTTTTGTTCTTATCGAACTAATTTTTATGGCATACCGTGACGGAAGAATATACGGTGGTAGCGATGGCAAATTTGTTCATATTCACCGTTAGCCCAAACGTCAAACTACATATAAAAAAATAATTTACAGATTTTTTATATATGGAGTTTGACAGTAAGGCTACCGGCGGAAATCGATGAATTCGCCATCGCTCTCACCGTATATTTATTCGCCATGTGGCATACCTTCCTTTTACGTTCTTGTACGTATGAGATAGAAAATTAATTAAGACATATGAAACCCAACTGTAAAAACTGAACGAAAAGTGTTCTTATTCAATATTATCGAGTGATACCTCTGCATTTATCCGCACACTTTCTTATTTCTCCGGGTCGTGACAACATTATCAAAAATTAATACATACTCTCCCTAAATGCCAACAAGGTTATGTTCGACCAGAACAAATACCATTATCGAGATGTCCTTTTAGTCATCAAAAGTATAAATATAGTGTTCCTCAAACTCAGTCGAGGTTACAATTTCTTGTTAACTCTATATTCTATAATACTTTCTACTTTATATTAGCCTTCTCTTTAGACTCACTTCGGACTCTAAGCCTAAGAAAACATCAAGCATAACCCTGACTTTTAAGATTGGAAGAACTCTTACTTTACTTTATATTCCCCTGTGTTTTTCTGTGCCTAAGAGATTCTAATATTGAACTTTCCATCTATCTTGAGCAGAGATGAACTGTTTACGACCTTAGAGCAAGCCAACTATGGCGTGTTAACTTTCGACGCATAACTAACCAGCTGCAGAGATTTAGTTTAAACCTTCGTCATTCTTTTAAAAAATTTTACTTTGACGTCTTCTTGATGAACCTTAAGAATCGCAAGATGATTATCGCATCCCATAGAGGCGATTACCTAGTAGTTGGCTTCAAAAAGTTTTTACCGCAACTGTATTGTACTGTTATGAACTTAGAAATTATTTAGTCTCAATTTCGCAATAATGTATTTTTGGGTGGACGTTTATTAACGAAATTGTACCGTAACTCCCGTAAGAAATGTTTTTCGTATTAAAAGGTATATTTTGGAAAAATTGGGATGATTAAATGGCAGGGATTTTCCTAATTTAATCATAATGAACTGCCTCTTATGTTTCAAAAGATAAGGTCGTATACGTCAATATCACTTACCATAAAGGCCACATACTGTATGAAAATTTAAAATGTCTTTCTATAACTCTTCGATACACGTGTATTTTATGCCAATAATTTTTTATAACGGTATTAAGTTATAATTATAATCTTAAAAAAAAGAAAAGGTTTAAAAATCACGAAGTTCTGAATGAATAAAAATTGCAAAAGAAAAATACCTGCAAACTGATAACATTCTTCTTTTAGAAGTTGGTTAAGAAACCAGAAAATACCAGTTATTTCAATAATAATCTTTAATTAAATATAATTTACAATTTATTTGCCTTTGTAACTTCTATTATAAAGACTCCTTTTTAGCAGCCAACTTATCAATACTTTGTCGTTGCGACAGTTTATGGCAATTATTTACGATTAAAATTATCAATTTTTATTGGGCCATAAATTTGACGGCTAACAAATTTACTATCAAGAGCCATAAGAAACTACAAACTTGGAAAATGGTAATACAATTGATTAAAAGGGTCTATAAAACTATTACGAGTACTTCCAAAAAGTTTAAAGGTTAACGTGTGTTGAAAAATCATGTTTTAATTCAACTCGAAATGTTCTTAAAATTAAATAATAGTGTTATATTCGGCTACTCGAAATCTTATATATCCTTCACCACGTAAGTAAATCTGGTTTACTAAAATAACTCCAATCAAAAAACAAATATTGAGCTGACAGGGAATTAACAAATTATAAAAAAACAACAACAAAATTTGCATAAAAATGTCACCGGCTCTTAACGGGTTAAGTATTTTTCAAATTCTGAAAGATCTCCTTAAAAGCTTGAAATTTTTTTATGAAAGTTTTTTAGGAAAATATCGGCGAGCGCCAATGTTTTTTTATTATTTTTATCTCTATTGCTCCATATACATATATGTTTTTTGACTGGAGTTACTGCATTGTTCCAGATGATATAGATAAATTAGAGGCAGGCAGGGTATTAAGCCCACTGCCTTGACATGGCACATGGACATGGACTGATCTTGCTGATTTTCAATATTAAAATTTACGAAACTATTGCTTAATTTACAAAATCTTGTACGGTGTATTTTGTATTGAATACACTTTCTGTTTATGTGCTTGTAAACACGCAGTGTATTATTGTATCAATTTATTTTGTATATTAAACGTCAAAAAGCAAATATAAGAAGAAAATAAGTATTCAGAAAAAGGTTTTCAGGAAGTAAAATGGACAATAGGACTGAAAAAAGCAAAATTTTAAATTTTGTATGCGAAAAGTATACTTTTGATATGCTATCCATTTATCCATTATTATCCATTTATTCTTCTTTTTGTTAACAAATTTTTAACATCAACAATACAAATGTCTTTTGTTTATTTTCTTCTTCTCAATGTGATATGGAATTCACATGTAGTTGATAACAAGATTACCAATACAACTTTTCAAAAACATGCAAAATAAAAGTGTATTGGTCCATTGAAATTTTATATGAAAATTTCCATTTGCAAGCATACACTATTGTATTTTAATTGAACAATACAGAGTATAAATGGATACAAGGGGTTTTGTGAATTAAGCATATGTCTAATCGATTGGCATATTTAAATTTTCTCTACCTCATTTAGTGGCCTAACAAAGTTGATATCAAAACTAACACAGACGGACAGATGGACATTGCTCAGTCGACATCGCTATGCATAAGGACTAAACATATATATACTTTCTGGGGTCGGACATGAATATTCTAGAAATTACAAAAGGAGGGGTATAAAAATAATAATAATTAGTCATGGATGTTTCTATATTCGTACTTAAAATAAATTATTTTATAGTCTGGACTAAATACTTTTTGAAATATCTCTAGAATTTAATACAAATTTAATACTTGAATTGCTTTAAAGCTTAAAAAGCTAATATGTAATAATGGCGTATAGGGGCGATACTGAGGCAGACAGCTAACTTTTTGTGTATTTACGCCTGCCTGTATGCGGTTGTCCCTCTGGCTCTCTCCCATCAATATCATTTCAACTTGGTTGAACACCGAAATAGAGTCTGTCACACACTCTTGTAAAATAAAACAACTGCGAGACGATTTAGATTTCTCCTTTCAAGTTGGAGAGGGCTTAAACTTCCATAAAAAATACTTATGAACTTCTTCATCATCTCGCTTTTACCAAGATTTATTAATTTTCAAGCATTAAGGCATTATTGTAAATAACTTTTTCTGTTTAGGAAAAAAAAAACAAATTAATCAAAAACACTAATTTTTATTATAGAAGCCTCTTCAAGTTTATTTTTTTCATATAAAATATTTGTTGTGAATTTAAATTTTTGAATTTTCCCTTTTTTCTTTTTTTTTACAGATGACCGATACAAATTCCACAACAAAGGACAAGTCAAATTCGGTTGTTTCGTTAACCGATTTTAACTCAAGGTAAACAAAATTTTTATTTTATATATTTTGGTAGAGCATAATTATAGTTTTTAACAATCATTAGAAAATATGAATGAGATAAGCATTTTTATTCAATTAAATTAGTATTCACTAGTGTTTTGAATTAGTATTTTTACAAAAAATTTCTATAAATAATTTTAAAAAATAAGGTAAGAAGTAAGTATGTCTATGAGACCCTGATTAAAAAATATAAACACAAAATCAAGCCGAATTAATTTACAGGTGGTCTTAATAGCCCAGCTGATTTTTGTTTATGTTCGACGTTGTTGTCAAGATTTAAAAAAAATTTAAATTTAAAAAGTTTTGAACAATTTGAAAAGTAAGAAAATTAAATTTCAAACACAAGAAAATGAAATATGAGTTATTACTGCATATGCAGGAGAAAAAAACCAGCTTAGTAGAGCTTAATTTAAAAAATTAAATGATAATAAAAGGATAAACTTAATTCGACTTCCTTTTGTTTAGTCAGCTATTTTTGACACCAACGTGGTTCTCTACAACGGCGAAAATGAATGAATTCGCTATTGCGACCACCTAGTAATTGATTCGCCTTGGACAAAATATAATTTTAAAATTCTCCCCATTTCAATACAAACAGTAAGGAGGCAGAACTCCGGCTGAGACCACAATTATGTTAGTGAAACCTATAAACGATATTTTATAAAATCTTATCCATTCTGGCGTTCTATACACATTCTTGTGTCAGAAAACAATTTTTTACATTACTCAGAAAAGGGTTTTCGAACTATAATAACATCACGGGCGATTGATAAAACGACCAGAATCTCCACATGAAAAAAGTTATAAGGATGAAGCTTTCTAGATTAAGCTCTATAGCCTCCACCCTTGTGAGATTTTAAATGAACTGCTTAAAAGTTAACATCATCTTGAATTTTTATTACAGAAATCTTTTGTTTAACACGTACTAGTTTGTAATTGTAGTTACCGTTAATTATTCCCATGTATGGTATTTTCAAAGTAAGTGGACTAATATTGATAATATAATCATATGATTTTTGTAGAAAAAATCTAACACCCCTGTATGTAAGTTTAAGTATTAAAGAAATTTAAACCGAAATCACTAAATTAATTGTTTATTTTTTATTTTCCTTGTTTTTCGTTGCTTTAAAAAATTAATAATAAAAGTACTTTTTTACATTTCAGAACAAATCTTACTGAAAAAGGACAGATATACGATGAATATGATCCTTTCGCAAATCGTGACCAAGAAAATTCTACATCAACTAGTGGAGCATTGGCTCATTTGCTGAAAAGTTCATTGGGTTCGGGCATTTTGGCTATGCCTGTGGCTTTTAAAAATGCTGGTCTAGCATTTGGCATGATTGGTACAATAATCGTCGGTTTTATTTGTACTTATTGTGTGCACATATTGGTAAGTTTCTTAAATTAAAAATACTAACATTAAATGCTTTAAAATTCTTTATAGAGATATTCTTTAATTTGTGAGGTTATATATTCACATATTTGGGTGAAGTTATACATATATTAGATTTTTTAGTGTTGGATCACAATATCAATCCAATTGAAAACGTATTTGCCATTCCGTTTGTAATATCTACAATATCCATTTCCGATCTAATTAATTATATATATTCTGACTTCTTATGCATAGCGAAGTCGATTGAGCGATGTCCTTATGTCCGTCCGTGTTAGTGTTGAAATCAAGTTTGTAAAGGCACTAGATCAGCTAGAAAAAATTTAAATAAGTTAATCGATCAGACATAGTATCAAAAGGGTTGCAATTGCAAATCAGCAAGATCGGTTTATGTCCTTGAAGGCAGCGGTAAACACACCACGCCTCCCTTTCATTTTTTCCATATCATTTGGAATAATAATTTTACTCCAATCAAAAAACAAATAAATAGGGCGATGAAGAATTAAAAAATAAGAAAAACTACCGGGTGAAAAAATTGGCGCTTGGTATCATTTAAAAGCTTTCGAAGAGATCTTTAAGCAAATGCTAATATTTTTTTAAATGACGGACCCATTAAGATCCAATGACATTTTATGTAAAAAAAATTTTAATTTTTTAATTCTTTGACACCTGAAGTATAATTATAAATCAAATCGTTTTTGATTTAATCATTTTTACAAATAAATATATTTTTATCAATAAAATATTTATAAATAATATTTTAACTAAAAAATTGTATTTTTTTACATTGTATGTAGACTTCGTTGGACTACTGTAAAAGAATTTCTCATTCATATTCATAAAATTATGTAGTTTAAGGTTAAATTTTTTTAATTTAAAAATTTTTACGATACTTGTTTTTTTAATTGCGAGTGTAGCCTACAACAAACAAAACATAAGTTTTAGGCACTTTGTTACTGTTATAAAAACAAATATTTTGAAAGATAAAATAAATAAGTATTTTTTTTTCAACAATTAGAAGATAATGATACTTTAATTCTTACCTTGACATACAGTCGATTACATTATCTCATTTGAGTTATAATATTTAATAAGTATTTTATTTTACATTTGGTAAGAAGGTATAAAATAAATATTTATTAGTTTTTTCTATTATTTATTAACTACATTAATTTAATTTATCAAAGTCGTCTTGTACTTGTAAAATGGATAACCATACAAAGCCTTGGATACATGCTATAGCCCCACTCCAAACACAACAGAAACAGTTTTTGAAATGGGCCCAATCTTTAAAGACTGTGAAGACACACGAAGATAAAATTATATTAATAACGGTGGGCCACTCGAGAAGAATAACTCATAACTTTTTACTAAATTCTATTCTTATTGATTTCAATTTGTGTTTTATTTTATTAAAATCATTTTAAAGGTATTTTAATGCCCGTTTTTCCCCTTCGTATCCTACCTATTCCTGAGATATATACAAAGACAACAAATATGTTCTCTAGATAAGGAACTCTGCGTTTCAACTTCCATTACAGTACACATTTACCCTTTTCTTTTTTGTTGTTCTTTTTTGTTGTTGTTCTTTTTTGTTGATTTCCAATAGCAAATCTTTCGACACTTCGTCTGATCGTTTGGCGTGTTTCAATTTTTTCTAGCTAATCTAGCGCTACGGCAAACTTGATTTCAACACTAACACGGACGGACTTCGCTATACATAAAAATTCAGAATTTATATACTTTATGGGGTCGAAAATAGATATTGTAGAAATAACAAACGGAATAACAAACTCAGATATACGCTTTTTCCTTTTTTTGTGGTAAAGAGTATAAAAACGGTCACATTAAATTACTTCACTGTAGCTTATGAACGGCTTAGCCGTTATGTATATTTAAGCCCTTGAAGATGCCGGTTAAATTGCCAGTTTTAAGATGTAATGTTTAATAATGTTTAGAATGACTGTTATATTTGTTGACCGCAGAGAATAACGTCTTCGGTTACAAAGTACTGAATGTTTTATTATGCAATACAATAATGTCGTATTTTAATTGCCGTCTAAGTTATATAACATGAATATAACTTGTTGCTTTTAAAAGAGGTCATAATAACTTTTCCTCTGAAATACATAAAAAGCAGATATTTAAATAACTTCAAACAATGTCGCGTAATAAATGTATAAAAATAATTTATTTATTTGTGTCGATATTTTATAATTAAACTTTCTTTTAGCATGAAGGCGTATATAGAGGCGCCATCTATTTGTATATAAACAATTATAAATCTACCCAGTAAAAAAGACATGCAAAAGAAGAAGGAACTGGTTCAATTTAGAGGAAAAACTCATGATTTAAACATAAGCTTATCATTGGCGAGCATGGCTTCACACAGCTTGGCATTTAAATGAATGCTTAAATGCAGTGAAAATTCGATGATTAGGATACGTTTGTTCATTACTCTTTCAACCATCCCTAAATTAGCGCGTATGACGCGACGCAAAATAACGCATGGTTTTTACGCTGAAATGACATACGTAAATAAAAGCGCCACGTTTTTTTGTCATCAGTAATGTTAACTGATCATTTTAAATAAACCCCTATAAAATGAAACGCAAAACAGCGATAAAAACGCTAGATAAAGCCAAAAAAAGCTAAAATGTCATTACTGTTTTGCAACGTTCTCTAAATACTACAAAAAAATATGTAAACAACAGTAGCTTGCAGCCAACTTCACTACCTTACGCGCTGTCAAAATTGAATTTTCCAATTGCTAAGCTTTGACGTCGTGCTATTTAGGGAGCTTCATACATTTTGTATGTACATGAGAAATTTTGACATGTAGGAATGGCAGTTTGTTTTTTATAATTTCTTTTTTTATTAATTTTAATGAGTTTTTTATGAGCTCAAAAGTTATAAATTAATTAGAATAAACGAACTTATTAAAAATGCATTAGAGAAAACAAGTGCAAGAGGAACAATGAAAATACTTATGATTTTTGAACTACTTAATTTTTTTTACTGGGTATAGACATTAAAAGCAGCTACATATGTATATGAACTAAATCTGAAATCAAATGATTATTGTGAATGGTCCTGGACCTGTCGACCAGAAGAAGAGGACAAATTAAATTAAAATCGGTCAATCGTTTAGCACGAACAAACAAATAAACAAAAAAACTTACAAACAGATTTAAAATTTATATTAGAAGCTTAATGAAGCAAATATTTCTTTTCGATTAAAAAATATCTTTTAACGCTATACAGTCAAGAACTTAAGTCTTCATACATTCCAAAAATTGCATATATTCGCCAAACAAAAAGTGCAAAAAAATTTGTCTGTTTTATAATTAAAATGATATTTATTTCCATTTTAATTATGAAACAAAAACCAACATTTTCACTCAACTCAAAAATAAATTATAAAGATGGACAAAAGTGTTCATACAATGTAGTCTCTTCTGTTTTAATCATAATTTGCAACCTGTAATTATTCAAATACGGTTAGTTCCTTGCAATCGAAGTAGGACCCCGCATCTGTTGAACTATTTTTTGTTGGTATTTTTGTTTTCAAATAGTTTTCAATTGTCAAGATGAGTAAGCGTAAAGCGATGTAAAAGAGCGTAAAGCAGGAATTTCTTATCGCGAAATTAGCAAAAACTTTAAAATACCTTTTGCCACTGTCCAATACATAATCAAGATCTGGACGACCAAAGAAGCTCTCTAGAGATGTCAGTTTTATTTTAAGAGAAGTGGCAACAAATCCAAAAATATCAAGGACTAAGCTAGCATAAAAGATGAAAAATAGTACGGATAAGAAAGTTCATCCAAAAGCGGTTTAAAGAGCGTTACGAGCTAAAGAATATGCAAGCAGAGTTCCCCGCAGAAAGCCTTTGATATCTGAAATGTATTGAAGACTTTGCCTTGAATTTGCAAAAACACACATTAACAAAGGCGCAGATTTTTGGAAAAAGGCATTGCTTACGGATGAAAGCAAGATTAACTTGTTTAAAAATGACGGTCGTGAAAAAGTTTGGCGTAAAAAAAATACAGCAATTGAGCGAAAGAATATTGTGCCCACAGTGAAAAATGGTGGCAACGTAATGGTTTGGGGCGCCATTGCTGCATTTGGAGTTGGTCGGAAGGTGTTTATGGATAGTATTATGGACCGATACTATTAAAAACAGCTTTTAGAATGCAATTTGCAGCCATCAGTTGATATGTTGGGTCCTGGCCAGGGTTGGATCTTCCAACAAGACAATGATCCCAAGACAGTTGAAATCGCCTCCACAATCACCGAACCTAAGCCCGATTGAGCACGTTTGGGATATTTTAAAGCAGAAAACCCGTTATGTTAGTGTTACCAACAGAGAAACGTTAAAAGAAGCATTACAAAAGTGCTGGTCCGAAATGACTCCTGACATGACCGATAATCTTGTCGTTTCACTGCCGAAACGTCTGCAGGCAGTGATTGATGCTAACGGTGGGCCGACCAAATAATAACGGCTTAAAAATTAATCTAAAACTAACTACTTTTTGAAAGTCAAAAACGTTTTTCTGTTATGTATGAACAATTTTGTCCATCTTTATAATTTGTTTTTTTTTTTTTTTTTTTGTAACTATCGTTTTTTTTTTTTTTGAGTTGAATGAAAATGTTGGTTTGTGTTCCATAATAAAAATGAAATTAAATAGTCTGGTACACAAAATTATTTTTTTGCACTTTTAGTTTGGCGAATATATGCAATTGTTGGTATGTATGAAGACTTAAGTCCTTGACTGTATATACAGGTTTAAGGGAACTTTAAAATGACAAAATTTTTTTAGCCAGTGAATTGTAATCATAAAAAAAATACTCTGCAGCAGATATTAAATAAATAAATGATTATTGGTCAAATTAAAATTTCTGTTATCACAAATGCTTTTATAAATTAATAAAACTTTCTTCTTTCAGGTAAAAACTTCTCACAACATTTGCCGAGATGCTCGTGTCCCTTGTTTAAGTTTTGCCGAAACAGCCGAAAAAGTATTTGAATTCGGTCCAAAACCTTTAAGACCGTGGTCCAATTTTGCCAAGTAAGTATTAAGAGGTTTTTAAATATTTTTTTTTTAATTTCTTTTAAAAAAATATATAACAAAAATTAATCACACATTATTGCGAACTGGATTTATTGTTAAAAATAAAAAAATTAAAAAATTTCAATTTCAACACAGAACCAGTGAAAAGGTTCAAAACGTTATCATTTAAATCAATTTGTAATTTAAACTTTTCATTTCAGACAATTCGTTGATGGCTCTTTAATGGCCACTTACTATGCTGCAGCTTGTGTTTATATAGTTTTAATTGCCACTTCATTTCATGATGTTATCAACCACGATTTCGGTATACAATGGGATGTCAGAATTTATATTGCAATGACACTGGTGCCATGTCTGTTGATTGGTCAAATTCGAAAGCTAAAATGGCTGGTTCCATTTTCAGCAATGGCCAATCTTTTTATTATTATCACCTTTTGTATTACCCTCTACTATATGTTCAACCAGCCATTAGTGTTTAACGATAAACCATTGGTTGCCAACGTATCACAAATTCCGTTGTTCTTTGCAACTGTCATATTTGCCATGGAAGGTATTGGTGCCGTTATGCCGGTTGAAAATTCAATGAGAAAACCTCAACATTTCTTGGGTTGTCCCGGCGTATGGAATACAGCCATGATAACAGTCATGACATTGTACGCTGTTATTGGTTTCTTTGGTTATGTACGTTTTGGCAATGAAGTTAAAGGCAGTATAACATTAAATTTACCCGAGGGAGCACCGTAAGTATGGGTTTAATTTTTATGTTTTTATTTAAATTAGTTTTTAATAGCTTTTAGGGCGATAGCAAACATAGAACATAAATCATAATTTGATCGATAATTCAATCAATATTTTATGCGAGTTTCTAAAAAGCCTTCTAACTTTTTGAGTATTTTTAATCCTTCTTATATTATTACAGGCTGGCTGATGCTGCTAAACTTTTAATGGCTCTTGCAATTCTCTTTACCTACGGCTTGCAGTTCTACATTCCCAACGATATTTTATGGAGAAAAATAAGTCACAGATTCGATCCCAAAAATCATAATATTTCACAAATTCTTTTGAGAAGTGGCATCATTTTAATCAGTGGTGGAATTTCTGCTGCCATACCGGATTTAGAACCATTCATCAGCTTAGTGGGTGCCATATTCTTCTCATTACTAGGTACTAACATATATTTTATAAATAACGTTTTATTAAATGAGAATTCTTAAAGAAATCAAGCATGATTAAGGTTAATTAAATTTTTTTTATATTTTAATTTCATTAACAGGCATTTTTGTACCCAGCTTTGTGGAGACAATTTATATGTGGCCCAATTTTGGTTGGGGAAAATGGAAATTGATTAAAAATATTTTGTTATGCTTTTTGTCCATTTGTGCTCTGGTAGCTGGTTCTGCTGTCAGTATTGGAAAAATTGCAGAGATGTACAATTAATTTTAAAAGTTTTTAATTTAAGTAAATGTAACTCCGTACCACTCGTTAATTAAGTTTTTAGACATAAGTACATACATATTTATAAATCTTTTAAAAGTAAGCTGGTCTTGCCAGTAAGTTGAAATTGATTTTATTTTATTTTATTTAAGTTTAACTTAAAAACTTTAAACTTAAGTTTTATAATTTAATATTTAAATGTATTTGCCTGAATAATGGCCAGGATAATTCTACTAATTCCCCAAATACATATTTATTATAATATTGCATGAATGTATAAAGCCAGTATTCGTTGTAGTGAAGAAAGTCTGTAACATAGTTGCCAATACTTTGTATAATCGCCAAATTTTTTAAATACAAAAAACTCGCCAAAACGACTTTTTTAGCTATTTAAAAAACGCTAATGTTAAGTTTTACTATATTGATTAAAAAAATTACAATATATAGAATTAAAATTTAGTAGACGAAAACAAAAAATATTTTTCTTAACTATTAAAACAATTTAGAAAAAAAAAACATTATAAAAACAAGCAAGTTATGCCGAATCTTTATACCCTTCAGCATGTATGTAAATCTTGTTTAGTGAAGTAGCTTCTATCAAAAAAAAAAAAGAACATTAGGGTTACAGAGAATTTAAAAAGTCAAAAAAAAATCAAGTACGATACATAATTTAAAATAAAAATATCACGGGCTCTTAATGGCTTATGGACTTTAAAAAAATTTTAGTATTTCCTAAAAGATCTCTTAAAAATCTTTTAAATGATACCCAAATTGACCATATTGACAATCAAACTTTTTTATAAAAATTTCACAGAACTATAACTCGGAAAATATTGGTGAGCGCTAATTTTTTCACTTGATGTTTTTTTCCTTATTTTTTAATTCTCTATCGCGCCATATATTTGTGTTTTTCATTGAAGTTACTTCATCGTTCTAAATGAAAGGAAAACATTAGAGCCAAGCGTGGAGTTAAGTCCACTGCTTCTAAGGATACGGACCGAACTTGCTGACTTTCAATATCAAAGTTTTCAAAAGTATGTCTGATTGATTGGCATATTTATTTTTTTTTATATCAACACGAACACAGACGGACATCGCTTACTTGACTTCGCTATGCATAAGAGGTCTGAATATATATACTTTATGGGGTCAGAAATAGATATTGTCGAAATAACAAACGGAATGACAAACTTATAAATATCCTTTTTTCACTTTTTGTGGTGAAGGGTATAAAAATAGTTTTTAAATCGATGGATTTCCAGCACATACCTGATTAATTTGTAATCAGTATTAAGATATTTTAAAGGATTTTAGATAACGTCCTTGAAACCAGTAAACTCCAATCACATTCAGAATTAATTGTTAAGAAAAATTATAGGAGCTAAAAATGTTATGCGAGTTAACTTAAGAGTAATTTCCTATATAATTGAGGCCTTTAAAGAGCTTAAGATTAAATAAATGAAAATTTAATTGTTGTGCCAGGCGTTGTCTTGGTTTGCAACAAAAATATATTTAATCTATTACAAAAATGTTGATTAATATATATATTTTTTTTTTATTTTCTACTGCTCAAGTTTTAAGCTCCATATAAAAATTTAATCAACACAACAAATGCGATTGATTACCTTTAAAATAAAAAATAAAATTTTTTATAAAATAATATGATGATTTTTTTAATAAATATTTAATTATTTCAACAATTTTGTTAAGCAATTTAAGTGAAAGTATAACAATTTAAAGAAATTTCCCATGGCGTTAAGTCATACCTATGGCTACGTTGCTCCCTTAACGAACTTCTATAGTATTTTATATATTTTAGAGCACATGTCACCAGGATATATAAAAACAGTTAAAATGCGCTGTATTGTTGGATCTGGTAACTCTTTAATGAACTTGAACTAAAAACAGCGTTTTAAAGCTGAAATATTTGCGTTCTTGGAAACCATGACGCTAAAGCGGCTATTAGATGGTCAAACTTGGTATGTGAACATGGTGTGATGGCATACCATCACACTTGTGAATTAGTGCAAAATGGGTGTTTGTCAACTTGGTTGGACGGTTTTAAAAAAATGTTGATATTGAAATTCTCTCTCATCAAACCGCTATCACATGCAGTGTTTGACCGTCTAATAGCCGCTTAATACTCGAGTAAATATTGAGAGTCTTGTCAACTAGACTTGTGTAGTTCATAAACGAACTAGTTTATTTAAACGATTCTATTGATTGAACTAAGTAAACTAGTTCATACTTTTAAGTACACCTAGTTCATTTTTGAACTATACTTTGTATTTGAACTACAAGACAAGATAAACTAGAATCCATGTCTTTTTTTCTTGTTGACTATTTCCGGTATGAAATTAGTGCTGCCACGCATTTAATTTAACATTCGTTATGGCAATGCTACAGTATTGTTGCCATCATATCTTTAAAAGAACATTTGAGAGTTGAACTAAGAGAGATTTTGAAATAAAGAGAGCCTTTGAACTAAATTTTGAACTAGTTCATTTTCACACTTTGAACTAAAAAGAGCGATCACTAAATTGAACTATATGGCACAAGTCTATTGTCAACTCCTATGCATCTCTACTAATCAGCCAATGTAAGAAAAAAGCCCCTGTAACACTACTACGGTATTTTGAACAGTTGCCAGATTAACGTGTTCCTTTTTTAACGGGAGGCTTTGAAAGCATGAATTTTTACTCGGCTTCTTATATAGTGATTATTATCGCACCTGTAAAAACACAAATAGGGAGGAATTACTCTTCCGCTTTCTACATAAGTGCCCCGCACAGTTATTCAAATGATTGTCCTTTCGACTTTACTTCACTTCTAGCGCGTACATTCACTTAAAAACTTCAATTTATTGCTTAATTTTATTAAATTTGGTTAAAATATAGAAAACTTCACATTAAAATTATCGTATTATTTGATGGTTCGCTTAAAAAAATAAATCTGTAGAATAAGAAAAAAATTAGAATGAGTATTGTTTCTATATATGCATTCTAAAATTAGTTGTGAAATTTACGATATATTAAAATATTTATGAAGAGTATAAATAAAAATATCAAATAAATATTTTGAGAAATCGTCATTTTATAAATCGGTAAAATTAAAAAAAATCGTCAAGTCTTGTAGGCGTGGTCACCAGCTTTTTATTCAGGAACTAGTTTTTAAATCAGTATTTTTTTAATAATATTCAAAAATACCTAGAAATGGCATTTAATTATGTATGTTATATATTTTTTTTATAAGAGTTTAAGAAGCAAAAAAGTTACTTACATCCATAAGCAAATTTTTAACAAAATAAGAATATGTGTATTATCTGCTGAAATGTATGTAAATTTTAAATAAAATAATTTTTTAATGCAAATAAAATTTTGCAAAATTGGCCCTCCTTTTATGTATGAATGTGTTACAGAATAAGTAATTGTACTTTCAAATTTTTAGACTGCTGATAAATTCATGATAATTTTTATTTAATTTTATACCGTAATATTTTTTTATTAAATTTTCCAAAATAATAATGCTTAATGCGAATTTACTATTTAATTATAAGGATTAATTTGTGTTAAGAATTGTGTTTGAAAAATTTTGCACTGATTTAGAAGGGAAAGTTAAAGTCACATTACTCTGCAGAAAAAGAGTTCTTTTTTTAATTAAAAAAAAAACAGCTTTTAATTGTTTAAGCGTTTCCTATTATATATTATACCAGAACTCAACAACGGATATCCGATTTCAAGTAAGAGTTACCTTCGTCTTATATATCATTCATTCACCCTTATTCTAATTTTCGGCGTCGTATCAATGTCGTCGTCAATTTGATAAAAAATATTCCTTCTATAACATCTCTGTGACGACGTCGATAGTTATCCACTTTTATCAAATGAAAATGCACATCACTAAGTTTTTTTGTTAAAATTTTTTATTTTAAATTTCAAGTACCTTTTCTTCTATCATTATTTAAAGCCTTTATTTTTATTTTATTTTATATTTTATTTTTTATTTTTAATTTATTTATTTTCTTAATTTTTACTCTCTTTCGTGTATCTCCTTTTCTCTTTTGTTTCGAGCTCTATCTATCTCTGCTTTCTTTGTCAATAATTCTTATTTTCAACCTCCAATAATGTTTTTGTCGCTTATCAACATCTCTAAGGGTGCCTTTTACTGCGGACATCGAATCTGAAATGTCGGAAAGTAGTTTTGCCTGTTTCTGGCTGTGCTTCTGCAGTAAATTAGTTTGATTATAGCATGGTTTTTTTGCTCTCTGTTTAACTACTTTCAACGGAACAGGCTGAGCAGAACTGGTATCATTGGTAGAAGAAGATTTTCCCTTAACTGTTAGTTGACTTTCACTGATTCTTCAACAACAACAATTTGGACTTACGCAAGTTCATTAGAATCGTTTCCCATGTGAACCATTTGAAGTCTTTGAACTGCTTCTTCAGGACTCAAATGTTTCTAAAGTTTAAAAGGTTTGTCACAGCTTCTTCCAACGGACTGAGTAAAATTGCTTTAACATTTCGCCACCAGCGGCTTTACACTCCGCTTTATTAGCAACCATCTTTTTTCACTTTGATTTTAAATCTCGCCCTACCTTAAAAGTAATTTTTACAAACTTTTTTATAAATTACTATTCGATTCTTTATTTTGTTATTTTTTGCCATCCATCTGCTAATCTTCCAGGTGGACCAAGAGATTTTAATATTTTTTTAATTTCTTCCCACTTTTCTTCTGCAATCAATCCACTAATTTTTCAAATTGATTTGCATTTGTAACCTTCACTTTTTTACTTTTTTCCATTTTTAATGTTATGTTTGGTTTAAATCACTTCCAGTCGTTATACAAAATGACGTCGACAAAAAGCAGAGTCACGTCAATACAATATCGCCGTCACATTTGTTATAGAATACAAAAAATCTTTGAGCAGTAATCGATAAGTGTCAATAAAGACAAGTAGATTAATAATTCGAATCCGTTGACACATATCAACATTGAAATGTGACGACGCCGACAACTAGAATAAGAGTGATTAGTGAAGTAATTCCAATCAAAAAAAAAAAACAGAAAATTAAAACAATAAGAAAAAAGTTAAGTACTATGCACAATTTTACATGAAAACGTCAGCATCTCCTGAAAGATCTCTTCAAAATGATGGCCATATTGATATCTTAAAAAACATGGTGCACAATCGTAGTTTTCTATGAAAAGTTCTGAGGTCCATAACTCTATGTGTTTTGGTCTAGAGAATGTCACTGTTAAAATTAAAAATGCATAACATATGTTTTTAATTGGTTGATAATATGTACTGCTTGAGTATTTTTCTGAACGAGAAATTTACTTCTAATAAACACATTAACCTTGTAAAATCTAAAGTATGCCTTGTTTTCAAGAGGTTGTATAGTTTGCACTTCTATTTTCCTACTGCTATCAGACTTACTTACGGTTGCTAAATCTTTACTTTTGTTAATTGTTAAATATCGTATTGAAATTTATTCGTCGACTAATGCTACGACTCTAAAAGAAGTTGGGTATGTTCGGAAATGCATCATTGGGCTGTGTAATATAATTTTATTGCACTGTCACTGCTAATCAGCTGTTGCGTATGCTTTGTTTTTCTCATTTTAGTTTGCATTTACAAACAAAGAAATACTGTGAAAATGAAAAAATTAATAATAAACTCGTTTTGTGTGTGAACTACATGATACATAAAATTATAAAAATTTTTAAAAATAATAATAAAAATATTAAACAAAAAGAAATAAATAATAAAAACTTAACAAAATTTATACTCACAGATTCATTGCGTCAGCCATTTTTATGATTAGTTTTTGATTTCTTTTGCGCATAATATACTTTAGTGATACATTTACGAACAGATGACATTAACTTTTTGCATTTACCAACGCACTGCGCATCATATGCAGTGCAGTGATGCATTTCCGAACAAGCCCATAAAAAATAGTTAACAGGATTTTAAGGTATACTTATAGATTAAGGATGCGAGTTCACGTTTCATATTACGTTGAACGTTTTTTTCTTTGTTTATCTTTTGCCAAGTATGTTGAGGCTTAATTTAGTGTTTTATAAGGTTATTTTTTTGATGCAACCTAAATATTTGTACAACAGTGTCGTGTGCACCCTGTGCAGATTTTTCATTATTTGAGGGTAAAGCCGTGCAGTCAGCTGTAAATGGAACAAAGATGGCCAGTGTAGACATTTATAAACAAAAACAAAGATTTAGGGAAGCAAAGGAATAAATTGCTGACAAACGGCCCGGAAACCTTTTTTTTTTAGAAATGGAGAAAATACCGAGGCTTGCTGCGAAGGCAAGTTTAAAATGTCGAGTCTTTTACTTTTGGGATAGAACAAAGGTGTGACGAGTGGCTGCCAAATAATAAACATTAAAGTAAAGACTTATGTGTCAAAAAAAAAAATAAAATATAAGTCTACGTAAACGTATGTTCCTAATAACAAGGAAAATTTTTCGGTGCTTAAAAAAAAAGGTTTTTTTGAAAAAAAAAAATATAAAAAAAACGAATTTCAAAATTTTTATTTTAAAAACTAAGAACTAAAAAAATAAAAAAATAAAAAAAAAAACAAAAACAAAAACAAAAAGTATATATATAAGTGTTAAGCAAAGTACAATTAAACCCTAACAAAAATTTCCTTAACCTAAAGAAACGTATATTCAGAACTAAAATAAAATTGTTTTAAAAGGATCGCCACGCCACCTTACGCCCGTCACATCCAACGAGAGATCATCTTCACCAGCAGTCTCGACACGCATTGCCACCCGGCAGTGCCAGGTATCTTGCCAAAGACCTTTGACAGACCCTACAGACGACCTGCGGACAAATCACTAACGTTAAATTATATATATATTAATCTTTGAAATTAGGGAAAACATTGATTTACCTTTGCCTTTTATGAAAAGTCATTCCTCTGGGTAATTAGGCTCAGAGTGCGCGGATTTAGGGTTGAGCTCAGGCCTAAGTATTGCGAAACCGCGGTTGGAATTAGTTGCCCTTACTTTTTCATGTCTTCCTTAACCTAGAAAACAAAACAGAATTTAACAAAGTGAAATATATATATATATATATAGATAAAACCAAAATTTGTTGTGTACTTACAATAACCTGTTGACCCATAACGACCCATAACGAACAGAATGGCATTCCTGTAGAGCCACTAATCCAGCCAAAATAGAATCTTGGGTACCTGAAAAGAACTGAGCGAAAATAAGCCGCCATCTTGTGAAATATTAGAAATCTTGATTTGAAATACATTGCGTTGTAATCGCCATTTCTAAGGAAAACGTTTGATAATTTTTCCATTGCCTCTAATTTAAATGTTGCTTTATTTTCTAATTTTGCATTGAATTTTTTTTTGATTTTATAAAAAGAATGTTTGCATTAAATTTTTCGTAATTTATTTTAAATTTTGCATTTATTTTAATTTTGCATTGAAATTTTTTGATTTTATAAAAGAAATTTAGCATCAAACTTTTTGTATTTTATTTTAAATTTTGCATTTATGTTAATTTTGCATTGAAGTTATCTTATACTTTGTATTTATTTAAATTCCTTTAAAACTATTTCTACACCTTTTACCTTTTGATAATGTGAATAATTTTTTTATTCTAATAAATTCGTTTATGCCTATGTACCCATTTTTAATATGAAAAGGAGATCTTTCATTTAAGATGAAGTGCTAAAGGTGACTGTTAAGCGGTAAGTAGGGTAACAAAGTTGCAAGAGGGTTTTTATAGGGACATCTAAAGCATTTTTTTTATGATGTCATGGTGAGGATTGATATCCTCAAGTGGGGAGGGATTTTACCTGGCAGGAACACCAGCCAGAAGGTGATACAGCGTGTGTGGAAGAGGAGAGGTTCAGACTTGCTCCGGGCTCCATCACATTCATTACTATTTCGCTTGAAGTCTGGCATGATTATATTTTTTTTGTGTGGCAAACCAGGCCGACCAGTTGGCAAGAACCAGCCCAAGACGGCGAGCTATAGCCGGAGCAACCGCCTGCATGCCAGCGCCGCCAACATCTGGCCACCTTTATTTTTGGTTTAAATTTTTTTTATTTTTTTTTTCTCATCTGCCACTACAAAAATGGCGCCCAACGTGGGGCCCGAAGCAAGTCATGAAAGGCGGAATTATATTTGTTAGTTTTTCTCTTTAATCATGAATTTTGTTAAGATCGTATGTCGGTTAGGTTATTTGAAGAGTCCCTAACCATGCTACGTCTTACGAAACGAATTTACATTTGAAAATATTAGTTTCAATTAATTTTTTTTCTTTTGGTGACTCTTTTAAAGCTTCGTGGCGCATGTGCCTCACACATATGTAAGTCCCGATACTCAAGGCTTAGTACTTTGATTCGCGTTGCGACATTGGATGTGGGCAATATGGCCATGAGGATTTAAAGGTTCATGCACTCTCGATCATTTTCATTTAACTTGAGACTTAAATAGATAGACATTAAAGCACATGTCAAATTAGACTATTAATTGCTCAGGTTAGAGGGAAATGGTAGAGATCCCAAAATATTGTAGCACAATAAACCAAAGAATAGTAGGGGATTACATACATTTATGAGTTAGTATCTCAACTTTATCGCTGCAGCGTCCTTTTTATTTATGTGTTGATATTTACAAATCCCACTAGTCCATTCATTCCAACTTTTTTTCATTTAAATTCGTCTTTCGGAATCTTCTCCTGAGAATAAATAAAATAAATTGATTAGAAAAAAACTACACACACTTAGAGTATGTCACAGATAATACTTACCTTGCAACGTTAGTTACCCGAAATACTGCTGCATTTACATATACCTTTGTTTAAGAAAATTTTTTTATATTTTATGGTCATTGAGAGAATTTGTCTTTTCTTTCTATTAGTGTTTTTCGTCTTCGAGGTGAGACAGTTTTATGAAAATATATTGTACAGCTTTTATTTTTAGTAACGTCTATTCAGTTTTTGTAGGAAAAGCAAGCTTGCGTTTTTGGATTGTGTTTTTTTTTTCTTCTGCAGAATTTTATTTGATTTTTTTTTTATTCTGAATGGTTTTGACTCGACGCACAAGTCAGATGCTGTCCAACGCTGCCAATATGCCAACGACTCGTGCAAGTGTGACTTGTGGCACGGAAGCGCCTGCAACCGCCACTGCCTCGACCTTAGCAAAGCCTTCGTGTAGTGTAACAACCGTAGCAACGTTCGCTACTAGCACCGACCCCATATTCTCAGTGTCGGCAGCACACGATTCGTCTAGCAGCTCAGATCTGGCTGAGCAGACAGTTATATCACCAACTTTTATGAGCACTACAGCCCAAAATATACGTCGGGAGGCGCGTGAAAACGATGCCAACATTTCTAACACAGAGAGGCCCTTTGACGTAAACAATATTCAACAGTTCGTTGAGGCATCGATAGGCTTATGCCAGGCACGTTTAATGAGGGAGGTAAATGATAAGATTCAGCAAGCTCTGCTTGAGATAAAACAGCTTGTTACATCGCAAGCTGTCACTAATCAATGTCCGTCTCCAAGGCCGCAACAGGCACAATCGTTTTTTCAACCATCTGTTAGCCGCCAGGGCGTAGTTTTTTTGCAGCCAGATACGTGCCTACCGCCAACACGGTCGGGTGGATCTACACCCCAGGTGTGTGCTCAATTGCCACCATTAGTTCCTGCCCCTCAGTACTTAGGTACAGCACCAAATTTGCAAGCAGCACCCGTTACGCTCGCATCGTCGCCTTTTGAACAACAGCAGTCTGTTTTACCACCGAACCGCGTGTCTGAAAGGCAACGGCCAGAACTTATACCAGCATCGTACCAACAACAACCGCAGCAGCCCGGTTTGCAACAGCAGCAGATTTTATTAGGTGATCAGCAGGCGCAGCAAATTCCGGCACCATATCAGCCGCAACAAGATGGGTCGCAGCAAAATATGATTACGTATAACCGTCCACAACCACAAAGTCAGCAACAGCAAAGATTTTATACGTCTCAACAAAACTTGCCACAACAAAACATGCCGCCAGGCCACAATTATACTCAACGATCTATTTCGCAGCCAACCTATCCACCGGATGCTTGGTCTGTACCAGTTTTTCAGCCACAACAGCCCAGTTATCAGTTGGCGATGTCAGCACCTAATCACGGTGAGCCTCTGGACAAGTTTAAACTCGCGAAATGGGGTGTTAAATTTGATGGCACCAGTAAAACCATGAATGTACAGGAATTTATTTTTCGAGTAGGCGCCCTGAGGAAAGATTATAATTGCTCTGATAATGAAATTTTGCGATCTTTTCATCTATTACTAGACGGCCCAGCCTTAGATTGGTACTGGGATTACCGCAAAATTGTACACGTCAGCACCTGGGAGGAATTACAAAAGGCTCTCCTAGCCCAATACCGTCGTTTTGCGAAAGAGTACGAGGTACAAATGCAGATCTTGAACCGCCGGCAGTTACCGCAAGAGCCTTTTGATGATTTTTATAATGCAGTCATAAAACTGCGAAACCAGCAAGAAAACCCATATGAAGAGGAGCAGTTGGTGGAAATCATGAGGGGAAACTTAAAGCCTTCACTGACACAAATGATGTTTTCGGCCAATATAAAGACAGTTTCAGAGTTTTGCCGTGAGGACAGACGAGCGGAAAATTTGCTAGCCAGCCAACGGCAGCTGTATCAGCAGCGGGCAAATTTCGCACATAGGGTGAATGAGCTTGCATGTACAGAAGAGGACGGTGTTTTGGTTGAGCTAGAGGTAGACGCTATCCGGTCAACAAGCAATTACACTTGCTGGAATTGCAAAGTTGTTGGTCATAGTTTTGTTGACTGTCCTGAGCCGGTAACTCGTGTTTTTTGCTTTAGGTGTGGTAGGGATAATGTCGTGACCCCAAAATGCCCTAAGTGTCAGGGAAACCGCCCTCGAAACCCGTCTCGGACTGGGGAGGCGCGGTCAACAGAGGTTTAGACCCAGTCCCTAATCAACAAAATGAATCAAGAATAAATAGTTTTAAAATTTTGGAAAATAAGAATAGAATGGAAAATTTTAAAACAGAGACACGCTTAAGAGAAATTAAACCATTACATGTTAGAATTATTGAGTATAACGAAGCCAAACAGAGAATATTCGGTTCGGTATCGACCAAAATAAAGAAAGCGCGAGAACGCTACAAAGTACGAAAAAAATTAAGGCACGAGATTTCGGCGGCTTCCCTTTATGAGGGTAAAGACTCTCGTCTTTACACGCGTATAAATTTAGGTGGCCACGAAATCGAAGGCTTGCTGGACAGTGGTGCCACAGTAACGTGCTTAGGCCGTAACTGTCTTGAGTTTGTAGAAAAAACGGGGCTTAAAATCCACGATTTTTCTACTGTGATCAAGACAGCGGACGGCACAGCGCACCACATTATCGGTCGCGTTCGAGCGGATGTTACGGTTGGTCAGACAACGCAGGGAATAACGTTTTATTTAGTGCCTACTTTGAGTCGTGAGTTGTTCTTGGGGATCGACTTTATGAAGGTCTTTAAAATGTTTGCCAACATAGATAGTATTGCGACTAATGATATCAGTCTTGGTGAAGATACTGAAAATAACCCAGAGGTAGTAACTCATAAGTTGACAGCTGATCAGCGACAGAAGTTAGATTCCGTCATATTGATGTTCCCCTGCTATAGTAAAAGAGGTCTAGGAAAAACACATTTAGAGACGCACTCCATCGATACCCGTGATGCAACTCCAGTTAAAGATCGACACTATCCTGTATCCCCGGCAGTTCAAAAACTAATGTTCGCAGAGCTCGATAGGATGCTTGACCTTGGTGTCATTGAGTCCAGCGAAAGCCCCTGGAGTCATCCTGTTACTTTGGTCCGTAAGGGCGAAAAAAACAGGCTGTGCTTGGACGCGCGGAAGCTCAATGCACTGACGGTCAAGGATGCCTATCCCCTGCCACACATTGAGGGTTTGCTTAGCCGCCTGGGAGATACGATCTTTATTTCTAGTGTCGATCTTAAGGACGCATTCTGGCAGATTCCACTAGATCAGGCGAGTAGAGAGAAAACTGCATTCACGGTACCTGGGCGACCACTTTACCATTTTACAGTCATGCCTTTTGGGTTGTGTAACGCGGCCCAAAGGTTATGTCGTTTAATGGATAAAGTGATCCCTGCGGCGCTGCGTGATAGAGTTTTTGTCTACTTGGATGATCTCTTGATAGTATCTCCAGATTTTGCCACGCACTTAGAGTTGTTAGCACGGGTAGCCGATAGTCTAAATAGGGCAGGTTTGACCATCAATGTGTCGAAATCTAAATTCTGCTTTAAGGAGTTACGATATCTTGGTTATATTGTAGGTGGCGGTAAACTAAGACCTGATCCGGCTAAGGTTGAAACGATTACTCGTTTTGCCTACCCTAAGACAGCTAAGCAGGTTAGGAGCTTCATGGGGGCAACAGGCTGGTATAGAAAATTTATACCAGACTATGCCACCATTGCAGCTTCAATTTTCGAAACGCTAAAGAAGGGTAAGCAATTCAAGTTTTCAGATGAGGCTAAGGCCGCATTTGATCGCCTCAAGAATGCTTTGATTTCGAGTCCGCTTCTTAATCATCCGGACTTCTCTAGACATTTCTATGTGCAGTGTGATGCATCGGATGTAGGAGTTGGGGCGGTCCTTTTTCAGAAAGATGATTCTGAAGAAGAGCACCCCATCGCCTACTTCTCGCATAAGTTAACACCGGCACAGAAAAACTATTCGGTAACAGAACGGGAGTGTCTGGCAGTGGTTCTGGCGATTAAGAAGTTTAGGCCCTACATAGAACTAATGCCTTTTTCCGTGATAACCGACCACAGTAGCCTTAAGTGGCTTATGTCACATAAAGACCTTAGTGGGCGTTTGGCTCGGTGGAGCCTACACCTCCAATCATATGATTTCGAAATTGAGCATAGGCAGGGGAAACAAAATGTAGTACCCGATACCCTATCGCGTTACGAAATGGATGAAGTCTCGGCAGATGTAGAAGGGCTGGTTGATTTATCTTCAAATGCGTTTAAGTCCAGCGACTATTTTGAACTTGTTTCTACTATAGAGGCAAATTCGGAACAGTTGCCCGACTTAAAGGTAGTTGATGGTTTCGCGTATAAGCGAGTACGACCCTATGATGGATTGGCCTTGAATGAGGACTTTTCATGGAAACTGTGGGTTCCTCAGGAATTGACCAAGTCCATCATCGACAAGTCGCACAATTCACCGCAAGCTTCTCACGGAGGCGTTGGGAAGACTCTCCGCAGAGTCAGGGAATATTTCTACTGGCCAAACCAAAACACTCAGATTCGCGAATTCATCGCAAATTGTCAAATTTGCAAGGAGACAAAACCGGCAAATAAAACGCTACGTCCGCCTATGGGAGCAGAATCTATTAGTGAGCGTCCGTTTCAGAAGATTTTCATCGATTTTCTCGGCCCTTATCCTCGTTCAAAGAACGGTAACTCTTTTATTTTTATAGTTTTAGACCACTTAACAAAGTTTGTGCTACTTAAAGCGCTGCCAAAGGCTAATACCAAAAACGTAGTGAAATTTTTAATCGGTGAAGTCTTTCACAAGTTTGGTACCCCTGAAATCATTATCTCGGATAACGGCAGACAGTTTATAAGCAAGGAATTTTCCGACTTAGTAGAAAATTTTGGAGTAAAGCATGTCCGAACGGCGATACATTCACCACAAGCCAACGCGTCTGAGCGCGTAAATCAAACGATTTTGGCGGCTGTGCGCTCGTATCTACTGGAAGACCAGTCGGAATGGGACAAACATCTGTCCGAGATAGAATTTTCCCTTAGGTCTTCAGTGCAAACATCAATAGGGGTTACGCCATATTTTGCTTTGTTCGGTATGAACATGTTTAGTCATGGTAGCGTGTACGGGTTAGCCAGGAAGCTAAAGAGTTTAGATGATCCGGAACTAAATATTTTCCCGAAGTCGGTGAGAGTGTCTCTTATTAGACAAAAAATCCGAGAGTCGTTACACAAAGCGTACCTTCGTAATAAAGAAACATACAACACCCGTAGCCTACCGTAGGAATTTCCAGCAAAGTGATTTTAAAAATAGTTACAACGCTAAGCTCGCGCGCAAGTTTTTAAAATGCCGAATTGTAAAGCCGGTAGGAAACTGTTTATACGAGGTCGAAGACTTGAAAGAAAAGTCGTTAGGGATATTTCACGGAAAGGACCTTAAACAGTAATTTCTAAAGTGACAGAAAAATTACACGTTACCCAAACCGAAATAAAGGAGCAATGCCAATAAGGTAATAAGGTTAATACGCTAGTTTGGTCTTAACAAGATAGGTTTAATTTTTGTAAACTTTAAAATTACTTAGCTGAGTTTTTATTATAATTCCAGAAACTGTATTGCTTTCTACGCTCGCAACGACTTACACTAATTGCCAGTAAAATAACTTGTGTTTTTAACAGACACTGCTTTCCTTTTATTATGCCAACTCAAGCAGGCGTACCTCATCGGATCGTTAAGACTCCAGAAGTGCAACCCCATGATAACTCTAGGGATCTGTGCCATTAAGAGCTAGGGGTTATTAGTCACCTAAAGCCATAACTTGATTGAGCCCGGCTTACTGCAAGTCAAAGCAACAAAGGAATTATTTATTAAAAGAAATTGTACTGGCAATGGTTTCAGCGTTGTTTGTTTTTTATTTTTTTTTTTTGCGTAAAATACCAAAGAATCTGGGAACGGACTCAGCTAAGTAATACTAAAACTACATTGCTTAATCCCTGACAAGCATGGAAGAAAATAGAAGATTAAAACTTACCTTAGACTATTAACGGTTTGTTGATTAATTTTGCTGATTAGATGGCTGCCACGTCTATTGAAGTAGCTAAAGACCTTATATTGCGTCTGTAAGAAAGAAAAAAAATTTTTAGAATAAATAGATTACAGGATAAAATAATATAAATAGTTTGTGGTCCACTTACTCAGCTGGATTCTTAGTAAGCGGTCCCCAGTAAATTTAATTCCTCTTAAGATGATCTCAGAAATCCTTAACCTAGACTAAGAAAAAACAAAAAACTTTATTAGAATTGAGAAAGTGAATACATGAAATAAAAGAAAAAGATAAATATATTAAAACTAGTTAAAATAATGAAAATAGCTAAATAAGGTAATAAATTATTTAAATAATAATGAAAATTTGGAAAAAAATATTGAGAATCAGAAAAAAAAAGAAGAGAAAAAGAAATAACATTAATAAAATAATAAAGATAATAATAATGCTAATTATAATAATGATAATAATAATGAGAATAATAGTAATAGTGATGGTAATAGTATAAACACTAAATGATAATAACACTAATAATATAAGATGGATTATTTAAAACTGAGAATATAAAAAAAAATGTTAGTCAAAAACAAACAAAAAAAAATAATAATAAAAAACTATTAATATAAATAATAATAAAAAAAATATTCACACTTATAAAAATAATAGCAATAATAATCATAATAGTAATACTAATAATAATGACACTTACATTAGTAGTGACAATGTTAATAATAATAATAATAATAATAATAATTAAAAAAGGAGGAAAGAGAAAAGGAATTAATAAACTATAAATATAAAATATATATGTAAATTAATAAACTATAAAAAAAAAGTAAAAGAAATGAATTAACAATAAAGTAATAAAAATAGTAAAGCGAATAATAATAATAATAATAATAATAATAAAAATAATAATTATAATAATAATAACAATAATAATAACAATAATAAAAATAGTAATAACAACATTATTAAAACAATAACAATAAGGATAACCACAACCAGAATAATGATAATATTAAGATTAAAAGTAATAAGAAATAATGATCCTCCCCGCAAGATCATCACAACTGATAAATTAAAAATAGAATAAATGAATAACTCTAAATAAATAAAAAAAAAAGAAAAAAATCCATGAATTAAAAACTTAATATATAAAAAAAAAAGAAAAACAAAAACAAAAAAAATTTTCTTTTAAAAATGTATAAAAATAGGAGCATGAAAATAATTAAAGTATAGAAAAAAGAAAGGAAAAAGGGAAAACCGAAAACGCTTTCAAAGGAATGCATGAAGCATATAAAATCTATTTAAATTATTTCTCTTTAGAGAATTAGAAACATAAATATAGTTTTAATATTACCTTTTTGGGTATCTTTCCTAGCTCGTGCTAGTAGCAGTTTGCTTATTTTCTTAGGTCAGGGGGTACTACACGCCAGAGTTCTGAGGCGGTAGCCTTAGCCTCTGGTGGTTTTAGTCCCTGCATATACTCCTCTCAGTGGCCCATTCACTTCTGAGTCCTCAAATCCGACGGAGTTTTAGGCCCCTTAGCCATTTAGACTTGGTCACGTTGGATAATCTAGGGAGAATAGGTAAAGATATAAGAATTAGATTATAAAGGAGTTTCAGTTAGATTTTAAAAGGTAGAACTTTTGGTTAGTTACTGTGGCAAACAAATTGGTAAAACCATAGTTACACATCCATGTGTTTCGCCTTACGCACAATAAACCTTCCTTTTGTTTAATCATTATTATCATTTTTCTTATTTTACCAGAAAAGTAGATTTTTTGTTTTCACAACAATCTAGCCATATTTTGATTTGTCTTTTTGATTCGGCACTCAGTTTGGTTATTTAATCAACATTTTGTTTTTCAATATTTTTATGATTTTCTTTTCTACTGCTGATACCCACCATAATTATTGGAAATGGAAGAAAAATTCAGCAGGTATCCTTACACTTTTTGTTAGTAACGTTACGTTACGTTTCAGTAACTGCTCTTCTTAGGATTTTCACAGTAGCACCTTATGTAGGTTTTGTTTACTGCACCAAAATGAAATTGTTTAAATGTTTCTACTTACCTTGAATATCTGGATTCCTTTGAAGTACATTAGTCCACAGGTATCATCTGGAGATGTTGCTGGAAAGGAAACAAAATAGAATTAGTTTTGACAAACACGTCTTTAATTTCACGTATATTTTTTTTTTTAACTTACGGCGGCTGCGAGGCGTCTTGAAAAGAGAAATGGCCGTGTAAAGGATATACGTACCTTCGTCCAAAGAAAGATGGCGTAGTCCCTAACGAAGAGCGCTAGACGCGGTGTCATCAATATTTTCTCCTATTGGAAAGAAGAAGCAAAATGAGTTTTCATACACCGGAATTTTGCAGATTGTGTTTAATGCTTACCCTTATCCCGATATTGGCAGTAAGCTGTAGTGAAAAGAAAATTAGAATTTAGCACCAATATGAATACTTACCTTAGAATTAATATTTCAACTTTGAATAATAGCTAGAACTTTTTACGGGTTCCATGAGTACTTAAGGCAGAATTAGTTTTTACTTTCCGTTCAGTGACGAATCAGCTGATCAATTTCTGTTAAATGGAAAATATGTATTTGTGGTTTGTTATTACTTTGACGTTCTGTTCTGTTTCGTTCGAATCAGTAGAAAATAGAATTCAACGTTAAGTTACTTGCAAGTTGTTTGGTAGTGTGAGTGCAAAATTGTAAACAAACCATTTTTGTCATTGTAATTGTAGTTGTATTTGTTGTGTTGTGTATTGTGTTTTCTTTGTTTATTATAAACAGCTGGTTTGTTGTTACAGAAAAACTAATAACAATAATTTGAAAAGCAGAACGGCACGGCACAGAACAGCAACAGAAAGTAAAGACTAATGAGGCCTTTACGCGTAGCTTTTATTTTGTTTTTATTTTGTCATCCTTCCATTCATAAATGTGTTAGGAACTTAACGAAGGTGAGTTGCCAGATCAACAACGTTCTTTGTAGAAAAACAGCTTTACCATCAGGTCTTTTATTTTTGGCGTTTTTTTTTTAATACCGAACATCCCGTAACTATTAAGTTTGGAGTAATCTTCCTTTCCATCCTAGATCCATAGATGGATCCAGGGAATGGTTGGGTTTGTCGTGTGCACCCTGTGCAGATTTTTCATTATTTGAGGGTAAAGCCGTGCAGTCAGCTGTAAATGGAACAAAGATGGCCAGTGTAGACATTTATAAACAAAAACAAAGATTTAGGGAAGCAAAGGAATAAATTGCTGACAAACGGCCCGGAAACCTTTTTTTTTTAGAAATGGAGAAAATACCGAGGCTTGCTGCGAAGGCAAGTTTAAAATGTCGAGTCTTTTACTTTTGGGATAGAACAAAGGTGTGACGAGTGGCTGCCAAATAATAAACATTAAAGTAAAGACTTATGTGTCAAAAAAAAAAATAAAATATAAGTCTACGTAAACGTATGTTCCTAATAACAAGGAAAATTTTTCGGTGCTTAAAAAAAAAGGTTTTTTTGAAAAAAAAAAATATAAAAAAAACGAATTTCAAAATTTTTATTTTAAAAACTAAGAACTAAAAAAATAAAAAAATAAAAAAAAAAACAAAAACAAAAACAAAAAGTATATATATAAGTGTTAAGCAAAGTACAATTAAACCCTAACAAAAATTTCCTTAACCTAAAGAAACGTATATTCAGAACTAAAATAAAATTGTTTTAAAAGGATCGCCACGCCACCTTACGCCCGTCACATCCAACGAGAGATCATCTTCACCAGCAGTCTCGACACGCATTGCCACCCGGCAGTGCCAGGTATCTTGCCAAAGACCTTTGACAGACCCTACAGACGACCTGCGGACAAATCACTAACGTTAAATTATATATATATTAATCTTTGAAATTAGGGAAAACATTGATTTACCTTTGCCTTTTATGAAAAGTCATTCCTCTGGGTAATTAGGCTCAGAGTGCGCGGATTTAGGGTTGAGCTCAGGCCTAAGTATTGCGAAACCGCGGTTGGAATTAGTTGCCCTTACTTTTTCATGTCTTCCTTAACCTAGAAAACAAAACAGAATTTAACAAAGTGAAATATATATATATATATATAGATAAAACCAAAATTTGTTGTGTACTTACAATAACCTGTTGACCCATAACGACCCATAACGAACAGAATGGCATTCCTGTAGAGCCACTAATCCAGCCAAAATAGAATCTTGGGAACCTGAAAAGAACTGAGCGAAAATAAGCCGCCATCTTGTGAAATATTAGAAATCTTGATTTGAAATACATTGCGTTGTAATCGCCATTTCTAAGGAAAACGTTTGATAATTTTTCCATTGCCTCTAATTTAAATGTTGCTTTATTTTCTAATTTTGCATTGAATTTTTTTTTTTGATTTTATAAAAAGAATGTTTGCATTAAATTTTTCGTAATTTATTTTAAATTTTGCATTTATTTTAATTTTGCATTGAAATTTTTTGATTTTATAAAAGAAATTTAGCATCAAACTTTTTGTATTTTATTTTAAATTTTGCATTTATGTTAATTTTGCATTGAAGTTATCTTATACTTTGTATTTATTTAAATTCCTTTAAAACTATTTCTACACCTTTTACCTTTTGATAATGTGAATAATTTTTTTATTCTAATAAATTCGTTTATGCCTATGTACCCATTTTTAATATGAAAAGGAGATCTTTCATTTAAGATGAAGTGCTAAAGGTGACTGTTAAGCGGTAAGTAGGGTAACAAAGTTGCAAGAGGGTTTTTATAGGGACATCTAAAGCATTTTTTTTTTATGATGTCATGGTGAGGATTGATATCCTCAAGTGGGGAGGGATTTTACCTGGCAGGAACACCAGCCAGAAGGTGATAGAGCGTGTGTGGAAGAGGAGAGGTTCAGACTTGCTCCGGGCTCCATCACATTCATTACTATTTCGCTTGAAGTCTGGCATGATTATATTTTTTTTGTGTGGCAAACCAGGCCGACCAGTTGGCAAGAACAAGCCCAAGACGGCGAGCTATAGCCGGAGCAACCGCCTGCATGCCAGCGCCGCCAACATCTGGCCACCTTTATTTTTGGTTTAAATTTTTTTTATTTTTTTTTTTTCTCATCTGCCACTACAACAGCTTTGTGTTTTTGCATTCAGTTCGTGCTCCTCAGATTTTAATATATATAATTTATAAGTCTACTTATGAGCATTCTTTTGTTGTTAGAACTGCACAAGTCTGGAAAGTCCTCCCAAGCAATCTGACGATTTTCTCTTTTTCTTTACCTTAAGCGAAATTTATTCTTCGCGAGTTTTTTCAATCCGAGTAATTTAGTGTTTCTTGTTAAAACTGCTTTGTTTAATTTTTATTAATTTGTATATATTTTTCTGTAAACATG
The DNA here is from genome assembly GCA_937654795.1 of Cistogaster globosa. NCBI lineage: Eukaryota > Metazoa > Arthropoda > Insecta > Diptera > Tachinidae > Cistogaster > Cistogaster globosa. Next base: position 21,354,824 of record OW569407.1, read on the forward strand.
GCCCACATAAGCTCTGTTAAATAAATAAAATAAAAAACGTGGACTTCTTAGTAGTAAAAAATCACATTAAAAAATCAAATTAAAGGTTGTAAAAAATTCTCTTCCTAAGAGCTGCATATAAAGGGCGGTTTACATGGTCACAGAAGTCTTACGACATGTCAAATTTTTGTGCAGAATATTACCAGTGGGATCGTCTAAACCAAATATGTAATGAATCTGAACAAATTGAGAGCAATTGCGGATGAAAATTTAACAGTCGTATGGCTTTCTATGTTTTTAAAAATTTTCAAAAACCAATTACGAATCATTAGATCAGGGATGCATTTTTCTGCAAACCGTAAGCGAAAAAGTAAGATTTTTACTCTCATTTTTAAATTACGGATGGAATTTCATATTATTTTCTCTTGGATTTTACATACGTAAAGTCGTACCGCCTAAACCGCCCTTAACGTGGAACAGACTTAATCAACGCGTACCGTAAAAAAAATCATTGCTGCCATCCAGAGCACTTCCTCTTTCAGTTATATACGCCACAGAGTAAGTAAATGCGCAGAGCAGAGCAGCTCTTTTCTGCTCTTTCGGCTCTTTTGCGCAAAGAGCACAGCCAACTTGTTATTGCGCATTGCTCTGCGGCATGAAGGAGCAGTGCATTAAAAAGAGCAATGCGCTTGGCTCTTTTTTTTTGCGCTGCTCCTTTTTTGTGCGCAGTGCGCAAAAGAGCAAAAAATGCGCATGGCTCTTTTACTGTGTTGTACAAACGTCAAGATTATAATGTAAAAATCAATTCAATAAATAAATTATTTGATTTATGTGTTCGGGAAAGTGTTTAAAACTGTTAAGAAGATTGATTGTTTATCGTTTTTAAATATAGCTAATATTCAAATAAAGGTTGGAGGAACATATACATATGTACGAGGGCTGCTCTATATATTTCTGGCCTAACAGTGAAAATGCGAATATTTATAATCAAAAATGGTTTTATTGTTTTTCAAAGTATTTTCCAGCATGATTTATACACTTTTGCATGCGCTTAAACCAGTTGTCGAAGCACTTTTTCCACTCCGATTAAGACACCTCTAAAACATGGTTTTTGAAAACTTCAACAGCTACTTCTGGCGACGAAAATCGTTGACCATGCATTTTTTCTTGATGTTCGGAAACAAGAAGAAGTCATTAGGTGCCAAATCAGGGCTGTACGGCGGATGACACATTAATTCGACGTTTTGGCCGGTCAAAAACGCTCTGGTTTGAGCCGATGTGTGAGAGCTCGCATTGTCATGGTGAACAATGATTCGTCTTCTCTTGTTGGTTTTTCGAATTTCGCCGATGACTTCAGGCAAACAAATTGTAGTGTACCACTCAGAAGTGACCGTCCTACGTTGCTCAAGCGGAACAGTCGTAACATGACCAGTTTTGCCGAATAAACAGGCGACCTTTTGCTTCGAAGTGCTTCTTCTACGAACAACTTTCGTTGGATTTTGCTCGTCTTTGAAGACCCACACGGTCGATTGTTGTTTCGTTTCGGGCTCATACGCATAGATCCATGATTCGTCACCTGTGACGATCTTATAAACGTCTTTTGAAGCACCACAATCGTATTTTTGCAACATTTCTTTGCACCAATCGACACGAGCCTTTTTTTAAGCGACTTTCAAATTGTGCGGGATCCAACGAGAACAAACCTTTTTTACGGCCAGATGTTCATGCAGTATCGAATGTATGCTGGTGGAAAAAATGTGCAAAGATGTCTCTATCTCTCGGTATGTCGCATGTCGATCTTGCATTATGAGTTCACGCACGGCATCAATGTTCTCTGGCACAACAGCCATTTTTGGACGACATTCACGGAATTCGTCTTTGAGCGAGCTTCGGCCACGATTAAATTCATTATACTAATTTTTTAAAGTGCTATAGGATGGTGCTTCATCGCCATTTAAAGATTTAAGTTCATCAATGCACTCTTGTCGTGATAAACCACGTCGAACGTTGTGAAAAATGATGGCACGAAAATGTTCACGAGTTATTTCCATTTTTTACTATATTAATTTTTTCAAGTCACTGTAAACAACACAAATAATGGTCGTACATCAAAACGTTTTGAGTACGATTATGCTTAAAAACGACAAACTTTCTAATGGAAATGTCAGATTGCACTTGGTAGCACTCAGTGTTGCCAGGCCAGAAATATATATAGCAGCCCTCGTATGTATATTTATTTTATTTATATTATTGTCTATTTATGTATATGCATATAAACATGTTTGTACGCATACATAAATGTATGTATGTATGTACATATGTATCTGTGTAGTGAAGTAAAGTAGTGAAGTTCCTTGTAAATTCAAGCGGGGGTCATATGAATGGCTCATTAATAAAAATGTGCAATAAGTGGTGTTATAAAAAGTAAGGATTAAGGGTATTCATTTGCTATCTTTAACATTATTGCAGTTATTCCTAGAGAAGGAATTTTTGATGTTTACTGGTATCATAAAATAATTATTTTTATTTAGTTTTTTTGGTTGTCCAATTGTTTTCCTGCTTTAAATTTCCATGTGTTATTTGTTGTTGTGGTTTTTCAATACAGTAGATAAGCTTTGCTTTTAATTAAGATATGGGATGTTTAGTAGTGAATTTGTTATTGTTTTATTACTATCTCCATTACAGCTTGTGTTATTTTTTGTTTTTAACGGTAGATGTGCTTTGCTTATGTTTTAGGCAGGGGATGCTTACTGGTACAGTTGTTATTGTTTTATTACTTCTTAATTGATGGTAAAACACCAAATTATTGGTATTAAAACTTTTAATATAAATATCAATTTTAAATCCCACAATAAGCAAACAAATAAATCCTTTCTTATATAAATATACACAGTAATATTAATATTAAACAAAATACTGTTACTAAATTTTTTTCTAAAACTGAATAAAAACCAAACGAACCACTGTTACTATCAAAAGCAGCACTAGCAAAAGAGCTACTCTTTTGGCTCAATGCGCAGAGCAAAAGAGCCAAAAACAAAATTAAATGCGCATGGCTCAAAGAGCAGAGCATGAAAAGAAGGAGCAAGCGCAATGCGCATAAACGATGAGACTTTTTTCTGCTCTGCTCTTTTGTGCATAGCTTAAAAAAGAGTGCGCACAAAAAGAGTTTTCAAAGAGCAAAAGAGCAAGCCAGTGTGAACTCTGATACGCCACTCTATTTAATGGCGGGCGAAGTGTTGCACTTATTACTATCCAGTTTAATAGCTGTGATCTAGGTTCTGTGAAATTACTTTTGTTGTATATTTTATTTAATAAAAAATATTTAAAATACTATTAAATAGACTGATAAAAGTAAAATTTCAGAAAATTATTTGACGAATCAAAACGTGGATTTGATATTTAAATCAAAACCTATTTATTAAATAAAATAACGGCACATACATATATGGAAGATTTTACAAAACAATATCACTTAGAATAAGCAATACCTGAAGATCTGACTTTTCAATATCAAAAATGGCATTTTTATATAATAGAGCAATTATAATATGCCATTCTTAACTGGGACTTATAAAAGTAATCGGTAGATTTATTACCTGTGCTTAACACGCAATTAAAAATTAATTGTTATACGAGGGCTGCTCTATATATTTCTGGCCTAATAGTGAAAATGCGAATATTTATAATCAAAAATGGTTTTATTGTTTTTCAAAGTATTCTCCAGCATGATTTATACACTTTTGCATGCGCTCAAACCAGTTGTCGAAGCACTTTTTCCACTCCGATTGAGACACCTCTTAAACATGGTTTTTGAACACTTCAACAGCTTCATTTTTTTATGTGCGGAAACAAGAAGAAGTCATTAGGTGCCAAGTCAGGGCTGAACGGCGGATGACCCATTAATTCGACGTTTTGGCCGGTCAAAAACGCTCTGGCTTGAGCCGATGTGTGAGAGCTCGCATTGTCATGGTGAACAATGATTCGTCTTCTCTTATTGGTTTTTCGAATTTCTCCGATGACTTCAGGCAAACAAATTGTAGTGTACCACTCAGGAGTGACCGTCCTACGTTGCTGAAGAAACAGGCGACCATTTGCTTCGAAGTGCTTCTTCCACGAACAACTTTCGTTGGATTTGGCTCGTCTTTGAAGACCCACACGGTCGATTGTTGTTTCGTTTCGGGCTCATACGCAAAGATCCGTGGTTCGTCACCTGTGACGATCTTATCAACGTCTTTTTAAGCACCACAATCGTATTTTTGAAACATTTCTTTGCAACAATCGACTCGAGCCTTTTTTTGAGCGACTTTCAAATTGTGCGGGATCAAACGAGAACAAACCTTTTTTACGGCCAGGTGCTCATGCAGTATCGAATGTATGCTGGTGGAAGAAATGTCCAAGGATGTCTCTATCTCTCGGTATGTCGCATGTCGATCTTGCATTATGAGTTCACGCACGGCATCAATGTTCTCTGGCACAACAGCTGTTTTTGGACGACCTTCACGGAATTCGTCTTTGAGCGAGCTTCGGCCACGATTAAATTCATTATACCAATTTTTCACAGTGCTATAGAATGGTGCTTTATCGCCATTCAAAGATTTAAGTTCATCAATGCACTCTTGTCGTGATAATCTACGTCGAAAGTTGTGAAAAATGATGGCACGAAAATGTTCACGAGTTAATTCCATTTTTTTCTATATTATTTTTTTCAAGTCACTGTAAACATTAAAACGTTTTGAGTACGATTATGCTTACAAATGACAAACTTCCCAATGGATATGTTAGATTGCACTTGGAAGCACTCAGTGTTGCCAGGCCAGAAATATATATAGCAGCCCTCGTATAACATACAGTGGTTTGTTTTTATGATAAAAACAAAGTTATAAAAATTAAACTACATGACAATTGTGGGTTTTTGAAAGTCGAAATATACTGACGCAACGAACAGACCAATAGTTAAAATAGCAAATTGCCAGAATAAAACAAAGAAGTTTTAAATGATTTACTAAAATATTATATTTTTATAAATAAGTACAAATGAACAGACAAAATCTCATAGAGTTTGGTTGACATTCTGAAGGGAAATTAAAATTGATGAAAACATAAAAAATACAAATCTTTAAATGGTTTTAATATAACGCAATAAAAATATATTTGTATTAATACAACGTAGTTTTTTCAAATATGATTTTAAAACAAGAAAAACTACGGTCTCAAAAAAGTCATGAAATAAATATTTTATTTAAAATGACGTTTTTTGCACTTGTCGGATGTGCATTAAGAATAATAGAATAATAAAAGTCGATTTCATATGTATATATTTTTCATCTTTTTGTTTTTACTGTTAAATACTTAATAATTTTCTTATTTTTTATAATTTTTTATAAGGAAATGTTGAATTTTTTTAAGTAATTTTTAATGTTTTCTTTTTATGTGTAGGTGAATATAAGTATGCATGTATGTATATGGCTATGAATGTAAATATTTTTAAAGTTAAAACTTATGAAAATAAAAGTAAAAATAATCTCATTACATACTAATAATATTGATAACTTATTAAAATATGTTCTGTTTTGCTTTATGTCTCAAAATCTCGACAAAATGTTAAAATTTATTTTTTCTTTTTCTTTGCGCTTTTTTCGCTTGAAACTACTTCAGATTTACGTTTCTGATTAGTTTTAGCTTGCGGTGTAGTTGTTGGTGTATTGGAATTTTTCGCTGCCTTTTTCTTCTTTTCTTGACGTTCCTTTTCTTCCAATTCGAGGTTCTCTCTTTCGATTAATGTAATTAAGGTGTTACAACGTCTTTGTAATTCTAAGGCCGTACGAGATTTAATAAACCAATCGAAACGAAATTGTGGAGATGCTCTGAAAACAATAATAAAATACATTGAATCGTTAATTATAATAAAAAACCGGTGATGATTTACTATGTAATTGATATGACGCCGAATATGAGTTCGAATTCTATCCGCTACTAATTAGCAATATAAATTCTTCCGATACATTTTTACTAGTTTTTTTTTTTCTAATAAGAAGGACACTGCGATCACTCTTTCGGTGGTGTTTCTCACAGAATTTATACGTCAGAGAAGTAAAATAATAATAAAATGGCTGTACAGCTTCAAACAAAAGCGTCTACTTAACACCAGAGATGTTATGTGGAAGTCTTTTCTAAAAATAAACACAACGTGCAGCTGTAGCGTTGAAAATATGAAGCTCTACTAATGTTTATTATCACCTTTCTCCGTTACTGTTTATCTTTTCAAGGGTTTATTGCCTTCTTGGAGTTTTATTCGGTATCTGCGTAGACTTTTAAATTTTAAGAACGTCGATTTCACTGTTTACTGTCACTAAAAAGGGTCCATTGTATAGATAAATAAGACACTTCCTAGATCTATTTGTACGCTTCTTCGATAAATTTTACCTTCTTAATTACATTTCGTTATTCAAGTGGAAGGGTATAACAACACTCAACCGTACAGAACTCCAAATACCCCAAAATTAGGCAGACGCTCTCCACTCGGCAATCTACTGCTGATCTATTTATCTTTCCCATCTTATTTTCCGCTAAGAACCCATACAAGTCTTGTGAACAAGCTATTACTAAGCCATTCGGTTCAAGTCATGAAATTAAAAATTTCAATAATGACTGATAAAAACTCCAGTTTTTAAATTACGATTAATTCTTCCTTTCACACAGGACTTTGACTCTAAACTCCCTAAAAATGTATCTGCCCAGAGATACTTGCAAAGCTTAGTCTAAGACATAATCCTTGCAATAATGTCTCCCTCATTAGGGCTAGAGTTCTGCTTACAATTATTTCAGAGAGTTCATTATAATAAGAAACGATCGATAGATTAAACTTGAACATCATTACAGCAAGAACCCCTTTGCAACTACCTTGAAGCAATGATTTGACGAGCTGTCAACATTGTCTTATTTTCCAATATGTAATGGCGTATACAAAATCTAGTTGGGTGGCTTTCAGAACCGTAAAGGTCTCGAAAACAACACTACGCTCATCCGAAAGCCTATACGACCTTCATATATTCCTACCAGATCAGAAAAAAAGTATCCACCTCTCGTATAGTTAATCGGATTAGTGATTGTCTGTTAAATATGCCTTGGCCTTGTAGTCTGAAGAGAATGTGTTGTTGTTTAATTTAAAATCCTTATGTGACCCGTCCACCTTAACCTCTCTTATCTAAATACAGCCTCCCTCAATGTTTCGTAAATGCAGAAGAACGTCCAAGGCCTCCTGAGATATACTTCTTGTGGCACTTGTTAAGCACAACTTTGAGTCTTTACAAAATAAGCTGAATAAAGCTACATGTTCTTAATGCCTTCCACAATCAGCTTCATCCACAGTTTTAAGCTATGAAGCTCCTGACTTCTGGGTTTCTTTTTTTAAGCTAATTTTCTAAGTTAAAATTTAGATATTTTTGCCTCATCTTTTAGTCTTAGATAATCTACGTAGAACTTCTAACTACTAGCACCTAGAGAGAAGTTAACTTTTTTAAAAATAACAATTGTTATTTTCGATTATTAAATTAATGAAAACAAATAAATAATTAATTTTTGCAATTCAGGGAACTTTGTGTTAATTCAGCTCTCTGATTTTGAAATATATTTAACTTTTAACATTTGTTAAGCTTAATTTTTTGGCACTGAATTGGATTATGCATTTTTTATTAAATGACCATACAATTCAAAAACAATTACATATGCAAACTTACCTTATTGCAGCTCGCAACTCCTCATAAACATTTTCTTTATCAAAGCCAAGTTTATGCAACATGCAGACCAAAAATCTATCTTCAATTTCAGTGTAATTTTTGCCTTTATTGTTGCCATACTGTAAACGCAATTGATGGAAGGGTGCTCTATAGCGACTCATCTGAAATAATTTAAGATATGACAATTTTAATATAAAGAAATTTCTCTTCCATGGTGGTTACCTTTTGATCTAATGCTTTCTTAATAGACACACGTCGCTGAATTTTAGCTTCTCCTCTTTCAATTTGTCCCATTATACGCTCGATATCCTGCAATTCGTGGCATCTTTCCCAAAATACCGCATTGTATTCAATAACTTCTTCAGGTGTTTTTCCTTCAACATCTTTAGCAATATTTTCAATATCATCACGACCATATTTCTCATTAGCCTTGATAAACTGATTGAAATCACGTTTTGTCCAATTGGTAAAACCTTGTGTAAGTAGTGACTCCTTTTCGGCAAGCTCTTCCTCCGACAATGGCTCAGCTTCATCAATTTTACGTTGTTCTTCACGTTGCACTTTAGAGGCTTCTGAGCCCAACTCGGGATTTTTAGGAACTTTGTAGCCTACCGTTTTACGAAAGTAGTAAATTTCCTGATCTAAAATCTCAAACAAACGAGGAGGAAAGAATTGAAAGTCTTGCACAATAGGCTGTTTGGGTGGTCTGGGGGCCTTTGGAGCTTTCGGTTCAGAGACACGGAGAGCCTCTCGGAAATAAGCATCGACAGCATAATTAGCTTTTCGTTCTCTTTTAGGTGGTTCAATCCAATTGCCTAAAGCATTCATTTTTTGTTTTTCACGGTAATCCTCTCCCTCGAATTGATAAACAGAAGAGGGTGCTCCATCGGTGTTCGGAGTGTCCATGGTAAATGTACGCAGGGAACTTTCTCCCAAGGAATCAAGTTTAGCCTTTTCCTCAGCCGTCTTGGCTTCTCCTCTCTCGAGAATTGTATCAATATCTTCGTCGGTTAATTCGGAATCTTTAGAAGCGAACACGTGATTGGCCCCAAAACGAATTATATTTAACATTTCATCTTTATTCAGTTGATTGCCTGTATTGGTAGCCAATCTTCCTTGCTGTATGACCAATTTGTCAAGCCTTAATTTAACTTCTGCTCTTTCTACAATTTTTTCTTCCACTGTATTTTCCGTTATGAACCGAAAAACACGTACTTGTTTTTTCTGACCAATACGATGTGCACGATCCATAGCCTGCAAGTCCATCTGCGGATTCCAATCAGAGTCATAAATAATAACGACATCAGCTGTAGCTAAATTTATACCCAAACCACCAGCTCTTGTTGACAACATGAATACAAACTTAGTACTATTGTCCATGTTAAATTCCTGAATTTGTCTGTTACGGTCTTCATGTGGAGTTTGGCCATCTAAACGGCAGTATTGGTATGAACGCCACAAGCAATAATCCTCCAAAATATCCAACATTCTGGTCATTTGAGAGAATATCAGTACTCTAGATCCTTGTGCCTGTAATTTTGGCAGCAGTTTATCCAAAATAACCATTTTGCCGGAATTGTATACTAAATGTGTATCAGTGGTGTAGGGTGGACCAGGTTCGGCACCATCAAACAGATAGGGATGGTTGGTACACTTGCGCAACTGCATGAGAATGTTTTGCAAACGCATCTTCTCAACTTTGCCGGCACCATTCACAATATCTATATCTTTCATTAAAACTTTTGTGTACCATTCGCGCTGCATCTTTGAAAGTCCAACAAAAATCTTAATTTCCTTTTTCGGTTTTAAGCGTTTTTCTACCTCTGACTTAAGACGTCGCAACAAGAATGGTTTCAATACAGCATGTAGTCTTTGAATTAGAGCATCATCACCCAAACAGTTATTCGTATTAAACCATTCATCGAAATCTTCCGAGGAATTAAAAACATCAGGCAACAAAAAATTTAACAGAGCCCACAATTCGTGCAAATTATTTTGCAATGGAGTGCCAGTAATTAACAAACGATTTGAAGTTTTGAATTCACGTAAGATTTCAGATAGTTTTGATTTTTCATTCTTAATACGATGGGCCTCATCAATAACCATGTAGCGCCAATTGAATTTCTTAAAAACTGACTTTTCACGAATACACATCTCGTAGGAAGTAACACAAACGTCCCATTCGCCTGGCAAGAGGACATCACGTATAAACGTATTCCGGGCGTCTTGATCACCAATCAAACAAACAGCTCTTAATGAAGGACACCATTTTTTAAATTCATTGACCCAATTTTGTAACGTGGATTTAGGAACGATAACAATATGTGGACCGGCTGAGTTTCTAGAGTAAGTAAAATGATGATATTTATTATTGCTGTCATTTTAAGCGCTAATTAAAATGTGAAAAATAGCTAACTTTTTATACACCTCTACATTTAGCTAACGTGATTATAACTTATATATGTTTCAAATTAATGAAAAACTGTACTAAAAAACAAACAAAGAATCAGTACTCCTTGCCTTAATAGAAGAGAATATAATATTAAGGGAATCTACATATACCTACTAGCTGTTTATTCAATTTTGTATTATATATTATTGAAGCAGAATAATAAAGTCCAATGAAGTGCTTACATTCTTATTCAGTAAATAAAACTTATTAATCTTTTTAAAATTTTTGTCGATAAAAGAGAAACCATATCATCGGAAGCAGCACTTTCTCAGGATTACAAAAATATCAACAAGAAAAAATAAAGTTGTTCCTACAATAGTTTCGATTCAGAGTTTTTCAGAAATACAAAAAAATTACAATTTTTCTTTTTTTGATTAAAAATATATTAACTTGTAGAGAAGGCGACCATGTCGTTTTAAAATTAATTTTTTTACAGTATTGTTGTAGAATAAATAGAATCGCTCTAAAAATATTCCAGTTATTTTTAAACTCGTGATGCGATACGTTATTTACACCTGTTCGTAAAATAAAAAAACTGTAGCCATCAGGTCATCTAAATTAAATTTCTACTGTACGCCAATTATTAATATGCTCTCTTATTTAAATGCGCCATGTCATATGTTATCTAACAAATTTTTTATCGATGTTCTATGCGTAGAATTTTTAGCCGCGTTTCTTAGTTTTGATTTTAGTTATTTACAGCTTGCAGTGGCTCTTTTTAGCGACATGACTTTAAGGAGATTTCGATAAAATTCTTAAGAAGTGGTCTAATCGTATGAACCAAGGCGAATTAATTATAATTATATATCAATATCAATTATAATTAAAAAATTGTTTTTTTTCTTATTTAGAAAAGGAGATTTAAAATACTGTTGATAAAACTCTAAAGTTGCTGTTGTGTTTGTAATCTTACGAAAATTTTCTTTCTGATTGTAGTAACTAACAATTTAACAAGAGCTGTTTTAAATGGAAGTTTTGTTTTTTGTATTAGAGCCTTTTTATTTTATTCTATATCGCTACATAAGCCTTAAAATTTTTGAAACCAAATTTTATAAGTCAAAAAAACAGCTTCTGAAAGGATGATTGGTAAAAATTAAAAAAATCAGTTTTTTTCGATCGAAACAAAATAAACATCATTGAAAGCGTAATTTAATGAACTTTAATTAACACAAATATAATATTATCTGACCAATACATAAATTGAGAAATAAGATATTTGATTTTCGTGATTAGCACGCTCTAAGTTATTTATATAATGCCTACCAATAAAGTGAAAGTTAAATTTACCTACCAATAAATAAAAACTTTCTACTTATAAAATTATTTTAGGATTAAACAGCGGTACTAAAAACTTCATGGTAATCACCGGTGGCATGTCACAACGTCCAAGGACATAATGTCCATCAACGTAGCGTCGTAACGTACATGGATATTATAGGTATATTTTATGGTATTCTATTTAAAAAATATGCAACGTTTTTATAAACTGGCTTGAAGAAAATTGTTGGTAAACGAAGCCGGTGTTAGTTATACCAAGGAGGAGAAAACCCTTAAGTCGGCCTTCGACCGGCTATGCAGAAAATCTTTGGCAAGCGAAGCCGTTGTTGTTTTAAGTGTTCAAAAACGACACAATGTCCATGTACATTATAACGGTTTTCAAAGCGACATAATGTCTATCACCTATATTTTATAATTAAAATGCAATTTATTTGTTGCCTGCAAAACATTTACGCTAAAATCAATGTAATTTTAAAACGTTTCATATTAAAACTGGTGCTTTTGTTTCACATAGAACTCATTTAAACATTTCCTACAAGTTCATGCTACAGATTATTTTTTATATAATAAAGATTTTTACTAACTTGAAATGCTTAAGGTATCCCAATAATGAAATAGTTTGTAAAGTTTTCCCCAAACCCATTTCATCTGCCAGAATACCATTGATGCCATTTTCATGCAATGAAATCATCCAGTTTAAGCCACGTATTTGATAGTCACGCATTTCACCATTCTTAATGTATGTTGGAGAACTTTCAAAGCGAAATATTTCCTTACTTTGAGTATCTTCGGCCAAAAGTTCCTCATCCTCTTCCTGCTCAGTTTTGCGATGGCGATGGCTGCAGTAAAAGCCAAACAAAGTTAAAAACTTAAAAAAAACAACTGAAGCTTAACTTACTCTGCATTTCCACCATGATCTTTGTCTTTGTCCTTAATTTTTTTGGGTCTACCTTTTGGTTTAGTAGGGCTCTTAGTACTATTGCTCATAAAGTGTGTAAAAATCTCTGTCTGTTTCAACAAGAAATCAAAACGCTTGGTACGATCAGCTTGCATTTTATTGTCAAACTCCACCTCTTTCTCCCCTGAAGAGGAGGTAGTTTCAGAATTGGTTTCATTCTAGAACATTCGAAATTTTTTTACTTGTTTAAATTTAAATATTTTTAAGTCATAATATAATGTTAAAAAGTGCGTTGGTTCTTTATAAGTATGTAAATATTGCTTCTAAGGTGCTGTAAAAGAGTAAGTACATACAAGAGTATGTACCACTTGTGTGTTTTTTACTACTGACTTGCTGTTGAGAAAAACCCAAGTAATATGAAGAAATCCTTACCGAATTTTCCTCGGTAGCTTCCAGATCCTCAACCTTAACTTCCTCTTTCGACATTTTGATGTTAGTTAAATACTTTTACAATAAATTTGTATTTATCTCTCGCTTTTAATTATTAAAAATATATTTCAACCAGCAATGCATAAAATTTTACATACAGCTGCCGTTTGCTTTACTAGTAAGAAGAAGCATAATTAATAAGAAGAAACGCACGAAAAAAAAGCGGCAAAGGTGTTTAGTCAACACAGTTGCAAATAAAAGTATGTGTAAAATATTTAACCTATATTCGCCAACATTTTTTAATTAATTAATTTTTTGCTAGTATTTTATAAAATGTTTTAAAACACATTTGTCTAAAATTGAATTTTAAGAAAATTAGAAATGTCACACAGTAAATGTCGTGGGCTCTGCTAGTATTTTACAAGAGTGTCATATTTTATTAACTTTTATCATTTGTAAAGTATGTTATGAAGAAGCAGAACTGAACGAATTTTAAATAATCAATTTTTAGAAGATAAGCAAGATCTAAAGGCAGTATTGTATAAAGTAAAGACGTAAGGCTGATTTATAAATGGGAACTATATGTTTTAACCCGAAAATTTACGCTTAGTTGCATTTTTTTATTTTATTATTTAATATTATTTTTATTTTCATTATTTAATATTAACAATCGACTTCGCTATTCATAAGATTTCAGAATATATACTTCATGGGTTCAGCAAGGGATATAGTTGAAATAACAAACGAAATGATGACCCATTTTCTAATTTTTGTAGTAAAGGGTGTAAGACAAATTTTAAGTACAATACACCCAATTCTATTTTTACAGTTTTACACAGATCAGACATACTTTCGGAAGATTTGCTATTGAAAATCAGCAAGATCGGTCTATGTCATTCGAGGCAGCGGGCAAAACACCACGCATGTCTCTAATTTTTCCGTATCATTTGAAACAATAAAGTAACTCCAATCAAAAAGAACTAAAATATGGAGCGATTAAGAATTAAAAACTTAGAAAAAAACATCAAGTTAAAAAATTGGCGCTCGCCCATATTTACCGAGTTATGGACCTCTGAAATTTTCATTAAAAAAGCTTTTGAAGAGTTCTTTCAGAAAATATTAGTTTTTTTTAAATGCTAACCCATTAGGAGCAGATGACATTTCCATGTAAAATTTTATATCGTACTTAATTTTTTTTTGTTTTAAATTCTCCCCTACCGCGATATTTGTTCTTTTTTTATAGGAGCTACTTTACTAAACTAGATTTACATACATGGTGAAAGGTATATAAGACTCGGATGCGCCGAATATATAGGGCTCTTACTTTTTTTTTTATTCTACTATCCCAGTTTTTATTTATTTTTTTATTGGAGTTACTTCATATATGGTATTTGCATATATGGTATAAGGTGTATAAGATTCGGCATAGCCGAATAAAGCACTGTTACTTGTTTCTCCTTATTTTTTCAAAAGTAACCATGGGGTCTATTCTATTGTCCCTATTTAAAAAACTAAAAGAAAAAAAACAGATTTTCATTTATCTTATGTAGAGGTTGATTTTCAATGGTTATTGAATTACGTCTGCCTTTCATTCCGAAATAAATAGAATAAATAAAAAATTGACGTCAAAAGCAGAGATTTCACAAAAAATTCGCTATTTACAAATTAGTCAGTCGAAACATAGAATTATTTTTCTGCTAGTTTAATTTTCATTTGGTTAATTTTTTAATTGTACAAATCAAATTCAAAACATAACTGTACATACATCTTAAATCAGAATGGAGAAGTGACAAGCCCACAAAATTTCGTTAAAAAGCTTCTGGAATATTATTTATGCTTCGAAAATTATATTTTTTAACATTTTTAGAGCCATCGGTCACCTTCAGCAAGTAGGATAAAAAGACGTCGTGTTGATTCATTAAAATTAATTTGAAGTTTATTAAGCTTTTACAGATGTTACAAAATAAAATTTTAAATATTCTTTTAAATATAATAACAAAACAATTTTATTCTTCTTTACCAAGCTATCAAATACCTATAAAAACAATTAAACAATTTGTTTTAAAATAAAATAACAATGAAGAAAAAAATTTATAAATAAATAAAAAATAAATAAGTTTATAAATATATAATACTGAAAAATTTATACTGCAGAAAAAAAAACTGAATTTTTGACTTAAAAGGTCTGATAGTTAAATAAATGACTAAAAAATTAATATTAAAGTAAATGCATGTGAGTTGATTTTTATTAAAATCTATTGCATACTTTCGAGCTCATAACAGCGGATTTTTTTTTAATACTTCTGTTCCTAGCTAGTTATTGAAATTAGATAAAACTTTTTTAAGCGATTACTGCCAACCACGTTACGTTATAAGTATTTAGAGCCAAAACTGCTTGTTGTTATATTCATATGTACTTTTTTATACTGAAAAGAATTCGCTTCTTCACATTTATAAGTTTGATAAGCGACTCATGTAAACAACCAGGCAAATGAATTAAGCATTTTTATAAAAAAAAAAAAAAAAACAAAACGAAACGAAACGAAACGAAACTAATGCGGATGAGTTTTTTTCTTTATATTTCATTCATTCACTTCGATTTCTCCTCTTTCGAGAATGGCGTCAATATCTTCGTCGGTCAATTCGGCTTTTTTTGAAGCGAATAAATGTTTGGCACCAAAACGAATTATATTTAATATTTCTTCTCTGCTTAGTTGATTTGGGGTACTTCGACCATACTGAATGACCAATTTATCTAGCGTTAATTTGACTTCTGCCATCTCTACGATTTTTTCCTCAACTGTATTTTCAGTTACGAAACGAAAAACGCGTACTTCTTTTTTCTGGCCAATACGGTGTGCACGGTCCATAGCCTGTAAATCCATTTGGGGATTCCAATCGGAATCGTATAGAATAACAACATCGGCCGTATATAAATTGATGCCCAAGCCTCCAGCTCTTGTTGACAACAAGAATATGAATATAGAACTATTTTTCATGTTAAATTCCTGCATTTGCCTAGTACGATCTTCATGTCTAGTATCACCATCTAAACGGCAGTACTGATATGAACGCCACACGCAATAATCCTCCAATATATTTAATATTTTTGTCATTTGGGAGAATATTAATACTCTAGATCCCTGAGCCTGTAACTTTGTCAACATTTTATCTAAAACAACCATTTTACCAGAATTGTATACAATATGTGCATCAGTGGTGTAGGGTGGACCAGGTTCCGCACCGTCAAACAAATAGGGGTGGTTGGTACACTTGCGCAACTGCATTAGAATATTGAGTAAGCGCATCTTCCCGGGAATGCCAGCCGGATTCACAATATCTATATCCTTAGACAAAATTTTTTTATACCATTCACGCTGCATATTTGAAAGACTAACAAAGATCTTAACTTCTTTTTTTGGTTTCAAAGTAATTTCTACGTCCGACTTTAGACGTCGTAACAAGAATGGTTTTAATACATCATTTAGTCTTTGAATTAAATAATCATCACTTAAACATTTATTTGTATTAAACCAAGCATCAAAATCTTTTGAAGAGTTGAAAATATCAGGCAACAGAAAATTCAACAGAGCCCACAATTCGTGCAAATTATTTTGCAATGGAGTGCCAGTCAATAACAAACGATTTGAGGTTTTGTATTCACGTATAATTTCAGACAGTTTTGATTTTTCATTCTTAATACGATGGGCCTCATCAATAACCATGTAGCGCCAATTGAATTTTTTCAATTTCGCCTTTTCGATAACACACATTTGATAGGTTGTAACGCAAACTTCCCATTCTCCTGGTAATAAAACGTTGCGAATAAATTTACGGCGAAAGACTGGATCACCCATCAAACATATAACTTTAAATGAAGGGCACCATTTTTTGAATTCATCGACCCAGTTTTGTAATGTTGATTTGGGAACGATAACAATATGTGGACCAGCCAAATTTCTAAAAAGAAAGTATAACAAAAAAAAGTTTATTATTCGTCTAACTTAGATAACACTAATAAATTATAACAATTTTTGAAAACAAAAAAAAAAAAGAATGACTTTAAAACAGCAACAAATAACATGGACCAATGGAGGGGACAGCGTTTAACTTTCGTTTTTTGCCTTATTGTTATAGCGAAATAGGAAAACACGCTCTGTTTAATTTTTAAGTGTATTACTTTAATAAATTTGAACGATAAGGACATATAAGTCAAAATACGTCAGCTATGAGGACATCCTTTCATTTTTAACTTAATTCTTTATTTATTTTTTGTTGTTGTTGTTGTTGGGTTGGGAGCTATAGCGTTTAAGTTTCAAGTGATGTATGTATAATTGTGTATTATGTTATGTTTATAATTTTAGAAAATTAAGCCCTGATGATGATACTTAAGGTTTGTAGCGATTTATTGCCAAAATTAAAATAAAATGAAATAATTGACCTCAAGCTTAAAAGCAATTATTTAACAAATATGTAGGTCAAAGAAACTCAATAATGATGTTCGTTTAATCAAATATATAAAATTCTCATGTCGCGGTGTTTGTGATTAAACTCATCGGAAATTGTTCGACAACGTCGGTCAACATCACGCCTTATTTCACGACTCCTCAGGTAGGCCAAACTGCTGGACCGATATTCATGAAATTTTCACATAAGAATCTGGTATGATTAATAGGATACTTTTTACCAGCCTACTTTAAAGCCCACTTTTTTCAATTATGTACATGCATTGATGTAGTTTTTAGTATTCTTCTTCAAATTGTACACAATTTATAGTCCAGAAAAAAGCACGTGTTTGCCATTTAAATGCTCCCTTATTTTCACTTTTTGCGCATACGCTTAAAATAAAGGAGCAATGAAGGAGTTTAAAATGCGCAAAAAAAATGGGCAAACTCTTTCTCTGGTTACCATTGCATTTTGAACGGACAAAAGTAAATAAAAGAAAACTTTATTTTGATTAAGAATAATAATTAAACATATAAAAAAGTAATATGTTCAGAATCGACTCAACACACTTTGGATGTATTTACTACCGCTCTGCCGCCTACAAAAACATCATTTGGAATTCCAACAATTATGAAGAAAAACGTTTGTTTACAGTTTTTCAAGGTCATAGATGCATTGTTCGGTTGTAGAGAACAATTTTGTTGGGTTTGGACCGCCTCCTGTTCCACTATGGTTTTTTATATTCGCTGCAGCTTACATACGAACATATCACTTTAGATCTGACCTATTAAATTAAGAACAAAAATATCAACAACAAATTTAATATTCTGCAAGAATATTAAAACATTTCCTTTCATCAAAATGAACGAAACAATCAGGCCTAACTTAAATAAGCAGTTAAATTTGCGCTCCTATGAAATTTTTATTCCCCTTGAAATGAAAATTGGTATCATTAATTGCTATGAAATATATTGTCTCTTAATTGAAGCTATTAGTGCACATTGAATGTAAAGCCCGTTTCACAATATAATACAGACCATGATATAAAAATAGAAGGTAGTTCCACTTTCTCTATACGTCGCCATATTAACGTTCTGACGTTTGCGGGAATTATGAAAATTCATGCTACCACATAAATTTCTATTATTTTATTATTATTTCCATTATGCTTTTTTTTCGTTATATATGTAATTTCAAAAGAAAGAAAATGCATAATACAAAAGTTAGAAATAATTTACATTTTATCACCAATTTAAAGAACAATAAGAATTCAAGAATTCAGAAGCAAGTAAATCTTTTTAAATCAAATAAAATATGAAAGCTTGAAAACTTTTCGGGATATACATATTATTTAAAAAATGGTGTTGAAGGAGTTTGGGTTTAGACCTTTGAGGAAAAATATCAAAGTTGTACACACATATGTGAATATTTTATCTGATGGTGGCCTTTATAAGCTAAAAAAGAAATTTATGAAAGAAATAGATAAAAATTGAGTTAACTTTTTTGAAAATTTATTTTTTATTTAATTTTGTTTTTTATTTTATACTACAATATGTGCAAATTTTTTTGTGTAATTCAAATTCAACGTTAGACAGTTAACTTTTTTGGAAGAATTTCTTTCGTATTTGCTTTTTAAATAGAGAAATGAAAAAAAGTTAAATTTTATATAATAAAATATAAAAAAAAGATTTTTATAACCAGTTTTAATAAATCAATTAAAATTTTACTTTTTCGGCTTTGGTTCATTTTTAATTTAACTTTTATTAAGAAAAATTATTTTTCAAATGTACGCGGACGTTTTCCAAAGAAAACAAGAAAAATTAGACGCTGGCAGAATGTAATGCTGCATTTTCAGGACCGCCAAGTCCATCTTCACCATTCTTTGCATCCAACACCTTGATTTGCGTATACTGTAAATATCATCCATTTAACCAACTAATCAATATTAATTTGGTTGGACGAAATTCACACACAACTCAAAGCATTTTTTTGTTGTCTTCTCTACAACACGTTTTGTACATTTGTTGCAATTTTGTACTACACCGTCGGTATAGTCACGAAATGCAAATTTTATTTTTAATCATTCATACTTGTTAGATGCAAAGAATGCTGAAGATGGATTTGGCGGTCCTGAAAATGCAGCATTACATTCTGCCAGCGTCTAATTTTTCTTGTTTTCTTTGGAAAACGTCCGCGTACATTTGAAAAATAATTTTTCTTAATAAAAGTTAAATTAAAAGTGAACCAAAGCCGAAAAAGTAAAATTTTAATTGATTTATGATGATCACCGGTTCAACCCCTGGCTGGGAATAAAATTAAAATAACAAGTTTTAATATCAATAGCAAACTTATTATAAAAATCTTTAATTGTCATTTTTAGTTAATAGAAAAACTTTTTCTTGGCATTGCTGAAATGATAAGGATTTTAAAAAAATTACTTTGAAATACAGTTTGCATCAATTACGTGAAAATAAAAATCCACTTCTTTGTAACTTTAATTGAGTAAGGTCGTTAGTTCGTTCAAATTCTTACTCTACACTTGTATTTTTTGTAAGTTATTACAATAAGCGAATTTTTATTATAGTCGTTTATATAAAATGGTTTTTAAGGATTTATTTTTGTGTACTTTTTTATTTTTTTACATAAATAAATAATAAATAAATGTACTAGTAGTTCAACAAATTTTGAACGAATAAAAAAATGTTTTCATCGTATAATAAGATTTGTGTATGGATTGGGTTTAAGAACTTCGATAACTTCTTATGTTTTTGGCTTTCTTGGTATAAGTTTTGATGATTTTGTTCAGCTGCGTATGCTGTTGTTCTTTTTCAAAATTATAAATTTGGCAAGCCATTATATCCAACTAAGTTTTTTACATTCTCGCATTCGAGTAGAACCTCATTATTAATATGCCCTAAAATACATACCCTTTTCATGCATAGATCATATGTTACGAAAGTTTGTAGATTATGAAATACTGTTATCCCTTATCAAGAAAGAATTTTTTCCATTTCTTTCTAGAAATTTAAAAAAATGTTTTAATGAACTTTAAATGATCATATAAATATCAATTATATGAAATTGCTAATTGGCTATTGCTGTCATTTATCTAAATGTTGTCTTAGTCGTGCAAAATAGGGTAGAGTGTGAAATTTTAAAGGCATTTGTAGTTATAATAGGACAGAAAAAAACAATCACTTTAGTTACGTAAGATAATACAATTCTTTTCTTATTAATTAAGCACTAGGTCAGGTTAAAAAAAATAAAAATATTGTTTTTTTATTTTTTCAATATTTCGCTACACCGTTGGGTTGCATCTTCAGGAAACAGGAAACAAAATTATTAAAATTATGTGATTTCAAATACAACGAAAATTTTTTTTGTTTAAAAAAAAAAATATTTTTTAAATAATTTGCGCAGACGTTAAAAATTTTTGAAGTGGAACTACCTTCTATTATTATATCATCATACAGACTATTAGAAAAAAGCGTGACAGTGTAAAAGCAAATATAATGTAAATTTCAAATAATACAAAAAGAAGTTTGACATCGCATTATACACATTCATGTTTAAGAAATTTCTAAACACTATGATCAGGGTACATTTATTTTACTAGGTAGTGTCGTTCGCCCAGTTGGTTTGTAGTTGGACATGTCAAAAGGTGTTTATATTTTGCAACTTATGTTTACGTATTTTAAAAAACACCAACAACAAGCACATGCAGAACAAAGATAGCTCTCTTATTTCTCTTTCTATTTTTTGACATTTCCACTCACAAAGCAACAATAAAATGCCATGTTGTTTTTACAAATGTTGTAGAGACGCTATTACCTAGTAAAATAAATGTGCCTTGACTATGATTTTTCATTTTATCAGGGTTGTTTTGCTGCTCATAACACAGCCAACCATTAAAATTTCACTCCGAAAATAGACTCTTAAAGAACCCACCTAAGCGAGCTTTTTTCGAGCGTGTCTTAAAATAGTTTACTCGATGACTCCTTTTTTACACTCCAATATGTGTGTCTTCGGAGTTATAAATTTAAGAGCCCTTTTAGTGACAAAAAAAAAAGCTATCAACAAAGAGTCTTTTCTGAAATAAATTAGACTGAACCAATTTAGCAGAAACAAGTAAGAGTACTATACATTGGGCTATGCCGAATCTTATATACCCTTCACCATATATGTAAATTCACTTTAGTAAAGTAACTCTAATAAAAAAAAAAGAAATATTGGAAGACGGAGAATTAAAAAATAAGAAAAAAAAAATAAGTACAACGTATGTATAATTTTACATCAAAAAATTTCGTCGGTTCTTAATAGGTTCAGCATTAGTATTACCTGAAAGATCTCTTGAAAAGTTTTAAAATGATACTCAAATTGATAATCGATTTTTTTATGAAAACTTCAGAGGCCCATAACTCGGGAAATTTTCAATAACAACTCTTTCGAAACTATCAGTTCTGTTCTGTAAATCACTTTTTGTCAAAGTGATTTCAAATCACTACAAATTATACTGAAATCACGTGTTTTAAAAACGGTTAACTAAACGACTGCCGGTTTGAAATGACTTGCTTATTTTCGCTAATTAATTCGTTTAGAATATAATAATATTGAATATATTTATTTTCAATACTATGTATTCTATTTATTTTTGTAGAAAAATAGTTTTTATACAGACAAAAACGAATTTCTTTATAAATTCTTGAGGACGCTGCTTGTCAACAATGCTTGTGATTTCTTCTTTTCCTTAGCAGTTAGTTTTTGGAAGTTAATTCTAATTTTTCCTAATTAACACAGTGTTAAAACAGCATCTAAGATTTATCTACTTTATTCTTATATTCCTAATATGAGAACTGACTGTATATTTGGTTTATCGGCAAATGCTTTCGAAGTGGTCACATAAACCTAAAGCAAAATTTAAACATTGCTGTTTAAAAAAATTAATTAAAGTCAATAGTTGGGTTATTATTTTTTTTTTTTTGCAAATTAAGAAAAAATAATAATAAGGAAATAAAAGTAAAAACATATATACTATTATAAACAAATAAAAATTCTCTTATTTATTTTAGCGGTAGGCATTTTGACTTTATTGAATTTCCAATATTATTTTTGTTACAAATTAAAAAAGTAAAAAAAAAAAACAAAACACAAATCTACAAAATCACATGTGTTTTCGAACTTTTAAAACCACGCCGAACAATTGAAAATCGCGTGATTTTTAGAACAGCATCAAATCATTGGCGTGATTTTAAAACCGTTCGAGATCTTCAGAACAGACCTGTATGTCTGATCGATTGGCGTTTTTAAATTGTCTCTAGCTTATCTAGTGCCCTGGCAAAGTTGATTTCAACACTAACACGGACGAACAGACGGACATTCCTCAATCGACTTAGCTATGTATATGGATGTAGAATATGTAGACTTTAGAGGGTTGGAAATGGATATTTTAGAAATTACAAACGGAATGTCGACCTTAGATATATAATATTTTTCCACATGTATTGAAGGGTATAAAAAAAGGTATATTAAATCTTTCCTACATACACTTTAAACGTAAAATTAAATTAAATAAATAAATTTTGAAGTTCATACAATAACAATAAGGTAAAACTAATACTTTATTTTTATTTTTGTAAATAAATTAACTAAATTAATCTAAATCTGAGAATTAATTACGAAATGTGATCCCACCACAAATATAAAGGACCAGATAAAAAGCTCTTTAAAACTAAAACCCACGACACCTCATACATATCCGTGGTTTCAAAAATAATTATTGCGAAGTAATATATTATTTAAGCTATGAAGGTTTTGTATTATTTTTATAAATAATATAATTATAATAATAATATAATTTCTACCGACATCAAATGAAGCTCAGAAATACGTTTTACATTTGTCTATCAATGTAAGAAAATTTTTTTATTTTTATTTATTTATTTTAGTTGTAATACAATAAGCCTAGGAGGCCAAAAGCGTATTACTAGACAATTTATTTTATAAATTATATTTACATTGTTACATAGTATTTGTACATTAATAATATATAAAAAATAGAGATCATAATAAAAAATATGTATATATACACTGTTTCAGGTAGTTGTATTAGGCTTTTATTTAGCAGTATCTAAAGCCAATTTGGTACACAATTGCATCCGAGATACGACAAAACCAAATATAAATATCAAAAAATATAACTAGGCGATGTATAGGTACACATGTTGCACAGAGCAGAGAGAAAAATTTTTTTTTTGTTAAGAATTATTTTCTCGGAAAAAGCGAAGAAGATGTTTTTTATACAAGTTGCAAGAGTCTGAAAAAGAGCGTAGCTCGCGAGGTAAAGAATTCCAAATCCTTGCTGTTCTAATAAGAAAAGAACGTTCGAACACAGAACATGTAATAAGCGGGATGATAATTTGAGGGTTTCTTGTTAACGTGGAAAAAACAAACCTGATAGAAATTAATGGTTTTGTAGAAAAACAGTAGAACTCTGAGAGAGATGTATTGTCTTAAATTGCACCCAAGGAATTCAGCGACGTACTAAGAAATATGTTCATGATAATTTATGCCATAAATGAATCTCGCAATTCTGTTAACCAAAAGTTCTAACGTATATTATAAGAAAAAGTGCCCGCACCCACCTCAATACAGTAGTTTACGTTAGACATAAGTAAAGTATGAGCATGCATGTTCTTAACTCTGATAGGCAAGTACAGGCCACAATGAAAAAGTCTTAGGCCAAAAGTGACCCGTGAGGATACAGCATCAAAATGGTCCTCAAAATTAAGCTCATGAAAGAAATATTTTCGTTAGATATTCGGATTGAAGGGTAGATGGTATCACGAGGACCAGTGCGAAACATAATGGCTTGGTCTTGCAAGCATTTATCAAAAAAGAGTTGTCGAGTGTCCACTCATGTAAATTATGTAATGATGAGTTAATAGACGATTCAAGAGTATCCGGCTTATTCTTGTTGCTATGAAACAGTAGTTGTATGTCGTCAGCAAAAATATTTCATAAATATTTAATAAATGAGTTGTGTAAAGTGTAAAAAATTTTATTCTGTATGTATTTTTTTTTTTTTAAAGAGAAGTAGCACTGCAGGCATTATTACCTATTATGTTATTTTGGTAACCGTGCTACATTCTTAAGAAAAGGGATAGATGAGAGATAAGACAGGTGGTGGAGGAGAGAGATAGAGAAGAGAGTTAGTTATTTTACTTCGCCGGTGAATATGTTATGAATAAGTACCGACGAAGGAGGAAGCCACGAACACTTTGCATGGTTAAGTTACAACAAAGACTTCTTGCTTCTGCTGAATATAATAAATAAATAAAGTTCACTTACTTATAATGCTTGAGGTAGCCCAAAAATGCGATGGTTTGTAAGGTTTTTCCAAGACCCATTTCATCGGCTAAAATACCATTGATACCATTTTCATATAATGTAATCATCCAATTTAAACCTTGTATTTGGTAATCTCGCAATTTACCGTTTTTTACATAAGTTGGAGATTTTTCAAAGCTAAATATTTCCTTATTATTGATATTACTTCTGCTGCAATAAGACCAGAATGATTGAAAACATTATATTTTAAGTAACTTTAATTGTGCTGGATTCCATCAAATAAAAATATTTTATGATATTCTCATGAAGGCTGGCTATGCGGAAAATAATTGCGTTCGGCCGAAGGCCGTCTACGCAGATCATCGTGAGTAAATTAACCCGGTGTTCGTTATAATATAGGGGAGATAATCCTGTCATTTAATGTTTTTTTTATATTTAATTACATTTTACATCCCCAAACAACTTATTTGTGTTATATAGCCGCTAAACTTAATTTATTTAATCAAGTTATGTTTATATAAAAAATGATTACTTTGGTTGTTAATTACTCTTTTCTTTTTAAATTAATTATGTGTTAAAATAACCTTTTCAATGATACCCATATCGTCTCATTCCGCCTTGAAATACTTGATTAATGCCTTATTATACATGCTTTGGAGGCCCGTAACTTCAAAACTATAGCTGGATTCACCCACAAAAATTTTGTTTCGAAACATTTTTTTTATTTGTAGTTTGACGTGTTTCTTTTTGAGAGAGAGAGAGAGAGACAGAAGAGAAACACGTCAAACTACATATAAAAAAAATGTTTCGGAAAAAAAATTTTGTTCGGAAGGCCGTCTACAATGGGTGAATCCAGCTTAAGAGTCAGCCGTAGGTGAAAACACTTTACATTTTTTACTTAAATTTTCATTTTACGTTCCTTAGATTATTTTTTCATTTTTAAGCTGCGTCTTTAAACTACATATTTTCCTTTTGTTTTGTAGTTTTTAATAACAATTTTATGAGAATATCATGAAATATTTATATTTGAAAGAATCAAGAAGCACAATTGACAAAAAAATATTCCAAATCATAAATTTTCACATAAATTTATTTTAAGTAACTTTAACTTACTTCCTTTTTTCACCCGGTTCTTTGGCTTTGTGTTTGTTGGCTCTTCCTTTTGTGGAGGTTTTCAAAGTGTTACTCACAAAATGGGAATAAATTTCAGTTTGTTTCAATAAGAAATTAAAACGCTTTGCACAATCAGCTTGTATCTTATTGTCATATTCTATATTGTCCTCCCTCAAAGAGAGAGTGGTTATAAAATTGGTTCCATTCTATAAACGAAAATATTTGTTAAAAATAAAATACTGAAGTGATCTGCAGACAGGCGATTTAAACTTGAATATACAATAAATTTGAAAGCACTCTTCTTACCAAATTTTCCTTGTTAGCTTCAATGTCATTATTCATTTTTTGCACTTTCGACATTTTACTAGTTTGGATTAGGATTTGACCAACACAAATAAGACCCAAAATTATTTGAAACGGTGCCCTTGGCAGCGGGATTAAACTAAATTGCGCCAAATGTGCTTAAGCAGCAGAGTTGTATAACAACGTATTTTATTCAATTTAAGCCAGGTAACCGGATCAGGGCAAAAACAAAAAACGCGTGTATTTTGTATTTTGTTTGTATAAATTTTCTTGTACGTGTCAGTTAGCAGTGATGAATAATATAAAAAAACATAAAAGAAAATAAAATTTACTGAACAAATTCTACTTAATTTAATTTTTCTTCTGGTGTCTTTCGGCATATTGAACAAAGTTCCACTCAAAGCACTTGCCTTGGTTCCACTCCCGCACTTTTTATTTTGCAAACCACTCAAATATTTCTTCAAACATTTTTTATAAATGTACATACATACACACACATATTTTGATAAAAAAAACAACTTTATTAAAATTTTTTCAAAGAAACGTTTTTTTCAATAAATGTTGTTTTTTTTTTCTTTTATTTTATATTTTAACTGCACACGCTTTCTTATCACATAACCATTTTTTACACATTCAAATTTAAAAATTTGTTTTCGATCTTAAAACTGAAAATTTGTTTTGTTTTTTTAAATGGCGCGTCAGCAAAATGTAAACAGTTTTTGACATTGGTTAGGAAAAATTTGTAAAGTAAGTCCGATCACCTGGGCTATAAATTTTACCTAGTATTCAGTTTGCCTTGATTTAACTCTTATATCGCTTTAAAATAACAAATTCAGGCGAATTAAAAGACTGTGAATAAAATAAATACATTTTGTTTTCGTACAAATCGTCTTCGGCTGTCAAATACAATAGGAGATCAAGGCGAATCAATTTACCAGGTCGCAGCGTAGGCGAATTCAGTATTTTTTGCTGGTATACACGACTGTCAAACTCCATATATAAAAAATGTACACAAATTTTTTATATATGGAGTTTGACAGTGGTGTACGCCAGCAAAAAATACTGAATTCGCCTACGCTGCCACCTGGTAATCGGTTCGCCTTAATAGGAGATTCTATCTTTTGATATTTGAAGAAAGAAAAACCACAAGCGAAAAAAATAGTCATCGGGGCTGTCAAGGCCACCTGTTATGAATTCGCCGCCAATAAAAATAATGTTGAATGCAATGCTAAAATACAAAATTTTTTAGATTATTTAGAATTAAAACAAATTTACTTACTTTAATTCATTAGAACTTCTCACGGTATTTCCTAAATAACAATTAAACGCATTGGGCTGGTTGAAAAAAAAACTACATTAAATACAAACAATGTTAATTCATGTTATAAAATCCTTTTCTTAACATCTCTTTTAACATACATGAACAAAACAGTAACATTACTAGTCTACACTTGACGTTAACATGATGTTAAGGTTAATGTTTGTCAATTTATGTAAAGTTTTTTCAGTGGAAAAATGTAGATAAAATAAAATCATTTTGAATTGAGGTATTAAAATTCTTTTAATAAAAATCCTTTTACTTTTTTCTTATTCTTTAATTCTCTATCACCTTGTTTGAATTAGCTTCGCTAAGCTAGATTTGTTCCAAATACTCTTAATTTTACTTATGGCTTTAAGCTTCTTTCATTTTGTTAATTGTTTTTTACCTAAGTAAAATTAAAAATGAAAAACAAAATATCGGATATTTTCTGTTATATGCATCCGGCCCTAATCAGTATTTAATTTGGCTGTCTACGATCAAAAGAACAACATGTTTGTTTGCCAGGCGCTTTAATGTACAAAAACAAAGCTATTGTTTGCAATAACTGGTATACCCTGTGGTGGTGTTAAGCTCATTAGAACCGTCCGCATGCAATAAATAAAATAAAATAAGTTTTCATTCTTAAAAAATAAAAAAGTAAAATGGAAGTCAACTTAAGCCGAAAATAATTTAATTCATTTGTTATAACATCAAAACAGTTCAAATAATTAGGGTTGTCATAAAAACCAATATTGTCAGAATTGGTTTCAAAACCGACAAGAAAAATGTTTTGGGGTCATAAAAACCAATGTTATTAGTTTTATGTTCGAACTAGAATTAGTGTCGCTTTTAGGTGTCACAGAAACCAATGTTATTGGTTTTTTATTAGAAATAAACCAAGCAGCTTACTGCTGCCAGTTTTTATTTTTGCGCGCTTAAGTTTTTATTCTTTTGCAGCGGAATATTTTTTAGAAATGTAAGTAAATCAATTTATTTAATATTTGCTTTATGAAAAATAAAATTTAGGCTTCACGAAGCGCAACAAACCAACAGTGAATTCCCTGTGGGAAGAATGGTGCCGAGCGGCCACCACAACTTGGCGTGAATTGGTGGGAAAAAGTAAACAAAATTTTTTCTACAGAACAAATTGTATTGTTATATGTAGTCTTTATATTCGTACAGAAATGGACTGAGTGGTAAAGCAAGATTAAAAAACTAGCTCGAAATAAGACAAAGTCTATGGCAACTGGCGGTTGACCATTTGCAAAGCATCACCTAACAACAAGGTGGAAGGTGTTTGCGGCACAGCAGTTGGTCTTAACGAAGATGTAGATGCTGCATGTGAGAAAGAAGTGCCATCTACATTTACAAAACGGCCATTATCTCCCGTTGTACCAACCAGTACTGTAAAAAGATATAAAACTGAAAATACCGGGCAGCGTCTAAAGAAATTTCTAGATGAAGACGATAAAAGAAAGAAAAAAATGAACAATAAGCTTGATGATTTAATTCAAAATGAAAAAGAAAATTCAAGCAGCTTAAGACGCATTTATAGAGCAATTGAAAAAAGCAATAAATCTGTTGCAAATGCTGTCACTGATTTGAAAAAGGAATTTGCCTACGTAAGTACAGCATTTTTTGAATCCTTGCAAGAAGAAAATGAATTGAAGAAGAGACAATTGCATATAGATATTTTCAATAAACACACTTTATATTTTATTCACAAAATTATAATTAAAATTGTAAACAATTATACAAATGTAAACAACAGTTGATTCGAATATT
Source organism: Cistogaster globosa (assembly GCA_937654795.1). Lineage (NCBI taxonomy): Eukaryota > Metazoa > Arthropoda > Insecta > Diptera > Tachinidae > Cistogaster > Cistogaster globosa. The sequence continues at coordinate 21,383,893 of OW569407.1, forward strand.
GGTTTTATGTGCATTTGAAGACAACAAAACCGACATCAAATGAAACCAATATTGGTTTTAAAAACCGAGAAACATCAAAACCAACTTGGTTTCTATGACACCCCTGAATAATTAAATCAAAATTAAATTAAAAAACGCAACGCAAATCACAAGCGCATTCATACTTAACTCATAACAGTCAATATGATACTGAAACAGCACTTATATTATGAGAAAACAAGTAAGAATGATTTAAAATAAAAATTCGTCTAACCAAATCAATATTGATTGATAATGAATGCTGATGAAGGATTTAAGGTTCCAGAAAATGCAGCATTACATTTTTTAAGTGTCTAATTTTTTCTGTTTTCTTTGGAAAACTTCCGCATTTCCAAAAAATAATAAGCTCGAGGTACCCAACTTCGTGGGCCTACCCAGAAGCTCCCCTATATCCTAGGGGCCGACCGTTCGTAGCTCCACTTAGAAACACCTCTGGGAGCTTACTCTGTATTTTGATTCGAAAGAAAATACGTTCGAAACAGAATGGTGCTCCATTCGTATATGAGATACCAAATTATGTCCAAAATAAATCTTTTTCAAATCACTGTGGTGCGTTTCTTTATTTACAGTTTTGGTTTAGCTTTGACGTTGAAATAAAAATACAGCAGAGATTTAAACCGTAACATAACTTGGCAGCACTATACGTCTCATTTTGTACCAAAACACAACTTGACGGATTTGATGGAATACCAATTCCCCTCAGAGACTATTTACACTAAATTCAGTCCAATGCAGTCAGAATATATTCAGTATAGATTATAGGAAAAAAAGATTAAAAATTATTCAGGTATGTGATGTAAATCGTTTTCGATTGAAAATCGCTACAAAATCGAGCAAAGGTGTGATACTACACTATTTTTCGATTTTTCTTCGTTTTTGTAACAAATCGAACTCGTTTTCGCTTCTCACTCCATTCCTATAAAAAACTCAACTAAAAACATTGTGACAGAAAACGATTTTTCAAAGTGTTTTACAGTTTTCAAATCGAGCAGACAACTGTCGTCGTTTTTATATTTTTTTAAAAATTAAAAACATAAAATGTAAGTATATATTTATTAATGACCTTCTCGCGCACATATTAAGGATAGTTTTTTAAGGGGAAAACATATCAATATCCAACAAGAAGATATGATGATCGAATTTATGGAAAATAATCCACAGTTAGCCAAGGGCTTTTCCAAAGGCGATAGGGTAGAAACCGAAAGCCTTTGGCAAACACTCGCAGATAATTTAAACAGCATTGGTCCACTACAAAACCAAAAGATGCATGGAAGAAGGTATATTTACTTAATATAAATTTAGAACATTGAATTCAATTATACATTATTTCATAATACACAGGCATGGGTGGATAAGAAGTCCCAGATAAAAAAAAAAATTTCGACCAACAAGAAAGAAGCGCGAACTACTGGCGGCGGACCTTATAACCAGTTATATATTTCGAATAGAGAAGAGGCCATTGGTAAGCTTTGCGGTTTATACGATATTGTTGATGGCATTGAAGATACTGTTGCTTATATTGGCCAGCCTATAAACAAAAATGAAAAAGTGCCAATAATGTTTGAAAGTGAAGAAGTGGAAAAACAAAATGAAGTAGAAGCAACACCTAGTCGGCCTCCGAAAAGAAAAAGTGAATATACATATTTCTAATTTTTGTTTATAAAAATAAGTTTGTTTTTTTCATTTGTTTCAATTGCTATGATTGATTTGTAGTTCTTTAGAGATAAAAATTACTACAATATTGAATTTTATTTTAAAATCTTTACATACAATTTTTCCCGCTTTTAAATAACAAAGTTTTACTAACAGCTAGATATATTGTTTAGATTTACTTAAAATATACAAAATATACATAAATTAATTTCTGATAACAAATAAAAATCAACAGTTAAATTTTTTTACATTACAAATTAATATAATTCTGTTTCTCTATTCCAAGCCATTTAAGAATTAGGAATTAATCGCAACAAAAAGCACATTACTTGAGCTGTCTCTGTATATTTCTATCAAAACGTAAAAGGAAGCTAACTAGTAATCATTGAAATGAAATATTATTTTTTGCTTGCCAAACATATTTTTTTTTCATCAATGATAAAGCACTGTTTTAAGTGTGTTTGTGGAATTGTTTCGAAAATCTGAAGCAAAGTGCGGCAGTTTGAACCGTTACTGTAAAGAAAAATTGTTATTGTAATAAATAGCAAAGAAATTACTTATAAACTTACTTGTAATATTACAATTTATTTGGCCTTATATTAAGTAGTAATAAACTTGATTAGACTTAAAACAATCTTACTCTTACACAATTACTATTACTACTAATATATGACGATGACACATGCATCTTCATAAACTATAAGTGAATGAATTATATTTTCCAAACAAGATTGCATGCTACATGGTAGGTTTGGCTTAACGTAGTCCTATTGTTGTTATAGATCATTGCATAATGAATACTTGATAACAATTCAAGTTTTCAGTTTTTAACGGAAAACATTTGGGCAATCTTGTACGCTTGACCCTTCAAGTATTCATAACTATTTTTGCAGCCCTTTTTAAATATTTCAGTTTTGCTTTGTGAGTGATTGTGATGATGATCAAACGAAGCTGATGTCAATGCTGATTTTGAGTTTGAGTCTTTAATGGCTTCTGTTGCATTATTAGCACTCAAAGGAATAAGTTTTTGATTAGGAAACATTCGGGTTAAAACATAATTAAACCCATTGGCAGTTTTTAGGCAATTTGATTTAAAGCGCTCTATACCAAATGCACGAATTGCTCTAGAAAATCCAAACACCTGCGAACTAATGTATGCCTGTCTGAGTACAACAGTACGTCCATCGTTCAGCTCTTTATATTCCACGACTTCATCAACTTTCTGAAATATAAAAAAATATATCAATGCAAAAATTAGGCATACATTCGGAATTGAATAAATGCTAAATCATAAAACCGCGGAAGGAAGCATAAAAACATATTTTCAATTCAAAAAAGCTTATTAACTCTGGTTAAAAAGACAAATCGCGCAAGATCTCCAATATTTTTAAAGAAGTCTTTTTAAGAGGTTTACCTCGATAACTGTATTGAGCTACAACTATTTGTTGTTTTTGTAAGTTGTTAACTTTACATGTGAAGTTTTACAATTACATAATTGCGTGTGCCTACATAAGTATACAGTGTGTATAGATTTCTATAATTGGATTGAATGGTTAAAAAATGAGTAGAATATGCGGTTGTTTGATGAGCGCCTACTTCTTGTGTAGGTACAATATAACCCTTGTATTACCCATTTTGAGCCAGACACCTAAAAATAATTGATTATAACGGTTAAGAGATCTAACGACAAAATGAGCATGTCATGGCATTTTAATTGTGCATAGTTAGTGTAAAAACTTTGACCTGGATAATTAACTTAAACTTATATTTATATAGTTCATTCATCTAAAATAAACACTAATAAACATAAACATCTTAAGAAACCGCTTACTGTGAATGCTATAAAAACAAAACAAACGAGTTATTGCCAAAACAACAAAAAGGTGCAAAGTCCAACAACGAAGCGTTTTAAAACTCAAAACATGTAAGTAAGTATACACACATAACAATATCAACTTACCATAATTTTTTTAAAACCGATATTTCGCGTAAAAGTTATAAGTGTTTTAGTTTTGGGATCTAAAACAGAGTCTTCTATGATTTTAACTGGAGCATTTTTATAAAAACGTTCACCCCATTTGGGAACATGATTTGTTTTAGACAAAATACGGCGTGTGTATAGTTTTCCATCACGCACTTCGCGTGAAATCGTATCCTCAGTTAAGACATGTTTACTATAAACACAATTTAAAACTTTTTTATAATGACATTCATTCAATTTGATACTTTTTGTGGTAAATTACCTAGATGGATTGGGGTAGCGATTCCAATAAGCTTGTACAACTTGTTTCCAGGAATAATCAAAAACGGTTTCAGTGCTATAATGAGAAGCCTTGACCATTGTAATTATTTAAGATGACCTGATACGTTTCTTTTAATTTTAGTTTTTATTACTATTAACCAAGAGGTATCTGCTGATCCCTTAATTCTGCTTCAAGTTTTTTTTTTAGCAAGATTTTCGATCTGAAATAAAACACGATAGACAATAGTTATTATTTCAGTTAATTAAAAAAAAAATAATTCCACAAATATATGTAAGTACTTGTGTATCTTTTTACCTGCATACATTATAATTAATTAAAAATTAGACAATTACGTATAACGTTTCTGCTCAGTTTTACTCAACCGTCAACCCTGAACTAAAATTTCTGAGATTATAAAAATAGACCGGCAAATGTTTGTCTAATTTGTTAATTTAATAAAATATATAGTACATACACATGTATTATATATTACCAACAAAATGCATTTGCCTTAAAAACAATCACGTTGTTTTTAGCGGCAGCTACATGTTGTTATTGAAAAGCAATGTTGAAAATAAGCTGAATAAAAAATTGTATTTTTACAACTCACCTTATTGGCGCATATGTTATTAACTATAATCAGCTCTTTTTAAAATCTTTTATGTCAAATATTTAAACATTTACCAATTTTTCAATAACATACCGATTTTTTTTTTCTTTGTTATTGACTTTTATCCAGACTTTTCGTTTCGTAATCGGATCTTGCTTTATGCATAACTTTGTCACAATTTTTTTAACCTTTATTAAAAATAATTTTTTTACACATTTATTTTAATTTGTTTTTTCGTTCTTTAATATTAAATAAGAATTGGTTTACATGAAAAAGCAATTTTCTTAATTCAAAGCAAATTTGAGGTATATTTATTTTTTTTAATCTTTATTTTTTTTGTTCCTTTTGTACACACCAACATTCATTTGGAAATGTTAGCTGCGTGTCATATCTCACGTAGAAGACGAATTAAATTATGAATTCGCCTTGCTTACATACGTTCTTTGCGTAGTTGCTTTAATAAGTACCAATTGTTATGGTATGGCCGTAACCATGGCCATAACCGTATTCATATATACTGCGCGAATAGTGGTACCATAGCCATTTAATAAAATTATGACTTACAAATACAATTCAGCGAACGTGAAAGAAAAACAGAACAAAAACAGTTAATACAGTACTTTTCGTTTATAGTCCATTCCGCTTAAAGGCCAAAAACATATGTAAGCCCAAAACAGTCCTATTCACTTGCAGGTTTTTTCGAATTTCATACAAATTATTTGTTCTTAAGTCCATTTCGCCTATAGTCCATTTTCGTTTAAAGGCCAAATTTTCTTTGCATACATAGCTAATATTGTATAGAAAAAAGCTTTCATATAGTCCACCCTGTTTTTTTTAATACTTTTTTTAAACAAACTGGCAACCTTTTTTATTTAGAATTCTGGCAACTTTTACAAATGTCAAAAGTGTTTTAAATAAACTTTTATTTTGTTTAAAAAAAGTGGTTTTATTGAAGAAATTGCATACTTTGTATATAGTCCAAAATGTGTATTATATCTGGATTCAGTTATAGTCCATAAAGTGGCTTAAAAAAAATTCGGTTATAGTCCTAATTCGCTTATAGTCCACAAAAATTGTGCAACTGTAGTCGTGGACTATAAGCGAAAACTACAGTAGCTGAATTTAATTGTCAACTGTATATGGTTACGGTTATGGCATGTCACCAATAATCAATTGCTTAGGTAGGGTTTCTTGTCCACAATGCGTTGAAAAGATTATCCAGTTCGTTGTTTAAATGTAAAGGCCCAACTATAATGTGCATAAGCTAGCTTGAGCTTATGTCAAAAACCCAACGAAAAGCCTGTCAAATGCTTAGGTAATTCTTTGAAGAATTTTATGTGGCTACAATGTACTTGCATAAATTTAAAAACTAATTTGCCACAGTTGCACATTTATGTTTAAATCGTACTTTCCTAAAAATATATATATTTTTAAATAAATAAAATTTGTAAAGAAAAAGGCATCGAAATAATATATTATATATATTTAATAACATTGATTTAAATAAATGTACTTTCTTTTACTAATTTTCAATAAAATTCGATTAAAAATGGCATGTTTTTTACGTATTTTTGGCCAAAAGTACCAAAAGATACAACGGTGTCACTGATTTAATTTAAAAGCAATTAAAAAAAATTATAGCGAATTGTTATAATAAAAACGCTTCATTTTCTCTCATATAAACCTTTCTTTTTCTACATTTTTTATTAAATAAAAAAAAACTTTTTTACTGTCGCTCTCCACTACAATTTTTTCTTGATTGATTTATGTATGTATACACCAAGCGCAATCAGCTGTTTCTGTACGGAATTTACGATCAGTTTCGTACATTGCTTAAGCAAATGACATTTGACGAAACTTGACGAAAAGTTCTCTCAAGTACATTATAGTTTACCACATTTGATTTATATGTATTTGCACAGTTGTATACATGGCGAAATAAATTACCAGGTGGCAGCGTAGGCGAATTCAGTATTTTTTGCTGGTATACACGACTGTCAAACTCCATATATAAAAAATGTACACAAATTTTTTATATATGGAGTTTGACAGTGGTGTACGCCAGCAAAAAATACTGAATTCGCCTATGCTGCCACCTGGTAAATTATTTCGCCATGGTTGTATAAGTTGGCATAAGCTTGAATATGCACATTATAGTTGGGCCTTTACTCTTTACTAGTTGACCTGAAATTTTTATAGTCGTTTTTTCTCAATTCCGATTTATTTGGTTTATGCGAACTTTAATTTTAACGACCTCCCTAATGTATGTAAAACAGAGCGTGCACATACAATAGTCTTTATGTGTGTGTATGTATGTCAGTCATCCTTAGTAGTAATGAATTGATTTTTTTTTTTTTTGATTTTTGGACTTAAATCGATTAATAGATAATATGAATTATTTCTCTTTACATTCCAATATTGAAATATTACATTAAAGTCAATAAGTAAAATGACATACGACTACATCTGATGTTTTAAAGATAAAAAGTTACCAACCGAAAAGCATTAATTATTGATTATTTAATTAAAAATTTAAAACCTCAAAAGTAGCGTGACACTGGCAATGAAAGTGTGAAACAACAGCATGGCCATTTAACTATGTTCACATTGGAAAGTAAAAAAGAAAATATATGATAGTTGTAATAATAAGATTATTTTTCGATTTACAAATACATAAATATACACTTGTACATATGGATTTGTGTACATTGAGTGCTTTTTATATTTATTGTATTGTTACACATCATAAACTAAAGAAGGAAAGAGCAAAATCATTTTTGTTTTAAATACACATCTGTTTACTCAATTTTCTCCCGCATTATTTTGCATTTAAATTTTATTACATTCTTTGTTGAAGCCCTGGCTTAAAAAAGAAGAATATTTAAAAAAGCTATTCACATCTTATGTTGTAAAACTTAAGGTCCAACTACAATGTGCATAAGCTAACTTAAGCTTATTTTTAAAAACCTCACAAATATTCTTTCAAATGCTTAGATAAAACCAAGCTCACACACGTCAATTGTTCTTGCAGCAATTCTGAATTTTGTGGATGAAAAAACGAGAAATAAAATGATTTTGCACAAATTTAGAATTGCTGCAAGAAAAATTGAAGTGTATGAACTCGGTAAAATCCATTAAAGAATTTTAAGAAATTAAAGCCTAGAAGTATTATGTAGTTTAAAATTACAGTTCTGCTTGGTATATATGTATGAGCAAATACTTTAGTTTGAGAGTATGTATACAGAGAAAGCCGGAGAAAAGATAACTTGGTTTGCATTTCGACAAATCAAAATAGCAATTCAAAAAACTAGAACTTATTTCCGATTTACAAATATCTGTTTTATATCAAAATATTCGAGGATTTAATTCTAAATTATCCAAACTACTGTGAGCGTCAAAATAAAGTGTACACAAACATTTTCTTTAAATTAGTTTTTATTTCAGTCTTTAAAAATACTATTTTATTTAACATTTTATGTTTTTTTAATTGTTATTCAGTTCTCTACTTGAACTTAAAAAAACAACAACAAAAATTTACAACAACAAAAGTTATAAAACAAAAACAAAATCTATTCCATATTTTACGCGTCAAAATAAAGTGTACATCTTATTTTGTAGCATTTTAGCGAAGTAGAATCGCAAAAAATACCGTTACGTTTTGTTGTTTATTTACTTTCTTGCATTCTTTAAAATCACTACTACTGTTTTATAATAGACAGAAGCAATTTTCGGACTATAATTTCTTTGCAGAAAGAAATTATTATTTTATTAAAAATGGGTAGACAAACATCAACAGAAGTCATAGAACTTGTGATAAAACTTCGAAAAGACGGTAAAACTTTTCGTGAAATCGGGTCTATTATAAACAGAAGCCATAATACAGCAAAGAGGATAGTTGATAAGCACGAAAAATTCGCAAAGTAGAAAATCGTCCAGGTGCAGGCCGACCAAGAGCTTGAAGTGAGTCTGAAATAAGGTCTATTTTGAGTGATGTGAAGAAAAATCCATTTAAAAGTGCTGTTAAAATATCGGAGGAAGTTTCAGCAACAAAAAATACCAACGTTAGCGCCAACACAACACGAAGAGCTTTACACGCAAATGGTCTACATGGTCGGTTGCCGCCAAAAAAGCCACTTATATCGTTACTAGATCAGAAAAAACGTATTGAGTATGCAAAAAAGTACGAAACTAAAGATGGTTCTTTCTGGAATAACATTTTATTTAGCGATGAGAGTAAATATGAGATATTTGGCCAGAAAAAACCTGTAAAAGTATGGCATACAAAAAATACAGAGTATGCTGAACAAAATCTAATATCTACGGTTAAGCATGGAGAGGTTCGGTGATGGTGTGGGGATGCATTGCGGCAAGTGGAGTGAAAAGCTTGGTTTTTATTGAAGATACCATGAATAAAACGGACTACTTAAACATTTTTAAAAACAATTTGTCATGTAGTGTGGATAAATTGGGCTTCAAGGGACCTTGGATCTTTTAACAAGACAATGATCCCGAACATACGGCAAAGATAGTAAAAGAATGGCTCCTTTATCATACTCCTAAGACATTAGATCATCCTCCCAAATCACCGTATCTTAACCCGATTGAGCATTTGTGGGAGCATCTTGACTGGCAAATACGAAAGAGGACAATTACTAACAAGGATACGCTTGAATCCCTTATAATGGAGAAGTGGCAGAAAATTTCATCTGACATAACCAAAAAACTAGTTGAATCGATGCCCCGAAGACTTAGTGCCTTTATTAAAGCTAAAGGAAAAGCAAACAAATACTAAATCATACTAATTTTTATAATAAATTATATGTGTACACTTTATTTTGACGCGTAAAATATGGAATAGATTTTGTTTTTGTTTTATAACTTTTGTTGTTGTAAATTTTTTTTGTTGTTTTTTTAAGTTTAAGTAGGGAACTAAATAACAATTAAAAAAACATAAAATGTTAAATAAAATAGTATTTTTAAGACAGAAACAAAAACTAATCTAAAGAAAATGTTCGTGTACACTTTATTTTGACGCTCACAGTATATGTAGAAAGTTTCAGTTTTAAATAACATGCAATCATTTTAACTGAAACCTGGTTGAGAAAAAAAGTTTTTAATGCTGAATTATTCTGTAATCGTTATAACATCTTTAGACTCGATAGAAAAACTGAAACGATTGGTGGAGGTGTTTTCATAGCTATCTTTCGCTATTTTCATCGGAGGAAATTAAATTTAAAAATCAACATGGAATTGAATTTGTTTGCGTAGTGATGAAGGTTGGGATCATAAAAATATTTATATAACATGTTCCTACATCCCTCCATGTTCTGAGCAATTGATCTATACTGAACATACAAAATCAATTTAAAAAATTATTTCTAAGGCGTATCCAGATGACCACATTCTTGTGTTTGGTGATTTAACCTACCATCAATAGAGTGGACATACTTAACTGATAATTTTTATTTTAAACAAACTAAAGCAAGCGATTGGATTGATGACTTTATAAATAATTTACCTGACTTATAAAAACTTATAAAAAAATGGAATTCGCAATTCCCATGATAAGCTACTTGATTAAGTACTTGTAAATGAACCGGCTGGATATTTTATAAAACGTTTTGACCGTATAACACTACCCGAGGACCCTTATCTGCTGCTCTATATATTTCTGCCCTAATAGCGAAAATGCGAATATTTATAATCAAAAATGGATTTATTGTTTTTCAAAGTATTCTCTCTTCTGATTTATACACTTTTGCATACGATTAAATCAGTTGTCGAAGCACTTTTTCAACTCCGATTGAGACACCTCTAAAACATGGTTTTTGAACACTTCAACAGCTTCTTCTGGCGACGAAAATCGTTGACCACGCATTTTTTTTCTTGATGTGCGGAAACAAGAAGAAATCATTAGGTGCCAAGTCAGGGCTGTACGGCGAATGACCCATTAATTCGACGTTTTGGCCGGTCAAAAACGCTCTGGTTTGAGCCGATGTGTGAGAACTCGCATTGTCATGGTGAACAATGATTCGTCTTCTCTTGTTGGGTTTTTGAATTTCTCCGATGACTTCAGGCAGTATCGAATGTTTTCTGGTGGAAGAAATGCCCAAGGATGTCTCTATCTCTCGGTATGTCGCATGACGATCTTGCATTATGAGTTCACGCACGGCATCAATGTTCTCTGGCACAACAGCCGTTTTTGGACGACCTTCACGGAATTCGTCTTTGAGCAAGCTTCGGCCACGATTAAATTCATTATATCAATTTTTCACAGTGCTATAGGATGGTGCTTCATCGCTATACAAAGATTTAAGTTCATCAATGCACTCTTGTCGTGATAATCCACGTCGAAAGTTGTGAAAAATGATGGTACGAAAATGTTCACGAGTTAATTCCATTTTTTTCTATATTAATTTTTTCAAGTTACTGTAAACAACACAAATAATGGTCGTACGTCAAAACGTTTTGAGTACGATTATGCTTAAAAATGACAAATTTCCAATGGAAATGTCAAAATGCACTCGGCAGCACTCAGTGTTGCCAGGCCAGAAATATTTATAGCAGCCCTCGTAGCATCTAGCTATCAACGTCAAGTTTAAAAAACTATGATTAGAACTTTTTGCTTTAAACGTACCGATCATAACGCTTTAAACCAGTATTTATACAATACGAACTGGTTGGATTTACTATCTTCTTCCGATTCTATTAATGCAATAGTGAGCTTATTTAATAAAACCATCTTTGAATATTTTAAGGACAGCGTTCCTATAGTCTTGGCCAAAAAATATTCTGGACCCCCAAGGAGTTCTTAACTGTTGACTCGAATCAAAAACAAGAAAAATAAAATATACAGAATTTACAAAACAACTGGTTTAGTAACAGATTATGGAAAATATTCTAGAGCTCGTGCTGAATACAACTTATTAAATACTGAATTATAAAAAATATATTTAAACAACATGAAACTTAATTTTTAGAGAGAAACAAAATATTTTTACAAGTTCGTTAATTCAAAACAATTAGTAAGTGAATACCCATTTGTTATGAAGTACCTTAATAATGATTCTGTCGACGATTTCGTCATAAGTGTTATGTTTGCTGATTTCCTTGGCTTCACTTACTCTAACGTTCAATACGATAACTCAAGTGATTATTCTTTTCCCATAACTCAAATCCAGCCAATATCATTTCCACCTATACACACAGCTGATATCATGAACAATTTAAAAAATTTCAAGTCTTCATTTAGTTCTGGTCCTGATGGTATTCCTAGCAGCCTATTAATTAATTGTGCACATGCTTTGGCGACGCCGTTAACTATTATGTTTAACATTTCACTCAAATACGTCTTTTTTCCCGATTTACGGAAAGAGTCTTACATTATTCCGTTATTTCAATCAGGAAATAAGTCAAGCATTGTGAACTACAGAGGAATTGTAGAATTAAGTGCGATTCCTAAGCTATTCAAAAAATTTCTTACTCATGCCTTGTGTCATCAAGTTTTAACACTAATGACTCCTTGTCAACATGGCTTTCGTGGTCAACAACAAAAAATCTGCTACAACTTACAAGCGAAGTTATCCGAGTATTCAATATTGGTCAACAAATAGATGTCATTTAAACTGAGTTTAGTCAAGGCGAATCAATACTAGGTGGTCGCAATGGCGAGTTCATTAATTTTCGCCAAAACCTGAAATGTCAAACTCCATATAAAAAAATGTGTGTATTATTTTTTATATGGTGTTTGACACTTAGCGTTTCGGCGAAAATCAATAAATTCGCTATTGAGACTACCTAGTGTTATTTTGCCATGCATTTTAGTAAAGCATTCGACAAAGTTAACCATGGTTTATTAAAAAACAAAACAACACATTAATCGGGTTTTATCAAGAACTGTTTGAACTGGATAAGCTCACATCTAACTTGCAGATACCAACGGGTGTGCTTCAAAACTTAAATATCTAAATATATTATTGTTAAATCGGGTATTCCTCAAGGTAGCCATCTTGGTCCAATTTTATTTACGCTTTTCATTAATGATTTATCTACTGCTATCAAATTTTCAAATGTTCTTATATACGCTGAGGATATAAATATTTTTTATAATTACAACAACTTTGGCAACCACAATTTCCTTCAACAGGATCTAGACAGCTTTTTTGTTTGGTGCACAATAGACTTAATGGATTGTTGATTCGATCCCAGATTTGGGTATTTTATTAAATGCTAAATTAAACTTTATTCAACATATTGCTATGATATCAAATAAAGCCCGTGGAGGTACTTGCTTTCATCAAAGGATGAACCAAGGAATTCACTGATATTCACATCACCAAGCAGTTTTACACATCTTTAGTAAGGCCAATTTTAGAATACGGGTCCGTTGTTTGGGAACCACAGTATATCGTGCATAGTAATAAAATTAAGTCTGTTCAAAAACAGTTTCTGTTATTTTGCTTACGAAATATGTACCGAAATAATTTTTCCAATTTACCGTCATATAAGACCAGACTTGCTGAAATTGGGCTACCGTCTCTACAAAGCTGAAGAACTATGCTTAATGTTACGTTTTCGTTTAATTTGTTTACTGGAGATGTTTGTTCGGAGTTCCTTATGGGAAACTTAAACTTTAACATTCCTGTACATCCAACTAGAAATTTTAAACCAATTCACAAATGGCTGCTATAGTCAAAGTGGTAAACACGTTGACAACAAACCTGCTTGGCCAGGGTTCAACTCCTGCGGCTACTAAAAAAATAAAAAAAAATGTGTTTTTCTGTTAAATGGTATAAATACATATTCAGAATTAACATTAAAACGTGCAGCCTCCTTCGCGGGTACTTCTTCATAGCATATTCGCCGGCGAAGTAAAATAACTAATAAAATGGCTATATCTATCCTTCTCTTTTCACCATCTGTCTTATCTCTCATCTATCCCTTTCCTAAAGAATGTAGCACGGTTACGAAAATAACTAAAAAGGTAAATAATGCCTAAAGTGCTACTTCTCTTTATAAAAAAAGTTGTTCGCCAAAATTATGCCAATTACTTGATGTGTTTTCCTTTTTTTTTAGTTCTCTACCGCCCCATATATTTTTTTAAATGGAGTTACTTCATTGTTCCAAATGATATGGAAAAAATTAGAGGCAGGCCTAATGTTTTGCCCGCTGTCTCGAAAGTCATAGACCGATTTTGATCTTCAACAGCAAAATTTTTAAAACTATGTCTGATTGGCATATTTAAATTTTCTCTAGCTCATTTCCCTTGTCTAACTGTCCGCATGTGTTAATGTTGAAATCAACCTTGCCAAGGCACTAGATGAGCTAAAGTGTTGAAAGAGGTGCTATTCAAAATCAGCAGGGTCAGTACTTTCACCACAAAAAGTGAAAAAGATGCATAACTAATTTTGTCATTCGGTTTGTAATTTCTGCAATATCCATTTCCGACTCTATAAAGTATAAATATTCTGACTTCTTATGCATAGCGAAGTAGATTAAGCGATGTCCGCCTGTCCGTACGTGTTAGTGTTAAAATCAAGTTTGCCGAGGCACTAGATCAGTTAGAAAAAAATTAAATATGCCCATCGATCAGAATTAGTGTCGAAAGAGGTGCCATTGGAAATCAGCAAAATCGGTCCATGTCCTTTGACGCAGCGGGCCAAACACCACATGAAGTAACTCAAAAAAAAAAAACTGTATGGGGCGGTAGAGAATTAAAAAATAAGAAAAAAATTAAGTGAAAAAAATGGCCTTCGCCCATATTTTCCGAGTTACGGGCCTTTAAAATTTTTAAAATATCAATATGGGTATTGTTTTAAAGTTTTTGAAGAGATCTTTAAGGAAATAATAAATTTAAAAAAATGCTTAGTCCATTAAGAGCCAATGACATTTTTTATGTAACTTAAAAATTTATTTAATTTTAAACTTTCAAATTCGTACTAATTATCCCGACCGTATTAATTAAATCACCGATATTGACTATTGAAGGTGAAAGCACGTTTCGATGGCCATTTCGCTACCGCTTACTTAGCTCTTCAGGAAACTTCTCACTAATATTTTAAATAAACTAAAGATTTTTGTCCAAACAATAAAGTAAAGACAAAAATCAAAGTTTAAGCAAAAACAACAATAATCAACATTGATTTTATTTTTCTTTATCCACTGTATATGCTGACGTAAAATATAAGTGAGAAGTTGGATAATTTTTTTTTTTTTTTTGAACTTGGTGTATCAAAGAATATAAATAAAAAAAGTTTCAATAAAATCCGGAATGGTAAATATGGAAACATTTTTTTATTTTTTATTTTTTTATAAGTCGATTAACAATCAAAGAAAAACTTTAGGTAGTTGATAATGATATAACTTTTCTTAAAAAAAAACCAAGGCAAATTAATTAGCAAATGTAGGCAATAGAGAATTCATTCATTATCGTGATTGCCTACACTGTGGGCTATAGGAAAGGATCATTTCTGTCACCATGGAGTCAATTTCGTTATATTATTTACATTAGATGCTGCCACCTACCTCTGTTTAATCTCCTTTTAGTACTATTTACATTAAGCAGACTCATATCTTCTTAATATGCGTTTACTGAATACAAAATTAAATCGTAGAAGTTATTTATTTTAAAATTACAGTTATGATAAATAAAAATAATTACAATTATTATAAATATATATTTTTTTCTTTTGTTAAGTTGTAAATTTAATTAAAAGCACATCCGTACTGTTTCGACAACGGTAATGTTCTTGACCGAAATTATGATAATATTTTATTATAATTTCCATACAAGTTTGGCAAGCGTGCAACCATGCAAAATTAATTTGATAGCTGCTTGAATAAATATCATTAATATCTGACCACCCTTTAGTAAAAATAAAATCTGTTGTCTTCAATAAAATATACAATGATAATTAGCTGTTAATCTCCCATTGAAAATTTCCATTTATGTTTTGTTGGCTTCCTAAGAAATTTTATTTTAGTCACTTGCTTTATTTTTAAACTGAGAATGCCCAGTGTCTTTTGATGAACCTTTAGGCAAGCACTGTAACGTAAGTTGCTAAACTATTACGAGCTTAGAAATTACTGTCGCCCCACCACATAACATACACATGTACGTGTATGTGTGTGTATTTGTAAGAAAAAAAATATTTAACATAACAATTTTGTACTAAAATCCTTAGTTTTACATTGAGATCGAAACAGAAAACATTGTTGAGTGGCAATTGATTTTTAAAAATAAAACTTGAAACGGGGCATAGTTTTTAACAATTAATTTAGAAGAAAAGAAAAAAATAGGAAATACAATTTTGTAAGTTTTATTTCCGAAGTACTTACACTAAATTAATTCTAAAAAAAACAAAATCATGGTTTAATGTTTGTACATGTGTGTTTGTAAAATTAAATACTATAAAAGTTTTTTTTTGTTTAAATAATTATATTTTGAATAATTAATTGATTTGCTAGTTGTGATTGTTTACAAACATGGTAAATGTGTGTGTTTTTTTATAAAATGTTAAAAGCTTTTTACTGTTTTGCCTTTTTTATTAACTCTTTTTCTCTAAAAAAAATGAGAGATGGCGAGAGAGATAATTGTGTGCAAACGAGGTTGTTAAAAAGAGAATTTTTGAAGACACTCTTTTATCAAGTAAAAAAATTAATGTCGAAAGCATAATATCCCTTTAACAGTTTCTCCTTGAAAAAGAACTGTGCACGTGCTAAAAGCAATAAAATAAGACTAGAAATCAGTGAAAGTTTACTTAAGTTATTGGATAAAAAAGTATGTTAAAAAAAAGATTTTTAAGTAAAAATTAAAAACAGTGTTTAAAAAATTCACTAAAGAAAATAATTAAATTATGTAAAAATGAATAATCAGCCAAATTTGATTTGGCCTCACACACAAAGGTTTTATTGCATGTGTGTGGACACTCATTATTTGTTGATTTTATGTTGTTATCATTTGGTAATGAAAATATAAATTGTTTCAAATGTCAGTGTTATATTTGCTGTTATAGCCGACAAGGCACTATTCGTTCTGTGTAAACTTCAAGTGTCTGCTCATAATGGTTCAAAATATAAGGCCATCTACATGAAAATTACGTCTTGTATAGACAACCTTTAATTTTTAACTTTGAATGCTTGTCGTTATAGTGGACATAGCCATACATACTCTGTGTATATTAAAAGTGTCAGTCTGTAACGGTTTAAATATAAGGCCATACAAGTAAAAAAACGTCTCTATAGGGTCTCCCTTTAAATTTAAATTTGTTGTTGTCGTAAAGGACATAATAATAAAACTTCTGGAAAACTTGTAATTGCCTTTTTGTTACTGCTTCAGAGAAAGAGACCTATTAGTGAAGTGCAGACATTGCAACGGTAGTGATGGAATTACTTTACGTCCTCTGGATACGAAACCCTAAAATCTAAATGCAATCGTCTTAATTAGCTTAATTTTTTTAGGACTTCAGGCATCAAAACCTATTTAGTTTATTTTCGTAACCGTGCTACATTCTTTAGGAAAGGGATAGATGAGAGATAAGACAGGTGGTGAAAGGAGAAAGATAGATAGTTATTTTCCTTCGCCGGCGAATCTGCTATGAAAAAAGCACCGACGAAGGAGACTGCACGTTTTTCTGTTCATTCTGAATATGTATTTATACCATTAAACAGAAAAAAACAAATTTTTGTATTTTGATTGCCGCAGGATTTGAACCCTGAACAACCAGGTTTGTAGTCACTTTGACTACAGCAGCCTCATGTTTAAATTTTTTGAGTGTAAAAAAGTACTGGTCTTATCTATACGAATGCATAGTTTGTAATGGTTAAATGGTAAAAATCAAACTATAAAACAAAAAATAACCGGCTGACAGGGTTAGCTTTCCAAATTATCTAAAGCTTTAATAAAACTTATACTCTTTATTTGCACTATAAATAAGACTTTTAGACATAAGGCATTTAAAAACTTCTGAAGCCGTTTTTACATATTCAGGCATGACACAGAACTCAATTCCGATCGAAAGTGGTTCCAGTTATGTAAAATGGTTCTTCAGAAAACCCAAAAAATTTTTCGGAATGAAACCTGAATAGTGTTCCAAAGAGGACTTGATTTTCTTTTAAATTTCTTTTTACGGTTTTTAAATTTGTTAAGGACACAAACTTATTTAAATTATTCTGTTTCTTAATTAAGTGTGACCAATGTTGCCATATTGAAAAAAGTGGAGATTTAAATATACAAAATTGATCGGAATCTGTAGAGATAAAACAAATTCGATCGAAATGGTTAATAGGGAATTAAAACCATTTCGATAATAATGTGGGACATGCCTGATTGATTAAATTTTTTCGATTACTAGATTAAAAATTTCACCTTAAAATAAGTAAAACTTGGAAGAGCAAGATAGTAATACTTTTTGTCCTTTGGAAAAACAGAAAATGATCTTATTTCGGAAAATTTTTTGTTAATAAAAAAAAAAAAAGAATTAATAGACTCGATCTGAAGTTGTGTGGGATGTTTAAAAAATGCTAAATTAAAGAGTTAAATTTTTAAACCTGATTAATTCTATATGAAAATTGAAAACAAATAAAAAAACCCGGTTTAATTTTAAATTCACTTTTTTAATTAAAAATGTAGCTGATAAAGTTGATTTTATTGAGAATTAAAAAAATTAATATTACAGACTTGATTTTATAGGTAAGAATTAAAAACTAAGAACTATGTGTATGATTCTTATCATGTAAACAGAAAACCACGTTTTGCTATAAGAAAAAATTTTAATACAAAAAAACTATTAAGATATTGAAAAGAAATATAAAAATATAATCTTTTGTAAGGTTGAGGACATAATACAACTGACGTTAAAAATATGTTTTGTGCAATATTTTGCACAGATTTTACGAACTTGGGTTAAGATAGTACGAAATGCAAAAATAAGTGAGAAATTAATTTCTATGAGATAATTGGTGTATTTAACACTAATGATGCACTTTTGCAACATGCACTTTTGCAACATGGAACATGGTCATACGTTAAACTTTCTCGTATTCAACTGAGTCAGTCAGTTAAAATACACGTCAGCGCGGAGTACGAAAGTAAGTCAACTTTTAACGCGCATAGAATACTTTGACAGTTATCAATTGCTTCTTCTTCTTCTCGTTTTCTTTAAACTCTTGCTCTGTTTTAATTGCACTCTGTGATTTTTATAAAATGATTTTGATGGCAAAAAATAAAATACAAATTAAATTAAATTAAAAAGTGAAAAAAATACGAATCAAATTTAAAAGTGAATAAAAATAGATAGCAAACTTTGAATTAATATTCGTCTGCAAAGTACTCATTGTGCCAACCTCATCTATGTGCCCCGGCCTTTAATATTTTTTCGGAAAAACATTACCAAAACAGACTTAAGAATTTTTGAAGCTTTTTATCCATTTAATTGTAACATTCTAGCCCCATGAACAGATTTGAAGGAATTTAAAATGCTAAATATCGAAGGTTTTCAAAAATGCTTCAATTAAGTAAATAATAAAGAAATTAATTGAAAAACTCGGATTTAATACGAGGGCTGCTATATATATTTCTGGCCTGGCAACACTGAGTGCTGCCAAGTGCAATCTGACATTTCCATCGGAAAGTTTGTCATTTTTAAGCATAATCGTACTCGTACATAACGTTTTGACGTACGACCATTATTTGTGTTGTTTACAGTGACTTGAAAAAATTAATATAGAAAAAAATGGAATTAACTCGTGAACATTTTCGTGCCATCATTTTTCATAACTTTTGACGTGGATTATCACGGCAAGAGTGCATTGATGAACTTAAATCTTTGTATGGCTTTGAAGCACCATCCTATAGCACTGTGAAAAATTGGTAAAATGAATTTAATCGTGGCCGAAGCTCGCTCAAAGACGAATTACGTGAAGGTCGTCCAAAAACGGCTGTTATGCCAGAGAACATTGATGCCGTGCGTGAACTCATAATGCAAGATCGACATGCGACATACCGAGAGATAGAGACATCCTTGGACATTTCTTCCACCAGCATACATTCGATACTGCATGAACACCTGGCCGTAAAAAAGGTTTGTTCTCGTTGGATCCCGCACAATTTGAAAGTCGCTCAAAAAAAGGCTCGTGTCGATTGGTGCAAAGAAATGTTGCAAAAATACGATTGCGGTGCTTCAAAAAACGTTTATAAGATCGACGAATCATGGACCTATGCGTATGAGCCCGAAACGAAACAACAATTGACCGTGTGGGTCTTCAAAGACGAGCAAAATCCAACGAAAGTTGTTCGTGGAAGAAGCATTTCGAAGCAAATGGTCGCCTGTTTCTTCGGCAAAACTGATCATGTGGCGACTGTTCCGCTTGAGCAACGTAGGACGGATTGATGAGATGAGCTTTTTTTTAAAAAAAGAGAAGTAACAGTTCAGGCATTATTACACTAAAAAATTTTTAAGAAGTTTTTAGTAAAGTTAAAAACAAATCAAGATATAGTTGTTTTAGGAAGAAAATTTTATATAACATTTTTCGACTGTTGTTAAAAAAACAAAAGACAAAAAAATATTGATTTTCTATGCAGTCAAAATTATCAATTAGTTTTAATTTATTTATTTTCAGTAAAAATGAAATACTTAAATAAAAAGGTCGTCAGATAAAAGCACTGTTGTACTTTAGCTTTATATATAAAATAAGATAAAAAAGTATTGAAAAATATGTCATCAAAAAATTACAATAAAAAAAAATAATAATTTGTGGAAGAAGAACAAAATAAATCAGTAAGTATTTTCTAATACATATTTATTAAGTATACAAAACTTATGTCCTTCTTTTACAGGTATAGAAAAAAGAAAATAAATTCTGTGGTATTCAACATTTAAAAAAGTTGATATAAATTTCTAAGTTACAGATTAATATTGGTTGTACAAATTCAACACCAAAAAGTACATTTTTTTCAGCATTAAATAATACTAAAATCCGTTGAATTTCAATTAAGATAAAAAATATATAAAAAATCAAAAAGAATAAAAAATATCATTTATGTATTAAAAAAAATTAATGAATAAATTACTTAAGACCTTTTGATGTTTAAAATAAATACAAAATTCTGTAGTTTTTATTGTTTTGGTAGATTTCTTTTAGACGGTTGGAATTAAGGAAAAAAGCAGTAAATTTTAATGTTTAAGAAGGTTAAATTTTGTTAAGTAAAATAAATACAGAAACAGTAATTACTAATGTTTAGGTGGGTAAGTGAGTAAAAATAAATGAAAAAAACAGCAATTTTTACTGTTTTGATAGTTTACTTTTTGTGCCTTGGAATAAAATAAAAATAATTTGTTTTTATATATTTTGTTGGTTATAAAATCAACATTCAAAAACAATTGAAATATACATTTAGTTTAAATGAAATGTAAGTGGACCATTTTAAATTAAAAGTTGTTTTTCATTTAAATTCACCTACATAATATTTTGAGTGTACCTATTTAGTCATCTTCGTAACCGTGCTACATTTTTTAGGAAAAGGATAGAAGAGATAAAACAGGTGGTGAAAGGAGAAAGATAGGCTATTAGTTATTTTACTTCACCGGCAAATATATGATGAAGTACCGATGAAAGAAGGAGGCTGCACGTTTTTTTAATGTTCTTCTGAATATATATTTATACCAAAGCGAATAAATTTATCAGGTGGCAGCGTAGGCAAATTCAGTATTTTTTGCTGGTATACACGACTGTCAAACTCCATATATAAAAAATTTACAGATATTTTTTTATATGGAGTTTGACAGTCGTGTATACCAGCAAAAAAAAACTGAATTCGCTTACGCTGCCACCTGGTAAATTTATTCGCCTTGATTTATACCATTAAACAGAAGAAAAAAAATTGTATTTTTTGATTGCCACTTCGACTACAGCTAGAGAAAATTTAAATACGGCAATCGATCAGACATAGTTTCGAAAGAGTTGCTATTGAAAATTATCAAGATCGGTGCGTGTCCCTCGAGGCAGTGCCTCGATTATTTTCACATCATTTAGAACAAATTTAGCTTAGTGAAGTAACTCCAATCAAAA
Source organism: Cistogaster globosa (assembly GCA_937654795.1). Lineage (NCBI taxonomy): Eukaryota > Metazoa > Arthropoda > Insecta > Diptera > Tachinidae > Cistogaster > Cistogaster globosa. The sequence goes on from OW569407.1 coordinate 21,405,505, forward strand.
ATAAACAAATATATGGAGCGGTAGAGAATTAAAAAATAAGAAAAAAATGGCGGTTGCCAATATTTTCCGAGTTATGAGCCTCTGAAATTTTCATAAAAAAGTTCGATTGTTAATATGGATATCATTTAAAAGATTTTAAAGATATGTTTCAGGAAATTCTAGCAGTTTTTTAAATGCCTAACCATTTAAAAGCCAGTAACATATTTATGTAAAATTATATATCGTACTCAAGGCGAATTCACATAAGGTGGCAGCGCGGCTACAACAATGCAACAATAAAAAGAATAACAGGCACTTAAGTGTATGAAAAACTTTAGAACACACATAATTACTACACTTTTTTTCTTACCCTTTTCAATAACGTTTTTACTAATATTCGTTTTTTAAATTGATTTAAAACTCTTCTTACCATTCTTTTTTTAAGAATGATAAAAAAAGAAATTTTGTGATATAAAATGATTCACTTTTGACAGCTTTTCTACACATTACAAAATTAAACAAAAAATCTCAAGTGCTGCAACAATTTTTTTTTAATTCCCTGTCATTTTTTTTTTTGTAGGAGCTTATTCACTGAACTAGATTTACATACATGGTGAAGGGTCTATAAGATTCAGCATGGCCGAATATAGCACACTTTTTTGGAAGCATTATTGACGAATCTATTTCTAGACAGTAGTCATCGATTATTCCATCCCTGATAGGCATGCTTTAAATCAAAAGGCGCCATGTTTACTGAAAAAGCTTTCATAATTTCCTTTCTCATCTTGCCATGTTTGTTCTTAACGTTACGTGTTAAATGTAAAAGAGAAACTAATACACTCTTTTACTCTTAAAGTTAAAAAGGCTAAAAACGCCATAAAAGAGCATTGATTTATATACAAAATAAAATTAAAAAAAAAGTAATGTTAAGGATGAATGAAATAAGCACGTGGAACTGTTGTTATTGTTTAATTTTAATACATTCATCCATACAAGATTTTGTTATTCTTTTTTCATTGCAGAGGTTTCTTATATTTTTGTACAAATACGTATTTAATTGTGAAAAAAGTAGGCACAATGTAAAAAATAATTTAAAACAATAATAAAAACCTTCTTGTTGAACTTGTGTGTTTTCTACACAATATTGATTTTCGTTTATATTGTAGACAGGCCTACAAATGTGTGACGGCTGCTTTGATTTATTACATACACGTTAATATAAACTATTTCTTGATTAAGGTAAATTGATCAGGTATTTGATAAGAGAAAATATTTTATCCTTTAATAAATCAATTATTATATTAAATCCATTGGTTGTGTTGCAAGAAATATAAAAAGAAACAGATTTTTTGGCCGTCATGTTGGCAAATAGAAAAATGAAAGGTATTAAAAATTTTTAAGCAGGATTATGACTTTTTCTTTAACTTTTTAGCATTGAAATAATGATTCATACATTAGGATATTGGACTGTAAATAACCAACACGGGTGTAATACAGATCTAGTGTTATTCTTATTACTGACGTAACAATATTTCTAAATATGTAATGCAATTGAAAAATATATTTCCTGGAGGCAAATTAAAACACTCTATATCGATCGAAATTTACATTTAAAATCTATTGAAATTTCGATCGATATCTGGTCTACTTTAAGTTTGTTTTAAGGCACTGCTAAAATGGACAACAATTTCTTCTTAAAAAAATCGAAGATAAGGCTTCATTTACATTTTTTATAAAAATTTCCAGTTTTCCATAATATAAATCCGAGTTTTAAAATTCGACATAGCACATTCTACCTTCTAGAAAAGGATCTATTATTTTAATATTCCATTGAAATCAGTTGAGCTCAGAGTTATAAATTTTGTTCAAAACATTGATCTTTAATGATTATTTTTCAATTTTTTTCTTTTTGGAAAATAATTGTTATTTTTCCAGTTGTATTTTTTTGTTAAAAAAACAGTTGTTTTTGAAGTCTGTTTTTATTTTTCAAGTTGTTATTTTTGTTACAAAAATATTTCTTAACTTATATTTTTCAAGCTAATTAAATGTTTTATATTTTACTTAGAAATGATTAATTTTTAACAAATAAGAGCTTGTGCATGAACTCTTGAAATAATTTTAAACGCAAATCAGTCAAAACGCTCTTTCTTTAAGTTGAGTGGCAATTTTTTAAACAAAAAATTGGACTTGAGAAATAACCGTTATTTTACAATCAAAAAATAAATCTTGCAAGATATTTGTTACCTTTGAACTAAAAAATAAAAATTAAAGAAATGACTATTTTTTAAGCAAAAAATAAAACTTGTAAAATAACTTTTAAATATAATTTTTTAATAAAGCTCGAATAAATAAAAATACAGGCGAAGGTACTACGAGTAAAAACAATAACAGTATTCTTCATATTGTAGCGTTTCCTTTTCATTATTGTTATTTTGGTTCAAATTTGTTAAATAATCGTTTTTGAAATCCCTGGTTAAGCTTCATTAAAACGCCCATTTTCCTTCTTTTTACAGCTATGGGTCCAAGGTTTAACTGTGTAACCCCCGTCTATGTTAGAAATAAATTTGTTAGCAATAAGGCAATAACGTCGGCAGAGTAATGTGTCAAAATTGCTTACTGCTTTTGGTATGGAAACACGTATCTATTTTAACTCATAATTTCAAAATAATCAAATGCAAAGGTTGTAAGCAAAGAGCATCATTGTTAAGAAAACAAATTTTTTAAAATTCTTATTACTATATTTCTATTATTTTAAAAACTTCCTCTATACTCCAATATTTGTTTTGCTATAAAAATCTTAAAACACAACAAATTTGGTATAATTAAAAACAATTCTTTAAATATATTATTGAATTTTGTTTTAGCACGCTCTTACTCTTAAATCAAACTACAAATGATAACAGAATTTGACGTTTTATGTTCGCAATAATTCTTAACGAAAATTGGCTGACAATTAATGCTGGGAACACAATTGGAACGAACGACGAATTTCGTCTTGAACGACGAATTCATCTGTAAAAGTTCCCTGCGTAAATTCGCAATGTGGCGCACAATTAGGACGAAAAAGTTACAGCTGTTATAATCAAAAACATTGTTTACTGTCTATAACAAAAAACTTTTACCATAGAACAAAAAATAGTTATACAAAAAATTAAGCATTAAGAAAAAGCCATTAGAAAGCAATTTTATGGAAAATAATTGTGGATGTTTAACTTAATGATGTATATTAAGAAATAAACAATAATTAAGGTAAAAATAACTTTATTTACTAATATATTTAAAAGCTGAAAGGAGAAACGGCAACCCTGTTCCAATTTAGTCGTCGGCGTAAGAAATAGAAATAAACCCTACAAGAACAGTGACCATCATTTGAGCCATCAAATGACAATCACTGATGATGGAAATATTCATCACTGCGTAGAACAAAGTTTCTATCACATTCTTAAAGGTAAAATGAAAAACGTGATGTAAACATTTGTATACGTGTGATGTCTGTAGCAAACAGCGTTGCCAGTGACTATTTTTAACAAGAAATATAATGAAAATTTTGCTTGATTTTTCAAACGGTTTTAATTAAAAACTTTTTATAGGTTATTTTTTGAACTTTGCTAATTAATTTTGAGCAAAAACTTAGATTTACCTAACAAACAAAAAATTCATTTAAATTTAATACGAAAAGCCGCACAACGGCAACGCTGTTTCAGTATAAAATTATTGCAAATGTGTTAGTAGATAATTGTGTATGCATAAGTTTCCCTCACTCATTTCTTGCTGGGAATCTATCGGAGAGTTCGTCACGCACGACGAATTTCGTCGACGGCGGTGTTGTGTTAATTTTCATATACACCAATGTGTTTTATTTTTGACGGCGAATATGCGCAACGAAAAATTCGTCGTTCGTCCCAATTGTGTTCCCAGCATAATGCCAAGTATATTGCTGTCAATAAAGACGTAAAAAAAGTGGTGTCAACATTGGAGATAACATAATTTTGAAATTTGCTGCAATATATGTTAACATATTTATTTCCAATTCAGACGGGGGGTAAGACGCATAAATAAATAAACAAATATACAAAGAGTTTTATAATATACTAGCTGACCCGACAGACGTTATACCGTCCCCTCCATGGAGAAATCATGTACCAGGTGGTGGCAGTGTCGAATTTATGCATTTCCACCGTTGCAGTAAATGTCAAACTATATATATAAAAAATTAAGGGCGGTTTACATGGTCACAGAAGTCTTACGACATGTCAAATTTTTATGCAGAAAAGTACCAGTGGGATCGTCTAAACCAAATATGTAATGAATCTGCACAAATTGAGAGAAATTACGGATGAAAACTTGACAGTCGTATGGCTCTCTGTTTTCTAAAATTTTCTAAAGACAATTACGAATCATTAGATCAGGGATGAATTTTTCTGCAAACCGCCCAAAAACCTGTGTATACCATTTGTGTAAACGCGAAAAAATCTGCCGTAAGATATTTGCTCATTTTTTTTAAATACAGATGGTATTTCATTTTATTTTCTCTTAAATTTAACGTACGTAAGGTCGTACCGTCTAAACCCCCCTTTAGCGATTTTTTTTTATGAAGTTTGACATATTCTGCAACAGCGAAAATGAGTTAAATTCGCCACTGCCACCACATGGTACATGATTTCGCCATGGTCCCCTCCAAGGCGAATAAATTACCAGGTGGCAGCGTAGGCGAATTCAGTATTTTTTGCTGGTATACACGACTGTCAAACTCCATATATAAAACTGTACACATATTTTTTATATATGGAGTTTGACAGTCGTGTATAGCAGCAAAAAATACTGAATTCGCCTACGCTGTCACCTGGTAATTTATTCGCCTTGGTCCCCTCTGTGTGCATTAAAAAAATTTTCTCAGGTTTTTTTATATGGAGTTTGACATTTTCTGCAACGGCGAAAATCAAAAATTTCACCATGGCTCCCAAGGCGAAAAAATGTGTGGAGTTTGACAGTGGTGTACGCCAGCAAAAAATACTGAATTCGCCTACGCTGCCACCTGGTAATCGATTCGCCTTGGCTCCCACCGTATATTTATTCGCCTTGTTTAAAAACCCTTTTTAATAATAATTATTCATTTTCATTGAATAAAAAATTTGTGTATATTTTTTAGGTGAAAATAATATTTTTATGCTAAAACTAAATGAAGAAAATAAAAGATAAAACTGGAAGCCTCATTTAGTGCTATAGTTATAGTTGACCAATTACCGAAATTTTTTGAAGTGACTTTATTGCTGAAAGCAAACAGAAACATTTAAACGCCATGGATTGGGATTGGGCTGTAGGTGGTGTAACAGACGAATCTCCTCGCACCATCGGTCCAGAATGTGAAAATTATTTAACCAATCGTAGGCGCTGGACGGAATCAGTGTTTTTAGGCATTTATTTTGTCTGCACTATAATATGGATTTCAAAACGCCTTGAACCAATTCAAATACCAGATTCAAAGGAACTGGAAAAACCACACTCCACCACTCGTCTAATACTGTTGTTCACAATGACTTACATCTTTGGCATAGAAATGGGTTTTAAATTGGCCAACAGAAATGTGATATTTATTTTAAATCCTTGTCATATTCAAACATTAGTGCAGGTAAGTCTACGAATACAATTTTTTTAAATTTCTTTAAAATTTAATATGTATTTTTTGTTTACATTTAGATTTATCTTTTAGCCGCCAAGCCAAATAAGTTCTCTACAGCATTATTTCGAATACAAATGAATAATATAAATGGCCCCTTTTTAGCATTCGTTTTTCCAGAAGTCGAAAGCAGATCAATGCCGTTTGAGCAGGCAACGTATTGGATTCAGCATGCCATGCTTTTCATCATACCGGTGTATTTTCTAAGAACAGGGGCATATAAAGTGGAAGACATAAAGGACTTTAAATGGACAATAATAGGTGTGCAGATATTATTTATATATTGCTTTGGCGTTTTAACCTTTGTGTCAGTAGTAAGTATTAACAATTTTTTTTAAAAATAAAATATAAAACATCGTATTGTTCGCCGTACGTACCGATCATGGCAAAATCATGTACCAGGTGGTGAATTTCATTCATTTTCTGCCACCACCTGGTACATCATTTCGCTATGGGACCGATCTATTTAAAGTCGAAGCCCTGAAGGCGAAATAAAAATCAAGGCTGCCAACTTAATGTAGAAACAAATTTACAAAATGCCAACCTATAAATTTATGGTTTTCACTATGGTGCTTCGAGCTTGTCATTTGTAGCAGATTAAAATGCCGAAGCACGACATTAGCAAACGTAACAGGGTTGTATATTTTGGTAATCAAAAGCACCTTAAAAATTAAAGGTTTCCAAGACATTCTGTCTGCAGGGCATCGACCTCCACTGTATCAAAAGATAAGGCAAATAATAAGATGGCATACAAATTTATATCTTTCGAATAAACTCTTTAATTTATTTATAATATTTTATTGCGGTTTAATCCGATATTTGACCATTCCAGTTTTTTAATATTTAGTCTCTGTTAAGAGTTTCCGATTTAAAGCATAAAACGCAACCCTTTTTGTATTGCCTTTGCTGTGGAACCATAACAAATAAAATTTTACTGAACACTAAAATGAATTTAATAAATAAAGGGTGTATCTATAGAGTCGTTATTTTCACATATATGGCGTTATTTTTAAAATCGTTATTAGAGAGACACTTTAAATTTACACAGAATCTGTAGTACTATGTCTGTTATAATGACAAAAAGTAAAATTAAAGAGTGTCCCCATATATACTTGATTTTCCTACAATACTTTATACAAATACACTTCGAATTTACAAAGAGTGTGCGCTCTCTAGAACGGTTTTAAACATAAATTATAGAAGATTTGTTGTTTTAAATATATTGTGTTTGTTGTCGCCTTAAATAAGGGGAGGCCCATACATTTGATGAAACATGTTCTTTTTTTTTTAATCATGTATGTTCTGTAGTGTTTTCGTTGGTAATTTTAAAGCTGATATAAACAACGAAGGTTAGGTTATGTTGAAAAGAGAAGAATTTTTTTATCTAAGCTTGAAACAGTTCTGTGCACTTTCTCAGTCGAAATCCGATAAAAATCCTCAGAAGTCCTAAGAGTCAGTAGCTTTCAGTTAATCTCTCTATCAACTGCAAAATGTATAAGTGTCCCGTTATAATGCCTCGCAATCTCAGAAGTTTTTCGGCTAAAAAATAAATATGAAACCCAAACCTCTTATTCAGTTTTTGTGGGCCTGATAGCTTCTGCATTTACCAGTTTACTACTTATAAATCTCTAGCTCTAATTACCAGACTGCTTTATTACCAGCTACCCGAATGCGTCCTGGAACACAGATGATGCTTAGTGTCCCATAAATCGAAATGGCCTTATCGCCATTTAATAATAAGAAAGTATGTTAAAAATGTTAAGAGTGTCACTAAGCCCTTTTACACGCTCCGTGATTGATCGGACTTTCCACTCAGAGACTGTATTGTGGTCGGAAAGTCGTAAGTATAGCTCCGATTCTTCTATAAAGAGACCTAGACCCTGTCGGCCCCCTTGTCTTGAGCCATTAGTGTAGCAATAAATCCACACAGTAATCTGCGTTAAAGTTCCGCTCAATCAACGAGCCCCCTCTCTTGTTGCGAGAATTCCTTTTGTGTATTGTTCTGTTGACTGTTAAGCCCTTGTAGGACCTTAACCAATAATCATTTAACCTGCAGGGAGCTTTCTATAAGGGCTGCATCGTACTTCATTTTAATTGCTATTGGTTGGAAATAAAGAGTTGTCTTCAATGCCCTAGTCCATGTGGCTCTATTTGAGCCGAAAATTCCGTTACAACGTACATATTCGTTCAAACTTTTGTAAATGTCTTTTTTCTCTCTACAAAAATTTTGTATTTCTATTTAATATTGCTTGACCATTGGAAAGACGTGTTTTCAAAACAAAATATCAGATAAGAAAAGACTTTTAAAAATTATACATGGATGTATGCACGTATCTTGACTGAAGTCACTTGGTTAGTTTAATATTTAATTAAGATCGTTTCTTTTATGCGTGAATCTAAAATTTTAATGCAATGCAAGAGAGATAAATAATGAGGATAGTTTCTAAGGGGACGTTTATTTTTCAATTGCGATGGATGTTATTTCAGTTCATTCACCTAAACGAAATAGCTTTCAAATAAAATAACGTCCATGTTTATTTTGGAAATTATTTCATTTTTGTTCAAAGTTATTTATATCGCTTACCTATGCTACCTTTATTGACACTTTCGGACAGGCAGAAGATTTTCTTCCTTTATGGTATGGCAAACTCTCCTTTGCTTAATTGTTTTTTGCTTAACCTTTTTAATACTGACGGGAAAAATGTGTCCCACAGTTGATTTAATCTAGAACTCATTGAAGGAAATAATGAGGTACGTTACTAACAATAAAAATAGATAAAAATCTACAAAAAGTATGTTCACAAAACTGAATCTTGATCGTAGGTATCTCAACAATAAATTTTACTCGTATAATAAATAATTTGTTTGTTTCTAAAAATGAGCGAATTTCATTCAAAGAGGAAGCGTTAGAGGTTATTTATGTCGATAAGATTCGAAGCCTTTTGGAAAACACCAGGTTTGGAGTTGGGGAAAACACATGATGACATTTTAGATGCTGCCCCGCTAGCAAAAAAAAAAAAAAAACGTTAAAAAATTATTTGCGTTTAATATTTGTTTGCGCAAGCTATGTTTTGCTAAATACCATTCCAATTAACCTACATTTATATTCATTCCATATAAACTAGAGCTCCGAATTGCGACGTCCCAAATTGCGTCGCTTTTGAAAAACTGAATAAATCCGATTTGTTTTGTTACAACTTCAAGTTGCGTGGTTTTTACCCCGATTTGCATCCTTTTGATTTCGATTTGCGTCACTAAAAACGGTTCATTTTTTTTACTGCAGCATTGTGGATTACCATTTTTCGTATTTGTAGTGCCTGATTTAGCATCTTTGATTCTTACAAAATTTAGCAACACTGATCGTCACCTGTGCGTTAAAAAGTTTTTAAATTGGGTAAAAAAGGAAAATTCCCTATGTTTTTTAAGTTTTTCTTAATGTATTTTATTATTATTATGAACATTTTTTAAAGTAAATGAAATAAATAAGAACGTATTCATAATTGCTTTTTATCAAAAATAAAAATCTTTTTGCTCTGTTTTGAATATTTTCCCCAATAAATTAAATTTCAACGCATTTGTATAGAAAAAGGGGATTCGATTTGCGTCGCATTTCTCCGGCCCCCATTAACGACGCAAAACGGGGCTCTGGTGTAATATTAAATTTATGGTTGTTTTTCCAAATAAATCAGTATAGGATTCAATTTTCTAAAGGCCCAACTATAATGTGCATGAGCTAGCTTGTGCTTATGTCAAAAACCCAACGAAAAGCCTGTCAAATGCTTAGGTAATTCTTTAAAGATTTTTATGTGGCTACAATGTACTTACATAAATTTAAAAACTAATTTCCCACAGTTGCACATTTGTGTTTAAATCGTACTTTCCTGAAAATATATATTTTGCTTGAATAAATAAAATCTGTAAAGAAAAAGGCATCGAAATAATATATTATATTTAATAACATTGATCTAAATAAATATATTTTCTTTTACTACTTTTCAATAAAATTCGATAAAAAATCGCATGTTTTTTTTCTTTTTGTTTATGTATTTTTGGCCAAAAGTACCAAAAGATGCAACGGTGTGCATGATTTAGTTCGAAAGCAATTAAAAAATAAATTTTATAGCGAATTGTTATTATAAAACGCGTCCTTTTTTTTCATATAAACACTTTTTTTCTACATCTTCTATTATATTAAAAGAATTCTTTTTCACTGTTGCTCTCCATTGCAATTTTTTCTTTATCAATTTATGTATGTATACACCAAGCGCAATCAGCTGTTTCTGTACGGAATGTGCGATCAGTTTCGTACATTGCATAAGCAAATGACATTTGACGAAACTTGACGAAAAGTTCTCTCAAGTACGTTATAGTTTACCATATTTGATTTATATGTATTTGCACAGTTGTATAAGTTAGCATAAGCTAGTATATGCACATTATAGTTGGGTCTTAAGTATACGTTTAGAATTCTTTTATTTTGTATTTTCATTATTGTTACTATTGGGACGTAGATGTCCCATAGTATTTTACTGATGGGACAACCCTGTCCCAGGACATTTTTATTTTCCTGGTCATTCTTAAATTAAACGCACCCCAACCATAATCAACTAACCACAAAAAAAGTTTTCGTATTGAAAGGATTAAGTTAATTACTAATGAGCTAAATTTAGCCCCAATTGGGATAAAATAAACACATTAAAACGATATTCGTCAACATTTTGCAACTTTTATTGCGCAATTCTTAAGATTGTTGGTGAAACAAAAAAAAAAAAAAAAAACAATTCTGTTTCAAGAACTTGCAATTTTGTTCTGTCATTAATCGTTTTGAGCAAAAAAAAAATCTAAGCACTCAAGGCCAAAATTGCAAAAACCAAGGCGAATTAATTTTATGTGAATTCGCCTTGGCAAAAACAATATTTTAATGTGTAGACAGGAAACGCAATTTTAGAAGAGAATTTAATAAAATTGCAGAAATAAAAATTGCATGTCTGTACGTGGATTTTTTTATTAATAAAACTAGATTTGTTAAGAAAACCTTTCCTATTGAATTTGTAACCAAATAATTAATTTTATTTTTTAGCTTTGTGCTAAGAGTATCAAAGTATTTAATTAAATTTTAAGTGCCGGTTTCTCTGCATGCAAACGAACATTTTTTATTTTGTTTTTGTTTTCAATACGAGTATGCGAAAGAAATATTCGTTCGCATGTAGAGAAATCGGCTTTAAATATCTATGCAAAAAAAACCCTAAATTCATTTTTTTCTTTCTTTTTTAGCGAACAGGCATCAATTTAAATAAAATGTTGTGTGCCGACGAATCGGATCCTTTTCAAGGCGATAACTACCGTTTAGCCGCTGTTGTACATCAGACAATACTTTGTCCTATTTTAAATAAACTGACTATACTTGTATTTAGTATTCCAAAAAGTATACAGCACAGTGGTACAACAATGCATAACATGCTACAAAATAAAAATTCAAATCATCAACAAGAGCAACAATATTCAAAGTTAACAACAATTGATCAAAAACATCAACCGGCCATTAATGAAAGCACATATTTTTCAGATGACAGAACAACAACAACAACTCAACTGATACATCGTAAATCGAATTCATTGGATAATGAAAAAAATCATTCACCACAATTTGAAAAACTAAAAGAGTTCGAAGAAAATAATGACTGAATTTGATTGTGTGATTTTATTCTCGAACCCGACAAGTTAGATGTGGCAGTTATAAAAACGACAACAAAGACTGCAACAACAGATAACTATACCGATGATTATTCAATGGCTACGACTTAAATTCATTAGCATCCGACCGATCTCAATTATTTTTATGTTTCTAATAGTATTTGAAAGAAATTAGCTGTAATTTTTTTTTAAAACGATTTTTCCCTAAATACGTATGTGTTTTATAATAAATATATTGGAATATGTAAAATAATTTCTAAAATTTAACTTTAACGAAATTATGCGAATTTATTATTGTAAATAACTTTAAAATTAAAAAGAGATGCCCTCAAATGTATCTGTAGTACTTGTAATTTTAGATTTTAATTAGAGATAAGTTTTCTGATCAAAAATTTGCAGTTTATTTTTTAATTTTAATTAAAAACAAGTAAGAGTGCTACATAAATATATCGAGTCTTATACCGAGTCTTATATACTCTTCACCATATATGTAAATCTAGTTTAATGAAGTAACTCCATTAAAAAAAACAAATTTTGAGGTGACAGAGAATTGAATACAGCCCAATTATAAATAAACATTCCGTACGGGCTTTTTTACTTTTTCTTTTTCTCCTGTTTTAAATTTGTTACCTTTTTTATTGGCTACAGAAGTGACAAAAATTCGGGAGAGAAAAGTCCGTATTATGAATTAAGATAAATTTAATGTAAATAAGTAAAATAGCTCCCTTTAAATTACGGTGATGGCACTTTTTTATTTTTTGTTCCTACGGACTAATATAACTGGCGGAATTTTTCTCGAGAAAAATTTTTCATGATTGGTCTGATAATTAAAAAAAAAAAATAAATAAAAATTTCATCGGCTCTTAATGGGTTACGCATTTGAAAAACAAATAGTATTTCCTTAAAGATCTCTTCAAAAGCTAATAAATGACACCCCTATTGATATTTTTAAAAAATTGAAAAGTTCAGGGGCCAATAACTCGGAAAATATGGGCGAGTATAATTTTTTTTAACTGATGTGTTTTTCTTATTTCTTAGTTTTCTATACTCCCATATATTTGTGTTTTTGATTCATTGTTCTAAATGATATGGAAAAGTTAGAGGCAGGCGTGGTATTTTGCCCACTGCCTCTAAGGACATGGACAGATTTTTTTTGCTGATTTTTAATAGCAAAAGCTTCATAATTATGACTTATCGACGTATTTTAATTTTCCTTAGCTAGTCTAAGGCCTTAGGAAAGCTGCTTTCTGTCGGACATCATTTAATCGAAAATGGATATTGTAGAAATTACAAACGGAATGACAAACCACAGACATAATCTATGTGACAAACTTAGATATATCCTTCTACATTTTGTGACGAATAATATAAATTGAAAAAACAAACATTCTTACTTGTCTGTTTAACTCTCTTGTGCTTGAAAATCTTCCAGGCAACCAATAATAAACATACAGTAGCCAATATCATTACTATTTGTTAACTAAAGTTGCCAGTTGTTATTTTCAAATTGCCATATGTAATATAATTTCGTCACCTGGCAACGCAACTGATGTTCAAGTGCTGTACATAATCTATTTAGAATGGCTTTTCTAAGCTTTTTGCTTTCAATAATGACAATAAAATCAGGCATGTGATGTATAAAAATCGATCAATAATGTGACATTTCGTAAAATTTTTGTTGTTTAGTTAAATTCCGATTATTACTAATTAAAATGTCTTATTTTTATCTGAAATAAGATGATAAAATGTTTCATTTATTTTTGTTTTCATTTACATTTTAGAAATAAATTATTTCAATTAAATTTTTTACTAAATATGTTTGCTGATCATCACTAAGATGCTTTTTAATGTTCTTGATTTGTATATTCATCTCCTTAAATTAGACATAATTCCATGGCGAGATAATACTAGGTGGTCGCTAGGGCGAAACGCTAAATGTCAAACTCCATATTTCTTTTGACTTTTTTTCTAAATTTCTTTTAAATTTGCTTCATTTTCTTATATTTTTGTATTATTCCTACAAGAAAAAAAATAAAAATTAAGTATTACATAAAATTTTACATAAAAATGTCACCGACTCTTAATGGGTTAAGTATTTAAAAAAAAATTAGCATTTCCTGAAAGATGTCTTTAAAAAGCTTTTAAATCATACCGATATTGATATCTTAAAAAGTACTGTCCACAATCGTGCTTTTTTATGAATTTTCAGAGGCCTTTAAGTCGGAAAAATATATATGTATATATATTATTGTGGTTACTTCATTGTTCCAAATGATTTAGAAAATAGAAGCAGGCTTGCTGAATTTCAATACCAAATCTTTCGAAATTTTCGTTAGCTCATCTAAAGCCTAAGTTGATTTCAATACTAACACGGACGGACAGACTGACTTCGCTAAGCATTGGGACTTGAATATAAATATTTCATGGGGTTGGATTGAAACTGCAGAAATTACAAACGGTATGACAAGCTAAGATAAACCCTTTTTTCACTTTTTGTGGTGAAGAGTAAAAAAAAGCTAAAACACAACAACAAATTTTGACATTTTTAGACGTACGCCATGGAACACTCAGAGTAATGGCGAAACTCAATAAGCTTGTCATCAATACCACTTGCTTATTGATACAGTGATAATAAATTTAACAATTATAAATCAATAATATAAAAAAATTTTTCGTTATCTTTGTATTTAATAAAGAAACTTTTTTTTAATGTTGTTCAAAATTCATAGTACAATAAATATATTTTGGCGAAGACCATAATATACATACATACACTAATTTTATTTTCAATTTTTTTGTAAAATGCAGAAAAAATAGTTTAAATTATTGTAACATAAACATATTTTCAAAGTATGTATTTAGAATATACCAGTAGTTATTTAAAAATAAATAACATAAAATTGTATATGTAGATATTATGGGGAAATAATACAGGTGAACGCATGGGCGAAAATCTCATCAGCTGCATGGCGAAATAATAAAGGTGAACGCACGGGCGATCTCAAGGCGAATCGATTACATATATAAAAAATATAAAAAAATTAATCAGCTGTCCAAGTAAAAAACGTTTTCCATTAAAAAAAAATCGTTTTTCAGTTGTATTGTTTTATTAAAGCACTGCATTATCGTTGTTATAAACTGAAATCTGGTAGCCCTTTTACTAACAACTAAACATCTAAAAATCCCAAAACAAACGATCTGCTATCTCTTTTGCACTTATGTAGTACATACAAAATTGACAACTGCTAAAAAATAATCAAAAGGGAAGTTTTTGTAAAGGGAAATTAAGAAATCTGATTAGAATAGAATGTCATTAATTTCACAAAATTAAACGCAAAAACACGCAGTTAATTGAATAAACGAATTAAGCTTTAAATAATTCATAATTTAAAAGGAGCAAAAAATTCAATAAAGAAGTAAAAAAATAATATTGAGACCAAAAGAAATCAATATAAAATTGTGTAAGTGAATAAAAAATGACGTAAAAAACGTGCAAGTGCTAATGGGAGCTGTGTTATAAAAAACTGCTAATTAAATTGCCGTATTGTTGCAAATATTAAATTTAATTATATTGTAAAGCAGTTTAAAGTAAAGCTTTTAGACTAAAATAAACTAAAAAAGTATTTTAAGCCCTGACAAAATATAAAATTTCAACCGTTTTTGGCCTTTGGAATTACTTTTTCCTCTTCAGTTATTGCATCAAATGTCATCATGAGAATAGTGAAGAATTTGCAGGGCAAAAGTCAGGCAAAAATGTAAATGAAAAACGCAAACACAAAGCCAACCTAATAAAGTATATTAAATGAATTTTTACAACACGCGCCACTTATGTTTCAGTTTAATAATTAGAAATTCATTCCTTCACGGTGCATGATTATATGAGAATAATCCAGAAATTCTTTTTAAAAAGGAAAGTGATTGCCTTTAAAGTGAAAAAGTTTCTACAACAAATTTTCAGATAAGACCAACTATAACATTTAATCACTTACGCAAAAATGAAACCACCGCTAACAATTATAAACATAAAAAAATTATATCCGCCCGTATCAAATAAAATTTGTTCTGCAAATACATAAACTCAGAAAGGAATCGGTTTGTAGCAATTAATTTAAATACATAATTACAAAAGAGAAAAGTTTTTTTTGCAAACATTTTCATTAGCCTGCGAATAGAAAACGTTGGGTTTTAATTTAAATCATCTATAACGTTATCTTGTAAATACCTATTTGTAATTTTATCATATTTACATAACTCCAAGCTTTCTTTAAGTGCCGGGTGTGCCTTCAAATATATAAATAATCGTTAAAAGTAAAATTATCGTGATGTCTATTTCGGAACATGGTACCGGTAATTCATCCATTCAAGGTGCGGTTCCACAGTCCGCATCTAACTCATACTCGTCGTCTGTGTCGTCGTCATCGAGTTCCTCTAATTCGTCTGTAAATGCTGTGCATAAATCGAAAAAATCAACTGCCTCTGGTTTGCCAGCAGCTGTGTCTCACATCTACTATAAACATGGTCTCTTCCTTTCAAGTTATCCGACTTGTGCCGCAAGTATTGCTATAGTGGCTATATTATTTTCATGGTAAGATAAAATTGAAAAATATTTTAGATTATATCACTTAAGAATTATTTTTTATTGCGGTGACAGAATTAAAAAACAAGAAAAAATTAAATACATAAAAATGTCATCGGCTCTTAATGGGTTAAGCATTTTTTTTTACGTAGTAGTAGTATTTCCTGAAAGATCTCTTCAAAAGCTTTTCAATGACACCCATATTGACAATCGGAAAATATGGGCGAGCGCCAATCTGTTCACTTGATGTTTTTTTTCTTTTTTTTTAATTCTTTATCGCTTCATATATTTTGTTTTTTTAAATTAGAGTTTATTGTTCCGAATGGTATGAAAAAATTAGAGGCAGGCGTGGTGTTAAGCCCACTGCGTCGAGGGACATAAAACGATCTTGCTAATTTTTAATAGCAAAATCTTCGAAATTGTGTCTGATCGATTGGTGTATTTTCATTTTTGCTTGCTCATTTAGTGCCTTAACAAAATTGATTGAATTTTTTGAGGGTCGTTAATGGTTATTGTAGAAATTACAAGCGAAATGACAAACTTAGTTGTACCCTTTTCCACTTGTGGTGAACTAAAGAAAACTTTTATTTTTTTAAGCAAAAAATAAAATGAATTAAAATTTATTTCTTTGATTTCTAACAATTTTTAGAAAGAAAAAAAAAAATATTTACAAACGTATGCGAACATTTTCCAAGACAACAAGAAAAAATTAGACACTAGAAAAATGAACCTAATCCGAAAAAAGTAAATTTTAATTGATTTGTGATATCTACGGCTCAAATCTTGATTAGGAAAAAATTACAAAATCAAAAAAGTAAAAATTAAATAATAACTGTTATTTGTGATATCTACGGCTCAAATCTTGATTAGGAAAAAATTACAAAATCAAAAAAGTAAAAATTAAATAATAACTGTTATTTTTCAATCAAAATTATAATTAAAAATAACTTTTATTTCATCAGGGTTGTTTCAATGTTTTTAATAAGAAAGAGAGTGTTCGCATTGTTGATCAATAGATGGCGTTAATTCGAAATTGAGAAATCATACTAGAAGTTATATTTGATGGCGAACATCCCAGCAAGAAATGAGCGAAGGAAACTTATGCATACACAATTATCTACTAACACATTTACACTAATTTTATACTGAACAGCATTGCCGTTGTACGGCTTTTCGAATTAAATTCAAATGAATTTTTCAAACTTGATTAGCAAAGTTCAAAATATAACTTATAAAAAGTTTTGTAATTAAATATGTTTCAAAAATCAAGCAAAATTTTCATTATATTTCTTGTAAAAAAAGTCACTGGTAAAGCTGTTTGTTACAGACATCACACGTATACAAATGTTTACATCAAGTTTTTCATTTTCCCTTTAAGAATGTGATATAAACTTTGTTCCACGCAGTGATGGATATTTCCATCATCAGTGATTGTCATTTGATGGATCAAATGATGGTCACTGTTCTTGCAGGGATCATTACAAAGACAAATGTTCGGCCAACGATGGTTGCACATGAATGAAACATGAACATTCAACGTCTAGAGTGCATTTACACAAGCAAACTTTTCTTTGCAAAGTTTTGATTTTATGTGGGAGAGAGGGAGAAACAACGATAAGCAGTACAGACTTTGATGCACTCGCAAAGTTGCTTTGTTTTTCGTTCGTTGCTTGTACACAGTTGTATATATAAAAAGGGTCATCCAAATGTGACGCCTAGATGTCAGCACTATATAATTTTTACACGTGACATCTTTTCAAATGACATAAGCCATTTTGCAAGCAAAATTTTGTTTAGTGACGAAGCTCATTTCAGAATGGATGGATTCGTCAATAAGCAAAATTGCCGTATCTGGGGGGTGATGAAAATCCTCGTGTTATTCATGAAAAATCTCTACACCCACAAAAAGTTACTGTTTGGTGTGCATTTTAGGCAAATGGAATCATTGGGCCATTTTTCTTCAAAGATGATGCTGGAATTGCTGTTACTGTGAATGCTGAGCGATACCAATCAATGTTGAGAGACTTTTTATGGACACAGTTGAATCAGATTGATGTGTCTGACGTCTATTTCCTGCAAGACGATGCTACATGTCACACAACTCGAGAAAACATTACGCTTTTGCGATCAAAATTTCCTCAACGTGTAGTTTTACGAAATGCAGATTTCAATTGGCCTCCAAGGTCATGTGATCTAACACCATTAGATTTTTTTGTGGGGTTTTTTGAAAAGTCGAGTGTATGCTAACAAGCCACAAACAATTAATGATCTAAAGAACAACATTCAAGTTGCAATTCGTGAGATAACACCAGCAACATGTCGGAAAGTCATTGAAAATTTCGATATTCGGATTGATGTCTGCAGACGCAGTAATGGTGGACATTTGAATAATATTTTAATAAAAAACAGCTTGAAAAAATTGCAAATAGTTTGCGTTTTATTTCAACGAAACATGTAGGCGCGTTTTTTGGATGACCCTTTACATATGTGTTTAAGCACCAAATGCAAAACGTCCAAAAATTATGAATGATCACACAGAAGGAAACAAAATTTGTTAAAGAAAACTTTGCGTGTCTAAACACTAAACAAAGTTTTAAAGAAAATTAACAAAACTCTGTCAAAGTAAACTTTGCTTATCTGAATGCACTCCTACATTATCCGAATTCAGGTGCGACATGATATTCACACCGAGTTGATGGCTCTTGGAGACGTAGAGTTAAGTCACTGAACAAACCTAATATGTTGATATTTTAAGTCATTTCATAATTTGAAAACTTGGCAACCTTGCATTGTTATTATTAGAGTATGTTTCCACGGCACCTGCTTCGTTCCCTATTTTTGCTTCACACCCCAATCATGAGCGAATCAACTTGCTTTGCCATACAAATTTATGAGAGCGAAGCTGGTAGATTCGTATTGAATCTACTTGCGAAGTATGAAAAACTACTGTCTTCTCTAATTTTTATCGCAAGTTTTTCTGTACTACATAGCTGTATGTAATGAAAACAAAAAGAGAAAAACAATGTTTAAAGTGGTGTGTGGATATGTGTAATATAAAAAAACAATTAATTTCATTAAAATTTTAAATTTAATAAATTACAAACAAACAAAATTAAAACGAAAAAAAAGTTTGTGTGCAAATTATTTGAAAGTTGTATCAGTTTTTGTGCAGACGTCCAATCGAAACATGTAGCATGTGTCGTGTAAACGGCATGCTTCGCAATCATGATTCAAAGAGAGAAACAAGTGCTTCATTTTGCCGTAGAAACATATTTTTAGGGGTGCAACCGATACCGATATATCGGCGATACTTCGGGTTTTCCGATGTATCGATATCGGCGATGTATTACTGTCGATACGCCGATACTTTTTATATTTTTATTAAATTTTCTTCAACTCTTCTTTTTGCAAGGCAACTATGAGAAATAACATTTTAAAAGCAGAACATAAAATTCAAATGAGTTCTTTCGCATCTGAGAGACTATTTTCCACTGCAGGTCTGCTTAAAATGGATTTGAGAAATCTATCTATCTCCGCAAAATTTCAGAACACTTTGCTTTTTAAACAAAAAACCTTAATAATATCAATTTTAAATATTAATCTTTTGCATTGTTGTTTTATTATAATTTTAATTTAATTTTAACATGATTGTTGGCTTCGAGAAGCAAAGTTAGATGAAACGCAACTTTTAAGAGCGACAAATAGAACAATCTTTATTTTAAGTTTAAATTATATTATTTTAATTTTTATTCCGTATTTGTACGCTTTAAAACAATTTGTGTTTCACTCGCCCGTTTCTCTTATTAAAAAGCCCTGAATAATGGAAGAAATTCCTTTATAAAGCAAATGAAAATAATTTTAAAAACCGCTATTAAGCAATTGGGCAACGAGAAAGAGGAGCAAAGCAAGCATACATACACGTAAATATGTACAAATATATAATATTCATATTTGTGTGTATGTTTGCTTTGAGTGAAAACAAGAAATTATTAAGTAAACATAAAGTAAATAGAAACAGTAAAGATTTTTTAAAAGTATTAGGGTGGCGGCGGTAACATTCCCCCCTTCGTAAGCGAATTGTGGGGCCATGAGCTTGCAATCCTAAATATTACCGACGTCTAGAACAGCTACCTTAGTCACGGGCCTATCCAATGTGCTTGTACTGGTTTTGACTTTAACCCGCCGAACTTGGCCATCATTAGCAGTAGTTGTCTCGATAATGACACCCTTGGGCCAACAATTTCTGGGAAGTGTATCGTCCACAATAACGACTATATCACCGACGGATGGGGGTTTCACCTTCTCGAACCACTTGCTACGGCGGACTAAAATCGGACCGTACTCACGAACCCATCTGCTCCAGAAGTGATTGGCAAATTTTTGCGTCTGGTGCCATCGCTGACGGAGATCATAATTGGTTTCACATAGGGGCTTGTGCCCATCAACAGAGCCAAGTAAAAGATGGTTTGGTGTTAATGCGTCGTCTTCAGTTGAATCGAGAGCCACGAATGTTAAAGGACGGGAATTTATTATGAACTCGATTTCACACAAAGCGCTTCTTAAGGTCTCATCATTAAATTTGAAAGCAGGACACATGGCGTAGAGGATTGTTTTCACTGTACGTACTAGCCTTTCCCAAGCACCACCCATATGTGGGGCCGCAGGTGGATTGAACCTCCATTTGATTTCGTGATGTTTTGTGAAGACTTGATGTAAGTCGATGTTTTGCTTTTCTTCTCGTAGGACCCTTTCGACTGATTTGAAGTTAGTACCGTTGTCGGAGTATATCTCCTTCGGGGAACCACGTCGACTTATAAAATTTTGAATGCACATGATACACGAGCTGGTATCTAGGCTGTGGGCGACTTCAATATGTATAGCGCGAACTGTCAAACATGTAAAAATAACGCCCCATCTTTTTTCACTACGTCTCCCTACTGCTACTTGTAAAGGGCCAAAAAAGTCGATACCGACATAAGTAAATGGACGCTCAAAGGAACCCAATCTTGCTGCAGGTAGAGATGCCATTAATGGAGGATGTGGAACTGCTGACTCGTTCTTACAGCGTTGACATTTTCTTCGCATACTTTTATAAAGTGCTCTTAGCTTTGGGATGTAAAATCTTGACTTTATTTTGGACATCGTAGCTTCATGAAGACAATGATGATAATCTTCATGGTAACTTTGGACCAACAAAAAGGTAATGTAGTGACCATGAGGCAAAATTATGGCGTTGTTGCAATTCAGGGACTCGACTCTGCCATAGGCACGTATTACTCCGTCTTCATCGAGAAAAATATTAAGCTGCTTAAGTTTACTACCGGTAGGCAGCTTCTTACTATTTTTGAGGCACCATATTTCTTCGTCAAATTCGCTGGCTTGGGCATATTTAAACAAAATGTTCTTAGCCCTTTGTATGTACTCAAAACACATGAGCTGCGGCTTTTCACGTCGAATTCTGGACTTCAATTTTTCAATGTAAAGGACGAAGTGAGAAAGAGCCAAGTATAGTCGTTTCCAGGACGAAAAATATTTAGTATTGATTGTGAAACCACTCGTCTTATCGATAGTAAGAAGATAATTTCGTATTTCTTCATTATTGACGACGTTGAGTTCTGGACATTTGGGCCACGTATGCTTCTCATCTTTCAGAAATGCAGGACCATTGAGCCATATACCGTCGTCTAAACTATGAATTTTCGTTGCACGGTCTGCAGGGTTTAATTTGGACGCTACCCAATTCCATTGCGTCACGTTGGTAGTTTCTAAGATTTCGCCAACTCTGTACATGACGAACGCCTTAAAATTTTTGGGATCCATGGAGAGCCACTTTAGAACGGTTTTCGAATCGGACCAAAAGAAGCTCTCTTCACAGCTGAGACGCGTGGTGCTTCGAATTTTTGACGCTAGCCTTGAACCAATTAAAGCAGCTTGAAGCTCTAGTCTTGGTATGGATATTGGTTTTAGCGGAGTCACCTTCGATTTAGCAGCTACGATTCGCACATCGACATCATCATTGCACTGGATTCTGAAGTAGCTTACTGCAGCATATGCATTTTCACCAGCATCGACAAACGTATGCAGCTGGACCTTGGAAGTTATTTTTAGGAGCCTCGAGTAGCACCGAGGGATGAATATAGATGATATCCTAGTCAGATTAGATAACCATGAGGACCATTTCAGTAAAAGTTCTTCGGATAAGTCGTCGTCCCATTTTATTCCTGAGCGCCAAATATCTTGTAGGAGCATCTTGATTCCAATCGTATAATGGGCTACGAATCCCAAAGGATCGAAAATTGACATTAGGACTTGCAGAACTTCCCTCTTAGTAGGGACCACATGTGGCTGAAATACATCCCTTCGGAGCCTCGAGAACCTAGAATTATATTGGAAAACGTCATTATTTGATTCCCAATACATACCAAGTATTTTTTCTATAGCCTTGAAAGAGGTTTGAGTTGTTGAGCCATCATCGCTTAAATGTTTTCGTACGCTTTCAGAGTTTGTTACCCAATTCCTCATATGGAATCCACCAGATGCATGTATTGTGCGTACTTGGACCGCTAGTTCCATTGCCTCTTCCTCGGTATCCACACTGTCAATAAAATCGTCCATATAGTGGTATTGTTGAATTGCTTTAACGGCTCGTGGGTACTGGTCACGAAATTCATCTGCGTTCTTATTCCGAATGTAATGGGCTATACAGGGTGCGCAGCTTATACCAAATGTTAGGGCCTTCATTACGTACTCACAGCGCTTATTGTTGTCGCCATTTTCGAACCACAAAAATCGTTGAGCATGCATATCGTCGTCTCTAACGTTAATACGATGAAACATTTCTGCAATATCGCCACATATAGCGATTTGACCCACACGAAATTCTATTAAAATGTTGAAAAGTGACGTAAGTAAATCAGGACCACAAATTATAAAGTCATTCAGGGACTTATTATGCGACTTCGCTGCTGCGTCCCAGACCAGACGAACTTTGCCAGGTTTATTTGGATTAAGAGCGACAAATATTGGCAAGTACCATGTGCGACCCTCATATGATGACCTTTCTGCTTCTTGCACCTTTCTCGCGTATCCTTTAGAAACTAGTTTGTCTATTTCCGCTTGCATAGTCTGCTGTAGTAGCGGGTCTTTAACAAACTTCTTTTGGAGACACTTTAGGCGATGGCTTGCTACTTGATAGCTCTCGGGCAGCATAGGGACATCATCTTTCCACAGTAGTCCAACTTCGTATTGCTGATTCTTCTTGATGGCTGTAGTTTCAAGTATCTTCAAAGCCCTGTTGTTTTCGAGCGACAAAATAGATTTCTCTTTCGGGGCATCTAGGTTAAAATATTCCTTGACTTCATCGTGCAGAACCCTATATCGATTTTCGCACTCACAGGTATGGATGTTCATGGTCGAAGCCTGGCTTGGATCGGAGCCGCTACCCTGAAGGGTCCACCCTAATCGAGTTTTTGTTGCAATGGGCTGATCTCGACCACCTTCCCTTATTTTCAATGGAACAGCAACTCTCCAGTTATTAAGACCAATTAGGACCATGGGTTTAGCGTTATTGTACGATTGAACCGGTAAACCTTTGAGATACGGATAGGCTTTCACGATGTCATCAAAATTAATTGACTGCATGGGCAGACCAAGATTGCTTACAGTACGAACATTATGAAGTGTAAATCTACTATCGCTGCTTGGACCAGATACCTCAATATTAATTTTGACGGAGTTGTTTTCAGATCGTGTTGTATTACCGGTCCATCGTAGCTCTAGGGGTTCCTTCTCACCAGAGAGCCCCAATTTGTTAAAAAGACCTTGTTCCATTAAGGTCACTGATGATCCTTCGTCTAGAAAGGCAAACGTTTCTAAAGAACCACCATTGTAATGTATCCGAATCGGGAGTATTCTGAAATACGGTTTATTATTGCGGTCGTTGTGAGCATTCACGCTTCCACTGGGAGCAGATGTGGCCATTTGCACTGTGTTTGGATAAGCCGACGTAATATATTTGTGCAACAAAGGATGGTGTTTTGCGTTACAATTTGCAATATCACACAATTTCTTCGAAAAACACTTGCGCCGATGAGCATTCAAACACTGGCGGCACAATTTATTTTCTTTCACCACATTCCACTTTGAATCTAAACTTAACGATTGGAACTCACTGCAGTTTTGGACCTTGTGTTCCTCACTCTTACAATAAACGCAGAGTAAGTATCTGGTAGCAGGTTGTTCTGAATGAGTGTTGACCGGAGCACTTCTCTTGGAGCCGACAGGAGACACAACTTGGCTAGCAGCAGCAGCTATTTTATAGATCCAATCGCTGAAGGATTTCACCACTGGAACCTTATCGTCCTTAGCATGCATTGCCCAATTGAGCTTGTGGTTGTTGGGCAACTTATCGACCAGCGTTTTTACCAGTAACGGGTTGTTCAAATGGGCCACCAAATTACATGCCTCCATTGTTGAGCAAATATTCCGTATGGTTAGAGCATATTCGATGATGCTATCGAGCCTATCCTTTAGCGGTGGAATCTTGGTTGCCTTTTCAATCATGTTATCAAGAATGTGCTCTGGGCGACCAAAACACATCTCTAGAGTCTGGATGATTTCATTCACCATAGATGGGATGAGAAGTTTACTTTTCACCAGCTCCTTTGCTCGGCCCTTGAGGCACGACTGCAATCGCATTAGATTCTCACCGTCAGTATAACCAGCGATCTCAGTACTATTTTTGTAGTTGCTAATAAATAGGGGCCAGTCTTCGGGATTACCATCGAAATTCGGTAACTCCTTAGGTATTACCTGTCTGGCTGCGATTTGTGAGGCAGTTGGCTGAAAGGAACTTTGATTACAAAAGAAATTCAAATTTTGGGACACATCACCTTGGGATAGGATACTATATTTTTTCTCCAAATACTTCCGCTGCAATTCCTTTTCCTCTTCCAGCATCTGCAACTGTAATTGTGCGTGAGCTGACAAAGAACCACGCGACGTACTTGGGCCACATTGACTATTTATATTTTGTCCACACTGTTCACCTGCAGCTGGTAGTATCTTGTCTTTAGCCACTACTGGATTACCTGGAGCACCTTTGTTGAAGTATTCATGCACTGGAAAGGATCTTAAAATATGGCTAGTTGGTGATGAGGCTGCCATTGAACCTGCACTGAACTCCTCTGTAACATTAACAAGTGGCAGTGTATTCGTTCCTCTTGTCGAAGTTTGCGTGGGGACACTATTTTTTAACGCAACGGGCTGATCCTTACCGCAGGAGCAATTCCAGCTCACGTCGGCCACATCACTATTGACTCCAACACACTCGAAATGGAACCACTTGTCGCACGAGTCGCACTGCACCATACGATCGGTGTCTTTTAATTCGCACTTGTTGCAATTAAAATCTGTTTGAGCCATTTTCTTTTTATTTATTATAGACTCGATTTTAATTTATTTTATTTTTCATGCACACTAGTTGTTATTTTATTTAAAAACTTTTAAATTGTTTTAAAGAATTGTTGGCTTCGAGAAGCAAAGTTAGATGAAACGCAACTTTTAAGAGCGACAAATAGAACAATCTTTATTTTAAGTTTAAATTATATTATTTTAATTTTTATTCCGTATTTGTACGCTTTAAAACAATTTGTGTTTCACTCGCCCGTTTCTCTTATTAAAAAGCCCTGAATAATGGAAGAAATTCCTTTATAAAGCAAATGAAAATAATTTTAAAAACCGCTATTAAGCAATTGGGCAACGAGAAAGAGGAGCAAAGCAAGCATACATACACGTAAATATGTACAAATATATAATATTCATATTTGTGTGTATGTTTGCTTTGAGTGAAAACAAGAAATTATTAAGTAAACATAAAGTAAATAGAAACAGTAAAGATTTTTTAAAAGTATTAGGGTGGCGGCGGTAACAATGATCTAAAATTCAATTCGTTATCTTTTAAATCTTATTTATATCAATTTTCAATCTTGAGCCAATCTAAACTGAATGCCATCGTTTATTTTGTAAAATTTTAAACATTGCAGATGTTTTGTAGTTTGAATTTGAATTTTAGAAACTGAAATATATTAAAAATTTTGATGATTTGAATGAACACTGTTATTTTGTACAAAAGAAGAATTACTCTACTTAAATTTTTTTAATTTTTACTTTAGCTCAGTTTCAATATACGTATCGAAATCGGTATCGGCGATATTTATTTTTGAGTGTCGGTATCGGATCAGCGAAATGGCGTATCGGGACATCCCTAGTTGTTGAAAAGAAGAACAAATAAATTAATATATTTTTTTAACTTTTAAAAGCTTTAATGGTGATCCTTCTTAAGAGTCTGTTTTTGATATGTAAAAACGTATTGATTGTCGCGTGAAAAGTGACTGAAGTATAACATTAATTTGTCATTAATGGTATTTTAAAAATTTTATGTATCTGAATTTTAACTTCGATTCAAAAGCTCTTTATTTTAGTTAAATTCTTTGAATTTTTACGTCTTATTTCATTATTTACTGTCTCTTATAGTATGTTTCCACGGCACCTGCTTCGCTCTCTATTCTTGCTTCACACTCCAATCATGAGTGAATCTACTTGCTTCGCCATACAAAATAATGAGAGCGAAGCTGGTAGATTCATATTGAATCTACTTACGAAACATGAAAAATGTATGTCTTCTCTAATTTTTATCGCAAGTTTATCTGAACTAGCTGCATGAAATGAAAACAAAAAGAGAAAAACAATGTTTAAAGTGGTGTGTGGTTATGTGTAATATAAAACACAATTAATTTCATTAAAATTTTAAATGTAATAAATTACAAACAAACAAAAAAAAAAAAAAAATAATAAAAAAAAATAAAGTTTTTGAACAAATTATTCGAGAGTTATTTCAGTTTTTGTGCAGATGTCCAATCGAAGCATGTAGCATGTGTCGTGTAAACAGCGTGCTTCGCAATCATGATTCGAAGAGCGAAGCAAGTGCTTCATTTTGCCGTGTGAACATGCTATTATACTTTCATTTATTTTTATTTATTAAATTTTATTATTTAGATTTTTTTTATTTATTTACATTGGGCAGGGTCACAGTTGTTACTTAAGAAATTCAGTTGAATTATGCCAATTAAGTCGACAAATCATAATTGTGTATGATAAAAAGCAGATTGTATAAACTTACATGTATTCACACGTTTTAATTCAGTTTTATTAAAAATTGAATTTTTTTCATACCTCCTTTTTTTATTTAATTCATAAATTTTAGAATAATATTCATACGCGCGTTAAGTAATTAAATAAATTTAAACAACAATTTTTTATTTTTAGACACATAAATATTGACACTGCAATGAAACTGATACGTTATCGCTAATAATTTTTTTGGTTTTAGAATCAGCACTAAAAGGTGCCCACGAAAAAGGTGAATAATATTAAATATGAATTTCATAAAACGAGGAGGAGTCGATAAGTCTTTACAAATACTTAAGCTGGATTCTATTATTTTTTCCAAATTATTTATTTTCAAAATTTGTCAACTTTTCCTTTTCCTAGCGATTCCCTAATCTTTTTAATTCCTCTGTAAAGTAAGATTGTGAAAGTTTTTTTTTTATATATTCACATTGTATTGATAGCAGCTTACTTTTTGGCAAGTGGAGATAGCTACGTCTGTTAGCTTCATTTTTGACGGTTCTGTAATAGTTTACATACCTCAAATTTAAAAATATGTTAAGTTAACAGAATTGATTTACTATAACATTTCCATAAAAAAATTAACAAATATATATATAGCAATTCTTGCAAGATTGCGTCAGGATTTTTTATATGGCGTAGTAAAACAAATGTGTGCAGAGAAACAAGTCGTGATAAAAACTCGGCGGCGGCGGCTGAGCAAAAAATTGTCGGCGGCGGCTGTAAGTCGGCTGAAGCCGACTATCAAGAAGTTCTTGTGTAATGTGTTAGGAAGAAGAAGAACAACAAAAACAAACAAACTTTAGATGAAGTAAATGATACAAATAAAGACGCAAGATTTTAAAAATTATTTAAATTCTTTTATTTAAATACATTTAATAAGTTATCCATTGTTTTCTATAGAAATATATTTCTATTTACAATCAATTTAAAATAAGAGCTTCAAATTTTAATTTATATTTCTTTGCTGAAAGCAAATTAAATATACAAGAATGAAAATTGCCGGCTAACATTTTTGAGTGTTGACAAGCCTCACCACTCGGCGGCGACTCGACTATTAAGAAAAAATCGGCGGCGGCTTTCAGCCGGCTGTGAGCCGAACGACTTGTTTCTCTGAATGTGTGTGAAGATAAATACGTATTCAAATAGCAGAGACACAAACCATTTTTTTAACATTGCCGTTTTTACAGTTAACAGTGTTCTGTTAACCACTTAACAGTCGTTATGTTATTGGCTTCCTTTATTCAGGATGATAATTTTAGTAAAAAAAACACAAGTCCTAATAAATATAGTTTACGGAAATGTTGCTCCAAGAGATATATTACAGAACCATAAAAGTCTGATATCTAAGAATTGTTTAGAAAAGCATTAAATTGAGTTAAAATAAAAAACTCATTTTGCATCATTTCTTGCGAAGATAAATGATCATTGTGGACAAATATGGAATAGCACATATACTACACTATATACACATGTCGAAAAAGTATTAATTTATAAAAATTTTATTTTTTTATTTAAAACGAAGAATACAAAGTCAAAATATAAAAAAAAAAAAAAAATAAAATGAGATCGAAAAACTCCTGCTTTTTTCTTTAAAAATAAAAAATTAAAATGGGTAAAAATGGAAAAGTGCTGGCTGCTTAACGTCTTACTGGTGGCCACAGCACTACAAAACTATGATACTGTACGAAGTATATTAAGAATTTGTAAAGGCTTTTAGTAATAGAATTACAAAAAAAGGGAAATTACTAATTTTCCCGTATGGATATTCTTTAAATGCCTAAAAATTGGTAAAAATTGGAAAGGTGTGGTTTAACGGCCTACTGAGGGTGAAAGACGCGGCATTGAAGATTTTAGAACTGTATACGTTATATTCATTTGTATAGTTTTTTTTAGTAAAATAATTAAATAAAATTTTTCAGTATGGACATTTTTCAAATGCCCAAAAAATGGGTAAAATTGGAAAGATGCCGCCGAAAGCCGCGGCATTATTAATTTTTTCAAAAAAGTGCAGGTTATATTCCGGAAAAAGTTTAAGCAAAAACTTATTGCTTGATTTTGCTTTGGTTTTATTTTTTGTAGCAGAACTACCTATGTAAAGCCGTTAAATTGACTCTTGATTTAATTTACAGGTAGACGAAAAAGCCGTTAACAAGCTTCTAAATAAAAAAAAAAAATATTTAACCAATTTAAACCTTCGATCATTTAAAATCATAAAAATTTGATAGATAATTACTGAAGTATTGCCCTAAATTTGAAAGGTTCTGCATTTTTAGACACTCGGCAAGGATTCAACTTTCTTCCTCAATTGTGTGCGGTCAAAAACTTATTTTTACCAACTTTGCCTTGGCTGTAGACCAACATTTTTTTTTAATTTTTTGAAAACGAAATGCACAAAAGTTGTAAATCTATTTTTATAAAATCGGAATGTTAAAAATCTAAATGTATTTTTTCAAAGTTTGCAGGTGGCCTTTTAAGGCTTTGTGAAGACATTTTTATTTGGCAATGTCAGACAAAATTTTCATTAATTAATTAACTGCGCTGATAAAGTTACATGTACATTAAAAAAACTATTAAGCTATGAATAATATTAATTAAAATTATTAAAGAAAAAAATAATTAAAAATTTTACAACAAAAAAAAAAAACATTGTTGAAAAACAGACCATATTTTGAAGTGGTTCAAGTGGGTATTTAGTGAAGACATGAATCGGGTCACCGGCATAGGGGAAGTAGCCTAGGACTAGTAGATTCCAGCAGTGTAAAATCTACGTTGATATCGGAGATATAAATTTTTGAAAATTTTGCTTTTAGGGAAAAATAATATGCGAAAAGAGCATATTTTCAAGTGGACCAAGTGGGGATTTAGTTGGGTCACCGAAAAAAATTTTCTTTTTTTTATTTTTTTCTTTAATAGTTTTAATTATTTATCGCCTAATGTACAGGTAACTTTATCAGCGCAGTTAGCACTATGTGGGACGTATTTAACATTTTTGTAGGTCGTATTATCTCACGTATTTATCTTCACACCCTTTAATTAATTTATCAATTAATTTCCACTTTTAAACCTTATCAACCTAATGAAGTAATTAGAAAACTATTTATTATTAAAACATGTTTATCAAAATTATTGTTAAAAAAGTATTTTAATTTAATTATATTGATTTTACTTTGTGTTAATTCTAAACGTCATTAAAACGTAAGCGTTTAAGTAATAATTGCAATTATACAAAATTTATAAATTTTATTAATTCCTGACAAAACAAGTTCAAGTAAAAAGTAAAATACATTAAAATGCACAATGGGTCCGATCTCAAAGTACATGGTAATATAGTGACTGGTTGGATTTGTTTAAAATTTTAAATATCGGACTTTGCAACAAAAGCATAAACGCAACCGCATTTGAAGACGGCGATCCCTATTAACGGAAAAATTCCTTCCATGATGAGAGAACTCTTGCAACCGGCGTTAAGCCAACTAAATCCTAATAAGATCAATTTGGTTCACAGAAGATATGAAAACGCAGATTTCAGACTACCAAATATGGGTGGCATTACACTGGAATTATCAAAGGTGAAATAATTTGACGTTATACTCGATTCGAAAGCTTCGAACTATTCTCACTTATGGAGTGCTTGTCCAGAGGAAATTGGTGGATACGAAAGTACACTTCTGTCTTCTGGACTAGGTGAAAAGATTGCAGAGTAATGAAATGAAATATTAAAGATAACTATGGGAGTAAAAACCGTCAGTGAATTGCCATTTGCCTAATAGTTTCCAGGTAACCCGCTTAACTATATTTTATGGAAGATTTTAGCTTTCATATGCGAAGATGTGCAATTACAGTACAAATAGTGTTAGAATGGACCTAAATTGACCATCCCGGATATGAAACGCGTTTGTTACTGTTTTTAACTATTAGCCAAATTCGTATTCTGCTATAAAAAATCTTAACGTACTTAACTTTAATTAAAAAAAGTAAGAGTGCTATATTCGGCTGTGTTGAATCTTATATACCCTTCACCATCTATGAATATCTAGTTTAGTGAAGCAGCTCCTATTAAAAAAACAAATATCGCGGTGAAGGAGAATTAAAAAATAAGAAAAAAAAAAATTAAGTACAAGATATAATTTTACATAAAAATGCCATCGGCCATTAAAATAATAGTATTTTCCGAAAGATCTCTTCAAAAGCTTTTAAATGGTACCCATATTGATGTCTTAAAAAATATGGTGCAAAATTGTACTTTTCTATGAAAATTTCAGAGGCCCATAACCCGGAAAATATGGTTGAGCACCAATTTTTTTCATTTGAAATTTTTTTGTATTAATTTTTTCTTTAATTGGAGTAACTTCATTGTTCCAAATGATATGGAAAATTTAGAGACAGGCGTGGTCTTTTCCCACTGTCTCTTAGGACATTGATCGATCTTGCTGACTTTCAAATTTTTGAAACTTTTTCTAATTTTTTTTTTATATTTTAATTCTCTGTTACTTCACTAAACTAGATTTTCATACAAGGTGAAGGGTATATAAGATTCGGCACAGCTGGATAGATCACTCTTACTTGTGTTTTTTATGATTGATACTAGTGCAATGTCTAACGACAGATCAAGCAAAACTGAGTAACTTTGTCAGAACATTTAGTTGAAAAAAGAAAGATATTTAATAATTTATTTAAAGTCATCACGCAGTTTCGCTTTAACAAATAGGACTCAAGGTGCAAAAGTTAATTTTTATTTATTTATTTTTTTTTAATATAAAAAACTGAAAAAAGCGTAAGAGAAATGAAATCAGAAAGAATTAATTCTTTTCTAGCTCTCCTAAGATTAAACAAATTGTAACTTATCATCATAAATAATTATTCATTAAAATATTATTTTACTTTGTTTACGTCTTCAAATTTGTACGTAAAGACTATACGATCTCTGGGGTCAAATTATTAGATTAAGTTTTTTTTTTAATTTTCGAAGCGTGCCAGTATTTCTTTTTTCTTGTTTTATTTAAGCTTTAATTTTTTGCAAACTATCTCAAATAAATTTTCCTTAATTACTTTGATCTCAAACTACGCCTCATTCATTATTTTATGCGTGTATGAGTATGACTGTTGTAATTTAATTCTAAATCATTTTAAAAATGATTTGATTTTTATTCAATGTTTTTTGAAACCAGATCCAAAAAAAAAAAAAAATGTTTGCTCCCATTGAATATTATTGTTTGTTTTATATTGAAATTTAATAAAGTGTTTCATTGATTTAATTATCTTTTAAATTAGATTTTTTTAACTTTTATATAATTGATTCAATTAATCTGTTGAGTTTGAACTTCTTTCGTCTTTTGCAATTAAAAGTAAATTTTATTTAATTATTAATATTATATTAGGAAATTGTTCATTTATCTTTTTAATTAATATATAATTGAATAAATTCATAACTTAACTAAATAATAATCTAAAACCGAATGAATTATTTAATGGGTGCAAAATTAGTTTCTTCCGTGTAAGAAAATAAAATAGTTGTTTTTGCCACTATTTAGATTTGCATGTTTCTTATTAGTCTCGCTGTTTAAATCAATAGATCTAAGTTTAACCTAAATCGTTTATAAATATGATAATAATACGATAACAGGAATCACACGTACAATACGTGGTTGCGGTGAACATAATGAAGTTGCAGGAAAATTTTATTTTTTTGATGAAAAAAAAGTTTAGCAAAAACATTTCAAAATAATTTTTAGTCAAGATATTTAAATATTCATATATTTGTTATTTGATATTTGTAAAGCTGCGGCAAAAAAATAGCACTATAGGCAATGCTA
Source organism: Cistogaster globosa (assembly GCA_937654795.1). Lineage (NCBI taxonomy): Eukaryota > Metazoa > Arthropoda > Insecta > Diptera > Tachinidae > Cistogaster > Cistogaster globosa. Next base: position 21,438,434 of record OW569407.1, read on the forward strand.
ATCTTTATTTATTAATTTTACCACTAAATTAGCTAGAGAAAATTTGAATACGTTAATCAATCAGACATAGTTTCGAAAGAGTTGCTATTAAAATCAGCAAGATCGGTCCATGTCCCTCGAAGCAGTGGGCTTAAAACCAAGCCTGCCTCTAATTTTCCATATCATTGGGAACAATGAAGTAACTCCAATAAAAAAAAAATAAAAAAAAAAATATCGAAAAAAATAATAAAAATAAAATATTGAAAAATAAGAAGAAAAAAACATCAAAACAATTTTTTTCAAGAACTATTTTTTTTTCAATTTCAAAACGGTACCGTACTGATCGAAGCAGTTTTATGCGAGTATTCACATAATTAGAATAAGAGGAACATTAAGGTCACATCAGAAAGATCTTTATTTCATTAATAATTTTTATTGAAATAAATTACAAAATACTAACACTATTCAGATTAAAATACACATTAAAAAAATAATGTCCTTAAATTAATATTTTGTTGGATGGTTTTTGTTAGCAATATTAAAGAAACAATGCGTTGGCATGAAGTCTTCACATTTTTTTTTTGAGAATTCCTTTTCAAGGCTCCTTATTTACACCTCAAAGTTTCTTGATGTCTTTCTTGATTTCAGTCCACAGATTCTTGATCAGCCTTAGGTTAGGCTTCTGTGCAAATCATTCCGCGGTGTTAATTTTGTTACGAACATAAGATCTGACAACCCCTGTTAGTGTTTGTATTTGCGTGGTTAAAATAGAGGTAAACAAGTTACTTCCACCACCATTGGATGTGTGTATAGAAAAATACGACAATTAGCTAACACATGTTCAGCAACTTGTTTAGCAAATACGTGACCATAGGATCCTAAGAAGTGTAGTCAGAAGCCAAAGATAATAGCGAATTTATAATGTGCCACAGTGGTATTTGCAATTAAAATAATCTGTACTTTTGTTTTAAAATGGAAGAAAAACGTAACAAATACGAAACCACTAACGAGCATATATTTGAATTGAAATAGTAGGCGTAAAAAGTTGTTGTCGTAAACTTAAGCTGGATTCACCCATTGTTTCCGAACAAAATTTTTGTTCCGAAACATTTTTTTTTATATGTAGTTTGACGTGTTTCTCTCTCTCTCTCTCTCAAAAAAAGAAAAACGTCAAACTACATATAAAAAAAATGTTTCGGAACAAAAATTTTGTTCGGAAACAATGGTGAATCCAGCTTTAAAGAACTGTAAGGGGAAGGGCCTTAAAATTTCGTACAAACAACTTCCATATTAGCACAAAAAAAACAATAATTAAATAAAAAACTGGCTGGACTGGATTATTAGTCGTGGTTGGTGGTTAATTTCTATTAGCGTGCGAAAGGCACCACAAATAGCTGGCAGTTTATATTTTACAATAAGATTTTAACGTTACACAACAATGCGGTTCTAGTAGCAACAATATTGTTAAATTTAACATTAATATGATCATGTTATAGTGCTTTTAGAATATAATAAACCCAACCATGTTCTTCACTTGCGTGCAGCAACTTGTTTGATTTTATACGTTTTAAATAAATTTTTTTACACGATTTTTGTATCATTTTTTCGACAAAAAACATCCAATAACAAAACGTACAGAAAATAGGCCACTCTAAGGATCCTTTAGTACTTTTTAGGTTTTACTTTTTAGGTTTTATTTCATTTATTTTCTCTTTGGAGTATGTTGACTGCCGCCTTAAGTTTCGTTGACAGCCAGCCTTGAACAAATTATCCGCCTCGAAGCTCAATGTCCATTTTTCATTTATATTAAAAAAAAACAGCTTTGCAACCATAATAAATTGGCCGACACTGTAGTTCTCTCCTTTAAGGATCTTTCATATATTTCAAAACAAACTAAAGCATAAAACTCTGTAAAAACTAGCATAGCACTCTTTGCCTACGAAGCGACCTCTTTGGCTCATTGAATCCGTATGTGGGCCATTGGATGCCTATTCAGGTCAAATGCTCGTTTTAAAAAGCATATAGTGTCTTCAATGCTTGCGCTGGTACCACGAAACCTAAGGTTGCCCAGATTCTCGAGGACGTTCATTTTTATAAAAATAAAGACAAAACAATATTGAAAATTATTTTACTAAAAATTTTCGCGTGCGGCGTTTACAGTAAAACAAAATTTATTACAAATTTTGTAAATGTTCTTTGGAAGCAGAAAGAGGGTATTTACTCATTCTTAAAATGGTCATTGACCCAGAACAATAATAATAAGATGAAGAAAAAGATTACTTTACGATTTGTGCTACCTGCTCAAAAGAGAAAGAAAAAGGAGAATAAACGAGAAAAAAAAGAGAACTAAATAAAATTTGCTTAGGTCGGCTTAACTTAACTCTCTCTTCATATTATTTATAAAAAATCCGTTTTTAATTTTTTTGTTAACTCTATTAAGGCCGGGGCACATAGAATCCGTCATACGTCAAATTTTGAAGTATTTAACTGAAGTTAAAGTAACGACGGATGAGGTTGGTTCAATAAGTACTTTGCTGACGGATGTTAAAACCAACTTTGCTCTCTATTTATTCACTCTTAAATTTAATTTCTATTTTATTCACTTGTTCATTTAATTAAATTTGTATTTTATTGTTTGCCACCAAAATTGTTTTATTAAATAGGGTGTCAGACGATCAAGTTTTCATTCAAGTTTTAAAATTTCTCTCATTTTTTAACCATTACACTCACACTTTAAGAACTTGCTGAGAATTTGCTTTCAAGTTTTCGTTCAATTGAGTCTTTCAAATTACATTCAAGAAAACAGCTGATTGACGTTTCTGCCTCCGAAATTGTATTACAAATTCTGCTGTCAGCGTTTTCTTGACATCTTACTTAAAAACTTGCTTTGAAATTGCGTGCAGTCTACGTCACAGCTTTCAACTTTTGTGAATTTTGACAAGCAGTATGTGTAAATTTCTTAAAAGAGAATTGAACAAAAACTTGACCGTGTGACTGCACCGTAAAATCACAAAACACAATTGAAACACAGCAAAGTTAAAAGAAAATAAAGAAGAAGAAGCAATTGATAGTTGTCAAAGTATTCAACATACGTCAAAAGTTAAAAGTTGATCAACTTTCGTACTTTGCGTTGACGGACACGTATTGATTGTGACAACGCTCATAAGAAAACATGTATTTTAACTGACTTGTCAGTTGAATTTGTTAAACTTTAACGTATGACGGATTCTATGTGCCCCGGCCTTTAATGAGAAGTTTTAAATATGAAACAATTTTAATTTAAGAAAAAAAAATTATATACGAGGGGTTTTAGTGATTTTATTTAAAAATAACTTTTAGATTATTAGCAGGCTAAAAAGTGAACTAATATAAAATAATTATTTAAAAGCAATACTTTACCACAGAGAAAAAAGTGCTGGCAACTAAGTATTAAATGATTTATTCGTTAAAAAAAATGTTAAATTTTTAAATGATTCACTTTATTATAAATTGATATTTTATTTTTTTATATAAATCATTCAGTAAATAATTTAATTAGAAAACATTGTATTTATATTTTGACTAAATATTTAATTCAGTGAATCAAAAATTTAATTAAATTTTCATCTGAGAAGAAATAAAACCCAAGTAAGGCTTCAGAGAGTTGGTATCAGATGTTAGTGCAGACATGAATTTCTTTATGAATTTAACTTGAGTCTCTTTCCTTCGAACCATTTCTTTAAATTCAAAAATAACACAAAACTTGAAGCAATAATCGAAAACTGAAACTAAATATTTTTTTGTCGATTCTCCACGAAAGCTTTATGAAATATAAGTACTGACAAATACTATTAGCGAACGTTTCTGTATTTTTATTCCTTTGGAACAAATTTACCAGGTCATATTCATGGTAAGAGTTCTAATTCAAATCTGGTGCTAAGGTTTTTTTTTTTAAAAACCTTTTTTTCCAAATCCTCTTCGTACTTCTCTATGAATGGCACTTTTGTTTAAAATGCTCCCTTTGAGTACTTTTTGTTAACAGTTTTTTTTATTCAAAATTTTTGCCCTTTTTTGAAACTTTTTTAAGAAGAAATTTAATATTCAAAGTACTGTATAAAAAGTACTTATTAAAAAAGGGACTTTTTAAGAGGTCTCTTTTTTTTTAAAAAAAGGTGTTTTTTAAAAAAATGTATTTAAAAAAAAAGTTTTTTTAAAAAGTATATTTTTAAAATGCACTTTTTGTGTCGGTGTAAAAATTAAACCATTCATTAGATCTTGTCGTACTTTTTTAATTAATGACACTTTTTGACGAATTTACAAAAAAAAAACTAATTTTAATGTAAAAAGAACTTTTTTAAGTACTTATTCAAAAAAGTACTTTGTAACTTATTCAAAAAGGTACTTTTTAAGAGGTAATTTTTGGTTTTTGAAAAATTTACTTAGTTTTATTAAAGGTAGTTATAAAAGTTTGTAATTTTTCTGTAAACTACTTTTTTACATTTTTTTTATTTTTTAAATAATTCTGTTTGTTCTTTTTTATTATTTAAATATTATTTTGACTTTAAATTTCCCGCAATTTTCTTATAATTGGTATGATAATCAGAGCTTTTAAAATTTTCTTTACATAAATTATTCAGTTTCAACGATCAAATTGAGTGTGCAAAAGCTATATTTCTATATTGTTGCTTTAAATTAATTAAAATTTAAATTAATTTAGACTTTTATCGTTAATAACAGTCATTTTCATTTAATTTAATTCTTGTCAGTAACTTTTTAAACTGAATTCTCTGTCTATGCTAACCACAAAAAACGTTAACATAATAACGACTTCCAAAAACACATTGTCTTCTCCATCTATAAAGTTGTTTTATAGATAAATTTGCAATCTACGTTCTTCTCCGTGCTTAACTGTGCTAAAACGAAGCATAAATCTACTCATTGCTCTAGGGCTTTCATAGTTGCAGTGCGATCGTTGTTGTTGTAGTCTTTAAGATTTATTTGCTTTATTTGCGATATAAAATATAATTTTTTTCTTTTTATTTCAGTTATCCTCTCATCAACATACCGCTACCTGGAACAATACCAACAAAAATTGTTTTACCATTTGATGGCAAAATCTCTTTGTTTGGTGAAGGAGAGCGTTCCAATTATTCGCTAGTGAAAAACATATTTAACGTTAATAATGTTTCATATGAACCTCATGTTCCTTGGGCACAAAACTCACCGATCCTTTATGTTCAGCAAATAACATTGCGATCCAGTGTATTGCCATGGACAGAAGATATGCAATTGATGGATGCATTTCGTGCGCCCTTATATGAAGTGTTTCGATTATTGGAAATTATAAGGAATCATGAATCGACTGAAAAGTACGTACCTAAATTATTTATTGTGTTTTATATATTTTTTTTTATTATAAAGGGTGTTCCCAAGCTTAAGAACATAATCACCCTTATTCTAGTTGTCGGCGTCGTCACATTTCAATGTTGATATGTGTCGACGGATTTGAATTATTATTCTACTTGTCGTTATTGACACCTATCGATTTTTTGTATTCTATAACAAATGTGACGGCGATATTGTATTGACGTGACTCTGTTTTTTGTCGACGCCGTTTTGTATAACGACTGGGAGTGATTTAAATCAAACATAACATTAAAAATGCAAATCAATTTTAAAATTAGTGGATTGATTGCAGAAGAAAAATGGGAAGAAATTAAAAAATACTAAAATCTCTTGGTCCACCTGGAAGATTAGCAAATGAATGGCAAAAAATAACAAAATAAAGAATCGAATAGTAATTTATACAAAAGTTTGTAAAAATTACTTTTAAGGTATGGCGAGACTTAAAACTCAAAGTGAAAAAAGATGGTTGCTAATAAAGCGAAGTGTAAAGCCGCTGGTGGCGAAATGTTTAAGCAATTTTCACTCAGACCGTTGGAAGAAGCTGTGGCAAACCTTTTAAACTTCCGAAGCATTTGAGTTCTGAAGAAGCAGTTCAAAGTCTTCAAATGGTTCACATGGAAAACGATTCTTATGAAATAGAACTTGCGTAAGTCAAAATTGTTGTTGTTGAAGAATCCGTGAAAGTCAACTAACAGTTAAGGGAAAATCTTCTTCTACCAATGATACCAGTTCTGCTCAGCCTGTTCCGTTGAAAGTAGTTAAACAGAAAGCAAAAAAACATGCTATTTTCAAACTAATTTATTGCAGAAGCACAGCCAGAAACAGGCAAAACTACTTTCCGACATTTCAAATTCGATGTCCCCAGTAAAAGGCACCCTTAGAGATGTTGATAAGCGACAAAAACATTATTGGAGGTTGAAAATAAGCAGCTCAAATTATTGACAAAGAAAGCAGAGATAGATAGAGCTCGAAACAAAAAAGAAAAGGAGATACACGAAAGCGAGTTAAAATTAAGAAAATAAATAAATTAAAAATAAAATAAAAAATAAAATAAAAATAAAGGCTTAAAATAATGACATAGTAAGGGGCATCATTGGACCATTTTTTTTTTTTGGAAGAGCAGTGACTGTTAACAAGGTTCTTGCTGCCTAATCTAAATGAAATATAAGTGACAAAGAGACAATATAATATAAAAATTAGGAGAGGGTGGGATCAAAGGAGACCCTTTAATTACATGCAGTGTTCGTTTTTTATAGTGTTTTAAGCACCTTTTGTAACACTTTTTTAATCTTTTACAGCTACTTAATTTATTTTTTTATTTAATGTTGGGATATAAACTCAGATCATCAAATCCATAGTATGGCTAACAGTCAACGTTCTATAGCGCGTTACGTTCTATTTTCTATTCGTGTATTAAAGCTTAGCTGATCAGAACTGTCTTCATAGATTGCTTTAACAAAACTGATAGCATTTTTATTGTGTACTGTGTTAACAAGTAAGAGTGCTATATTCGGCTACGCCGAATCTTATATATCCTTCACCATATATGTAAATCTAGTTTAGTAAAGTAGCTCCTATCAAAAAAAAATTTAAAAATTTAATACGATACATAAATTTACAATTAAATGTAATTGACTCTTTATGGGTTAAGCGTTAAAAAAAATTGTATTTTCTGGAAGATCTCTTCAAAAGCTTTCAAATGGTACCCATATTGACTACATGGACAATCAAAATTTTTTATGAAAATTTCAAAGGCACATAACTCGGAAACTATAGGCGAGCACCAATTTTTTCTAGTGATGTTTTTTTTTTCTTATTTTTTTAAAATTTTCAGTTCTGATTGAAGTAACTTCATTGATTCAGGCGTGGTGTTTTGCCGATGCTTCGTAGGACATAGACAAATCTTGCTAATATTCAAAACTATGTCTGATCGATTGGCATATTTAAATTTTCTCTAGTTCATCTAGTGCCTTGGCAAAGTTGATTTCAACACTAACACGGACAGACATTGCTCAAACGAATTCGCTATGTATAGGGAATTAGAGTATATAAACTTTATGGGGTCGGAAATTGATATTGTAGAAATTGCAAACGGAATGTTTGTCATATGCCATTTTTCTACGTTTCGTTTCACATATAAAAGAAATTTAACACTGCATTATCCAAATTTACATTTTAGCAACATGTTTTTGGAAAATTCTTGTAAACGAGTGCATATTTACCAGTAAAATAATTTTAAAAAACAACATGATCTATTCAATACAGGCAAACTTTATCTTGTACAAATTTGCCAGATAATTTTGATAAAAATAGACATATTTGGCAAAAAAAAAAAAAAATAATAATCGGCATTATCGGAAACTTATTTAAAAAAAATCGTTAAATTAAAAATACCCTTTTTAAATACATTCTTGTATAAAATAATGTTCACGTCATATTAAATAAATAAAAAAACCGTTTTACAAATAAATTACTTCCGTTATTGGTGTTTTAATCGTATATAGCGGGAATTATCCAATACAGGAATGCCTCGCACGGTACTGCTTCGATCAGCACAGTTTCGGTTTTGTAATTGCAAAAAAAAAAATTTCAAAATATTTTTTAACATAATTTTTGGTATTTTTACTAAATTATAAAAACATAAAATTTTCGGTTTTACCCTTTATGATAAAAACATGAGATTTCCGGTATTTTCTCTTGATAATGAAGCATTCAATTTTTGTTGCTTTCCTTTTATAATAAAAACGTTAATATAAAAACATACGGCAAGAGTTCGCTAACGTGTTCGATAAGTTAAAAATTTGATTTGTAACTTATGCAGCTAGTTAAAGAAAAGTAACAACAACAATTTCGTAAAAGTAGAATAGGTATGATTAGATACCAAATATTTGTTATCATTTTAATATTATTAGAAGATTATAAACTAAATTTTTAAGCTGTCTAAGCTTAAAGCATTTTCATAAATGGTCCATTTTTTATAATATCATAAAAAATACATTAAACTTTTTAGTTATCTAGGGTGTCAGACGATCAAGTTTTCATTCTAGTTTTAAAATTTCTCTCATTTTTTAACCAATACACTCACACTTTAAAAACTTGCTGAGAATTTTCTTTCAAGTTTTCGTTCAATTGAATCTTTCAAATTACATTAAAAAAAACAGCTGATTAAAGTTTTTCCCTCCAAATTTGCATTAAAAATTCTGCTGTCAGTGTTTTCTTGACATCTTGCTTAAAAACATGCTTTGAAATTGCGTGCAGCGCACGTCACAGCTTTAAATTTTTGTGAATTTTGACAAGCAGTATGTGTAAATTTCTTGAAAGATAATTGAACAAAAACTTGATCGTGTGACTGCACTGTTAGAGCAATGTGGTGTGATAAATGTGTGTGTGATATTAAGAATACACTGAACTTATTAACGAAAAATTTGTTAATGTAACAAGTATTTTAGTGATACCCAAAAGTAGTATTTTTTTTAATAAAAATAAACACAATAAATGAAATTACCGCGTTTTAAAAGTTTATTGAAAAGATCAGCATCTTTAGAGCAGAAATCGGCAAATCGACAATTTGGTAATTTTGAGGCTAAGTATCGGTAACATGCCGATAAATCGGCAATTATGGCAATCCTGATCTTGTGTAGTTTGCGAATTAATTAAATAATAAATCGTTTAACTTAAATCTTGCTGTAATTTTTGGACACCCTTTATATCCAAGTTTTTTGCAGCTTTTTTTCTTCATTCATTTACCCTGCAAAGATATTTTCCACTTAAAATTACGAACACACACGTCTGTAACCTAATTTATTGCTTTTTTCTTCCTCCCTTAAAATGAGACTTAATGTAAACTGAGACATATAAAGTCTAGAATTAAAAATAATTATTTTATTGTTATTTATTTATGTTTTTTTTTCTTTATTTTTTTGCATTTTTGTATAGTGAGCGCACTTTGGATAAAATCTGTTTCCGTGTGGATAACGTAAAACGCTTACAAAACGAACAAATATTTCCGGAATACGATTGTTTGATATTATCACCAGCCAACTTGTGGGGTCAAAGTATACAGATCTTTTCGGAAGATACAAATATTTTAAATACAATATTTCAACATCATGTAAGTAAAATACTTTAACCTTTCAAAATTTATTATGTTAAGAGAAAAAATTTTAGGATTTAACCGTTTGTTGTAATTTTATCAATCCCTAAAGTATATATAAGTCCGGCTTTTCGTATCAGATTAAAATCGGTTTTGCGACTTAGTAGAGAACGAAAAAATTTAACCACCCCAATTTCTTGGGTATATAATTTCAAAAGAGGTTTTTCTTAATTGTCTTTAAAACCGAAAAATATTTTTAAAAAACCAAAAATTCACCATTTCACTAAACAATCGGTTATATCAGCAAAATATCACATTAGAATTGCAATCCAAAAATTCAAAAAAGAAAATTATTTAGAACAATTGAAAGGTTCGCGAAGAATTTCTAACTTCGTCATTTCTTTGTTGTATAAAAAGCGAAAATGCAGAAAAAGTAATCAATCAAAAAATCGCCATTTTAGTACGCAATTTAATTTTCAAATACAAATAATTTTAATCTGACTTAAGTTCACGTATATTTTATTTTCCAGGTTTATTAAGAAACAAAAATTGTTTACAAAAATTTTTGTGTTGATTTGTAAAGCAAATAGGAAAAATTAAACACTAGCAGACTTTAATGCACTAAAATTTTTCCAAAAAAAATTCAACATTTTACCAGAAGCGGAAAATTTAACAGAAAAAAAATCATAAAACACAAAATTCACAAAAAATCAAAAAACTTCAACTAAAGCTATAAAATTCGTTTAAAACCGAAAGTTCCGGAAAACAGCTTAAGGCCATGACATACTATAAGATTTAGGTTTTCGATTTATCAAAAATCGTATGTGTCCAAAATGTAAGATAGTGTGTGTGTATCAAACGAAATATGTGACAGATTTTTGACACAAAAATTTTATAAAAGAATTGTTTTTATACGACCAGAATTGTATTCCGACTTGCATCTTTTATTTGTAAGATTGTGAAACCTAAAGACGCTATTTTCAACCATCAGCTTCTATGTATGACATAATTCTATCTGTGTAAATTAATCTGACGACTGTGTAGGGTAGGCAGTCGTAGCCTTTAAGAATTATCAAATTATGAAAAATACTCCAGAAAATGCAAATTTCACAAAAAAAGAAGAAATAAGAATCGCAAATTAAAAGTATAATAATTATAATAATTACGTCTTAGTTGCAAAAAGTAAACTCTACCGTTTAAACGGTGAGTTAAATAATTAAAAGAACAACAACAATTAAATATGTATATAATGCTGCCACCTCCTTTTGACGTTTTTAGTCTTTTCGGCAATCAGGCTCCCCTATTCGTATGTGTTTGCATATGTTTTTTATGCCAATGTTACCAATTAAATATAATTTTGCCATCCGGTGCCACTAAAAATCAAAATTATTCTTGTTTACCATTTGCTGTATAAATAGTGAATAAAAAAAATTTAATATTAACGTTAATTTCAACGTAAATTAATATATCTATGAGTATATTCGTATACAAATGTGCAGTTGAAGTTAAAAAAATTTTTGACAGAGTCATAAACCACTATGTTGAAGTGTGCATGTGTTGTAGCATTAATGGGTTTCGTTCAACGACTCATTGCAATTATAACTTAAATTTAAAATTTCCCCCTAAAATTCTGCTAAGTAATCGTGGCCTTAAATAGATTAACTATCTATCACCTGGAACCTGCGTGCTATAATATCGCTAAGGTTTTACGAAGGCAAGTCAAAATGTCATTTAAAAGTTTTTTATACCCTTTACCGCAAAAAGTGGGAAAATGGTATAACTAATTTTGTCATTCCGTTTGAAATTTCTACAATATACATTTCCGACCCCATAAAATATATATATTCCGAGTCCTTATAGATAACGAAGACGATTGAACGATGTCTGTCCGTGTTAGTATTGAAATCAACTTTGCAAAGGCGCTAGATGAGCTAGAGAAAATTAAAATACGACAATCGATCAGACATAGTTTCAAAATAGTTGCTACTGAAAATTATCAAGATTGTCGCAGCGGGCAAACACCACGCCCACCTCTAATTTTTCTATAAAATTTAGAACAATGAAGTAACTCCAATAAAAATAAAACAAATATATGGGGCGATAGAGAATTAAAAAATAAGAAAAAAAACACCAAGTGAAAAAATTGGCGTTCGTCCATATTTTCCGAGTTATGGTTCTCTGAAATTTTCATAAAAATGTTCGATTGTCAATATGGTCAATTAGGGTATCATTTTAAAACTTTTGAAAAGGTCTTTAAGGAAATACTAAAATTGTTTAAAAATGCTTAACCCTTTAAGAGCCGATGACATTTGTATGTATTTTTATTTTTTTTAATTCTTTGTCACCTCAATATTTGTTTTTTTGATAGGAGCTACATCACTAAACTAGATTTACATACATGGTTAAGGGTATATAAGATTCGGCGTTGCCGAATATGGCACTCTTACTTGTATTACAATCGATTTGTTTGGACGTTATCGCGTGTGTTTGAGAAATGCGATAATATATTCTTGTGGTTTCATTAAAACACCTGGAAACAAATGAATTCAGCATTAGATTATGTATTGGATAAATAATTTAAAATTAGCTATATATCTACAAACTTTGAGACAGTAATCAAGTTATAAAAGACCTACAAATCAAAAAAGGACAAACTAGTTAAGGCCCAGAGTATTTCATATGGTTCGGAAAATTTAATTTTGCGTGTCTAATCAGGAAAGAAAAATCTATTGGTAAGGTTCGCTGCAACAAATTCAGCAGCTCGCTAAAAAATTATCGGTTAGGATCCTTAAGAATTTTGTAGACGAAATATGCCAAAGGCTTTTTACTTCACTATATAATAATTCATGCAAAAAAAAACTACTTAAAAACAGATTTCGTTTTTCTGCCTATAACGGTTTAAGAGTATGGCCACATACAAAATTAACTATTGAGACACCTTTCATCACTTGTTCAGGCAACATACATTGCAACAACTATAGGGGCACCCTTTAATTTATAATTTAAAATTACATACTTTCTCTTGTAGTAGACAACAATCAGGTTCTTTGTTAACTTCAACCGTCTGTCCATAACTGTTCAACAGTTTGGCCATATATGTACATCAGATTACATCAACTGTTGTAAAACTCTTTAATTTATAATTTAAAATATTTATACTTCTATTTTTTTAAAGTAGTGGACATTCTGTCAAATATGCAAGCGTTTAACTATAACGGTTCAAAAGACAGACCCGTATAAGTCAATTTACATCAGAAATGGGAACACCCTTTAATTTCTAAATTCAAATTATAAACTTTTTGATATAGCGGGCTTAGCAATACAGGTCCCTTATTTCAGTGTTCTGTCTATAACGGTTCAAAAGTTCGGCCACTTACATTAAAATACATTTACTGTTGGGACACCCTTTAATTTCCATATCCAAATTTTATACTTGTTGTTATAGCGGATTTAGCAATATAAGTTCGTTGTAATTTTCAAGCGTCTGTCTACTACTGTTAAAAAGTGTGGCCATATATATTCAACTAAATGAACTTTTGGGGGTACCCTTTTAATTATAACTTTGTATATTTATACTTGTTGCTATAACGGTCATAACAAAAGACAATAGACACACACATAAAAAATATATATGTTGTATTGGCTTTAATTTTTAAGATTATGAAATTTTTTTAAAACAAGACCAATCTGTAAGCAATTCCTTTAAAAATTTTTTTTTTTTAAATTTAGAAATGATTAAGTTATTGAGGAAAAAATACAAAAAAGCAACATTCAGAAGAATTTATAATCTTCATTTTTTAAGTCGGTTAAAAATTAGCAATGTATTTAACCAGATGAAATGAAAATAAAATGAAAAACCGCAGGAAAATATCACGTTTTTGCAAAAAAGGTGTCCTGTCATTATGATAATACTCCAGTGCACATTTGTGTAGTTTAAATGGCAATTGTACACAGTTTGTATTTTAATTTTACTAATAAAAGCTCTAGTAAAATTTAATATTTTCAAATGTTAACTGAATCAATAAAATTGTGTTTATCATGGTGTTTTTTAAAGACTCTTCGAAATTCCCTCGTAAGTTCTTAACAAACAATTTCTGCTTTTAAAGGCCATTAATTCTATTTTAATTTATTTTTTTTTTAAATTTGCTCCAAGTTGAAATTCAAGTGAAAGTAATTGCTGCATAATAAATATTTGAAATTTATTTTTTGTTTCTTTTTTAATCTAAAAGGGAAGTTGTTTTAGATGTGATAAAGAAGGTCAACAAATTTGATACTCCAGCAAAATCGAATGCAAAAAAAAAAAAATGTTTTTGCTGTTCTTTTCGAATTAAAAGATTGCAAATATATCTTCTATATATTTTAGAAAATTTTATAAAAAAAATCATAATAATAAAAAATATTTTCCTCAAAATTAACACAGTTTCGGTTTTAAGTCAATACAGATTTAATAGGAAAATTTTGTTGTTGTTAACAACTAAACAAATTTTCTTTATGTCAGCGTAAAGTTTTATGACTCATTATGATTCATTATCAAAATCACAAAAGTATAATAAAAATTTCATATGATATCTATTAGAAGATTCCTTTTTATTTATAAAATAATTCCAAAAAACTAAATATAAATAAATTTTAAATAATTTAATTAAATAGATATATTCAGTTGATCGTAAAATCAATTTATATCACGTATAAAATTTCAACAGTGACTGTAACCAGATTATAAAAAAGTTGACTCAAACACGAAGGCTTGCCGTATTTTTGTTGTAGAAAATTCAAAAGTTCTGCCTAATATAGTTATCATATTCGTTAAAATCAAACAAAAAATTTATGGGGACACCTTTAAAATTTTAATTTTGTTAAGTTTTATGAATTTGGAATAGGGCACCCCATGATTTTTATTCTATTTTTATTTTATATTTTAGCTCGTGTGTAAATTCTATAGATCTGCTTATCACAGTTTAAAAGATCAGGCCATATACGTGAATATCACATCTCAATGGGACACTCTTTAATTTTATTCTTAAATTTGCCTTTAGCGGACATAGAACATCAAACTCAATATAAATTTCATGAGTTCTCATATAAAGTTCATCGCGGTTTAAAAGATCAGGCCATATACGTGAAAATTACGTCTCAATGGGGACAACATTTAACTTTATTTTTATATTTATCTTTACAGAAGACAAAGACTACAACATATTCCGTGTAAATTTTATAAGTCTGCTTATCACGATTTAATTTATAGGTTGCACATTTAAAATTCACGTCTCGATGGGGACATTCTTTAATTTTCTTTTTATATTTGTTGTTATAGCGCACATAGAACTTCGTGTGTATTTCTGCCTACTCCGATTTAAAAGATAAAGCCCATAAGAAAATCATGTATCTATTGGAACACCCTTTAATTTTTAAACTTTATTTTAATGCTTGTTTTTTTTTTTTTTTGTAGCGGTCACAATTAAAAACTCTGTGTAAATTTTAAATCTTTTATTTTGACGGTCCTAAGCATAGAATGAGGTCTTTGGCAGACGGACAGATATAGTGATACCTATAGGGTTACCCTTTACCTTTACTCTTAGGTACGGAAATCTAAATAAATACAATAAAACAAATTTTTTCCAGGCATTATTCTCTCTGATTGATCACATTTTTTAATTGATAGCAAATGACCGGAAAAAGAAACATTTCATCGAACACTTAAATATTTTAATTTTAAACTGAATTATTTAATTTCTGTATTTATAAACGAAATGTGTGTGTGTGTTTTCTTTTAAATATAAATTTGACTCTGCTTAGTACTGAACTGGCTTATTATTCTCACCTCAACTGTATACACATGTATTTACTTAAATTGCTAATCGATGTCTACGTTTTTCGGTATCTAGCCTTATTTTTGTTTTTAGTTTTTACTTTTATCAACTAAGTTTTGTTTCACGCGTATTTTTAAATATTTGCTAATATTCCTTAACAATGTTATTATTGCCATCATTTCATTACAAAGTGTACGAGGTGAAGTCAAAAAGTATTAAAATAAAAACAGTAGATTTCTAAAAAATATCAAAATACAGAAGACAACTGGGAAATAGTTATAAAAAAAGTTTCTTTACATTCTTTTTTAACAATTTTAGGTTCACAATAGTGAAATTTTTTTCATTGAATGGTAAAACATCTCAAGAAATCCAAAGTAAATGTAACGAAATTCATAACACATTTCAGCGAGTGCTTAAGCTTGATTATGGTTAGTATTACGAATCAAAGCTCCTTAGGCAACCCCCAATGAAGAATGTGTGTGAAGATAAATTTCGAAGTTTATTTCTCAGACACAAACCAATTGCGTTAACATAGCTATGTTAACAGGTTAACATAGCGCTGTAAAGCATATAAATCCTGGGGGTTATATATTCAAATTGGACCTGTGGTCACATTTTTGGATCAAATGGAACCGAACCAAAAGCAAAGAGCTGCCTGGGTTACTGCTTTTCAGCGAACAATGTAAAACAGCCTATATTTTATGAAATTATTAAGGTTTTCACATGTAAAGTTTTTTCCTTTTTTTAAACAAGGAATGTAAGTTCCAGGAGCACTGTAGAAGATGGGCGGATAGAAATTGATAGATTTGATAGAAATTATGCCCTTTTATGATTCCTAGTACTTCATAACTATAGAAAATGGAATTTTGATAGAAATTTCTGAAATTTTTTAAAATTTCAAATTTGAAATTTCTTTAGAGGATGAACTCCAGGAAAACGGTAGGAGATGGGCGGATAAAAATTGATTGATTTTATAGAAATTATGCCCTTTTATGATTCCTAGTACTTCATAACTATAGAAAATGGAATTTTGATAGAAATTTCTGAAATTTTTTAAAATTTCAAATTTGAAATTTCTTTAGAGGATGAACTCCAGGAAAACGGTAGGAGATGGGCGGATAAAAATTGATTGATTTTATAGAAATTATGGCCTTTTATGATTTCTAGTACTTCATAACTATAGAAAATGGAATTTTGATAGAAATTTCTGAAATTTTTTTATAATTTCAAATTTGAAATTTCTTTAGAGGATGAACTCCAGGAAAACGGTAGGAGATGGGCGGATAAAAATTGATTGATTTTATAGAAATTATGCCCTTTTATGATTCCTAGTACTTCATAACTATAGAAAATGGAATTTTGATAGAAATTTCTGAAATTTTTTAAAATTTCAAATTTGAAATTTCTTTAGAGGATGAACTCCAGGAAAACGGTAGGAGATGGGCGGATAAAAAGTGATTGATTTTATAGAAATTATGCCCTTTTATGATTCCTAGTACTTCATAACTATAGAAAATGGAATTTTGACAGAAATTTCTGAAATTTTTTTTGCTACTTCTCTTTAAAAAAAAATTATGAAAAATTTGCGTTTCTGAAAAAAATAACATAAAAAACAATTTAATTAAATAATAAAGAAATTTTATAAATTCAAATGAAAAACGAAATGTAAGTGCTCTTTTAAAATTTAAAAGTTCACAACGCTGCAGTTCCTGCCATCTACGCGCCAGTGTCGGTGGCCACATAGCAAAAATCACATTCAAACATTAATGGTGAATTAAAATATTAATTTAAAAATAGTGTTAGTATTAAAGAAATGCAAAATACACGTCACAATACCATTAAAATTAATTTTTTTAGTTTTTTATAATAGGCATCCCTCTAATCCCGCTTCCAAAATATTCGCGTAAAATTTTATTATCATTTATTTATTTTTTTTTTTGGAAATTTCCAAAAAAATATTTATTTCTTAGCTCTTATGCCGAGCTTAAGGTATCTTCCCAATCAAATCCCAATCCGAAAAGTTTTACAGTGTCTAAGCAATAATCTGAATACTTCTGCAAATGGATTTTGTGATCACTTGATATTAATTTAATAATAATTTAGATTCGGTAGATAAAATCAATTCCAGTTATTTTTGCAGCTAATTCAGGATTGAAAATAAAACTTCTGCCGACATGCTAACATTGTTGGTGTTTCAAAGTCCAGTTTCGGTACATCCACTATTATCCCTAACTACAGAAGTCTTAATATTTGGTCACAAACGTAAATGAGGAATTATGTCTGACAAAACTATTATTTGTTAACAATATGCAGTTGATCTGCTCTGTAGTGCTTTTTCAATTGTTTCAATAAACAACAAATAATTAAAAACAAAAAATTCGATTTCCTTTTTAATTAATTCGCTTTTTTCACTGTACAGATATACAAGCCGTTTGGCTTTTAAATGGCTTGCTGCGTTACGGAATTACACTAAGTAAATTTTCCGCGCCTTAAAAAAATTTTTAATATTAAATTTGAATAAACTGTGATTACAGTTTAATAGCTCTTTATGTGCTCTTGATTTCCCAAAAGATTTGATTCGCTGAAATCGAAGGGTTTTTTCGCTGTAATCGTTTTTGTTAAAAAAATACTGAATTTACCATACAATTTGTACTGTATGTAGGGGGGGGGGGGGGGGGAGTGGGGGTTAAATTTTATCGCATGCTACATTTTTTAAAAAACGTATTTAACTTGACGTATTTATCTTCACACATATTACAAAATTTACATAATTATTAGCAAATAGATAAAATCAATTTCAGATTTTGATCAGATTAAATATTACCTTCAGCCGGTTAATGCTAACGCCAATGGTCAACCGCCATTGTTTATTTTCATCCGACATTGGCAATCCTTTTTAGAATTATAAAAACAACTGATGTCAGCTGGTTTGTTAGATTCAAATAGAACACGTTTTAAAGGAATTTTGTTAGATGATTTTCCACATGTATAAAGTTTTAACAGCACTACACGACATGTATGTGTTTTACAGTGGGAAATTTGACATTTCAGATATAAAAAACATGTCGTACAACAAACATCATATACAATTATTAAAAACTCACACGTTTTATGACTGATAAAATGGGTTTTACTCGTTTCTACTTACGCGTGATGAGCAAAACAGAAAAAATGTAAAATGTACAAAAAAAAAAAAAAAAAAAAAAAAAAAAAAAATGCCGCAAAAATGCGTAAAGCTTTTTTCTATAGTCTTAGAGTTTAAATTGATTTAAAGAATTTTTAGGATCGCGACTACCCTCACATTTAAAAACCTTTTCATATATTTTTTAAAAAAAGAACAATTTTTTTTTAATTTCAAGTAAAATTTTTTATCATTAAAAGTTTAAATAAAATTTGTCTAAAAATTAATAGCTGTAAATATAAACATAAACTTTCACAGAAAAAAATCAATACAAAATCTTTATTCGTTTAGCCACATAAAAAATATTTTGCAAACCTTTAAAAGTTAATAAAAGCATTCAATGTAGAATTTTACAGTCTGTCGAGCTGCGTATATAAAATTGTACATTTCTTAAAATTTATTATTGACGTAATGACCGGCTAGATAGATTTGCAAAATCCCCCTTTGTGCCATGACTTTTAAGAATTCTTGAATAATTGGACCCAAAAACAAACTACCTGTTTGACATTCTCCCCAAAATATTTGTTGTAGTTGCACTTTCGATTCCCAGTCGTTTTCAAATTTAAAGAATGGCTTAGCGCAGGATTATTTCTGCATTAGAAACTTTTATTGAGAGTCTTTTTATTAATTTTTTTTATTAATTTAGGGCAGGTTTAGATAAAGTGCGTTGGGCTAAAATGTGAAAAGGAAAAAGAGTTGTTAAGCTCCCCTCGTATTTGTAGCAAATATTTGTTTAGTTTTACTGTTTGTTTTGTTTGCTTTTTATTATTTTTTTTACAAAATTTCTGTTTAAAAGTAAAGCTTTATTTACATATTTTTTTTTTTTTTTTTGGAATGTATTATCATTTGGGTAGTTCCAAGCGCTACATGCTTTAAAACTGAAATGAATAATTTAAGTTTAGTTTGAATTTAAAAAAAAGAATAGTAATGTGATGTTTGTGTTTAAATATTTCGTTTTAAAGTAAGGTTTTTTGTGCATTGATTACTCTTAAAGTATTTTTTATTGCATTTTTATTTATTTAGTTTTACATAAGTTTTTAAGTGCCACGCACATGTACATACGTTTTCGTGCGCACACTAATTAATAAATTTTTAAATATTTAAACTCATTAAATACGTTGAATATTTTTCATAAATGAGATAATAATAATAGTATAGAGAGCAAACTCTTGTAGACTGTTACATTTATGGGTTGTTATTTACCGACCACTATTTTCGCCATTTATCTTCATCAGCAAATCCCTTGCCATCCACAGGCATTTACTCCAGACAGGTCATTTTAGCTTTTGACGATTAGTTATCAACAATAAACGCCAAACAAGCAGGCGCGGGCTCACATATACTACAATAAAACCTTAATAAAACTCTCAACAAAGAGAGTAAAATACATGACACACACATGCTAGCTCTTAACAAAAAGGGGTATTTTTGGAAATACAGAGTATACTAGAGTAACCACTTGATCAATAATCGCTCGATTAATCGGAAGATTTTAATTTGATTAACTGTTCAAATAAGAAAAATTGCAAATATCGATTAAAAAATAACTCGAACGAATTATGTCGTTTAATCGACTAAAATTAATTTATATAACGATCCACTTTTAACTTTTTGCTTGTTCGTTTAAAAATAATTAATAAATACATAAATCATTTGCTATCAGATTTTGGACTACCAGTTTTTACAGAAATCGAAATAAATGAAACAAATTACGTAAAACGTTGATTTTTTTACCTTAAATTGGCGACCTTTCCCAATAATGATCACATTCAGTGGGTCGTAGAACAAGATTTTTATGAAAGCTTTTACGACATGGTTGGGAGGGCAAATGAGGCGACCATCTGTCTCAAAATTCTTTGTGTGGTATACTGTGTGTGTAATCCTGTCGGTTTTGGGTTTTTTGTTCAATTTTAAGTGTTCGGATACGCGGCTGAAGAGAAGGGTTGGGACCGCCTGAGAAGAGAAAAGCAAAGAGCTAGGCCGAAACCTCGCCAGTCCAACTGGTCCGTAACAATACATCTCTAAAGCTGAAACAAAAGAAATTTCTAATTGTTCATGAACTTTACTAGCAAAAACCAGAAACGAAAGAGTTAAACAGAAACTTTCAAAATTATTCTTCCAAATGTTAAAAGTTTAATGAACGCTTTACTAGCAAAATATATTGTTGTGGCTTTGGAAATGTAAGACCTAAAAATTGTACGGTATTACCATTAAATAGTAAATATTTAAGAAAACAATAGCCCAATATAAGCAAACCGATGTTAATCACAAGGAAAAATTGAAAATAATGTTCCAAGTAATCAAACAAAAAAAATATGACATAAAATATTTTACATGTTTTTTAATTATTGGGGGGTAATTTTCAAATGTCTTTATGATGTTTAAGCGGATCATCGACTTTATGTGAAAGAGTTTTTTCAAAGTCTTGATTCGTAAAAACAAATCAAAAGAATCGGTTAAAAGCTCATTATCTTAATTCAACTTTATTAAAAACAAAAAGACAAGATCTCATAATGTGTACTTCAATGTTTTGATAAGACATAATATCAACAATTTTTGGTTGTGCTAAAGTTTTGTTATTAATAAAATATATCCTTAGTTATTTTTTTCATGGTTGTCATTTCTTATTGGATATAAAATTCAAATTTGTTGAGGTTGTACGATTAATTCGAGTTATTCGAGTAATTTTAAACACTTAATCGGATAGTGGAACAAGATTAAAATCCCAAAAGCGGTTAATTGTTTATTCGAATAAAATTAAAATCCGATTAAATGGATACTCGAATAAGCACACTTTAAATATTTTAAAACAATCATAAGACACACTTTTGTTACTATTATTTAATGTTAAATAACATAATAATCATAAAAATACGCACTCGGCTATTTAATATCAAAATCGGCTATCTAATAGCACACTCTCTGGATGGCGACTTTTGGTTATCAACTTCCCTTTTTCATTACATAATATGAGAAGAATTTGCTTTAGACTAAGTTCCCGGGGTTTACTCTGTATTTCGAGTCGAAAAGAAAATTATTCGAATTGCTATGCCTTATACATTGTTATTCGAAAGCGTTTTCTTTCGAATCAAAAAAGAGTGTAACCCCCCAGTTTTGACATGTACATCCAATATGCTAAACATTGTTCTACACCAGGCGCTACCATCTCAGCATTTTTTAGGCTGTGTTTAGAAACTTAATATCTAAAGTTTATGAGCATTTCGTCAGTAAAAATACTAATGTCTCTTTCAGTATAAACAACACATACATATATGGCCATCCCCAATAATTATTCTATGCAATATTTCGAATTCGTTTTCATATTCTCTCGTTAAGAAAGTTCTTCGGATTTTATTCGTTGTATACCCATCCCTAAAGCTTTTTGGGATAGTGGTCTACAAAACTAGCAAGTGGTCTACAAAACTAGCTTGTTTTGCGGAGGTGCATTCGCTATTTCGTTTCCCATAATGCCAATATTTTCTTTAATCTTCATCATTGTTACTTCTTTACTTGAGGCACACCTTTTGAGCTGTAGGACTAGAATCTAGAAATTACTTGGAATCCACGCTTATTTTTCACATGCAACTTATTAATAAATGCAATGGAAATATTTTTTTTTATTATAGCCCATGTAACAGACTTAAATTCTGACTTCTTATGCATAGCGATGTCCGTCTGTCCATCCGTGTTAGAGTTAAAATCAATTTTGCCAAAGCACTAGATTAGCAAGAGAAAACTTAAATACGCCAACTGATCAGACATGGTTTCAAAAGACGTGCTATTGTAAATTAGCAAGATCGTTCCATGTTCCTCGAGACAGTGGGCTTAACACCACGCCTGCTTCTAATTTTTTTTATATCATTTTGAACAATAAATCGAAAAAAAACATAAATATGTAACGATAGAGAATTTAAAAATAAAATAAAAAAAATCTAGCGAAAAAATTGGCGCTCGTCCATATTTCGCGAGTTACGGGCCCCTAAAATTTTCATAAAAAAGTTTTTTAAGAGATCTTTAAGAAAATACCAAATTTTTTTTAAGTGCTTAACCCATTTTAAAAAATATAATCGTACTTAATTAATTTATTTTTGTTTTAATTCTGTCACCCCAATATTTCGACTTACTTTACTAAACTAGATTTATATACATGGTGAAAGATTCGGTATAAGATTCGGCATAGCAGAATATAGCACTCTTGCTTGTGTGTGTGTTTTTTTTTAAGCTTAAAATACGAGGGCTGCTCTATATATTTCTGGCCTAATAGTGAAAATGCGAATATTTATAATCAGAAATGGTTTTATTGTTTTTAAATGTATTCTCCAGCATGATTTTTACACTTTTGCATGCGCTCAAACCAGTTGTCATGCACTTTTTCCACTCCGATTGAGACACCTCTAAAACATGGTTTTTGAACATTTCAACAGCTTCTTCTGGCGACGAAAATCATTGACCACCCATTTTTTTCTTGATGTGCGGAGACAAGAAGAAGTCATTAGGTGACAAGTCAGGGCTGTACGCGGATGACCCATTAATTCGACGGTCAAAAACGCTCTGGTTTGAGCCTATGTGTGAGAGCTCGCATTGTCATGCGTCTTCTCCTGTTGGTTTTTCGAATTTCTCCGATGACTTCAGGCAAACAAATTCAGAAGTGACCGTCCTACGTTGCTCAAGCGGAACAGTCACCACATGACCAGTTTTGCCGAAGAAACTTTCGTTGGATTTTGCTCGTCTTTGAAGACCCACACGGTCGATTGTTGTTTCGTTTCGGGCTCATACGCATAGATCCATGATTCGTCACCTGTGACGATCTTATAAACGTCTTTTGAAGCACCACAATCGTATTTTTGCAACATTTCTTTGCACCAATCGACACCAGCTTTTTTTTGAGCGACTTTCAAATTGTGCGGGATCCAACGAGAACAAACCTTTTTTACGGCCAGGTGTTCATGCAGTATCGAATGTATGCTGGTGGGAGAAATGTCCAAGGATGTCTCTATCTCTCGGTATGTCGCATGTCGATCTTGCATTATGAGTTCACGCATGGCATTAATGTTCTCTGGCACAACAGCCGTGTTTGGACGACCTTCACGGAATTCGTCTTTGAGCGAGCTTCGGCCACGAATAAATTCATTATACCAATTTTTTACAGTGCTATAGGATGGTGCTTTATCGCCATACAAAGATTTAAGTTCATCAATGCACTCTTGTCGTGATAATCCACGTCGAAAGTTGTGAAAAATGATGGCACGAAAATGTTCACGAGTTAATTCCATTTTTTTCTATATTAATTTTTTGTCACTGTAAACAACACAAATAATGGTCGTACGTCAAAACGTTTTGAGTACGATTATGCTTAAAAATGACAAGCTTTCCAATGGAAATGTCAGATTGCACTGAGTGCTGCCAGGCCAGAAATATATATAGCAGCCCACGTATATTTTTTTATTTATAACTTTAATTTCTTACACGTTGTATACTGAAGTTAAAATTGATTCTTCTTTTTTTAGAACATTCAAAAAACGAAAGTTTCAACATCTGAAATGCTTTTTGGTTTACCCATGCAAGATACTGGCTTCAAGAGATATCCATTACGTTCCCGATCACGTATCATACAATTTGCCGTAACTCTAATACTCAAACAGAATGACTGCGAATACATACAATCGTTAAAAGAGAAACTTCTAAAATATTACCCACCTCCACAGATAAGTAACGTTAAAAAACAACAGCAAGGTAGCAAAACAACAATTACATATATATTCTACCCAGGCGAATTTAAATTGTGGGAGTTTTTGCCACTGTCCATAGCATTTGTTTTACTTTTCACTTACGTTTATTTTTCGGTGAGAAAAATCGACGTCATACGTTCGAGATTCTTGTTGGCCTTGTGTGCAGCTATAACTATTTTAGGTAGTTTGGTTATGTCATTGGGACTATGCTTTTTCTTCGGTCTAACCATAAGCTTGCAGTCCAAAGATATCTTTCCATATTTGGTGATACTGTTGGGTTTGGAAAACTGTTTGGTCATAACGCGTAGTGTAGTGTCAACGGATGAGACATTTGATTTGAAAATTCGTGTTGCACAGGCATTAAGCAAAGAGGGTTGGCACATTTCCAAGACTCTGCTAACGGAAATAACCATATTAACTATTGGATTGGCCACTTTTGTTCCGGTAATACAAGAGTTTTGTGTGTTTGCTATTGTCGGCCTGCTCTCTGATTATATGCTGCAAATGTTATTGTTTTCCACAATACTAGCCATGAACATAAGACGGCCTGAGTATTCAACTGAAGCTAAACATTTGCCCAAAATGATGCTCTCATTTACGGGCAATGCCATGACAGCTGGGAATAGTAATAATTCTCCAAATGGCAGACCTGATTTTCGTTTTTTCGGCAGTACTTGTAATGGCAGTACAACTGGTGTTGGTAATGGTGTGTTTTCTCCACCACCCTTTGGCAGTTTTCATCGTTCGCAGTCCCATCCAAAACTAGCATTTACCGATTTTAAGAATCTGAATAACGCCAATGAGTTAACAAAACGTTCTTCTATTACATTAAGTGGCAATAACAGTCAGGATAAAATACCTAAACGTTTGAGGATTGTTAACTTTTGGGCACGCACACGCTTCTTTCAACGAGCCTTTATGCTATGGATGAGTGTTTGGATTTGCTCCATTATTTATAATTCCGGTTGTTTGGAAAATCTATTTGTGGTGGATAGTAATCATACAGGTGCCTTTCGAAATGATAATTTCCATCGTAATTGGGAGGTTGGTCGTGGTGCTGTATCGAGTTTCTTTTCAAACGTTCATTCTGTCATTAATGTTGGAACATTTGGTGGCTCTGGTCAGAATGATAATCAACCTGGTAACCCTGTAAAGACCAATAGTTTATTTGACAATAAAGCTAACGGGGCTAGACCTGTAAAATCCAGCTCTAACGGTAAGCGATAAATGTTGAAGACATTTTTTAAAATAATTCATAGTTCTACTTCATTTGCAGGTTCCCCTGTGGACACTAACTTTAATGAAACTGAAACCGATCTAAAACGTCTTCTGTATCCCGATTTTGAACTCAACTATTTCCTGTCCAATTTTCACTGGTCAACCATAATGAAACAGTATAATATATCTTTGCGTGGTCGTTACATTACTATATTACCGACCATTAAACTGTCTCATGCTATAAGTCCCGAAACGGCTGCTCGTGTTCGTAATCCTCACGAAAAAGTTGTACAGCATTTTAAGTGGAAAGCCTTGGCAGCAGCTTTGGATCCATTGGATTTTAGTGATGATCAAAATCGAGAATCGCCCATGTTTATGCCAGGCGGTACACCCCTCTTTCCCAAAAGTCCTATGGAAATATTTTTTGCAATCACTCTGTGCTGCATTAGTGTATTTGTTCTGTGCTATACAATGGTTGTGTTTTACCGTTGCATTTGCACACGCAACTATGCTGAATGGCGTTCTAGTTGGAATGAGTCTTCAGAATTTTCCCAAAAAACTGAACAAATTCTCGAGGGTGTTCCTACGCAAATAGCTGGTCACAAACATCGTATAGAATGTTTGGTGTCCGATGGAGCCAATATTATCAGCTGTTGCCTTAAGGGTCAAATTAAAGTTTGGGATGCTCGTAGTGGTGAAAACATTACTACTATTAATCGTGATGACATCCAAGTGACCACACACCGTGAAGATGGTGAAGTGGTTATAAGAAAATTAACTTCATCACCCATTTGGTGTTTGGATTATTTTGACAATTTAATTGCTGTTGGCTGTGCCAATGGTCGCATAGAGTTATGGGAGATTCCATCTGGAATTTTAAAGGTAAAAAACTTAAAAAAAAAACATAAATCAAAGAGATAA
Source organism: Cistogaster globosa (assembly GCA_937654795.1). Taxonomy (NCBI): domain Eukaryota; kingdom Metazoa; phylum Arthropoda; class Insecta; order Diptera; family Tachinidae; genus Cistogaster; species Cistogaster globosa. The sequence continues at coordinate 21,464,750 of OW569407.1, forward strand.
ATAAATATTTTGATTATTAAATACATTTAAAGTGCACTTATCATGAGGACTCAAAGCGGAATCAGGGTATAACTCATATAAATTTAAATGGAGACCGTGTAATAGTGTCTCGTTTATGTGGTCGTTTGGATTTTTATCGTTTGGAAACGTATTATAAAGGAAAGCAAATTGACTGGGGTTTCACTTCAGCCTATAGAAGAAGTATATTTGTTTTATTTATATTTTAAACAAAATAAATTATATATAAAAAAATTTGTATTTTTAAAGCTCATGTTAGAACGAATTCGACTGGCAGCATTGGTCTTACGGTACATCAACAACAACAGCAGCAACAGCAATCAATCAGTGAAAGTCAGAGAACAACTAAAGAGGAAATGAAATGTACGCTTAGAGGCGTGCGTTTGGCTCATCAACAGCCCATCACTTGTATGGAGGTGGTCAATGATATGGTTTTTACCGGCAGTCAAGATCATACACTCAAAGTAAGTTCAAGTTTCACAATGTTTATCGCCTTCGTTTAATAATGTGTTTTGAATACGGTATAAGGAGTTTGCGTTTTGCATGGTTTAACTTTGGCGTACACACGTTTAAACTTAGTTGTTGTTTTTTTTCTAACTTATGAAAAAGAGTCAGGCACAAAAAAATTGTAAAGACGAAAATTTATAAGACAACTTTTAACCAGAAAGTCTTTATACCGAATGATTATTGTGTTGTCTGATGGAATGGATATTGTATTTTGTAGAAAGCCTGCAATAATTTTATTTGCCAAAATCAGAAGGCATACAGATGACAGCTTATTTGGACTTGGTTTACATAGTTTCTTAAGACTGAGTCAAATTTATTGAGTTTAGATTCAACTTACCACACTAGGATAAGATACGACTTAAGAGCCTTTGTTCTGGTTTTATGGACTGTAAGGTCACTAAAATTTATTTGTGCAGAACACCAGGATTAAAACTTCCAGCTTAAAACAGCATGAAGTGTTTGCAATTTTTATAGTCGACTCGATGATTAAAGACAACATGGAAGCTGGTGTCAAAGAAAGGGATACGAACATACGTAAATGGTAAAGGCTTTTGAATGAATGTAGTAATATTCCAGGGCGAGATTCTAGTGCTTCTTAAAGCCCCGGTTGTGGTTATGCCGACAGTCAAGCAGCGCTCATGACACATTATCAAACCAAACTGATATACAATTGCGGTCTTGTCAGACAAGTGTACTTTTATGTTCTGCTAGGATCCTGGTCTCAGAAGTAATAGGAATGGCTTCGGAGATAAGAGAAGATCAGTCACTATTACTGGGAACTTTATTAGTTAATTCTAGCTTACGCTGAGTACTTCCAGACTAGAAATATTGACGATTGCAAAGTATCTAGGGTCATATGACTCAGGATGGTCAGTAAGTTCCGCATGCTTTTATATTTATAAAGAAAAACTTCTTAGGATTTTCAAGGAATATAGAACAGAAAAAGGCCTAGTTTCAGGGAGAAGGACTCACAGTCAACATTGAGCGATACAGAGCGAGCCTCACTTGAAGAACAATTATGTTTCAGACCACTTGTCTAGCTGCGTCGCAGATCGAAACAATTGGCAACTGTTTTTTTTTTACGTACAAACTGCGGTTAAAAAATGCTCGTAACTCTTTGCTTCCAAAAAAGAAACGTGTGTCTATATGATGAAACAGAACAGAGGCATAACGCTCTTTTCTGTACAATTTGACATATAAAAATCGTAGTAGAAAGCAGTCGTGGGATAGAATCTATTTTATATTCAGAACGATTTTTCTTTTTTAAAATATGCATTCTCTCAACAACGTTGATTAATTTGAAAAAAAAAAAAAAAATTGCATGCTTTTGTGCTTTGGCGTATTTGACGAAAGGAGAGAAAATAACTAAGAGTGTTATATTCGACTATACCGAATCTTATATACTCTTTACTATATACGTATAACCACATGTACCATACTGCAGATTTTCCATTGAAAGTTTAAATAGAAATCTTCATAAGAAAGTCTTTTCTGAAGTTTTTCTGTTCTAAAAACGTTTTCTTCGAAAATTGTAAGTTATGCTTGAGGTGTTTGTCCCAACTTAGTAAATAAAAAGATTGCTGTATCAGGTGAAAGATCATCAGTTTTTTAAGATAAACAACTACCACCTGCAGAAATACATAAAAAGTTGAAAAAAGGATATGGAGAAATAAGAGGCAGGCGCTGTGTTTTGCTCGCTATCTCGAAGGACATGACCGATCTTGCTGATATTCAATAGCAAAATGTTCGAAACTATGTTTGATCGTTTCGCGTATTTGAATTTTTGTTAGATCATCTAGGGCCTTGGCAAAGTTGATTTGAACGCGGACGGACATCGCTATGCATAAGAGCTCAGGGTCGTGAAGGGCAATAAAAGGAACGACCTACTAGCTCCTTCAATATTTCGGTCCGGAACGGTTTTGATTAAGTCAGCTTATAAATGTTAATCGTGCTTGACTCTTTCAAAATGTCTATTTTCTGACAATAAACAATTTTTTGGTATTTAAAAAAAAAGTCGTTAGAAAATAAATGTTCATCTTGCTATCGCATACACAGCTCAACAGTGGTTTTCACCCAAAATTTGTAATTTGAAAACCTTAGATATATAAGTCTTAAACAAAATTGATTAAATGGGAATTGTCTTTAATTAAAATAGTAAAAACGCTACATCATCTAAAGGCGTCTAAACCAAAAAAAAAACATCGAAATTATTGAAATTGTTTTTTTTTTCTATTATTTGATTATTACTGTTAACTACTTTGGAATATTCTTATACGCGCATATTTTTTTTATTTATTTATTTTATTTTAATTTTACAAATTCACTTTATGAAGAATCAATTAAAAAAAAAAATAATAATTTTTTAATTTATATTTTCGCAGGTGTACAGTTTAAACAATACAGATGTTGAATACACTCTTCATGGTCATTGTGGTCCAATAACATGCTTATTTGTTGATCGATGGCAGCCAGGCACTGGAGGCTCTGGTTCCCAGGATGGTTTATTATGTGTATGGGATCTCTTTACAGGTGCTTGTATGTACAATATACAAGCACACGATGGTGCTGTCAGTTGTCTGGCGTGTGCACCAAGTTATGTTATATCTTTGGGTACAGATGAACGCGTCTGTGTATGGGAACGTTTTCAGGGTAATCTTTTAACAACAATTAATATATCAAATGCCTATTCAAATCTGTTGATGTTAACACCATCATTGTTGGTAACTAGTAAAATGGGTAAGCATTCCCCTTTCTTCGTGAAATACTTGAATAAGACTTATTAAGTTTTAATTTTTTATTTGTTCATTTAGGATCTCTTATTGTTTGGGATGTAAGAACAGGCGAACCAGCCAGAGAAGTTAAGTTAGATTTCTCCAATTTACATTTATGTCCAAAAACTATGATGTTAGCTTACGATTCTGTAGTCTGTGACTACGGCAATGAAATACGAGTTGTACGTTTTCCTATTGTAGCTGATAAAAGTAATTAATTTAATTGAAAATATTTCACAACTTACCCAGCTGCACCTTTGGAGAGCAAATTTTTATTTTTACATTTTATTTTCATTCGTATATAAACATTTACTCATCCATATGCACCCCAAAAACCTATTATTTATTTTATAACATTTTTGCTGGTAAATTACTTTTAATAATTTACCTTTATTAGAACAGTCTTTTTATTGTGTAACAATAAAGTGTGCTTTCTTTTAAGTTTTATAACTTTTACTTCTAAGAGATTTTAGACTTGTTTAATGTAAATTTAGTAACTGATATTTTTTTAACTTTATTTAATACGTTGATAATATTATTGTAGAAATATGGGAAGTAATTTTATAAAAATTTTAACTGGATATCTATCGTAAACATAAGAGGATCAAGGATATAAATTTGTTAACATAATCTTATGTCATATTTTATTTTTAATACACAAAAATATATTTCTTTATTGTAAATCAAGATTGTGGTTTAAAATAACATAAAATTGGCTGAGCCAAAAATAATTGTTCATTACTCATATTATAAATAGTGATTTGATTTAAGTGGCCCTACATTTATTTTACCTTTAAATAACAAAAACCTAATAGATTTTAATATTTTCATATAAATTTTGTTTGTAAATAAATTTTGTTTTAAGCAAGACGGCTGCCAGGTTACAGGTAGTTACAGTAAAAAAAGCTTGTTTCGCCTTTTTTTTTTCTAAATTTAACAAATTTGGTTTTTTTAAGATATTGCCTGGCCCACTATTTAGAAAAAAGATTTCGTTCAAAAACAATATTAGTTTTGTTTTTATTTTAAGTGCAAAAATAATACGAACGAAATTTTCTATGGGAATAGTGGGACAGGTACTTAGATTTATTTGTGGTTTTTATATTTTAATCAAGGCAAATTCATATAAGGTGGCAGCGCTGCTACAACAACACAACAACAACAAGAAAACAAGGCGCATTTGATTACTGCTCTTTTTTTCTTACCCCGTTTTCATCAAGCTTTGTTTTTTTAATTGATTTCAAACTCTTGTTGCAATTCTATTTTAAAAACTTAAATCTGGCAACCTTAACCATATATATAAAATACCGTTGGTTGCTCAAACTCAAGTCTAAATTATTCGAAATTTGTTTGATATAGTGTTGTGTGTTGGCCGGTGCCTTCAATAGCAGACCATAGTATGACCAGAGGGCGAAGCTGAAGCTCACATGTAAAAATGTGGTGACACCAGAATGTTTCAAAATTTGTTGTTAATTTTTATCTTAGCCGACCATTAGCCGCGTTCAGTACTTTTGTCGAGTCTTTTTGTGATTATATACGACATTCTATATCGTTACAAATTTCAATGAAATTAAATGAAAAGAGAAAAACAAAAAAAGAAAACAAATTATTTTAAATTGTTTCGTAAATTCTTTGTGCTTTCAACGGTAAAAATATATATTTTGAACAAAAAATTATTAGATTTTTACATGACTTCGGTAAACTATTATAATTTTTATTTTTGATGCGTATATTTTAAGAAACTTCCTTTTTTAATCAATGGTTAAGACTAATTTTTCCTGGTCATTGTTAACAATTTTTATTTTTTTGGTTTAATTTATTATTAATTTAAATATATATAAAAATTTGTTATTATTATTTTTTTAATAATGCGAAACTTTATAAATTATAATAAAATGTAAAATATTTATAATTTTTGGGTTAAAATTATATTTTTTTAATATTTAACGATAAACTTAAAATTTAAAACACTTAAAACCACATATGTATATTTTAAACAAACGTTTTTCCTAATAAAAAAAAAAATAATAATAATAAAGTATTTTTTATAAATACATACCTACATGAAATATGTAATTTTTAAAGAAATGATATTTGTATCTTTCAGTATTATGGGCCTGTTTGTTCGTAATCAATTACTAATAAAAAAATATCTTAGACCCAGTTTTCCTTAAGAACATTGAAGCAGGCTCAGTTTTTGTTTTCTTCTTTGAAGTGTTTCTTTTTTTGCAAGAGATAGAGATCTTTTTGTTATTTAATCAACCAATCTTTCTACTCGTTTATACATACGTAACAGTGGTTGAATATACTTAGTGCTTTTTCGAAAGTGCAGCAGAAAAATGCTTTATAAGTCACACAAACAATAAACTAGTTGACGTAAAATGTCTGTGGTTAAAAAATAATAATTTTTAATTAACGAAAGAATAATAAAGAAATTTTTTATCTTACTCGAACTAACAATCTCTTTGGCCCAAATAATCATTTATAATTTAACAGTAATGATTTTAAACCTCACTTGTTTTGGAACAATACAAAAAATCTAATTTGGCAACACCGCTCATACATAATAAAGCAAAAAAAAAAAAAAAAACGAATAAGAAAGATGAATGCAAGAGATATTTATTTTTCAAGGTAATAACGGCTCTACAACAAATACAAAATAGCATTTTATTGTTGCATTGTTCGTGGAAATGTCAAAAATAGAAAAAGAAATAAGAGGAAGTAAATGATGACTGTTTTTTCGCATATGGTCCACTTTTACATTAATCAATTTTTTTCGCTGCAATTTTTCTCTTTTATTCTTTAAAATTGCATTCGCGTTTACATTGTACAATTTTTATTGCAGCAGACCTTGAAACGGACAGTGATGTTTTTGTTTCTTTGGTGTTTTTAAACAATTTATTTTATGAAAGAAAATAAATATGTAACTCATTACTTAATGGTTACTGTGTTTTAGTATAAAAGATTTGCATCAAGGCGAATCGATTATCAGGTGGCAGCGTAGGCGAATTCAGAATTTTTTGCTGGCGTACACCACTGTCAAACTCCATATATAAAAAATTTGTGTATATTTTTTATATATGGAGTTTGACAGGTGTGTATACCAGCAAAAAATACTGAATTCGCCTCTGCTGCCACCTGGTAATTTATTCGCCTTGATTTGCATTTAATGTAATACTCATTGATATATTTTTTTAAATTTATTTGTTTATTTTTATTTATTTGCAATACATAGAAGGCCTCCAAGGCCAAATATAAATATATTTATAGTGTAATTTATCAACTTACAAGATAAAGTATTATTTCTTATTATCTAATATTAATTATAATTATTATAAAATAATAATAAACTATTGAAAAGGCTTCCCAGCCAAACAAATATTACAGTAAGGAATACTAAGGAAATCGAAAATATCCCTTGATTCCAGAGACATTATACGTGCGCAGAAAACCAATTTAAAAGCATTCTTTTATATACTGGAATAGAATACGAAAATAACCTGAGGGCAGAGTATTCCAAATGCGCCTAACTCTTATTATAAATGAACGTTCAAAAATAGAGAGAAACATTCGAGGTATATGAATTTGTATATTGCGAGTAAAAAAAAAATAAATTTACAAGAAGAATGGGTTGCTTTAATTTTATTACTTTTTAAAAGTAGAGTAATAATCGCAAAGCAATATAATCATGAAATTTACAATATAACAATAGTGGAACAAGTTCATTAACACGATCATGCTCAAATGCAGGAATGTTGAATGTATAACGCTCAGTTCTCCTGACGATTTTTTTTAAAACAGTCAATGTTAATAGTTAGTGATCCAGAAAAAACTTCGAAGCAATAGTTAATTTTAGACATAATTTGTCTTAATATATGAAATTCTTGAGTTTTCCGTACAAAATTTGAGTAGAATCCCATGATAAACTATATAAGCAATATTGAAATGACCATATGGACATGCTTTCCCCGCAGTAGATTAATTTAATCTTTTAATTAAATAAAGTCTACAATTTAAGGATCATATACTGGGTATCAGTGGTTGGGAGTGGGAATCATTTGTTTATTAGAGCTGGCATCCTTGCAAAACACAAATAAATACTACACTAGATGTCCATTATACTTTGTGAATTGTAATATTGCTTCTTCTTTTTCGTTTATTTACTATATGCTTTCTATATGCACACATATTCACAACTCAAAACAGCTGCTAACATTGTTGGTGCAAACAAGTGTTCCACGGCAGGAAGAAAGAATAACAAAATATCTAATTATTTTTATTCATTATTAGAACAGTTTAGTTTTAAATAAAAAGATAAGAAAATGTCTGAAATAGAAGCAACGCAAGTAATAGCTGAATCATTAATACAACAGGTAAGTGAGTAGGTAGTTATGAAAAAAATTAGATCTATTTATTTCTAATGTAATGAATTTACAATTAACAAGGGTGAAAAGAAGGCAATCATTACTCGTTTTATAGATTTGTTATGAAATAATTTGATATGCATTCCTTTTTGCTGTTAAATATCTTATCCGCTTTATTTTAGTGATCTAAAACTTTCATACACAATCAAGATAAGCTCCTTACAAACATATGTATGTACACATATGCAAAGAACAAAATACACATGCTTGTGATACATAAATAATGAACTACATCAAGGTACATTTATTATACATTTAATATACCTATATTCAGTAAAATAAATGTACCTTGAACTACATATATCTTATCAATTAAATGGTAGGTATAATGACATTTGCGGGTTAAAGTAGTCACACAGTTACCAACTTTATACTGAATTCGCCTATATGCAAATTTGTATACCCTTCACCCCAGGTGGAAAAAGTGTATACCTATAATAGTTTGTAATTTCTAAAAAATCCATTTCCGACCCCATAAATTACATATCGCTCATTTACTAGAACAACGTCATAACTCAAAAAAATTGGTTTCGAGAAAACCGAGTTTAAAGTTTTTAATTCATATGTAGGTCCTATGTAAGACATGGCAGTATTTTCATTCGTCTGTTGGGTTTAAGAGATATTAATCTGAATTTTTCTTTACAATATGAATTACTGAATGGCGAGTAATTTTGCATGATTTTCTCAAAAATTGTATTTTTTGAGTTATGAAGTTGTTCTAGTAAATGAGCGATATGTTCTGAATTCTTATGCATAGCGAAGTTGACTGAGGGATACTCAGCTTTTTGTCCGTGTCTGTCAAGGCGCTAGATGAGCTGGAAAAACTTTAAATACGTCATTCGATCAGAAATAGTGTCAAAAATTTTAATATTGAAAATTAGCTAGATCGGTTCATATTCTTACATGTAGCGGGCAAAACACCGCCCCTTCTTTTAATTTTTCCGTATCTTTCGGAATAAATCTACTTTAACGAAGAAACTCCAATAAAAAAACAAATATATGGGGCGAAAGGGAATTAAAAAAAGAAAAAAGATCAAGTTTAAAAATTTGCGCTCGCTCACATTTTGCAAATTATGTGCTCCACCATATTTTTTAAGATATCAATGGGTTTAATTAAAGAGCTTTTAAAAAGTTCTTTCACGAAATGCTAATATCCTTTAAAAATGCTTAACCCATTAAGGGCCGGTGACATTTTGCTGGTAAATTATATATAGAACATAATTTTTTTATGTTTTTAAACTCTGTCACTCTTTCTTATTTTAAATTTAAATGGCTAAACCACCTGTCAATATATTTGGCTGAAAACTTGTTAGCCTCTGCCTTTTCAATTTAAAGATATAGAAGGTTAAGTATAAGGTGGTGGGTATATTTGTGAATATTTATGTTTGACTCTGTATGTACGTGCCTAAGGATATTTTGTTGAAAAAATCACAAATACCATACCTTGCGTGAGACATTTTAGTTAAACTATAATTAATAAGAGTGACTTTACAACTGTGGAAATTATTATTTGTGGAAAACTGATTTAAACAAAGTTACCATTCTTTTAGCGTATCAGAAATAGTTCTTATAAATCGACTTTTTTTTAATAAGGCTAAGGTTCGTTATGTTATGTGATTAATTGTAAAAAGAACAGCAAAGTAAGATACCTTTTTCGTTTCTTCCTAGTGTTAGTTATTAATTGTTAATATAAACAGATGTGTTTAATATGCAAATTGTTATTATTTTTGCACACCAATAAGTAACATACTATATCTGTCATAATAATTTATATGTAGTTTTGCGGTTAGCTAACCTTTGGCAAACAATTATAGCAATTTACATCAATGGAGTTGGCTAAGACATTATAGGTTGCATATTGAAATAATCCCTACAAGAACAGTGATCATCATTTGATCCATCAAAAGACAATCACTGATGATGGAAATATCCATCATTGCCTAGAAGAAAGTTTTCATCACATTCTTAATGGGAAAATTAAAAAAAAAAAAAATGTTGTAAACTTGTATACGTGTGATGTGTGTAGCAAACAGCGTTGCCAGTGATTTTTTTTTTTACAAAAATATAATGCAACTTTTACCTGATCTTTTGAACAGATTTAATTACAAAACTTTTTATACGCTGTATTTTGAACTTTGCTAATCAAGTTTGTATAAACACAAGTTAAAACTTAGACTTAATTCACAAAAAAAAAAAAACAATAATCATTTATATTTAACACCAAAAGCTGTAAAACGGCAACGCCGTGTAAAATGATTGCAAATGGGTTAGTTGATAATTGTGTATGTATAAGTTTCCCTCACTCATTTATCTGGGATACTTTTAAACACTGGAAATATGCTGTACTATAATTCATTTCGCCTTAAATTTTTTTGTTTTAACATTTTTGTAAATAACGTTTAGCTTAATGAAGCCAACACAAATAAAGGCAAAAGTGTAAAATACAAACTGTATCTTTTTTTTAACTACTCCCCTGCTTGCTTACGCCTTTTTCTTTTAATAAACAAAAAATGCATCTTTTGAATCATAAATCATCGTGTAAATTTCGTCTTTCATATTGTCTTATGTTTAATTTCTTTTAAGATTTTCTCATTTATTCTAAAGAAAAGAACTTAGACCACTGAAATGCATTAGATTCATTCAGTCTATTTCTTTCTTTTTGCCACATAAAAAATGTTTCTGGAATTTTTAAATATTTTAATTTTCGAATGACAATAAAAAGATGGAAAATATTTAAAAGATAATAAATTGTTATTGTGTCTATTTTCGCTTAAATTCGTTTATTGTGATAAATTGTAAAGAGAACAGTAAAATTTAGATACCAACATAATGGAATGTATTTTTTGGTTCGCTACAACCTTTCTGAGCATTCTTCTTTTTATATCTACAATTTAGTTAAAAATTGTAAATTATTTACATATACAACCATTTTGAAGCATTGGAATACAAGAAATTTTAACCTTTTCGTATCGTATTTGTGAAATATTTATTTCTTTACTTCTTAAAATAAAGATAAAAAATTCCTTTTTTTTTCAACAAAAAAAAAATGAAGTTATTTTTTTTAGCGTATTAGCTATCACACGTCGGGTAATCGCTAGTTTTGAATAGTATCCAATCGCAAATTATGATTAAGTTCAATTAATTTGAAGATGGCAAAAAATATTTTCTTTCGTTTTTTTAAAGGGTGTCGAATATGTTTTCGGAATTATTGGCATTCCAGTTGTTGAATTATCTATGGCATTTCAGGCAGCCGGTCTAAAATACATTGGTATGCGAAATGAACAAGTAAGTAATTGTTGTTATTGTACTAAATTTTTAAAAAAATTTATTTAAAAATTATTTTTAAACTTTTTTTATACAAATTTCTACCTATGACTGAATAATATCAAAGGCTGCTTGTTATGCTGCTCAAGCTATTGGATATTTAACTGGTAAACCTGGTGTATGTTTAGTAGTGTCGGGTCCTGGCTTATTGCATGTTACAGGTAGGTTGTGTCTTTTAATAATCTGTACAGATA